>CM077570.1:29634244-30934244 GCA_039657325.1 Stephania cephalantha | reverse complement strand
TTAGAGTTATTAAGGTTTGAATGTCTTTATTTAGTATCGTGCAACTGAAGCAGTGAAATAATTAAAGCAACTAAATTTAAACAATTTAAAGTTGGGAAAAGCCTAAATGTGGAAATCATGCAAAAGTGGTCTCATGTATATCATGTGATAAAAAAAGAAATCATATACATGTATTCAGTGTATCTATCAATTCCATAAATTAGTAGTACATAAACATCAGTATATAATACATAATTATATAAAAAAAACAACAATATAACCTACAACGTAAGAGATAGGAAATCGACTTTGAAAGTTCTTCAGAGGTAATTACCAAGTACGAGTTCCTTTCCCTCACTACACGAGGGACCTGCAATTGTTTCAAAAAACGGAGACAATTCCAGTGAGTAATGCCAGAGTTGTCTCAACAGTATTTCATGAATTCCAATAAATAAGCCGGAAGATCATGCGGGAATGTAAATAAACATGAAATAAAGTATGTGCATGATAAACAGGCTAAAGAAATAGCAATGATGAATGAGTGCTCAGGAAACAAGATGAAGGGTGTCTAAGCGGTCCATATCCATTAAGCTGCAAGCCCGCGATCGCAAACTAGACTTCCTAGAACGTGGACTAAGTCTGCAAATTCAAAATGGAAATTAGTGCATAAGGGTGTAGACGATACACCCGAACATTGCACCCATGACTACACTCAAAGATCATGTAAACACAGGGGTTTAAATGATAGCATGTCGAACACCGCACCCGTGAGTACCTTCCTGACACGCTTAGATCCCGAGACACTCACATAACGAGAATGGAAATTCAAATAGAGTTTAATTCAAGAATTTATCACAAGAAAAAGTTAATGAAATCAAATTGAGCATCGTATTGGTTTTCTTACAAAGAAATAAGTTAAATAAGTGAAATGAATTACTATGGAGGCCCCTGCTGGTTTACTTACCTCAAAATGCAATAAAAGTAATGCTACAACGGCTCCCACATGCCTCGCAACACTCTTTTGATACCCACCACTTGTCTCCTAGGCCGTTGGTATCATTTAGAGTTTTTATTTTGTGTGTGTTAGAACTCATTAAGTTACATTTAAAATCATTGTGTCTCTTATAGTTCAATTCATAGTTAACTATAATATTTATAACTTAAACACTCTATTGTGCCCTTGGCATTAGCTACTAAGGTTTGTTATTATGTGAGCAATATAATTTGACATATTAGTGCTTAAAAATCTCATGAATAGTCCTAAAAATCATTCTAAGTCAATTTGGTGTCTAATGGTTCTATTTTATTAATTTAAGTCCTCATTAGGGACTTAGCACGGCTAAAAGTGCCCAGACTTGATTAACATTGTTCAACACACTTTATCAACGGCTCCCACACACCCCGCAACACTCTTTTGATACCCACCATTTGTCTCCTAGGTCACTGGCATCATTTAAAGTTTTTATTTTGTGTGTGTTAGAGCTCATTGAGTTACATTTAAAATCATTGTCTCTTATAGTTCAATTTGTACTTAACTTGAATATTTATAACTTCAACACTCTATTGTGCTCTTGCTATCAGCTACTAAGTTTTTTTATTATGTTAACAATATAATTTGATATATTGATGCTTGACAATCCCATGAATAGTCCCACACATCATTCTAAATCAATTTGGTGTCTAATAGTTCTATTTTATTAATTCAAGTGCTCATTGGGTACTTAGCTCGGCTAAAAGTGCCTGGACTTGCTTAGCATTTTTCAACACACTTTATCTATTGTCTTTAGGTGTTATTGAACTAATTAGAATCATTAGAACTCGTTTCAAGCTAGTGTACAATATTAGTTTGCGAAACAGCCCCTTAGGGACCTTTAAATAAATATTTGAAAGTTAGTTTTTCTTCAACTTGAAAAATAGCTTAAAACACAGTAGAAGTTTCTAAAATTGGTTGGTTCTGTAATGTCTATTAACTTAAAACCAAGTCTTTTGAGTGATAAAATCTCATTCATATGTTCAAAAACCAAATTTGAGACTCTTAGCAAAAAATTAAGTCCTTATTTGTAAATGTAGATCTCCTATTCGAAGCATGACTTGAAAACATAGTTAGACAATCCAGAAAATCCTGAAACTTGTTGGAAACCTTTATTATTATCCAAGAACATCTTCAAAAAATTTTGGTTTAATTCTGACTTCATTTTATACCCAGAATACTTAAGTAGAAAATCAGCTCATTAAGTAAATAAATTTCGCCTATTCCAAAACCCATTTGGAAAGCTATCCAAAACACCTCAGAATAAATTGAAACTCTTGGGTAACCTTATTTATAGTATCTCAAGTTATTCTCGAGGTTTGGCCATTTTTGTATTACTGACGACCCTTGGAAGAGGTCTCGACACCCAAACACTTAAAATCGAATATCCTTACAGATAAACCTTTTCTTCCTGTCCATTTTTGATAAATAAAATAATCTATTTTTTAAAAATAATGATTCTAAGTGTTAGATCTCTGTCTTATCTTTCCAACACTATAAAGAACATCAAAAATGGACTTAAAACAAGAAAGTTACTCTAATTTTACCAAGACTATGCCCAGCGTGCCGCCCATGCGGGATTGTGCATAAATTTGAGAAAACTTTAGTTCATCCCCTATTTTTTCTTGTTTTCCCATGGAAGTCTAGGTCTAATACCATTATCAAAACCAAAGTACATCATTAACAAATATTAATTTGACATTGACCAAAGACATTCTAAACCCTTAAAACTTCAAGAGCTTAAACATCATTGTCACTAACCCAATTATACTTGATTTTGTCAAGTATTCAAGTCCACTATAAATAATGATTTGAAAATGAAAAAATAAGTGTTTTAAAGATCCTTTTGACAATAATTCATCCTCATATGTTTATGGTCATAAAAACTCTAAATTTGACCAAAATTTGGCATAAACAAGAAAGAACTCATATTGGAACTCAACAACAATGTTTAAATCACCAAGGTAGCTTGAGTTTCATATTTGAACATCATTTTGAGAGTAAAATAATTCTAAAATCCCATAATCTCAAAGCATTCATAAGGAAACCACGATTAGTCAAATTTAGAACAATGAAAATAAGGTAAGAGTGCATACCTTAGTTGCTATCTTGTTTTGCTTGTTTCTCTTTGTAGAGATTTAGTACTAGAATCCCTATTTAGCCTTCAATCTTCTATGGACAACACTTCATGTACAAACTCTTCTTCTCTTTTCTTCTATGTTCAATGTTCACCTTTTTTGCAAGTTATAGAGAAGAAACCCCTTTTGTAGCTCATGCCTTTTATTTTCCACCACTTCCTTTGATGCCCACTAATCTATCATAGGATTATTCATATTCACTAAGATATTTTTGTTGGACATAGCCTAAGTTACAATTTTTAAGTTAGGCATTCTTATCTATCGTGTATATGGATTAATATCCTTTTTTATGGACTAAGTTAGATTTTTTGTATGGGTTAATACTTGACTTAGGTTATTTTTATTAGTTTAGGAGATTAAATCTAGTTTAGGCTCATGATATATTTCATGCCTTATAAGTCATGAGTTAACATAACTTATTAAGTTTTACTTAAACCTATAAGTAAATCCCAAATCTAGTCAAAATACAGACTTGTCACATACACCCCCTTGTCGCACAGCATCGCTCGCAAAACTGGAGAAATAAAATAAATAACTTGTGTATCTTAAATTGATAGATAATTCAAGTAATCAAAATAAAATAAAATATTTTGGGTCGTTACAAATATATCAGTTTGAATATCAAAATCAAATATATATGGTATTATAAAGTCCCATGTGATATATCTTTATACATACTCAACTCGAGATGGATGAACGAGCATCTTATGGAATTCAATTACCTTATGGCTTTAACATCAAACCCATAGGGATGGCTACAAATGCATCGATTCAAGTGGATAAGGTTATCTTTTCATTATATTTCTTGGTTATGCCTCATTATATCAATAAAGACCCTTTGGGTCGACCTTTCTTAGCTACTTCTCAAGCCATCTTGGATACACTGAATCAAACCATCACTCTAAGAGTAAATGGAAATTCAATCACTTTTTCGAATGGTACTAGAGTGGACAATCTAATATATACTTTGAAAATGATAACTATGGGAATGAAAGCCATATGTGGATCCAAAAAGATGCAAACAGATACGCGTGAAATTACTATTCCCATTGCAATCATTTGCCAAAAATTCAAAAATATCTTACATGTTACTGGAGTATCATTGAATATGATACTATTATGTCATCTAGTCAAAGCAAACCTTTCTAATAGAAAGCATCAAATAGACCTATAAGCTTAAATTTACCTTACAGATGGATCCATTGTGGTTACGCTACGAAGTTTGAATGATGTAGAAGTTAAGATTAAAAAATGGCGACTAATTAAGTATTTTCCAATTTTATTTGGAGTTTAAGTATTTGAGGTGGGACCCAAGCATCACGGATCGGAGATCATAAGATAAAATGTTATTTTTTTATGATGAATGCCTAGTATGTGTATTGTATGGTATTTTGTCGCAAAGTCAGGGGTGTGTTGAGGTGTATCCTCAATTTATCATAATCGGGGTTGCCAGTGCATGTCTAAAGTGAGCGAATGAAAATAAATTATTAGTTGCTCGAAAACTAATTAACTAAGTGTTAATCTTCACGTGAAGATTTTGCCTCGATTTGCATGCAAGGCGGGATCAGTGGTATTGTAAAATGAGAATGAAGCCGGTGCAAGATCTTACCTTGAGATTTTTGTCGGTTGGCGAGGGTTGAGGTTGATATTGAGTCCAAACAGGCATAAGTTTAAAAGTATTGCAACTGAAATGGTCTAGTAGAATTCAGTATGTCGTGGACAAAGTTAAAATTTTTGGGGTTTTAGCGGACCAACACCACCATAATGACGTTGTATGAAAATGGATCATTTTGTTGAGAGTTTGGTTCAATTTACTGAAAAACAGAATAAAAAATGGGCGTCGGAAGCCAAAATATATAAAAATAGGGATTTTGGGAAATAATAAAAAAAAATTAAGCTGATGACAAGCAACTGAGGATTTTTATATAAATAAACAAAAAAATAAAAAAACCCAAATGATCCCATTATTCCCTTTTAACAACATAACGTTCTTTCATAACCATCTCAACTTGGGTTTTCGCTCTATGGTCTCCAAAAATCTGAATTTCGCCCGATTTCTTTCTGTAAAACGATGAGACGATCGGTTTAAGCTAAGTTTTCATGGTGGAGTCAAGGTATTAGGCCTAGAATTTGGTAAATTGTAAATTCAAGACATTTTCCTGAATTCAATTTGAATTCTCAAGATTTCTCGATTTCTATTGTGGTGTTTTGATAGAAATTGATAGAAATCATTATGAATTGATGTATTGGGTTGATTTTGATCAACTTCGAATAAGCCCTACTAGCGTGGGTTCGGGCTTTGATGAATTGAGCTAATGTGATTCAGTTGATAACTATTTTGGAGATGTTTTGATAGTTAATATTGATTTACATTGGGTTTCTTAATGAATTGATTATTGCTTTTAATCCAACTTGACTCCACGGGCTGTGAAAATTTTTTGATGTTGGTATCGAGTTATTTCTTGGTGTTTGTTTTCAAGTTTTGAGGATTTAATTGCAAAAATATTGATTCGGAGAAGTTTTTCAATTCAAAATAAATAAAGTTTGCCTAGTTTATAGGCCATATGGGAAAAGTCATAACTTCTCCGTCAATGATCTGATTTGAGTGTTCTTGGAGTCTATGAAAATTAGTACATGAGTACTAAAAGTTCCTTTTAGGTCATCATGACAAATATAGAGGTTTTCAAGGTTAAAAACTTACCCCAAATGGGCTAGTTGAAAACCAATAGAAATAGTTAAATAAATTAATATTTTTAGAAATTGTTCTCAAGCGTCCTTTGCCTGCAGTTTTCATTTGGTTTCGTGTTTTAGTTTCACTTCAAGCTTGACCTATAATATAATTAAGTATGCAAGGAACCTACTAGAACCATTTTCAAGATGATCCGACGCTCCGAGAACCTCGAAAAGTTAGTTCAAAGTTGGTTGGTTGTATATAAACCCTACAGTGGTCTTTACTATCTATTGAATTTATCTTTGTACCTACATTTGTGTTTAGTCTGCATTTCATTTTACATCATTCTTGGTCATGCATACATGGCATCCGGATAGAGTTGCCCCTGCTTCGGTCATAGAGTGTGAGGTGCTCCACTATAGATTAGACATATTGTAGAAGTACAAAGCAATGTTGGAGTTTACTTACCTGACATCTTCGAGTTGTTTTTTATGATATCAGGTTCTTTTATGAAGACATGACAGAATAGGAAAAGCTCAAAGATTTTCAGTGATATTTTAAAGTTAAAAGTTTAATTATTTTTTTGCAATCATTTTATATATATTGTTTTGGGCTTTGAGGTGAGTGTAGGACGTGAAATACTATTGAATAGGTTATGATAGTCTCATAAATTAGTTTAAAGTAAGTTAAGAGGTTTATGATTCAGTTTTAACTTATTTTGGAATTCTAAAGTTGTAAAAAAGGTTTCAGAGACAATAAGTTAGTAGTTAAAATTTGAATTTGATATATATTTTGAACTGCGGGGAGTTGTGAGTCGTTTTAGGCCCCTCCCTATTTATGTTGTCTATTAGGTGAAAGTTTTCGGCAGACCATTTTTCGGGGAGGTGTTGCTTAAATTTGTATAAAAATACGGATGGTAATTCATATGATTTCTTAATTTACTCCAATTAAGTAAAAACAAGTATTGAGTTTCGTTGAGGATATAAATTTTAGTATCGGAGCTTTACTAAGGATTAAAATGAAAAGTATTTTAAGGCATATAGGTAATTATATGGTTTAGGTGCCTAATTACAGTAATTAAGCTAGGTCAGGACTTAGTGAGGCAGGTCTTGACATTAGTTTTCTATTGGACTTTATATTTATTGATCACCGTCCTAAATATGATATAGGTATCATACTAGGAAGACCCTTACTATTAACTTCTAATGTAATACATGACATAGGTTAAAGTACAATCACACTATGTGTTGAAGATGAAGAAATTGTTTTCAACTGTACTTAAAAGGAGCACCATTTTAATTTCTTATATGAAGATGGAACTTTGGAAATCTGAGAATTTTATAAACCCGATTAATAGGATAATTAAGAATTTTTAGATCTAAAATTGGAATTTAGGAATCTGAGGCGACACCCACGCATTACGAACTAGAAATCATGACTCAAAGTTTTAGTTTTGTATGTCGCATGCCTAGTTGATGTACTTTACTTTATTCAATGCGAAATAGGGTCAAGTTGAGGTGTAGACATGGTGTCAGCATGTTTCGAAGCATGTTCGATTGTTTTTCCAATTTTAGTCGAAATTGGGGTATAATTTACAGTTAATTTAAGCTTGAAAACAAATGATAAACAAGAAAAACTTAAGGAAGAATGCAAAATAACAAATAAGTGCAGTTAGATTATATAGTGCACGATAAAAAAAGAGGGCAAATGGTAATTTGCATCAAAACCTCCTTACATCAATATGAAAGAGAAAGAGGCCCGCTATGGGCACCCCACCAATTCATGAAGGCACCCTGTTGTTGAGGGCACAAAGTCATTTACCAAGGGCACCCAAAATTGAGGCCTGAAATCCCCAAAATACCCCTCATTCAAAATAGAGGCACCCCACCACCGTGCTCTTTAACTTGATTCGATCCCGAACTTGATTCGATCCATTGCAAGCAACCTACGAACCCCGAATTTGTCTTCGTTCCTTTCCATCTCTCTCCTCTGTCGTAGGCGAAATTTTGAGTTTGGAGGATCTGTGATTTGTTGGATTTCATCTCCACATTAGGGCTCGGGTCTAGGTTTTCATTCTCGCACTCAAGTCGTGAAATCGATCGTTTGAAGGTGTGTTGATAGTCTAATTAAGTTGCATTTGGTAGAGTATTTGTTATGTTTGTGTAGCGGTGCATTCAATGGTTCGTTGTTTGCAAAGTCGTGGTTGTCGGCCACACAGGCCCGGAATAATTGTTACAGTCTCGGCCAAGCATGGCCGAGCTAGAGGGGAAGTGTTTGGGAACTCGTGGTTCTCTGCCAGACAGGCCATAATAGTTTATACAGTCTCGGCAAAGAAAGGCCGAGACTAATTGTGTTATCTCGGTCACGAGTCACCGAAATTGTAATTGTGTTATTGTTTTAGGTAGCGTAACGTTGTAATTGCTCTCGGTCACCACATCACGAGAGTAATTCAAAGTGTATAGTTTATGTCCTGTCAGTGATGTACAATCGAGAATGTAGTATAGTTCTCGGTTGTCCATTACCGAGACTTATATTGTTATCTCGGTCATGCATCACCGATATTCTAATTGTTCTCTCAAACCTGCTTGACCGAGACTATCGAAATGCTAGATTTTGTTCCTTTTTTTTTGAATTGTATTTCTGTTTCTGGTCCAAGCGCTTACATGTTGTAGTCTTATCAGGTATGGCACGTTCGAAAACCCCAGTGACTAGGGAGGAGGTTGGTGTTGAGGTGTCGAGGGGTAAACGTGGGCGAGGCGGTCGAAGACCCCCGACTGCATCTTATCGGAAAGATAAAGAGAAGGAGAAGGTAGATGTGAAGGGAAAGGGTAAGATTGCTGGAAATCATGCAAAGAATTTACAATTGCACGATAAGGGTTCCAACATTGACACGCGGCGACGAAAAGATCTTGTAGTTGCCCGAGGTGAAGATGAGGCTCATGCATCAGAGTCTAGTAGTAGTGTCTCATCAGCACCGGCGAACACCACAAGTATTGATCGTAATATGGGTGGGAGTACTAGTGGTGGAGGTGGCCATAATGAAGGAGAGTCACAAGGGCATTTGGAAAAGTGTGCTTCTTTCCCCGGTGGTCCTTTAAACGGATCTTTGTTGAAGTGCTTTAAAGATCATGTCGCATTAGCGATTTCGAGCAATGAGGTATATAAAGTTTCATTGAATGGAGTACTTAAAAACTCAAGGTTTTCATTAAGCTGATGAGATGTTTTTTGTTGTTGCAGGAGCGTCCGAAAATCAAGTGTATCAATCACGGAGCTCAGATCCAAGAATGGGACTTATAGTCGTGCCACCCTAACACCGAGGGCCTTCAAAGGATTATTCAGCGCTCTAAGTTGAATACGCCGATAGACTGCTCATACCGCAAGGCTAACAAGGAGGTTATATCTGCCTTTGTGGAGTGGTGGCAGCCGGAGACGAACACATTTCACTTACCATTCGGTGAAATGTCGATCTCCTTGGAGGATGTGAGCATTCTCCTAAAGATTCATGTGACGGGCAAAGTGGTGGCAGTTGAGAACTTTGCGAGGTACACCGAGGAATCTCGCTCGGATGTGAATTAAGATGGTGTCTAAACTACTTGGGGTTAGCATTGAAGATGCTGAGGAGGAAGTGAACATCAGTAAGGGGCTCAGAGTGCGAAAATGTTGGTTGAAAAGTCGATGGTGCCTCCCACATATGACAGTGACATAGCACAAAGAATCAACATTTTCCTTGATGTTAATAAGAAAAGGGCACCCACATTTCTTTGTACCAGTTTGAGTCCTCCCCGTTTCCTCTTCTTCTTCAGTTCTTGGTTTCATAGCAATTTTTTCCGCTTTACCCTTTCCTACTCTTTGTGACATTCCCCCATATGCACCGGACCTCTCACACGCAAGTTCGACCCTTCCCCTGCGCTTAATCCCTCCGGCATCAGAGTATTTCGTTACTAACACAAACTTGTTCTCACGACTAATCATTTGAAGCCATGAAATAGTCGATTCTCTAGATGGGAATGGCCTACAAGGAGTAAACGCATCCTTATACTCTGGAAATAAAGTTGAAACCGGCATTACCTGCAATACATACATTGTAACATTACGACTCAACCAAAATGCACAGCAAATTCACCAAAAACCCAAAAAACCAAATTTTTTGTAGTACGGGTCCGCGATTATAAACCAATTCTCGTTCAATGGAAACCTAGATGTACGAAATAGTATCGGTCGTTTTAACCGAGACTATACTATTAGTTTTGATCATATCATGACCGTGACTTACGCATAAGTCTCGATGGCTTTTGACCGAGACTTATCTATAAGTCTCGGTCCTGCGAGGCCGAAACAATCGCGCCCGTGCAACTTCGACTGAAAACATGAAAAACTAAAAAAAAATACATAATAAATTTCAACAAATACCTCTTCTTGTACCTCCTCTTGCACCATTGCAGTACATTCGTCCATTTTATAGTGGAAATAAGTCCGGATTGGTCGAATTTACCAAACCCTACATTTGATAAACCAAATCATCAATTTCACTTTTAGATCAAAAAATCAGTTCGTTCAAAGCTTCATATGGTTGTCAAACAGTGTTACCTCGCTATCGGATGATGTGAAGACGCAAGAATCGATACACGCCCGCCAAACAAAATTGTGGCTTTAGGTTGCACTTGGGAGCCAATGAAGTGGGGTGCCCCAAAATTGGTTTGGAAATGGGTTATGAAGTTGGAGTGAGTTTATATGAAGGGGCAATAGAGTCATTTACATCAAAGTGTAATTTAGAGGGGAGAATGAAAAAAAAAAAAGGGTGCCTTCATGAATTGGTGGGGTGCCCATAGAGGCCCTCAAACGAAAGGGTATTAAACCTTCATTTCATCTCCACCTCAGTTTCGTCCTCTCTTTTCTTCTCTCTAATTCGATTTTTTACTCTTTGCCCTTCATTCGATCAAACTTCTCTCTATCTTTTGCTTTTCCCGATCTACTTTCTCTTTCTTTGTCCCACTCCCTCCTTTTATGTTGCATTTAATGCCTTTTTGCTTTCCTCTTTTGACAAGTGAACTCGGTGGTAAAGGAGTAGCGGAAGTAAACACAAATTTCAGATGAGTTCAAATTTAAATTGAATTAGTATTTTGGATTTGTTATTAGTTTATGAAATTGGGTGATAATTGATATGGTTGAGAGGGCTTGGTTCATAGGGGGATTTGTGGAAAGTTGAAGATGGCGATGAGGGGGTAGCAGTAGTGTTGTTATCGTTGTCGTGGTTTAACTTTATTTGAGGTTTTCAAATTATTTTGGATTGAGTTGTATAGTTATTGATGAGATTGATTTATGATGAAATTGTCTTTATGGGGATGAAATAGGGGCTTGTTTGGGATCGAAAAAAATAAAAGAGAGGTAGGGGAGAACAGCAGCTGATGCTGTTGTTCTTGAGAGCCCAGGGAACTTTTGGGCAGTGCCCAGACGTTCCCTGCCATAACCATTGCATATCCTTGCTTATGGCAGAGGATTCCTTGCTCTGCACAAGGGATGCCTTGCGTAGAGTAGGACTTATATGCAAATGCTTGAGATGTTTGCCAAGGCAAGGCCTAGGCCGACGCCTGCAGACGCTCGAAGGAGAATTGAAATAAAACTTGAAAAAAGAGTGGGAATTTGATCAAAAACCTATAAATTGAGTTGGATTAATTATCAAATAGTGAAGAAAAACATGGTGTAATGGTTTGTTAGTGCAATAAAGTTAAGTTTATTTATTGGTTAATGAAAGGAAATGAGTTTTACTGTTTGTTTAAGAAAACGAAGGAGAATGGCATTTTTGTTAAGACAATGAGAAGAAATATATGGTTTAGCAGCTAATTGAGGTTGTTAATCGAGAATTTTGGATAGGCAAAGCCTATGATTTGGCAATTGAGTTATAAATCTCAATTTGGGAAAGCATAGTTAAGTTGATGATTATTGTGAAGTTAAATATTTAGGTAAAACCCTATTTGGTATCCAATAAGTATGTTAGGACATAAAGAGAGGGTGTGAAAGGTTTTGAGGACTTTAAGAGAGTAGTCGGAGTTTAAAAGTGGTTTGAACTCCATTGTAACTTGAAAAATGGTTTTGGAGTGTTGAAATTAAGTTGTAAATCTAAAATATGAGATTTATGATTTACCAGGACACACGGAAGAACGTAAAACTCGGGGAACGCGCAAGTGAGGCTTTGTTATCAATTTCAAGTTGGTTGGACTTTATGGAAAACCTACATTGGTCTTTACTACTTATCGATTTTATCTTTATACCTACATTTATGTTTAGTGAATATTGCATTTCTCATCATTCATTATCATGCATTCATGTCATTACGGAGGATGGTTTGTTAGTGCTACGGCTCAAGAGCAGGACTCGGAGCTAGGTTTCCTGACCAAATGGACTCGAACAGGGAAGACCCAAACCACGCAAGTTTTTTGTCGAGCATGCATTGAACTTATAGTTCCGTTTTAGGTTCATTTTTGGGGTGGGGAACCTATTAGTGATCTTTGAACTTGAAATGAAGGATTTACATTTTTATATAAATTTGCTGCTTTTTGGAAATGCAATTACATATCTCCATGAATTCGAACTAACATTTGCAGGAGTACAGAGCAGTGTAGGAGTTTACTTACCTGACATCTTCAAGTTGTTTTTGATGACGTCAGGTTCTCTGGAAAGACATTGAAGAACGAACAAGACTCGAAAACTTTTGGTGATTACTTTTAAGTTTTAGTTTAATTTTCGTATTGCAATCATTATATATATTTAGGCTTTTGGATGAGTGTTGGACATGAAATATTCTCGAATAGGTTATGAGAGTCTCCTAAGTTAGTTTAAAATAAGTTGAATGGGTTATATTTCAATTTTGGTTTATTTTGAGATTGTAAAACTATAAATTAGGTATCATAGGCCTTACGTTAGTTTAAATGGTTTCAATTAATATATATTGTAAACTGCGGGAAGTTGTGAGTCCCTTGAGGCTTCTCCCCATTCTGTTGTCTATGTTATGAATTTTTCGGCAGGCCACTTTTAGGGGAGGTGCAATCGGAATTATTATTAAAATACGAAGGATAATCTGTATGATTTTCTAATTTGCTCCAATTAAAAAAATCATGAATAAAGTTTGATTGAGGATATAAGTTTACTTTTAGAGCATTATTAAATATTGAAATAAAAATTATTTGATGTTAAAGTTAATTGAATGGATTAGGTGCCTAATCAGAGGAATTAGGCTATGTCAGGACTTAGTGAGACTGGCCCTGACAAAACTTGGTATCAGAGCTTAGGTTTAGCTCAACTGAGGAAATCTTTAATTAGGAACCAAAGCGTGATTGAGCACGATTAGTTGGGAAGTGACTGTGAGTTGAAGATATATTTTGTTATTTTAGTATGTTTGTTTTATAGTATCTATTATCACTAGATATACAATAAAAAGTTTATTCTCCCTGTCTATAACATATTTAACTCGCAAGATATGACGAGTGAGATTAGCTATAGACAATTAAAGAGAGAAGATACTTATGAAGCAAAATTGAGCGTGATTAGAAGTGAGAAATAGATTCAAAAAGTCTAAATTCACAAAGTGGGTATTGTATTCGATATAACTATAACTGAAGAAAATAATTAGAGGAAAATTGGTTGAGAAAGAGGTCAGAATGATTCAAAAACGTATGTATTGAACATGGACTCATTTGAGAATGAAAGTCTCAAACTCTTAAAATTATGAAACGCTCAGGATAATATCAGCATTAACTTAAATTAAGTCTCAAACAATTTAAAATCGTTTGGTGAACTTGAACAAAAAATTAAGACTTAAGGGAAGTATAAGATATGGATGTCTTGTATTTTAGAATGAGGTTGGCACCAGTTACAATAGTAACTTGGGAAGACCTATTTTATGAAGCATTGATTTAATTTATAACCCATTTCGAGTTGCTTCTAAAAAATAATCTCAACAAGAAAAAAAAAGACGTGTTTTCGAAAATAAAAGTTGATTAGACAAATTAATTTTGACTAGAAAATCACAATAGGATTGTGATATGATTAGTCAAGATGTCTAAGTCGATTTCTAAAAAATTGAAAATAATATAATTTGAGATAAGGTATTGTCTCTTTTTCAAAACAAAACACAAAGTGATAAGTGGAATAGAACCTCGAGTTCAAACAATCAATGAGTCGATTGTTTTTTATTGTTTATTACTTAAGTTCTTAATTATAAGCGACATTAAAGTATATTGGTTTTATGAGTCTAACAAAGTACTAATAAAACGAATGGAAATACACAAGTCTAATGTAATCTTTGTTAACATCAGATTAGGTGTTGTTATGAAACAAAGATCAACGAAAATTCTAACTCAGAAAATTATGATGAAAGGTGTAGTACTAGAATCAATGTATTAAAAGTTAAATATTGGGTAAATGGTACGAAATTACTAGGATTGGCTATTAAATAAAACACAAGTAGTTGTCTTTTGAAACTCAAAGTACCAAATAGTCACTTCTAACCAAATTAAATTTTTGATGCTTATCACTATCACCTGAAATATAAAAAATGAAGACATAGATATACTGATTGAGAATTAGTAAGTGATTTGAATAGGAAATTAGTAAAAGCTCCTATATAATGAGAATCCCCATTGATAAGACATAGGTTTGAAATGATGTACTTTAAGAGTTTGATTAATGGTTAAGTTGATTATGGTACTGAAAACTCACATTTTTCTATCTCTTCAGTTGAACAACAATGAACAAGTGAAACCATCAAAAAGTGAATTGATGATCAGTAAGATACTTTGATATCTTACATAGTCTCTTGAAAGGTACCAAATTTCTTTTTGTGAAAATAAAAATTAGGAAACAAGAGACTCATTTAAACAAATTAAGGTAATAATCAATAGTAAAAATGTTTGAATTACAACATTTCCCTATTTTGAATAAAATTAGCTAGGGAAAACTTCAATTCATCAAAAGATTATAAAAAGTCATATGGTCCTTAGGTATATTTTCAAAAAGAAAAGAGATATAATTTGTCTTTGTAAGTGAGGATTAAAGAGCTATATGTGGTGTGAGTGTTGAACAAAGACGTGATAAGTCTATCGGGGGACTAAGAACGAGATAATTGTGAGAATATCTAAGATTGACAAAAATGTAATTTAGTAGATTTTGTATCATTATCACAATTCATTCACATGTAGAAGATCTTTGTGACATCCAACCATCATTAAATAATCGAATGAATATGTGAGGTTTGGTATTAGAGTCTATGAAGTTTCGTCGGAGTTAATTGGAAGCTTAAGTATAGGAAAGAAAATGATCAATAAATTCTCACAGAAGTATGAAAATGGAAATTTCAAGTGAACAAGTCTCGATAAGACTTAGGATATCAAACTATAAGTTAGATGGGATTTAACATATCTTCACAAGGATCTTACGAGTCAAACTCCAAATGTTGAAAGTTTTGAACTAAAGTAGTATACAACTGATATCAGTGAATATGTTTTATATTGGTTCAAATATATAGCTACACCATGTGATAAGTCAGTGGTGAAGTTTTGAAGCACCGGTTATATTAATTTGGAGTTGATGTAAGATACATTTATGACGGTGAAGATACAAATGAAATGAAAATGGATGCACAACTTACAACTCTATTAATCAGTACAATCTTTTTGGTTTGGAATAAAGAATAGAGGACACTATATCTGACTTACTATGTTTGAAAAATTGAATATTCTTCTACTATATATTTAGTAGAGCTAAAGATATGTATTGAGTAGAGGCAAAGAGATATATCATATTTATAACTTGTAGTTGTATGGAATACAAGTTAAAAGTTATACTGTGAGAATATAATCAAGAAATATGTTGATCTCATTTTACAAATGTGTATGTACTCAAGTTAAAAATAATTGTCCTTATTAAAGTAATGAGGAAAGTATGGCGAATAGTAAGTGATTGAGATCAAGATGATAAAAATCTCAGTAATTGGTGAAATGTAGAAACCAATGGAGTAAGTTGATAATGTGTAAAATAGCGTAGTAGTTAAGAAGACAATCTAAAAGATATTGGCAGTTAATTAAATGAAATGAGGTTCTTGGTGAACTCATGAATAGAGAATAATTTGACGAAGTTAGAAAAGTCGATAAATTTTTTAAATAGTCGAAGAAAAAGTTAAGTGAATTAAATGATGAGTTGGAACTGGTAATTTCTTTTTAGTCCGCAAATTTAAATGATTATCTGAGTAGACATTTAAAGAATGAGTGAGAGTTGCATGACGTGTCAGGTTTCATTTTCTGATCGGATTGTAAATTGAGATCTCTTGTCATGGGATGAAAGATGTAATTTGAGATCTATATCATGGGATGACTTATGTAATTTCAAGTTTCTGTTGAGAAACGCTAAAATGGTGATGGATTAGATAGGAACATAACTTTACTTTAGTATATAATGTCGTGCTCAATTATATTTGCATCACTATATAAATATTAAGACTGGTGATAGTAAAAGAATTGATTGACCAACAATTCAAATGAAAGGATAATTAGTGATGAGAAAGTAAATTGGGATGTAAATACCAAAATTTGGTGGGTAAGGAATAAATTATCAACGATTTGTGGAATACTATTCAGTTAAGAATGAAAATGGTTTAGTTAAAAAGCAAGATAGGTTAGATCTTGCAAAATATTATTGCTTGAATGAGATTCAAGGCATGAATGAGTAGTGAAGAAAAGTGAGGCTATAGGATATTCCATATAGTTGATTGTTTAACTTGTCAAAAATTTACAAAATGCTAGGATTGGCAGAGAAGTTGTTATGGCTTTTCATTAAACCAAAAGTTGGAAATGAAAAGTTGAAATATTTATAATCTCTACTATCGAGTTGTTGAATACAAAAAATGTGATTTGGTCAACATAATGATTTCACCTTGGAAAAGGTTTTTACAAATTTATATGAAAAAATCATTTTCTCAAATCTTTTTTGGTTTAGTAATCCATAAGATTAATTTTCGAGAATGAAATTTTTAATTAGTTAAGAAGAATAGTGAAATACTAGGATTTCATAAACATGATTAATAGGCTAATTAAGCATATTCATATTTAAATTCGAATTTAGGAATCCGAGGTGGGACCCACACGTTACAGACTAGAGATCATGACTCTAAATTTTATTTTTCTATGTCGCATGCCTAATTGTTGTACTATATTCTATTTGACGCCGAATAGGGTCAAGTTGAGGTGAAACGTAATGTTCGCGTGTTTTGAAACGCGTTCGGTAGTTTTCCTAATTTTAGTCAAAATTAAGGTATTTTTCAGGGTTAATTTTAGCTTAAAAACAAGAGATAAACATGATAAATTTATAGAAAAATGAAAAATGATAAATAAGGGCAGTTGGATTGTATAATGAAGAATAAAAAGGAGAGGGAAATGTTAATTTGCCTTAAAATCTCCTTACATCAATATGAAAATGAAAAGGATATTAAACCCCTCATTTTGTTTATGGAAAGTTAAAGATGATGATGAGGGGGTAGCACTACTGTTGTTTTCATTGTTGTTGTTTAAGTTTATTTGAGGTTATGAAATTATTTAGAATTGATTTGAATGGTTATTGATAAAATTGATTTATGATGAAGTTGTTTTGATGGGGATGAGATGGGGGTTGGCTTGGGATCAAAAATAAATAAAAGAGAGGTAGGGGAGAACACCAACTGATGTTGTTGTTCATGTGAGCTTAGAGAACTTTTGGGCAGTGCCCAGGCATGCCTTGCCATTATCATGGCTTGTCCTTGCTCATGGTAGGGGATTCCATGTTCTACAAAAGGCATGCCTTACAAAGAGCATGGCTTCTGTGCAAATGCTTGAAATGCTACCTAACGTAAGGTCGAGCCTAGGCTTGGTCGATGCCAGTTATCACTCAGAGGAGAATTGAAATAAAAATTAAAAAAAGAGTGGGAATTTGATCAAAAACCTATGAATATGGTTGGATTAATTACCAAATAGAGATGAAAACATGGTGTAATGGTTTTATAGTCCAACAGAGTTAAGTTGATTTATTGGTTTATGAAAGGAAACGAGTTGTATTATTTGTTTAAGCAAATGGAGGAGAATGAAATTCTTTTTTAGACAATCAGAAGAAATATATGGTTTAGAACCTCGTTAAAGTTGTTAACCAAAAATTTGGGATTGGCACAGCCTATGATTTAGCAATTGAGTTTTAAATCTTAATTTGGGAAAGCATAGATAAGTTGGTTATTATTGTGAAGTTAAATATGTAGGTAAGACCTTATTTGATATCCAATAAGTATGTTAGGACATAAAGAGAGGGTGTGAAAGGTTTGGAGGACTTTAAGGGAGTCATTAGAGTTTAAAAGTGGATTAAGCTCCCTTGTAACTTGAAAAATTGGTTTGAAGAGTTGAGATTAAGTTGTAACTCTAAAATGTGAAATTTATGATTTAATAGGACACATGGAAGTACGTGAAAGCCAGGGAACGCACGAGTGAAGCTTCGTTATCAATTTCAAGTCGGTTGGACTATAAGTTAAACCTACAATGGTTTGTACTACTTATGGATTTTTATCTTTGAACCTGCATTTATGTTTAGTCTGTATTGCATTTTGCATGATTCTTGATTATGAATTGATGTCATTACGGATGATGGCTTGTTAGTGCTATGATTTACGAGTGAGACTCGGAATTAGGTTTCCTGACAAGATAGATTGGAACACGGAAGACCAAAGCCACAAAGTTTTCGGGCGAGCATGCTTTGAACTCATAGTATAGTTTTAGGTTCACTTTTACGGTGGCCAACCTATTAGGGAGCTTTGAACAGGAAATGAGGGATTCACGTTGTTATATAAATTTATTGCTATTTGGAAATGCAATTATATGTCTCCATGTATGGGGTTTATTACTTATTTGAAAATGCAATTAAATGGTGTCAAGTTCACTAGAAAAACAATGGAGAACGGACAAGACTCGAAAACTTTTATTGATTACTTTAAAGTTTTAGTTTATTTTTCTTGTTGTAATCATTATATATATATACATATATATTTGGGCTTTGGGATGAGTGTAGGACATGAAATACTCTCGATTAGGTTATGAGAGTCTCGTAAGTTAGTTTAAAATAAGTTGAGAGGGTTATGTTTAAATTATGGATTATTTTGAGGTTGTAAATCTTTAAATAAGGTATCGGAGACATTAAGTTGTTTAAATGATTTGAATTTATATATTGTGAACTGTGAGGAGTTGTGAGTCTTTATGGGCTTCTCCCCATTCTAGTATCGATTAAGTGAATTTTTAGGCATGCCACTTTTAGTGGAGGTGCTGCCGAAATTTTTACAAAAATACAGAGGATAATCCGTATGATTTTCCAAATTGCTTAAATTAAACAAATCATGAATTGAGTTTCGTTGAGGATAGAAATTTAGTTTTGGAGCATTATTAAAGTTTGAAATTAAATTATTTGATGTTAACGTTAATTGAATGGATTAGGTATGCCTAATTAGGGGAATTAGGCTGAGTCAGGACTTAATGAGATAGGCCCTGATAGAACTCCTCGATCTAGATTTAGACTAGAACTGAATTGGTCTAGTCAGGCAAATGACAGTAAACAAAGGCTCTCTATGAGAGGCAGCCCATAATCTACTTTTGTTTATTTATGCTTTAGGATTAGAAATAGATTAGTATATTATTTTATATCAAGGTAATGATTTGTGCATTATAGGAAAATGATTTCAACTATTTCGATTGGAAAAAACTAGGAGTTGATTTAGACAGATTCTTTGATTACTTGCGAAATTTTATCGAAAATTTTTGGTTTTGACTCGAAACTTAATATTAACGATTGCAAATGGTTTGATGATTGTGAAAAATGATTTTAGGGGTTTTCCATGATTCTAATTTTAATAAATTGGATTGCATAACTGTCATCTCATTCGTCTCGACTTCAATTTCAAAGAAAAATTTGCACAATGATAAGAATACTTAAAGTTTTTCTTGAAGATTGGTATAATTTTTTAATAAAACTTTATCGATTTGTGTTTTCGTTAAAAGTCTTCCAAATGTATTTCCAACCATTTATTTTATATGAATTATGTGTTTGAATATTCTTTTTCGATTATTTGAGGCTTGTGAAAGTATTTTTGAAAGTATAATGGTAAGAAGAGGAAGAGGCAGATGAAGAAGTTTAAGGGCGGAAAAAGGAAAGAATTTATTAGTGGAGCAACAAAAGTCCAAATCCGAAGTCTTGACAATATACATAGCGCCCATGGAAGTTTCTATAAGCATTGCTAGAAGTAGAGTCGAAGAGAAAACACCAACCTACCTTGAATGTTTGAAATAATGAGAGAGGAGGTCATAAGAGTGGTTTAGAGATGGTTGGAGAGATTTTCTTTGACCCAATCAATTTGATAATTGAAAATACTTTAAAGATGTTCAAGGATGACTTTCATAAGCAAAAGAGGAAAATAATCCTAAAGACTTTGAGCAATAACCCGCTCTCGATACCAATTGAAGGTCACCCAGAGAGGGGGTGAATTGGAGTTCTGAGTAGTTATTGCCCTTTTAAAACTTTATGCGCAAATTGCAACTATAATGCATACACTATCAATGAATATATATATGCTATGCAAGTGAATGGAATGGAAGAGATGGAAAGTGACACACGATTTATAGTGGTTCGATCCAACGATCTACGTCCACTACCTAACCTCCCAGGTTAGGATTTTTAACCCCCACTTATATTACAAATAAGTGTTACAACCTAAGCATACAAGCCTAGAGTGCCTAATTACAATTAGGACTTCCCACCTAGCCGCAACTAGGATTTGTGTTCTTCCCACCTAGCCGCAACTAGGATTTTTCTTCCCACCTAGCCGCAACTAGGATTTGTGCCTAGCCTCAACTAGGATTTTCCCTTTCGACTTAGATTCCACTAAGTCTTACAATCAAACAAATACAATAAGTTGCTGAAAAATAATAGAGATACACTTTACAATACAAAGTGGTATCAAATTCAAACACTAGCAAGCCACCTAGAGCCTAACAACTCTTATGCATGCAAGTGTGAGTATAAATGGAATATGCAAATATGTCACTTGATTTTGTTGCAAATCCCAAATGTGAAATCGTTTTAAAAACTTAATATATTAGTGTAAAACCGATTTCAAGTCTAAGAACAATAGTTTAACAAAAATCAAGTTTAAGTGCAAAACTTTTGTTCAAATCAATCTTAGGGTTTGATAAAATAAATTTAAGTGCAAAACCCAAGAAGAAAGTGTTCAAACACACAACAAAATGATTTTCAAATCAAATACACAAAACTATGTAGATTAAGCACAAGCAAGATTTTAGATCTAGGACTTTCTTACAAACAAGAGGATGACAAAAGAGATCAGCTTTGAAGAGATTCTTGTACTCCTTTTAAAGCCTCAAAAGTCTTGGATTAGAGAACTAAAGAACAGCCACAAAGATCTCCTTTTGCTTCTTCATGCACAAAAATCAAAGTTCTTCTCTCTTTGTAGATTTTGAGTTTTTGAGTGTGTTTCTTCCTTCTCTTGACAAAACCATGTTCTTGGTGGTTTTATAGTGTTAGGTATTCCATCTTGACAGCTGTTTATGACCGTTCTAGGGATCCAAGGGTCCAAAATAGATCAAGAATTCAAATTAAAGTGTTTTTTCCAATTTGTGAGAAAAAAGGCTGTCGGATATGCAATTAGCGCGCTAATCGTCGAGACCTAACGCGCTAACTCGCACTTAGCGCGCTAATGAAATCATTAGCGCGCTAAGCTATGGGGACCTCAAAACAATTATTTTGTCCCTTTGTGTTAGCGACCCTTAAACTCGTCCGGACCTAACCAACCCTTATATAACATGTTATACACGTTTATTATGAGTCATTAAGCCTAATTGGGTGGTCCGGATATTTTTACAAATAACGGAAATCACGATTTCATAATGTATTAGGGGCTTTTCGCAAATTTACGCTTTCTTTTACCTTTCAAAAATGAGAAAACATTTACAATGATAAGCGTAATATGCAAATGACCATCCACACAAAGTTTCACATTGTTTAAACTCATAGTCCTAGTTATGTGTTTAAATTCCACTTTGAAACTTGAAGTAAACTTATAACTTTTGAAGAATGGTTTAAGAAACTTGATATGCATGGACTAATGCATTTGGCTTGCGTGAAAGAATTTGTATACCTTACATTGAAATTACAAATTGCGGTTTGAACAATCAATTTGATAATTGAAAATACTTTAAAGATGTTCAAGGATGACTTTCATAAGCAAAAGAGGAAAATAATCCTAAAGCGGATTTAATGTAAAGAATGAGACTAAGTATAGACCAAGGATACTTAGTATCATTAGAGAAAGAAATTATGGAAAATTGACTAGGGAGTACAATTAGTTGGATGATGATAGTATTGAACCGCATAGAGGTTCTTAAATTCTTGTGAAAGAATTTTATGCCAATGGGCATAGAATCGGAATAACACTAATGAGTCTATAATTTAAGGGAGGATTGTTAATTATTCTGCATAGAGAATAAATTGGTACTTTGGTTTTCTGGATTTTCATAGAAGAGAAAATAATGATTATCTTCATCTAACTTATGGGATTAAACACCATTTCTCCCACGAGAATATTAGAAGAAGATAAAGCAATCCTAGGGGATGGTTTTATTCGAGATGCTTATTGATATCCCATGCACATCGCATATAATAATTTTAGGAAAATGACGAAGGTTTAGTGTTACATAGTGGAAGCTTTCCTTCAACCAAGTACTTTCCATTTCAAAGTGGTGAATTACAAGGAAGCTCTCCTCTATCACTTTGTATATAGGATAGGTATATAGATGTTAGTGTGGTCATTAATGAAGCAATAAAGATTGTCATGACCACCAATAAGAGTGAAGGATTTTCTTTTCCGTTGATAATCACATGATTTATTAGATAAGACAGAGTTCCTATGGAGGTACTAGATATGGATATATTCCCTGATAAGACTATCACTGATGATAACATTGCAAGTATGATGAAAGTGATAGGGTTTAAAGATTTAGAAGATAAGAGGGAAATAAATGAGTTTAGAAGAAAAGAAGAAGAATAATGAAGAAGAATACAAGTAGAGGGGCAAAGAATGATATAAGAAATGCAAGCTGCTGCTTAATCTGAAAGAGAAGGGCAGACTTCTAGAAGACCTACCGAAGACTACCCTGATCTATTCATGGAGGAGACTTAAATGTCTATGATGCAATTATTGTTATATAGTCGAATGAGAACTTTGAGAAATAAAGAGATGATGCTTCAGAATTAAGGAGAGTTAGCAAGGAACTTTCATAGTTTTAAGCGATGAATGATTAGAAGATTAAGAAAATTGGGAGTAGAACTACCTATGTCGCCAACCCAATTGAGATTACCAGTAGATGGAGTCTATATAAACATATTACCGGAAGAAGGTGTTTATTATTCACTCTACAACTCTACTACCAATTATCAGTCTCAACAAGATGATCAAGGAGATTGTGGTGATGAAGATAATGCGTTTTCTCGGTGATATTTTTATTTTTCTTCTTTTTCTTCTATGTTATCCATCCGAGTGATTTATGTGTGAGAATTTTTTATGTAGAAATATGTTATTTCTGTGATTTGCAATACCATGAAAATTCTTACTTATTCCTTGTTTTTGTTGTTAATATATATTTTACTTGATTGACAATATGTGTTATGTTTATAATTTTATTAATCTTATGATTATTTTAATTTTTTTCACATATAATTTTTTATGCCTCACAAGTATTTTTGTTTGTTTATGGAACCCATCTTACTTTCTAAACCTTGAGGAAAATGTTTGGAATAAGTTTGGGAATATTTAAGATATGTGAAGCATTGGAGCAAAGTAAAAAGAAGATTCAAGGTAGAATAAATGCAATTTATCCAAATTTTTAGATTTCTAAAGAATAAAGGTAACATTTACTTCATTTTTACTTTATGAGATAGAAAATGGCATAATTTGTATTTTGGAAATATGATTTAGATATAATTGAATTAAATAGAAGTGATATTTTAATAATTACCCATGAGAAATAGAGCTTTACAAGATGAAAGGAATTAATTGGTTATACTCTATTGATTTACTTACCTAGACTATGTATGCATTAAATGAGTTTGGAGGGATTGATTGTCTTATATTAGACATGTAAGTGGGTAGAAAATCAAACAAGAGCAAGATAAACAAGACAGATCTCTAAGAATCATAAAACAAGGTTATTGGTTAGTTGATGTAAATAATATAAGATTGATACAATAGGTTGTTTATTAGCCAAATTAGCCTGAAAATTAGCCCACCTATTATTATATTATCATTAGTTAGCCAATTTGAGCTGAATATAACTTATATTTTATCGGTACCTATGTTAAACCTAATAGCCAAAAGACATTGATGTCCTTTACCTAATTGGAATTGCTATACTTAGACTTAATGTGTTAAATGTATGAAAAGAAAAGAAAGAGAAAAAAAGAACTCAAAACAGAGGAGAAAAGAAAAATTGAGAGATTATAAATCCCAAGAACAGAAAAATGGTAAATTCATGAAATAAAGGATTATAAATTAAACTAGTATTTGTACCAGGTTTATTGATCCTCAGAGATGATGTGAATGATAATCTATTGTCCAATGAAGAAATTAAGTTGGGAACCTAAATTTGGGTTTTGTAATGGAACTTGAACTAATTAATTATCTTTACAAATTGCAAGGAATTTAAATTGAATTTTAACAATGGAGAAGTAGTCCAAGGGGTTCAACATCACCTGATTTGCTCTCTTCCTATCCAATTTTATCTGAAAACACCTCAATTCAAGTTAAGATAAGCAAATTTCATTCGTTATCACTTTACCCCAAGGTTTCAGTGATGTTGATTCTAATGCGTCACTCGGAATCCGTCGGTCGACGTGAGTAGTGTAAGTGAAGACACCGCATCAAACTCCTAATTCAATGGCCTCCCTTGTCAATTTCTATCGAGTGACATGTTGTATATTCAAGGGTTATGTTTCTCTAATTTCGAGTCCAAAATTCCAAATGGTTGCGGTGAATTTCACTAGTTTCTACAAATCTGTGATCATGACAAATGTAGTATTAAACACAAGAATAAACAAATCTAAATAATAAATTGAAGATGAAACTTAAGAATTACATTGGAATTGAAAGAAAAGCAACCTGGGATCGATTGATCCCCGTGACAAAGATTACCCCATATTGGGGTGTAAATTAACACAAAACTTCATAAAACCAAAGTAAACATGATTCAATACCTACAAATCCAAGAAGAATCACTAAGTTTAATTCAGTACCCTAGCCTCCATAAGTTCTTCTCCAAAGCAAAAGTTGTAACCTAATTTTCATGTCTATTTATACCCCCCGGGCCAATTCGGACTGCAAAATAGCCTAAAATCCAAAAAAATCGTAATATGAGTTTGTTGGTCACATTTAGCGCTTATCCTAGCACTTGGGCTCCAGATTCAGCGCCCACTGCATTTCCCCACTGTTTAGAGGCTCTGAACTAGCATCGAGAGCTTGGCGCCTAGCCAAAAATCTCCACATATCTCTCAACATGCAACATGATATTAGACTGCTTAAAGTCTGAATTTGATCAAGTTCATGAGCAATAAAAAAGTTCAGCTTTCCAACGAAAGAAACGAAAAGTCATTTGGATTTGAAGTGAGGGAGTTATGGCCTAAACACCGAAGCTTGGTCAAAATAGACTTTATCAAAATTTAGCCAATTAGATGTCGTTCTTTCCCAAACCTTATACTTTTTTCTCGAAACCTCCAAAATTCTTCAAACCACATTGAAATATTTGAAATATCATCATTTCAGAACTCGCGTCTAGCATCGCTTTCCTCATCACCTTGGTTATTTCACAAACCTTTCAATTACCTTCTTTACCTACCATGCACACAAAATGCCCCCAATTAGTATAAACTAATTATTTATTTTGCCAAAATATAAAGTAAATACTACTATAAAACATATAAACCTACAATATCGCAATATTATGAGCCACTCTAAGAGTCCTCGGGGTAGTCACCAATCACTGGCTCCTTGCCTTTGCTAGATGAGGGGCTCGTAATTTTAAATACATAGGAGACAATTCCAGTAAGTAAATCTAGATGAGTCTAAATAGTTCTTCAAGAATTTAAATAAAAGTCGATATATTATGCGAGAATGTAAATGAACTGGAAATAAAATAAGTGCATGATAAATAGACTAGAAATAAAAGCAATGAAAAAAGAATGCCATGGAAATGAAAAAGCGAAGGCTAAGTAGTCTCAAATCCATTCAGTTGCGGGTATGTAGCTACATGCTTGACTGGCTAGAATCATGGTAGCATGATCAAATTCAAAGTTTTTATGAATGTAGGAGTACAACAATGCCCTAAATACCTCACTTCTCGTCCACAACCAGTAACTTGGAGTATGATTTCGATTGCAAGTTGGTCGCCACACCCAACGGTTCACGCAGTGGCATTGAGTAGTCCCTCATCTACTCATCTGACGTCTTGGCCGTTGTCTAGCAGATTTCCTATTTCCTCACAGCTTCACACTCCCTCCTCTCACTCTACGCCATCAACAAAACTACGCATCCCGCTACAATACCCAGCCTACCCACCACTAGATATTCGATGTTAGAGGAAGAGGTTTACAATC
Source organism: Stephania cephalantha (assembly GCA_039657325.1). Lineage (NCBI taxonomy): Eukaryota > Viridiplantae > Streptophyta > Magnoliopsida > Ranunculales > Menispermaceae > Stephania > Stephania cephalantha. The sequence goes on along the minus strand of CM077570.1, from coordinate 30,907,717 downwards.
ATGATGACCTCCCGCCTAAGCTACCGAAAGGGGGAGACTTGCGATTGATTGAGATTCCCATTGGCTTAGATACATATGGGAGGTAAGTCTTTCTTTCAAGCCGTTTATTTCAATATTTATATATAATTCATAATACTTATGCGCAAATCAATTTAACATATTTTATCCTTCCACTATCACTTTTAAATACATCAGCACGACCTTTAAGCGTATGATGTATCCCGATGGATGGGCATGGAAGTAAGTCACGCAACACGTGTGGAATATCTATTGGAACGATTGGACGGTGGGGTAACATTGACTTGTGACTATCTTGAGTTGATAATACGTTTTGTAGTGTTATACCAAATCCGCCATTTTGTTTGCAGCGTTTCTTCATATGGGATCCTGCTATTGATGAAAAAATCTACCAGGCCTTTGTCATAGAGCGGGGTTCCGTTCACGTGTCATTCGTGTAAAATATAACATGTACTCGTGTTACCATTCCCACTTGGGTGTAGTAGTCAAAAATATTGAGTCGAATCCACAGGACTTAGGTTTTGCTCTGAATTAACTAAAAATGGAAGTTTAGGGGTTTTTAGAGATTTTAAGAAAATAATTATTTAAAACTACTAGATATCAAAGTTTGTAAAAGTGAATTCGATGAGAGAAAATACCTAGGTCTAAGGTCCCACAAATCTAAATCAAGATATAATAGCATGTCATGATTCAATTTTTACCTGAAGATTATTAATTCAATTCCTCCAAGATTAGTTATTGGAAATCGACATTCACTAAAAATCCTTAATTCCCCTAATGTGGATAGTCAGGCGTCCACCTCTAACTACTCCCTACTCAACACATAACCGTAGACATCCACCAATAAAGTTTAACGCATTAACCGCATAAAGATCTATGGCAATACTAATCCTAAATAACTAGATTGCATCTGCTTCTAATTTAACCGAGATTTATTTGTCGCACAATCAAGAAACGAAAGGTTTTGAAGGCAAACAGGTGAGCGATTATCACTTGTATCAGTCCAACCATACAATTATTGATACAATAGTCCTGATTAACTATAGGACTTCCACCTAAAAGAATGTAATGGCCACATACATACCCTAAGCTTACACCAAAATCACGAAAACAATGATGAGTAAAATAGGAATAATTGGAATAAATTAATTATAAATAAAAGTTCTAACATAACATGCTATCAACCAAGATTCTAGACTTGTTTCGCCCCCGGCCTGGGAAAAGAGTGCTTAACCGATAATTGTCTTGATAAACACCATTGAACTCTAAAGAAAAAAGTCTCCTTCAATTCTCTATTTTCCTCTATGCAAAAAATATGGTTTACCATTTACTAATGACTATTTATACTCCTAAGACCCCTAATAATACAATTAGAAACCATAATTAGCAATCCCAAATGAAATAGAACTCCAAAACTTTCTATTTTCATATCTCATCACTATTGTAAGTGATCCACGCCGTGTATGTATTTGCCAACGCTCCGCTACAGCGCCATATTTGAATTATGTTTTTTTCTCCTTTTAGTGGTCCAAATGTTGTGTGTGTAAATTATCGACGTCACATGTGTAAACCCACAGCTTCGCCACAACTTCGCTTCCTTTGATCCTCATGCATTACCCACGTGTTCTGTTCATTTCCCATGGCGTCAAAGGTCTTTTCCACTACATCAAGGATGGTTTTGTGCTTTTTATTGGCTTTTCCTCATGAATTCACTCATTTGTCTATTTTATAGCTCGTGAACCTGAAAAACACATAAATATAATCCATTAGAGTTCATTCCGAGATAGTTAGACCAATTATATTATCAAACGAACCCTATAGATAAGTCTAATTAAGCACTTATCAGTGTTAGATATGCAGGGTTGATGAATATGCTTTGCAATAATCGTGAAAGGCCAGGTTTCCTAAATAGGAGATGAGGGAAGGACACCTAGCCCACTAGGAAACGTTGCAGTACAAAGCCAAGTTAAAATAAGCGTCTAAGAATAGGAAGAATGAGATGAATCGACCTGGAATTAGTATGTCTAAACTTACCGGTGGTACTCATTCTTTTGCTAGTCATAATGAGCAATTATTAAGTATCATTCATTAATTTACTAATATTGCACCCATATCTATTGTTTTACAATAAAAAAAATTACTACTTATGTTTTTAACATAATTTTTGTGGAACAAGGAGGCGGGGGCTTCTGTGAGTGTAGATGACTCGTTCCTCCACGCCCACATTATCAAGCATGACAAGTCCACGTTCATCGATGACATGTCTTCAAGATTTAGTGTAAATCACCATTTTTAATAATTAAAAGTTCTTATATATGAATTGATTTGGTGGTACATGAATGACTAAGTGAATTCTCATTTTTTTATTTTTTACATGAGCAGTTCCAAACGAGGCTCGATGAGATGATGCGGGCATCTCCAGATATGCTAGTGGATTATGATTAGTTATTCTATAAGATATCTAAGAGAGATCAGAGACGATTTCATGGTTTAGGATCACAAACGAGATATACTTACATCGTAGGAGCTAGCACATCATCAAAAGGGGAGGTATCTAGGTTGATTGTGAGGACCCATCTTACTAAGTCCTGACTTAACCTAATTAGCCTAATTAGGTACCTAAACCTTACTACTAACTTTAAACCTCGAAATTCTTTTCCTTTCAATCCTTATAATGCTCCAAAAATAAATTGGAATCCTTAATTAACCTCAATTCTCGATGTATTCAATTAAAGCAAATTAGGAAATCATACGGAATAGATTATGTAGTCTATTAATACTTTCAACAGCATCTCCCCTAAAAATGGACTGCCAACTACAAAACCTAATAGACAGTAGAATGGGGAGAGGCCTAAAAGGACTCGCAACTCCCCACAATTCACAACATAATATCAACTTAAGCATATAAATTGAACTTCACATTTAAATCCTTAGTTAAAGCTATCAACTTCAAATTGAAACTAAAACTATTTCATAATTTGAATTAATATATAAACTGAACTATTTTGGTTTTAAACCTAGTTTAAAACAATTCGTGAAGATCCGAAATTTTTCTCAAGTGATTTATGCCCTACACTTACCCTAAAACCCAAAATAAAGTAAGATAAATAGTATTTACATCCAATAGGAAAAAGAGCTCCTCAAAAAAATTATTCTAGATTCCTCTTTCCCTTTTGATCCTTGTTAGCCTCAGAACTTGACAAAGCCATTTTGAGAACACCAAATAATAGTGTACATAAAATAAACAATTTCAAATAACTAAACATCTACTTTGTCTCGTACACCTAGTAATAACAAGAGATATAAAGGAAATAATGCAAAGCAAGATTCAATGAAAGAGATTAAGCAACGTGAATCCCTCATTTCTAATTTGAGGCTCACTAATAGGATGGCCACTCCAAAAGTGAACCAAAAACTGTACTATGAGTTCAATGCATGCCCCTTAAAACCAACATTGCTCGCTTATAGAATTACTCACATCTAGTCTATTTCACCTAGAAGAGATACCTAGCCTTGACTAGATTTACTTGCACCTATTCTCTTTCACCTAGACGGGATACCTCGTTGAGACCGAACATGATAATGCGGTCTATATGACATGAATTCATGATCAAGAAACTCAAGCCTTACCGTGCAATCTTTACACCATATCAACGTAAAATGCAAGAAGTAATGTTTACTTATAATCAAACCAACGTAATGTTGATTAAGTGAGTCCTTGCTTGCACATTTTGTTGAATTCCCTTGTTTTGAGGATCCTGTTTAATCATAAAAATCCATAACTTAAGAGTCTTAACTAAATTTTTTTTATTTTTGAACAATTTCTCATGATTTTCATGTCATTTTCGTGTTTAAAATCCTAAATACCCCTAATAGCTCTTTTAAAAAACCAAAACATTCCTTAAAGTCTCGATTCCATAATTACATTCTCAATTACAGTATTACTTCACTAATTTGTCTCAAAAACCCATTTATATGATCTTTGGAATTCGATTTTGTATTTTGTAGCTCAATCAGCCTTAAACACGCTTTACAAGACAAACCTCGGATATAAAGTCTCGAGAAAATCCCAACTTTTTCATTTTTCATATAAATGCCCAATTTCTATTTGTTTGGCCAAAAATTCCATTTTTCTAAAATTTTCTTGGTATTTTTGTATTTATTTGTTAGTTAAAACATTTATTTTTTATTTTCTTATTCAAATGATCCCAGAAACGGGCCTAGTTCGGCTAAGCTGAGTCGAACCTGGTTCAACCAGGTCTGAGGATCAACCCTTTTTTCCCCATCAAGATGAAAAATAGCAAAGAGCTATGTTTCATTCTCGATCCCCCTCCCCTTCCTTTTTTATTCTTTTTTCAGGATGATTTAGGGTCTGAACAAGGAGCTTATGGCTCCCCTATCATCATCTCCCTCTCAAGCTTCTTCTCTATTTAATATTGTGCTTGTTTTACTATTTTTTGTTGTTGTTTTTTAAATCATATCAAACCAATCTTTAAATCTCTCATCTCACATAATCAAACAATAACAATCTCATCGTCTTACTGCAACTCAGATTTAAGCCCTTTTTTATCGACATAGTCCACAAATCAAAATTCAACAATTTAATTTCCATTACTCACCTTCGATGTCAACAACAACAACACTCACGACTCTTCTCTATTCTAATCTTTCTAAACTTGATATACAGTGAAGAAAGAGGAATTACATCAAAGAGACGAGAGGGAAAGAGAGGCCAGTGTGAGATGAAATGAAGAAGACGAAGTAAGAGAATGGAAATAGATAATGAAGAACACTCTCTATTTTGTTTCTTCAAATAAAAATGGGTTTGTCAATTGACACTTTTATTCATCCATTTTTATCTTTTGCTTTACAAAATTATTACCCTTATAGGTCATTTACCCTTTTTTTCTTTTTATTTTCACAGTAATCTCTTAATTTTAAGCCCAAATTAAACCTTGTAGAATGCCCCAATTTTACCAAAAATTAGAGAAAATATCAATGCACTCTGAATCACAGATAATGCGTTTAAACCACAATTTGACTCTATTTCGCGATTAATATAGTATAATACATACACTAGGCACACAACAAACATAAATAGAATATTACCTTATGATCTCCAGTCTATAATGTGTGGATCCTACCTCGAATACCTAATTAGATGCCTAATCAAGTTTTTAAAATTCTCGAATTTCACGATTTTTCCCAACTAAATAAAATTTTATCCTTTAAATTTAAACTTAAAGGTTACGTGGATCAAAAAAGACAAGGAAACCGATCCTTCATACAAGACTCTCACTCTCAGGTTAACTCTGAATCTCCATGAAATTGCCACTTAACAAGTACAAATGAAATTTCCTTGGTCCTCAGCTTATGAATCTTCTAATCCATGATCTGAATTGGTTGCTCTTCATAAGTAATATCTTGCCTTAAATCAAATTGATTCCATTTACTATGCGATGGGAGTTTATCTCCTTCTTACAACGCATGGAGACATGGAATACATCAAGAAATCTGATAAGATGAGACGGTATTGCAATCTTGTAAGCAACTTTTCCAATTTTCTAAATAATCTCAAATAGACCACCCTGGCATGCCCCGTTTTGTAGGGCTTAGGAGTTTGGCCATGGCCGAGATGCTTTTGGCCACTCTGCTTATAGACCTCTATGAGTGTGTTCCACAGCAGCAGTTGTTGTTGCTACATATTTCATATATTTTTTTAATCAACACTACATCACTCCCAACTTGTCCCAACTCATCAAAACTATATTTCCCTCACTCACAATGAGATATTCCACCATTAATTCAAAGAAAAACATAGAAACACACCATTATTATTGACTAAGAAAGAAGAGGTCGTAAGAGAAACTACGAGAGATCAAGAGAGAGAGAGAGTGTGAGCTTGGTCGAGAGACACAACGAGAGTGTCATGAGCTTGGAGAGACAAGAGAGATATGAAGATGTAACAACCCCTAATTACAAGGCAAAGTGGGCACCACCACATCGCCGGACACGTCACCAGGTCATGCCACATGTGACGACCCCAATTCCTACAACAAGGGTCGCTTGGCCTAAACCATCATCAAACCTCTTGAGATGACCCAGCGAGTCGGGAGATGATCTAATAAGCCTTAACCTACAAAATAAAACAATACAATCTACAAATAGAATGCCAAGATATATAATAGGTGCAGAATAAAAGTCTTCTGAGTTTATAAATTGTGAAAATAAAATAAAAAGTCTTACAAATGTTAAACAACTATGCTACGGATCTCAAAAGTCTACCTATAATAAAATCCCTTGTTTATTACATAAAATGTTCTAAAATTGAATGATTATGATTAAACAACCTTGTAAATGAGATATAGGTGATCAATCAATTCAAACAAGATGATACTGAGTCTCATAGTGAGGCTTATGAGATATTTAAAGAAATGTTGAGAAGATGTCCAAGACATGGATATGTGAAGTGAGCACAATTGTGAATATTCTACTATAGAATGAATCATAGTACAAGAACATTAATGTATGTCGTAGCAGGTGGTTCTCTACTAACTAAGAATGAAAATTGAGTACTAGATTTTCCTGATTTTTTGTCCCAAAATTCTACAACAGGAACTCGTTCCATAGTGAGAAAGTCAGCATGAGTTTTTTAGATTGATTCTCAAGGATGGATCATGGCACAATTATTTAACCTAAATACACAAATGGCGAAGCTACAAATGGGATAGTCAAGTCTACAAGTGCAAGCAATTTATCAACCTGTTAATCACCTAGAAATGGTGGTTAATCCATTAGACATGCAACAAGGGATGAAGTTTGAAGATGTCAACATCATGAAAAATCAAAACTATGGAAATAAGTTCAGGCCGAGAGGAATGGCTCCTCAAAGATATTATCAAGGATACAACAACCTAAGCTTTTCATATGGAAATCCTGATAATGCATTGAAGCTTCCTTCAGCTTTGGATCAACAAGTCCAATAAGGGAAGCTAGGCCAAATTGAAGAAATGACTTTTTTGAATTGAATTAAATGATTGTTGCAAGCCATTGACATCAACAATTGAGAACATTTTGAGATGAATGTGAAGGATAATGTGAAATAATCTCTTAAGAAAATGAATGATGAAAAATCCCAGTCCATGAAGAATTTGAAGTATAAAATTGTTCAGCTAGCAATTGCATTGAATTCGAGGGAGGAATGGCAATTTCCAAGTAACATAATCATGAATCCCAAAGAGAATGTTGGTGTCATTCACATGATGAGCATTACAACAACTAATGAGCTAATGCAAGAGCAAGCGATGTACAAGCCAGAAAGAGTCAATACTTTAACTATAAGAAAGTTAAGAAAATCTGAAGTTATACATTAAAATGGGACAGAAGTAAGACAAGATGCACTTGAAGGGTTAAAACAACAAAAGATCAACATCTTGAAGAATAAAAAGAAGAAAAAGAAATAATGGAAAGTTAAGCAACAAGATGAAGGATCTTCTGAAGAAGCACCAAAAGGAAATAACCTCATAGTTGTTCCAAATAAGCCAGAACCAAAAGTCAAGTTCACATCGAGACTTCAACCAATCAAGAGGAGATATCCTGGAGATATATATGCATACCATTAAGTATTGATGGGCACAGATTAGAATCATCTTGTGTGATACGGGAGCTTTAGTCAACGTAATGCATAAAAAAGACATGTTACAAGCAGATTTAAAGATCAATTGTCTCAATGCAACAAATTTGTGAGTGGTTGATGGTAACTTGGTACCAATTATAGGGAGAGTCTTTAATGTTCATGGGAAAGTGGTTAGATTCACATTTATCACTGATTTTGAGATTATGGATCCTGATATAGATGATGATGTGTCTATGATACTAGGGCAGGCATTCTTGAACACTAATGTGATTTTGCACGCGAGGAAGAAAATGATCTCAATGAGTATCAAGGAGGATGAAGATAGCGAGAAGATTATTGAAAGGGAGGAGGTGCTTCCGAATGAGAGAGATATCATTATCTCTGATCTACAATTAGAGTATCTCGATCTAGACTCATACTCAAATGAGCGAATAGGCATCGGGCTAATGACGTTAAATGAAGCGCTACTGGGAGGCAGCCCAAGGGTTTTAAAATTTCGATTATTTTTTAAGTAGATAGAACAATCCAAATGTTTTAGTAAGTATTTTTCTAATTTAAAAAGTTTTCTTGCTAAATGTGTAGGAAAAGACCATTTGTCGGGTGAAAGTAAATCAAAATGGAGAAATCTCAACATACTCAGCATGGAGCGTAAACGAGCAAAGAAGTTAACATGGTAAAGGTCAGGTAAATTGACAAATCATGTGTAAGTTTTTATGAAATTTCTATATATAGGGGTATTTCACGCTGTCTGGATGCATTATGTAGTAATACAAGGAGCCGTGAGAGTGCCAATAGGGAGTTAAATGAGAATTTGAAATTATATAGAAGCACTAGTTAACGTCGTGTGTATAAACACACGACGTCGAGTGCCAATACAGGCGGCTCCAGGACACCACTGACATAATAGCATTTTATGCTCACATTGGAATCAACATCGTGCCCAAGCTGTGGTGGCGTCGTGCCTTATAAGGGACGACGCCTACGTCGACGAGGGGTTTCTAAAACCCTTTTAAACCCAAACTTACACACTTGCAACTTATTCCAAACACCACCAACCAAGCATACATCCTTTTAGAACCCTAGTTTAAGCAATTTAAGTAAGCAAAGAGTGTTCCTTGTAATCAAAAGAGAAAAGAGAAGTCACATTATGGATTTACACATAAGAGGAGAGCTAGGTCATTGATTTTGAGAAGTGAGTCAAAAGAGCAATAGGGTTTGAATTTGTGAGCAAAATGAGAGAACTTTGATTGATAGATGCTTGGAGAAGTAATCTACAAAGGAAAGTAGTCGGCATTGAGGTAAACTTTCAATTTCATTTATTATGTTTGAATTTTGATATTATAGATGAAATTGAATGATTTTTGGAAATTAGGGTTATAGAGTATGTATTTACAGCGTCAATGTGCCTTATTGTAGATTAGTGTATATCCTTTTCAATTAATTGGCATGTGAATGACACTTGTGAATGAAAATTTTGATTATAGGTGATTTGAGGACCCGTTGTTGATTTGTTGTAGTTGTTGTAAGGTTTTGAGAGAATTACAATAACAATGAGGCAAACGAGTCAAGTTAATGAATTTAGGGCAAATGACAATGAGGCATCAACATCAGGAGCTTGAAATAAAGACGCCACGAGGCCATTCAAATCGAGATTCTCTATTAGTAAAGAGGTCAATGACAGGTATGAGGCTATAGAAAATAAGGTGTTTATTTGTGAAAAAAGGAATAGATCTCCCTGCCAAGTATGATAAATAGTTAACAACTTCATTAGGCAAAAGGATTAGGAGCAATTCACCCAAGACTAGAAGGAGAATAAGGTTTATCTAGTGTGTGAGATTTTTTATGAATTCTATGACAATGCTAAGTTCACAAAGAAAAAAGGTCCAGTAAAGGTTAGAAGATAAAAGCTCTCGTTCAACGAGCATTACTTAAACGATATCTACGGGTTAGAATACTTGAGTAGGAATGGAGACCTACAAACCTACTCAGTTGATTTATATGAGAGACCCTATAACCAATATCTTTTTAGAACCACAGAAAGAGCATTTGTTGTCTCAGGACAACAGGGATGGAAAATGGGAGCTGAGAATATGCCAAAGCACATTGAGAAGGGGAGTGTACGAAAAGTGTGTAGAATGTGGCAACACTTTATGATTTCCTTATTATACCTAACTACTAACAAAGTTAGATAAACAAACCTAAGGCGGCTTGTTTATATGAGATTAAGAAGAATGGGAGGATCAACAAAGGGGAAATAATTTACAAGAATTTGAGGGAGTCAATCTTTATTGATGTAGACAACAAATTGTTGTTTCGAATCCTTATAACCTAGATCTGCTTAAAGGCTAGAGTGAGGCTTATCCAAGATGAAGAATCTGATATAGAAGCCTAAGCAATAATAGATGAGGATTTTAAGTTGACTTTGAAATCACCTATTGGATACAAAGATTTTTAGGATGAGAGAGAGAAAGCCGAGAGGGATAGACTTATTGCCGAGTTGTTAACCCAGGAAGCCGAGGATCAAGCAGTAATAGAAGCAGCAGAGTTTGGCCTAGATATGAGGAATTAAGGATATGGAGAGGAGGATGAAAACTAGCAAGGATTTGTTTAGGGCTACGAGTTTGTAGACCCTTTGATAAGAGAGCAGGACTTGGATTGTCCTGAAATTTTTTCAGCACCTCCACCACCACAGGCACCAATAGCAACACCCGAGGATTTGACTCCTAGACAACTAAGCATGTGGATAGGTGAGATGAGGAAGTAATATAGAGAGGATATGGTTCAATATCATGAAGCTTTGTAGAGATATGAGCAAGACATGCAGAGAAAGATTCGAGACATACTGAATTGACGAAGAAATTTCATATTATTTGCAGATCATCAGATAAATATAGCTAGATCTTAGAGGAGCAGAAGATTGATACCTACTAATCGGTCTATCATATTTCCAACAGCACCAAACTGCATGTTTGATCATGAAATGGTGCAGAACAGAATAATGGAGCATCTTTTAACACCATTTTATGCTGGAGTTGATGATGATGATGATGTTGATAATGATGCACAGTCCTAGAGTATGAGTCTTACGAGTTCTTTAAATCTTGGGGAGATAAGTGATACTTAAATACTAATTGTTTATAATTTGGGATATTTTGACATTTTAGTAGGTATTTAAGCTTTATTTTTATGCATTTTTATGTTTAGTATTATGTGAGTATCAAATTATATTATATATGTTTGTATGTTTAATGTTTTTATGTTTTAGGCTTATTTTTAAACCTTGAGGACCAGGTTTGGTTTTAGTTTGGGCACGTCTATAATGTGGAAAGTGGTAAGAAAGGATGAATTAAGGATAAACATTGCAGGTATGATTGTAAAATCTTATTTTTGAAGTAGTTAAAGAATAAAAATGATAGTGTATTTTGTTAAATTCTATTTATTTACTTATTATTTAAATGCTTATAGGTAGTATAGATTAGGTTACATATAATAGTGTAATAAATGAATTAAGTAAATAATTCACAAAGTTCATTCCTTTAATTGAGGATGAGTAAGATTACGAGTATCATTTGGTTTGAAACTCAAACGAATGTTGTCATTTTTGAAGAAAATAAGAATTGTAGCAAACAACAATATAATTTTAGGATTAAAAACTTAGTGTTAGAGAAAACCATGAACTAGAAACCAAAGCAAGAAGAATACTAGAACACATCTTATGGAAAAAATTAGATATCTAAAGAATTATATAATAAGTATGAATCTTACTTGAGTATGACATAAATAAAGTCATAGTACTAAAAAGGGAAGAGATAGGCATGGTGTTTAATGCAAAGTTGGAATTAAAATTTGCTTAATAAAAGTGAAAGTGAGAAGAGCTAACAAGAGTTTTAAATAAAAAATTAGAGAGTCTCACAAGTTCTATAGAAAAAGGAGCAAAGAACTTGATGGTTGGAAAAGTGAGAAAGACGGAATCCATAAGAAAAGGAATAGGAACCGTGCAGCTAAAAAATAGAGTCAGGCTATGTGCACCCCATATAATGATCAGGGCACCTAGCAAAAATGTTGTGAAAATTGGTTTTGGAAGAAAATGTCAAAAATTCCCTCTCAAATCCAAAAATTCACTCACGATTGAAAACTTCTCCTTCCCGCGCACCCCACCTTAAATCCTCCAATTTTTTCATAAATGCAATCGATCCCTAGTTGTGCACATACACGGAGTTGAGTGAACTCAGTTGACTGATTTCGAAGGAGACAATAATGTCGATTTGTATTGTTGGGTTTGTTATATTTGGTATGCTTGCATCACTATTAATGAATAATGGGTGAAGAAAATGAGTGAAAGGCGAACGTAGAACAAGATAAAGTTTTTTTTCTTGATTTTTCTGCATTTTAAAAATTTTTCAAACTGTACAGGGGACACGAAGTGATCAGCCATACAGGACTGAAACTCTATATAGGGTCTTGGTTGTATCTAGCTGACACTCTTACATGAGTCTCGGACTAAAGCAATTGAAACCATATGTATGTACTTTGTGGTACTAGTCACGGAATTGGGTACCGAGACTTGAGGAATAGTCTCGGACATGTGCAACCGAAATTGCAAGTTGTTTCTCGAACTTATGGGACCGAGACGGTCGAGGTGCTTTGAGAAACAAATGGGGTGCCTTGATCAGGCGGGATGCTCATTTTTGAACAAAGGGGCAATTGGGAAACTTGACGGGGTGCCCTGAGAAATTGATTAGGTGCTTCGATCATCGGGGTGCCCTAATAAACAGCCGAGGTGCACATAGCCGCACTAAAAAAATATAAGGAGAAAAGCAGAAAAGATATAAAGAAAGAAAGAAAGGCGGAAGTCAAATAAAAACTTTTCAAATAAAAAATTTAGCTCGAGTACAAGTAATATCGTTGAGTTAAGGTTTTCTTCCAACTAAATGAAGTCTTATAGACTCTTGAAGTATTAAAGTCCAAAAAACGTAGTATGATCTATGCTTATTTATGAATTCTTAAGCTTAATGAGTACTCATGAAATTGTACTCTTGCTACATGAATATCGAGGTGAAATAAACTTGTGAGTAGTGATGGCATTGGTTCTGAACTATTTTTTAGTTTCAAAAGTGAATTTTATGTGTTATTAAAGCTACATGTTTTGAAAGTATTAGTTTTTATAAAGAAAAAATTTTGAGAAGATTATTAATTTGAAAATTATTGGAATTAAAGGATACTCAATGAACTATATAAAATGAGCAAGGACTATGAGTAGTACTAGTATGCGTACTTATTAGAATACACTTTTGCTCAAGACGTGTAAAATCCTAAGTTTTGGGGTATTTGATAAGTGCTTACTTAAACTTATATATAGGGTTAGTTTAATTGTATAATTGATATAAATATCCTGTAATGAGCTCTAATTGATGGTATTTGTGTTTTTTTAGGTCTACAAGGCATAAAAGAGCTAAAGGAGTGACTTCATGATGAAATGAAGAGAAACTGCACAAAAACACATGCGACTCTGTGGAGAATGAGCACAACTCATGGAAAAGGCGTGGAGGCCAAAAGAAGTGGTGCAGGAGAGGTGACATTGTGCATGAAGTGGTGACACAATGGGGTTTACATGCAGGGCGCCAAAGCAGTTACACAAGGGCGTCAAGTCTATTGAGAGGAGAAAATACACAATCATAGAAACCTTTTTAAATGACTTGACGAAGAAAGGCGAAAAGGAATGAGAAACGAACAGGAAAAAATAGGGTGAGAATGAAAGAATACCCGATGATTGGGTATCGATAGAGGACAACAAGCCTTAGAAGATATATACTATGAAGCAAGAGTCGGAACCACCAGAAAACATCCTTGTATCATGTTGTTTGCGCGTAAAAGAGGAATCGAGATTCGTCAAGCGACGGGAGTAAATTAAATCATCAGGCAGAGACATGGTCAAGCCACCAATTAAATGATTGACTTAGATTACGAATAGTCCAAGATTGTGGTAATATATGGCCATCGACGTTAAATATCGGTGCTCTGCAGGAGGAAGCCCACATTTATTTTTCGTGAATTTAATTTGTTTAAGTTTCAATAAATTTTTAGTTTGAATAAATTGTTATAGGATAGATTACCTAGTGGAATAAAGTGTGATAGAAACTAATGAGTTTCTCTATTCTCTCCGATTTTTTCGGAAGTCATGTGACAAAATTTGAGAACATGGATTGTTTTTCGTGCGTCGAGACCTGAAATACTTTTTGGCGATCTAAATCAAGGCAGGTATGATTCAAATTGACGCATTCGCATTAGATCATATGCATATATAGGGAAGTATACACAATGAATAATAGGAATACAAAATTTTAAGGACAAATTGGATTTTTAAGGCTATTGATTTACCAGCACCGTGTGTTGACATGTAGGGCACTGAGACGGTGCTAGGCCAAATACAAAAGACGTAAATTTGTTCAAGCGATGTGAGAGAACACGTTAGGCACTGCCACGAGGCGGAAAGGTAACTTATGAATTTTAGAGAAATTTCTAACGATTCCCCAGCGCCTTGCCAGAGCCGTGACGTTTGAAAGTACGGCACTAGACACGAATTCCAATTTTTTTCAAAAATAGAGCATAACCCCATCTTCTTTCCCCAAATCATAACCTAGTTCCTCCACACCACCGTCTATACCCTAAAACCCACTTCCAACCACTAAAGCCTTCTTTTTTAAGCACCAATCTCACTCATTTTTTATTCTCCATCAAGTGGTGATCATTTTAAGCCATGAAACTGAGTGATTGGTGAGCGCCTTGACAAAGCCGCGACTTAGGAGTTGAAAAATCCGGCCTCTTAAGGCTTCTATTAGGCCAAGAAAGCTCCCCTGAGCTCTTAGGAACTCATTTCCAAGTCGGTAATGTACCAAAACTTCTTGTTCTTTGTAAATTTTGTCAGTTTGTTCTTCAGCCAATTCAGGTAAAATGTGTGTTCTAAGAGTCTGTTGGGTTTTGGGGTTCATACGCAGCGAAAAATTCAAAATGATTTTTAGAAAACCCTAACTGGATCGAAAATAAGTTCCATTAAACTAGATCTCCAAAAGTAAATCTAACCTTAATCCGTGATTACTTCTCTAATTTTTTATCTTCCAAGACGTTTAAGCGCGTCCTCTATCGGCAATCCATAAACGAATGGTGACTACAATTTGGAGTGTTAGCCCTAAGAAATATAGAAAACGTTTTTTTTTCTCTCCCAAAATCTAAAGAACTCGAAAATAGCAAAAGCAAAAATCTTATTTTGTTTTAGGGTTTCAACCTCTATTTATATGTGTAGATAAGCTCTTTTAAAAAACCTATTTGTATTACAACTATTGTATTTAGGCAATTCAAGCAAATTACACAAACGCCCCTATTAATAGGTTATCATATAACAATTCGTAAGAGCTTTTATGTCTTGAGTTTTATCATATAAAATCCATTACTCTAGTCCAATTGAAATTGCACAAAGTCATTCTTTGTGTGTGACTCAATAGGTTCATGCGACATTGGTAGTGAAACAAAAATCATTTTTTGGCACACAAGTCATAACCGGTCTCTAGCAAGGCATTATGACTACCCAAGTAGCATAAATATCAAAATTGATACAACTTAATGAATAACATATATCATATCCTTTTGTCGTGCGATATCCTTTGATTAAACATAAGGCATGGAAAGTCACCTTTAATGTTCAATCGTACTAATCTCAATCTTTAGGTAGACTAAAAACATCTAAGTGACATTGATCATATCAATTCTATATTGACTTGTTACCTTAAGCTAGCGATTAGTGTTAATTCAAATCCTAATTAACCTACTTAGGCTCATGGTTAAGTCTGACGTACCTCGATTAGCGTGTGTGTATCTTTGCATGATGATTTGTGCTTGTTTGGAATGCGTATGAATTTTATAGGTTGTAGTATAATAGGGAGCTTATATACAAAACTATAAACGGGAAATATGTAATCGAACAATAAATAACTGATACACTAAGCGCGACGAGGGGGTCGTGAAATGAATGTGCACACTCGAGAATGCTCGTAGGCATGTCCTATCAATTTATTGGCAAGAAAATACACGAGATACATATATTTATATATTTAATATATAAATAAATATTAAAAACTATAACTTGGTTTGAATTATAAGGATTTTTGGATTTTCTCTAAATGAGCGTGAGTGTTGATGGTGTCAACATTTGTGTCACTTTAAAGGTGTCATGTTAGCACATCAATCATTTGATCATTCTCGAGATAACGCAAAGCATATCTCAAGGAAATTCCAAATATTTTAACTAAAAACCTCATACTTATCTTCATAATTTGATCGATAGAGAGAAGGAGAGTTGATGGTTTGATTTATGGTCATAGGAGATCATTCAGGGAGTTGATTTGATGTGAATTGAGTGGCTTAATCAACTGGGAATCCAAAGATCATCACTTTGGTAAGTTTAGTTTTTATGTTTATTGAAGTTCAATTTGATGGTAGTGATGATATATTTGTGAATTATGTTGTTCGATAATGGGAAATGGTTTGTTACCTTACTAGAGGTCCTCCTTGATGTATTTTGGGAGTGTTTAATGTTGTTTTGTGGATTTATGGATGGAACAGTGGTCTCTACCTAGTGTAATGTCGAAATAGTATTAGGTGGAGCACGCTCCACCTAGCAGAGGAGCGTGGTCCTTTCATCGGTGAGGATGAACTCAACTGCTGGAGCGCACTCCGCCCACTAAAGGAGTGTGTTCCCACCTTAGAAAATAGCGATGCTGCTGTATTTTGGTTAGGATTTCTTGAGGACTTAGGGACTGGACTAAGGGTTCTAAATATAGGTTATTAGACTTATATTGACCACAAGTGGTTTGTGATAGGAGTTGGAACCCCGGGAAAGTGTGAGTGACCTGAAAAGTTAGGGAATTTTGAACGGAAACCTAAGCCGAAGTAAGTATGGATTCGCTTATTTATCAATGATGTCTGGCTAGCTTAATATATGTAGTTCATGTAATTTATGGATTGAAATGAAGAACTATATACACTGTGATGTTTTTAATTAAATAGAAAACGGTGTCTATTGTGATCTACGAGAGTTACTCCTGAGGACTGAGACTAGGTTGTATAGGATGCGGGGATGATCTCCTAGTCTATACGTAACTCCTACTCAGTTAGATAGGATGCATGGGTTACATATTCACTAGATGGTATCGTATTGAACTACAGGGCATTAATGGATTGACTCGATAGCACATCGGCCAATATATTGGTCTAGTAATCACATTAATGGCGTTAGAGGGTAATCAACCCTAATTGTATAAATAAAATGGGAATCACAGTGTAATAGTCATTGATAGTTGATTTGCATCTATTATTTATTGAATTATATGTTTTTCATACTCTTATTAGTTAACATTGGCGCATATTGTTATTCCATAATGTTCTTGATTATTATATGGAATGTTGATGGCTTTCTGAATCCTTACAGAGCAAGTTGGAGCGCTTACCTAAATTTAATATTTCAAGTTTGCAACCTAGCATTTCAGCGAAGAGCATGGAGAAGATTTAGGAGTCTTATAATCCTATCTACGATGTAATGAGCCTTCTTGTATATATATATATACACACTGTTTGATATATTTTGTTGTATATAAACAGGGTTATGAGGTTTATAAACAAGGTTTTGGGTTTTGATAAACTCTGAATTTCTGTATATTTTTAATTATCAAAAAAGTTTTAATTTTTCACTGTGTATACTTTGTATTTTTTTATTCGATATCAATATACAGGTTGAGTTTATCAAGTTCTGACATAGAGGCTGCTGGCTCTAGTTAAGTCTAGTTAGGCTATCGGGGCTTAATTAAGGTTTCAGGCCGAGTATCATCTTAATCAGGATAGGGGATGTTATAGCATGGTATCGAAGCCTACTTTAAAGCCTAAGGTTTATCACTTTTGAATTTAGTGGTAATTTTGATATAGTTTGGTATCATACACAAGGCTCTGATTTCGATTTCTCTTTTGAATTATTTTCAAAGTGATAGCATATTCCTTAGTACCGGAACCTACGTTTATTGACTTTAAGAGTTGTCTCAAGTCATGAATAAACTTAGGGTATAATAAATGGTTTTTATCATGTTTTGGGGGGAAAAGAAAATGATCACATTATTAAATGTTATTTGTTGCACATGTTGTTATTTATTCTATAGATATGATTTCTTTGTACTCTGAATATTACCTAATGAACTTGTCTTTTCTTTGACTTCAGAATCTAATGGCAGATCAAGGAGAGGGCTCACAGAGGCCTAGACCTCAGGTTAACAGGGAAATGGAAGATGAATAGAAATCTAGAATTGAGCAGAAAATGAGGGAACTAACGAAGTCTCGGGCGAAACTGATGGCTATGCTGATGGCTTAGATGGGACCACCAGTACATCAACTTGAGGCACAGCCTGCAACCAATCCCGAGGTTAGCAGAGCTGAAGGAGGAGCTCAGATTGTAGCAGCTCAAGCCCAACCAGTTTTAGCATATATTCAAGTGTTAGAAATAGCTGCCTCAGTGCCAGTGGATTCTGAGAAGGTTGCATTTCATAAAACCCATAAGGAAATCATCAAACACAACTTTATGAGATTCGATAGCATAAAGGAGGAAAGGGTAGCTGAGACTTGGGTACTGGAGATGGAGCAACGATTTGTTATTGTAGATGTGGAGGACAAGTTTAAGGTCAAATTAGTCATATTTTTGCTGATTGATTCTACCAGGAAGTGGTGGGATTCCCTATAGAGATAAGGGAGGACTGTTAGTACTTGACCACAGTTTAGGATGATATTCTACAGGCAGTATTTCTCGAAATCAATCAGGAACTGGAAGAACAATGAGTTTATTTAGCTGAAACATGGAGCGATGTCTTTGCGGGAGTATGAAAGGAGGTTGACTGAGTAGAGTGAATTTGTTCCTGAGATGGTAGAGCATGAAGAGAACTAAATTGATTTGTTTCTTGGTGGGCTTAATTATGAGATCAGAGTTATGGTTTCCTCTCATCCTTACACTAGCTATATTTTATATTCAAGAGTGCGATGGAGGTGGAAGCAACCATTTTAGCTAGACCTTCTAGAACAGTAATTACGACACCATCGGCACTACAGTTTCCTTGAAGTCAGCGAATCTAAGAATTACCTTCTTTTTGACCAAAGAATAGACAGAGGAGTGTAGCTAGAGTAGCTACACAATCAGGGTCTATAGGGATAACTTTTATTAGTGTAGCGGTTCCACCAGTTTTTCAGGCTTCAGTAGCCAAACCACCTTTGCCATCACCTCAGTTTTGAGGTAAGGGCAAGACCAGAGCACAGTCAACACAAAAATTGAGTGGATCGAGATAGGTTTCTCAGACCAGCGTTTATCCTTAGAGTGCTTCCATGATATGTTATCGATGTTGGCAGAAGAGACATATTTTAAGAGAGTGTTCTATCCCACCAGCTATATCCGTAGGCAGTACAGCATCGCCAGCACGAGGGCAGACTCATACAGTGGCTGAGGTAGATCTTGAGGATGATCGGAGGCTAGTGGAAGGTATATTAAATATTTATGGTCAAGATATGCATGTTTTAATTGATGTTGGTTCTACAGTTTCCATAATTGCTGGTGTATGGTTGATGAGTTGAAACTGAAACTTGTCAAAGCTAGTATATTATTGATTTTGAGCATAGCAGTGAGTGAGAAGGTTTATCCTACCTTGATTTGTAAGATATGTGTAATCAAAATTGGGGAGAATGAACTCCCAATTAATCTGAGGGTAATGGAGTTCTTGGAATTTAATGCATTACTAGGGATGGATTGGTTATCAACATACTATGCCAACATTTACTGTTTTCATAAGAGGGTAATCTTTCAGATCCCTAACATTTCTAAAATCTTTCATGATTTTCAACTCATGGAGGGGAAGCTACTCCTCAAGATTTAAAAGTTATGGCAGGAGTTGTGACATTTGGAGAGCCTGGTCAGGAACTAAAGGTTTGTAAGATACCTGTGGTTTATTAATTTCTGAAAGTCTTTCCATCTTACTTGCCTGGACTTCCACCGCAATGTCTCATTAACTTCATCATTTACCTTATTCATGTTACCTAACCTATATCTATTCATCCATACTGTATGGCATCGAAAGAATTACGTAAGTTGCAGACTCAGCTTGAGGAATTACTAAAGAAGGGGTTTATCCATCCTAGTATGTCGTCGTGGGGAGCACTGGCTCTTTTTGTAAAGAAAAAGGACAGAACCCTTGTGTATTGATTATAGACAGCTCAATAGGGTGACTATCAGGAACAAATAGCCATTGCCCAGGATCGATGATTTGTTTGATCAGTTGAAGGGTGCTAGACATTTTTCGAAAATTGATTTGAGATTTGGTTATCATCAACTAAGGATCAGGGATTAGGATATCTTGAAGATGGCTTTTAATACTCGCTAAGGGCACTTAAAGTTTACAGTGATGCCATTTGGGCTCACTATGCTCTTGCTATGTTCATGGACTTAATGCATAGGGTGTTTAAACCCTATCTTGACCAGTTTATTATCTTGTTTATCTTAGATATCTTGATCTATTCAAAACAAGGAAGAGCATTCGCACAACCTCAAAGTTACATTATAGACTCTGAAGGATAATCAACTGTTTGCCAAGTTTAGTAAGTGCGATTTCTAGTCTTCAGAGTTCAAATTTCTTAGACATGTGGTTAATGACGAGGGTATATCTATTCATCCAACAAAGGTTGAGGCAATCAAAGATTGGCCTACTCCTACCACAGTGTCAAAGGTTCGGAGTTTTTCAGGGTTAACGGGTTATTACAGACGGTCTATTGATGGTTTCTCTCGTATTGCTCTGCCAATGACTCGGTTAACACAAAAAGACATTGACTTTTTTTTGTTATATTAGTGCAAACCTTCCTTCAAAGGTTTGAAAAATAGTTTGCCTACAACACCTGTTCTTACATTACCTGAATCGGGGAAGGAATTAGTGATTTATACTGATATTTATCAATTAGGCTTGGGTCGTGTGCCGATGCAGGAAGGCACGGTTGTAGCTTATGTTTCAAGGCAACTCAAGGTTCATGAAATAAATTAACCATTTCATGATCTTAAGCTAGCTGCAATTGTTTTTGCCTTGAAAATTTGGAGGCATTACTTGTACGGTAAGAAGTTTCCACTATTCTCATATCATAAGAGTCTAAAATACTTAATTACTCAGAGTGAATTGAACATGAGGTAGCGTATATGGCTTGAGTTCTTCAAGGATTGTGATTTCACTTTGGAGTACCATCTAGGCAAAGCAAATGTGGTTGTTAATGCCTTGAGTAGGAGAAGTTTAGGTAGAGAGAACGTAACTACTGCTAGAGCTTTTCAGTTTAGATTTCTTAGGGAAGCATCAGTGATGATGATTCGTGAAAGTCTAACTAGCACATCATCAATTGAGAGTGCTAGTTCCAGAGCTACTAATATGTTCTTCCATGCTCAGATTTAGGTTGAACTGGAGATGATTCAACGGGTAGTTGATTGTCAAAAAGCTAACCAGGATTATATAGTGCGCCAATGATTAACATCTAGTGTAGATCATCCTGATTGGTCAGTTTCTGATGATGGTGCGTTACGATTTAGGGATAATTTGTGGATTCCAACTCAAGATCAGTTGAGGCAGGAGTTGCTACGGGAATCTCATAACTCTCATTACTCCATTCATCTAGGTAACACTATGATGTATCGCGATATGAGGCATGTTTATTGGTGGTCTGGGATGAAGACTAATATTTCTGAGTTTGTAAAGAGATGTGAGATATGTAGGCAAGTTAAGGCTAAGCATAGGAAACCTTGAGGGTTATTGTATTCGCTGCCTATTCCTGAGTGGAAAGGGAACATATATCGATGGATTTGTTTTCGGTCTGCCTTTGAGTCAGCATAAGCAATTTGCGGTATGGGTTGTAGTTGACAGGTTGATGAAGTCTTTGCATTTCTTGTCAGTTTCCATGCGAGATCCTCTTGACCGATTATATGAGGTGTATGTACGTGAGGTATTGAGATTTCATGAAGTTTAAATATCTATTACTTTGGATAGAGATCCGAGATTCACATCCAGATTGTGGAGTGAATTACAGAGACAGCTCAGAACTGTTATTAACCTTAGTACAACATACCATCCTCAGACTGATGGACTGACTGAACGGTTGATATTGGTGCTATTGGATATGCTTCGAGCTTGTCTCTTGAAGTTTGGTGGTAACTGGGAGAAATACATTCCTATGTATGAGTTCTCTTATAATAATAGCTATCACACTAGCACTGTAATGGCTCCTTTTGAAGCTTATATGGTCTGCCTTGTTGTTCACCTGCATGTTGGGTAGAGGTTGGAGATATTGTTTTATTAGGGCAGAGTTGATTTAGGACTACATAGAGAGAATTAAGCAGATTCGCCAGTGTTTGACTATAGCACACCTAAGACATAAGACATATGCCGATAAACATCATAGGTTTTTGGAGTTTTCAAAGGACGATGTTGTCCTATTGAAAGTCTCATTTATGAAAGGATTTTATAAATTTAGGTTGCGAGGTAAGCTAGCTCCAAGGTACATTGGGCCGTTCAGAGTACAGGATATGATTGGTCTTGTTGGTTATAGGTTAGAGTTACCTCCTTAGCTAGCTAGATTTCATAATGTCTTCCATGTGTCTATGCTTCGCAAGATGGAGACTCAGTTCACTCCGAGGATTAATTGGAATGAATTTGATCTTCGAGAATATATATCTCACAACGAGCAACTGATTCAGATACTTGATCGTAAGATTCAGAAGCTGAGAACCAAAGAGATTCCTTTGGTTAAAGTGAAATGGCAATTTCACGGAAACGAAGAACTAACCTGGGACCGGGAATCCTATATGAAGGAGTAGTTTCCATTTCTCTTTGAAACTACAAGTAACTTTATGTTTACTTTAATTTCAAGGATGAAATTGCTTTAAATTGAGGAGACTGTAATGTCATGTTACCTTAAACTGGTGATTAATGTTAATTCAAATACTAATTAACCCAAGTTAGGCTCGTGGTTAAGTCCGGCATACCTCGATTAGCATGTGCATGTGTTTGCATGATGATTTGTGTTTGTTTGGAATGTTTATGAATTTTATAGGTTGTAGTATAATAGGGAGTTTATATACCAACCAATAAACGAAAAATACTTATTTAAACAATAAATAGTTGGTATATTAAGTGCGACGAGGGAGTTGTGAAATGAATGTGCATACCTGAGAATGCTCGTTGGCATATCCAGTGAGTTTATTGGCAAGAAAATACACGAGATATATATAAATGATTTATATATTTAATATATAAATATAAATATATATAGATATATATTAAAAATTTTAAATTGGTTTGAATTATATGGATTGTCAAATCGCCTTGAGATGAGCGAGAGTGATGATAGTGTCAACACGTGTGTCCTTTTAAGGGTGTCATGTTAGCACATCAATCATTCGATCATTATCGTGATAGCACAATGCGTATCTCGAGGAAAATCCATATATTTAAACTAAAAACCTTATACTTTTCTCCTTAATTGGATCGATAAAGAGAATGAGAGTTGAGGGTTTAATTTCTGATCGTACGAGATCATTCAGGAAATTGATTTGGTGTGAATTGAGAAGCCTAATCAATTGGGAATCCAGAGATCATTACTTTGGTAAGTTTAATTTTTATGTGTGTTGAAGTTCAATTCGATGGTAGTAATGATATCTTTGTGAATTGTGTTGTTGGATAGTTGGATATGGTTTATTACCTCACTAGAGGTCCTCCCTGATGTATTTTTGGATTGTTGAATGTTTTTTGTGGATTTGTAGATGGGACCGCGGTTTTTGCCCTATGTACTGTCGAAACAATACAGGGTGGAGCGTGCTCCACCTAGCAGAGGAGTGTGCTCCCTTCATCAATGAGGATGAACTCAGCTGCTGATGCGCTCTCCACCCACTAAAGGAGCGTGCTCTCACCCCTAAAAGTCGCTATGTTGCTGTATTTTGGTTAGGATTTCTTGAGTACTTAGGGACTGAACTATAGGTTCTAAATATTGGTTATTAGATCTATATTGACCACAAGTGGTTTGTGATAGATGTTTGATCTCCGAGAAAGGGCGAGTGACCTGAAAAGTTAGAAAATCTGGAACGAAAACCTAAGCTGAGGTATGTACGGATTCGCTTATTTATCAATGTTGTCTGTCTAGCTTAGTATATGTAGTTCATGTAGTTTTTCGTTTGAAATGGGGGACTATGTACACAGTGATGTTTTAAATTAAATGGAAAAAGGTGTCAAATGTTATCCACAAGAGTAACTCCTAAAGACTGAGACCAGGTTGTATAGGATGCGGGGATGATCTCTATATCTATACGTAACTCTTACTCAATTAGATAGGTTGCGTGGGATACATATTCACTTGAGGGTTTCAGATAGAACTACTGGACATTAATGGATTAACTAGATATCACATTGGCCAATATGTTAGTCTAACAATCGCATTAATGGATTCAATAGGTAATCAACCTTAATTTTATAAATAAAATGGGAATCACAATGTAATAGTCATTGACAGTTGATTTGCATCCGTTATTTATTGAAATATATGCTTTCGATATTCTTGTTAGTTAACATTGGTGTATATTGTTATTGCATAATGTTCTTGATTATTATATAGAATGTTGATGGCTTTATGAATCTTTACTTACTGAGCAAGTTGTAGCGCTCACTCAAATTTAATATTTCAAGTTTTCAACCTAGCACTTCAGTGAAGGGCAAGGAGGAGATTTAGGAGTCTTATAATCTTCTCTAGTATGTAATGAGCCTTCTTGTATATATATATTGTTTCATATATTTTGTTGTATATAAACATGGTTGAGAGGTTTATAAATGAGGTTTTGGGTTTTGATCAACTTTATATTTTTATATATTGTTAATTATCGAAAAAGTTTTAATTTTCCAATGCGCATACTTTGTATTATTTATTTGATATCGATATGCAGGTTTAGTTTATCAAGAACTGATGGAGATGTTGCTGGCTCTAGTTAAGTCTAGTTGGGTTACCAGGTCTTAATTAGGGTTTTAGGGCGAGAATCGCCCTAATCAAGATAGGGGATGCTACAAATTCAATTGGACTTGGCCATTTAACAGTCTAACATATCGAGGGATGCATTGATATCTATCTTTATACGAGAGAAACAATTTTATCTCGATTACACACCTGCACATATTATTCACATGATAACCAATCACAATCATTGTAATCGTTCGATTAAAGACAACGTTTGATTGTGTCAAATTACTATGCTCCTAATATTGAAATCTATGATAATCTCAAGTCGAAGGACTAAATGATATTTATCATGCGTAACACCTATGACTTAATCCATGTGGTTTTCTTATAGTGGGTCAGTCTAGTACATGTTCCCTAACAAGTACTCATGATCTCGATTCGTATCCCTATACGCATGATCATAACAAGACCATCAATCAAAATTCACACTAATGTTAATTCATTATAGTTCCCAATATAATGACCGACTATTGACATTTATGATATTTCAACAAATAACCATGGATCTTATCATAAGGTAAACATGTAGTCACTTATAATAAAATAGCAAACGAAAGCCTCTATTTTATTAACTAAAATTATAAAATAAAAAATGTTTATAAATTGACCTAGGGCACATGCCCTAACAGAGTCAAATTGGTCCCTAGAACCATAGAGCTTTTGATTATGAGAGTATTTATAGTGGTTTGGTCAGTTTACTTTGATTTTTGATCAAAATTAAAAAATTCCAATTTTTTCGACAAAACTCCTATGTTTTTTGGAAAATTAGATTTTCAAGTCTAGTTTTCATTTTGAATGATCCAATGACTTCAATTTTATCAATGTAATTTGAATTAAGTTTGAGGGAATGTGAGTGAGGTTGTTATCAAAATTTAAATTTTCAAAGATTGATTTTTGTTGAAAATTCATCTAAGCCTTTGACATTTTGGTTTAAATTCGATAAGAGGATTGATTATGGAAATGTATGTGTGTGGTGAATTGATTGAAATCTAGTTTACATCAATTTGGACAAATTAAAAATTTTTATATGATTTCAAGACTTCGAAAATAATTTTTCACCGAATTTTCTCGACAAATCGATTGACTTGAATTTCAAATGTCATAAGTAGTTTTGCATAAACTTTTGTGTTTGAATTAATATTCGTGTGATTGTCCAATGTTTTGGACTGATATGCTAATTAGTTTTGTGCTAAGATCTTTTTGCAGGTTATTGTGTGTTTATTGCTATCTTTTTGTGTGTTATGAATAGAGTAGAGTGCAGTGGTTCTGCAAGTCCCAACAGAAGGACGAGTAGTCGATTACCGCCATTTAAGGCTAGAACACACCCACCAAGTACACCTGATCCTTTTAATGAGTGTTTTTTTGTAACTGATAAGACTAGGAAGAGATTTGATAGTGATTTTATCAAGAAAAAGAGAAACCCCATAGGTAAAATGGGGTTTAGTATAGGAAACCCCAAATATGATAGGAGAGTGACATCGATCATCCGAGTGCGGGGATGAGAGTTTTTCACTAGAGACTACCAGGCTTTAGCCGAGCACCCCCATAACCCAAACTTTATTCAGGGTGTGAGCAGCTGGTTCGCGAATTCTATGCGAATGGACACGTGACAAGACTAGGAAAGAATGTGAGTGTGAGAGGAGTAATGGTTAGCTACACTCCCGATGCCATTAACACCTATTACGGCCTACCTACTTTCGATAGCTCGGGGGCTTTAACTTCCTACGCGAGATAATTTCCCGACTCTCTTTTCCCCTATCAGACTATTCGAGCATCTCTAACTTGTTTCCCTCATCATGATTGGGTATATTCCACTTCTCAATAACCTAAGCATCTCATGAAGACCTATTTTAGGAAGACTCTTAAGGTTTGGTCTTACTTTGCCAACGCTTCTTTCTACCCCACCACTCAGCATGGTGAGGTGACATGGCCCCGATGTGCATTGCTATATCATATTAGGGCTCATGTCGATCGCATTGACATGAGGCATATTATTCTTGAGGTCATTAGAGAGAGGATGACCATGATGAAGAACGAGAGTCTAGCCTTTCCTGTCCTTATCACTGATCTATGCCGCCGAGCAGGAGTCCCTCTTGCCAGTTTAGAGCTCGATATCCAACCCCAACCGACCAAACACGATGACATTATCTTTGGGTTCGATAAATTAGAGGAGGGGATGATAGAGCATTGGAGAGAGCATGACCATTAACGTGGATGCAATAGCAGCAGCATGAGACTCAAACGAGGAGAGCCGCGGGAAGGAGGAGAGGACCATCTTGTTCCATGGTATGATGTGGCACTAGCAAGTCCATAATCACTCTAATGAGCCAGCTCCCCCGATTTTGGACAGTCCATTCATCATAATTTTGGGCTATCAGGTTTACCGAGAGTATGGAGCCACTTCTTCCACACATTCTTCAATGACTTTGCAGCAGAGTGAGCAGCATCAGAGCAGCTCCAGTGGCTTTAAGAGTTTATTCTCTTATCTTTGTATGTATACGAGAGAGGAACTGAGAAAACTTGACACTGATTCAATTTTGTAATATATTTGGAGGAGACACAGATGATAATGATGTAATTTTGTAATTGGTCATGGCCGCAAGTATAATGGCTCGATTGTAGTAATATTGTGACCAACTTACGTCAATTATAGATATCGTCCTTAGGGAAAGGTATATGCACTCAATATTACCTAGTCAAAATTACTTTATTACTGAGGAAATCCTTTTTAATTTTTTTTATAACTAAACTATTTTAATCTAACAAATCAATGTAAATTACTTTTAAAGTCTTAGATTAAGAATATCTTAGTTCACAACTTCACCTAAGTAATGAAATACTACGCTTTTCAACTCACTTTCTCATCTTTATTATGTGTGTGTAATGTCTAATTAGAATAGACATATTTCCTTCAAATCCACTTCAACCCACTATCGTGATGGAAAAGATTTTAATGTGCAAACTAAAACGTCACTTACCAGTGTGAATAACGTAAGCTCCACATTGCTTTAATGTTCCAAATCTTTAGATTCATAATCAATTAAGTTTACTATCCGTGCCTCCCTAATTAATAACTATTTATCAATGTTATGTATTTTACCGTTGTACCATCCATATCCGGCTTAAAAGCTTCAATGGCCATGATAACTTCTAAAACCTAATATCAACAACCACGTGATTAAGATGTTCATAGCATTACTGATAAGTAATTATTTAGACTTATATATAGTATTAATTTAGTAGTATATTTAGTATAAATATCCCAAAATGAGCACTAATTGACGGTATTTAAGTATTTTCAGGTATACAAGGCATAAAGGAGGTAAATGAGTAAATTCAAGAAGAAACAAAGCTAAAATGTGCATAATAGAGGTTGATGTCGTGGCTAAGCAGTGTTGACACTGTGGAAGTTCAAGGCACAACGTGGGAGATGAAGCCATAGCACCGAAAACCAAGGAAGAGAAGAAAATGAGCATGGATGGTTGGCACAATCATGGCGTCTTGGAGGCACAAAGGACGTCATTGGGGACTGACATGCACAGCGCCGAGACCACTAATTGGAGAATTTGCACACAAATCGTGTGAAGCTGTCATGGCGTTGTGGGTTTGTACATACAGCACCGACCTCTTACATACAGTGCCGAAACTGAAGAAAATAGAAAGTTGGAGTTCTATTTTGTGTTAAATTGTCTAGTAGGGTTTCTAATTGTTTTCAAACATTTCTCAAGAGTTTAAATGGATATTATAACGTGGTGAACTCACCAATTACCATACATTAGCCATCATCAGCAATAGTTAACATAGGTTTCCTTTATTCTATAATATTAAGAAGATTTGTGGAAGAGAAAACATTAAAGACTCACGTATGGTGATTCGGGTATTGTTTTTATTGATTTAATAGAAGTTATACCTTAATATCTCTGATTTTAGTCATTACCACTATGTGCATGTTTGTTTCATTGAAGTGTGATTAGTTCATTAATCTTAGTGATTAATGGATCCTATGGTATGAATGTTATGCTATAAACATGAATAGAATGTAAAGATAAAAAGTGCAATAGTTATAATTTGTATTGATTTTAAGTGTAATGCTACGAACTGTTAGGGCATGTGCCCTAGGTCAATCTACAAACATTGTTTATCTTATAAGTTTAGTTAATAAAATAGAGGTTTTATTTGTTGTTTTATTATAAATGATTTCATGTTTACCTTATAGTAAGATCCATGGGTATTTGTT
Organism: Stephania cephalantha; assembly: GCA_039657325.1. NCBI lineage: Eukaryota > Viridiplantae > Streptophyta > Magnoliopsida > Ranunculales > Menispermaceae > Stephania > Stephania cephalantha. Next base: position 30,878,723 of record CM077570.1, on the reverse strand, counting down.
GAAATATCCTAAATGTCCCTAGTCGGTCATTATACTGGGAACTATATTGAATTAAGACTAGTGTGAATCTTGATTGATGGTCATGTGATGATCATGCGTATATGGATACGAATCAAGATCATGAGTACTTGTTAGGAAATAATGTACTGGACCGACCCGCTATGAGGACACCACATGGATTAAGTCATAGGTGTTACTCATGATAGGTATATCATTTAGTCATTTGACTTGAGATTACCATAGACTTCAATATTATGAGCATGATAATTTGACACAATCAAATGTTATCTTTAATCGGACAATTATAAAGATTGTGATTGGTTACCGTGTAAATAATATGTGAAGGTGTGTAATCAAGATAGAATTTGTCACTCTCGTATAGAGAGATATCAGTGGATATCTCGATAAGATAGACTAATAATGTCCAAGTCCATGTGAATTGATATGATCAATGTCACTTGAGTTTTTTTCAGTTTACCTAAAAATCTAGACTACTATGATTGAACATTAAGGGTGACTTTACATGCCTTATGTTTAATTAAAGGATATTGCATGACAAAAGGATATGATATACGTTATTAATAAGGTTATATCAATGTTGATATTCATGTTAATTGGGTAATCATAATGTCTTGCTAGAGACCGCTTATGACTTGTGTACTAAAATGGTTTTTGGTTTATTGCCAACGTCGCATGAACCTATTGGGTCGCACACAAAAAATGGCTTTGCACAATTTCAATTGGTCCAGAGTAATGAATTTTATATGATAAAATTCATGACATAAAAGTCTTTACGATTTGTTATATGATAACTTATTAATAGGGGCGTATGTGTAATTTGCTTAAACTGCCTAAATATAATAGTTGTATAACGAATATGATTTTAAGTGAGGGCTTATCTACACATAAATAAAGGGCGAAACTCTAAAAAAAATAAGATTTTTGTTTTACAATTTTTGAGTTCTCTGAATTTAGGGAGAGAAAGAAAAATCATTTTCAATTTCTCTTGGAGCTAGCACTCCAAATTGTGGTCACCGTTCGTGTGTGAATTTCTGATAGAGGACGCGCACTTGAACGTCTTGAAAATCGAACAATCAAAAAGGAAATTACGGAATAAGGTATGATTTACTTTCGTAGATTTAGTTTAATGGAACTTATTTTCGATCATGTCGGGTTTTTCAAATTTTGTTTTGAGTTTTTCTCTGCATATGAACCCCAAAAACCCAACACGAACATCTTGATCACGTATTTGTTAATATTAGGTTTTAGAAGTTATCATGGCCATTGAAGCTTTTAAGCCGAATATGGACGGTACAACCGTAAAATATACAACATTGAAGCATTACACACACGTAATAAAGATGATAAAGTGAGTTGAAAAGCATAGTATTTCATTTCCTCAGCGAAGTTGTGAACTAACATATTCTTAATATAAGAATTAAAATAATTTACATTGTTTTGTTATATTAGATTAGTTTATTATAACAACCAATTAAAAAGGATCTCCTTAGCAATTTAGTAATTTTGACTAGGTACAAAATTAGTGCATAACCTTTCCCAGAGGACAATATCCGTAATCAACGTAAGTTGGTCACACTGTTACTACAATCAAGCAGTTATACTTATGGCCACGATCAAGTTTTGGTGCTGTTGCCGGGCATAGGCAGCCATTTAGACTTACTTAGTTTGAAGATTTGCTAAGTTTTAGTTTAAGTAATTTACTTCCAAGTTGATAAAAAAACAAAAAGAAAAAAAATAAAAGGTTTAAGTTTCAAGTTTGAAAATCTACACTTGATCTTTTATGTTTTCTTTTCAAGGAAAATTAGCGCATGCATAGCAAATGAGAGAAGGACTTAGTGCCTTATGAACCCGAGATTGATTGAACCAACTAAGGAACGAAAAAAGAAAGGAATCAAGATTTTTTAGGATCAAGCATGAAACCAACAATAAGACCGAGGGAATAACCAACCCAAAGGCGATCCGGTAATGTATGACAGAGTGCAAGGACAGAGATGCCTTAATGACTACTTCAAGCCAGAAGTTCAATAGACTTACAACAGAGTGATGAGGCTTCCTGCTAACACCACCGAGTTCAAACTAAGACCGTCTCCATTATCATGGTGCAAAATAGCTTGTTCAATGGGCTAGCCAATGAAAATCCAGTTGCACATGTACATAATTTCTCGAAGAAGTGCGATACATTGCACTTTACCGAAGTTACAAAGGAAGTGATCAGGATGAGACTTTTTCTATTCTCATTGGGTGGAAAAGCCAAATCCTAGTTCCAAGGAGTGAATGTAGGGAGTATTTCCAGACCCCATCTAATTAGGGCATCTAACCGGCCTAGATTACCTTAATCCCTTGATAATCTAGCAGCCTTACTCTCACCATTAATAAATAATTAAAAATCCATTGTCTTAATTATCAAAAGTAATTCTTTATCAACCACAAAGGGTTTTAAATTGAATCTTAAACCTCAAAGTCCCGTAAAAATTACTTATTTAATCCTCAAAGTTCATTTAGATTAGTTAAATAATCCTCAAAATTACGTAAAGATTTTTAGACAGAACTTCCTCTGTTTCTAAGCGTACACCGGAAAACCCGACCTTCAAGAATTTTTCACCAAAACCTGCTCAGCTTGGTGGAAATGTCGAAGGACTCACAATCCACCTCATAATAATATATATCGCAAGAATAAAGATTATTTATTCATTCTAACCTATCTCATGTTCTCAAAATCTTTAAACCATAATTAATTTAGCTCCACTGCATTCTAATCCGTCTCAAAGCCATTTCAACAATTTCAAAAGAGATCTTAACCTCACACGAACACAAAAACCTATTTATACAATATATTATATTTAAGAATAATACATACATAGAGAGAAAGGAACTGAACAAATTACAACAAGTCGAAAAGCTCTCTCTTTCCCTTGTCGCCGCTATAACCTGTCAGTACCCAATTATAAAAATTCGAATATGCATTACAGGATTCTGAGGTAGTTTACATCTTGATGGGAAAGGAGGTAGCTAGAGATGTTGAGATTCCTGAAGCTGCAATTCCTATTGTGAAGGATTTTTGTGATGTTTTCCCTGATGAGATGCTAGAAGGACTGCCACCATTACGTGATATTCAGCATCAGATTGACCTTGAACCTAGTGCGTCACTACCTAATAGACCACACTACCGAATGAGTCCCAATGAGCATGAGGAGTTGCGCAGACAGGTTGAAGAGTTATTGGCGAAGGGATTCATCCGTGAAAGTCTGAGTCCGTGTGCAGTACCAGCTCTCCTTACACCAAAGAAAGATGGCTCCTGGCGGATGTGTGTGGACAGTAGAGCAATCAACAAGATTACTGTCGGGTATCGCTTTCCTATCCCTCGCTTGGATGATTTACTTGACCAATTGAGTGGAGCAAAAAAATTTTCAAAACTGGATTTGAAGAGTGGGTACCACCAGATTCGCATTAGAGTTGGGGATTAGTGGAAGACTGCTTTTAAAACCAGGGAGGGGCTGTATGAGTGGTTAGTCATGCCGTTTGGGTTGTCAAACGCACCTAGCACCTTCATGAGAGTCATGAACCAGAGCTTGAGACCTTTGATAGGCAAGTGTGTTGTGGTATATTTTGATGATATATTGATATACAGTACTAACGAGGAGGAACACCTCCAGCACGTGCGAGATGTTCTGACTATCTTGCGCAGGGAGAAGTTTTATGCTGCGATGAAGAAGTGCTCATTTTTGACACCGAAGGTCCTTTTCTTAGGTTATGTCATTTTTGGAGAAGGGTTGCAGGTTGATGAGTCTAAAGTAGAAGCCATCCGCACTTGGCCTAGACCCACCACCGTCACGGAGGTTCGCAGCTTTCATGTGTTGGCTTCCTTCTACAGGCGGTTCATTCCACACTTTAGTAGTATCATGGCCCCAATTACAGACTGTATGAAGGGCGTGAAGTTTGGGTGGAGCAACGAGGCAGATGAAGCATTCCAACTGATCAAGGTGCGGTTAACCACTGTCCCCATTCTGGTGTTGCCAGATTTTCACCTACCTTTTGAGTTGCATAGTGATGCATCCAAGGTAGGCATTGGAGCCGTCTTGAGTCAGAATAATAGGCATGTTGCCTATTTCAGTGAGAAGCTGTCTGGGGCGAAGTTGAGGTATAGCACATACGATGTGGATTTCTATGCAGTGGTACAAGCCGTGAAGCATTGGCGGCATTATCTTTTCCACAGAGAGTTCGTGTTGTTTACAGACCATGAGGCAGTGCGACACTTACATGGGCAGAACAAGGTCTCGGCCAGACATGCTTCCTGGGTGGCCTATTTGGAGCGCTTTAATTTTGTGGTGAAACACAAGTCTGGTGTGACCAACAGAGTTGCTGATGCCCTGAGCAGACGAAAAAGTTTGTTGAGCCGCATGACCATTGAGGTACCTGGGTTTGTAGTTTAATTATTTCTTCAAAAATTGATCAAATTGAGTGAATTCAATGCTGAGATTGATGTTTCCATGAGATTTTGAAGTAGTAAATTAGTTCTGATGAATCAAAATCGTTTTGGGAGTGTTCTAATCTGATTTGAAGATGTTTTACAAAAATAGTTGATGTTGTGACAGTTTTATAGTCTTATTTTCGGCTGATGTTGGGTATTGATTTTGGACATTTAATTGAAGGTTTTTATCTTAGGTTTTCGATGAAATTGATGCTTACATACCATATTTCATTCACATGAATCAGATTGGGGTTTGGTGGAAGTTTCGTACGTCAATCGTGGTAGAATTGGTTGCATTTTTGTAGAAATATTAGCAGTGCAGTCTTAGTTTTTGGCTGTTTTGAGGTGCGATTTTGAGTAATCAAACAGACATTTTTCAATGAGATTTTTTGTGGGTTTTGATCCTTGTATATCAATAATGATGTGTGAGAATCAGATTTTGATTTGGAGAAGGTTTGATAGCGTTTTGAAGGCCAAAAATGAGGCAAAAAATTGGAACTACATTTTATTTTATTTTATTGTTTTGAGTAGAATTGATTTGAGACATCAAATGGGGTCCAATTTACTTGTGAGTAGGTTCGTTTGAATCTTAGTATAACCTACTTTGATGATCAATAAAGATTGTGGTCATTGGAATTTGTTTAATCAATGAAAAATAAGGTAGAACATAGCATGTTGATATGGTCCAAAACTGTCCACTTATGACAGTTGCGACTTAGCCACTTTGGGTAATGATTTAAATGTGTATTTGTTATTCAATTAACTAATGTTGAACTTTTGAAATCCTTATGTATCCTACTTTGAGTAGCACTTAAGCTCGGACCTTGGTACAACTTTTAAATTGGTAAAAAATAGTCGTGAAAATGTCCAAAACCAATGAATTAAATTAATTAGTTAATAAAATGAGTGGTATTAATTGATGATTAAATTGAATTGTAACTCTTAAAATGTGAATTTGTGATTTAATAGAACTTGTTAAAGTACGTGAAAGCCGGGGAAACACTGTGTGAGGCTTTATAACCAACTTTGAGTTGGTTTGGTTGTAAGTAAACCCTACTATGATCTTTATGATTGATTGAATATTTTGTACCTGTAATTGTATCATAATCTGCATTGCATTTTATCATTCTTGGTCATGCATATATAGAGAGAGCGAAGGGGATAAGCTTGTTTCAGAGTCTAGTTTGCTTGAAACTTGTTTTCAATCCTGCCTCCACGCTGTCTAGTAAGACTAGCGGAGTCTAACACCGACAGGTTATCTCTGCAATTCGTGATCTCTTAATACTTTCTCTGTACTATTTTTAGAAGTCGATGTTTGATTATAATTAAGAGACAGCGACAGAGTGGATTGCATGTCATGTTGACGTATATGTCTTATTGTTTATTTGGAATGCAATTACATGTCTCCATGTATCAGACTAACAATTGCAGGAGTAATGATTAATGCAAGAATTTACTTGTCTAACAACTTCGAGTTGTTTTTGATGATGTCAGATTCTTCATGACGACAAGGGAAGAGTGGACAAGACTCGAAGATTGTGGTGATTGTTTTCACAAATTAAAGTAAATTCTTGTTTTAAATTGTTTATATTTATTGTTTTGGGATTCTTGGGGTGAGTGTAGGACGCGAAGTTTATTTGAATGGTTATGAGAGTCTCCTAAGTTGGTTTAAAATACATTGAGGGGTTTATGATTTAATTTTGGTCTACAATGAGATTGTAAAGTTGTAATTAAGCTTGCAGAGACTCAGTTAGTTGTAAATTTGAATTTGATATATATTGTGAACTGTGGGGAGTTGTGAATCCTTTTAGGCCTCTCCCTAATTTTGTTGTCTATTAGGTGAATTTTTCGGCAGACCATACTTAAGGGATGTGTTGTCGAGATTTTTGTAAACATATGGAGAATAGTCCGTATTATTTCCTAATTTGCTCCAATTGAACAAATCATGAATTGAATTTCATTGAGGATATAAATTTAATTTTGAAGCTTTATTAAAGATTGAATTAAAATTTATTTTGAGGTCAAAGTTAAAAGAATAAATAGGCTGACTAGATTATCAAGGGATTAAGATAATCTAAGTCGGTCAGTCATCTTAATGACGAGGGGCTGACATATATAGTTATCGAGACATTAGTGGGGATGCGCCTCGAGATATGTGTCAGTGTAGGATCAGGGTAGAGAGTAATGTGGTAAGTTAGTTTAAAGTTAATGTGGCTTATATAGTTAATTAGATGTGGATAAAATTGATTTACATTTAATGTAACCTAAGTTAAAAAAAATTAAAACATTAGTCATTGATATTCTTCGAGATATGCATCAACACATCAAGAGACCAATTGAGTATGTAAATGATGTTACTAAGGATGAGTTAGTGGATAGTTAATGGATTCAAAACAAGATATGAGCTATTAGATAATCCTCGAGATGCATGTACACATTAAGATCAATGGCTAGGAATCAACCTTATCATTTATATAAGATTGAATGAGAGATCACCATGCAAACTATTTCATTTCTAAACTTAGAAAAGAAGTAAAGCTCTGGATAGAAAGATCGGCAAGCTATGAAGAAATTATGGTGATTTGAGGAGTTGATCAAGTTGAGAGGATCATCAACTAAGTAAGCTAATCTACACATAATTTTGGTAAAATCAGAGGTGTAGTTTAGTTTTGATTTTTGTGTGATTTTTAGAGGCTAAATGAAATGATTTTCAAAATTGGTTTACATATTTATATTTCTTGCGAAAAACAATTAACTTGCTATAAAGAAATTTGGAATTCAGAGTTAAATTGACCAAGTTATGATCAATCAAAATATTAAGTGTGTTCTTGAGTTATATTAAAAATGCATACATGAATTAATGGTCTAATGAATATATATGAAGTGTATGTTGATGTTGTTGTTATGGAGGATGTTTTGGGTCTTTGGGGGTGAAGCACAGGGATCCAAAGGCTTTGGGGTTGACCATGTGGAGAGAAAACTCAGAATTCAAAGTGCAGAATTTTGGGTTTTCCTACACATAGCACGCTAAGCGTGCTACCTGCATGTAGCGCGCTAATTAAAGTGATTAGCGCGCTAAGGGGGCCACTAGCGCACTAGATAAACTACCTGGTGCGTTAGGTGCTTTTGAAAGCACATTGACTGCAATTTCGTAACTTAAACTCAAACACCTTAAACAAGCTTAACACCCTAACTCGGGGTCTAAACACATTATAAAACATGTCTAATGATACCAGGAGCCTTGGGAAGAGTCTCAAAGTTTTAGGCATGAGTTTTAAGGTATCGAGAGATCGGATTAGCATATGAGCTTGGCGTGGTTTGTTAGTAAACTTATTGAGATATTTATTTACATTTCTTTCCATTATGCTTCTTGTTTATAGTCATTTGGACTTATGTGCTATTGTACTCTAGATGCCATGGCTTTATTGTTCTATCTCATTTTATGAATTTTTTATCAAGGCATTGGTTGGTGTTTAATTCGTAGTCATTGACTCTTAATCAGGTACTATGTCATTCTTGGTTGTTCAGGGTCTTAATAGAAAAGCGTGCTATTAGGTGAATGATTTATGGTGTTGTAAATCCATTCCTTTGTGCGTTAGTTATGCAATAACTTTGTTGGATTCTTAAATTGTGTCACTTCTTGAGTTGTGAAAGTAGTTCTTGTATCTATACCATTATAGAGATGGGCACGACACACGAGGTCACTAAATTTTCGGAGATGTCGGGATCTCACCACTAGCTTGTGCGGCACACGGGTAATGAGATCTGGGGTTGTCGACAAGAATATATAAATGAGTAATTATGGAGGCGTATAGCTCAGCTCCGACCTTCAATAAAGGTTTAGAGCATAGCTCCATCCTGAGATAATGGAATAGAATTGACGTGATTTAAATTCATAGTCAACTGGCCATAGATCATTGCTGCTTAGCTGAATGTCAGTTTCTAGTTGTTTAATTGGAGTATCTTATAGCATGATCCTTTTTTCAGCTTTAATTGCTATTGTTGTGCTTTCAGATACTTTTTGAATTTATTTGGAAATGTGGATAAACGTCTATCAGTGTTAATTTCTACATTACCATACTCACTGTCTTTTTTATGATGGTGGGTGCAGATACTTCGAGTAGCATACCAGGGAAGGAGAGGATCGACGAGTAGTTCTAAATCGTCGACGCTACTTTTCTATATGATCATTTTGTATATCTATTACTTACGTCTTTTTGTATAACTTTGGGTTGTATAATTGGTTGAGAGATTAGACTTCTCTACTATTTCATGTATTATTTTGGTTGGTATTATATGATCGTCGGTTTACCTAGTTTTCACAGTAGGTGTTTTTATAAATGTTTCTACTAATTTTATTAAGTCTTCCACTGATAATTAAGATAATGTTAATAATTTCTTGATGAACTCTGTAAATCATAATTAAATCTAAATGAATAAAGTCTATGTTAAATGTGTGTAACGAGGCAAATGAGATGTGTAGGTTGACTAATACGTTGTTAAATCCTATGTAGCGTGGGTTATGGCTTAATAACGGGATTAGGTCGGGCGGTACCCGATTTGGGTAACCGAGTCGTCACAAACGACGTCGAGACTCCAGGAGCTCGAAAATAGACAATGAAGCAGTGGCTTAGTGACTGCGCCGTGGCTTAACACAACGACACCAGGGCAGTAAGTGAAACACTGACCGTGCAGAAAATAGAAATTGGAGCTTTAATTCGAGTTAAATTGTAATTTAGGAATTCTAATTGTTATTAAGGAGTATAAATAGGTATTAGGACATGGTAAACTCATAAGATATCACCACATAGGAAAAGTTTAGCCACCATTAGAGTAATTAAGCATTGAGTTTGAGTATTAATGAGTTTTTGTTGGAGAAAACATTGAAGACTCAACGTTTGCAATCAATATTTGGTTTCGTTGATTAATTCAAGGTAATATTTTAGTCATCTTTGATTTGCAATGATTTCTATATTGAATTGTGATATGTGTGTTTCAATGATGTGTGAGCAGTCTATTTATCTTAGGGATCAATGGATCCTATGGTATGAATGTTATACTTTGAATAGGAATAAAAAGTGATAAGAAAAAGTGTAATGGTTAGAATTTTTATTGATTCTAAGTATAATGTTTTAGACATCTTGATCACGTGTTTAATGAACTTAAGCTTTAGGGGTTATCATGGCCATTAAAGTTTTAAATCTGGATATGAACGATGCAACCGTAAAATATACAACATCGAGCGATAGTTATTGATTAGGGGGGCGCGGATGGTAAACTTAGTTGGTTATGAATCCAATAATTTGATATTTAACGCAAAGTGGAGCTTATGTTATTCATACCGATATGCGGAGTTGTAGTTTGCACATTAGAATCTTCCCTGTCACGACAGTGGGTTGAAGTATATTTGAAAGAAATCTATCTATTTTAATTAGGCATTGCACAAACATATGAAAATGTAAAAGTGAATACAAAGCATAGTATTAAATTATCTAGGTGAAGTTGTGAACTAAGATATCCTTAATATAAGAAATCAAGTAAAGTTAAAGTGATTTGTTAAAATAGTTTAGTTAGATATAAAATAACCAATTAAAAAGTTGTTTCCTTAGCAATAGTTCAAGTTAAGTAGATAATATCAACCTAGTGCAAAAACCTTTCCCTGAGGACGATGTCCGTAGTCAACGTAAGTTGGTTACACTATTACTACAAGCTAGTCGTTATACTTGCGACACACTTCACTTTGCGCAATTTCAATTGGTTTAGAATAATGAATTTTATATGATAAAATTCATGACTTAAAAACCCTTACGATTTGTTATATGATAACTTATTAATAGGGGCATATGTGTAATTTGCTTATACTGCATAAATATAATAGTTGTATTACGAATAATTATTTTTTAAATGAGCTTATATACACATATAAATAGAGCTTGAAACCCTAATACAAAATAAGATTTTCGTTTTGCTATTCTCGAATTCTCTGGACTTTGGGAGAGAAAGAAAAACAGTTTCAATCTCTCTTGAGGCTAGCACTCCAAATTGTGGTCATTGTTCGTGTATGGATTTCAGATAGAGGGCTTGCACTTGAACATCTTGGAGATCAAACAATCAGAGAAGGAAATTACAGATTAAAGTATGGTTTACTTTGTAGATCTAGTTTAACGAAACTTATTTTCGATCCTGTTGGGGTTTTTCAAAAATTATTTTGAATTTTCCGCTGCGTATGAACCCTATAACACAACAAGATGTTAGAGCTGGATTCCGAGAGTATATCAAGGATACCCTTTCAAGCTTGGGCTTACGAAAGGCTTGTAATTCTCGTGAATGTATCGGAGAATCACCAAATGAGGATGGGGTTGGGTTTCTTTTGAGGGTCCAAAGAGCCGTTACTAGTGAATAGTTGGTTATCTTCATGTGGACTAAAGGGCACCCCAAGTTAAATCTACAACACCCCAATCATATCTGAGCTTGATATCACTCCTATCACACCTTCAATATTTGTTTTCGCACTCACCGATTTACTAGTTTACCTTGGTAACTTCCTGGAAGCGATTTTTTGACATGCTTTTAGTTACCTATCTTTCTATTCAAGAAATGTAGATAAGTGGCCTCATGATTTACTTATTGGGTTTATCATATTTGGTCACAATTGCAGATCCGTCGTATAGCAGATCGGGGGAAGAGAAGATCAACGACTACCTCTAAGTCCTCGACAACTATCTGCTACTATTTTATGTAGGTTTACTTGTTTGTATTTATGATATATATCTTTGATGCATTTCTTATTGCATATTTGGGTTGAGAGAATAGACTCCCTGACTGATGCATGATGTTACACTTTTATTGCCACTTTTGATATACATACATGTGATCTATTTCCTGGTTTCCACATATAGGTGTTTTATGATTGATTCCATAATATTATATATTAAGACTTTCGCTAAATTGTTAAAATTGTATAAAAAGTGTTTAATTAACTCTAATAATTATGCATATTAAGAAATAAGAAATACTTATCATGAACACGAGTTACGAGGAGAATAAGACAAAAAGGCTGACTAGTATGTTGTTAAGTCATACATGGCTGAGATTAGGGCTTAATGACGGGATTAGGCTGGGTGGTGCGCTGATTAGAAGTTCAGGCCGTCACACTACCTGCCCTTCAGGACTTTGTCCCGCTAGATTAGGTAGTGCGCTACCTAGGCCGTGGACCAAAATTTCCAACTTAAGAATTATGTTCTTCCCGGCCCCTGCTGGTCCTCTCCATCACAGTCGGCCCTATCCTCGACTCGTGGGGGAGCTTCAAACACCAAAACAACAGTCAACAACAACAATTATAACATCAAGTTCATCATTCATTTCATGCATTCATCATCAAAACTCGATCAAAACATAAATTTATGACCAAAGTTGTCAACCTAAATTTTGAGTCCAAAAACAATAAAGAACCTTAGTAAAAACCATGAGTTCAGCTTGAACATCAAAACTCTATTTCACACCTGCATTTATGCACCAAAATATGAAATTCATGAAGAATAAGGGACCTGACTACCTATTCTTGAGATCTTTGAATATTGTTGTTGAATTTCCCCTAGTTCTCTTGTTCATGATTTTGGTTTGAAATGCATGCAGAGATCAAAATGGGACTAAGTCCCTTTTTTAGACACCCTACCTTATGATCCCAACCCTTCATCTAATCCTTAATTACTCATTTCAATGCCCATCAACGGCTATAATTTATAACCATCATAACATTGATGTCCACATTGTGTGTCATTTTAACCTCTAGATGTTAATCCCTAGGTTGATCAATGGTTTAATTTAAAAACCTCAACTTTAGGCTATATTTCCATAGATGAAATAAATTCATAATATAGGCACATTATGCATTTCCATTTAACTTAGTCTATGGTTTATTATTTAATTAGGCGGGTCGTCACAAAAGAAGAGCGAGCCGAGACAAAAGAGAGAGCTTTGCAAGATGGGAAAGGCAATGAGGGAGATCAAACAGGGGGAGTAAGTGAAACCATTTGTTCGATTCACACAATTAAATGGCTTGGGGTTTAAGAAATGATTGAATTACTCTCCTTCACTTATCCATTTAATTGTTTTCTCACGCTCTCAATAGTATTTTCCTTGTTTTTATTTTATTACTTATATTTCCTAAATCACTTAACCAACTTATACTCATAATCAAACCCTATAATTTAACTTAAATTCGATGAAAAGTAGGGAATATACCCAACGCACTTCGTTACACTCGTACATTATATCTCAACACTAATTCAACTTTATCTCGCAATGAATATAATATAATACATATACACACATACACAAATTAGGCATAGAACAAACAAAAATACAATTACTTTTTGATCTTTGGTCCAAAATGCATGAGTCATACCTCAGAAACCTGAACACAAACAAAAATCCGAAACTACTTAATTAGTTACCTAATTGAGATTTAAAAATTATCGGATTTCACATTCACCCTTAACTTGGGCGTTTTGTTTCCGCTTCTGGTAAGATGTCGTTTGCGGTTTCCTGCCCCCATGGTTACTCTAACTGGTCGCTGTTTGTTGTGCTTTTATCGGCTCGCCTTCAACCTCCTCCCTAGACACAATAGCCTTCCCCCGAGTCATATATGAAGAATAGAATGAAGGTATAAGCACGATGCAATAAAAGCAAATTAAGAATACCAAAAATATTCACAGTTTTAGCAGTCTCGGTGGGACATAGTCGAGACTAAAGTCAAAGTGTTAGTATTAAGATATCGAGTTCTGTTTTAGCGTCTCGGTGGCTATCAATTGGCTTGGCTTATAAACAACCTCCCTAAACAGGTTTGGCTAGTGTCAACTGAGACATACACATATAGACCGACACAAGGCCACCGAGACCACCTTTTATATTCTTAGTGGTTTTCTAACGGATGGGTTTATGACCACCTTATTTGGGTGTCGGTAGGTATAAATCGACACTTAAACACTTGGCTTGGCAACATACATTTGAGACAACCTCACAATTCTCGACTCCATGTGACTGAACATCACAGGAATGTAAAAAACCATCAAGTGATGGGCACATTTACTTGAACAACATCCAAAACGAAAGAAACAAAGTATTGAACAACAAAAATGAACTTAAATAGTGAAAGATGACAACTTACCCTCATTCAACTGCCAAAAGCAACATCGCAATAAAAATTCAACGCTTCCGCTAACCCTAGGACCACCAACACAAACCACATCCAACAACACCCAACTTGATGGAATGACCAACAACTTCACCAAAACAACAAGATTTGGGGCTTGTGTGCGAGAGAGAAATAGGGAACTAACAAAGAAGTGGCTCGTTTTAGTTGTTGGGTTATGCTGTTTCATTAAAAGGGTAGTTTAAGACATTCACCAAAAATGAAAATTGGGTGCCCTTATTAAAGAGCTTGGTGTCCTCAACTCTTTTTTGCCCTCGAGGCTAGGGTGCCTATAGTGAGACTCAAAGAGAAATGCTAGGGGTTTATACTTTTGTTACTACCTAATGAGGCCCGCTAAGGGCACCCCACCATTTAATGAGGGCACCCAGTTAATGTGGGCACAAATCGATTTACCTGGGGCACCCAAAAATTAAACCCAAAATACCGAAAATGCCCCTCGTGCAAAAAACCCTCTCACCCACCCTCGTGCAAACCCCTGGGCACCCCACCACCCCCACCACCACCACCACCCTCGTTCACCGAATTCCTGGTGGAAGAATTCATTTGTTTTGAACCGAGGCCGGTGAGAGGAATCCCCGAAATCGTGTTCTCCGTCCCTCGCCGTGTGTTTCTCCTTCGTTGTTCTAGGTTTCGCATTTTGTAGGGTCCGGTGTGTGAGCCGATTTCGTCTCCAAATTAGGGCTCGGTTGAAGATCGACGAATTAAGTTACATTTGGTAGAGTAGATGTAATGTGTGTGTGGCGGTTTTTTAAAATGTAAAAAAATTGGGAAATCGTGGTTCTCGCCACACAGCCGAGATCGTGTCAACCGTCTCGCCTTGGCGAGACATAAGCTAATATTTTTGGGAAGTCGCAGTCTCGCCACGAAGACCTAGGAAGAGTTAACTGCGTGTCGGTTGTCCACTTCCGATAGGGTCTCAGTAGGCTCGGTCGTCATAGGACGAGAGTCGGGCGAATTGAAATGGTCAATCCATCTCGGTGGTGTACAACCGAGAAATTGAAATAGGACTCGGTTATACAAGAACGATATATTGCAATACTTGTCGGTCATTGGTGACCGAAAATATGGGTTGTTTCACGAACCTGCTTGACCGCGATATCAGGAATGGATGAATTTGAACATTACAGTTTCAAAAAAATCTCCGTAGTCGTCAAACTAACAATGCAAGATTGAAAATCCAGCACGACAATTTGCACCGAACCTTAATTAATTATAAATCTCCGTAACATTCAAACTGACTCTAAAAAGGGTCCATCCATAAGTAAACAACAATTAAAACACAACACAACATTTGCATATACATAGAACATTCGGACGAATTGGCAAAATTTCTAAATGTTTAGCCGTCAGGTACAAGCTTTAACCTACGGTGTATCTAAATCTACAAATGTGTATGGTGGCTTCATGATCAGCGAGTTGCAATGGGCGCGATGTCTCGAAAAACGAATCCATCTCGCCAACCTTTGGCGCGATCCTCAACGTACCGATCCCACGATGGATATAAGGATGGCAGTGGTGCATTCACATGCAACTGCACCTGTCAAAGTGAACAGTAGAACATAGAAGATATTGTCACAAACCCGATTAAGGGGGAAACAAACCAATTCACAAAAAAATCATAGAACTTACCCTAACCCAATGGATATTCCTTTCATTCGCCATTGCAATGATAAGTCATTGTGTTGTGCAATGACGACGTTGGAGTACTACGTAGAGGTAGGAATGTGGAGGCACTCCCATGCGAGAGGTTGACGAGAATGACATTGAATGCGGTGGATACTAACAATCCCATGTCTGGAAGTGTCAACCATTCTTTGAAAGATGCCCCCTCTTGCTTCTCTCGGGCAATGCACCGCATTTTGATGAGCTCGAAACTCGAGCCAAGCACTTCCCGCCATAGGTATTCATACCCGATAATCTCATCGTACATCCGTCTACGCACAATCCTCCACCCGTCTACGTCGGCAAGTCCAAGTCCAGAGGCTATACACCTATATCCACAATTCCCATCGGAAACCACATCGATAATGGCATCAACATGTGGCAACCAATCCGGTTCTAAGCAATGACTATAAGCCATGTTAGATCCACTTTGCGTGCGTCGACCGGCACGACGCATTTGTGGAACCTTGCATTTCTTACGCCTAGAAGCTTTTGTGGAGTGGGAGGACTCAAATCCGATTGGAGATTGGGGTGCCTCCGACACGGGGTGCCTCCGGTTGGAGACCCCGGTGTCCTCACACCCGCATCCTTAACTTCCCGCTCGCACTCCACAAAAGACGAAGGTGGACTAATCTCCCGAGTGCTCACTTTCACTCGGCCCTCCCCCGCATCCTCAACTTCCTCCCCCCTTATCCAATCTTCCTGCGGTGTCGTGATTGTGCCTCCCACAAATCACAGTGACATACCATAAGGAGTCAGCATTCTCCTTGACGTTAATTTGGAAAGGGCATCCACATTTCTTCGTACTAGTGTGAGTCCTCGCCTTTTCATCATTCCTTGATTTCTTTAAAATTTTTGCCGCTTTCCCCTTCCCAACTCTCTGAGCCAGTCCCCTATATGTCCCAGACCTGTCACAGACAATTTTCACCCTTCCCCTGCGCTTAATGCCCCCGGCATCCGAGCGCTTCGTTACTAACACAAACTTGTTCTCGCCACCAATCAGTTGAAGCCATGAAATTGCCGCTTCTCGAGAGGGGAATGGCTTAGAAGGTGTAAAAGTGTCCTTGTAGTCTGGAAAATTACAAGATAACGGCATTACCTGCAATACAAACAGTGTAACATTATAATCAACCAAAATGTACAGCACAATCACAAAAAAACCCAAAAAAATAGGTTCTCGGTTGTACAGGTACGAAACTTTCTTCAGAGTCTCGCTCATGTACGACCGAGAGTTACTCATTACTCTCGGTCGTACCAGTTCGTGACCTGCGTGAAACCTCTCGGTCCTCTATGACCGAGACATTACTATACATCTCGGTCCTGCGAGGCCGAAACAATCGCGCACCCAGACAGATACTTCGGATAACCGCAAAAAAAACACAAAAACATTTGCAACATTACCTCAAGACGACGACCTCTCGGCACCGAAGCATTACGATCCTCCATTATACAGTTGAAACAACTTCGGATTTGAAGAAATTACCAAACCCTACGTTGACAAACAAATCATCATTTTCACTGTTATACGCAACTAAACAGTTCAAAAAAACCCGAAAATGGTTGTCAAACATTGTTACTCATTGTCGGACGAGAAAGAATCGATCGCTCTTCGCCAAACGCAATGTGGTGTGGCTTTGTGGTTGACGCTTGCTGGTGGGGTGCCCTAACTCCTTGTCGAAATGGTTTGTGGGGTTTGAACCATTATATATATACAGGGGCAAAATGGTCTTTTCCATTTTTGCTGGAATTTTTACAAATAAGCTGGGTGCCCTCATTAAATGGTGGGGTGCCCTTAGCGGACCTCCTACCTAATTGATGTGGTCTATGGGATACACATTAAAATATGCACGCATCCATCTCAATGAACGATCCACTGGACCCCATAAATGGTGAAGTGAACAAGTAACTATCAATTTGGCCATGTCAAAGGCAGTTTGACGGCAAGGCTCTTGAAGCGTTTCCTCTGTTCGATTGCCAAGTACGTAGCCGCATCAGAGGCTGATCAATGGAACGCCAGTCGTTCGACTGCCTCTTCCTGCTACTGTTGCTACTGTCCCCCGCTCATTCTCTATCAGAAAGCGTCGGCCCAGACGAGGCCAGAAAGCTGCGCGACGAGGTGCGTACCTTCACTATTCTACTTTCCTAGGGTTCCAGTATTTCAATTTTCAATAACAATATCATCTTTGAACTGTCAAACTGAGGTATTTGTTCGTCTTTACATTTCCTTTTCTGGATTGATCGATTGATCTTTAAGATTGAACAGTTGGGAGCACTTGCTCGATTTTTTGCTTTTTGCTAGGTTTATAGTTCATTTTTTGGGAATTCTTTGAGCCAACAATTGAGAGTACTTGTTCAAGTCTCCCCCTTTTTGGATTTGACAGCGAGGAGTATAGTCTGGTGTTTGTACCTAAAGTTGTTGTTCTTATCAAATATATCCTGTGAGCTTTTGAGTCACCCGATCAAATGATTTGCTTTTTTTTTTTTTTTTTTTTTTTTTTTTTTTTAATCAAAGGGAGGCTAAGCCTGTTATTGCATCAAACAAAGACAAGGAAAAGTAACCCCTCTTACACATTTTCTCATGTTTTTCAATGTAATTTTCCTGTTTTCACGCAATTTTGGTGTGATAATGCATTGCCTACACACACATTCGCAATTCCAAGGGATGCTTGACGGAAGAAAGTTCATGGAGGTCTACTAGGTACACATTATCAATTTTCGTTGAAAATAAATTTACCAAGAAGCAAAAGGACATTTTATGAAGCTTTTGCAAGACTTTGCAGATTTGGGGGCCACCTACAGTTATTGATTATGCGTGCAAACATATTCAATAGCAATTAGCAAAACAAAATTGTGTTCAAATTTAAAGCGGCTCATGTTTGAGGTTGTTCACTATTTTGTTAGTGACCTTATGTTTGATTGTAGGGTTGAATTCGTAACATTTATTGGGTATTTAAATGGAAAACGAAATGCCTGTGTACCTTAACTCTTGGATGCTTTTTGCTAAGAAAATTTAGTGGAGGCAAGGTTCGAAACTTCGACTTCACTTTGTAATTCGCCCACTTGAAATTCGAAAATGATTCAGGGAAGTTTAATTCAACGAGGGGAAGTTGTGCGAAAATTTGCCAGTGTATGGAAGTCCATGGAGTTTCATTCTAAAAGCTAAGATCAAATTTCTTTTTAAATATTTTAAAAGTACGCATAGTCATACAATTGCAATGCATAAGTTAGATGCAATTGTTTAAAATAGTTGTTTAACCTAATTTTCGATAAAACATGCAATTTGCTATTACAAAACATTATTTCGCAATAGTACATGAAATTTCTCGACTAATTCCCTTTTGAGGTGTTAAGGTTTCAATTTATATTGGTTTTGACACATTTTGCAAAATCTCCTCGAAACTTTCACATGGTCATGAAAGTTTTGCAATTTTACCACTGTTTGGTAGGACTTCCCCAAATTATGTTAAGCTTCTCCGAATTATATCATATGTTTCGTGGAATTTTTACATTGTTGTTTACTATGAATATGGATTTTTGTTGACATTAGTGCTTTTGATCGATCTACCAAATTGTTTCTAATTTTTCGTTATTTAACTTTATTGTGTGCGCATTCTAATTTCTAGTCCTAGATTTTAGAAATTTTTTATCTATGTGCGCAAGTTTTTGATTAGTCCTATACTATAGGAAGTTACTAAATTTTTTGCGTTTAGATTAAATTAGAAGCATAATTTTTAGGAGTTTCTTTTTAGTTCAGTTGTTAGCTTTATTGTTCTGTTCGACTGTTTTTTTGTGTAAATAAGAGGAATCAAAAATTCAGTTTATATTTGTTGTGTGCGGCTGATTTCCTTGGAACACTGAAACACTATTTTTTTGGTCTCCATTAATGATTTCTCTCCTGGCATAATTTCTCAATTGTTCTTCCTATCTGTTATTGGTCTTAAAAACCAACAATTGGTATCAGAGCTTGCATCTTAAGGCATCTGTGGAATAGATTCTTAAAAGAGTTTCGACAAGATTGCTCCTCTAATCTTTAATGGAGAAAACTACTAACTTTGAGCGGTGAAGATGGAGACTTACTTGGATACTTTAGATTTGTGGGAAGCGGTAGAAGAAGATTATGAAATCCCTCATTGCCACACAATCCTACAACGACAAAAACCAAAGCGATAAAGAAAGAAAAACCAAGAAGTCAAAAGGCAAAAACTTATTTGTTTGCCGCTGTCTCAACCCTTTTTATCAGAATTATGTCTCTCAAATCCGCGAAGAAGATTTGAGATTACTTGAAGAAAGATTATGAAGGAGACGAAAGGATTCGAGGTATGAAAGTTCTCAATCTAATTAGTGGTTGCACAAACCACATGTGTTGTGAGAAAGCCTTATTTTAGAGATTTGAAGCCAGTTGAAGTCAAGAAAGTTAGGATTGGAAGCGGTGGTTATATCCTAGCAAAAGGAAACGATACCGTTGCAATCACAATAGGTTCATGTACAAAATTAATTTCGGATGTTCTTTACATACTCGATATTGATCAAAAATTTCTTAGTGTGGGTCAATTGATTGAAAAATGATATAAAGTATTCTTTGAAGATTTGCATTGTGCTATTTTTGATGCTATTGGTCATGAGATTTTGATGGTTAAAATGAAAGGTAAAAACTTCTCATTGAATTTAATAGAAGTGGAGCAGAAGGCCGACAACAATGAAGTCAATACTGCAGAAGTTAGGGAAAAGAAACTTGACTCTTGTCACCTTCCAAAAATTTTGAATACAAAGAAAAAAGATGTTGCAAGACCTCAAAGTTGGTCATCCATTGCATGGAAGTATGTCATTAATATTTAAGCTCCAACCGAAGTTATTTCAGAATGCAAGATACTTTGTTGATGCTCCACTGAAATCAGGGAAGTTTAATTTCAACCAAGGAAATTCTCAAGTTCATGATGTTGCCGGTTCTTTTGTACTCAATGTTCTTACAACATGTGTTACGGGAATTGGAAAAATTAACACATTGGATGTTCCTTCTAAAAGAAAGATTGGTGGTTCAATTAATGGAGGAGATATCCTTGACCACAACAACAACAACAACAACATAGCCTCAGTCCTAAATTAATTGGGGTCGGCTACATGGATCAAACTTTTCCATTGTGCTCGATTAAGTGCAATTGATGGCGAGCTTTCCAGACCATTCAAATCCCTCCTAATTAATGCATCCCATGTTAACTTTGGTCTACCCGTACCTCGTTGAATTTCTATAGTTGTTATTGAGTCAAGTTTTCTAGTGGGGGCATTTGTAGGCCGTCTTTGTAGGTGACCAAACCATCGCAACTGCCCTTCCTTAATCTTTGTATCAATTGGTGCTACTCCTACTTGTCTTTCAATTTCTATATTTGTTATTCTATCTTTACGAGTTTTACCATACATCCACCTAAGTATCCTCATTTCTGCTACGTTCATTTTATGTAATTTTTGTTGTTTTACCGTTCAACATTCACTTCCATAGAGCATAGCTAGCCTAATTGCGGTCCTATAAAATTTTCCTTTTAACTTGGTAGGAACATTTTGATAGAATACTGAATTCGATCTATTGAATTGAGAGACAACAACGATTACAAACTCGAAAGTAACCCCAGAGAAGAGTCTTAAAACTCTCTCACCCAACTCCTAAGAGTTCTCAAATTACATTCAAGATGACAAGATCATTTTCTCTCCCTTGCAACCTCTATTTATACTCCTACTACAAAATTACTCAATTACCCCTATAACTAACTTGGACTCACACCAATACTATTGTGGTGGTCTCCTAAAACTCTATCATAACTCCCCCCTTTAAAAATCCACCTTGTCCTCAAGGTGGCCATAGAAAATGAGACAAAATTTGTGATGCCAGTCATGAAGCAAAAGAGAAATATGTGAGGGAAGACGAAAGCAGGAGACCACGCAAGAATCGAAATCCATCTCATAATTTTGCATGTGAGCAACAGTAAAGAGCCAAAAGCCAACGATGCGCCCATTGAGGCAATTGTGCAAGAAAGCGCCAAGTGCATCAACCACCCCGTGTTACCAAAAATCAGCCACACTGTGTTACCAAAAGTTGCCTCAAATTGCATTGTGCCTATGAGAGCCAAACAACGAGCGAGCTCCATCCAAAATTTCATCGTTGTAAGCAAACCTAATGCAGTGAGGCACCCAAAAACTCTCAGCAACATATCATCAAACACTTGGAATACAACATCAATATATACACCATTGCCCTCGGGTACGACGTAAACTACAGCAGCCCTGGCCTACCGCGAAGCAAAAGTTGATAGATGATTGACCCTCCAGAAAAAGGACAAGTACACTGAACAACCAACGAGCAAAGTGCTCCATAGCCCCCAATTGTTCAAGGACATTACAAACACCACTTCATATGCAACCAACAGATAAGCATATTGCACCAACATGCTTTGAAGAACACCCACAATGTGAGGGAAACCGCAAGTTTGTGATGTAGGCAGTGGAGAAGTAAAGTGATAGTAAATCCAAATACAATCAATCATGAAGGCAAAGGGGATGGACCTGAGCTTCAGTGCACCAGTCCAATCCAAAGAGAAATGCGATGCCATAGCAAGCAACTCATCGTGGGAGCAAACTAGTAAATAATGAGTTGACAGTTGAACTGCCATCCATTGCCTAGGCATCACAAAGCATATAACGATCCCCTTCCCATGAGCTTCAGCATATATGCAAACAAGCTTCATAGGTGCAATAACTAAGAGATTGGCATTGCATATGACAATGTATGCCAAGTTCAACTTGTGAAATGGAACAAGGGTACCTCGTTGAGAACACCAACTCCATATACCAGCAACCAAAAGCATCACACAAAAATGTGTCACCACAACCATCGCATGCTCGAAAGCCTTATGAAATAGTGTAGGAATCGCAGCCATCGAAAATTTCTCCAAACAAGAAGTTAGTCTTTGTGAGAACAACAAGAACAACCACAATGCACGGAAGAATAGAAGACAAAATAGGCACCCTTGGATGATTCTCGAATGTCACACCACAAGAATGGCCCAGCCCTATTAAGTGAAATAGGAAGTACGCAAGTCGAGAATAATCTAATGGCAAGATGCAAAGGATATGAAGGTTTGAGGAGCAATCGTACGCATAAATGGTGTAATTGATTGCTTGATGAGTTGTTGTTCCTCCTATCATCCGATATCCTCGAACGTCGTGTTGATCACTGCAAGTCATCTTCACTAAATTCAAAGTCGTGTGAACAGGAAGAAAGAAGAGAAAATCAAATCCGTCGAAGTCGAATGCGAAATCAACGACAATGATCGCTGGTTTTAGTGATGATGGCGACGGCCAAGGAGGTGGTGCAATCAAACAACGATCCTTCACATGCAAAAGCAGATTGTACAACCCTAACATCTTCTTTCCTACACAAGACTGCATAAGTACCGAACTGGGATCAGATGAAGCAAGATCTGAAAATATCGAGACCTTCTGATTGTTAAATTCAATGGAAGGAAGTTGAATCTGTCGAAATCCTTGTGTGGTAGGTGGTGGATCTGTTGGGTCGAGGTCGGCAACACCTTGGACAACTCAAGATCTGGCGGTGGATCTAGGAGTTGAAGGAAAGGACTTTTCATCTCGCAACACCACCTCTCGGATCTCTGATTTTACGTCAGATCTGAAATCGAATGATTGTATCGTCATCAAATTTGGATCACCAACCAATCGAAACAGCTTGGACGCCGCTAGATCTGGCGGATTGGCACAGATCTGATGTGCTTGGCCCATGGCTTTGTCAATCTGGCAAGATCTAGTCGTAAGCATGTTGGGATGAAGACACATGGACTTGATTTGATGCATCAATCCTTGAACCTCCGAGCACAACTCACCAATGGCACTCTCCAACGCTGGAATCTTCTGAAGCACGACTGGGATTTGCTTCATCTACTCCTCCAAGACGTCGATTCGAGAATCAATCTTCGACCCCATGTTGATGTCTGATACCAATGATAGAACACTGAATTTGATCTATTGAATTGAGAGACAACAACGATTACAAACTCGAAAGTAACCCCAGAGAAGAGTCTTAAAACTCTCTCACCCAACTCCTAAGAGTTCCCAAATTACATTCAAGGTGACAAGATCATTTTCTCTCCCTTGCAGCCTCTATTTATACTCCTACTACAAAATTACTCAACTACCTCTATAACTAACTTGGACTCACACCAATACTATTGTGGTGGTCTCCTAAAACTCTATTTCGATCACAAATCACCCTTATTGCATTTCGCCATTTCATCCAGCTTGAATTCTATGTGTGACATCATTCTCAATATTACCATCATTTTGTATGTTTGATCCTAGGTATCTAAAGTGGTTTACTTTAGGAAGTTCTACTTCCCTTTAATTTTACCGCTCCATCATCGCGATATCTAGTATTTCTTAACTCACAGTGCATGTATTCGGCCTTCGTCCTACTCAACTTAAAGCTTTTAGATTCTAATGTATTCCCCTAGAGTTCTAATTTCCTATTCACTCCATCTTTTGTCTCATCCACTAAGACAATATCATTTGCAAATAACATACACCATGGTATATCCTCTTGAAGATGCCTAGTTAGTTCATCCATTACTAAAGTAAATAAATATGAGTTTAAAACCGATCCTTGATGTAATCCTATCGTAATGGGAAATTCTTTTGTAGCTCCTTCAAATGTCTTTATACTCGTTACTACTCCATTATACATACTCTTAGTAGTGTCTATGTATCTAGCATGCGCTCATTTTCTTTCTGGAACCCACCAAAGAACATATCTAGGAACCCTATCATATGCTTTTTCTAAATTTACAAATACCATATGAAGATTTTTTCTTTTCTCTATATTTTTCCAACAATTTTCTTACAAGGAAAATCGCCTCCATTAGGGGTGGGCAAACCGCGGTTTGGTGGTGAAAACTATCAAACCGCGACCAAACCAGGGGTTCACGGTTTGGTCATTTCGCAAACCACACCAAACCGCGAACTCTCAAAATCGCAACCAAACCAACCGTGGTTTACATGATTTGGTCGGTTTGGTTTTGCGATTTTCCTGCAACACATTTAAAAAATAAAAAATAAAAAATGCCACATATTCCATACATGTCCATTAATAAAACATGCAACAAAACATATAGACGTCCATACATGACCACCAAAAATACAATGAAGCACATTAACTCAATCAAAATTATGAGTCTTACTTCATTATCAAATTTAAAACAATATTAAAAAGCTTCAACTCAATTTCAAGTTTGGGGGTGGTTTTGCGGTTTAGTGAACCATGGTTTTTCATAGATGAAAATCACCACATTCTTGATCCTGGAGCGATACATACGTACTAAGATGAAAGAGGAATCAGAAACAGTGTGCAGAAGCTCATAACAAATAGGTCAGAAGAAATTTCAAACTAAATGCCAAGACTTACCCTCAGTCCCAATCGAGAACATTCTTCAATTACAAGTGTTGCTCACACAACATGAATGAATTTACATTTACCAATAACGGCAAAAAAAGAAATATTAAAGTAATAAACGAAAGGTCAAAATACAAATCCATTGATAGAAAGTTGTACATGGTAAGCTCCATCCATTGTTTATACAAAACCTACATTTGAAACACAAAACCCATGGCATAAGAATAAATAAGAAAGAAAAAAAAAACAAGTCTAAATATCTGATTAACAAGGTCTAGGCATTTGAAAGCATGAGATTAATATGTATTCTGTCAGAAAAAATAAATAATTAAATGGACCAAACTCTTCCACTCTATTCGATTTATACTAAAAAACATATTTATTCAAACTTAAATGATTCATTAATGGCCTTTGTTTAGGAATAACAGTTATATGAATTTCAGTTCAGATGCACGCCGCCATCTTAGCCACTAGTTTAAAGCCATTAATTTCTTCACTACTGTAAGTCAGAACCTAGGAACGAAAATTCGAAAAAATTAGCTGAAGTTTATGCGAAGTTTATCGAAGTTGAAGGGATCGAAACGAAGTTCACGGGTAGTTTAAAAACTACAAAACTTCTCAGAAGTTTATGTTAAAAATCGACAACATTGATACAAATTGACATGGATTGTTAAAAAAATTGAATATGTGTGTAGGAGACGGAAGGGTTGAGGGTTAATTGGTGGTGGCTTTTGGGGGTTATTGAGAATTTGATAGTGACTCACTTTTGTACACACATCTCTACACCGATCATGTGATCCTTTGATTTGACATCAAGATTCAATGTATGCATCAAGATTCACTTTTGCACACACATCTCTACAATGCTTTGTAGTTTTTTTTATTGATGTATAATGTCAAAAAATAGTTATTTTCTCTTATTTTAAATACTGACCCATATAAAAAAATGTTTCATAATTTTAATCGTACTTGTGTAAATGCGCAATTAATAAAATGGTTAGAGAATCAAATTAAGTGTAATTATTATCACTAAAAAGTGATCTACCGCACACAGTATGCATGACTAATGCCAATAAAATTGACATAAAACCATTAAATTGTAAATTTGTTAGGAATAAATGCATAATTGTGCTTGTTTTGACGTCCTATAAAATGAGTTTTAGTTTATTGTCATTTTAATAAAAAATACTTAAACTTCTCTAAGTTAGCGAATCTTTATCAACATTCTCCACGTCAAATTGAACTTCTCCGAATTAATTTTGATTATCAAGAGGGCGAATTATAAGGCGAAACTGAAGTTTCAATCATTGCCACCACCAAATCGCGGAATCGCGGTTTTCAAGTTTTCTAAACCATCTCCAAACTACGATTTGAAAAAACCACACTTGATCACGTGGTTTGGACGGTTTGGGCGGTTTTATGGAAACCACTTTCCACCCCTAGCCTCCATAGTTGACCTCCTAGGCATGAAGCCTAATTGGTTCACTGATATTGTTGTTTCTCTCCTTAGCCTATTGTGAATTATCCTCTCCCAATGTTTCATAGTGTGACTTATAAGTTTAATTCCCAAGTAGTTTGAGCAACTTTGAATGTCTCCTTTGTTTTTTAAGATTGACACAAATGTGCTTCTTTTCCAATCTATTGACATCTGTTTTGATTTTATAATTTTGTTGAAAAATTTTGTTAACCAAGTCAATCTAATTTCTCCTAAGCATTTTCAAACCTTTATGGGTATTTCATCTGGGCCGCATACTTTCCCTATTTTCATCATTTTCAATGCCTCTTTAACTTCTAGAATTCTAATATTGCGTGTATAGTTTACATTTCTTTCTTGGTGTGGGTTTCATCTACTATAAAATCAACTTGGCTATCATTAAATAAACTATCGAAGTAACTTTTCCATCTCTCCTTAATATCATCCTTGCGCATTAAAACATTTTGATTTTCCCCCTTAATACATCTTACATGACTTAGGTCTTGTTTTTTTATCTTTTAATTTAACTAGCCTTTATATATATAAATATTTTTTTTTTCGCCATCTCTATTACCTGACCTTGTATATAGATCTTCCATGAAATTTGTTTTAGCTTGACTAACTATTTTTTAGCTTGTTTTCTAGCTTCTCTATATTGATTGTAAGCAAAAAAAAAGGAGGAGAAATAAGAATTAGTGGCTTTCCTAAAGTTCAAGTTTCATTGTTACATTCTCCACAAATCAATGTGGAAGGTTCGATGGCATATTCAGATTGGTTGCGTCATCCTCTTAATATTATTCAAGTCAACAAGTTCGAGCTCCCCAATGATTATGAAGTTTGTAGATCCTAAAGCAAGGAGGAGTGTTGAAATTAGTGCTTTAGATCGATATACCAAATTATTTCTAATTTTCGTCATTTAACTTTATTGTGTGCGCATTCTAATTCCAAGCCCTAAATTTTAGGAATTTTTTTTATCTATGTGCGCAAGTTTTTGATTAGTCCTATACTATAGGAAGTTACAAATTTTTTGGTGTTTAGATCAACGTTTAAAAAATCGACAAACTCCGCCGAAGTTCGGGCAAAGTTTGTCGATTTTGAGGTGAGCGAAGCGAAGTTCAGAGGCAGTAGAAAAATTGCAAAAATTCGACTCAACTTCGGCTAACTTCGACCGAACTTCAAAAACATTGACGGAAGTTAATAAAATATGAACTAAAATTGTTATGTTTTGTGGAAGTTGAGCAAACTTTGACTAAAACTTCGATTATAACTTTGCCAATGCTAGAAATATACTTAAAATTTGGAATATCCTCCGGTGACATGATTTTTATGCATTGTTGTATGATTAAGTATATTTCTAGCATCTCTACGAAGAAACTTGAGTTTTCTAGCATTTAAAGTGAAATTTCGTAAACTTTTGTTCACCGGTGAATTTTTGTCAAACTTCCATCGTCGAAGTTAAGTTCCTCGAATTAATTCCGAATTTTAAGTGTGCGAAGTCATAAGCGAAGTCGAAGTTTCGAACTTTGCTTTAGATTAAATTAGAAGTAGAAGTATTAGGAGTTTCTTTTAGTTCAGTTGTTAGTTTTATAAATATGTAACGATTGTTTTTTTGTGTAAATAAGAGGAATCGAAAATTCAGTTTATATTTGTTGTGTGCGGCTGATTTCCTTGGAGAACTAAAACACCATTTTTTTGGTCTTCATTAATGATTTCTCTCATTGCATAATTTCTCAATTGTTCTTCCTATCTTTTATTGGTCATCAAAACCAACAATTTCGTTTCCCTGCTTTTGGAAATCGACAAAATCCGCCGAAGTTCGGAGAATTTTATCGATTTTCAAAACCATGAGTGGAGGATTAAGGGAGAGAAAAACAAATTATCGCATGTTACATATTTACTATAAAACCTCCTAATGCAAGTAGGAATTTGAAATCCTACTAATTTTTTGATAACAATTAAATAAAGTCACAATCTTATTTAATGTCGTTAATATCCCTCACAAACCAAGCCTATATTTTCCTTATTACATATAATAATTGAGCCATTTTCAAAATCCTACACATGCACTTTGGAAAAGCGTCAAAATAATTCTAAATTACTTGTTTAAGATTTTTAATCTTGGCCTTCATATGAAACGAGTTTTTTTAATGCAGATTGGACTTTCGCTGTTGGATTATTTTATGTCTATTTGCTGGAAAATGTCTATTTGCGTGACCCACTTTTCTCTTGGCAATCAAAGAATCCACGTTTGGTTGCAAGATCAAGTATTGAATTTGAATATTGTGCTTTAGCTCAAGTTGCCTCAAATCACTTGGTTACAATCTCCACAACATAAACAACATAGCTTCAGTCCCAAATTAATTGGGGGTCGACTACATGGGTCGGTTACAATTTCCACTTCATGAACTTTTTCTAGTAACTTTCTGAAATTCTTCGAACATCTCCAACTGAATTAGATTTTTTTTTTTTATTTGAATTAAGAATTACATTTACATTGTAATTTTTCAACAATTTCGTCAAAGTTAAGGAAAGACAATGTAGTTTGCAAATTTAAGTGGAGGCTTGTAAGAAAAGGAAGTGCAATCAATGCCAATATTTGTTTCATTGCACTTTTAAAGACAAAGTATGTCAAACAATGCAAGCTCAAGAATCAATCTGAAATATGAAGAATGAATTTTACAAGATTGCCCTAAGAAGAGAAAAATAATATTCAAAAGGATTTAAACTGTAAGAATTAGACTTAGTGCTATAAACGATGTTGAGCCAGCACGCACAAGTTCGCGTGGGCCCAATCTTCTCTAGTTCGATAGTGTCCCTAACTTAATCACCTTGTGGCTTGTGCACACATGTGTGAGATCTTACTACAAATGGCGTTAGTAGTAATTGAGGTGAGATGCACACTTTTATCATACGCATACGAAGGCGATTAATCAATGCGAGACTGTAATTCGATCCACACATCCCTAAAAAATCTCCACTGGGACTGAAACCCATTAGAGTCCACAATGCACGATAAATCATCTAAATTGTTGTTATCATCTTGAGAATGGACGACTTGTAGAGCACATGTGACAATCGAGCATTGAGCCAACACCAAGCCCCTCAGCTCCTTAGCGCATATGCTTTTTCCTAAGCTGAATTATTAGTTTTGATACCACTTGCTTGGCCAGTTCTCACAAGCTTGCGAGGCCATGGATCTTCATTAGTACCATATTGTCTCCAATTTAATCCCTTTGTGCGTAGATATGAGAGGTTTTGCTTTAAAAAGCCTAAGTACTAGTTAGGGTGAGATCCACACTTATGTCTTTCATCACGAAGTTACTTTAAACCAAGTCGGGTTTATATTTCGAGCCACACATTCCCAATATATCAACGAGAAGGAACGTGAAATATTATTAATAAAATGCCCTTTTATTGACTCTTGAACTTCAATATAGAGGATTGCGTTTTGGCAAATTGATAAGATTCGCCATATGAGAGACAATAGAAAATTGAGGACTTTTTATGTGGTGGAAATGGATGATGCATTTGGCAATGAACTTTGAGCGGAATGAGAACGCTTGCGGAAGCAACAAGTTTGGGCACTCAAATATCCAAAATTTAAAGTCACTGATTCTTGACCTTTACCAATAATCCTATTTGTTATAAGATTTCAAAATAGGCAATGATATGGGCAAACATGAGATACAATAATTCAAGGTTCGAGTAAGTTGGCTTAAACAAGATTAAATTAAATTAAAAATTGTGGAAAACTTAGAATATACAATAACACATAAATAGATACATCTGCTAAAGTGACACTAGTGGTTAAGGTATGTGGTTGAATATTGGAGAACAAAACTGGGATTACCTATCATATGACTTGTGACACTTGAATCAATGACCCATTTTGATGAGGAAAGAAGAAACTAAGTTGGCTTATTTTTTATTTATTTTTCTTAACTTTTTCTTGGTACTGAGCTGGCTTATTTAGGTCACCAATTTCATAAATAGATTGAGATGAAAACTTTATTGCTTCTTGATACTAATATGATTGGTCAAATGCATCTGTAGAGGCTATAATAGTCTTATTAAGGATGGATTTGTAGTTGCTGCTATATAGGCTGACAAAACTTTTTGCGACTTGTATTATAATTCTTGACAATTGTGCTAGGTATATCTTGTTCTGGATAGTAATAGCAAACAACTTCCTGTTGTTCACCTGCTTATCTTTGTTGCTTGAATCCCTCCTTAGTTTTGTTTCCATTAAAAAGGATGGCTAGATGCATCATTATGATTGACAAGAGTTGTACCAATATTCAGCCCAATTAAGCCAGTCAGACCACTCTTTGGGTCGTTGTGAGATGAAGCACCGGAGATAAGACTCAACGCAGCGATTAATGACCTCTGTCTACCCGTCGCTTTGGGGGTGGTACTCGGAACTTCTATTGAGATTAATGTGTTGCAGCCAAAACAACTTAAACCAAAAGCGACTAAGGAATACCTTATCTCGGTCGGAAACGATACTATTAGGGAACCCGTGGAGTCACACCACTCCTTTGACAAATATCTCGGCAACACGCTTGGCTGAGAAAGGATGACGGAGTGGCAAGAAATGACCATACTTGCTAAGCATGTCAATCACCACTAAAATTAAATTGAAACCACGAGAGGCGGGTAGACCTTCAACGAAGTCCATCGAGATATCCTCCCAAATATGCACCGGAACTTGTAATGGTTGAAGGTCACCAAGAGACAAGGTCTTGTACTTATTGCGCTGGCAGATGTCACAGGAAGAGAAGGAGCGTATATCTGATTTCATCCCTACCCAAAAAAATTCAGCGAGCAACCTCTTGTAAGTTTTCAAGAATCCCCCATGACCGACAATAGGGGAAGAGTGGAATTCAGAGAGCAGCTTGGTTTTCAGTCTGGACGGCGTAGACAGGGCAACTCACTCCTTAAATCTCAACTGCCCACGAACCAGTGCCCATCCCGGCTTGACAAGGACTACCCGAGACAAATTATCCGCAATTGTGGCCAAGTAAAGGTTTGATCGCACCTCTTGGTCAATAATGGCAGCGTCAGCCCAAGTGGATAGCATCAAAGAAGAAACCTAAAACGTAAAAGAAAACTCGGATAGAGCATCCGCGGCTTGGTTGGTGGAGCCTGGTTTGTAGTAAATCTCGAAATCGAAATTGAGTAGTTTGAGGACCCAACGCTGATATTCCGGTGCCACAATGCGTTGTTCCAACAAAAATTTCCAACTCCGCTGATCGGTCCGAACTAAGAACTTCTTTCCCAATAAGTAATGATGCCATTTTTGCACTGCCAGAACAATGGCCATGAGCTCACGCTCGTAAGCCGATTTCAGCTGAGCAGGAGGAGATAAAGCTTGACTAAAGAAGGTTGTGGGTCGCTCCTCCTGTGATAATATGGCTCCAACCCCAACGCCCGAACCATCAGTATCTACCACAAATAATGCATCAAAATTTGGGAGGACCAAAGCGGGCACATACTTGACAGGTTGTTTGAGCTGTTGAACAACAAACGTGGCTTCATCGGTCCAAGCAAATGAATCCTTGCGTAAGAGATGCCTGAGGGGAGCCGCCATCTTCCCATAATCTCGGACAAATCTGCGGTAATAGCCCTTAAGCCCTAAGAAACCACGTAACTCCTTGGGGGTGGAAGGTAGTGGCCACAAGTCTATGGCCTTGACTTTCTCCGGATCCGCTCGCACGCCATACCCAGAAATAATGTGACCCAAATATTCCAAGTTAGACCGGGCAAAGCAACATTTCTTCAAATTAATAAACAGAGAGTGCAATTGTATGAGAGAAAGGACCTGACGGAGGTGATCACAGTGATTTCGCAGGAGGGGCTATAAACAAGAATATCGTCAAAAAAAAAACCAATACGCAACGACGATCAAACCTTTGAACACTGAATTCATTTAAGCTTGGATACTGGCCAGTGCGTTGCAGAGACCAAACGACATGACCAAAAATTTGTATTGGCCGTCATGCGTTCGAAACGCTGCTTTAGGGACATCCTTCGGCCTGACGCGGATTTGGTGATAACCCGAATGGAGATCCAATTTGGAGAAGATCCAAGCGCCATGAAGTTCATCTAGTAGCTCGTCGATATTGGGGATTAGAAATCTGTCAAGCACTGTAGACTTGTTCAAGGCACGATAGTATACACAAAATCGCCAACTCCCATCCTCTTCTTGACTAACAACACGGGGCTGGAGAAAGGACTATTACTTGGTTGAATAATTCCTGCCAAGAGCATCTCAGTGACCATCTTCTCTATTTCAGCCTTTTGAATGTAGGGATATCTGTATGGTTGAACACGGTACCCTCCTTTAGCACGATGGCATGGTCACAAGCTTGAGGAGTGGGTAACTCAGATGGCACTTGAAACAAGGGAGAGAACTCACTCAACAAGGCTTGAATACAGGGATCCAAGTCAGACGCATCTACAGGAAGAGATGGAGCACACGCAGTGAAACATTCAATCAGAAAACTCCCGACCACTGAATCCAGGGAACACTGAATTGATTTGCAAGAGACAAGGAGACGATGAAGGGTAGGGTCCCCATGAATGGTAACTGGTTCGCCATCAGAGATGAAAAACGCTGTTAGATTCCTCCAGTCGAAAGTAGTCACTCCAATGGTCGACAACCACTTGACTCCCAAAATTATGTCATGACCCTTCATACCAATAGGATAGAAATCCGCCACCACATGGAGATCTTGAAATTGAACTACGACCCCTTTACAGACACCTGAACCTGGCAGTCGTGCGCCACCCTCGACGAAGACCCCATAATTCGCTGTTGGAGAGACATGGATGTGGAGTGCACTTATTAAAGCTGGGGAAAGGAAGTTGTGGGAGGCTCCCCCATCAATGAGGATCACTACTTCACGGTCCTTAAGCATCCCCCAAACCTTTATGGTATGAGGGTCAGGCCGCCCTCAATAGCATGAGCAGAAAGCTCTAAGGAGGCCAACTCAGAGAGGTCGTCTTGCGTCTCGGGTTGTGGATCACCGGACTCAGCCCCTTGATCGTCATCCACCAACATAACATTCAACGTCTTCCTTCCACACCGGTGCTTGATGAACCACTCTCATCACAACGGTAACACAACCCCTATTTCCTGTGAACCTGAGCCTCGGACTCGGTCAGATGCTTATGCTTAGGAGGAAAGACATTAGGGGTAGCTGAGCTCGACGCCTCTGGGCTGGACGAAGTAGATGACCTTGGGCTGGGCTTGCCTGCAGGTGTGAGTGACTTGGTGAGGCTTGTTAGGCTCTCGCGGCCTGAACTCGTAATGGTTTGTGTAACCCAGTCTGTGGGCTTGGCGTCCCCTTTGGTGTCAGCCCTTGTGGAAGTGGGCTGGGCCTTGGCTCCCCCCAGCCCAATAGAGGAACTCTCCTCAAGCTTGCGTTCCAGCCTCACCGCCCTGGCGACCACGACCTTGAGCGTCGTCGGCGGCTCTATCAACATTTCTAACGGGAGGGAGTCCTTCAACCCATTAATGAATACAACCACTTTGTGCAGCTTCGTTAATCTCTCAAAATGCAGAGACATCAATTCAAATCTCCTACGATACTCATCGACACAGTGGTTTCCTGCTTGATGGCGAGAAATTGTAGGCACAAGTGCAGAGGGTCTGCTTTTGTGAATTAGAGTGATAGTTGAAGCTTCAAGTCATCCCAACTCTCGAACTGCCTTTCCCTCTCCTCCGTTTGCAACCAGATCTGAGCAGCACCGATCAAGCTGATCCGGGCGGCATGCGACTTCGATATCTCGTTCATCTCTTGGAGAGCAAAGTAATGTTCTGCCTGATAGAACCACACAATCAGATTCTCACCGTCACACAAGGGCATCTTAATCTTCCTTACTTTAGGACCAGCTCTGTATGGCACAACGCCCCGATCTGGTGGTTCTGGTCCTTTTGTTGCACTGGACGACCTCGTTGGCCAAATCTTACCGGAGGAAGAGTTCTTCCATGCGAGACGCCAGTGACTGGATCTGAGTTTGAAACTCCGATCTCAACTCCTCGATAAATCCACTCAGTTCTTGGACCTTCTGCAGCCCCTACTTCCACCGCATCCATGCGAGCATCAATCTTCTGTCCCATGGGTGTGAAATGTTCTGATACTAC
Organism: Stephania cephalantha; assembly: GCA_039657325.1. NCBI lineage: Eukaryota > Viridiplantae > Streptophyta > Magnoliopsida > Ranunculales > Menispermaceae > Stephania > Stephania cephalantha. The sequence continues at coordinate 30,844,287 of CM077570.1, read as the reverse complement.
TGTTAAGCCTCTAGTTCGACTGTAGATCAAGAGAGAAACACACACAACTTTATTGATGAATCAACAACGGAACGATCTACAACACGGAGAGAGAGACCCTAAAAACCCAGAGAAGAAGACTCTTCTTCTCACCTAGGCACTTGGACTGCCCAGTACATACAACTCAGAATTCCCTCGCAAGTGTGTCAGCAGTGACCACGTATACACACACACTATTCTCCTCTTTGTGCAATGACACGCATGACATACCTACTTATTACATAGTTGGCCTTACTGACTGAGTGGTTGCTACTACCCCATCACGAGATGATCCGATGATCCTCTTGTTCCTACGTACATATACCTTAGCCACAGGTTGTGGGCCCATGTTCCTAACATAATCATTGTTGAATTCTCAAATCAATCGATCAATATCGATACTCTATCAGTGGTATCAGAGCATACCTAAAAAATGGAAGCTCGATTGAATAGGATGGAAGCTCGATTGCAGCGAATTAAAGAGGAGGTGAAGAGGATTTCAACTATTGAAGTGTCAATTAAGAAGCTCATATCTGAAGTGAAGACTGTGTTCAAATGCTTGGCTCAGAGGTTTGACAAACTCTTCATCATCTTGGCTTAAAAGCATCAGATCCGTCAGATCTGGTAGCGTCGGAGTTGTTTCCGATCATTGGTGATCTAGATCCAGTGGCGACTGAGGGTGTTCCGATTATTGGTGATACATATCTTGTGGCGTCAAAGATTCGGTTTGTTGGTGATCCAGATCTGGTGAAGGTACAATTGTTCGACCTCAGATCTATAAGGTGAAATCGGAGATCCGAGAGATGGTGTTGCAGATCAAAGATCATCTCTTTCAACTCCCACATATGCCAGATCTAGAGCTGTCCAAGGTGTTGTCGACCTCACCCTACGTCGCAAATGCCTCAGATCCACCAGATCTAGGGATTCTTCTGCCCGTGTGACACCAAGAATTTTGGGCAACAAGCTTCATCAACACGAAGCCATGACTTTAGATCCCTTCTAGCTTCATCATTGACACCGGGATTGGGGTTTGGTTTCACTCTTTCATGTCCACATCTCCGGATTTGCGCACTAAAGTCGAAGATTGTAGTTCATCGCAGCGAGGCGAATGTTTCGATGTCATTACGCCACCACGTTGGCTGCCGCCGATGTCTATTTATGCCGATGATCATTTACTTTGTTGGTTCCTTAGTTCCCTCTTCCGTTTCTGCAAATTTGTTGCAAAACTTGGGGACGACATGAGTGATGAGATGGGTTGTTCGAGGCGATCAGTGGGTGGAGTAAGCCACCTCGGGGGTACGACAACACGAGTGATGAGATGGGTTGTTAATTAAAGATCCATAAATAAATAAGGGATATTCTACAATGGAGCTCAAATATATATCCATGCCATGGAACCCTCTCAAAATGTGTTGTGCATTAAATGATTTGTGCATTTATGACGCCTCGATTAATGTATTGGATTAGAATCCAATGGTTGTAAATAGTGTACCCATGACATGGGTATATATTTAATTCCCATGGTAGTAGTACCCAATAAATAATAATTCAAGGGCCTCTAAATAAATATTTATTGGGTCGCTTAGGCATCGCTTAGGCGCTGTCTAGGCACTGCCTCACCTAGGCTAGGGAAATCGCCTTGGGATCACCCTGCAATTAAGGTTTGAGAAATCGACTCAACTTTGGCTAACTTCGACTCAACTTTGTCGATTTTGAGGTAAGCGAAGCAGAGTTCAGAGGCATAAGAAAAATTGCAAAAACTCGACTCAACTTTGGCTAACTTCGACCGAACTTCGAGAACATCAATGGAAGTTAATAAAACATGAAGTAAAATTTTTATGTTTCGTGGAAGTTGTGCAAACTTTGACTAAATTTTGACTAAAATTTCGCTTATGCTAGAAATATATTTAAAATTCAGAATATCCTCTAGTGATATGAGTTTTCTGCATTGTTGTATGATTAAATATATTTCTAGCATTTCTATGAAGAAACTTGAGTTTTCTAGCATTTAAAGTGAAATTCTGTTAACTTTCGTACACCGGCGAATTTTTGTCAAACTTCCATCGTCGAAGTTAACTTTATCGAATTAATTCCGAATTTTAAGTGAGCAAATTCATAGGCGAAGTCGAAATTTCGAACCCTGCTTGCAATCATTGGTTAGAGTAGACTATTCGTTCGCTTTTTCTTTTTGTTCCTTTTCATTACTTCTTTCTTTCTTTCTCCATTACTTCTTTCTCTCTTTCTTTCTTTCTTACTTACTTTCTCCAATAAAATCAAACTATAAACTATAAATTAATCAAATTTGACATGCATTCAATTCATAAACATCAAAATTAAATAAGATTAGGAGTTGCTTCGTTAGCTTAACCAAGGTCTCCAAGGACACAAGTTTTGTCTCTTCCGCCCCTACACCACCTCCGTGAGCAAGAAAGCAAGGGAGAGTTCTTGCTCTCTCTCTTTTTATACTCTCATTTGGAGAGTGAATCATCACCACATATTTTTTTTATTTAATTAAGTTAGTTCTTATCTCTCCATATACCACCAAAATGTGCCACATAATTTAATATTTGTAATTCCCATTTATGAAATAACCAAAATACCCCTCATGACTTAATTTAGGTATTTCAATTAATTAATTTCATTAGACCTAAGTTCCATCTATCTCGTCGACCTACCTTTATGCTCGTATGCGCAACACACCTCGAGGCTTACGCTCTCTCGCGAATTTGATAACAACGTCACTAAGGTTGTGCACCCACACATGGATAATTATAAATATTCAAGGCATCACACACAAGTAAAATAATTTATTTACTTCGGTGTCGACGCCTGAGTTATGACCGAGTGCGCCACGTAGGACTGGTCGTCAGGTCACGGTCCTATAAGGCAGCATGATTAGGATTATTATTTTCGGGTCGTTACACATACCGTGCCGACCAAAAAAATTGCCATACTGTAAGCACCATCAAAGGGCAAGATTATCTTAATGTATTGTGTTTAACATAGGCTTCGATATCATACTTGACCGTTTCAGATTTATTTTCTACTTCATCGGACTAATCTTGTGGATATAGTTCGTACACTAGCCTTCTATAATGAGATTCTTATAGTCAAGCTTCCAATAGTCAAGCCTAACGAATATATGCATTATATGCTTTCTTATTCAGTAGCAAATGAAGTGTATATGATTTATATTTTTCTTTTATGTGATAAGATTGTTGTTGATGTATTGTTCGCTTCTTTCTCTTTCTAGGTTAGTGAAATGTTTTATCATGCATTTGGTGGATATGTGAGGCATGCCTTTCCATTGGATGAATTAAGACCTTTGACGTGCTCCGGGGAAGATTCACTTGGTGGTTATGCTTTAACTTTGGTAAGATTGTCTTCTTTTAATTGTATTCGACTTTATAACCTGACTTATTGTCCTATAGCAAGTTAACAATGTTGGTGTACTTGATGTAACAGATAGACTCTTTGGATACATTGGCATTACTTGGTGATCGAGAGCGTTTTACTGCTTCGATCGAGTGGATAGCTAACAATCTTTATTTTGGCATTGTAAGATCGAACTTTTGTTGTTGAATCTTTTCGAGAGGAGAGCATGTATATTTTCATTTCATATACTATACAACAACAACATAGCCTCAGTCCCAAATTAACTGGGGTCGGCTACATGGATCAAACTTTTCCATTGTGCTCGATTAAGTGCAATTGATGGTGAGCTTTTCAAACCATTCAAATCCCTCATAATTAATGCATCCCATGTTAACTTTGGTCTGCCCCTACCTCGTCGAATTTCTACAGTTTCTATTGAGTCAAGTTTTCTAGTTGGGGCATTTGTAGGCCGTCTTTGCAGGTGACCAAACCACCGCAACCGCCCTTCCCTAATCTTTGTATCAATTGGTGCTACTCCTACTTGTCTTTGAATTTTTATATTTCTTATTCTATCTTTACGAGTTTTACCACACATCCACCTAAGCATCCTCATTTCTGCTACGTTCATTTTATGTAATTGTTGTTGCTTTACCGCCCAACATTCACTTCCATAGAGCATAGCTGGCCTAATTGCGGTCCTATAAAATTTTCCTTTTAACTTAGTAGGAACATTTCAATCACAAATCACCCCTGTTGCACTCCGCCATTTCTTCCATCCAGCTTGAATTCTATGTGTGACATCATTCTCAATGTTACCATCATTTTGTATGATTGATCCTAGGTATCTAAAGTGGTTTACCTTAGGAACTTCTACTTCCTCTAATTTTACCACTCCGTCATCTCGATGTCTAGTGTTTCTAAAATCACAGTACATGTATTCGGTTTTCGTCCTACTCAACTTAATGCCTTTAGATTCTAATGTATTCCTCCAGAGTTCTAATTTCCTATTCACTCCATCTTTAGTTTCATCCACTAAGACAATATCATCTGCAAATAGCATACACCATGGTATATCCTCTTGAATATGTCTAGTTAGTTCATCTATAACTAAAGTAAATAGATATGGGCTTAAAGCCGATCCTTGATGTAGTCCTATCGTAATGGGAAATTCTTTTGTAGCTCCTCCAAATGTCTTTATACTCGTTACTACTCTATCATACATATCCTTACTAGTGTCTATGTATCTAGCATGCACTTTTTTTCTTTCTAGAACCCACCAAAGAACATCTATAGGGACCCTATCATATGCTTTTTCTAAATCTACGAATACCATATGAAGATCTTTTTTCTTTTCTCTATATTTTTCTAACAATTGTCTTACAAGGAAAATCGCCTCCATAGTTGACCTCCCAGGCATGAAACCAAATTGGTTCTCTGATATTGTTGTTTATCTCCTTAGCCTATTGTCAATTATCCTCTCCCAAAGTTTCATAGTGTGACTTATAAGTTTAATTCCCCGATAGTTTGTGCAACTTTGAATGTCTCATTTGTTTTTGAAGATTGGCACAAGCGTGCTTCTTCTCCAATCCATTGACATCCGTTTTGATTTTAAAATTTTATTGAAAAGTTTTGTTAACCAAGTCAATCCAATTTCTCCTAAGCATTTCCAAACCTCTATGGGTATTTCATCTGGGCCACATGCTTTCCCTATTTTCATTTTGTTCAATGCCTCTTTAACTTCTACAATTCTAATATTGCGTGTATAGTTTACATTTCTTTCTTGGTGTGGGTTTTCATCTATTATAGTATCAACTTGACCATCATTAAATAAACTATCGAAGTAACTTCTCCATCTCTCCTTAATATCCTCCTCGCGCGTTAAAACATTTTGATTTTCGTCCTTAGTATATCTTACATGACTTAATTTGGCTAGCCTATATATATATTTTTCGCCATCTCTATTACCTAACCTTGTATATAGATCTTCCATGAAATTTGTTTTAGCTTGACTAACAACTTTTTTAGCTTGTTTTCTAGCTTCTCTATATTGATTGTACACATCTATCGTCATTGTTTTTTTTATCGGAATAGTCTATTGTCATTGTTATAATTTAATTACATGTTTTGTTTCAATTTATTTGACATTTTGCCTACCTCACGCAGAACAAAACTGTATCTGTCTTTGAGACAACTATTCGGGTTCTTGGAGGCTTACTCTCAGCTCATCTTGTTGCAAGTGATTATGCTACGGTATTTTTTTGTTTGTGTTTTACCTTGTTGATTTTTATAAATTATTTGCTATTTGGTGCCATTTCAAGATAACCCATGGATGATCTCATTTATGTGTAAAATATAATCTTTGCCATATATCCGTAACAAAAAAGGTTCAAACACCACCCATATTAATGTATACAACAAGTGTTGGATCTTTGTCCCATTTTGAAAACATCATGTTTTCTCATCCAATCTCGTATGCTTTACAAGCAAACGGTGCCCATTTCTACACATTCTCAAAATCAATTTTCTCGCAAGGGGTCTTTAACCAATATGAGCACTAGATAGACAACAAAGAGTGGAGAGAGACGAGAGAAAGAGTAGAGAGAAATGAGTGAGAGACTAGGGAGTACGAGAGGTGAAAGAGTGAAGGAAGTTCTAGATATCTTTAGGAAGTTATTGATATATCCCCTAAATTAATCTCTCAACAAATCCTCATTCTTTTTTTATTTCGGTAGATGATCCTTGTTTTTTTTTTTATTTTTTATTTTTTTTTAAAATCTTGTTTGAATGCAGATCTGTTTTAAAACGAATATATTTTCATCTTGCCCACCTCTGTAGATGTGCAAGCTTTTTGGGGTTGAGACTATGTTGTTTGTTTGTTTGTTTAGCTGTACAATTTTGTATATTGACAATTATGCCATGCTTTATGGTATAAATGTTGGGTGCGTAAGAAATAACCCGTACATAAAATGAGTGTAACGAATATGAGGATTTTAAGGTTGATGCGTGATAAATAAGAACTGTAAAGATTCAGAGAAAAGTAGGAGTTACGACAAAAAAAAAAGAATAATTGTAGGAGTATCGAAAGGCGGTTGTGGTGGTGTAGACACATTCTAAAGATGACTTGCTAGTGTATTAGTTAGAAAATTCAACATTTTTTTTGTTGATAGGATGGAAAATTCGACACATTAGAAAGTGAAGGAATTGACAATTATTGAGGTAGACCTAAAACAAATTTGGATAAATTAATTATGAAGGATTAGAAGACTGAAAGCACTCCATCAACCCATTAAATTGAGTTGAATGGAAGCATTTGATCCATGTGGCCAACCCAAACTAATTGGTAACTAGGGCTTTGTTGTCATTGTATTTGTATATATCAATTATTTGTACTTGGGAATTGTTATTCAATAATCTCATTGATGATTAAACAATTTTTCACCTAAAATGGATTTTTTGTGGGCAAGTTTTGTTACCATCTAAAAATTTAAGCTTCGGGTGGCTAGTTGCCTTGAAGAAGAATACACGACAGGGTGCAAAGAAGTCCCATCAAGCTCTATGTCTTCATTGCTGCTATTTATGTTTGATGGACAGAGAAAGTGTTGATTGTATAATTTTTAGGCATCCTTTTATTGAGCATATTTGGAGCCAATGATTTTTCTTTATGCATTGGAGGGTTTTCAAGCCAGAGGATCGTGAAATCTTTTCATTTCCTGAGTTGGGACCACCAAGACTCATGGAGGACAATAAACGCCAAGCACAAATGCATGTATAGAGGAGAAAGTGAGATACGGGGTTATGTGGATAATTAGGCTATCTATGCATTATGGAAGTGAATGTTGGATGGTAAAGAAACAACAAGTACATAAAATGAACGTAGCGGTGGTTAGGTGGATGTGTGATAAAACTCGTAAAGATAGAATAAGATATAGATAAATTCATCGAAAAGTAGGAGTAGCAACAATTGACACCATGATTTGGGAAGGGCGGTTGTGGTGGTTTGGACACCTCCAAAATCTGTCAATAAATGCCCCCACTAAGAAGTGAAGAAATTCGGCGAGGTAGGGGTAAGCTGAAGCAAACTTGGGACACATTGATTAGGAGGGATTTAAATGATTTGGAAAGCACACCATCAATTGCACTAATCGAGCGGAATGGCAAATATTGATCCATGTAGTCGACCACAACTAATTTGGGATTGAGGCTATGTTGTTGTTGTTGTTGTTTAGTTGTAGCATACTATTTGTTATTTTTTTCCTTTGTAATTCCTCATATAATTTCATTAATGACTTTAATACATCAGTTTCTTTTTCTTTTCTTAGCATTTTTTTTATAAATAAATTAAGGTTTATCTTGGATAAAATGCTTCAGTCCCACATTTTCAAATTTTTTATCGATTGTTTTTATTTTCTTTATTATGAATAATGCATTTAATTCTCTAACAAACTTCTTGGATGCGCAGGGCATGAGGGTTCCATCTTATGATGGTAAATTGCTTAAATTATCTGAGGATTTGGCTCTTAGGTTATTACCTGCATTCAACACACCTACAGGTATTACTTTTTCAATCTTTCATTTATTTTGCATTTTAACAACTTCAATATTTCTGTTTATGTTGGCTCTTTATAATAAATAGATTTATATCATGGGCGTGGTCGCTTGAACTCTTTAGAGCCTCTTGAGTAGAGAGAGCTATGTTCATTTTGTAAATTGCATCCATGTTTGTGCTGGTCATTGTATGAATGGTGTAGTTTTTTTTTTTTTTTTTTTTTTTTTTTTTTTTTTTTTTTTTTCCTTCTATTCAATAAATTTTATGCTAATTTTAAGGTCATTATGCTTTACAAAGCAATGTTCATGCATTTATTTATTTATTTTTTTTCAGTTTTTTAAAAGAGGTTCCATTGCATTTGTTGAAAACAGTCTAGCTGTAGATAATTCAAACACAAACACAGAGTATTGAATACATATTGGGATATATTTGCAGTCCATATGATCATGCTATATGCTCCGGATGAAATTAATGGCTATGAAAACAAATGAAATTGTTTTGTTTATTTGTTGCAGGAATTCCTTTTGGCTCTGTCAATCTTTTGCATGGAGTTGATGAAAATGAAAGCAAGGCATGACTTTTTTTTTTGACCTTTCCCTTATATTTGCTTAATATTGTTATTTTTAATGTAAATGTTAAGTTAAATTTGGTGTAATCAAGAATTGATACTTGGACTTCGCCTATATTTCTCTATTGAGATTTGAAATTAATCAAAAGAAATAACTTAACTTAGAGAACTTTCGTGAAAGTCATAGTTAATGCAAATTTATAGATTTTCCCTGACGGCCTTGTATGATTGCATGGAAAAGGAAAGTAATTCAAGGCAAATGGTGATTTCCGTGGGAAAAATGATATTTTCTTGCATTTGATAATCGAGATTTTCTTGAGAAAAATTTTCTCGCGATCGCCAATTTTCCAACCCAAAACTTGTTTATTTACCCACTTATTAGGTTGAAAAAATTGAGTGATTGCTTTCTTCCCCTAACCTAATTCAATTGAAGCGAATCGGCCCCCAAACTAAAATGTGCAGCATAAGATCCCTTAAATTAGTGATTGCAAGGTGTCGAGTGTGCGTTTTGAGGCAAAATCGCTTGGGCGGTAGTCTAGTCTGGTGGTGTTCTTTTAAGTAAGTGTGCGCGTGTGTGCGTGTGTTTATTTTTTTTATTTTTTTACTTTTTAATTTTTTAAATTAAAGGTGCTTACTCCTTCCACAAAGTCTTGACACAGTTATGGCCTGTTCGGTTCACATTTTAGTGAATCCTAACACATGTGATTAATTAGTGATGGGACTAACACATGGGTTTAGATAATTTAGTCCCATTTGTGTATCTTGTTTGGTTGGGAGTTTTAAGGTTGGGATTAAATGAGGTTGTACATGTACATTTACCAAAATACCCTTAGATAAATAACACCAAAAATCCCCCCATTTCACACATTTCTCATCTCCATTTCACACTCCCCTTCCCCAACACCTTCGCCGACGCCCTCAACAAATCCTCCAAATCAAAGCTGTATATCCCAGCATCCAAGAACACCAACTTGTTCCTCACCGCCTCCGCCGACCCCGCCCCAATCTCATCCTTACTAGACGACGTCCCAGCTTCCCCAACCACCACCCCCCCTGCCCCTGCCGTTCTCGGGATCACTGGCTTGGTGGGCTTCGCCGGGCGCCTCGACTTTCCTCCTCCTCGCTTCCTCTTAAGGCGTCGATGCAACGTGCGTGGGTGGACGAAGAGAACGAAGAGAAGAAAAAAAAAAAAAAAACAGGGTCGGCTTCGAGAACGAAGAAGAAGAGAAAAACAGGGACTTGGCGAATCGTTGAGAATTGTGATTTGGTTAATGTGAGGGGTAAAGTGGTAATCTCCACTTTCAGTTACAATGGATTAGCTAATCCCACAAAAAATGGTGGTATTGTTTAATCCACTACCATGCCTCTTAACTAATCTGTGGCCTAGTTAATCCTCCAAGCGAACAGCGGATTAACTAGTCCAGTGCAGCTAATCCGACCTAAGACGGTGAAGCGAACAGGCCATTAATGTTACATAAGGACCTTAGGCTTATTAGTGTCTTTCAACTATATACCGAATGTATATCAAAGTGACAAGTACACAATTATTGTTGAGCAAGGACCTATGAATGAATGAATAATTATTATGGACCCCTAAATAAATATTTTCTTGACTGCATAGGCATTTCCTTGCCTAAGCCAAGGAAATCATCTTGGGATTGTCTTGACGCCTTGCAATCCTTGCCTTGAACTAAAGAAAACAGTGCAAGGAAACCCATTGTAACATAAATTGTCATATTTTCCGTTATATAGAAAAAAAAAAACCTTGAAAATGCCCAATTGATTTTTTCATTTGGTTGGACGCGCTCTATCTTTATATGCAAAGTGGGTTTAGTGGATAACACGATATGCAATTTGATGTGTTGCAAATTATGATTTATGGGGAAATGGGTTTAAGTGTGTCAGACATGGAATGCGTTTTCAATATGCAACGAAAACACAATTTAAGACATTATAGAGAACCGATTGTTTCTTGGCATTTCAACAACTAGATCAAATTTTCTTGGCCAAAATGTAATATGTATGTGAATTGAGAATCGGTTGTTTCTCGGCATCACATTTCCACATGAACTTCGTTTTAAAAGCTTGGTGTTTAGAGCAGCATTTATGGGTAGTCTATCTTGCCATTTTAGCAAAAGAAAATGTCCTACGCGTTGAGTGGCTTCCCAACACCACAATTTCTTCCAACCAAGGTTCGAAACTTCGACTTCGCCTATGAGTCTATGACTTCACTCACTTAAAATTCATAATTAATTTGAAGAAGTTAACTTCGACGATGGAAATTCGACAAAAATTTGCCGGCGTACGGAAGTTTACGGAATTTCACTTTAAATGCTAGAAAACTCAAGTTTCTTCGTAGAGATGCTACAACTATACTTAATCATACAACAATAATGCATAAAACTCAAGTCACTGGAGGATATTACGAATTTCAAGTATATTTCTAGCATAGGCGAAGTTTGAGTCGAAGTTTCAATCGAAGTTTTAGTCGAAGTTTTAGTCGAAGTTTGCTCAACTTCCACGAAACATAAAAATTTTACTTCATGTTTAATTAACTTCCATCGATGTTTTCGAAGTTCGGTCGAAGTTAGCCGAAGTTGAGTCGAATTTTTGCAATTTTTCTACTGCCTCTAAAATTTGCTTCGCTCACTTCAAAATCGACAAACTTCGCCCGAACTTTGGCGAAGTTTGTCGATTTTTTAAACCTTGCTTACAACATGGATGAGAGCTACACTCCTCGGATTCGGTTTGCAGCCTGCAAGCTTTTCAATTATGTATTGGCCTCCTAGCCAATCTGTAACATATGGTTTTGTTGTTTACTTGTGTCTTTCTGGCTTTTGTAAGTGTAACATCTTATTACTAATACAAAAGTTGCGTCTTATAAAAAATGATGTATTGGCCTCCTTTTTGAACATCTGGCTACTAGCATTAGAAGGAAGGATATCTCAACTTTTTTTTATTTTTTATATTATAACTCCTTTGGTAATACTTTTGCGAGTTTGGAAGCCCCAAGCCCTCGATGTTGTGATGAGTTGATCAAGCCTAGCATTAGCTTCACTATCCAAGAGGTGCTTAATGAAAAGAGCATCAGCGTCCTCACCCTTCACCCATCTGGCTCTCCAAAATTGGATACTTCTTCCCTGACCAATGCATCATGTTACACCATTTTTAAAAATGCTAGTTATCACACAAGCTTCTCCGAAAATTGATTTCGGTTAATTATGCCGAAGTTTTGTATTCCTTACTTATGAGTCATGTCTACAATACTTTGCTTCCAAGAGTTACACCTTGAAGCTATCCTCCTTAGTAGAAATTCTTAGCAAAGCTTTGATATAGAACCCGTTTTATTTTTTGCAACCTTTTTAAGTCAAAGCCCCTTAATTTCTCACTTGTTCATATAGTCTCCTATTTAATAAGGTGAAAATGTGACGACCCTCACTCGACCTAGGGTTGGGTCGCCCGACCCAAATCGTTACTCAAGCCCGATACTTGAACCAGACCCAAATAACGGCTTGGCACGCCTAATTCAACATACGGAATAACATAATGACAGTATGGATATAAATCTGCGGAATAAAATTTAGAACATTCCATGTGTCTATCAAGAATTACAAATGGGTTTTCATTTTGTAAACCAAATAAGTCATCCAATGGCTCCAAAATAAATCAACTAAAGGAAGGAAGGGTTCAACCTATCCAAAGGACCTATTTACATTACAACCCAAGTTTAATAGTTCTGAAAACGAATATATAGATAATACATTACAAGGCTCAAATTTAAGAGAGAATGCTTCAAGCTATCGCCTCTCCCTTGTCCCGATCTAGCGCCAATAAGTTTGATCCTGAGATGTAAGTGGGGTGAGCTAAAAGAACCAACGAAGCTCAATAAGTAAGAAGACTCGCTCAAACACTAAACACGCAAGTATTACCTATAAAGCAAAACAATTCTACACATGAAGTAGTAAACTGAATTGTAATGCATTTAATGAAAAGTAATGGAAACATGTTTCTTGTTCGTAAAGGGGGTCTAAAAAAGTTCCAAGTTCAGTACAATATAAAGGTAAGGTTCATAATTCAATAAGCAAGAAAGTGAGCATTCTTTTGAAACCACATCATGAATGAAAATTCACAATTCGTAAATAAATTTTATTTATTCTTGCAATGGTGTCCAACAAGAGATTTACCATTAGAAAAAGTATTAAATATAAGTCGTTTCATTCAATGTATTCTTGCTAATGGTATGAATCTGGTGATCGAAATACTCACCCTCGAGGTGATGTGAACCATTAGTGGTCACAATGGCCATTGTGACCTCCATCTAGTTCCATCAAACCAACAGTAAGTGTTTCCAAGCCATCACCAATTGTGACCCCTTGTGAACATGATATTTCGTGGTGCAGATCACTCTATTTTTGGTGGGATCATATCCACACCACTGCAATTCGTGGCACAGACCAATCACTTTTGGTGGGCACACTGCCACACCACTCGTGGCGCAGACCACTCTTTTGATTATCATACTGCCACATCATCGCTTTTGATCGAATAACACAAGTGTGAATATCACATACATTCCATAGATAAGCATATTCATATCATTGACTAAATGCAATCCAATCCCAAGTCTTTTGATATGAACGCGATATTTTTATTTATCTAATATTCAAGCCATATTTAATGCATTAGCGAAGCTCCCCACTTACCTCGACTTGGCGCGTAAGTACTCCCGATTCTCGCATGCTCGGGGCTCGAAGTGAACCGCCTGGTGAATCTAAACAAATCAAGACACATTTACATCATTGACAAGTTATACATTAATTCAAATTTATTTTTAAATTTATTTCGCGGTCCACTAGTTTGGGTCCCGCGGATCCCCTGTCGCCCGGTGCGAGGGGTGGGACCCGGCCAGTCTCCCTCGGGGACACGGTAGCGCGCCTTTGTTGACCGGTCTAGGGCCGAACCAGTCCCTGGTCTAGTCCAGGGGCCGGTTCAGCTCTTGGTTGGGGGTGGCCAGAGGTTAAGATGACCGCTTGGGCATGGGGGGGCCACCTAGTGGAGGCCCTCCTCCCCCATGGTGGCGGCGACGGGCCCGCCGCCCTACTTTGGTGGCGTAGCAACGCCGCCCTTCTACGACGCTATCGTGATGACGTCGCCCCTTTTTTTTTTTCCAAAAATAACCAAAACAAAACTTAGAGAAAGTGAGGGGAGACGGAGACTACCTTCTTTGTGGATTCAGGAGCATTCCATCGCCATAATCTCCATCATCTAGTTCTCCCTTTTTTTAATTTAGGGTTTGTAGATCAATTCGGGGTGGTTAGGGTTTTTAATTTAGTTTTATATTAAAAAGTTGAACTAGTTTAAGGTTCACACAATTACTAATTTGCTCCTGGGGTGGGTTTTGGGGTTTTGGATTGTCACAATATCCCCAATTTTAAGAACTTTCGTCCTCAAAAATAAAAGTAAGCTACACCCGTAGCCCGCCGTGTCCATTCGTAACGATTTCTCTTACGACCAATTTTTTTGTTTTTATTTTATTATATATATTTTTAAATTGATGCAAATCCGCACCTGCGAAATATGCACGTACCCCGCGTGAAATAAAAATCTTACTCTTTACTCTAACTTCTTAATAGTATCAATTATGTCCCACATGCTGAAATTCACAAGGCTTATGTCATATATGTCCCAATAGATTCATTGTAACTTAGCTACCTGCCAATTCCTTCTATCATCATGTGTTTTTAGGTATTCCTTTGTAATCTCCCCCGAAGTCGTTACGTGCAAACAAATTGTCCAACCAACAAGTAAAGATAACCATACTGAGATGTGATTTGGTGTCTATCTGTGTCGAAAAATATCTCTGCCTATCTGATAACAAATTCATATCGCCAACTGGTAGTAGGAAACAAGGATAGCTATCTGCTATAGTATGAACACTAGCACACCATCGCTGTCACCATCTTGGTTGCACATATCGAAGAACGACTTATCATGTCCTTGCAACTTATCCGTGGAGAGTCTGGGGACTACTAATGAGCAGACATAGTATTCATTTATGGAATTGTACCTTAACATCATTGTTATTACACGTTTATTTATGTTCATTCTTGTATGTTCATAATTCAAGTCAACTATTGACCAACGGTCTGCCTTGTAACTCCTCTGTCACATTTAACCGTTAACTTACGCTGTAAGCTTCTACCTTTGTAATTCTGTGAAATGTTTGTTATCGCCGCTATTCCTAAGCGGTTTTCAGCATTCATCTGAATGCGCTTCATCGCGTCGCATCTTCATTTCATGCCAAGGTTTCCCATTACAACCATTTGATCTTCAGGAGACTTTTCGCATTGTTTCCTTTTACCGATCGATGCTCGCGATACTGGGCCACCGTTTTAAATTCTTTTGACATAGTAAAGTTTCACATGTAGTGCACAAGTGCCTTTTATCGTCCTCCAAAGCTAAATCCTAGCTCTTATAGTTTGTTTTATAACTTCTCTCACTGAGAAATAAGGGTGGTTTAACTTTCATGTTTTAAGTTTGATGTTCATGTCATTTCTTAAGAATATACAACCTATATCCCTAGCATTATCATTGATGGCTCATAACTGAATACAACCCAATTATTTCAAGTTCATAGTCCACCCTTACATTCCAATTTATTACACTCGTGCATTACTACTATCGCATTTTTTGTTTGTTTGTCGGGTACTCCATAAGTAAATTACACGACTGTGTACTTTGTACTGAGATGAGTGTACTTGTGCGTCGTGTCATTTATCAGTAAGATTCTCGAGTCTGACTCACCAGCCCGAACAGTTATGGATTCAAATTTTTAAATTGTCACAATCGTTTGCCCAATGATTAAATCTCGACGTAGGTCAGGTTCACGTCCATTGACTCATTAAATATTATAGGTGTTCATTTTGTAAATATTATTTGAGACCCAGTTGATGTGTGACTCTTTTTGTACCTCGTACATAGACAAGTCTTTGATGCCATATAATTTACCATGCATTTGTTACTTGTCAGGGCATCAACCTTGTATATTTGTGTATCTCGCCACTTGTTGATTATCCTCAACACTTGATTGTCTTTGTACAACTATTGTTTTCCCATTTAGGTTGCATTTCAAGTTCTCTTACACCATTTGGTTAGGATTTCCACTTTTAAACTTACACTAAGCTTTCAGGCTCCCAAGTTCCAGTCACACTCTGTTTAACAATTCCTAATGTGTCGAATTTAGAAGATCTCATCTCCACTTAAAGATACATGTTTCATAACTAGCTCAAGATATCTTCTCATCTTTCCTAGCTATCGTATTGTTTGTGTTACACAGTATGAACTTTATTGGAAGTCGATCCTAGCCTAGGATTCCCAAATTTTAACTATCAACTTATCGTTGGATTGATCCTTTATCCTTCAAAAAATCGTCTAATCTGATAGTCTAGGTTTCCAAGGTAAGGTTCACTATTTTCGAGAAACTTCGAGTTACTTTCCACAAGTGATTTTCATGATTTCTCGTGGCGTCACCATTTCAATTAAGAATTTTAAGTTTTGGGACATGGTACTCCGACTTGGAAGTTTTACGGATACGAAAAGCTATTGTAAGTGTCTTCTCTCTCGAGTCCGCAATTCTTCATAAATCCAATTTACTTATTCATTTTTCCAGGGGTCGATCCTATTTTAGGATCCCCAATTTTAAGTATCAAATCATTATTCACTTAGATTAGGTGATAATAGTCCCTTCAGTTATTTCTCAGTGCAAGGTTTAAAAAATCGACAAACTTCGACAAAGTTCGAGCGAAGTTTGTCGATTTTGAGGTGAGCGAAGCAAAGTTCATAGGAAGTAGAAAAATTGCAAAACTTCGACTCAACTACGGCTAACTTCGACCGAACTTCGAAAACATCGATGGAAGTTGATAAAACATGAAGTAAAATTGTTATGTTTCGTGGAAGTTGAGCAAACTTCGACTGAAACTTCGATTGAAACTTTGACTATGCTAGAAATATACTTAAACTTCGGGTAAATTCGAATAAAACATAGTTCTAGCATCTCTACGAAGAAACTTGAGTTTTCTAGTATTTAAAGTGAAATTCCATAAACTTCCTTACACTAGCGAATTTTTGTCAAACTTTCATTGTCGAAGTTAACTTCCTCGAATTAATTCCGAATTTTAAGTGAGCGAAGTCATAGGTGAAGTCGAAGTTTCAAACCTTGTCTTAGTGTTATTTTTCCTTCAACCGTCTCCAACTAATCAGGTTAAGTTCCTCTTTGACTTTAGAGTTGTTAGTTCATGCGTCCAATCACATCAGAAATATTCTTTTTGTTGGGGTATCCCCAATTTTAATGATTCACTTATCATTGAATTTATTATAATATCATTAACCCTGAAGTATGTTCTTTAAGTCTTACTAATTTGACTCACATATTTCGTTCAGATTGAGGCATTCTTTAATTATTCAATCATGTTACCGACATCACGTACACCTCATTCATTTTGAAAACAATTGGACAAATTTGGGTATCCCCGATTTTTTTATGAGTCAACGCACCTTTACTTAAATTAGAACTCTTTTTTTTTTTGGAACACCAAGGAAAATACGTCGTTTCCTTTTACACTTGTTTATGTTTTCAAATCTTGTAAAAATAAGTAGAGTTCTTCCTTAAAAAGTTTATCAAAATGTGGTTTGCAATAACTCGAAATTCCACCCAAATCGTGATCCAATATGGTCGAACGAATTTATTTATTTTATAATATTTTTTTAAGGAATAGGTTATTGGTAACAACATGAGTTAAACCAAAGTAATGACCGTTTAGTCGAATTACACACCAATATTTTGCATCTCTAATAGAGAGTTAGACGTCTAATAATACACAAATCCTTCCTATCTTGAATTAAGTTTTCAAGTTGAGCTTCATAGCCGAACTAACTTAATTTTGTTGTTTGTGACCAAAATTTATTTGTATCGTCACTAGGATCGAGGATCTTCCTTTATAAACAAGGCATCATGACTTTTAACCATTTAAATAAAGTCTCAAGTGTCAAAATTACTTCTCTGAAGTGTGACCACGTCACTGCTCCCCTTTGCTTATGTAGCGTGGCGTCTCACTGCCCTTTCAAGTCTCATGATTCTTGTTTGAGTATTTTATTTGCTACAACACTATTAAGTATAGGTGCATTACACTATGCAATTCCCAATCAGATCTTATTCGTTCTCACAGTAGTCGTTGCAAATATCACTTGAAGTGCATGTGGGCTCTCTACTAAAGAGTTCGCTTCGATTTCCTTGCGCCGTTCATTGTCATTCCCTCCACTATCTTGTGGAACTCAAGTTCCTTGTCCACTCGCGAAAGCCCTCAGAGACAATTATGTTAGGGCATGTGCCCTAGGTCAATCCATTAACTGTCTTTATGAATACTTTTAGTTAATAAAATAGAGGATTTCATTTGCTGTTTATTATAATTAATTTGCATGTTTACATTATAATAAGATCCATGAGTATTTACAGAAATATCCTAAATGTTCCTAGTCGATCATTATACTGGGAACTATGATGAATTAAGACTAGTGTGAGTCTTGATTGATGATCATATGATGATTATACGTATAGGGATACGAATCAAGATCACGAGTACTTGTTAGGGAACAAAGTACTGGACCGACCCGCTATGAGAACATCACATGGATTAAGTCATAGTTGTTTCTCATGATAGGTATATTTTTCGGTCCTCGACTTGAGATTACCAGAGACTTCAACATTAGGAACACAATGATTTGACACAATCAAACGTTGTCTTTAACAGGACGATTATAAAGGTTGTGATTGGTTACTGTGTGAGCAATGTGATGAAGTTGTGTAATCAAGATAGAATTTGTCCCTTTCATATAAAGAGAGATATCCAGTGGATCCCTCGATGTGTTAGACTGTTAAAAGGCCTAGTCTAAGTGAATTGATATTGATCAATGTCACTTGGATGTTTTCAGTCTACCTAGAGATCGAGACTAGTACGATTGAACATGTTGGATGACAATTCTATGCCTTATGTTTGATCAAAAGGATATCGTGTGACAAAAGGATGTTATATACATTATTGATTAGGTTGTATCGATTTGATATTCGTACAACTTGGGTAGTCATAATGTCTTGCTAGAGGCCGCTTATGACTTGTATACCAAAATGAGTTTTGGTACATTGCCAACGTTGTGGGTCGCACACTAAGAATGGTTTTGCGAGATTTTAAGATGGTTCAGAAAAATGAATTTTATATGATAAAATTCGTGACAGAAACGTCTTTGTGGTGTATTACACTTATACTTCTTTAAGTAGGGGTATATGTGTAATTTACTTAACCGTCTATATACAAGGGTTGTATAAATATACGCTTTAAGTTAGAACACATATAGGAAAGATTAAGGGCCGAAACTCTATTTTCGTTTAAGAAACGAATTAGGGTTTTCTGGTACGCTCTGGATCGTTTTGGAGAGAAACAAAAGGTTTGGTATTCTCTCGAAGCTAGCACTTTGAATCTCGGCCGTTGTTTGTGCGTGGACTGCTGGTAGAGGGCATTCGTCGTTGGCAGCGCCTTAGAGATCGATCAACCTTCAGAAATGTATATTGCGACTGAGGTATGATTAAGTTTTCATGGTTTAAACGGTTTTAATGGAATTAGATTCGGATCCTGTTGGGGTTTTTGTCAAAATTGTTTTGTAATTTTCGCTGCGTATGAACCCCAAAACCCAACAAATTAGACTAATAGGGAAGACAATTATCTATATATCTAACGATATATTCATCATATATACAAGGCAACAAATAATCAACATAATAAAACTTTAGTCAGATTTCTTTTATCCCATCCCATCCTAGGACTTATCATTTATGCATGTTAAGTCGACTTTGAACCAATGTCCCATACCATTGATTCGTCTAACTTAAACTTGACCTTTAAATCTAAAAGACTCTAAAAACTTAGGTTCCACTAACCTAATGTTTATTTAGGTTCTAACCCCTATTCTCCGATACAAATTGTGACAACCCTCCCCCGACCTAAGGTTGGGTCGCCCAACTCAAACCGTTAACCAAGCCCGATACCTAAACCAAGCCTAAATAACGGCTTGGCACACCTAATTCAACCTGCGGAATAACATAAAGACAATATGAATATAAATCTGCGGAATAAAATGTAGAACATTCCATATGTCTATCAAGAACTACATATGAGTTTTCATTTTGTAAACCATATAAGTCATCCAATAGCTCCCAAGTAAATCAACTAAAGGAAGGAAGGGTTCAACCTACCCAAAGGACCTATTTGAATTATAACCCAAGTTTAATAGTTCTGAAAACGAATGTATAGATAATACATTACAAGGCTCAAATTTAAGAGAGAATGCTTCTAGCTATCGCCTCTCCCTTGTCCCGATCTAGCGCCAACAAGTATGATCCTGAGATGTAAGTGGGGTGAGCTAAAAGAACCAACAGAGCTCAATAACTAAGAAGACTCGCTCAAATACTAAACATGCAAGTATTACCTATAAAGCAAAACAATTCTACACATGAAGTAGTAAACCGAATTGTAAGGCATTTAATGAAAAGTAATGGAGTCATGTTTCTTGTTCGTAAAGGGGTGTAAACAAGTTCCAAGTCCAGTAAAACATAAAGGTAAGATTCATAATTCACTAAGCAAGAAAGTGAACATTCTTTTGAAACTACATCATGAAAGAGAATACGCAATTCGTAGGTCCAACAAGAGATTTACCATAAGAAATAGTAATAAATATAAGTCGTTGTTTCATTCAATGCATTCTAGCTAATGATATGAATCTAGTGACCGAAACACTTGCCCTGGGGTGATGTGAACCATTGGTGGTCACCATGGCTGTTGTGACCTCCATTTAGTTCCATCAAACCAACAGTAAGTGTTTCAAAGCCATCACCGATTGTGACCCCTTGTGAACATGATATTTCGTGGTGCATACCACTCTCTTTTTGGTGGGATCATAGCCACACCACTGTAATTCGTGGTGCGGACCACTCTCTTTTGGTGGATGCACTGCCACAGCACCACTACTCGTGGCGCAGACCACTCTCTTTTGATGAGCATACTGCCACATCACCACTTTTGATCGAATAACACAAGTGTGAATGTCACATACATTCCATAGATAAGCATATTCATACCATTGACTAAATGCAACCCAATCCCAAGTCTTTCAATATGAACTTGATATTTTTATTTATCTAATATTCAAGCCATATTTAATGCATGAGCGAAGTTCCCCACTTACCTCGACTCGACGCGTTATGTACTCCTGATCCTCGCACGCTTAGGGCTCGACGTGAGCCGCCTCGTGAATTTAAACAAATCAAGACACATTCACATAATCTACAAGTTATATATCAATTCCAATTTATTTTTAAATTTATTTCGCGGTCCACTTGTGTAGGTCCCGCAGGTGCCCCATTGCCCGGTGCGAGGTGCTGGACCCGGTCGGTCTCCTTCAGGGACCTCGTAGCGCGCCCAAAGATTTATTTTTATTTTATTATGTACATATATATTATTTTTATTTATCATATATATATCTATGTATATTATTTGGTAATATTTTATTTTATTTTTAAAAAGGTCCAGGGGCCGGTCTGGCACATGTTGACATCGCGACGGCATCGCCCTCCATTTTTTTCCCAAAATAACGAAAACACAAGTTAGAGAAAGTGAGGGGAGAGGGAGACTATCTTCTTTGTGGATTTAGGAGCATTCCATCACCTTCTTCTGCATCATCTAGTTCTCCCCTTTTTTTTTTGATTTAGGGTTTGTAGATCAATTACGGGTGGTTAGGGTTTTTAATTTTGTTTTATATTAGAGTTGAACCAGTTTAGAGTTCACACAATTATTAATTTGCTCTTGAGGCGGGTTTTTTGGGTTTTGGGTCGTCACATAAAACTTTTAGGATTTGTGGATCCAAATAATGTTCCCAACCATCTTATCAATTTTATCACTGACATGGATTGGGATCTAAGTTGCTTGCTTTTGAAAAACATGAACGTATTCAAGCCAAGACTTTTGCTATGGTGATGCACCTGTTAGCAACAAGTGGTTCGTCTTCCAACTCTTTTCAATTTTCTAATTCCTTTATCATCGACTTGGGAATCTTTCTTTTACTACTCTCATAGTCATCTTTCTTTTAGTAGTTGTTACTTGTTAGTGTTTTCCATTGTAAAGCGTGCAAATTTGCAAAACACAAACATGTGTTTTTTTTTCCATTGAGTAATACTAGAAGTTTCCATCCTTTGATCTTATTCTTAGTGATAATTGGGTACTTGCTGCCTCTTCTAATATTTCTTGCACATATTTGTTTGTATTCTCTACTGATGTTAATCTTCTTGCACTAGAGTCTTTGAGATTTTATTTCCCAAAACAAATCTGACATGCTCAAATGGCGTTATGGTCAAAATGTTTTGTTATGACACATTGACAATGCAAAAGATTGTTATAACCAAACTTTAATATTATACATTCAAAAAGAAGGTGTCATTCGTGAAATTTTTCTTATCTTCACACCCCACAACAACGTGGTGTGCCTGAAAGAAAGATGTACGTATTTAACACAATCAATGCCTTTTTATTTAGGACAAGGTATTTCAAGACATACATGGATAATATTGGAACCGGAAGCTTGTACATATGTTGATAATGGTGATTAAAATAGTTGGAAAAAGATGAACAATCAGATACTGTACATTTATTGGTGGAATCCTGGTGATGTGGCGTGGTAAAAAGCAAAATGTGGATATTTTATGGAAATCTGTGGGCATGCGTGGGGTGGCCCAACATTGTCTATAAAGTGAAAATTCACTAATCTTCACACAAAGGCATGTCTAATCTGCATATTCATGGGATTCTTTTATGTATTTATATATTCAGTTTTCGTAAATAGAGGGAATTATGGATAATTCATGATTTGTTGAAATGCAATGTTTTCTTCATTGTTGTTGAAGTTTACGGTTTAACTCCTTTATCCATTAGTCGTATGTTTTCTCTCAACATGATTGTTATAGATTGTAGATCTCTTTTACATCATTTGTTTAAAAATGCTAACGGTGTGGTTATGTCTTTTGTCAAGTTAGATTACATCGACAGCTGGCGGTGGAACTTTGACCTTGGAATTTGGGGTATTGAGCCGCTTAACAGGCAATCCAGGTAACCATTACCCTTCTCCTCTCCTTCTTGAATCATGTGCATTTTGTTGTGTCACGCGTGCACATGCACAACACAAAAAAAAGGGAAAAAAAGAAGGAAACACGCACCATAGGTCGGAAAACGGTAGCCACTTAATCATTTTAAATAAGTTTTGCAAAGTCTTGTATGTGTTGGTGTGGAGAGACTACGTGTTTGGATGTAGCCTTTAGTTTCAGAGTGAGGGAGTTCTCCAAATTGCCAAGGCAAGTTAGAGTTCCCATTCCAAACAAAGGCATTATCTTTCTTCTCAACTAGTCGATGTGGGACTATTTTTTCAACTCCATCATGATTTATGCATAGAGTGTAGGTTTCTTGCTAGCTAAATAAATAATAATAGTTCTTAGATAATAGCTAATGCATGTGCCTTTCTATGGAACTTGGCTAAAATAGGTCGAATCATTAGCGTAACATTACTTAGATATTGGCTGCAATTCCTTTTTTTTTTTTTTTTTTTTTTTTTTTTTTTTTCCGTTGTCATCTATTTTTCTTATTTTTGTTAATTATATGTTCTGTTTCTCATTTTTGTATGCCCTTAATTTGATACACGCTATAATGGATGGAAAGTTATGATGCCCATGGCGATACTTGGCATTGTTATTGAAGGTATAAGAAGTTAATAACCTCATTTTTAATAATAAAAACTCTTGCTTATGCTTGGGGGATATTATCTAATTTTAGCACCAGTTGAGCACATATAATTTTACCTGAGCTAATTTAAAATGTTAACTTATGCTTGAGTCTGGAGTTACCAAACATCTTTGAAGCCTCTCAAATTTTAAAACTGTGCGCTCAGTGCCCTCTCAGTAGCATGTTTCCTCATTTTTATTGTTTATGGAGTTGCTTTCACATTTGGCTTTTTGCATTTGAAATAATAATTTTTTTTGGTTATAAACCTTCCAACATCATATGCCGTTTGAGATGGTGTTACTTAAATAATCTTGGAAAACTAGTTGATCTATGTGCGGTCCTAAATGGGAAAAAAGGAGGGTTACGCGAGGTTGCCAACCTGCGTGCAACATTTATTATCACTCTCTATGAAATGAATCAAACAAATATTTCATTTAATAATGAAGAATAGAAGATTTTGATCCATGTAGCGACCCAACTAATTTGGCATTAAGATTTTGTTATTGTTGTGGAGAACTAGTGCAATTACTTAGTTCTCTTCTAGGAAACAAAAATGATGGTTTACATTTAAAAATGGAAAAAGGAGTTAAGGTACCAGTAGCTCTTTTAACAATCTTCCTTGAAAAGCCGAGTCACTGGGTATTATCCTAAGATGCATCTTTAAATGATGGTGAATTAGTTCTCAATGAAAATCTATTTCCTTCTGTCTTTAAAAATCCTTAAACCCTCACCAATGGTGAGGTTAGAGATGTTTTAAATGACCTTCTTTGTATGATTGTATTGCAACCTTCATGTGCCACATTTTGTAAAATATCATCATGCTTTCTAATTTCTTGGAATAACCTTGAAAAAGAAGAGAAAAACCATTAAGTTGGTCTATGAGCTTATCCAAAATGTTATTGAGTTTCCTTGGGTTTTATAGCTTCCTTACTGTTATTACCATGTTATGAAGATATTTTTATCTTTTGTTATAATTATTATATATATTACTGTTGACAACAAGATAACAAACAATTAAAAACAAAGCCTCAATCCCAAGTTAGTTGGAGTCAATTACATGGATCAAAGTATCAAACTCTTTCATTCAGCTTGATTTTGTGCAGTTAAAATTAAATATTCATGTTGTTTTATTGAACTCTTGATTCCTATGATATTTTTTTGTATTTTTGTCGTTTTGTTTGATGTTACCACATTATGTTCTTATATGCTTTTTAATGGTTATTTTTTAATTGATATCTTCCTTTCATGGCTTTTCAGTTTTTGAGCAAGTTACAAAGAATGCAGTTCGTGGAATCTGGGCTCGTCGTTCTAGGCTTAACCTTGTTGGTGCTCACATCAATGTCTTTACAGGTGAATGGACGCAGAAGGTAAAATAACTCATCTTTTAGTGATGCACTGATGGCTTTGTTATTGCATTCAAATTTGTTGCATCAAGTCGAAAATTACCGAAATACCAAGACTTGTTTCCTTAATGGAATCAATATTTTTTGCTTTGCTGGATAGCGCACCTTGGTTATTGGAAAAGGGTGCTTGTGATGCTATCTGGCTGCATTATTTCCCCTATGGTGAATTTTTCCCACCTACACCATATGTTCTTTCTAAAGCAGCAATGAATGAAATTGTGCTCCATCAATTCACCATCTTCTTTGAATAAGGAACACTAATGAGCGGAGATGCATTACATTGGACATCACTTTTGTAAGTTGTCTAATGTGTTGGTCTGCCCTACAGCAACAACCATCTAAAGATTTAAATTTTGTTGGTGACGGAAGCATTCTATATTCAGGGTATATTAGCTAAAACTTGGTTATTTGGTTGGGTTATCAAGCATTGAAAGAATGATTTACTTGGAAAGGTGCCTGAACTTTCAAGTTTCCAAGATCACTTGTGAACATTATATGGGTAAATCTTATATTATGAATGGCTTCTAAAAAGGCTACTTAATTTCTCTATTTCGTTAGATACCAAGTTTCTTTTGAAATTGAGATTCCAAGTTGGCATGGTCTATGTTTTGATCAAGTGCTGGGGATCTAGAAGCTAAATTAGCTTAGCTAATGGTGTACTGTATACCCTATGCACAGGCCCTTCCAAAAGCAAATGCAACTGACATCCCTACTTCAAAGTCAAAGTGCCTTTACTAATCATATTTGGAATGCCCTTGCTCCTAATAAAATTAAGATTTTCGAATGACTTTTTGCTGTCGAGAAGACCAAGAAAACAGACAACAAGATGACCAAAGTGGTGTGTTTCTCCTCACCGACGATCTCTTTGGAGATAGAATGGTGAATCAATGTGTTATATATTCTTTCATTGTTCCTTCTCAAGAGATGTGTGGCATAGATGGTAATGTTTTACTAGAAGGAAGATAACTCATCCAAATAGCATTGAAATTATAATATATGATCAGCCATGCAGCTTTCAAGAAACGCCATGAGCATTAGAAGGACTGTTTTATTATGAGTAATCTTAGAGCATTTCAGGATAGAGTAGACAGTAGCAAACAGGTTTGGGAGAGGGTCAAGTGATTCGGGGCTCGATGAATTGCCAGCAGTAAGTTGGGGTTAAAATTTGCACTACATAGTTGGTTAAGGAATCGGGCAGATTTGATGAAAGGATTCTGGGGTTTTGGGATGAAATGGGCAGGTTTTTGTGTATTTGTTATGGATAGGAGGATGAATCCCTTACCTTCCTTGTGCTGAAATTTTGGTTAAGCTATATATGTATTTATCCAAAGCAAATATCATACAAATATGTTCTACCATTTTGTCTCAAAAAGAAAAAAGAAGTTATCATATGAATGAGCACTGAATGCTATTGTTTGATGGATTTGAAGAAAAATGGGTTATCAGAAGTGTTGGTTGATTTGGTAAAAGGATTTTGGAATGTGATTGTGATTGTTGAGCATTCAGGCTGGTGTATTGGAAGCTTGGGTTGCTTGGGTCATAGTTGTGAAAAAGATGCAGACCTTAACATGAATCTTGAAAGAAAGACAACCTTTTTATTATTTTTTAGGAACGACCTTAGATGTAAACAAATCACAAAAGTTCGTGCATTACTTGTTTTGATGTCAGATGGGTTTAAATGTTTTATATTCTTTATAGACCCAAGTTTAATTGGGATGTATTACTTAAGGAGTATTTAAAAGGATTTGGAAAGCACATCATTTTTTGCCCTAATTGCTCTTTGCGTTCTCTATTGGAAAATTCAATCACTGTCCTGTTTATCGAGGCTTGTGCAGATTCAAGGTTCTACCATTTTCTGTTTTTGTTCTATCGTCCTTTATAGCTTCATCTTTATATGGTGTTCATTATTGCTTTGATTCATTTATTTACTTCATTTTTATGGTATGAAGCAATTTACGACCTGTAACATGAGGTTTGTTATCGTAAGAGTGTGATGAGTATGTGGAAATTCATCAAAGCATCAAAATGATTATTACTAGTGTTCAATGTATTTAGCTGTTTGCACAACTTGTGTAAGTTTTCAGGGACTGGAAATAATTTCATTTGTGTTTACAAATGCGTATGTGCTTGCTTTGTGATTTCAAATGTTTCTAGCTTTGAGGATGATGGTTAAGCTCTTGGGTGTAGACTGATGTACAGTATCAGGTAGTTAATAAAGTCTTCATTTCCAAAGCATTTATCCCTTTGTTTTGCACATCCATGCCGTGCCTTGTAAAAGTACTCCTGTGTTGGTCATTATTTATTTGGAACTGACGAGCGATGATGACACTTAGATTTTATTCCGTTTAGTCTCTTAGCTGAATAAATTATTTACTACTCTTTTCATTTGCATTTAGTTGAAGGTGGCTTTTCACGGGAAGCGAAATGTGCAAAAATTAGTATACAAATGATACTGACTCAAACTGCTGACAAAGATGCCATCGACTGTATAATATCATCTGCTAATTCAAGTTTTTGGTTACAAATATTGATAACACTCATAATTCATTTCTTTGCACATGTACCTGAAAGGGTTGGACATTATTACTTATCTTTTGTATCACTGTGCGTAACGACCTCTCTTTTTCTCCTCGTTACAAATGTTCTTGCCGTGTAGGATGCTGGAATAGGAACGAGTATAGACTCTTTCTACGAGTATCTTCTAAAGGTAAGGTGATAATAGTTATAGCACTATTTTTTCTTCTGGCTCTGGCTGTATGGTTGTGGTCTGTGGATATTCTAGTGCATGGAAATGTAGTTTACAAATTCCTTCAGATTTGTAATCCAATTGGGTTCTTTTTCATTCTATTGCAATGTCCTTTTAGGTACCTATGTTAGTAATTCAATGGAAAATATACGCATTAATTCTATTTAGCTCTATTGGAGATGTTGGGAATAATCCCACTTCGACTAGTAAGAAAGAAAAATAAGGCTTATAAGTGTAGAGTGGACACTCCATCTTGCCTTGACATTTTGGAGTGAACCTAGCCCATACACAAACTAGTCACCACACTCTTCTTACCTTGGATTGAGCCTAATATTACAAAAATTGATCAAGCTCATTTTCCTAATCTCCATTTGCCTGTTCCTAATACCAAAATAAGTGAGCAAAACAACCATTGACTTAAAAAGCGTACTGCTACACATATTGATCCAAGTAATGTGGATTTGAAGCATAGAGAGAGAGATGAAAATTGGTCTCTTTGCATATTCTATTGAACTAATGTTAATGGAAGATTATAGTCAGCTACTCAAACAATTCAACAGCTAGGCGAAGCCTATGCACCCTCTTGAAGAAAAAAAAAAAATCAAAGGAACCTACATCCATTATGGAGGTGCAAATAGTTTTGGCGACTGTGAATGAAAATTTGGATAAATTTGGACAGGATAGCAAAAGGACAAGGCGACAAGCCACTAAATATATTTCTACATTCTCCCACTTGGCATTCAATGGGTTTATCGATAGCTTGTTATGGCCTTGTAAAACTTCAATTACATAGGTGAACTCCAGCGACTTTAATGGAAAGTCAAACACTTGGGTCATGATGGTTATGTCTTTATTTCAAACAATTCCTGCCATGCTCCACAAGTATAAACATTCTTAGGATTTGGTACTTTGCTTCACACAACTTTTTACTTGATCCAGGGTCCAACTGTAAAAAAATAAAATTGAATCTATATAGTACAATTGCTAAATTTTTATATCTGAGGCCCACTTCTTGTGTCAGAGTATGGAGAGACTAGTTATAAAGTGTGTGCTTTAGCTTGAAAGTGGGCTAGTTCTCCAAAATGCCAACACAACTTAGAGATTATATTCCAAATTTGTAAGCCTTTGTCTTTCTTTTGAACTTGTAGATATGGGATTATGCTGCACTCTTATCTCTAACAACAATAAGTAGTTATAATATACACAAATAATCAAATAATTGTTTGCTAACATCAGAAAGTTAAAAACCTGATATACTTAAGTTAAAAGTTGGTTTCCAATTCCATGTCTAATGATCAAACAAATTTTTTTTTTTTCATAAGATCTAACAAAATTTACTTAATTATTTTTTGTCATTGTTTATTTTTTTGTCATTGTTTCTTCTTGTGGGAGTGCAATACTTATATGCTCAATTATTGCGTTATTTTTCATTGTGGTTAATACTTTTAGGGTAAATAGCATATTATATCCTAACTTTTAAATTTTCTTACAAATTTATCGTAACATTTCAATTTTTACAAATACATCCTAACGTTTTGAAATTGTGTGAATTGTATCCTATGAATAAATTTGGGTTGATTTGGGATTACTTTTAAAGATTAGGGAAGGGCGGTTGCGGTGGTTTGGTCACCTGTAAAGACGGCCTACAAATGCCCCAACTAGAAAACTTGACTCAATAGAAACTATAGAAATTCGACGAGGTAGGGGCAGACCAAAGTTAACACGGGATGCATTAATTAGGAGGGATTTGAATGGTTTGAAAAGCTCACCATCAATTGCACTTAATCGAGTACAATGGAAAAGTTTGATCCACGTAGCCGACCCCAGTTAATTTGGGACTGAGGCTATGTTGTTGTTGTTGTTGTTGTTGTTGTTGTTGTATTTGGGATTACTTTTAACTATGTTGGTGCAAGTGGGAAGCATTTCTCCAATTTATCAAGTTTTGGGGTATAATTTGTAAAGTTGGAAACTTGGAAATGGGGAGATTTTATGATAAATTTGTAAAAAACTAAAACGTTAGGATGTATTTGTAAAAATTGACACACTAGGATAAATTCGTAAAAAACCTAAAATGTTAGAATGAATTTGTATAAACTGTCATGTTGGGATAAATTTGTAAAAAACTTAAAACGTTAGGATATATTAGGCTATTTGCCCCTTACTTTATATGTTGGCTTTGTCTTCTAACCTCATTATATTAAAAAGAAATCAGAGCCAAATTTAGAATCATTTTTTGTCATTGTTTGTGTGAGTGCAGTCCTCATATGCTCAATAATTGCATTATGGTTTTTTATTTTATTATTATTATTATTATTATTATTATTATTATTTTGTGCTGTTACATCTTCATATGCTTGTTTTGGCTTCCACCTTCATTAGTAGTCAAAGACAAATTATCAAAGTCATTAGTAACCTTTAAATTTACAATCAAAATGCCTCTTGAAATATGTCACGTCCTTGAAGACTTCAAACTCAGGGCTCAGGCCCTTGTTTCTTTTTCTATTGATTTCTTCATTTTTTTGGAGGCCATCATTTAACTATGTGATCAATATAGGCATATCTTTTGTTTGGTGACGAGGAGTACCTGTTCATGTTTCAACAAGCTTACACTTCTGCCATGCAATATCTTTACAATGATCCTTGGTAAACATTGTTATTAACTATGTGTTGGCATGCATGCGTGATTGGGAAAAATTATCATGGATGATGATTTTTATTTTTAAACATTACATTTCGATTCAACAATAATATAGTTTTTTGGTGTTAGTGCACACATTTAAGAGTCATTGAAAAAAGAAAAAAATATGAACAATTAGATTATATATATATAATCTAATTGTTCAAATTTTTTCTTTTCTTAATAACATTATTATTTTGCATATTTGCAGGTATGTTGAGGTTAATATGGATTCTGCAGCTATGGTGTGGCCATTATTTAACAGCTTACAAGCATTCTGGCCAGGTCTTCAGGTATTTTATCTTTTTCTTTCAGTTTTAAGTAGCGCATGCATGGGATAGTTTGCTTCAATTTATTGCTGAATTTTCCAATTTAAAAAATCATATGTTGGATTTAAATAGAACTTGTCAATGTGCCTTATACTCATCAAGCCAAAGCAATTCATAAATTTCACGTCGGCCAAGCCTCATTTCAATTGCATTGGCTTGATTTTGATTGGCTTTTTGAACTTGTAATTGAAATATGCAAAAATATAGTGTGCAACTTCAACGTAAGACTGAACTTTCTGTATTTGGGGAATTCTCCAAGGTTAGGACACCAATGCTTATTAACACAGGTAGCAATCACCGCATTGAGCCAAATTCTTAAATGTAAATTAGTTTAGCACATAATTTCTGAAATTTTGAAAACTATTATGTTCAATAGGTTATAGGTATAAGATTGTTTAGATAAATAGTAATGCTTAGAAAGTGCCAACTATTTGCCCTGTCTACCTTATCTCAACCACCATCTCATTTAATGTTTTTTTTGGACTAATATACCCATACTTAAAATTACATTGATAACCTTAAATCGTTCACATCCTATAACGACCACGCCTCCCGCGTGGTGGCCATTCCGCCTAAGATGGTGACTCAGAAATCAGAACCTAGATGCCAGACTGTCTAACCCAATGCCTTAGTAAGCTTTCGTACTTGATAGACAACAACCTTTATATCTTGGAAAATAAAAAATAAATTTCGAATGAAAACAACGGAAGACTTGTATCAATTTTCCAAAAGAACATGTCTACAAAAGTAACAAAAAAACCATCGGTAATGAAAACATTCCCACTATGTGATATACATATAATGTTTATACCTAATTACAAAATCAGGATCCCATGTATCACCATACATATATCCAAAACGGAGGCTGTACGATTAGGCCTTTTCCTTGTCACGGTCTAAGGCACGAGATGAGGTACTTGAAAAATGTTAAAGGGGTGAGAATTTAACGGAGCTTACTAAAGTGGGTATTCCCCAAGGCATTAATGATTTGCATAGTAGCCTCAATGCAGGATAACTAACTGAAACAATAGTATATTTAAAAAAGAAATGAAACAATAGTATCTACAAAAATGCATCAAGTAAATATATAAACAAGATAGTAGCATGCAATCGATCAGTCAATGGTCAATGTATCGTGACTTGTTTTTGTAACAAAACCCGGTGACCGATTGATTACCCACCAGCCCGCAAGTACCACCAACTAGGCCAACACCACCAAGGTGCTCTCTATTAAAGTCCATTCTGTCCACATGGTTCTATTCGAAGCCACCATAGTGAAGCCATAGTAGTTTGATGAAAACACTTTATATCAAGTTGGTCTGGAATTAATCATAAACAGGGAAACATGCAAGGTCAGGGGAATGTGGCCTGGAATTACTTTCCCCTTATGAACCTGAGTCTCTACACGCACTCCACTATTTTATATTCTCAAAACGAAACATTTGAAGTCACAATACGTAGCCCCCATTCCTAAGTACATAGTTTACATGAGACTAAATATACTAAAGTATTCTAGCATTAAAGATAACGAAGGAAATCCCATTTACCATGTGTGTGCGATGTACTAAGCCCGAGCGAGTTCTCGAGACCTTCTGAACCAACCACACACTATCTACATCAGAACAAGGTCTAGGTAGGTTAATTTCGTTCCTACTTAGGTTCATTAAGCAACCTAAACCCTTAAATACTCAACCCAAGACCCGATTTCATGTCTTGAGCTCTTATTCCAAGTTGACACCTCCCGCAGTACCAAATCACATCCATTGCTTTCAGTCCATTTTCGACTTAGTAAATAACCCAATTTTCGAGAGTCATTAATCCTAAGTTGTATTTACCTTTTTGATGATGGGTGGAACGTCGAAAACGAAGTTAAAACGAAGGAGTTACGCCCATTTTACGAAAGTCGCACATGGCAGTCTGGGGGTGATGTTGTGCCTTAATGGGCATGGCGTAGGGATGCAAATGGGGAGGGTAGAGGATGGGGACCCCATCTCCATCTCCATCCCCGCTTAAGAATTCATCCCCCCATCCCTATACCCATCCCCACGCGGGGATGAACTTTCATCCCCCCGCCTGATCCATCCCCGCGGGGATGGGGAATCCCCATGAGGAAAAATCTTTCCCCATTTAATTCCTCATTGAAGATCCACGCCGGGATTCTTTCGGGGAATTAGCGAAGAATCACCGTTGGTAAATATTTTTTCCCACTTAATTTTTTTCAAAAAATTTATAAAAAGTATGGTACACAACTCAAAACAAAACATATAATTAACCAAACAAGTTAAAATTATAAATAACATTAGAGTTTGTTTATCACTAAGGTTTTGGGTGAAAGCTTTGTAATATTATATGAAATTGATATATACAATGTATATAAATGTATTTGATATTTACGAGGATCTTCGCGGGGATCCCCATAGGTAATCCCCACGAGGATCCCCAATAGGGATACCCTCGGGATCCCCACAGATATTAGCAATGGGGATTCCCAACATATATATTTTTTTCCCAATCCCCGTACCCTTACCCGCGTGGGTATGAGATTTTATCTCCAGCCCCACCTCCACCCCCATTTAAATTCTCCATCCCCATCCCCATTATTGGGAATCCTCGTTCCCCTTTGGGGATTCCCCGCCCCATTTGCATCCCTAGCATTGCGCCACTTAGGACGCCAACCTTAAATAGGCTCTGTTTGTGGCGTTGTGGCTAGCTCTATAGGCATGGCACTGGCCAATGCACCAACTGCGAAACTTTTGTTCGATTCTCCAATTTCCAATGGAGTTCTGTGACCATCTCAAAACCCTGTTAGAGACCATCAACTGCCCAGAAATAGGTCTCAACACACCTACAACAACAACAAATTGTAATCTCAAGCATCGGACTCAAAATCGCCACTTATTGGAGCGCTATTCATCATCTTCCTCATTCAACTCACCAACAACTCAAGATCCATCTCAAACATGGGATTCTCGTACCAATAGGGTCTATCTACACCTATGAAACCTCGGTAGCATAAAACCAAAGAGAAATTGACAAGTGAGAGGAAAGAAGTAGAGATTTAGTGCAAGGTTCGAAACTTCAACTTTGCCTATGACTTCGCTCACTTAAAATTCATTCAGAATTAATTCAGGGAAGTGTAATTCGATGTGGGGAATTTTGGTAAAACTTTGACATTATAGAGAGGTCTAAATAATTTCATTAAAGTGCTAGAGAACATCCAAGTTTCATCAAAAGACATTAAAAGTATGTTTTCTAGAATATTTCATATTTTTTTCTCATTCTATACTTGATCTTAAGTTTCAAAACTTCAATTTTGACGGAATTGATCAATTTTTTACACTATTTTTTTCTTCACTAGAAAATATATTAGAATCCATTTCTAATAAGCGAAGTAAAATTGTGGTTTTGTTATCTCATAACATGTTGTCATTCTTTAGATTATATTCTAACAAAAGCTGAGCCTAACTGCATTTCCCTTTTCTTACAAGTGAGCATTAAAACTTGAAATGTTATCATTTTTTCTAACTTCGATGGAAGTTTTGTAATACTTTGTTTACACCTAATTCTTAATTTGGTGCTTCAAAAAATCTAATTAATTCGGAGAAGTTCGAAGAATTTTCAAACCATGATTTAGTGTGAGCCTCCCTTAGGGCTTTCACAAGATTGATCCCAAGCTTGAGCCTAGCTTGATGGGGTTATAGCTATAGGAGCTCGATCCACCTTTCTTTGGTTATACTCTGGCGAGATCCACCACCTACTTCATCGATCTCACTCTCCTTTTCTTCCTCCTTCCCTTCCTCCCTTTATCTCCAATGAACTCTCTCTCAGTTGAGACCAAAACTCCCACTTAATGGCTCCTCAAGATCTTCTGTCACGCATCTTAAGGCATGTCTTGTGCTGTCCGAAGCCCCACGTAACCCATGGAATGTGTGACTACGTTTCACTCTCACTTCATATGGTATATGATGCTCCACATCTGACACATACTCATGCCTTGTAGCTTCACTTGGGCACTTCTCGTGGTTTATAAAAGGGCCTTAACAATCAACAACTTAGGCCACTAAGTCCCAATTCCATTTCGGTTTAGGTCACCACTATATATATATTAAATATAATACACGCATACACACACAACAAGCAATAATAATATGCTATATTGGATTCAGGACTTAAGCCATCCTGTGTCTGAGTCTTGGCCATGAAGGGTCCAAAGTTAAAACTAATTATCTGCATCAAGGTACAAGTCGTTACACATCCCCATCTCCTTCTCTGCCTTTCACTTTCCACTCTCTACGCCCCATCTCCTTACACTCAACTGCTTACCACCAATAACATTTGGATTCCGACGACCTCCCACTGACACTTCGACAACTTTCCACAAAAGCTTGGTAGGTTCTCTTATATTGTACTATGTACAATATATCTTCATTGTGGCATTTAATAGACAATTTTTTTTTCTCTTGAGAATGGTTAGGCATCTATATTTTTGGGATTTCTTCCCTCAACAATTGAATAATTGAACTTAAATGGCATCATGCAGAAAGTTGAGGTGATTTTAGTGGTGTTTTTTTCATGTTTAGAATGATTTTTTTCGTGACAGCCATTAGTCCAGGAGGTTGAGGATTGTTTTTTAATTTACTACCCTGTTTGGCAGTAGCTCCTTTGTACCGCAGCCCTATTCAACAGTGGATGCCTCAGGCATTACTTACCTATTCTTTTTGGATATTTTTCAAGTCACGTAGCATATCAGTCAATTGATTTGAAATTACAAGCGACATTTTACACCGTATAAAATTTCTAGGAGAATATCTATTGCCTCATACATACACTATTGGAGAGAAGCATATGCTTGTTATCAAGGTTCGAAACTACGACTTCGCTTATGGCTTCGTTAACTTAAAATTTGGAATTAATTCGAGGAAGTTAACTTCGACGATAGAAGTTTGACAAAAATTCACCGGTGTACGGAAGTTTTCCAGAATTTCACTTTAAAGTTAGAAAACTCAAGTTTCTTTGTAAAGATGCTAGGAATATACTTAATCATACAACAATAATGCATAAAACTCATGTTAGCGGAGGATATTCTGAATTTTAAGTATATTTTTAGCATAGTCGAAGTTTCAGTCGAAGTTTGTTCAACTTTCATGAAACATAACAATTTTACTTCATGTTTTATGAACTTCGTTGATGTTTTCGAAGTTCGATCGAAGTTAGCCGAAGTTGAGTCGAAGTTTTGCAATTTTTCAACTGCCCTTAAACTTCGCTTCGCTCACCTCAACATCGACAAACTTCGCCCGAACTTCGGTGAAGTTTGTCGATTTTTTAAACCATGCTTGTTATAATGGTTAAGAATCTAACACGGATCAAATAATGCTTTAAAATATTGTCATAACTTATACAAATTGGCGAGAAACAAAAATGAAAAGGTCGGGCACCGGATCCAAAATGTGTGAATGCCCATTGTTACATGGGAGGGATGTAGAAGATATGGTGTGGACTCCTAATAGTTGTTTGTGGCACTCACAACCACGACTCCTCGAAGTTCCTTCAAGGCAACTCTAATGATTTTAGGCTAGACTAGAATAAGCATGAGATAATGCGTCAAATGACAAGCGACAATGCTCAATCGAGACAAATCCTCACGACATCAAAAGTTAGGGATCCAACAAATGCGTCAACACTTTGAACTAACTATAATGCCAAACAAATGCAAAGACTAGTTGAAGCTGGGTCAGGTAACAAATGAAACTAATGCACTTACTGAAAAAACATTATTGCTTAGAATGCCATAGCTGTGTGCCGAATGAAAATGTGGCGGTGGATGTTTTATGGTTTCATCCAACTTTTATTCGTTTGCAATTGTTTTCCTCTTGTGTTGATTATGGATTATACTGCACTAGACCAACAAATTCAAGTACCCTGTTTTAGATGTGGCTTGTGTGAGATTCATTGGTTTCACATTCTCAGTCACATTTGGCTACATGTTTGCAGAGAAAAAGGACAACTTTAGTCGGGCATTGAGCGACACGAAGATCTTGTTCGATGGTTGGACACTACTTAAGGTTATTTAGACATGTATAGATAAGGAATTATTCGAGGTTGTTAAGAAGAAACTTTCAGATGCCAGACACCTCCAATGCATCCAACAAGCATATTAACAAGAATGTTTTGCCAATGATAACAAAAAAAAAGACTCATTTTGCTTATAGAAAACCAAAGTTTTTTGGGGAATGAGGAATTTGAAGTGTTTTTAGAATATAGGGCCAAGTGGTGCCCCTAATTTTAGAAGTCGAGTATCGCAAAGAGATAACTACATTAGCGTTAGGAGTACAATTAAGTGGATAGAACGGTACTATATTTAAGGGATACTTGGTAGGCTGAGCACACACATAAATTTGTTGTTGTATGGGTCAACAGTGTCATGTATATTAGTTGTACCACATCTAAATGGGCAGAAATTCATGGGCAGAAAGTGACATGTAAGGTTAAAAAGATACATAGGGCCCCTCCTAAGGTAGGTTTGTTGTGTTGGTTTGTAACATTCATATTGGCTTTACCATATCTGACATGGCAAAGAGTGTACCTACATCTTGCCTTAAGTGTCTTTTCAACTTTGTATGTGCACTTTCTACCATGTTTAATGTGGTACAACCAATATGCATGACATCGTTCGTCGGTTCGGTGAAAAACTTGTGTGTTTAGCTCAATGTTATTAAGGTGCAGTGAGGCACACACTTGAGGCACGCCTTGAGGCACACTAAGGCGATGAGACTTCAACAAGGCGCCTTGAGGCGCACGCCTCCTTGCGTCTGGGAGTAGCTCCAAGGCACACGCCTGACCCATTAAATCACTTTTATTTGCTCTTTTGTTTGGGTTTTTTTTATGTTAATTCAATTTTTGAAATCATGGATTTACCTTATTGGATAAAAATTTAAAAGAAAAAGAAACTAAAAAAGGGAGGGAGAAAGTTGATTAGACAATTTCCATAAAAAGGTACTTAAAGAGAAGATGGAAAGTTTGCATAAGGAAGAAGGAAAAAAGGGTGAGCATTTCAAAATCCATAAAAGTAGGAAACTAAGGAAAGTCTGGGTAAAGAAAAAAAAAACCATCAACAACAAAACCTCAATCCCAAAGAAAAAAATGGAAGAACAAAGAAAGAAAATTACTAATCACAATGATATGCTATCGCCATGATTTTCTTTTCCTATCATAATGTTCTTGTAATTTTATTTTTTACGTAATGTTTGATACTTTGATTTTTTATGTTTGTCGGTTTTCTTTTTCTCAGATAAATTTTTAGCAGTTCATAATTTTGGTAAGATGCAGTATTATATAAAATATATGCATATTTTATTACTATTTTATATTAATAATTAAGAACGATTATCTTCACTTGGGCGTGCGCCTCGGGCATTTTAGGCAACCATCGCCTCAAGTGCGCCTATCACCTTCGAGACACTGGTTTAGCCAACCAAGAGTCCTTCGAATATAGTATTATTTCATCTGCATAATTGTACTATCTAACTCCAATGCAGTTATCACTTTCTTGTAGTTGGCTTATGATCTTACACACATTGCTTGACCTCATTTTCTAGGAAATTCTTCAAATTCCTCATTCTCGGAAAACCTTGGTTTTCTGTTGGCAAAAACATTCTTGGTAATATGCCATGTACATTGGAGGTTAGAGGCATCTGGAAGCGAGAATGGGCACGAAGGCGAGCGCCACCGATCGGTCGTCGGCTCGAAAGTTGACTGACCATAAATTAAAAGACAAATAATTGGGTGAATTTGTTATCTAATTACTTCTTCACAAGGTTTAAAAAATCGACAAACGTCGCCGAACTTCGGGCGAAGTTTGTCGATTTTAAGGTGAGCGAAGGAAAATATTAGGCAAGGATCGAAACTTCGATTTCGCCTTATAATTCGTCCTCTTGATGATTGGAATTAATTCGGAGAAGTTTAATTCGACGTGGAGAATTTTGGTAAAAATTCGCTAACTTAGAGAAGTTTAAGAAATTTTTATTTAAATGGTCAATAAACTAAAACTCATTTTATGGGATGTCAAAACAAGCACAATTATGCATTTATATTTAAAAAAATTACAATTTAATGATTTCAAGACTGTGTATGGTAGATCACTTTCTAGCGATAATAATTACACTTAATTTGATTCTCTAACCATTTATTAATTGCACATTCACATAAGTAAAATTAAAATTGTGAAACATGTTTTTTTATATGGGTCAGTATTTAAAGCATGGTTTAAAAAATCGACAAACTTCGCCGAAGTTCGGGCGAAGTTTGTCGATATTGAGGTGAGCGAAGCGAAGTTCAAGGGCAGTTGAAAAATTGCAAAACTTTGACTCAACTTCGGTTAACTTCGACCGAACTTCGAAAACTTCGATAGAAGTTCATAAAACATGAAGTAAAATTGTTATGTTTCGTGGAAGTTGAACAAACTTCAACTGAAACTTCGACAGAAACTTCGAAAATTTCGATGGAAGTTGATAAAACCATATTTATGCATTATTGTTGTATGATTAAGTATATTCCTAGCATCTCTACGAAGAAACTTGAGTTTTCTAACTTTAAAATGAAATTCCATAAATTTCCGTACACCGGCGAATTTTTGTCAAACTTCCATCGTCGAAGTTAACTTCCTCGAATTAATTCCGAATTTTAAGTGAGCGAAGTCATACGCGAAGTCGAAGTTTCGAACCTTGATTTAAAGCAAAAGAAAATATCCACTTTTTGACATTATGCATCGATTAAAAAACTACAAAGCGTTGTAGAGATGTGTGTGCAAAAGTGAATCTCGATGCATACATTAAATCTTGATGCGAAATCAAGGGATCACATGATTGGTGTAGAGACGTGTGTACAAAAGTGAGCCACTCTCAAATTCTCAATAACCCCCAAAAGCCACCATTACAACCCTCAACCTTTCCGTCTCATACACACTTATTTGGTTTTTTTTTTTTACTGAAAAATGTGCAATTTCTCCTTTTTTTAGCAATCCATTTCAATTTATATCAATATTGTCGATTTTTAACATAAACTTCGGAGAAGTTTTGTAATTTTTAAACTACTCGTGAACATCACTTCGATCCCTTCAACTTCGATATACTTCATCTAAACTTTGACTATTCTTATCAAATTTTCGTTCCTTGATATAGAAAAATTGCAAAAATTCGACTGAATTTTGGCTAACTTTAAACGAATTTGAAAAACATCGATAGAAGCTGACAAAACATGAAGTAAAATTGTAAAGTTTTGTGGAAATTGAGCTAACTTCGACCAAAATGTCGAAGTTGCCCCTACGGGAATCCAAAAAAGCTGAAAGGTTGAAAATTGTACCTGGTAAGCTGTGAGTTGTGACGTGAGGCTTTGAACAATCTTCACTTATTCAGTTGCTTTGCCAGAACTTCAAATCAATTTGACCTAAAAACCACAAAGTCTCACTTCTTCACCTGCTTTGTCGTTAACTCACAGTCACTGTCTTAGTCAAGGTTTAAAACTTCGACTTCGCTTATGACTTTGCTCACTTAAAATTCGGAATTAATTCGTGGAAGTTAACTTTGACGATGGAAGTTTCACAAAAATTCGCTGGCGTACGGAAGTTTATGGAATTTCACTTTAAATGCTTGAAAACTCAAGTTTCTTCGTAGAGATGCTAGAACAATGTTTTATTCGAATTTAGCCGAAGTTTAAGTATATTTCTAGCGTAGTCGAAGTCTCAGTCGAAATTTCAGTCGAAGTTTGCTCAACTTTCACGAAACATAACAATTTTTCTTCATGTTTTATTAACTTCCATTGATGTTTTCGAAGTTTCCCTAGAGATGTTCTTTGGTGGGTTCTAGAAAGAAAAAGAGTGCATGCTAGATACATAGACACTATTATGGATATGTATGATGGAGTAGTAACGAGTATAAAGACATTTGGAGGAGCTACAAAAGAATTTCCCATTACGATAGGACTACATGAAGGATCGGCTTTAAGCCCATATCTATTTACTTTAGTTATAGATGAACTAACTAGACATATTCAAGAGGATATACCATGGTGTATGCTATTTGCAGATGATATTGTCTTAGTGGATGAAACTAAAGATAGAGTGAATAGGAAATTAGAACTCTTGAGGAATACATTAGAATCTAAAGGCTTTAAGTTGAGTAGGACGAAAATCGAATACATGCACTGTGAGTTTAGAAACACTAGACATCGAGATGACGGAGTGGTAAAATTAGAGGA
This sequence comes from Stephania cephalantha, assembly GCA_039657325.1. NCBI lineage: Eukaryota > Viridiplantae > Streptophyta > Magnoliopsida > Ranunculales > Menispermaceae > Stephania > Stephania cephalantha. The sequence goes on along the minus strand of CM077570.1, from coordinate 30,803,504 downwards.
AGTAGAAGTTCCTAAGGTAAACCACTTTAGATACCAAGGATCAATCATACAAAATGATGGTAACATTGAGAATGATGTCACACATAGAATTCAAGCTGGATGGAAGAAATGGCGGAGTGCAACAGGGGTGATTTGTGATCGAAATGTTCCTACTAAGTTAAAAGGAAAATTTTATAGGACCGCAATTAGGCCAGCTATGCTCTATGGAAGTGAATGTTGGGCGGTAAAGCAACAACAATTACATAAAATGAACGTAGCAGAAATGAGGATGCTTAGGTGGATGTGTGGTAAAACTCGTAAAGATAAAATAAGAAATATAGAAATTCAAAGACAAGTAGGAGTAGCACCAATTGATACAAAGATTAGGGAAGGGCGGTTGTGATGGTTTGGTCACCTGCAAAGACGGCCTACAAATGCTCCAACTAGAAAACTTGACTCAATAGAAACTGTAGAAATTCGACGAGGTAGGGGCAGACCAAAGTTAACATAGGATGCATTAATTAGGAGGGATTTGAATGGTTTGCAAAGCTCACCATCAATTGCACTTAATCGAGCACAATGGAAAAGTTTGATCCATGTAGCCGACCCGAGTTAATTTGGGACTGAGGCTATGTTGTTGTTGATGTTTTCGAAGTTCGGTCGAAATTAGCCGAAGTTGAGTCGAAGTTTTGCAATTTTTCTACTGCGTATGAACTTCGCGTCGCTCGCCTCAAAATCGACAAACTTCGCCCTAATTTCGCCGAAGTTTGTCGATTTTTAAAACCTTGGTCTTAGTGTACTTTTCTTCTTCCTAAAAACCAAGGAACGAAAATTCGATAAAATTAGCCGAAGTTTAGGCGAAGTTTATCAAAGTTGAAGGGATCGAAATGAAGTTCACGCCTAGTTTAAAAATTACAAAACTTTTCCGAAGTTTATGTCAAAAATCGATAACATTGATATGGATTGGTAAAAATAATTTTTCGGTAAAATAAACTAAATAAGTGTGTAGGAGACAGAAGAGTTGAGGGTTGTTTTTGATGGTGGCTTTTAGGAGTTATGAGAATTTGAGAGTGGCTCACTTTTGTAGACACATCTCTACACCGATCATGTGATCCCTTGATTTTGCATCAAGATTCAATGTATGCATTGAGATTCACTTTTGCATACACATCCCTACAACGCTTTGCAGTTTTTTTAATCAATGCATAATGTCAAAAAGTGTATTTTCTTTTGCTTTAAATACTGATCCATATAAAAAAACATGTTTCATAATTTTTATTTTACTTATGTGAATATGCAGTTAATAAATGGTTAGAAAATCAAATTAAGTGTAATTATTATCACTAAAAAGTGATCTACCATACACAGTATGCATGACTAGTGCCAATAAAATTATCTTGAAACCATTAAATTGTAAATTTTTTAGGTATAAATGCATAATTGTGCTTGTTTTGACTTCCCATAAAATGAGTTTTAGTTTATTGACCATTTAAATAAAATTTTCTTAAACTTCTCTAAGTTAGCGAATTTTTATCAAAATTCTCCGCATCGAATTAAACTTCTCCGAATTAATTCTGATTATCAAGAGGGCGAAATCGAAGTTTCGATTCTTGCTAAAAACCCCATTTGAAGAGGCGCAGATTTAGGGTTTTTGGGTTTTGAGGTGGGCTCACAAAGAGAAATGATAGAAGAAGAAGAAAGAGAAGAAGAAGAGACGAGAGAGAGGGCTGACAAAAAGATCGACGAAGAAGGAGAGACGATTGAGAGGGGTTAGATAGGAGAGAGGGCTAACAGAGAGAAACGATAGACGAAGAAGGAGAAGAAGAGACGAGAGAGAGGGCTGGCTGTGACTGAGTGAGCGACGAAGAAGAAGGAGAGACAAGAGAGAGCGCTCGGACAAGAGAGAGCAACAAAGAAGAAGGGAAAGGTCGACTGTGTTGGAGCCTTGGACTTGGAGGCTTGGAGTGACGAAGAAGGGAGAGGTCGACTGTTATATGTGTTTAGGGAGAGAGGGCTTGGACCGTGGGGCATTTTATTTGGGATTTCTCCTTGGTGACTTCATTGTCTATACGGGTATGCACATTAGGGTTTAAGTGCCTTGGATCGTGCATTGTGATTTGTGTTTATTAATCTTAATGGTTGACCAACGTCGAGAATTTTGAAAGTGTTTTAGTTGAAACCGTGTGTTTTTTGTATTAATTAGTCAAAAGCTTAGTCTTTAATTGATAATTTTTTTTGAAGGAATTTTGGTTTATAATTGTATCTTGTGATTCTGATGTGGTCCGGGACAATCAAGCAGAAAATGGGGGTCGCCTCTGTGAATTTATTGATGATCAGCAAAAAAGGTTTACACACGCGAGAGAGCCCAGACCCTAATTGAGAAAGAGTGACTCACTCTTCTCCCCAAGACCAAAAGGTCTTTCCCAACATTACACAATTAACCAATTTTTGGTCTTTCCCAACATTACACAATTAACCAAAGATGTCCCACCAAAAGTGAACAGCCTCACTTCTTATAGTCCTACTCTACCTCTAAAGGCTCTTTTGCGCTATACCATATGTGGGTATCTCACGACCTTTCTAGACTCTCCTATGGGACCACTTAACTACCTCTGTCCAGTCTGTCCTTGTGCTGACCCTGTGCCTCTCATGTGCTTCCTCTGATATACTTTCAGTGTGGGCTTGGAGTGGGGCTTGGTTTCCACCTCTTGGGTCTTTGGGTTGCTATCAATACTCCCCCCTTGAACTGTCACCTTGTCCTCAAGGTGGAAAGCAGGAAAAGACTTCTTGATATGCTTGACAAGCTCCCAAGAAGCATCCGAAGGTGGCAGCGACGTCCATTGGATGAGGACCTCAGGTCTCGCCGCCGAATGTCGATACGACAAGATCCTCTCCGGTTCAACCTTTGGCACCATCGAGTTTGGCAGAAAGGGAGGTAAATCCACACTCACCTGAGTTGTACCCACCGTTCGTTTGAGTTGAGAGACAAATCCAACTTATACGCCACCGCCCCCACTTTACTAAGAATCATATAGGGACCAAAAAACCTCGGGCTAAGCTTGGAGTAGGAGCTCCGAGAAAGAGATAACTGTCGATACGGGCGCAACTTTAGAAAGACGAAATCTCCCACCTCAAACGCGATGTCATGCCGCTTAAGGTCTGCCGACTGTTTCATCCGAGTTTGGGTTGTTAGGAGCTGGTCGCGCAACTCCTGCAACTCCCGATCCCTAGTTTGCAGCAGCAGTCCCACGTCTGACAGTGACGCGGCAGAAGAAGTACCCTGGCTAACCAAGGAAGGGGGGTCCCTACCATACACCACTTTAAAAGGAGAACACTTCAGAGACGTATGGAAGGAAGTATTATACCAATATTCAGCCCAATGAAGCCAATCGGACCACTCTTTGGGACGTTGAGAAATAAAACAGCGAAGGTAAGTCTCAATACAGCGGTTGACTACTTCGGTCTGACCGTCACTCTGAGGGTGATATGCAGTGCTGCGATTGAGTTGAGTGTGCTGTAACTTGAACAACTCGCACCAAAAATGGTTGATGAAGACTTTGTCTCGGTCCGAAACAATGCTCCGAGGAAACCCATGTAATTTCACCACATCTTTAATGAATAATTCAGCCACAGTTTTTGCAAAAAAACGGGTGTTTGAGGGGAAGGAAGTGACCAAATTTGCTGAGCCGATCCACCACGACCAGTATAACATTAAACCCCCGTGAAGTAGGTAAGCCCTCCACGAAATCCATGGAGATATCCTCCCAAATGGCAACTGGAATGGGCAAGGGCTGAAGGAGGCCACCGGGAGCTGCTGATTCATATTTGTTGCGTTGGCATACCTCGCAGGCCGAAATGAATGCTTTGATGTCCTGTTTCATCCCCTGCCAATATAATTCAGCAGTGATACGCTTGTAGGTCTTCAAGAAACCTCCATGACCGCTTGAATGAAACTCCTTTAGGATACTTTGTTTCAAGGAGGAGGAAGAGGATAGCACCACTCGGCCCTTGTAGCGTAACTGCCCTTGGGACACTGACCATTGTTCTCTGGCAGTCGGGTCAGCAGAGATGGCGCGAAGTATGGGGCCCAAGAAGGGATCATCAGCAACCTCTTTTGCAAACAACGAATTATCAGCAAAGGAAACGATGGAAATTGAACGCAGCTCAACTGTGGAAGGACATATAGACAGTGCATCAGCCACCACATTCGAACGACCCGGCCGGTAATGAATATCAAAATGAAAGCCCAACAACTTGATCAACCAACATTGATATTCAGGAGCTATCTCGCGCTGTTCCAACAAGAATTTAAGGCTCTTCTGATCAGTTCGCACCAAGAACCGCCGCCCAAGAAGGTAGTGCCTCCATTTTTGTACCGCTAACACAATCGCCATCAACTCTCGTTCATAGGCTGATTTGTCGCGAGCTCTAGGGGATAAAGCTTGGCTAAAAAAAACAATTGGCCGCTCTGATTGTGATAGGACAGCGCCCGCCCCGACCACCCTTTGAAGAGCGTCAGTTTCCACCACAAAAGTATCCTCAAAATTAGGGAGGGATAGAGTAGGGACTTCTTTCATGGCTTGTTTGAGTGTCGAGAAGGCCAGAGAAGCTTCATCAGTCCATTCAAAGGCATCCTTGCGTAGCAGTTGGGTCAGTGGAGCTGCGATTTTTCCGTAGTCGCGGACAAAGCGACGATAATAACTCGTAAGCCCCAAAAAACCCCGTAACTCCTTAGGGGAAGTCGGGAGTGGCCAGAACTCCATTGCTCACACCTTCTCCTCATCAGCCATGATTCCTTGACTAGAAATAATGTGGCCTAAGTAGTTCAACTGAGACCTAGCAAAACAACATTTTTTCAAGTTAACAAATAAAGAGTTAGACTGGAGGATAGATAGGACCTGCGAGAGATGGGTGCAGTGGTCGCTCAGGGTCTTGCTGTAGACCAAAATATCGTCAAAGAAGACCAAAACTGACTTTCTTAAGAGCCCTTTGAAGATTGCATTCATTACCGATTGGAAGGTGGCAGGAGCATTTGATAATCCGAAAGGCATGACTAAAAATTCGTAATGCCCCTCGTGTGTGCGAAATGCTGTTTTGTATGAGGCTCCACAATCTATTAGAATTACGGCATCTCGCCCCTTTAGAACTCCTCGTACCTTGATCGTGCGAGGGTCCGGGACTCCTTCCAAGGCATGAGCTGGGAGCTCCAAGACAGCGCACTCCCCTTGTTCCCCCGAGCTCTCGGGAGGTGATTCACTGCACTCATCGCTAGTGTCATCGTTCACCAACATCACGTTCAGCACCTGGGGCCGACAACGATGTGAGGCATGCCATTTCTCATCGCAGCGGTAGCAGAGCCCTAGCTTCCGGCGAGCCTGTGCTTCCGTCTTCGTCAGTCGCTTGAACTTCGGTGGAGATACATGAGGTGTGACTGCAACCGACGAGCTAGGGCTAGACGAACCTGACGAGGTGGGACTGGATTTGGTAGTCGAACTCACCACATAACTGGTTTTCTGTTGGGGAACAATTGGGCTTTTGGTGGGCCCCGAAATGGTGTGGGATACCCAAGTGGGTGGGCGCCCTTCTGATTTGCTGGGAAGGCCCAAATGGGTCGCGGGCCTGGGCCCAACACGTAACCCCCCACCCAACTCATCTCCTTCGCTGATCTTCTTCTCTATCTGATCCGCTCTCTCCACCACCGCCTGTAACGTCGCCGGAGGATCCACCAGCATCTCCACTCGAATGCGATCTTTGAGGCCATTGATGAACACCGCGATTTTGAACTGTTCCGGTAACCCCTTTGTGTATAGCGATAATAGTTCGAACCTCTTGCGATACTCGGCGACAGTGGACTCCTGCTTGATAGCGAAGAACTGTTGATGAAGGTATAATGGGTTGGCCTCTGTGAATCGTCGGCATAACCGGGAGCGCAGCTCCGTCCAACTGTTGAACGGCGTCTCCAATTCCTCATTCTGCAACCAGATCTGAGCGGCTCCCACGAGACAGATCCGGGCGGCCCGAAGCTTTGACACCTCCATCATCTCGTGTAAGGCGAAATAATGTTCAGCTTGGTTTAGCCAGACCAGGAGATCGTCCCCGTCGCACGTCGGCAGCTTGATCTTCCTTACCTCTGGGCCAGATCTGTACGGACTTCCTCGTCGATCCAGTCGCCCGTCCATCAGAGACCCCAATTGTACCCCTGGATCGGGTGGATCTGGGTCCTTAGCGCCGCTAGTTTCGCCGAACTGGTGAGATTCGCCTCCACTGGCCAACTGCTGGTGAAACATCGCCTCCAACTTCTGGGACAAGGCTTGAAACTGCGATTCCATGGTGGATCGCTGTGCCTCGACAGCAAATCTGAGTTCTCCCATGGATACCTCCGTCTTCTTCATCTCCGCCTCCAACACATCGACCCGGGAGTCTACCTTTGGAGCCATCCGAATCGTGTTGAAATGCTCTGATACCACTTTGATGTGGTCCGGGACAATCAAGCAGAAAGAGGGGGTCGCCTCTGTGAATTTATTGATGATCAGCAAAAAAGGTTTACACACGCGAGAGAGCCCAGACCCTAATTGAGAAAGAGTGACTCACTCTTCTCCCCAAGACCAAAAGGTCTTTCCCAACATTACACAATTAACCAAAGATGTCCCCCCAAAAGTGAACAGCCTCACTTCTTATAGTCCTACTCTACCTCTAAAGGCTCTCTTGCGCTATACCATATGTGGGTATATCACGACCTTTCTAGACTCTCCTATGGGACCACTTAACTACCTCTGTCCAGTCTGTCCTTGTCCTGACCCTGTGCCTCTCATGTGCTTCCTCTGATATACTTTCAGTGTGGGCTTGGAGTGGGGCTTGGTTTCCACCTCTTGGGTCTTTGGGTTGCTATCAGATTCTTGTTTGTCATGATCAAGCTTAAAATATTTTGTTTCATCTTATTTTTTTATTAAATAAGTGTTGGGCATGTGCCCTTGGTCAATCTTACGAACATTGTTTCTAGTATTATTTTGGTTAATAAAATGGTGGATTACATTTGTTGTTCATTATTGTAATTGGTTTACATGTTTACATTATAATAAGATCCATAGATGTTTATTGAAATATCCTAAACGTCCTTAGTCGCTTATTATACTAGGAACTATAATGAATTAAGACTAGTATGAGTTTTGATTGATGGTCATATGATGATCATACGTATAAGGATACGAATCAAGATCATGAGTGCAAGTTATGGAACATGGTATTGGACAGACCGGCTATGAGAACACCACATGGATTAAGTCATAGGTGTTACTCATGATAAGTATATCATTAGTACCCAGACATGAGATTACCATAGACTTCAACATTACGATCATAGTGATTTGACACAATTAAAAGTGGAGAATCGATTTGTTAATATTACTCAAGATTCGAATCATGGTTCACGTAATTCAGACTGGAACCCAAGGACGGCGAAAAAATATTCACGTAAAAAACGTGAATATACATACACCTCAAAAGCCTCGATGTTAATTCTTTGACAAGTAGGGTTGGTAACATGAGTTTTGGAAGCAGTGATTCTCATAGGAATTTATTTCTTGCATCAACTTATCACCCCGGATTATTCATATAATCATGTGCATCCAACTAGATGGGAAATGCCAATGGTACAAGGAAGTGTGAGATTGGTAACATGAGTTTTGGATGCAGTGACTCCAATAAGAATTCATTTAGTGCAGCCCTTTACTGTGGTGGAAGCGCCCCCCATTATTCATAAAATAATGTGCAACCAACTGGATGGGAAATGCCAATGGAACAAAGTTGTGGCGAGAATTTTATTTCATCTGATCTTTCAATGTACTCATCTTCAAGGTTCGAAACTTCGACTTCGCCTACGACTTCGCTCACTTAAAATTCGGAATTAATTCGAGGAAGTTAACTTCGACGATGGAAGTTTGAAAAAAATTCGCCGATGTACGGAAGTTTACGGAATTTCACTTTAAAGTTAGAAAACTCAAGTTTCTTCGTAGAGATGCTAGGAATATACTTAATCATACAACAATAATGCATAAAACTCATCTTCAAGGTTCGAAACTTCGACTTCGCCTACGACTTCGCTTACTTAAAATTCGGAATTAATTCGAGGAAGTTAACTTCTACGATGGAAGTTTGAAAAAAATTCGCCGGTGTACGGAAGTTTACGGAATTTCACTTGAAAGTTAGAAAACTCAAGTTTCTTCGTAGAGATGCTAGGAATATACTTAATCATACAACAATAATGCATAAAACTCATGTTAGCGGAGGATATTCCAAGAATAGGCGAAGTTTCCGAAGTTTCAGTCGAAGTTTGTTCAACTTCCACGAAACATAACAATTTTACTTCATGTTTTATGAACTTCTATCGATGTTTTCGAAGTTCGGTCGAAGTTAGCCGAAGTTGAGTCGAAGTTTTGCAATTTCTCAACTGCCCTCGAACTTCGCTTTGCTCATCTCAACATCGACAAACTTTACCCGAACTTCGGCGAAGTATGTCGATTTTTTAAACCATGCTCATCTTCATGTTACCTAGACCTTGATGGCCGATTCGGTTCATAGGATAGGGTGGGATAAGTGGTGGTACTAAATAATACTGGTGTTCGGTTCGAGTATAAAATTGTCCATAGGATTATTTTAACCCACATGATTGGGATAATTTAAAACCATGAATTCAATGGTATTATTTTATCCCAATCTTTGGTGACTTTCAAATGACCAAAATACCCTCATCATAAACACCCAAAACACACATTCATTTACTATTCTCGACTCTCCAACACCAAAAAACCTATGGTGTGTGACATTAGTATATCAATGTAGCACTATAGTTACCGTCCGCGCGCGAATCAAATCAATAGATCTTTTCCATGAGCATGAATCAACACTATCCATCGATGACATATTTAGTACTACTAAATATTTGTTCAAACTTCAACTGCATTTATTAATTATATCGCGCGATCCTACAAGACCCACCATTAAATTTTCAATTTTCATTCATACCAATACAAATAGACAACACACAATCGATCACAATTATTATAGCCGACGAGTTCACTTTGAATTTTCTTCAATATTCATGAATTTTGTTCACTTAATTTGATGAGTAATGTGATGGTTCAAGTTACATTTGGTTTGCTTAATGAATGGATTTATTAGGCTTCTGCTTCTGAATGACTTTGTTTATGTGTCGTTGAAGTTGCTTTGATATGTATTTTTGGCTTTGTAAGCTTGTCAAAGATGTGAGAATGAGTTTGTAGATATAAAAGGGCACTTTAGTAACTTCACCTATTGAAATCAGGTTTAATCCCACCCTACCCCCAACCGAACAAGTCCCTCTATTGGGACTACTACCCAAACCCATGTTATAATCCCAGTGTAAAATAATTCCATGATCTTAGGATTATTTTACATGTGAACCGAACGGGCCATGAGAGACAGAGTGACTTAGAGCATGTAGTCTACCCAAGACTCGGACCATTAATTAATATTAACAATGAAGCATATGTGAAATTCATCATCGATTACAAGTCTTTCTTTTATACTATGATGACTTGGAATCAATATTGTAGTTACATTGAAAATCAATACTTCAGCAGAAACTCAAGTAACGATGGCGACGAGGAAGGGCGTCGCTCTATGTGGTGTTGAAAAGTGATGTAATGACTAAAGGGATCATTCAAACTTTCCTTTTCACTTTTGTTTCACTTGTTTATAAATACTTGATTACGTCAAATCCATTGCCTAAACCTTTCCACCTGTAACACAAAAATAAAAATAAAAAAAATTGAAATTTAACTTCTTTTCACATCCATGTAGCAAAAAAGGTAATAATTTATCATAAAAAGCAATATAAAAACAAATATTAATTTTACGCTTGTTGCGAATTGCATGTTTATTGCAAAATAACTATTTTAAATTATTGTATTATAATTATTATGCATTATTGTTGTATGATTAAGTATATTTCTAGCATCTCTATATAGAATCTTGAGTTTTCTAGCATTTAAAGTGAAATTCCTTAAGCTTCTGTACAACGACAAATTTTTGTCAAACTTTTATCGTCGAAGTTAACTTCCTCGAATTAATTTCAAATTTTAAGTGAGCAAAGTCATAAGCGAAGTCGAAGTTTCGAGCCTTGCTTCTTCAAAATGTACACGTATGTATACAAGTTTCTGAGTACTATTGTAAGAAAGAAAACGCTTAAGCTAACCACATTCCTAATAATATGCAATCCTACAAATTAGCATTTATACACATTCTCTTATTAGCTATTTACAGCTGTAACACTTTTGATAAACTTATACTACAATATTTTCATATACTAGTACCAAAGTTTCTTTGATTCTTATTAACTTGTTAATGTGATATGTTTGTGTTTAGTAGTTGTGTTTGTGAATGTGCTATTTCTTATACGAATTATTTATTATATGTAGCATGTTTTTGTTGAAAACAAATGAGGCTTACACCTCATACCACTTTGAGGCTTACGCCTTGTTTCTTTCAAGCAAAACGCTCCAGTTATACCTCAGTAACATTTAAAAATTGTTTACTAGTACAAACACATTTTTTATAAACAAGGGAAAAATATGATTTTAATTGAAATTTTTTACCTATGAACTATGGGTTTTAAGTTCTCTAATTTGCGATGATAAGATTGCTCTTCGAAGCCTAAAAGGTTGTCTGCAATTTAAGTAACAAGTTCCTTATTTAATATTTTAACTCATCTTACTGGTCACAATCTGTTGAGACTCGATGAAAAACTGAAAAAGAAAGATTAACACTTTAAATACCTTGAACCAACATCCTGCATTTGCTAAACCTAAAAGTTCTAGTGGAAATGAAGAAATAGAGACTGAGTTCTAGCCAAGGATAGTGGAGTAGTCAACTATTGAAATTCATAGAAAATCTTGCGAAACTCCAAGTTGATGCATACACTTTTTTGCAATATAAGATGAGTTTATTTTCAACAAAAAATTACAGATTTTGTTTTACTGCTAGAATGCCTGAGAATACAACAACAACAACAACAACAACATAGCCTCAGTCCCAAATTAACTGGGGTCGGCTACATGGATCAAACTTTTCCATTGTGCTCGATTAAGTGCAAGCGATGGTGAGCTTTCCAAACCATTCAAATCCCTTCTAATTAATGCATCCCATGTTACCTTTGGTCTGCCCCTACCTCGTCGAATTTCTACAGCTTCTATTGAGTCAAGTTTTCTAGTTGGGGCATTTGTAGGTCGTCTTTGCAGGTGACCAAACCACCGCAACCGCCCTTCCCTAATCTTTGTATCAATTGGTGCTACTCCTACTTGTTTTTGAATTTCTATATTTCTTATTCTATCTTTACGAGTTTTACCACACATCCACCTAAGCATCTTCATTTCTGCTACGTTCATTTTACGTAATTGTTGTTGCTTTACCGCCCAACATTCACTTCCATAGAGCATAGCTGGCCTAATTGCGGTCCTATAAAATTTTCCTTTTAACTTAGTAGGAACATTTCGATCACAAATCACCCCTGTTGCACTCCGCCATTTCTTCCATCCAAACTTGAATTCTATGTGTGACATCATTCTCAATGTTACCATCATTTTGTATGATTGATCCTAGATACCTAAAGTGGTTTACCTTAGGAACTTCTATTTCCCCTAATTTTACCACTCGTCATCTCGATGTCTAGTGTTTCTAAACTCACAGTGCATGTATTCGGTTTTCGTCCTACTCAACTTAAAGCCTTTAGATTCTAATGTATTCCTCCATAGTTCTAATTTCCTATTCACTCCATCTTTAGTTTCATCCACTAAGACAATATCATCTGCAAATAGCATACACCATGGTATATCCTCTTGAATATGTCTAGTTAGTTCATCTATAACTAAAGTAAATAGATATGGGCTTAGAGCCGATCCTTGATGTAGTCCTATCGTAATGGGAAATTCTTTTGTAGCTCCTCCAAACGTCTTTATACTCGTTACTACTCCATCATACATATCCTTAATAGTGTCTATGTATCTAGCATGCACTCTTTTTCTTTCTAGAACCCACCAAAGAACATCTCTAGGGACCCTATCATATGCTTTTTCTAAATCTACGAATACCATATGAAGATCTTTTTTCTTTTCTCTATATTTTTCTAACAATTGTCTTACAAGGAAAATCGCCTCCATAGTTGACCTCCCAGGCATGAAACCAAATTGGTTCTATGATATTGTTGTTTCTCTCCTTAGCCTATTGTCAATTATCCTCTCCCAAAGTTTCATAGTGTGACTCATAAGTTTAATTCCCCGATAGTTTGAGCAACTTTGAATGTCTCCTTTGTTTTTGAAGATTGGCACAAGCGTGCTTCTTCTCCAATCCATTGGCATCCGTTTTGATTTTAAAATTTTATTGAAAAGTTTTGTTAACCAAGTCAATCCAATTTCTCCTAAGCATTTCCAAACCTCTATGGGTATTTCATCTGGGCCACATGCTTTCCCTATTTTCATTCTTTTCAATGCCTCTTTAACTTCTACAATTCTAATATTGCGTGTATAGTTGACATTTCTTTCTTGGTGTGGGTTTTCATCTATTATGGTATCAACTTGACCATCATTAAATAAACTATCGAAGTAACTTCTCCATCTCTCCTTAATATCCTCCTCGCGCGTTAAAACATTTTGATTTTCGTCCTTAATACATCTTACATGACTTAGGTCTTGTTTCGTTTATCTCTTAGTTTGGCTAGCCTATATATATATTTTTCGCCATCTCTATTACCTAACCTTGTATATAGATCTTCCATGAAATTTGTTTTAGCTTGACTAACTACTTTTTTAGCTTGTTTTCTAGCTTCTCTATATTGATTGTACACATCTTCATCTTGACACTTAGGTATTTTCCTATACATCTCTCTTTTAGTCTTAATTGCTCGTTGGACATCCTCATTCCACCACCATGTTTCCTTCTTTGGTGGTCCCAAGCCTTTAGATATACCTAATACGTTTGCTCCCACTCTCCTTATGCAACTACTCACTTCTAGCCACATTGTATTAGCATCTAAGTCAAGATTCCAAATATTTTCCTTTAGTAGTTTTTCTCTAAACTCTACTTGTTTACTATGTTTTAGGTTCCACCACTTTATTCTAGGGTCGCTAACTCTTTTATTTATATTATGTCGTCGTGTTAGCTTAATATCAAGTACTACTAACTTATGTTGGGTAGTAAGTGCTTCGCCAGGTATTACTTTGCAGTCTCTACATATTTTTCTATCTATTTTTCTTGTTAAAAGAAAATCTATTTGACTCTTGTTATGACCACTACTAAAAGTAATTATATGCGACTCCCTCTTCCTAAAACTAGTATTTGCTAAGAGAAGATCGTATGCTGAAGCAAATTCTAAGATTGATTCTCCTTCTTCATTTCTATTACCTTAACCAAAACCTCCATGAACTCTCTCAAACCTATCGTTATTTGCCCCGACATGCCCATTTAAATCTCCTCTAATAAAAACCTTTTCATCTAATGGTATACTTTGCATAAATCCATCCATATCGTCCCAAAACTTGCGTTTGATGCTCTCGCTTAACCCTACTTGTGGTGCATAGGCGCTAAGTATGTTAATTTTTTCGTCTCCAATAATTAATTTAACTAGAATCAATCTATCCCCCATTCTTTTAACCTCTACGACCTTATCCTTATAATCATTATCCACCACAATTCCTACTCCATTGCATTTTCTATCTATACCGGTGTACCACAGTTTAAACCCTGTGCTTCCTATTTCTCTACTTTTTTCTCCTACCCATTTTGTCTCTTGGAGGCAAACAATATTGACTCTCCTTCTAATCATGGTATCTACTAGTTCTATTGACTTCCCCGTAAGTGTTCCTATGTTCCATGTTCCTAAGCGAATTTTTTCTCCCCTTTGTATTTGTTTTCCTTTTCTACTTCTATTTTGTCTAAAAGATCTAGTGTCCGTATCTATGATTAGAATGCCTGAGAATGACTTCAGAAAATGGTTGTGATAGAATTCACGTTATCACCAATTTAAGAGATAAATTCTCAGTGATTGAGGGAGAAATTATACTCAACAGTGAAGACTTACACACCAATGCTAGCTGGAGTTCTTTGTGGATGTACGAGCATAAGACCAAATTGGGTTCTATACTTTAATCCAATAACAAAACCAAGTTGGAGGACGCATTGAGACCCATTTAAACTAAAAACAAAATCTAAATAACTTGATTTGATCTTAATATTCATGTTAAGACTTTTAATTTAAAAGTTTGGTCCGAGGTGTTTCATTTTCCTCTCATAGACATTACTTCATGCACCTAATCGGATACAGGGTATCGATATGACTTGTTGATTCTTGGCCTTGTAGTACCGTTGTACCAAGATACTTTTTTTTTAAAGTATTTTTTCGATTTTTCATTATTAATACTTGCGATACACGTTCAAGGAACTCTTGGGTCGTGGTGGGGTGCTCTTATCAATGGGGTGCCCTGATCAACCACCGTGCTCATGGTGGGGTGCTCATATCAACTAATTTTATTCGTTTTCGTGGTGGGGTGCTCGTGTTTCAAATAAAGGGCATTTTGGGAAACTCTAGGGGTGCCTTGAGAAAATGCTTAGGTCCTCATATCGTTGTGGTGCCTCGAGAAACAGTCGAAGTGCACATTGCTCGACTTAAAAAATAAAGAATGTGGGAAGAGGAGAACCCATGGTTAAAAAATCGACAAACTTCGCCGAAGTTCGGGCGAAGTTTGTCGATTTTGAGGTGAGCGAAGCGAAGTTAAGAGGCAGTAGAAAAATTGCAAAAATTCGACGCAACTTCGTCTAACTTCGAAAACATCGATGGAAGTTAATAAAAATGAAGTAACATTGTTACGTTTCGTGGAAGTTGAGCAAACTTCGATTAAAACTTCCTCTGAAACTTCGCCCATGCTAGAAATATACTTAAAATTCAGAATATCCTCTAGTGACATGAGTTTTATGTATTATTGTTGTATGATTAAGTATAGTTCTAGCATCTCAATGAAGAAACTTGAGTTTTCTAGCATTTAAAGTGAAATTCTGTAAACTTCCGTACACCGGCGAATTTTTGTCAAACTTCCATTGTCGAAGTTAACTTCATCGAATTAATTCTGAATTTTAAGTGAGCGAAGTCATAGGCGAAGTTGAAGTATCGAACCTTGAGGAGAACAAGGACCTCAAATTCGAGTACAACATGCACCTTTCCTTCGTTCCACCTTCTATGATGTTGCCTCTCTCTCTCTCTCTCTCTCTCTCTCTCTCTCTCTCTCTCTCTCTTCTTGCTCAACTCGCCTGCGCCCTGTACAATCCTTTCGACCTCATTCCACCCACAAGGTTATACATCGTCGGTGATCGAGCTTTGGTAGTGCCCTTCAGTTCGTCGTACTCTCTCTCACACAGTCGTTGAGGAAGAAAGAATGCTAGGGCACGAAGTGAGCCCTCCCTCTTTTGTTTCTATATTTTATTTTTCTTTCTCAACGTCTTAACTCAAATCTATCGAGACATGCGGACCCCAATCTTTGTGTGCTAAGTGACTCAAGAAGGTATGTGGCTCCAGCTTTATAACTCACCTTGGAGGGTGGTTGAACTTAAGTCTCTTTTTCATGTTGGGAACATATAATATCACTCTAACCTAATACAGTAGGGGGATTTAAGTTCATAATTTGTGCTGCCGCTACTTGACTTAAGCAAGTTCTTGAAAGGTTTTAGCTGGCGATGTTGATCCTGCTATTCGAACACACACTGCTTTCTTTAGCGTCTGGAAAAAGTATGGTTTCACTCCTGAGGGTTTTAACCTTGCTACGCTAAATGTTCAGGTATACGTTATTAAGCTGCAATAACTATAATCTTTATGGTTCTTATGTTTTACTTTGAACGTAATAGTTAGGAATACCATTGGACTAGCTCTTCCTAACTTGTTTTGTAGTATGGTCAAAAAAGTTATCCCCTTCGTCCGGAATTAATAGAGAGCACATATTGGTTGTACAAAGCTACAAGGGATCCAAGGTGAACACTTCTTTTTTTTTTGCTTCTTTTTCCTCTTATAATTGTTTGTATTTTGTCGGCTTAGGCGAATATCTAAATGCTGGAATGTCAATTTTGATGCGTAGAGTGGTTTTTTGTTGTCTTTATTTCTTTATTTTTGTATTCAATAGTGTAGTAAATATGAGCAATGCTATAATTTCCCGTTTTTATATTTTTATATATTATTGTGGAATTGAGGCTTTGTTGTTTGTTGTATCGTGTAGCCTATCTGAGCAATGCTATCGTTTCCATTAACATTTTGTTGGCAGTTTTCAATGGTTTCTGACTTTTAATAATATGCAGCTTTTCAAAGTGTTCTTATTTCAATAGGAATAAGATACTATTTTGAAAAGAATTTTTTATTTTATAATACATATATCAAATTATAAAATAATAAATTAAATAATATATCATGTAAATGGGTTAGTTAGGTTGACACGATAACACAAAAAATTAACGGGTTATTATTAGGGTTGAGCTTATGCGGGTTAGTGTCATAAACGGGTTGAGACGAAGAGGACACGCCAACCCATTTTGCCACCCCTAGTACTCGAAGTTAACTTTCCCGAATTACTTCCGAATTTTAAGAAGGCGAAGTTCAGGGAAAAGTCGAAGTTTCAAATTTTGCCAATGGCATACCCCTCCAAGATCTCCATAAATTTATCCCACGCCCTATTACCCTCTCCCCCAGGTATTAAGATCATTTGTCTACCATTGGAGGGCAACTTCATAATTTTCACTGCTAAACCTCGCATATTTTTAATCCTCTAAATTGAGATAGTAACCATTCCTTCGTGCCAAAATAGCAGAGACTAAGAGTCCTCTGATTGGCAAAAAATAACCTTAAAGAGTTTGAGCAAACCATTTTACCGCCATCAAATCTATAAGGACGACAACATTTTCCTTCAAAGAATAATACTCAACCACCCGAATTGCCCCACCCCTTAACTGTTCCACCATCATTTGTTTTCTCTCCGCCACAAATGACATGTTTCGTTGTTGGTCTCTGATCTATTCCCGCTCGGCTCACCCACCTTCTATTTCCCTTTGTGAACCACCTAATTCCAGGCCTCCCCCCTTTCCATGAGAAGCCTCTACCACTCCACCCTGTTATTCACTCTACGAGTAAAATAATAACACTTTACCTTGTTTTATGAACTTTTAAAATTGTAATTCAATCATTAAGATAATGAAATAATGACACATATACATTATATTATTCTTTTAAACGAGTAAAATGGGTCATAAATGGGTTATCTTGTCAACCCGTTTATGACACTAACCCGCATAAGCTCAACACTAACCCGTTAATATCCCGTGTTAGCCGTGTCGTGTCATCGTGTCATGACCAATTTTGCCACCCTTTAACTACGAGAGGGGAAGTTTTACAAAAATTCGTCAGTATACGAAAGTTTATGAAATTTTTTTGTAATATAGTTGGTATTTAAGTATTAAATAGTTGGTATGTTTTTTAGTTGTTTGCATCTTTGAGAACAATCTATTTGGAGAAATCTAATAAAAATGTTTGAGGACACAATTTTGAACACAAGTCAATGTGAAAATTTTCTCTTTTTTTGACCAAGAAGGTGATTTAAATAACAGAATGTGAAAGCTTTATTTTGTCTTTTTTTGGTCTTTTGGAATCTTGAGTAGACAACTTTCATTTTCTTGTCAATCAAGAGGTTTTTTGGAGAACAAGTCAAACGCAAGGCACGTGGTACCATGCCTTTGTTATTTCCAAAGTTGTGTACTTGGAATTACTACATTAGCCTTCATTAGAAAATGTTCGAATGCTTAATTTATTAAAATGTGAGTGAACAATGAGGATATGCTAGTCCCTTCACTGTCCACACATACTTTAAAGATAAAGTTAGCATGGTTGGAATCTCGAGTTTCCAACCATGCCCACCCCAATTACTCTCAAATACCAAATAGTTTCCTGTCTTCTTCCTCCTGAATGCCAGCCTTAAGCAATTTTGGGAACTTTTGAGATGACTTCGATGGAAATCAACGAAATCTGTCGAATTTTATCGAATTTATTGGCAAAACTTTACATTGTTCTGGCTGTAGGCTAGTTTCGTTTCGCCATCTCTGTGATCAACAAACTTCACCTAAAGTTCAGTGAAGTTTGCCATTTTTTAAACCTTGGTCATCGGGGGCAATAACTGTGTTTCCACAGCCTTTCTCTCTATCAATGGGAAATCTACTCGGTCAGTAACTGCAATTGGTGAGGTTGGGGAGGCAAGATCCATTTGCACTGGTGAGAGGGGTGAGAATAGCTATTAGGTTTTGGGGTTCATACGCAGCGGATAATTCAAAACAATTTTTGAAAAACCCCTAACAGGATCGAAAATAGGTTCCAATAAACTAGATATACAAAAGTAGATAAACTAGATATACGCAGCGGATAATTCATACGTTTTGTTTGTGATTACGACAAATTGGCTGCCCCTCTAACACACCTGTTACGGAAGGACTCATTTGTTTGGCATGATGAAGCTACGGTGGCAATAAATCAATTGAAGCATGCTATGAAACAGGTGCCTATTTTAGCCCTTCCCGACTTCAACGCCACTTTCGTGATTGAAACTGATGCCTCCGGAATTGGAGTAGGAGCGGTGTTGTCCCAAGCTGATCGCCCCATCGCCTTTTACAGCCAAGCCTTGTCTCCTCGAGCTCGTGCTAAGTTCGCCTACGAGCGCGAACTTATGGCTATCAAATTGTTGGGCTTCACTTTTAACATTTAGTACCGGCCAGGGGTGTCCAATGCAGCGGCTTATGCGTTGTCCCATTTTCCTTTTGCTTCGGAGTTGATGGCTATCTCTTTCTCATCATTTTCCGACAAGGCGTGCATCGACACAGAGATTCGTGATGATCCCATTCTCTCGGCAATCCGTGTCGAGCTGATTGCTGGCACCAATTCAAAGCTAGGGTGGGTTCTCCAGCGTGGTCAATTGTTGTTCAAAGACCGCATCGTCATCTCTGCTACTTCCTCCCTCAAAACTAAATTATTAACCGAGTTTCACTCAAGTCCCATGGGTGGACACAGGGGTTTTCTCAAAACATACAAACGGATTGGGGCCGAGTTCTATTGGATTGGAATGCGGACGGATGTTCAACAGTTTGTGGCATCATGTGATATTTGCCAACGAAACAAGTATGAGACCCTTTCTCCAGCAGGTCTTCTCCAACCTCTACCTATTCCGACAGCTATATGGGACGATATATAGATGGACTTCATAGATGACCTTCCTTCATCGCGAGGCTTCGCTTCAATTTTTGTGGTTGTGGATCGACTGAGCAAGTTTGGCCATTTTATCGCCTTGAAGCACCCATATTCGGCCAAATCAGTGGCTGATATCTTCCTTCGTGAAGTGGTTCGTTTACACGGGTTCCCTCGCACAATTGTCTTGGATAGGGACAAGATATTTCTGAGCCAATTTTGGTATGAACTTTTTCACCTCCAGCACACCCAATTGCGTCATAGTTCAGCCTACCACCCTTAATCTGATGGCCAAACTGAGGTGGTGAACTGTTGTGTTGAAACCCATCTCCGATGTTTTATTCACCAACGTCCTCGAGACCGGTCCTCTTGGCTACATTGGGCTGAGTTCTTCTACAACACATCCTTCCACTCGGCTCTCCAATGTTCTCCCTTCAAGGTGGTGTATGGACGTGAACCCCCTCCCTTGGTTCGTTTCGGCACCACTCCCTGCACTACCACGCCTAACCTAGCTTCTTGGCTGGCCGAACGCGATTTGACCCTAAGGGAACTCCGTGATCAGTTAGTTGTGGCACAAAATAGAATGAAGCAGTTTGCCAATTCCCATCGACGTGAGCTGTCCTTCGAAGTAAGGGATTTTTCTTATGTCAAGCTTCGCCCCTATCGTCAACAATCCGTGGCTTGTCGCACCAATAACAAACTCAGCCCACGTTTCTTTGGGCCATATCAAGTGCTTGAATGCCTCGGTCCAGTTGCCTACTGTTTCCAGTTGCCTCCTGATTCCTTTATCCATCCGGTTTTCCATGTGTCCCAACTACGACGTGTTATTGGGTCTCATCCAACCGCAACGTCCTTACCAGACGTTCTAGCTGATTCTCTCAATGTTGTATTGCATCCGGAACTGGTGTTAGCCTAACGGCAGTCCTCAGCGAGAGCCGAGGTGTTGGTTAAATGGTTCTCCTTGCCCGAATCCGAGGCTTCTTGGGAGCTTTGTGTCATCTCCGACGGCTCTTTCCTTCTTTTCACCTTGAGGACAAGGTGGCTGTCCAGGGAGGGAGTAATGTTAGCATTACGAGTCGGCCCCCTATTACCAAGTGCTATGTGAGGAAGAATAAGAAGACCCCAGGATCCAATCAGATGTGAGAGGCTTCTCCTGTTCAAGATGTCCGAGTAATTACAATAGTATAAGTGGTTATGTCAGTATGTAGAGTCATGCGTGTGTGTGTCAATTATGTGGTCACCGAGAGGGAAAGCATGAGCAGTGTGTCGGTTAGTCAGGATAAAAGTGGGTACTGTTCACCTAGTAGGGTATCTTGGGTATTTTTGCTTGTATTGAGACTGTGTCTCTGGTTGAGGGGAGTTCCATCTCTCACTCTGGTCTAGGTCAAGAAGCTCTTGCTATCTTTCTCGGGTTGTAATTACCTCTCTTTGTGGGTGATTTCACCCCTATCAATAAATCAACGAGGCATCGTCCTCCTTACCTTCCACAAATAACTAGAGTTATAACATTCACCTACCCATTTTGTTTCTTGAAGGCAAGCAATATTGGCTCTCCTTCTGATCATAGTATCTACTAATTCTATTGACTTCCCTGTAAGTGTTCCTATGTTCCATGTTCCTAAAAGAATTTTTTCTCCCTGTTATGTTTGTTTTCCTTTTCTATTTCTATTTTGTCTAAAAGATCTAGTCTCCTTATCTATGATTATGATTTTGTTTTTGTTTTGGTGTTTGTTTTTGACTAGCTTCTTTACCCACACCCATCCTCTGTATGAGAACATTTGCTCATTTTTTTCACATCTAGGCAGTGATGTGAAAGGACTAGCTTCTTTACCCCACACAAGTCCTATGTGTGGGAACCCTTGCTCATTTTTCTTCACACCCAGGCGGCGATGTGAAGCACACCCTTGCTCATTTCTCACTACACTCGGGCTCCGATGTAGCGCATCGCTAGGTGGGAACGCCCCAACGTATATATGTGTTTGATCCATTTCATGAAGAGTGACAAGTTTTACGCTGGCTGTTAACCTATCACAACCCTCCTATTGGAAAATGGGCTTAGGGTTTCCCTCCCTCATTTTTCGAGTATGAAAATGGCTTTGGAACCTCCCTTACCCATTTTCAGTATGAAAAATGGGCGTCAGAGTCATTTCTCCGGAATTGAGACCAGCAATATGGCGCACATAGTGCTCTATATAGGTGGAGTTCTTCATTTATATATATGGGTACTACTACATTGGAAACCATAAAAATACTCATGTCATGGGTACACCATTTACAACCATTGGATTTTGATCCAACACATTATTCTGAGTCATAAACGCGCAAAAAATTTAATGCACAACACATTTTAAGGGGTTCCCATTACATACGTGTATATTTGGGCTCCATTGTAGAATTTCCCTATATATATTTATATTTTCCATGCCCGTAAATTCTAGGTACACACCAACGAGTACATTGGGCGTGCACACTATTCTCACGACTCTCGTGTAATACTAGGGGTACCAACAATTTACTAATTATTTATTTTTCAATTATAGGCTTTATATTAATTTACATTAATAACCTATCGTATTACTATTATAATTTTTAATTGGTTTACACACCAATACAAACACAATGCATCATACCAAGCGCACACACGCTAATCTAGACAAGTCGGGCTTAACCACGAGTCTAACCCGAGTTAATTAACTCTCCAATAGCACTAATCACCTAGTTAAGGGTACGTGTCGTTATAGTTGAGTTCTTCATTGAGAGAAGACTTGGAACCATAGTGTTGTTATAAGTAAGAAAAGTTGAATATTTTATTTATGGCATTTTCCTTTATGAATTCGTACCACTGTATAAATAGATGTTCTAGATTATCGATCGTTTTTACAGCTTCTGCCAACGAATAGAGTATTAGGCTCGCGGTGCCAGATACTACAAAGTAACTGCATTTACCATCAAATGAACAATTTCTTGTGAAGGGATGAAGCATTGATTCTGTAGCTGTTGCTCTCTGACTAAATTATTCCCAAAGAACATTAGGAATTTTTGTTTTGATTTATTAGAGTGCAGATTCTGTTAGTTTTTTTAGAAGTATCTCTGCACATTGAAAAAAGCGCAAATGAATATTGAATCCAACCAACTTGTTTCGTTGTTTTCTGGTTAAATCTTATCTATGAGTTCATCAATAGCAAAGCTTCAATGTTAGGTCATGTACCGTTATGAATTGTTTACCACACATGCATTTATTCTCCACAGATATCTTGACGCTGGACGTGATATAGTTGCCAGCCTTCAATATGGTGCTCGATGTCCTTGTGGATATTGCCATATATCTGATGTGGAGTCTCACAAACAAGAGGACCACATGGAGAGCTTTTTCCTGGCTGAAACAGTAAGAACTTGTGCTTCATCTTTCTAATACCGTGTTTCATATAGATAATGTGCTTTGTATTGATGTATTTCAGGTAAAATATTTGTGGTTACTCTTTGATTTGGCTGCAGGCCCAGATAACTTAGTCGAAAATGGGCCGTATAAGTAAGTGGAATATCGAATACTACAGTAACTTTAGCTTAGCAGTTTGTTTTCATTTTTGATGAGTGGTAAACATATTGCATATGATTGTTGCTTCTTCGTGAACTTGATTTCTTGATACTGAAAATGATCTGGGCTCTTTTTCTGCCTTCAGGTATATATTCAGTACTGAAGGTCACTTATTGCCTGCAACCCCACAAATATCTCTGGTTCAAGAGCACTGCTCCTACTTCGGGGCATTCTGCAAAAGTGGCCGGAGGCACGGATCTATTGCTAGTGTCTCGAATGACCCTCAAGAAAATAATGCTACCAAATACCATGTCAATTGGAGTCCCAGCAGGTTTCAAAACTTCCAATCAGGTTCTACTACTCAACAGTCCCTGTCCATGTCGGGGTTAATTAAGGTCTGCGAAATCACTTTTTTCCTTGCATACTTTCTTCAACTCCATGGTCTTTTCTTTTTATCACATGGTAGAAACGAGTATATTACATTCTTTTTCTTGCATGATTTCATCAGTGTCCAGGATTAACTCACGTTCAAAAGTTTGGCATTTCGTACATGACCGCAAACAATAACATTCATGAAGATGAATCTTCAAATCAGGAGCAGGTTGCTAGTGTGGTTCACAGGCCATCCTTGGTCAATATATTGATCCCAAATGTTAGACAAACCCCAACTGACACTGAATATGATAAAAGTCATCCAATGTTGGCAAAGACGAATAGAGAAGATGATCCACCTCTGAATGAAGAACATGAATAAGTTTAATAATTTGGGAAATATTTTATCTTGAGCTTCTCAACCTACCCTATGAGATGATCGTCAATGCTATCCGATGATTCTGTCAGAGATGCCAACAGCCACTCAGTCTTCGTAATCAACATGAAGGTGGTCTTGGACAAAGTGGCTCTTTATTCAGAGAGATTGCAAATTGATTCAAATTTTTGTTCTGTTCGAGTTTGGAAAACACAAGAACAGCTGAGGGGGTGAAGAGGCGAAGCACGTCATGTAGGTTAACACATACGTATGTTTTTATTTTATTTTATTTTATTTTTGATGAATTCATAATTTCCTTTGACTTCGTTCCTTAAGTTCTCAACTCTTGTTATGGAAATGAAGTGAAGTTGAGAATTTTATTCTTAAGAAACATTTATTTAGAAAACCCTAGCACTGCAAGAAAGAGACAGAACCAGATCTGAAGCTTGGGGGCTGGCGACGCCGACCTACTTCGACAGGTCGCCTATCTCGTCAGTCCCTGCTCGTCCGTCCTTCTCATTCGTTTCTCCTTTCCCTTCTCTTTTTTTCTACTTTCTTCCTTGCGACCTCCACCAATATCCCCCTCTCACCTCGTTTCTCTTCCTCATCACAGTGCTCACCATCTCCACATCTTTCCCCTCTCACAGTGAACCCCCACAAATGTTCTTTAACCGCCTCCTTTACCCTTATGTTTCCTCTCCACCTTCTCCACTACCATTTCTTTCTTTCTTTTTCTTTACCCTTTTGGACAACATTTCAACTTAGTGTTGGAGTTGTCGTGGGTCTTCGGCGTGGTCGCCGCCGACGACTTTTTTGCCTAAAATTTGGTCTAGATGAAGGAGGAAACGAGATGCGATTTTGGGTCATTCGCTTCCTGTGAAAGGTGAATCAACAAAGACAAATACTAGGGACGACAAATCGTTCGCAGAGGGGAGCAGTTAGTGGTAGCGACACTTAACGGTGGAGCCTTTCTCGAAGCGGCACATCTGACCAAATTGTTTGGTTCTTCTCTTATTTAGGTCATAATTTTAGTGTTTTTGTTATTTAGTTTACGTTAAGTGTTGTAGTCTCTGACTCGGGCGAACGAGTCAATAAAATAAAGTTTTCTAAACCAACTATTTTGTAGAATAGTGGCAAATGGTCAATCCCACAAAGATTGGTGGTCTTTCTAAAGTTAAAAACAACGAAAAGGAAAAATCGGGGGTTTTAAAATAAATAATTTAACTAACTAATCTAACTAAACTAAATAAATACAATAACTAAAATAACTTTGAAAACAATTAATAAACACCTAAGTAGCTCCTAGGTCTACGGTTCCACAAATCTGGATCAAGATTCAATGGCAATCATGGTTTTCAATCTTTCACAAAAAGTCATTAATTTATATTCTCCTAGATTAGTTATAGAAAATCGACATCAGCCAGAAATTCCTCATTCCCCTAATCTCGATAGCCAGGATGTCCGCCACTAACTACTTCCCTAATTAATGCATAACCCTAGACATCTGCCAATCGGGTTTAACACACTAACCGCAATAATATGGATATGTGGGAACACTAATCTTAAATAACCGGATCGCATCCGCTTCCGATTTAACATAGATTCAATTGTTGCACACTCAAGAATCGAAAGGGTTTTACGGCAAACGGGTGAGTGTTTTTCACTTTACCGGTCCAAATGCACAATTACACGTCTAAACCATAATCCTTAAAATCAACAACAATGAAATACAAGAATTTAAACTAAATTAAATAATAAAATAAAGATCTCATATAGCCGTGAATCCATAATCCCGACCTGTTTCCTCGCCGACCTAGGCAATCTTCGAGAGAAGTCGATGCTAAAAATATAATAGTCAGTGTTTTCTAATAATACCTTAGGTTCCTAATATATAAAACTACTAAAAATTGGTCCCCGGAGGTGAGAGAAACTAATTTTGGGTGTTGGGGAGGTGACTCGTGCGCCGAGGAGCATCGTATGGCTGTTTTGGGCTTAAAATCACATTTTGTCCACATGTCGCGTGTCGATTGGTTGTTTTTTTCCGCACGCCATGTGGCAACGTCTGATTGGTGGAGAGTTGTTGCCGTGACGTGGTGTGTGCATGAGCGCTCGACATGTGGCGGGCGTTGGAGGCGGAGTAAAAGTCGCACATAATCGACGAAGATCTGGGAGACCGCACAAGCACAGATCTCGAGGCGTGTCTGATGGAGGCTGAAGCGAGGAGAAGATTATTGTGCTTGATGACGTACTGACGCCACGGGGTTACGTCTAATTGGTCCGTTTCCCGTGTGCGCTGACGTGGCGATCCTGATTGGTAAGACCGGTTGTGAGTTGTGTTGAGGTCCGCCACGTGTCACGCTCTGGTTGGAGGACAGGTTGTGAATGACGTGCTATTGAAGAATTGACCAATCGGAAGCTTCCACGTGTCAACTGTCTCTTATTCTACCCACTGCGCAGCACGTAACTCGAGGCAAATAGTACGACGTTCAATCACTACGAGTAAATACTTCATTTCGAGTATTTTTCGTCACGAATTCAACGGCGCACTCCGTTTCACCTGAAAATGACCAATAAATATAATTAAATATATATTTTAGAGACTTTCCACTTTAAATATACTAAAATAAAGTACTAAAAACCTATAAATAGCGACTTATCAAATATCCTCAAACTTGAGACTTTGCACGTCCCGAGCAAAGGTGTAGATGACAACACAAACTAAACTAGACTCCTAATATAATAATGCACTGACTCAACTAATCCTATACCCGACTCATATTCATGGAGTTCCTTTGATTTACATAGCCGCCAAATTAACAAGCCACTCAAGAAATTTCGGAGTTATGATATGTAAAGACTCGCAACCTAAACACAATTAAGATCACACTTTCAAGACATAGATTCGGTCAAAACAAAGGCCATCAACTGCTAAAGAGTTTTCTTGGTCTATACATTCAAGCACGCAAGTTTAAAAATCTCACCTAATATAGTGAAAGCACTCGAGCTAAATCTTTTATTTGAGGAGTTTCACAACTTCCGCCTTTATTCAATTTATATTCTCTATTTTTTTCTTCTTGATTTTTTTCAACAAATACGGTCCCCGCTACATTTCCTATGGACCGCTTTTCTGACTTTTTCCCACCACAAGTTTCCCTGCTCTATTTTCTGTGGAAACTTGTGAGACTCTCTATATTAAGGAAAAACTTATGTTAGCCCTTCTCACTTCCACTATAATCAAGCAAATCCCCTAATGTGGTTTAAAATACTACCACTTGCATAAGTCTAACCGTCTGCTGATTTTCGTTATCTAGCACAAAGTTTAATCATCAATTAAGTCCCTAATCATGAAATCAAAAAAATGGCTGGGTACGGCTCGATTGAGTGTTTCTTCTAATTTTCCCTAAGTTTCAAGTCAAAAAGACAATTGTAATTTACTCATCCACAACTAAAGGCATCAAACAAAGTTTCGGGCGACTCTATACAGTAAAATAATAATAATAATAATAATAATAATAATAATAATAATAATAATAATAATAATAATAATAATAATAATAATAATAATAATAATAATACTAATAATACTAATACTAATACTAATACTACTACTACTACTACTACTACTACTACTACTAATACTAATACTAATACTAAATATATGCATGAAAGTGTATCAACTACTAATGAAATGAGAAAGAAATATGAAGGGACAAGAAATGAAAGAAATAGAAGAAATGATATAAAACAACATCATTACCATCCATCGATTGCGAATAACCGCATAAAAAAATAAACGATCTCACATGCGGTCTTTCGTAAAGAATCCATCTAAATCAATCCACAATCCCTAAAATACCCCAAAACTTATTCAGAACCTTGTTCTAAAGGTTCAAAACAAGTCAAGACATCCATATAACAACAAGAAAAAGATAGTGGTGAAGAAGAACATGGATAAGAAGATGATACCAATGCATGCATGACAAAAAGTCTATAAAAATCAGTGAACGCACAAAATCTCTCATGTTTAGGTGACTAAGGAAACTATAAAAGAACAATCACAACAAAAGCAAAAACTAGTAAACATATGAGTTAAATTAAAAGAATCTTATCAAATCTTGCGAGCCCGAAGCCTTTCAACTAAGGGTGAAATCAACAAGATGATGGAATGAAGTCTAGAGTTTTGGGTCTACTAAAAAATCTGCCACTAATACGACGACTTAAGTTGGACATGTTCCAACCAAGTCTCAAAACACCTAAAATCTTAATAATATGTTAATTTCAAAAAGATGATCAAATTATGCTAAAAAATATATAATCCATAGTCAAACCTAACAAAACTCTATGGGTGCTCCAATTTATTAAAATAATAATAATAAATAAATAAATAAAAATAACAAAGAAAGAAAATCAATCCCTGGCGACGGCGCCAAAAATTGATGCGCGCTTAACGAGTCAATAAAATAAAGTTTTCTAAACCAACTATTTTGTAGAATAGTGGCAAATGGTCAATCCCACAAAGATTTATGTCTTTCTAAAGTTAAAAACAACGAAAAGGAAAAATCGGGGGTTTTAAAATAAATAATTTAACTAACTAATCTAACTAAACTAAATAAATACAATAACTAAAATAACTTTGAAAACAATTAATAAACACCTAAGTAGCACCTAGGTCTACAGTTCCACAAATCTGGATCAAGATTCAATGGCAATCATGGTTTTCAATCTTTCCCAAAAAGTCATTAATTTATATTCTCCTAGATTAGTTATAGAAAATCGACACCAGCCAGAAATTCTTCATTCCCCTAATCTCGGTAGCCAGGATGTCCGCCACTAACTACTTCCCTAATTAATGCATAACCCTAAACATATGCCAATCGGGTTTAACACACTAACCGCAGTAATATGGATATGTGGGAACACTAATCCTAAATAACCGGATCGCATCCGCAGATTCAATTGTTGCACACTCAAGAACCGAAAGGGTAATACGGCAAACGAGTGAGTGTTTGTCACTTTATTGGTCCAAAAGCACAATTACACGGATACTAATGGTCCAAATAACTATAGGTTGTCCCCCTAAAAGCATGCATTAGACACATACAAACTCTTGATCTAAACCATAATCCTTAAAATCAACAACAATGAAATAGGAGAATATAAACTAAATTAAATAATAAAATAAAAGATCTCACATAATATGTCATGAATCCATAATCCCGACTTCTTTCCTCGCCAAGGCAATCGTCGAGAGAAGTCGATGCTAAAAATATAAGAGTCGGTGTTTTCTAATAATACCTTACGCGCGTCGAACGCGTCAATAATATTTAAATTACCTAAACCAACTATTTTGTAGAATAGTGACAAATGGTCGATCCCACAGGGATTGGTAATCTTTCTAAGGTAAAAAATAACAAAAAGGAAAATCGGGGTTTAAGAGAAAATGAATTAATTAACTAATCACAATATTACTAAAGCGATGGAAATAAATTTGAAAACAAATTAATAAAAAACACCTAGGTCAAGACATACAAGTTTGGTTCGATAAAAGATTGGATTTGGTCGTCGATTTATGTAAAATATGCTAATCAAAATATCTTAGTGTAGCTATAGACCCGGTAACGTACGCGGGTCCTCGCACTTCCCTGTCTCGATGGTCAAGGTACGACAATGACCATTTCGCTAGTCAAACACACAACCATATATTCAAGCGAATTAGGTTTAATGTGTTGACCGCAATGGGCTTTGTGAAGGCACTACACCTAGACAACCGGATCACTCGTGTGTTCAATTTAGCCTAGATTTCTAAGGTATTCAACCGGTCCCAAAATGGTCTAATCAATCGGTATGGTCGAATGCCACTAGTGTGGTCTTATTGCACAAGTACGGGTGCGTACGACCTACTGGCACGTAAATCAAGATTTAAACCAGTGTTTAACCTCGATTATTAAAACAATACCCAAGAAAATAAAATATTAATGAAAAGACTGAAATTAAAATATATGAATCTTACAAATTCATTGATATGCGCAGTCGAACCTCCCTCGCAGTCTTGCCTAAGCTAGAGGTTTTAGCATCTCATGAAAGAACACAAAGAATAAAGAAAAATAAAAAAATATAGAATGGGGGAGAAGGGAGTTCGGCCAGAGAGGCCGAATAGAGAACAACCGTCCCCTGCACGTTTCTCCGTTTTTCACTTTTTCTCCCTCCTTTTTGCCGATGCAGCCAAAACCTAATTAAAACTGCCCAATTTTATTCACGTGCGCCGATGACGATCGAACTGTCGTCATGAATTTGCTCCCAGCCCCTGCCACGTGTCGGCATTTGATTGGGTGAGCTTGCTGGCATGTGTGACGTGGCGAGCAACGATTGGACGAGGGTCGTTTGTGATGATGACGACGCTCGTGACGTGTCCGCGATGGAAGCCCGCCACGTGGACACAAAACGCAGAAGAAAAGTCGCGCGACTCGCGCGAATTCTGGGAGTCGTGCGGGCACGCATCTCGAGGCCGATCGATATGCGTGCCGAAGCGCGAAGAAGATAATGCGGTGTGTGACGTGGTCTATCACGGACGACGACGTGGCGATTTCTCATTGGTGGCGCCGGCTTTTGTGTGTGTGGTCAGTAGACTAATAGGCGCCTAACACTTGGCGGTGGTGTGACGCGTGGCACCGACGTGGCATCTTCTTATTGGTTGAAACATACTACTCGCTATTCGACCAACCGCGCAACGCGTATTTCGAGGCAAATTGTCCGGCATCCGATCATTGCAAGTAAATACTCCATTTTGAGTATTTTTCCGCCACGAATTCAACTGTGCGCTCCGTTAACCCTGAAAATAATAAATAAATGCAATTAGGCTAGTATTTTGGAGACTTGACAATAAAAATATATAAATAACTTATATATAATATTACATAATTAACGACTCAACAATACCCTAAGTTCATAATATATAAAACTACTAAAAATTGGTCCCCGAAAGTGAGAAACTAATTTTGGGTGTTGGGGAGGTGACTCGTGCGCCGAGGAGCATCGTATGACTGTTTTTGGGTTTGAAATCACGTTATGTCCACGTGACGTGTGCCGATTGGGTGTTTTCCAGCCGCACGCCACGTGGCAATGTTTGATTGGTGGATGAGGGCTCGACGCGTGGAGGACGTTGGAGGCGAAGTAAAAGTCGCACAGAATCGACGAAGATCTGGGAGACTGCACCAGCACAGATCCTTAGGCGCGTCTGATGGAGGCTGAAATGAAGAGAAGATTATTGTGCTTGATGACGTACTGACGCCACGTGGCTGTCTGGTTGGTTCGTTTTCCTGCATGCGCTAACGTGGCGGCTCCTTATTAGTGATGTCCGGTTGTGAGTTGCGTTGAGGTCCGCCACGTGTCACGCTCTGGTTGGAGGACAGGTTGTGAATGGCGTGCTATTGAAGAATTGACCAATGAGAAGCTTCCACGTGTCAATTGTCTCCTATTCTACCCACTGCGCATCACGCAACTTGAGGCAAATAGTTCGTTGTCTGATCACTACGAGTAAATATTTCATTTTGAATATTTTTTCGCCACGAATTCAACCGCGCACACCGTTTCACTTGAAAATGACCAATAAATATAATTAAATATATATTTTAGAGACTTTCCACATTAAATATACTAAAATAAAGCACTAAAAACCTATAAATATCGACTTATCAGTCTCCGTGTATGAGCGGTTGTTGTCCCCGTTGTCGGGGTAGTTGTCCTCATTGTTGGGGTGGTTGTCCCTGCTTTAGAGCTGTGGTTGGGGTTGGGGTTGCACTACAGTGTGCCCGTTTTCAGAATTTGTTATGTGCTTCATTGTTGTATGATCTATTTGTAATAGACGCTTGTCCGATTAGATTAGGAACACCTCAATACAAATCACTTTGACAAAAAAAAAATAAAAAAAATTCTCTTGTTGAGTTTTGCTTTCACTAATATTCTATCACATATTTCTTTTTCTTTTTTTTTTTTTTTTTTTTTGAGGCTTTCATCATATGTTTCTTTTTCTTTTTTTTTATCATCAAAAAAATGTGTTCACATTGAATGCACGACGTTTCATAACTGGGCATTTGCAGGCCGTGGTTGTTATCCATAAGATGGAAGTCACTCCTTTTATATAGGTTTGCAGATTCGAATGTGCAATAAGAGACTATGGGTTGTTAAAACCTTATTAGATGATAAAAACTGTAAGTCTGTAAGTCTTGCGTCTGTGTGTCCAAGTCATGTTAGCCTTTTTTTTTTTTTTTTTTTTGGTCACAAACACGGCTCTTGGCCGTTAGTTATTTATTTATTGATATTGAACTAGTGGAAGAATCCACGGCAACCTGGGACAAAGGAATCCCCAGTTTCGGTGGAGGAACAAAGGAAACTACATTAGTTAGGAGTTCTTAAAACCCTCTTTGCCATTTGATCCGCACAAACTTTTGCAGACTTAGGTATCCAAACCACCCACGCATCCCATGGTCGATGTAATAGCTCCGCAATCTGTCGAAGTATCGTACATTCAGATGAGGTAAGTATTTCACTCCCTATTAGAGACAATACAACCACCATCAACGTCACCTTGAAATATCCCTTCGCTGTCGCTGCCATGACTACAAACAATGATGTTGTGATGATGAGTGCTGAATACGATCTCTAGCCGTGGACGCTAGAAAATCCTCAGCCATCTGCCTGATTACTCTGACTGGATCAATCGGTTGTGGATTCGCCTCCTGAAATACAAATTCATTTGGCCACCTCAAGATATTCCAAATGACTATTGGGAAGAGTAACCTCCACTTCAATCCCCGAAGCTTACATCGAAAATTGCCATCCAAGCTATCCAGCACCCAATTCTCTTCATCAATAGAGCAAAACTTCAACCAACCCTTGTAGTCCAGAATTTCCATCCAGATCCTCTTCGACACTTTGCAATCCCTCAAGGCATGACACACACTCTCCTGCTCCTGTACGCATCGTGGACAAGTTGCTAGAATATGAGTGGATCTGCGGGACCATACTAATGTCGTTGGGAGCCTTCCACGCGTTGCCAACCAAGCCATATTCCGGACTCTCTGGGGTACTGCTAACTTCCAGATCTTCTTCCATGTTGACTGCCTTTGAGAGGATTCCTCATGAATGAGAAACTCAAATGCAGATTTAGTGGTGAATCTGCCCTATTTGTGGAAGTCCTAGACTTCATTATCCTCTCCCTTCTCTCCTTTCGTAGGAGGAATAGCTTGAATATGAGCACAAATCTCATCAGGAAGAAATTCCCTCAGCAGTGACCAGTCCTAGTATCCGTGATTATCCACAAATTCGACCATTGTCTTTCCAAGGACTACATCTGAAAGAGGTTGGGTAGCATGAAACCAAAGGGGCCCAACTCTTTCAATCCAATTGTCCTTCCAAAAACGAGCATTTCTGCCATTACATACATTCCAAGAGACACCCATCTACAAGTACTCCAAAGTGGAACAAAGTGAACGCCAAGTCGACGACATAGCTCCATGGTGTTTCGTCCCTATACCAGAATCGAAACCAGTTTATCCATACGTAGCTTTTAAGAAATGCACCCATAGCGCATTAGGATCTGATAAAAGCTGCCATCCTAACTTCATCAACATTGCATCGTTCACTGTTGACGTCGGTCACAGCCCCAAGCCTCCATTCATTTTTTTGTACAAACATCCTCCCACTTCACCAGGTGAGTTTTTCGCTTATCCTCACTTGACCGGACCCCCATACAAAACTCCTTACCAATTTGTCTACTATACTACAAATCCCACTCGGTAGTCTTGTAGATTGCATTTGGAAAATGGGGAGAAATTGCAAAACTATCTGAGCCAGTGTGACTCTACCTGCTATTGAATGATTTCGCCTCTTCCAACTAGGGAACCAAGGTGCTTTTGCAAATCCTCTTTTTGGTTGAACCACTATGAAGTACTTAGCAAACTTCCCATAGCTGTCGACACAGTCTTGGAGAATAAAACTCGTCTTAGCAAAGTTCACTCTTTGGCCTGAGTGTATACAAAAATTAGAGATTACTCCTTGGATTGTATCAACCTGACTTTTCGAAGATTCTGTAAATAAGAAAAGATCGTCAACGGAAAATAGATGCGACAAGAGAGGTCCATCTCTACTCAATCGTACTCCTTTTCATTCGCCTAGCGAGACCGCATGGGTGATTCCGTGAGCTGGTCGTTTCATACATAATACAAAGAGATAAGGAGATAGAGAAACCTCCTAACGGATGCCCCTCGTTGGTTTAAATGCATCCGTGAGTCCCCCATTCCCAAGAAGCTGCATAGTAGAAGTCGAAACGCAAGCCATAATCAACTCCACCAACTTCCCAGGAGGTAGCCCTGCTAACAACAAGGTCTCCTGAATAAAGGACCAACGTAATATGTCATACGCTTTCTCCAAGTCCACTTTAATTGCCATCCAACCCTTTGAGCCATGTTTCTTCTTCATGGAGTGGACCACTTCTTGAACTATTATAGTATTATCTTTAATACGCCTTCTCGGAACAAATCTTGATTGGGTGGAACTGACTAGTTATGTCATTAGCAACCTCAATCTCCCTGCAATTAGTTTTGTAATGGAATTATAGACCACATTATAAAGACTAAGTGGCTCAAAGTTAGTGAGTTTGCTTGGGTTCTCAATTTTAGGAATATGGACTAAGATTATCATTTAGCTTCTCAGGCATGCAACCAATTTGGAATAAGGATTTAACAGTACCAGTTACCGCTTCCCCTATCGTCTCCCATTGACTTTGGAAAATAATGGATTCCACCTGTGCGGTCCTGGGGATTTGCCCTCATACTGATATAGCCTTCCTTACTTCATCATCACCGATTACCTATAGCAACTAGTCTGCAACTTCCCCTATTAAGGCATTAAAAGAGCTTGGACAAAATATGCACCCTGCAAGTATACTCTCCTCTGTATAAATAGAAGTCAGTGACCATACTTTTAAGCTAAGCATCATCTAATATCCAGTCTCCCTCTCCATTAATTAAATGCTCAATTCGATTGTTCTTCTTTGTAATCACAGTACTTAAGTGAAAAAAAATCTTGTATTTCTATCACCTTCATTTAGCCACTGAGATCTGGATTTTTGAAACCATAGCAGTTCCTCCTGGTAAAAAGTTTCCTCATACTAATGTTTGAGGTCTTTCCACTTGTCCAAAAGTAAACGGTTATGAGGGCGTTCCAAATCCTTCTCCAGGGATGACGACTTCCTCATAATTGATTTTTCCTCAGTAGTATGTTACTAAAAACCTCATCATTCCACCTCCTAAATTTGCAAGAAAGGGAGTAAGATTTAGCTACAAAATCCGATCTTTCAAACCAATTATGCCTGATGAAGTCTGTGAACAAAGGATGAGTGATCCAAATGGCATTACAAAGGAACGACCTTTTGTCCCTGGGAAGTGGTGCCACTCCATGGGACATCAACAATATCGGTCTACGGTTCGACCTAGTCATCGGACGATTATGTAGCACTAATTCTGCGAAGTCCAGACTCCACTTCATATTACAGAGTACTGTGTCCAGTCGTTCTTGAAGCAAACCCCTACGCTATGTAAACTTCAGACCTGCAAACCCTAAATCCACAATGTGACGGCCCAGTTCTCATGCACTCGGCCCCGCCCGACTTAGACGTATGTTGACCCCCGAGTCAGCCATGACAAGGTCAACATAAGCCTAGTAAGCCTCCCTTTCTATTATTTTTTTTAATAAATTTAAGTTATCAAGTTATGCAAGTTTTGATATGAAAGCAACAAAATTAAAAACTTCATAAATTTAATAACTCAAGTAAATAAAGTCGGACAACCTATGGTGTGGAACCCTGCGGGAAACTAATATCATGCATATATATATATACATGGTGACAGTAAGAGGGAAATCATGATACACATGTATCAATGTCGCTTAAATCCCAAAAAAAATCCCAAGTGTTATCAAAACAACATATATATAATTACAATACAAAGGCACAAAAACTTACAAGTAAGCAAGAGGAGAAGCCACTCTGTCAACTCAATAATGGAAATGAAATGAAGAGGATTGCCTCAACATGTTTACTTACCTCAAATGCATGCAATTCTTAGCCTATACCAGATTTCGACCACTCCAAACTCGCGTTCCACGCCCCGTACGTCCTCTCTAAGCTCCTGAGGTGTCCTAACAAATTTAATTTAATTGTTTTAGGTTAGTTAAGTGGTTTTAAATTGTAATGCTTCACGATCAACCTCTTTAATACTTTGTTTATGTTGAAATCTACTTTAACGAATAAAAATAATTTTAGTCAAACAACTTATGAGTTGATTTCAATTACCAAAACACTAAAATTATGTATTGTAGTACAAATGGAAGTTTTTAAAGCTGTGTCTTAGCTTTCCAGAACTGTAAGGTTTGCGCGATTTCGATAAGAACCGAAGAAGATATGAAAATTTTACCACAATGATTCAACACAATTTTAGATTTGGACTAGCAACTTTGTAAATTTCATTTCTCTTAAACCATAGCTTTAAAACTCATGTTTTTAATACTGAAGCCTAAAAATATATCCTAGAACATCATACTAAACATGAGCTCAATCCAATAAGAAATGAGGGAGTTATGCTCAAAACAACAGAACATTAGCAAAACTGTGAACCCAGAAATTTCAGATTCATCACTAGAGTTGCAGAGGGTTTTTAGACATGAAAACATTCGAATTTCAAAATTTTTCAGTATGCAAATGTTGTTCTCCTTTGATTTAGCTTTCAAATGCCACCATATTGGGTCCATTTAGATTTAAAATGAGGAACTTATGACCAATTACAGAAGCTGGTTCATAACAACAACACTCAGAGTTTTTAATTTTATTTTTACAACTTTATGAACTTAAAAAATTCATAACTAATGAAAACAAATCCAAATACAAAACTTCTTTATATTAGAATTAGTGTAATTTCACAAGGAATCCAAATATGGAATTAGATTTTGAAAACAAAATCATTTGCCTACTAAAATTGCTGAAAAATAAGGCTGAACCAAAACTTACAATTCTTTGTTGAATTTAACAAAGTGGAGGTGTTGATTAGCTTACCTAGTTGTGGAGCTTCCTTATTTTGATGATACTCATTTTTTAATCTCTGAATTTTCACAGCCAATTTTGCATCATCTTCCCCAGATCTCTCTCATTCTTTGCATGTACTAAAAATGAGATTATTTGCATGCAATCTCCATTACAAACGTATATATATAGTGGTGTGATCTAATGGTGGCCCTTGATCTAGTTTACATGCTCATCTCTAGGGCAATCTTATGGCTCATATCTTGTCCTAAAATCCACTAACTCATCATTTCTAACACATACTTTAACTTAATTTACTTTGTGATTGTGACAACATGCATCCCGAGGCATATCAATGCTTGTAGTTTATTTTTCCTAACGTAGGCCATATTTGCATAAATTCAACAATAAGCACATTAGATTAGTTATATTAATCATAATTAACTAAATTAAGACTTATCACATCGCTCTCTACCCCGGTCACATGCCGACACGCATATCAAGGCATGGCTCTACTCGCCTTGAACTTACAAAATACAACACTAAATAAATATTCTTGGGTATAGTGTACACACATACATCACATTGGGCATCCATCACTCAAAAGTAGTATATTTCTTAGTCCTCACTCTGAATATTGGTAACGTGTACCCGCTCTCGGGTTACATCACGGGTCAGTAATCTTGATTATGGACTAATTTACTATTAGTAAATTTTGGTCCATTACACTCCACGTAGCCTTAGGATCCGCCTCAGCCACTATGTGAGACTGATCTGCAATCTGCATCACACTGCCCACTGAAAAAGGTGAAGGTGCAGTACAATTCCTCTGTGTGTTGCCCTTTGACCATACTGATAAAATATTACATTAGGCCTATTAGATCCTCCACTGGACTGAGAAACTTGCCCGGAACTGCTCGCTCTGGGACCAGCCTGACCTCTTCCTCTACCTCTACCTCTTGACTGTGCTAGTGGTAAAGGTGGTTTCGCAATTGAAGGCTGTGAAGCAGATGATGCAACAATCAGTGCACTAACATATATAGTTCCATGTGGAACTGACTAAATTGGAGCTATAAAAGAAGAAAAACCGTCTAATGTACTCCTATTCTTTTATTGTCTGATAAAATCCCAACTCCTCGTATTCCTTGATGTATGAGTCTACTGAAAATGGAAAAATTTTCGAGCCCTTTGACTGCCCAGATAATAAGATGCTGGTGGTGTAACCACTCTCGTCCCTGATGGACGAGCTAACAAAACTGCCTCTACCTACATCACACTCTCAAAGATAAATGCATAGCTAGTGTGAGGATGAGAGGAAACCACTAAACTTATCTCATAGTTAAGACCACCGAGAAACATGTCTATTTTGTTCTCCTTTGCTCCACCATCTCTGGAGTAAAATCACTCAGCTCAGTAAACCTCCACTCGTATTTCCTCACATATATCTCTCCTTGTTTCAACTGTTCAAACTCAATATTCTTATTGTTCCTAACTGACTTAGCAAAGTATTGCCTATAGAATATGGCCTAAACTATGGCTAAGTGGTGACAATCTTCCCCTATCTCTCTAGAGAATTCCACCACTTACGAGCATATTCTATCAACAAAAATGTTATTAGTTTAACCTTAAACTGGTCCTCAACATCCACAACAATAAATCATTGCCCCATCTCCAAAATCCAGGTCTCAGCTACTTCGTACTCTATAGGGCCATTAAATCTCATAACATTGTATTTCATGAATTCCTTTCGAGTTTTGAGAAATGCAGCTTTTTTAGAATCTACTGGCACCGCGGCGTCTGTTTATGGAAACTGAACCTGTGCTACAACTGGCTGTGCCAGAGTTGCTACTGTCTCAACTCTTCCCTCAGTCCTGCTTACCTTAGGATTGGCTGCAGGCTGAATCTTAAGTTGCTGAACTGGTGGTCTTATATGAGCCATCAGCATTGCCATTAATTTGGCTTGAGATTCCATAGGCTCTCATATTTGCTGCTCCATTCTAGATTTCCACTTAGCCTTATTCTTCTGATTACCTTGAGGTCCAATGCTCTGTGAACCCTCTCCCTGATCTTCCATTATATTCCTAAATCAAAAGTGAGATAAAACTATTAGGGTAACATTCAGAGAAGACAAATAAATCATATATATACAATAGATAGCAATAAGTGCAGCAAATAACGTATAATAATATTTTCATTTTTATTTTCCCCCTAAAACCACGATAAAGATTGTTTGTCACATCCTAAGATTATTCACAATGATAAGTCGGTAATAATAATATATTTTAGGTGTTATTTTATGTGTTTTTAGATTTCAATGCCTATTATTATTAATTAATTCTCTTTTATTTATATATTCAGTGATTCAAGGGAAATTTGATGAAAAGGAAATAAATCAGAGTCTTTTGAAGTGTTCTTGGTGTTTAGCATTGAAAATTGAGCTCTTACGCAGTTCGTGACAACTTGGTGGGACCCACATTGGCTCGTGTTGATGATATGATGGTTTATAAGAAGTTTGGTGGTGCATTAGTTGAGAAAAGCCTTAAAAATGACTAAGTATAAGTTATTCTTGTAGCGTGTTCAGCTACCCTCTGATCTACCTTGAAACACGCACTATAAAATGGATAAAGAGAGGAACAACCAAATAATGCAGCACCAGACACGTTTGTGACACTCAACACTTCAGAGCATTACGCCTCGAGATCAGCACATCAGATCAAAATTAGATGAGAAATAAGGGACTCGAACTTACCTCGGGATGGGTGCTGCACTGTCTCCCATATGTTTGCATGAGTTTTGAGTTGGCATTCTCCCCATCCGCCAACTGCCACGTGTCGTCTTCCCAGTCGCCATACACGTCCACTCCACCAATCCTACAACGCGACATCAGCAAATCATCATCATTCCACCAATCAGCGTCTGCCATGTGTCCGCAACTTTAGTTCTTAAACGACCACAACCATAATATCTACCTAGGCGCATGAGACAGAAAATAACCCACAAATTCCATTTTCTCTCTTTTATAGAGACCAAATTAAAGGAGTTCATATAAATAGACTTTAATTTTTTAATTAGTCTCTTTACACGCACAAACGAACTCTCTCTATTCTCTTTTGTTTTCTAGTTACTTTCTTCATTATTTAATGGAGTTCTTCAAGACAATGTCCGGCTAAACACTCTATTCCTAGGTCATAGGCGAAGCAAGTCTAGAAATTAGTTGATAAAATGTTATGTGAGATCTTTTATTTATAATTTAAGTTATTTCAACTCTTTCTATTTTACTTGTCGTTGTTTTCATGATTATGATGCAAACTTAGTGTATGTGATATGGCCATTGCATGCTTTTAGGTGGAAGACCTATAGTTAATTGGGACAATCGTATCTGTAATCGTACGATTGGACTAATACGAATGATGATCACTCACCCGTTTGCCTTCAAAACCTTTCGGCTCTTGAGTGTGCGACAAATAAATCTAAGTTAAATTGGAAGCGGACGAGATTCAGTTATTTAGGATTAATATTCACATGAACTATTATGTAGTTAATGCATTAAACCTTATTGGCGGATGTCTAGGATAATGTGTTGACTAGGGAAATAGTTAGTGGCAGACGTCTTAGCTATCGAGATTAAGAGAATTAGGGATTTTTGGCGGATGTTGATTTTCTATAGCTAATATAGGAGGGATTGAACTAATAATCTTTTGGGAAAGATCGAAGACCATGATATGCTATTGAATCTTGATTTGGATTTGTGGGACCGTAGACCTAGATATTTTCTCATATTGAATTCATTATTGCAAGTTTCAATTTTTAACAGTTTTAATTAATTGCTTTCTTACAATCTCGAAAAACCCTCGAATTTCCCTTTTTAGTTAACTCAAAGTAAAACCTAAGTCATGTGGATTCGACCATGTATTTACCACTACTACATCCAAGCGGGATTGGTAACTCGAGTATGGGTTATATTTAGCACGAACGACATGTGAACAAACTTTGGCGCCATTGTCGGGGACTTAGTTTTTTATTCTGAGTATAGTTAGTTTCTTTTTTTTCTTTTTCTCTGCATTAACTATATGGAGAATGCCGAAGAATTTGAGTTGGGGTCTGGGTTTATCCATCTCCTACGCTCTTTTCATAGTAGCAGGAATGATGATCCAATTACTTTTTTGAAGGATTTTTAGGCTAACTGCAAGTCCATGAAACCCTCTATAGCGAATGAGGACACGGTAAAGCTTAGGACTTTTTTCATTTTGTTTAGAGACAAAGCCATGAATTGCTTTTCTATCTTCTGCGTGGTTGCATTATTTCTTGGAATGAGGTGACAACTGAGTTTTTAAAAGAGTATTTTCCCGAGGATAGAGTTGCTCAGCTCATTGAGGACATGCAATGTCAAAATGAAAGCGAGGAATCATTTGGTGCATATTGGGTTCACTTTTAGCGATTGATTGCTAGTTGCCCGCTGCATGGCCAGACTAAGAAGGCCATAGTCCGTTTCTTCTATGTTGGCATGCACCAATAGAGAGACGCATGATTGACAGTCACATTAGAGATAAGACACCGACTCATATGAGGCAGTTATATGAGGACATCGCACATCAGTCACGCCGTTATGAAGATCTTGATGATCCTGGTGATCGTTATTCGACTCAATATCCCCTAAAAACTGAACTCTGTCCCATCTAGAAGCTGAATAGTAACTAACTTACTATAACAGTCCAGGTGCGTGTGGTATGCGGCTAGTCAATTCATGCTAAGTAAAACATCAAACTCAAGAAACTTTATCACTTGTTAGTCTACTAGTAGTTGGTGTTTCTCTATCTCAACTACGCATGGTTTGCTGCAGTGCTCTACTCAGCTGTGTACATATGTCCTTAAAGTGGCTTGTCTGACCGTACTTTGAACATGCCCTATATAGTCCTAGCCCTGGTGGAATCCGTTGTCCCTGTCTCTATCCGGATCTCTGTGACTGTGCATGTCCAAATCTTGGTGAGTGTGCATGTCCACTGCTTTTACCCCTATCTCAACTATCAATATATTGCATTTATGACTGTGGCACTGATCGAGTTGCTTGAGGAGCCCGGCTAGCATAACTCGGCGCTGGTGTGGCTAAAACATATTATGTCTGAGCAAGTCATGATGGCGGTGCAATTGACCTAACACTAAGCCCTACAGTCCTTGAGACCTTGATGTCTATGCTTTTTCATCTTCTTATCCATCCCAAATCGGCGCTTTGATTCTGCATCTGCTCTCGCGATCCTAACCTTATGTGAATGTGTACGCATATACATTTCCCTATCCAGACTCCTCTCATAGGCTCTCTATAGTGTCCCCGATTCAGGTAATAAACCCTCTATAAAATAATAAGCTTGATATGTGACATCCTCAAATTCTAGGCAAACCGGGCACTGCTACATCGTCAGATACGTCATCAGGTAATGCCAAGTCACTCGCACGCATATCCATGACGACTGGCGACATTTACTGAATATTTTGGAATTTTTCATAACATATCCAATTATTCTAGCCTTTATATTAAATTTAGTTTGATAAGACTAGTTATGCAATTATTAGCTGACTTAGTAATTTATCAATTGTAAGTGATGTTTTCTGATGACTATAGAGTAAGTCTTATAGTTTCAGAACTTAAAGTGTGAGTTATTATCATTTAAGTTGTTTATTATAGCGAAAGTCTTTCTGTTTAGCATGCAATATAATAAAGTAAGAAGTTTATGCAATTAAACAAACCGTAACTAGTAGAAAACCCTACAAAAGGGTACCATGTATATCTGCAACTTGCCACAAAGAGACAAGTTCTAGTGAGTAAATGTTGGGGCATGTGTTCTAGGTCAATCTACAAACATTATTTATCTTATGATTTTAGTTAATTAAATTTGAGGTTTTCATTTACTGTGTTCATTATATGTGATTGCATGTTTACCTTATAATATGATCCTTGGGTATTTGTTGAAATATCTTAAATGTCCCTAGTCGGTCATTATACTGGGAACTATAATGAATTAAGACTAGTGTGAATTTTGATTGATAGTCATGTGATGATAATGCATATTGGGATACAAATTGAGATCATAAGTACTTGTTATAGAACAAGGTATTGGACCAACCCGCTATAAGAATACCACATGGATTAAGTCATAGGTGTTACTTATGATAGGTATATTATTTAGTCATTCGACTTGAGATTACCATTGTTGACTTATGGGGTTCATATGCACCAAAAATTCAAAACAATTTTTGAAAAACCCCCAACAGGATCGAAAATAAGTTCCATTAAACTATATCTACAAAAGTAAATCATACCTTAATTCATGATTTCCTTATTTGATTGTTCAATCTCCAACATGCTCAAGTGTCCATCCTCTATTGGAAATCCAGACTCAAATGGTGACCACGATTTGGAGTGCTAGCCCCTAGAGAGATAAAAAACGTTTTTCTTTCTCTCACAAAATCCAGTGAGCTCGAAAATAGCAAAAATGAAATTCTTGTTTCGTTTTAGGGTTTCAACCACTATTTATATGAGTAGATATGCCATCACTTAAAATCCTATTTGTAATACAATTATTGTATTTAGGCAATTTAAGCAAATTACATATCCCTATTAATAAGTTATCATATAACAAATCGTAAGGGCTTTTATGTCAAAAATTTACTCTTGACTAATTGAACTTGAGCAAAGCCATTCTTTGTGTGCGACCTAATAGGTTCATGCGACATTGGCAGTGAACTAAAATCATTTTGGTACACAAGTCATAAGTGGTCTCTAGCAAGGCATTATGACTACCCAAGTAGCATGAATATCAAAATCTACAACCTAATAAATAATATATATCATATCCTTTTGTTGTGCGATATCCTTTGATCAAACATAAGGGATGGAAAGTCACCCTTAATGTTCAATCGTACAAGTCTTGATCTTTAGGTAGACTGAAAACATTCAAGTGACATTGATCATATCAATTCACTTGGACTTGGCCATTTAACAATCTAACATATCGAGGGATCCACTGATATCTCTTTATACGATAGGGACATATTTTATCTTGATTACACACCTTCACATATTATTCACATGATAACCAATCATAATCTTTATAATCGTTCGCTTAAAGACAACGTTTGATTGTGTCAAAATACCATGCTCATAATGTTGAAGTCTATGGTAATCTCAAGTCGAAAGACTAAATGATATACCTATCATGAGTAACACCTATGACTTAATCCATGTGACGTTCTCATAACGGGTCGGTCCAATATCTTGTTCCCTAAAAAGTACTTATGATCTCGATTTGTATCTCTGTACATATAATATAGTTCATCACAAATTGTGAATAACTATCATACAATAAATTCAGGATCAAATGCGTAGCCAACTATTGTCTTATGAGAAATTTAAGTCTGTCAAAATGGTCAATATAGCCCTTCATTTTCAAAACATGAGGACTAACTGATGCACCCTTAGCCATTTTGCAAGAATTAAGTTTCTTGACTGTCTCGAACATTTATCGCCTAGCCTGTTGTTGGAACATCTCCTTTAGCATTGTAGCCATGTCGTAAGCATGTATTCCATGTCCTTCAAAAGTTCGGGAACCATGGTTGCCAACATAATGCATTCAACATCAGTAGAGTTGTTGACATGCTTAGTATGTGCATCCTTCACGGCTCTTAATGTATTGGCTGGTGGTTCCTCAGAAATAGGATCATATAGGACAAACAACTTGCATTCATGCTTAAGAACAATTCTCAAGTTTCTGAACCAGTAAAAAAAGTTTGTCCCAGACAACTTATCCTTCTCAACGATGGATCGCGGTGACAAGGGATTAGTGTCATTTGAAGAGGCCATAGATCTACAATAAAGATTATGCAAAATTTTATTTTAGTATAGAGGAATAGACTCTCACTAAATTAACAACCCTCCTTAAACACTATGTTAATTTAAGGAACTAAAATCCATGTTTCACCTAATTCCAAGAAAAATAAGGCATGACACTTTGAATTAGGTTATTTAGATAGGTACATATTACCAATTACATCATATGTAACTTTTAGTTGTTTTTATGAGATTATGACATCATGTATCTTAGCATGTTTTATCTCATCTTGTGCCTAAAGCTCAAAATCGTTTTGATAGCTTTATCAAGTCTAACCATTTCAAGTAATAAAGTAACCATTACTCAATTTGTCTCAACAAGATAACACAATACGGTCTGCAGAGGCATAC
The DNA here is from genome assembly GCA_039657325.1 of Stephania cephalantha. NCBI lineage: Eukaryota > Viridiplantae > Streptophyta > Magnoliopsida > Ranunculales > Menispermaceae > Stephania > Stephania cephalantha. The sequence continues at coordinate 30,758,652 of CM077570.1, read as the reverse complement.
CCATATTGATGCGATCAAAGCCTCGACAAGTGTTTGAGAATGGATGACACTTGACTTAAAATTTGGAATACAAATTTTTTTATTTGTTTTAGTGATAATAATTTAAACAAAATAAATATCATATATTACAATGCATGTACAATCACTAAAAAAGTTAGGAATCTCATATAAATATATATATATATATACACTAGTGTATGGCACGTGCACGTGCGTTGCACGTAGATTATAAATAGGGAACAATTACAAGTTAAATGGAGAGAATTTAGGAGTAATTTGTGCAATTTTGAAATCTAAAAAAAAAAAAAAAATAACTATAATCTTTGTCTCTCTCCCATACATGTTATTTGCTCTTTCCCAAATCTCTCTCTCCCACGTTATTTGCTATTTTCCAATTTCCACTTTCAAACTCCCAAGTCCCAACCACTAAAAAAAAGAAAAAAAAAGTTAGTTAAATCGAGATATACTCAAATACCCTTAATTTTATTTGTTTGCAAATTATTCCAACCAATAAAAAAGAACCTTTTGAGGATAGTTTTAGAAATAAAACTATTTTGGCTTCAAGAAGATCCTAAAGGGTATTGCCATTATATATATATAATATATATATATATATATATATATATATTAGACAACGAATTCCAGTTCTGAATATTAAAAATCGCCTAAAACTTCTCATTATTTTAGTCAATCCAATCGACAAAAACTACCCCTTATTTTAATTCTGAAAAAATATTAATTAAAACATTTTTAATTAACTTGGACCCACCTTTAACTTAATATCTTATCCTAATCTAATTAGAATTTAAGATTCTTGGAATCCTTATCCAATACGAATTTGTTATAAATCTCACTTATCTTATAGGATTTGCAATTCTTATCCGATTAAAGTTTATCTTCTATCTAGGAGGAAGATACTAACATATAACCATAACAAGATATATGATCAAAACCAATTTCGATTTTTATTCATGCAAAACAAGCAATTGAATCAAGAAATGCAATATTAATCATGCATTCAACATCAGAATTATATTAAACTAATCATATTAACCTAATCATGATTTCTATTATGAAGACATACATAATTATTGAACAAAAACGAATTATGCATTCAACACCAAAATCACAGAACCTAAACATGACTTCTACTATGAACATACAAAATTCGCATTGTTCAATATTAAAAAACATATCTTAATCAAAAATTTCTAAACATGAATACTATCATTGAATCAAATCATACGTATGTATTAATATACATGAATTAACAACATGCTTTAAAACCAATTCTTGATAACAATTATCACAAAACATGTATGTACATCATATATACATTAATCAAGATCAAGTTTTTCACAAATATATCATATATACATCAAAGAAAACATGCAAACGTTTAATAGAACCATGCATATGACTCTGATACCACTGTTATGGTGTGTTCGGTTCGCATGACTTCTTAAATAATCCGTTGGATTAGATGTAATCCGTTTTTCGGTTCGCATGATTAGATAATGTCATCGGATTAAGTTATCATACAAACTTTGAACTAAACAAAGTGAACTCTCATCCTATCACTAGCTAATCCAAGTTGAGGATTCTTGAGGAACATTATGAAACTTTTCGAGTTGGTTCAGATGAAGACATTGCCACTACAAATACATGCTTCACTAAGATCTTGAATAAGATCAAGAACCTTGGAAATAATTATGATCAAGAGACCTCGGTGTACAAGTTCATTAGAAGTTTGCCTAAGGAATGGGATGCCAAGAATTATGCTATCCAATCAGTGGAAGATCTTGAAAGTTACACTTTTGATGCTCTATGTGGAGAATTCACGGTTCATGAATTGGAACTAAAGGACCGAGTAAGATTGGAAGCACTCGATGGTGCCTTTAAGAAAGAGATGGCTTTGAAGGCAAATATTCCACCGACAAAATTGAAAGCACCTATTCCACCAGTTGAGATCGTTGATAATGAAAAGTCTAGTGATGAGAATGATCTTGAGGAGGAAGTGGTAATGCTTTCAAGAAAGCTCCACAAGGCTATGTGCAAACGCGACAAGTATAAGAGAAAGTTTGAGGTTGGAGGCAAAGGAGGCAAATCAAGTGAAGTAGTCTGCTTCGGTTGTGGAAAACTAGGTCACATCAAGCTGATTATCGATCCAAAAAAATTGGGGCAAGAAAAAAAGGAAAGAAGAGCTTCAAGGCAAAATGGGACGACTCATCTTCATTTAGCTCTGACTCCGAGTTGGAAAATGAAAAGGCTATACTTTGTCTCATGACACAAAGTGAGGTAAATAATTCAAATGCTTTAAACTTTGATAATGCCTAAAAATCAAGATTTATAGTACACGGATCATTCACATGCCAAATAATGCAAAAAACATAAACATAAACTAGGTCTCCTATATAGGGCTTCAAAATCTATGAAAGAATGCCCCTAGATTTCCTAGTTGTGTGTTCATGATGCACTAGATTGTAGCACGTGTGACCCGACCCTCAGTGAATAGTAACCCGAGCTTGCCCTTGGTGCACGTGTCTGTTACTCAGCAGATTTGGCCATCATCGCGAGGGACCAAGTGAAAGAGTATTGGGGGCACCCAACAAAGGGAAACCGGTGACCCGAAGTACAGTCTAGTCCATCTAGAGTAAGCACACACAGTTTGTGTTAGCTTATATATTATTTATTCATACGATGAGCCAATTACATTGCCTGTCTTTTACATTCTGCATGTCTATTTAACAATATTTCTTGCATTTCTTTACTTTATTTATGCGAATGCTTAGAGGGGTTCCTTAGGATTTTACTCACTGGATTCGTCATCTGTCTTTTATGATGTCGGGTGTAGATCCTAGTACCAACAGGGGCAAGGGGATCCTAGGCGACTACATATGATTGCCCGCTGTCAAGGACCTACTAGTACGTGTTTATTTTGATATGTTGTATTATTTTGGGTATTGGGAGACTAGAGTGACACTGTACATGTATATATACACTATTTTATGGTATCGTCGCCTATATACATAGTAATTTTCTGGGTTTTCCATTGTAGGACATGCTCATATGGATAATGTTTATAATGTTAATTTAACACTTTATTTGCTTAAACTAAGGCTTCCACTGATTTATTTTTAACTTGTAAAATACAAACCACTAGCACGGCTAGGACTCGAATAAGCTACAAATAGTTGAACTTAAGGAATTTCATATACTTAAGGAAATAACCTAAGAAAATATGAATAATCAACTAACTAAATTGGTACCACACACGTGGACACGATTATCGAGACATGAGATGGACGGACAGGTGCCGGATACGTGTAGTTGGACCCATCGGGCGAGGAGCGCACGACACGACGACACCCCGGAGCGACCTCAAGGCCCGGGGCTGCCACACGTTGGGCTACCATCCACGAACCAAAATGAGCTTTCGTTCCCTCTAAAAGGTTTAAGGACTGCACCGCCTGTCCTACATCTTGAGCTCCTTTTTTCAGTGGTGGAAATTCCACCCTTTTAATTAGAGTCGGACATGAAAAGGATTTATGCCCCACCTTCCCACAAGTAAAAAAAATATGTGGAATCCCCTCATATTCCACCCTCTGCCAATCACCTTCTAGTTTAAACTTCGGAATGAGGTTTGGATAGGTCCAGTTAGACTGCTACCCTAACAAAACGCCCCCTTTTGGCAATGGACGTTTTCATGTCTACCTTAATCATCTTCCCAATCTTATCGCCAATTCTCACCAGTATAGGCTCTTGGTAGTACATAAATGATTAAATGGTGAGTTTGGGAAATGAGGCCACGCTGAGACATTAATAATCGATGTCTCTATATCTCTGAAAGATGGTGATCATTATTGTACTGATAAGCAGTGACCCATAATGACCCAAGGTTTTGAATTTTTTACAAAAATACTAATGTTTTTAGTTTAAATCCGAAAAATAGGGTGGTGTTTTTTTTTTCACCAGAATAGGCAATAACGCCTTTTGAAAAGGCGCTATCCAAGCCACGTGGATTTTTGGCTGACGTGGACGGTCCACGTGGACTGCCCTTACACAGATAGCGCCTTTTGAAAAGACGCTATCTGTGTAAGGGCGTCCACGTGGACATCGGCCGACCGAATAGCGCCTATGGGTTGTACGGGTTGTCCGCCTCGCAATACGCGCTATCCGTGTAACCCGCTATCCGTGTAACCCGGTCCACGTGGTCATCCTACGTGGACATCGGCCGACCGAATAGCGCCTATGGGTTGTACGGGTTGTCCGCCTCGCAATACGCGCTATCCGTGTAACCCGGTCCACGTGGTCATCCTACGTGGACATCGGCGCTATTCGGTCGGCCGAATTGGATAGCGCGTATTGCGAGGCGGACAACCCGTACAACCCATAGGCGCTATTCGCTCGGCCGATGTCCACGTAGGATGACCACGTGGACCGGGTTACACGGATAGCGCGTATTGCGAGGCGGACAACCCGTACAACCCATAGGCGCTATTCGGTCAGCCGATGTCCACGTAGGATGACCACGTGGACCGTCCACGTCAGCAAAAAATCCACGTGGCTTGGATAGCGCCTTTTCGAAAGGCGCTATTGCCTATTCTGGAGAAAAAAAAAATACACCACCCTATTTTGTGAAATAAAATGTAAATGTGCCCTATTTTGTGAAAAACACCCAAGGTTTCTCCAGCAGTGCCTTCATCACATCACTCTTAAATGACATTTTGGACCATACAGAAGTCCACCAGTCAAAACTCACCCGTCGGCATTGACGGTTCCTGGATCTTCAAACAGAAGGTCTTATACCCTTTCGAAAGTCCCATCATTTTGATTACTACATATAACTTCTAAGGCTCATGCAACATTTGTTTCAAATGAGGGGACAACTGCATGCGGAAACTCAGCTCCTCATTCGAGAAAGCAAAGTCTTCATCTCTGATCACGTCAGACAATTTTGGTGTTTTTCCAAAACTAGGGGTGGTTTACAATTTCTTTCACAAAATAGAGTGGTGTACTTTGAAATAACCAAAGTAGGCAATAACGCCTTTTCAAAAGGCGTTATTGTATGATGTTGGTTCGGTGGCGGTGAGGTGGCGGTGACGTGGCAGCGATTTGTACAGATAGCGCCTTTTCAAAAGGCGCTATCTGTACATTTGGCCGCCACATCACCGCCACCTCACCGCCATCCAATAACGCCTTTTGAAAAGGCGCTATTGGTTAAGTTTGTTGGCGATGACGTGGCGGTGAGTGGCGGTGATGTGGCGGCCAAATGTACGAGATAGCGCCTTTTGAAAAGGCGCTATCTCGTATAATTCGCCGCCACTTCACCGCCACGTCACCGCCACGTCACCAACCGGACTTCGCCGATATGTCCGCTTAACGCCGCTGCCGCTGGTCCGCGACCTCCATGGGCGTTGCTTGCTTGGCTGCTTGCGCTATTGCTGGGCGTGCCGTCACCGCGAAGCTGCTTGGATCGCGTCGTCCTCGGCCGCTCCCGTCCCTCGCTCGGCTGTTGTGCTGTCGTCGTCGTAGTTGAGCGATGTCGACTTTAAAAATATATTTTTTTTGAATATATATACATTGGTTATAAAAAAGAAACTAATTTATATATATATATATATATATATATATATATACATTGGTTCCAACCTTCAACTCTCTTTTCTAAACTAACTAACATTAACTAACATAACCAAACCAAACTAAAAACTAACTAACTAACTAACTAACTAACTAACTAACTAACTAACTAAACTAAACTAACTAACCTTAACTAACCTAACCAAACCAAACTAAACTAAATAACTAACTAACCTTAACTAAACTAAATAACTAACTAACTAACATAACCAAACTAAACTAACTAACAAACTAACTAACAAACTAACCAAAGTAAACTAAACTAACTAACCTTAACTAACCTAACCAAACTAAACTAACTAACAAACTAAATTAACTAACCTTAACTAACTAACCTTAACTAACCTTAACTAACCAAACTAAACTAAACTAACTAACCTTAACTAACCTAACCAAACTAACTAACTAACTAACTAACTAACTAACTAACTAAACTAAACTAAACTAACTAACCTAACCAAACTAAACTAACCAACTTAATAACCTTAACTAAACTAAACTAACTTCCTAACTAACTTAACTTAACTAACTAACTAACTAACCAAAGTAAACTAAAATAACTAACCTTAACTAACCTTAACTAAACAAACTAAACTAAACTAACTAACCCGAACTAACCTAACCAAACTAAACGAACTAACTAACTAACAAACTAACGAACTAACTAACTAAACTAAACTAAACTAACTAACATTAACTAACCTAACCAAACCAAACTAAACTAACTAACTAACTAACCTTAACTAAACAAAACTAACTAACCGTAACTAACCTAACCAACCAAACTAAACTAAGTAACTAACTAACCTTAACTAAACTAACTAACTAACTAACTAACATAACCAAACTAAACTAACTAACAAACTAAACTAACTAACCTTAACTAACCTAACCACCTAAACAATACAAACTAAGTAAAGTAAAATGACTAACTTAACTAACTAAACAAAAAACCAAAAAAAGTAAATCATTACCCAAATAATGAGTCATAACCTGACCTAACCTAAGTCAACTAACAAACGTAACCTAACTAACTATACTAACCTAAAATTACCCAACAACAGAACTGAAGTAAACTAATCAAAAGTAGCACGTGTGATGCATACCTAACTTTGTGCATGACATTGCGGTGTGTTTTGTGTTGAAGTTCAATGTAGACCGTGACGATTCTCACACAAACAACAAAAAATAAACTAACTTAATTGAAAACTAAACATACTAACTAAATGGAACTAACCAAAGTAAACTAACTAACCTTAACAAACCTAACTAACCTTAACTAACCTAACCACCTAAACAATACAAACTAAGTAAACTAAAATAACTAACTTAACTAGCTAAACAAACAACCAAGAAACGATTAACTAAACTACCAAACGAAACTAAACAAACAACCAAGTAGCTCGAGAGTTACTTTTTAACAACCTAACCTAACGTAACTATGTGAACTAAACTCGACTAACCTAACCTAACCTAACTATGTAAACTAAATTAACTAAACTACACTAAGGAACATACCCTAACTCAACTACACTAAACTAAAATAACCTCAACACCTAAATTAAACTTACTTAACTAACTAAGCTAATTAACCTAACCAAACTAAACTAATATAACCTAACCACCTACACCTAACTAACTAAGCTAACCACTTATGTTAAATTAAACATATAATCTAAACTAACTTAACAAACTAAACTAACTATTGAAGAGTAATCACATATACGACATTATAATAATATGAAAAACATGAGAAATACGTTTTTTCAATGAGAAGGTTGTATACACGTACTCCGTGAACCCAATATATAAGTTATCTACAAATCACCATGACATCAAGAAACTCATCATGCAGGTCTATTCCGGCGGTTACGTTGACGTTGTTGCTCGGTGATGCAAACCGGACGTACTCTTTGTCTAGTTGGACGTTGTGTTTGTACATCCGGTTGAGGTTGTTGAGGTGGCTGGTCTTGCATTGAATTACGTCGAGTAGATTGATGCGTTTCCTCTGGTGCTTCACTCGACTCACCTCTCGCTCATCGATGCTCCCAAAAATAGGAGGTGGAACCATCCCAAAATATTGGCTTCCTGTATGGGGTTGGGGGAAAGGAACATGAGGCTGCGGCATGGTCAACAAGTTCTTGAATGATGGATCTCCACTATATGGCATATTGTAATTATAAGGAGTAGGAGTATATGGACTAGGCATGTATTGAGGCAGTGACGGATACATTTGATGATGAGACACTCCATGGACCACATATGAAGACGACGGCCCGGGTGCGTAAGGATCAAACTGGTAAGGAGGAAGATTCACGCTCGGCGGCCTGGGTACAAACATTTGAGGTTCTGCTTGGGGTGTGGACGATGCAGGAATGTACCCATGAGAAGAATGAGTTGGTGGGGATGATCGTTGGCTACTCTCGCCAACGCGTCTCGTTCTACTCACTCTCGAACGAGATGTACGTGCTTGGAGGAGACGTCTGCTACTCTCTGCAGCAATCTCAGTCTGGTTAGATGGACGTGGTGGACGAGGACGTCTGGTGCGTTCCCACACAGTCTCTGGTCGTGTTCGTCTTCTTCTCACCTCTATGTTTGGTTCGCCCTGATCGTCTTCTTCATCTTCCTGTTCAATATCCTCATTTATGCCTTGTTCGACGTCATTTTCGTCATGCGAAAGATTAGACCGTTGCCTTTCATCTTCGTCTAAAATTTTAATCCATTCATCAAGCGCTGCAAGACCTTGCTCATACCCATCCTCGATAAACACTCGCCTCAGTCGATGCACCAAGTTACGCTGATATACAAAATATAAGAGGTCAAAGCACGCAATATAAGATATTGGATGTTCGAGGAAAATAAATAGTTAGGAGATTACCGAGTAGTCACGTAACGCCCCGTCGTGTCAAATGAATCTCATAGTGACCGAGCGATACCACGTCATGTATTCTTCATGATCGTGGCCTTCATTAAGTGCCGCTGTGGCAATGGTGTCCCCACGATTCTCCCACATGTGTATGTAGCTTGCGTGAAAAGTCACCCAATTTTCATGATGATGTCCACGCAATTCGAGGCGGTGCAGTTGGGCGTCATAAGCACAATTAGGTGGCACCACTTGTACCATACCGAATTGTCTCATAACCCTTTCTGGTCGATGCCACTCCACAATGTGGAAACAAATAAGGGGACACGTCGATAGCCAACTCCCGTGACCATTTGTACAGAAATCGGGAAGACACTCCATGAGTTCAGTATATGGTTGCCATACCACATCATCCTCATGCCTTTACGAGTCGAGTGCATCACGGTAAGCCGATACGACGTGCGTCGCACTTTGTGAAAATGCATCGAGCCATCTGCGTAGAAAACAATAAGTTTAGATAAATGAAATTGGACAAGAATTTTTATCAAATTAATGCCAAATCGACTTTAATACCTGTGTCCCAGTGGAACGTCCATAAGCATATTTTGGCCATCCACCGTTCGCGGTTGAGCTCTAGAAACACGCAGGCGTCGCGGTGCTATGAATGGAAATCTGTCCCATGCCCACAATTGTACAAGAATTGACGCGCCAGCAACCTCATGTGCCCCTGCGCGAGATCAGTGACACAACTCCCTGTACAAATAAGCCAAACATGCACTCCCCCAACTATATTGTCCAGCTACTTGGAAATCCTCTAGCAATGGTAGGAACATCAAATGTACGAATCGATTAGACTTGTCGGTGAAAAGACAACCACCGATGAGTTGTAGTATGTACGATCGAACGTAACGTTGGACCGACTCCTCATCGCTATCATCATCTATTGCTGGTACATTACGCTCAAGCCAATCGACCTTAAGTTTACATCCAACGACGTCATCTCCACCAGGAGTTCGTCCAAGTAGCATCTCACAGACATCAGCATAGTCTGCGTCCGTCGTTCCTGTCACGGGCATACCTTCGATAGGTAATCCAAGCTGTACCGCACGTCTTGAAGTGTAATGGTGCACTCCCACAATGCATGTGAAATGTATGCGTCTCAGGGCACCATCTCTCTACAAACGCAAGTAATCAAAGCCCAATCAAGGCTGAAAAATGCTACCCGAGATATCCCATAGAACCCACTGGAACGAAGATATGGGATCATCCTAGAATGATATCGCATCGTTCGATCAACGACCCCACGCGTCTTCGACGTACGCGCATTGTTTCGTACACCTTGTAATTGATAGTGTATGAACGTATGTTTTTGATACATTATTGATGTAAATTTGACGTATTGATGTAAAACAGGTTACCTCGCCCCTCCATGTTCACGTTGATCTGTGTGTAGATTGGAGTTGCAATAGTGATGGATCTGAAGGTCCTGGATCCATTGCAGTACAACTACAAAGAATGTTAGAAAAATAAAATGAGTGTTGTACGAAACCAAACGATAAGTATTTAATAAATGTTCACACAAAAACACACGACGAAAATGCTCATAAGCAACATATGTACGAACTTAAGTTACTTCACACAATATACAAAATCGACTATAGGTTGTCATTGGATGGTTGAGGTCTCCTTGGACAAATTTTTTTGTTATGTCCCTCTAAACGACATATACCACACCGGTTCTTCCTAGTTGGGACTCGTTCACGGTCTGTTCAAGTGTTTTTAAGTGGATCGCAACGAATTCAAAGTCTAAATGAGCTTGGTGTACTATATATATGGTTTCTTAAATTTTGGGGCTTTCCTTAACATGAAATAGAACATATATGTTTGTGTAGTTTTGTGTATTGGAGGTAGGTGCATCATGGGGGTGAATCATGCGTTGAATCAGATCATATAAATTCTAGCTTCTTTTTAGCACGCATGCAGGTAGGTGTAATTGCGATTCAATATGGATGTGCGAATTAACAACACCTATGTGATAACTAAACTACACTAACCTAAACAAAATTGGCAAACAAATCTAGCAACATTGTGATAACTAAACAAACTACATTAACTAAACTAACTTACGTAAACTAACCTAAATACCTAAACTACCTAAACACTAACCAAACTAATACAAAAACTTAAACTAACTTAAACAAACTAAATAAACTAACTTAAACAAACGTAATTACCTAAACAACTTTGGCAAACAAATCTAGCAACATTGTGATAACTAAACAAACTACATTAACTAAACTAACTTACGTAAACTAACATAAATACCTCAACTACCTAAACACTAACCAAACTAATACATAAACTTAAACTAACTTAAACAAACTAAATAAACTAACTTAAACAAACGTAATTACCTAAACACACTACCTTAAGTAAACTAACTAACCTAAAGACCAAAAATAACGTAACTTAATTGACTAACCTAACTAAACAAACTAACTAAACTAAACTAACCAAACTAAACTAGCTAACCTTAACAAACATAAATACCTATACTAAACTAAACTAAAGTAAACAAACTTAACTAACTAAAAATACTTAACTAACTAAACTAACTACCAATACCTAAACTAAACATCTAACCTAAACTAACTAAACTAACTTAAACAAACGTAATTAACTAAACATACCTCCTCCTTCGGTAAATTAACTAAAATACCTCAAACAAACTTAATTAACTAAACTTAATTCACTAAACTTAATTAACTAAACGTAATTAACTAAACCAACTTAACTAAAATTAAATAACTAAACTAACTTAAACAAACATAATTACCTAAACTAACTTAAACAAACTCACTAAACTAAACTAAACTAACTTAAACAAACTTAATTAACTGACTAACCTTAAACATACGTAATTAACTTAAACAAACTTAAACTAACTTACGTAAAACTTAATTACCTAAACTCACTTAAACAAACTAACTAAACTTACTTAAACAAACTAACTTAAACAAACTTAATTAAGTAACTAAACTAAAACAAACTAACTAAACTTACTTAAACAAACTTAAACTAACTTAAACAAACTTAATTAACTAAACTAACTTGAACAAACTTAGACTAACTTAATCAAACTAACTTAATCAAACTTAATTAACTAACAAACGTCACCTAACTAACTAAACTTATTATACAAACTAAACTAACGTAAACATACTTAATTAACTAAACTCACTTAAACAAACTAAAACTAACTTAATCAAACTAACTTAATCAAACTAACTTAAACAAACTTATTAAACAAACTAAACTAACGTAAACATACTTAATTAACTAAACTCACTTAAACAAACTAAAACTAACTTAATCAAACTAACTTAATCAAACTTATTTAACTAACTAAACTAACTCAACTACACATACCTCCTCCTTCTCTTACTTCCATTCCGCTGCTACGCTGGCCTGATGCCGCAGCCGCCGCCGCTGCTCCTTCCTCCTCCGTCGCCGCCAGGAGATCCCTCCTCCGTGGCCGTCACCGCGTTTCGCTCACCACCGGACCGCCACAAGCCACCACGTACCCGCGCGCCGCTGCTGCTTTGAGACGCCGCTCCTTGCTCGGTGCCCCCGCCAAGCTCTACAAAAGTCTCCGCCACGTGCCACACTCGCCCACTCTCTCCCGTGCGTCTCTCGGTCGCCCCTCCTTCTCCTCCTCCTCCTCTGTCTCGGCTCTCGGTTCACTCCCCCTCCCCTCCTTAAGTACCCGACCCACCCCACTATCCAAGTGTACCCGTGACCTACCACACCCCCTACCCCTAACCTACCACTGTAAAGCCGAAACCGACGCAGAGAATATATTCTCTGCGTCGGTTTCGGGAAGATGACCGTGGGGTGCAGATAGCGCCTTTTGAAAAGGCGCTATCTGCGCCCCTAAGTCACGGGTTTTCCCGGTCCACGTGGATCCATGTGGACCGGGAAAACCCTATTTTCTCCACGTGGACACTGATAGCGCCTTCGCAGATGGCGCTATCAGTATGTCACGGGTTTTCCAGGTCCACGTGGATCCACGTGGACCGGGAAAACCCTATTTTTCCCACGTGGACACGGATAGCGCCTTCGCAGAAGGCGCTATCAGTGTAATGTGTCCACGTCGGTCCACGTGGACATGTCGACGTGGACATGTACACTGATAGCGCCTTCTGCGAAGGTGCTATCAGTGTCCTTCATGCCACGTTGTCCGGACACATGGATAGCGCCTTTTGAAAAGGCGCTATCCATGTGTCCACATCAGAAAAAAATTTATGCCACGTAGATGGCGCCTTCCCATTAGGCGTTATTGCCTACTTCCCGGAAAAAAAAAAGTTCACCCCTATTTTCCTCATTAAAACTAAAAACATGTGTACTTTGGTAAATTTTTCGACAATTTTTGCCAATCTAACTGACCCTCCACCTTATTCTTATATGAACGAGGCTTTTGTCCTGCATCCGTGCCTCATGTCAGGCGTGTCTAATAAATTTTGCATTTATATTGTACTTTAAATATTTTGTAGTGATGATAAGTGAAAATCGTCTCCATAGAGATTTATCAAACTTCTCCAGGAAAAAGGACTTTTAAAGGTTTTTATTATTTTTACTTTTACTTTACTTAATTTAATTAAAAACAATAATTAAACTAACTAATAACTAACTATAATATAATAATACTTAACTAACTATATTATCTAAACTAACACAATCCAAATTCACAACCAATCAAATAGATTCAATTCAATAATAAATAAATATCTAAACAAATATTCAGAACAATGAAACATAAACTCGTTTTGCATTCTAAACATGAAACACCTACCATATAGTTATGATCATACTTCATAAAGTAAGATAGATCATTAAACTCTAATTATAAGTAAGTAAATAGCATTTAGTGTAACAACCTGCATTTAATTCACTATTATTAATAACGTGGTTGCAGACGTGGTTGACAGCTCAGACGCTCGTGGGACCCACGGCTAGGCTAGTGTGCGCTTGGAGCTAGGAAAATAGTTATTTTGTGTGCTGAATTGTTTAATTTACGATGCATATGTTGAAACTGATTAAACGACATTGTAATGTGTGTAATTATATTATATTTGACGTGCGAGACTGTGTGTTAAGTGTTCGCCTCGATATGCATGTCGACGCGGGTGCCGGGTAGGCTAAAAGACTAAATAATAGGCCCGGGAACATAATACACACATAAAATGAATAAAATGGGTTAAATAATAATATGTAATGCATATATGGTGGTTAAGGACAAGGTAGTACGCGTATGTCGCTGTTCGGGACACGAAATCGGGCGTTGGAACACTCGAAATACCACTTTTTGAGTTAAAGACAAGGACGAGTGTGCCATTGGTGTCATTTTCGGAGTTATTAGAGGTTGGAAATGGAGCAAATGGAGTTCATTAGATTGCCTTGAGATGCACAAATGAGGGGAGATATCATTTACACTATAAAAAGTCAAAAATTGACTTATTCCACTACCTTTTCTCTATCCTTATCTTCACATCCGAATCATCAAAGCAAGGTGAGATTCACAAACACCTTAAATTTTTTTATCTTTTAATATCAATTTTTGAGGTGTTGGTGTGAATCCAATAGGGATTCTTAAGTGGTTGTTAAGTAGTTGTTTTGGTGGGTCTTAAATGCTATGAAGTTTAGTGGTTTGAGTTGTGGTTGTTGTTGTTGGTGGTGGTGGTGGTGATGTTTGAAACCCATAATTTTTTGCAAAACGTGCTAATATTCTTCCTGATGAAGAACGTATAGCTACCTGGGAATCTAGCGTGCTAATTCTCAGATCTAGCGCGCTAGATATTGCAGTTTTGACATTATTTTTGCTAAGTGACATAAAACACATCCAATTGGCTAAAAATCAATTATAAATGGAAATAGGTCATTCCGGGTGGTAATTTGGATATATGGGTTTAGGCGGAGCCGCACCAAGGGTTATTTACGGGAAACAAAGTGCGGTTTGAGGTGTGTAGTATCCCAACTGAAATTTCTTGAGCAGTACTTATTTTTACTTTTGAATTCATATTCTGTCTTTCAATACTCTATTCTTGGTGTGATTTAATGGATGGACGCTGAGGCTCTCACTCCGTGCCATTTTTGTGTGTATGTCCAGTAGGCCATAACACATGTGCTAGGGATCTCGGTGAATAGTTCGACCCGAGAGTCGCGTCGGGGCACTTGTGGGTGCGTCGTTGGTTCCACGCCGACCACCTAGCGGATCTAGATACTGGCCTTGCTTGAGTGCTACTCGCCGGCAGTAGTCTATGGGGAGTCCGAAGTATGGTGCAAGTCTGACCCTAGGCTCTAGGAACACACTTTGAGCTTGCACTATTACTTATGCATGCGATGATCACAGTTGCCTGTATTTATTTCCGCATGTTTATTTAATAGTTTTGTTTAAATCCCAATATTTACTTTCCGTATTGCTCGCTTAATTTTTTTGGGAATACTCACTTTGGACTCGTCATCTGCCTTTTGTGATGGCTTGAGTGCAGATCCTAGTACAAGTCGTGGTAAAGGCAAGTTACTGGAATACATGTGATTCATAGACATTGAGCTAGGCTTGTACGTTTGTATTATATATACTTGGTTTTTATTTTAGGGATTTGAGATTAAGAGATACTTCAGGACTCTATATTTTTGATATTTTGATACATTGAGGTATATTTTGGTCTATGATGATATATGGGTTTTCCACACTAGGTATCAGAGTTAAATACATGACTATAATGTTTACTATTTTAGATTGTCATGATAAAAGTCTTCCGCTGTGATTTATTATGGTTTAAAATGATCTTAGTAGATGACTTGAATTCAGCAACAATTTAAACAGTAAATTGTTGTTTATTGTGGTTAATAATTGTTAATAATGATTAAAAGGTGGATGCGATAGCATGTGAGACACAGCTGGCGCTGGTAGGCCATGTTGTGGGCCCGCATTGGCCCTAGTGGCGATCCATTTGGAAAATGGGTCGTTGCATTTTGGTATCAGAGCAAAGGTTAGTGAACCTCGAGGAGTTGAAAGTTAACTCTGATACGATTACATTTGTGAATTAATTTGAGGATAAACTTGATGAATAAACTTTAGATGTAGAAACCCAAAGGAATTGCCTAGAGTCCTAGTTGGGAAGTTAGGTGAGATGGGTAGAAATCAGGGCTATACGTGTTATATTTTTGGTTGTGTAATACATACAATACACGTATATTTGACTGAGGCTGATTAGATGCACGTTCTTCGATGCAGATACCAATGGACGGACAACCTTCTTATGCTACTCAGCCTTAGGTCGGTGATACCAGTGATCCGACTAGATCGACTTTGACGTTAGAGTCATAAGCGCAGACTATGGATGATAGATTCGCGTTGCTGATTGGCATTATGAGAGCTCGGGATGCTCGGGAGACTACTATAGCTCCTACTACTGTTATGGTTGCACCGATGACTACGACGCAGGCAGTTGTAGCTCCTACTATAGCTGAGACTCAGGTGCAGACAGTAGTATTTGAGACATTGGTCGAGAGGGCTGCGCCAATAGCAGTACCAGCAGATACTGCAGTGGTTCTTACACCTGCGACTACCGAGCAGCCAAAAGTGGCATCTACTTCAAGGAGTGATGACAGTTGAGGCTAAGAAGATGAAGGACTTCATTAAGTTCTCACCAGGATACTTCTATGGAGCCGGGGACCTAGAGATAGTCGGAAGGTGGCTATTATCTCATGAGCGGCTACATGACTTGCTTCAAGTTGAGGATATTGATCGACCGAGGTTATCGAGTTTCTGCTTGAGAGCCGATGCTGCGATTTGGTGGACTACCTACATCGCGACTCATCCTGCTATGATTACTTGGGCCGAGTTTCGAGCATTGTTTATGGACGAGTACATACCTATAGAGGTCAGGGTTTGATTGAGGGAGGAGTTTTTGTCCTTGGTTTAGGGTGATATGTCTGTTACGGTATACATGGAGAGGTAGTGATATCTACTGTCGTACTCCATGGACATAGCAGGTACAGATCAACTACATATATATTATTTTGTCCGAGGTTTGGATGAGAGGATTGCGAGCACCGTTGTATCCAGTGGAGCTCGTACTCTAGCAAAGATTTATGACAGGTCCCTTGCACATGAGATATACCTGGTTCAGAGGGCCAGTCGATTAGCAATTCAGGGTGCATTACACAGTCAGCAGAGTCAGTCAGCTTTGAGTTCTCGGTTTGATCAGAGACCGAAGAGATAGAGGAGAGACCAAGATCGACAAAGACAGGGCTAGAGACCTCGCCGAGGTGATTGGCAGTCTGATCAGGGTCGCAGAGGCGATAAAGATCGTCGTAATGACCGGGATAGACGTGATGATCGCCAAAAGGCATATTCCATGGCTTCTACAACAGTTGATCAGCCTAAACAGTAGTATAGGCATGATAGAGGTCAGAGAGGCTAGAGTCGAGGCCAGAGTCAGGCGCAGAGTCATAGGAGTTCTGGCAGAGTAGAGACGTGTACATGTTACCGATGCGGTCAAGTGGGGCATAATGTGGCAGATTGTACCAGACCAGCACCACTACCACCATAGACGGAGCAGGCTAGAGATAGGGCCCAGACTACCGCCTTTGGGGTCGCACAGCGGGACAGAGAGGCGACCAGATAGCTGATTGAGGATACGTTATCTATTTGTGGTATTTCCATGCATATTATGATGGATTCTGGTAGCACACTGTCTTTTATTTCTAGACTCATGGTAGGAGAGTTAGGGTTACCTACACAGTCCTTAGATACACATCTTATTCTCAGTACGACAGCTGGAGATAAGATTTACCCTAACCGGATATGTTGGAATTGTATTATGAAGATTGAGTGACATCAACTACTGGCTGATTTGAGAGTGTTAGTGTATTTGGAATTCAACGTGATGTTCGGTATGGATTGGTTATCATCCTATCAGGCACAAATCGATTGTTTCAGTAAGACTGTGACGTTCGACATCGAAGGGATTCCAAAGTTTACATTTGCCGGATTTGCAACTACATTACTTTTCACTCGAGGCAGATTAGCTACGTCGCAGGATATGGAGGCGTACGCGGCTATGGCTGAACCGCAGTATAAGACGTTGCTTAAGGTTAAGGATGTCCCTATTGTCTGCGAGTTTTCAGACGTATTCCTTGATGATTTGCTAGGATTTCCACCACCGAGAGCTGTTGAGTTTGCCATTGAGCTGATTTCGGGGCTCAGCCAATCTACAGCAGACCGTATAGGATGTCAGCATCGGAGCACGAGGAGTTGAGGACCCAGTCAGAGGACTTATTGCAGAAGGGTATCATTCACCCTAACTGTCACCTTAGGGAGCTCCAGTTCTTTTTGTGAAAAAGAAGGACGGCTCGATGCGGATGTGTGTCGACTACCGGAAGCTGAATCAGGTGACGATTCAGAATCGTTACCCACTTTTGAGGATTGACGACTTATTCAATCAGTTGGTTGGGGCTAAGTTCTTCTCGAAGATCAACTTATGATTAGGATACCATTAGTTGAGGATTAATGAGGAGGACGTGGAGAAGACCGCTTTTATTGCGCGTTATGGATTATTTGAGTTTACAGTCATGTCGTTTGGGCTGACTAATGCACCAACGATCTTCATGGATTTGATGTACAGGGTACTGAGGCCATTCTTGGATCGATAAGTCATTGTGTTTATTGATGACATCCTGATTTATAGCAAGACTCTTGTGGAGCACGAGAGGCATCTCAGATATGTGTTAGCTATATCGAGATAACACAAACTTTATGCCAAGTTCAGCAAGTGCTCATTCTGGCTGATTGAGGTGAAGTTCTTAGGGCACGTCATCAGTGATTAGGGCATATCTGTTGATGGTGACAAGATTCGGGCAATTATTGACTGGAAGACACCAGAGTTTATATATGAAATCTAGATTTTCCTGGGTTTAGCAAGATATTGCCGGCACTTCGTGCAAGATTTCTCCATGATTGCAGCGCCGTTGACAAGGCTGACCAAGAAGGATGTTAGATTTGATTGGTCATAAGAGTGTGAGGATGCTTTTTGGGAGCTGAAGAGAAAGTTGACTTCGACACCAGTTTTGACATTACCTGTAGTAGGTAAAGGTTTTTCAGTTTATATTGATGCATCAGGCACTGGGTTGGGTTGCATGTTGATGCAGGATGGACACCCAATAGCCTATTTATCTCGACAGTTGAGACCTCCCGAGGTGAACTATCCAGTGCACGACTTGGAGCTTGAGGCGGTTATGTTTGCACTAAAGGCCTGGAGGCATTACTTGTATGGTGAGAAGTTCGTGTTGTTCATAGACCACCAGAGTTTGAGGTACCTGTTCACTCAGAGGGAGTTGAACATGCGACAGCGGCGATGGATCAAGTTCCTAAAGGACTATAATTTCATCCGGGTAAGGCGAATGTCGTAGCTGATGCGCTGAGCAGGAGCAGCATCGAGAACCAGAATGTACTGCGACATATGACACATGAGCATGGGTTGCTTGAGGCAGCGTCAGTGTTGTATGTGACAGAGGCTATTGCTGATGTACATATTTGTTGTCAGATGCGAGTTCCCATAGTATCTGTTGAGCGGGTTGCTGAGTTGCAGAGAGCTGACGACTGATATATGCGGATCAGTGGCTTGACTCAGGATCTAGGGTACACTGAGTGGTTTGAGGGTTCAGACGGGTGGATACCAGGGGTATCGGAGCTCAGGGACAACATTCTCGAGGACATACACCGGTCACGATATACACTTCATCCTGGTCGGACCAATATATATCACGATCTGTGGAGATTGTTTTGGTGGCCAGGGATGAAGGCTGACGTGGGTAGATACATCTAGAGTTGTCATATACGCCAACAGGTGAAGGCTGAGCACATGAGACCTACTGGGTTGCTACAGTCGCTGCCTATTACTCAGTGGAAGTGGGAACATGTGACCATGGACTTCGTCAGTGGCCTACCCCAGACGACGAGGAGACACGACGCAATTTGGGTAGTTATCGAAAAATTGACTAAGTCGGCACATTTTATACCGATCACCATATGATATTCAGTTACACAACTTAGTACTATGTTCGAGAAAGATTGTCAGATTGCATAGTGTACCGATCTCCATTATTTCTGACAGAGATCCGAGGTTTACATTGAGACTTTGGGAGAGTATGCAAGAGCAGTTTGACACTCGTTTATAGTTCAGCACTGCATACCATCCTCAGACTGACGGGCAGTCAGAGTGGTTGATTCAGATTCTCGAAGATATGCTCAAGGCGTATATATTATAGTTTGGTAGATCGTGGGAGGATTACTTACCTTTGTGTGAGTTTTCTTAGAACAACAGCTATCAGGCGAGTATCGGGATGCCACCGTTTGAGGCACTTTACGGTAGGCCCTGCAGGTCGCCAGCATGTTGGGCGGCACCGGAGGATACAGCGGCTATAAGACCTGAGGTTGTTGTTGACCATACTGAGAAGGTAAAACAAATCGGTCAAAGACTTTAGGCAGCACAGGATAGGCAAAAGGAATATGTAGACAAGTATGTTGAGGGTCTGAGCTACGAGGTTGGAGACTTGGGGTATTTGAAGGTTTCGCCGTGGAAATGTCATCATAGGTTTGAAATTAAGGGGAAATTAGCACCAATATTCATTGGACCGTTTAGAGCTGAGGAACGCGTCGGCAGAGTGACATACCGTCTGGATTTGCCACCACAGTTAGCGGGGGTACATTCAATGTTTCATATTTCCATGTTGAGCCTGGCTAGGTCGGGACCGAGGCCTATGCTTGATATACGTCAGATTGAGGTGCGACCTGATGTGTCATATAGGGAACAGCCAGTGGAAATCATGGATAAGAGGACTCAGATTTTGAGGAATAAGGAGATCTCGAAGGTTTAGTCCGGTGCTAGCATCACGGGACTGAGGGACTCACCTGAGAGCTTGAGTCTGCTATGCGACGGCGGTATCCCCACTTATTTTTCGGTAAGTATTTAAGTTTTATTTAAATTTCAGGACGAAATTTCACCTAGTTGGGAAGAACTGTAACGGCTTGAATTTAATTCACTATTATTAATGATGTGGTTGCAGACATGAATGACAACTCAGACGCTCGTGGGACCCGCAACTAGGCTAGTGCGCGCCTAAAGCTAGGAAAATAGTTATTTTGTGTGGTGAATTGCTTAATTTACGATGTGTATGTTGACATTGATTAAACGACATCGTAATTATATTATATTTGACGTGTAAGACTGTATGTTAAGTATTCGCCTCGATATGCATGTCGACGCTGGTACCGGGTAGGCTAAACAACAACAACAACAACAACATAGCCTTAGTCCCAAATTAATTGGGGTCAGCTACATGGATCAAAAATTTCCATTGTGTTCGATTAAGTGCAATTGATGGTGAGCTTTCCAAACCATTCAAATCCCTCATAATTAATGTATTGATGGAGCATGTGCCCTAGGTCAATCCATTAACTGTCTTTATGAATACTTTTAGTTAATAAAATAGAGGATTTCATTTACTGTTTATTATAATTAATTTGCATGTTTACATTATAATAAGATCCATGGGTATTTACATAAATATCCTAAATGTCCCTAGTCGATCATTATACTGGGAACTATAATGAATTAAGACTAGTGTGAGTCTTGATTGATGATCATATGATGATTATACGTATAGGGATACGAATCAAGATCACGAGTACTTGTTAGGGAACAAAGTATGGACCGACCCGCTATGAGAACATCACATGGATTAAGTCATAGTTGTTTCTCATGATAGGTATATTTTTCAGTCCTCGACTTGAGATTGCAGAGACTTCAACATTAGGAACACAAGTAATTTGACACAATCAAACGTTGTCTTTAACCTAGGACGATTATAAAGGTTGTGATTGGTTCTTGTGTGAGCAATGTGATGAAGTTGTGTAATCGAGATAGAATTTGTCCCTCTCATATAAAGAGAGATATCTAGTGGATCCCTCGATGTGTTAAAAACTGTTAAAAGGCCTAGTCTAAGTGAATTGATATTGATCAATGTCACTTGGATGTTTCAGATCTACCTAGAGATCGAGACTAGTACGATTGAACATGTTGGATGACAATTCCATGCCTTATGTTTGATCAAAAGGATATCGTGTGACAAAAGGATGTTATATACACTATTGATTATGTTATATCGATTTGATATTCGTACAACTTGGGTAGTCATAATGTCTTGCTAGAGACTGCTTATGACTTGTATACCAAAATGTGTTTTGGTACACTGCCAACGTTGTATGAGCCTATTGGGTCGCACACTAAGAATGGTTTTGCGAGATTTTAAGATGATTCAGAAAAATGAATTTTATGTGATAAAATTCATGACAGAAACGTCCTTGTGGTGTATTACACTTATACTTCTTTAAGTAAGGGTATATGTGTAATTTACTTAACCATCTATATACAAGGTTGTATAAATAGACGCTTTAAGTTAGAACACAGATACGAAAGAAAAAGGGCTGAAACTCTATTTTCGTTTTAGAAACGACTTAGGGTTTTTGGTATGCTCTGGATCGTTTTGGAGAGAAACAAAAAGGTTTGGTATTCTCTCGAAGCTAGCACTTCAAATCTCGGCCGCCGTTCGTTGTGTGGGATTCGCGATAGAGAGGCGTTCGTCGTTGGCAGCGCCTTAGAGATCGATTAACCTTCAGAAAGGTATATTGCGATTGAGGTATGATTAAGTTTTTCATGGTTTAAACGTTTTTAATGGAATTAGATTCGGATCCTGTTGGGGTTTTTGTCAAAACTGTTTTGTAATCTCCGCTGCGTATGAACCCCAAAACACAACATGTATCCCATATTAACTTTGGTCTACCCCTACCTCGTCGATTTTTTACAGTTTCTATTGAGTCAAGTTTTCTAGTGGGGCATTTGTAGGCCGTCTTTGCAAGTGACCAAACCACCGCAACCGCCCTTCCCTAATCTTTGTATCAATTGGTGCTACTCCTACTTGTCTTTGAATTTCTATATTTCTTATTCTATCTTTACGAATTTTAACACACATCCACCTAAGCATCCTAATTTATGTTACGTTCATTTTATGTAATTGTTGTTGTTTTACCGCCCAACACTCACTACCATATAGTATAGCCGGCCTAATTACGATCCTATAAAATTTTCCTTTTAACTTAGTAGGAACATTTCGATCACAAATCACCCATTTTGCACTCTGTCATTTCTTCCATCCTGCTTGAATTCTATGTGTGACATCATTCTCAATATTACCATCATTTTGTATGATTGATCCTAGGTATCTAAAATGGTTCACCTTAGGAACTTCTACTTCCCCTAATTTTACCACTGCATCATCTCGATGTCTAGTGTTTTTAAACTCACAATACATCTATTCAGTTTTCGTTCTAGTCAACTTAAGGCCTTTAGATTCTAATGTATTCCTCCAGAGTTCTAGTTTCCTATTCACTCCATCTTTTGTTTCATCCACTAAGACAATATCATCAGCAAATAACATATACCATTTAAAGGCCAGGAGACATAATACACTCATAAAATGAGTAAAACGGGTTAAATAATAATATGTAATGCATATATGGTGGTTAGGGATATGGTAGTATGCGTATGTCGCGGTTTGGGGCCCGAAATAGGGTGTCGGAACACCCAAAATACCACTTTTTGGGTTAAAGACAAGGGCGAGTGTGCCATTGGTGTCATTTTCGAAGTCATTAGAGGTTTGAAATGGAGCAAATGGAGTTCATTGGATTGCCTTGAGATGCACGAATGAGGGGAGATGTGATTTAGACTATAAAAAGTGAAAAATTGACTTATTCCACCACCTTTTCTTTCTCCTTATCTTCACATCCGAAAATTGAGACCAAGAAACAAGGGTTGTGGAGTGTTCAATTTGATCATTTGAGGATCTTAGAGTTGTGGAATCATCAAAGCAATGTGAGATTCACAAACACCTCAACTTTCTTTATCTTTTAATATCAATTTTTGAGGTGTTGGTGTTAATCCAATAGTGATTGTTAAGTGGTTGTTAAGTAGTTGTTTTGGTGGGTCTTAAATGCTATGAAGTTCAGTGGTTTGAGTTGTGGTTGTTGTTGTTAGTGGTGATGTTTGGAACCTTAATTTTTTAGCAAAACTGTTGACAAGAACGCAATTAGCACACTAATGACGTCATCTAGCGCGCTAGATGACAATTAACGCGCTAGGCAAAAATATAGCGCGCTAATGTTCTTCTAGACGAAGAACATATAGCTGTATGCGAAGTGACATAAAACACATCTAATTGACTAAAAAACAATTATAAATGGAAATAGGTCATTTCAGGCGGTAATTTGGATATCTGGGTTTAGGTGGAGCCGGTCCGGGGGTTATTTATGGGAAACGGAGTGCGGTTTGAGGTGTGTAGTATCCCAACTGAAATTTCTTGAGCAATACTTATTTTTTTCTTTTGAATTCATATTATGTTTATCAATACTCTATTCTTGGTGTAATTTAATGGACGGAGGTTGAGGCTCTCCCTCCGTGCCATTTCTGTGTGTATGTCCACTTTGCAAAAACTTATGTGCCAGGGATCTCGGTGAATAGTTTGACGCGAGAGTTGTGTCGGGGCACGTGTGGGCGTGTCATTGGTTCCACGCCGACCACCTAGCGGATCCAGATACTGGCCTTGCTTGAGTGCTACTCGTCGGCAGTAGTCTATGGGGAGTGCGAAGTATGGTGCTAGTCTGACCTTAGGCTCTAGGAAGATACTTTGAGCTTGCACTATTACTTATGCATGCGATGATCACAGTTGCCTATATTTATTTCGACATGCTTATTTAATAGTTTTGTTTAAATCCCAGTTTTCATTTTTCGTATTGCTCACTTAATTTTCTTGAAAATACTCACTCTGGACTCGTCATCTGCCTTTTTGTGATGGCTTGAGTGCAGATCCTGGTATAAATCGTGGTAACGGCAAGTTACCGGAATACCTGTGATTCAGAGACATTGAGTCAGACTTGTACGTTTGTGTTATATATACTTGATTTTTTTTTGGGATTTGGGATTGAGAGATATTTCAGGACTCTATATTTTTGATATTTTGATATATTTTGGTCTATGATGATATATGAATTTTCCACACTAGGTATCAGAGTTAAATACAAGACAATAATGTTTACCATTTTAGATTGTCATGATAAGAGACTTCCGCAGTGATTTATTATGGTTTAAAATGATCTTAGTAGATGACTTGAGTTCAGTAACAATTTAAACAGTAAATTGTTGTTTATTGTGGTTAATCATAGTTAATAATGATTAAAAGGTGGATGAGATAGCATGTGGGACACAACTGGCGCTGGTAGGCCATGTTGTGGGCCCGCACTGGCCCTTGCGGTCCATTTGAAAAATGGGCTGTTAAATTTAACAAGCCATTTCTTCTCCTCACACCGGTAGAAAAGTCACGTTCTAATTTTATTAAGCTAACCCATTTGAATATACAAAGACATTACCTTCACGCAATAAAATCGCATTACACTTTATGAGAACTTTGAACTACTAAATCTAATATATTTAGAAAGCCACTTCAACATTAGATTTAGATCTCGAACTCACCTAGGAAATCTAAACGGTGTTTGCCTTTCAAACAATCCTTGTTACTACTTCAAGTAGATAATGAAACCAAATATCACAATACACATTCTAGACTATGCATGCAGTACAATGATCATGATTAAATTCAATAGATAATAACCTAATAAATCATTTAATCAACGAATATGATTGGTTTAAAGCATTAAGCACATAATCGTCTCATCATAACTACATTGCAAAACATATCTAGTTCACTTTCTGACTTTGTTTATGTCGAATAACTACTCACTCATAATTGTAAATAACATTGCAATAATATAAATAAAAGACATAGATAAACACATCTGGAATAAATAATTTAAATCTTCAAATCTTCTCCTAAAGTAAAGAACAATAAAGCAAATAACTAAAACAATAAAGAATGGCTTATAGAGCAACGAAATATTGATTTAAATACTTAAGGAGCAGCTATTTTTAAAACCCTAGGCTTGTATTTAAAGCATTCTAGGTATTAAACATCTCAAACCAACTCAAACAACTTGTTGTTATCTTAAATTCTCAAAATCTACTCTAGTGATTCTCGGTGATTTGTGTGTGAGAGGAATCATTGGGAAAATTCGTATTTTTGTAGTCTCTAGTTTTACCGATTTGGCCAGCGATTTTGAGTCCTAAGGAATCGCTGGTGTAATTTTTCAATTCTTCCTTGCTTCCTTGGTGATGATTCTTCACATACTCTTTCCTCTTGATTATTCCCTTCACAATCTTCATTTTTTTTCGTTCATTTCTTCATATTCTTCATCTATTACTTGAAATAACAAAAACAAGGGAAAACCTTGTGTAATATAGTCTTTTACATATAAAATCATCAGAAAATGAACTATAAAATATGTCTAGTTATTGACTTGTCAAATACCCTCAAACTCAGCACTTTGCCGTCTCAAGCAAAGGAATACTTTTGATCGTATTCTCTTTCTTCCCTCATTTTGATTTCATAAATATATATTCCTATTCTAAAACAGAAATGATCTTAAAATATAAAAACATATTACCTTTATAAAAATAAGAATCATGATAAAATAGAAAGAACTAAAGAACAATACATTTATTTGACATTTCAACCTCCTAATTGTGCAATACACCTAAGAATTCAAAGTTAAACCAATCACCAAAGTCAAGACACTACATAGGTTTTCTCAATCTCCACTGACATGCATCAAGCTTACAATAACTAATATAGAATCTCAAGATACAAAAATCACTAAATCAATCTCATTTTTCAAATAATATTTGAAATATGACCACAATCAAAGTCGATAGGAACTTTTATTCACCATAAATCATCATTTCATATTCAATTGTTGGAATAAAAATATACTTCACTTAATTTAGCTAAGTACTCGAGCTAAATCTTTTATTTAAATAGCTTTTCATAAACATCCTCCATTTTCTTATATATCTCTCTTTCTTTCTTCTTCAATTATATAAATTCATTTTCTTCTTTATATTGTATTCATACGGTTCCTTGTTCCATTTCCTTTGGAATTCATTATTCTTTTTATAGGAATTATTCCACACATTTTTTCCACCACTAGATTTCCTTCTCTATTTCCTTTGGAATTTATAGGGCTCTCTATTTTTTCATTTAAAAACTCTTGTTAGCTCTTCTCACTTTCACTATAGTCAAGGAAGTACTTTTTCCAACTGAATAAAGTTTATTAGCTAATTACTATTTTTCTCCTCAATTATGGTATAAACTCTTTTCAATATATATATATATATATAACTTGATCGATAATCTTTGTACTACAAGATTCGAAGAAGTTTTTTTGTTTTTCTTGCACCATTGTTTCAATCTTCTACACAATATGATGTCTAACAAAAAGTAATTAATCCCCTCTAAACTCCTTTAGTGTATTCACGATCTAGGTGAAGTCAAATATGGTATAACAATTCATTTCCATCATAAAATTTCTATTTTTATGGGTAATAATAATAATAATCACTTCCATTTCTATTCAAATCCAAATTATATTCAATTCCTAACTAAATAAAGTAATTAAAATGAAATGAAAAATTATTACCTGTATTGTGGAAAACTTGAAAAAATTTACAATGTTCAGCGAGATTCTACCACTCAATTCTTCCATATTTTGCATCTTCAAACTTCACTTCAACTACCCCTAAACTTATTCTAAACATTATCGTCAAGGTTTGAAATTAAGTCGGGTTTTCCAACGAAAATAAAAATACCTCGTGAAGCATAAACGAATAAATTAAATAACTAACATAAGAATGAATTGAATAAGTAAGACAATTTAAATATTTATGTTGAGTTCGTTTTGTACCCTATTTGTGTGTGTGTTTAATATATTATAATGCGCGAAAGTCTCCAATTTTAGTTAATAAATAATTTTTATTGTTTTTTTAGAAGTTTTCAGGCTATTTTGATGGAAAAGAATAAAGTGGGACACTTTGGAGTATTCTTAGTGTTTCACTTAAAAATTCGCGCTAGCACGCATTTCGAAATAGTCCGTGGGTCCTACATTGAGTTAAGATGGTGGGTGTTGATGTGCCAAAGGATTTGAGTGCTCAAAGTTGAACAAAAACCATAAAAAATGGCTAAGTCCTTGTTAATTCATGGGCTAGTTCAGCAGCCACACAGATGGGTCTCGAGACACGTTATTCACTACATATTAGAGTTAAAAGTAGGTCAGAGACACGACAACCACACACTTATATTTCTTCTGAGTGTAAGAGCCACATAGATCATCCTCGAGATGCGAGCCAGAAGTCTGATGATGAAAAAGAAAGAAAAAATTAAATTGATACGATCAACTCCCCCACCTTTGTGCATATTTCTCCTCCTTCAGACCAGCGTCGAATGATGCATCAACATCTCAGTAGCAACCACTAATGTTGATGTTCCTAGGCGCACGAGCCAGTCCCTCTCACATTTCGTGATCTTACCGTGCGATTCTGTGAACCACATAGATCAGCCTCGAATGACGTGCAAGTCTCCAATCCCATGATCAACTACCATATATGCTTTAGGCGTACGAGTCACATCCCTCGCTCATTCTTATCATCATGCGTGCATGTGTCTCCTTTAACCCTTAGATCCTGCCTCGAGTGATGCATCAACCCCCTCTTCTTCATCAACAACCATAGATGCTCCTCGGACGACTCAATGTTTCACATTTCCATTTGATTGCATTGGCAGAAATGTGATTTAACTAGGAATTAAGGTTCTTTCCTATTTGACTGCGACCTCATCCTCTCATAGCAACAAAATCAAGGGGTCTCCTCATGGATTGACAATTCGTATTCTCTCTCATCTAGAGAGCACAAAAATGAAAACATGGCGTCTCTCCCCAATTTTGGATATGTACTCTCTACCTCATTTTGACTATTCATTAGTCATTTTCTCTTTCTCCTCTCCATAAACTCTAATTTTCTCTCTTTCTCTCCATTTTTAAGCTTTGTAATCAAGTTTTTAGGGCCATGAAGCACTAAACCTCATGGCCTATAATTAAAGTTTTTCAAGGGAAGCTCAACATCACCATGGAATTTATGAGGTTCTACCTACTTTAATTTTAAATATGGTTTATGTTTTGGTATCACTATTGTTATTATTTGATTATCATGGTTTGAATAATTGATTGTGTAGTTGCAAACGCATTTTTTTTATTTAAATCTATTGCTAATTTGATTGTTTTGCATCTGTAATTGTGAGGAGCATTGAATACCAAGCGGCAAGTGGATAATCAAATTGGCTCACTCCCTTTTGGCCTATCTCCCCTAACAAGATGGTCAAGGCTAAATTGATCACGCTTCATGACTTGGTTGTCTAGGGCTAGTAGTTTCATGAATCTTAATGCGGTAAATGTGCCAAATCCAATGGTTGCTCTGCCTAGGATTGTACATTTATTAGAGAGTCTCTTACCAAACATAGGAAATCGAGGAATGTTAGGTGCTCTCCTAAGCCCTATAGCTAGTCTATTGAAACTAAACTAAACAAGCCTTTATAGAATTAATGACCAAATCCTTGATGTTGAGTTGAACTTGATTTTCCCAACCTAGGAATTAATATAACTTGTCTTACGTTACATTACTTTCACGAAATTAGGTTTGTTATTCTCTTGTCATTGTAGTTAGTTTATTGTTAGTTCTCTTGCACTTTGTGTTAGTTAGTGTAGTTCATTAGATACCTCTCACTCTCTTGAAAATTTTTCTTTGACTAAAGTTTAGATTACCAATCCCTGTGGATCGACACTCGTGCTTACTACTACTACAAATCAATTGTAGTTAGAATTTGTTAGCAGTTCGAGTTTGAATTATTATTGACGCGTTCGATGCCCATCAGTTTTTGGCGCCATTGTTGGGGATTCGTTCCAATCTTTTCTTTGGTTTTCTTTTATTTTTTTGTATCTAGTCCCTTTTCTCTAACATATTTGCAGGAAAGTACTCCACAATGGCAGCCAGTTCATACCGCATTAGATGTCCCTTTGATGTCCAATCAGAACCATTTCTAAGGTTTAGGTTGAGGTTAATTATGTCTAGCAAGCATGAATTGTACCTCACCAATGAACAATTGGATCAAATGATAGAACAAGATAGTCGACGGTTCGATGAAGAGATGAAGTCATGGTATTAGAATATGGGAACTCAAATTAATCAAGTGAACACTAAACTTGAGAATTCGAGCTTCGATGGAGAGTTTGATGCGCAACAAATGTTAGTGGATTCCTTAAGTGCTATTTCTTTGAAGAATAATGTGGAGAATGAGATTTCAATTGATGAGAACTTTGAAGTTTCTCCTCCTGAGCCAGACACTAGCATCACACAAGTTCAAGAAGAGGTCGAGAAAGAGATTGAATTCACTTTTGAAAGGCCAGAGGAACTACAAAAAGAAATCAAGGAAGACCAACCCTCTGCGTTGGTGAACCCACCTAGCCTACCCCAGTTGTTCATTGATTTTGATATAGAGGTGGAAGACAAGGAGCAATCAAAGACTTTCAACACCACTGGCACCTTAATGTTGGATAGTCAATGAACGATGGATTTTTATGTGTTAGAGGTATTGATTGAGCTCCCAATTATGAAGGAAGGCGTTCCTATCTCATTGCCCAAAGCTAAAGGAGAGAGTATCATTCTTGGATACTTTTTCTTAGAATACGTCAAGCCTAGCCAAGGACTTGAAAGAAAGGCACTTATTAGGAGGCAACCCAACATTATCTTTTATTTATGCATTTCAGTTTAGTTTAGTTCTTGTTTGTCCAATAAACTCTTGATATTAATTTTCTTTGATTTTTGTAGGAACTTTTGATGTTTTAAGAGTATTGGAGACGAGAGAGAGAGAAAGAGAGAGAGAGAGAGTACCCAAAATAAGTATTGAGAGTTCAATGGATTGGAGTGAGCTTGATTGAGATCGAGACTATCTAAGTGCACATCTATCAGGTATACTTTTAATTAACATGCATGGCTCACTCCCACAGATCCATTTCTTTTGTTTCAATAATACGGATAATGTCATGAAAGGCGTTACCCCACCACACATTTGTCTTGTTGAAACTCATACTCATTTCACACATTCTACTTGAAAATTGATTGTTAATGAATTCATGTGTGTGAATGATACTTCTATGAGTTTAGGGGATTTGTATTTGTTGCTTATGCGAGTGGGATTTTATTGGATTTTTCAAAATTGAATGCATAAAAATAATTTTTGAGCTGAAATTATTACACTTGATTTAATTGTAACACTTGTAGTCTATTGTGGCCATTTTACTTGATTGTATGCTATGTGAGTATATATGTAATTTCACACTCTATAACCTAATTACACATCTCATCCTCTCGCCTCTCACTCTCACTTTCTCTCTTTCACACTCACATCTAACCGTCTCTCTCTCTCTCTCTCTCTCTCTCTCCCTCACACTCACCTCACCGTCTCTCTCCCTCTCACACTCACATCTCACCGTCTCACGCTCACCGGTCCGTCTCTCTCACTCGCCTCTCTCACCAAATCATCCGCTTCGCTCTCCCGCCCTCCGCCATCGCCGAATGTGGCACCGATCTAAGAGGGCCGGCGTACGCTGTGGGTGGACGGCGGCGGGCGAGAACGAGAGGGATCGAGGGTGGCAGAGAGGAGAGGCCGAGAAGGGTGGGGGCGTGGTCGACAAGAGAGAGGCCGAGAGGGGTTAGGGTTTAAGGCGGGCCGAGAGACGAGAGGGCGTGGAAGGGAGACGGAGAGGAAGGACGCCGAGAGGGGGAGCGAGAGAGACCGAGAGGGAGAGCAGAATCGAGGGACGCGAGTTAGTTTTCAACTTGATTTGAGCATTCTTCTTAGGAAGTTGACTAATTGTTTTAGGATTCTTGATGTTTTGAGATTTGGTTGGAACTTTTCAAGTCAATTATTTTTTCATTAGTTCTTGCTCTTATCATGTCATAGTTTTAACTTGTCCCAAAAGTCCCCTAGATAGTGAAAAAAACACAAAACCAATATATATATATACATCACTCAAATAAGACTCGTTTTTGTCATTTAACTAATTTTGGGGACTTTGTTGCATTTTAATTAGTTTGTTTTGCTTTTCTATTCATTCCATCGTATATCACTTATTCTCGTTCACCCTTTTTTATTGTCTATGTGTTTGTTTTACCCCGACTTTATTTCAAACTTTGAGGAAAAGGTTTGGACTAAATTTGGGGGGATATGTAGGTTTGTTGAAGAATGGTTTGGAAATGCAAGCTTTGACATGTATACTCATTTCAATTATTTTTATAAGCTAATGCTTACTATGGATGGTAATGGTGGTGTAATTTTATTTTAATCTTGTTCATTTCATTTATTTATCTATCACTCTTTTTTTGTCTATCCATCACTCATTCTCGTCCTTCATTCATTCTGTTCATATCATGTTTACATGTAGTTTTTTGTTATTCCAATTTCAAGAATAAATATGCTTTGTTCCATGCATTTAGAGTCTTAAGAACAGTTTGATGCATATAGAGTTTCCTAAACTTAACTTTAGTGCCTATTAGTTGTGGGTTTTATCTATGAAGGCCTTTGAGATGCAAACTTATGATGATGTAAGAGATTGTACTTTGTTATGTCCTTCACCCGATTTTGATCAGTGTTATGTTGTAAGGTTTACTACGAGGAATGAGTCGTGTGTTTGACACCAAAGTGAGAATAAAGTCAGAACTGAGCAAGTGGAATAAGTTAGATCTCTAGGGTCCTAGAACGAGGTTGCACTCTACTCGAGGAAAGATTTTAAAGACCAAACCATGTGTAAGAGAATGATTTTAGGCCATGCTTGTGTTCAATAAATAGCCTCATAGCCCACCTATCATTTATTTCCACTAGTTAGCCATGTTTGAGCTTATATCACCTTATTTTTCTTATGTACCTATCATGAAACCCAATAAAACCTCTTAGCCTTTATATACTTGTTACCTAGTTGTTGGAAAGCCTAGTTTAGACCAAAAGTTTGAAAAAGAGAGCTTAGGTGATTCACTGTAAGAAAAGCCCAAGTTTGGGGGTTGTTTGTGTATTTGTGAGTTTGCTAACCACTCTAAAATTTATCAAAAAAATAATGCGTGCAAAGCACTTGAAAATAAAGGAGTTGGTAAAGAAAAATAGTGAAGTGATTCATGAATTCAAAGTTCAAAAGTTATGTTGTTATTCACTTTGTTTTATCTCTATGTTGTGTTTGTATGGTCTATGCTAGTGTTTTCCAACATTTTTGAATCCATGTATATCCCTTTTTCATTTTTAGCCTAGCCAAACCCCATTACAACCAAAATAAAAATCATTTTTGACTCTTGCATGTGTTAAGTCTTCATTAGTGGAGAGTGTGAGTTGTAGTCTCACCTATGAGATTCCTTGCATCTTTTAATGCCGAATAAAGAGATCGTAAACTTGCGGCTTGAGTGTATAAGCTAATAAAACTCATGATTAATTGATAACCTTGGCTTTTGACAGGGTCTTAAATCTGAAAGTGTGATATTTAATGAGATCGGGCCTAAGTTCTTGACAACTTCTAGTCTCACAAGTCTCTGGTGTTTTGTATCAATTCAGTATCTAGTGAAATCAAAGGATTCACACTTTTGATAAAATTCGGGCTTAGGGTCATTTAAATCGTATTTAGTTGTGTTTTGAATAAAAACTTTTTGTTTATAATTGTATTTAGAGTCCATAGGTTTGCATTAATTTATGTGTCTAGTTTAATTTGCATTAGTAAGTTAGTCTTGTTGAATAATATTTTCTCGGGATGAGCAAAACATTAAGTTTTGGGGTATTTATTGAGTTCGTTTTGTACCCTATTTTTGTGTGTGTGTTTAATATATTATAATGCGCCAAAGTCTCTAATTTTAGTTAATAGTTACTTATTATTGTTTGTTTTGATTTTTTAGGCTATTTTAATGAAAAAGAATAAAAGCGGGGCCCTTTGGAGATTCTTGGTGTTTCACCTAGATAAGCATGCTAGCACGTACCTCGAAACAACCACGTGGGTCCCGTATTAAGTTAGGATGGTGGGTGGTTGATGGGCCAAAGGATTTAAGTGCTCAAAGTTGAAGAAAAACCATAAAAATAGGCTAAGTCTTTGTTGATTCAGGGGCTAGTTCAGCAGCCGCACAGATGGGTCTTGAGACACGTTATTCACTGTAGATTAGAGTTAAAAGCAGGTCAAAGACACGACAACTACACACTTATATCTCTTCTAAGCGCAGGAGCCACACAGATTGTCCTCGAGCGCGAACCAGAAGTCGGATGAAGAAAAAGAAAGAAAAAATTGAATTGATACGGTCGACTCCCTTACCTCATGTGCTTTTTTCTCCTCCTTCCTAGGTGCACAAGCTAGTCCCTTAAACATTTCAGGATCTTACCATGTGATTCTGTGAACTGCTTAGATTTGCCTCGAATGACGTGCAGATCTCCAATCCCATGATCAACCACCGTAGATGCTCATATGCACACGAGTCACATCCCTCACTCGTTCTCATCACTGTGCGTGCGTTCATCTCCTCCAACCCTTAAATCTTGCCTTGACTGATGCATCAACCCCTCTTCTTCATCGGCAACCACAGATGATGCTCGAACCATATAATACTTCACATTCTCACTAGATTACTTGGGCAGAAACATGATTTCACTAGGAATTAGGGTTCCCACCCACTTTACCACCACCTCATCCTCTCTCACCAACAAAATCAAGGGGTCTCCTCAAGGATTGGTAATTCGTAATATTCTCGCTCAGCCAAAGAGCACAAAAATGAAAAATAGGGGCTCTCTCCCTAACTTTGGATACATAGACTCTCTCCCCCATTTTGACAATTTATTAGTCATATTTTCTCTCTCCTCTCCATAAAATCTCATTTTCTCTATTTCTGTCCATTTTTAAGGTTTGTAATTAAAATTTTAGGGCCATGAGGCACTAAACCTCATGGTCTAGGATTGGGAGTTTTCCTGAGAAGCTCACCATGGAATTCGTGAGGTTCTACCAACTTTAATTTCAAATTTGGTTTATGTTTTGGTATCACTCTTATTATCGTTTGAATAATTGATTATGTAGTTGCAAATGCATTCTCTTTTATTTAAATCTATTTATTGTTTTACATCCGTAATTGTGTGGAGCGTTGAACACTAAGTGGTAAGCAAATAACCCAATTGGTTAGCTCCCTTTTGGTCTATCTCGCATAAAAAATATGGTCTAGGCTCAATTATACGCGCTTCATGACTTGGTTGTCTAGGGCTAGTGGTTTCACAAATCTTAATACGGGAAATATGCTAAATCCAATGATTGTTCTACCTAGGGTTGTACATTTTTTAGAGAGTCTCTTACCAAATATAGGAAACTGAGGAATGTTAGGTGCTCTTCGGAGCTCTATAGCTAGTCTATTAAAACTAAACCAAATAATCCTTTGTAGAATTGACGACCAAATTCTTGATGTTGAGTTGAACTTGATTTTCCCAACCTAGGAATTTATATAACTTGTCTTACGTTATGTTAATTTTAAGCAATTAGATTAGTTATTTCTCTATTCTCTTGTCATTATAGTTAGTTTATTGTTAGTTCTCTTGCACTTAGTGTTAGTTCGTGTAGTTAATTAGATACTTCTCTCTCTTGAAAACTTTTCTTTGACCAAAGTTTAGATTACCAATCCCTATGGATCCACACTCGTGCTTACCACTACTACAACCTAATTATAGTTAGCATGTGGTAGTAGTTTGAGTTTGAATTATTATTAACGCATTCGATGTGCACCAGTTTCCAAGCATCATTGAATTAAATTGAACATATCAAACCAAATCATTGTATCAAATTGCTAACATACCAAAGCAAACGTACCAAATTGTGAACATATACCACATCAATCAAAGTATTACAAACATAGACCTCTCATGGATAACACTTGGGAAAAGATTACATAGAGAAGAAAAAATTTCAGAACTGTCTTCCAGACGTCGCATCATCACCATCATCTCCATGATCAAGCTATTGGGACTGGTAGCTCATTTCAGTATCATAGACGGTGTAGTCTACTTCCTCCATCGGGTTATCTTCATAATAGACTCCTTGGTTGGGGTCAGCTGGAGCGATGGAATGTGAATGTTGGCCTCCCCACCTTGAGTCCTCCTGGTCCTACGTCGCTTAGATCCATAAATGCTTCGTGCGATCTTGTATTGGTTATGAAACATGAACTCTTGATATCTCAGAGTTCTCATTTGATTACGTAAGATAAATCACCCATGGCCATTCAAATTCCCCCACATACATGTCAGTGTAGTCCTCTACAGGTTGCTCTTGGTTTTGGTTCATCTGCTCATTGTACGCGGCATTCTGCATTGCCTTTAGATTTTTTTGGTTTCTGCCTGTACTCTTCTTATCTCTGTCATCTCTCTCATTCGTGTGTTCCTTCTCTCTTGTTACTCATCCCAGTCAACATGTCTCAACACCTTCTTGTTTTTTTAATGACATCGTAAATGATGGTCTTATCCGGGGAAACATTGAACTCAACTCCTTTCATCGGAACTCGGTCTTGTTTTCAAACTCAGTAATAATCAAGGGGAAATGTAGTCCTTCATTTTTCTTAATGGTCATGGAATTCTTAATTGATTCATATATTATCTGGCCAATATAAATATATCTGATCCATTGGACTATGTGGTATAATAGAGTTGCCCTATATTTCACTATGTCGTTGTGTTGTGAACTAGGTCGAGTCTCTCATTTAAGAAAAAGCTCCAAGCTTTTGTTGTTTTCCTAAAATATTTGGTTTGTATGTCTTTTGGGTACACGTCTTAATCAAAATGGAAACCATTCCCTGGAACAACTTCTAAACCATTCCTAATGGTCTTTTAGGGAAATCTGTGTCTATACATGTATTCAAGTTTAAGGTACTCATTAGTTTGCCTCAAATGAGCTTTCGGTAAACCATAATATCGATTTATTATCTCAGGTGAGTAGTCCACTGGTCTTCCCTAGACTATGGCTTCTATTTTATTCTTATCTTTGTGCTCATTAGCATAGAATTTTCTTACAAGTATGGCACACCCATTTCAATCGAGGACCCCGCGTCATTATCGGCGTAGTAATCCCCAATTAACAACCCCGAATTCCTTTCCTTTATGATGTTTAGGATCTTATACTTGTACTTAAATTTGTTTTTTATGTTGAAACCTATCTCCTGTATAATATTTCTCTTCTCGATAATGTCGTCATCCATACTAGCAATAGCTTTAGGATTGATGAGGTTATGGGCATGTAAAGTTATGGTGGGTGTCTCCTTAATATCTTTCTTTCCCTTCGAATCATAGTTAAAACTTAAAGTTGGAGAAGGCTCTCTTTGTACTCTAGTTCATGGGCTATTCATCGAAATCCCTGTTGGCCTAATTGGTTTGAGTGGAGCTTTGGATTTTTGTTTGTAATTACCTTGTTGAGAGTGAAACGCTTAAGATTGAAGCTCTTGAACTCCTTTAGATCATCCCTCCATGCTCTAAGTCAAAATTTCCCAAAGCCCTAGTTCCACTCAATACCCCCAAAATTGATATTTTTAGTTTGAATGAAACTAGGTCGAGGTGGGAATCACTTAAATACTATAGGATTGATCTTAAAATGGTTGAATCTAGGCAAGAAATTAGGATTTTGGTGAAGGAGTGCAATGGTTTGTAAGTGAGAAAAGTTTAGTGTGTATGGCGATTTGGAGTTTTGATTTTAAAAACAAAAAATCATGCCCAAGATTCTTGTGTAAGTGGAATCGCTGGGAATCATGGTGTAAATTGGTCGAATGTGACTTACTATTTTCACCAATTTTGCCAGCGATTCTCATGTATTGAGGAATCACCGGGAATCGCCACACTCCAATTTTGCATTGATTTTTCCTATGTAATGCTACTGATTTTACCAGTGATTCCTAGTGTTAATCCAAATAAACAGGAATCACTAGGCCTATTTTTACTATTTTTTTCAATTTATCTTATAATTAACTTATACATCATTTATAAAAATTCATATTAAGGTAGAATTGACTAAAAATCCGAAAGTTTGAGTGGGACATGTAACTAACTAAATACTTTTATTAAATAAAGAAATAAATATATAAGCAATTAAATAATGCGACTTGCATATAGGACATATAAGTAAAAACAACTCGATCACTCCCCCTCAATTGAAATCACCTCAGAGTTCAAATTCTGAAAATATTTCCAATACAAAAGTCAAAAACTGTGAGAATAAAAACATACTAAACTAAACTAAACTAAACTAAACTAAATTCCTAAAAACAAAAAAGAAACATAGAATATGGGCTACCAGTAAAGAGAATCATTTAGAAGCAAGTGAATTCAACTCCTATTGAGTATGTAGAAAGAAATGTATGGGCATGAGATTTGCATTAGAGTTCGTGACACACTGAGCTCTATAGAAGCAAGTGAATTCATATTAAGCTTTACATGACTCAAATCTGGCCATTCTTTTTCTTATTGTACTTGGATCTAGAAACTTTCGTCTTGTAAATGGTTTTTTAATTCTCCGGTTGCTTAACTCTCAATTCTTGAGTTACTTTCTTTTCTTTTGAAGTTTCTTTAACTATTTCTTTCTTTTGAATCATTTTATCAGTTTCCATTGTTACTACATTAATTGTATAAATTTCAGCGTTAAAATTATCATAATAGTTTAAGTATAAGAATTCATTATCATCTATTTCATTATCAGATAATTCATCATATTCATCATAAGTGTCATAGTTGTATTCATTATTAATCTTAAATTTAACAATATTATCTTCAGATTTTGTAGACATTATTTCTTCAGAAATATATAACTTAGTTCTAGCCGTTTTTAGAAAACGTTTATCTAATAGTATAGGCAAAGGATTGGGTGATGTTGAATCTCCCGTTTTCATGACATAAAAATCAGTTGGAAATATTAAATCGTGTACTTTTACTAGGATGTCTTCTAATAATCCATATGGATTAATAATAGTTTTATCTACTAAAGTGAAATTAATAAGCGTGTTAGTTAACGATCCGATTTTCAAAAATTCATAAATTTTAAGTGACATAACGTTAATTGATAATCCGATATCACACATAGTAAATTCAATAGAAGAATTACTTATTGTGATGGGTATGACAAACATTCCTGGGTCGAAATATTTCTCAAGCATTCTTTTTAAAGATGAAATCTTTTGTCCTAAATTTTCATTAATTTCTATTTTCTTAAATGGTTCAGATATATTTTCTTTAGGTTCTTCCTTCCTAGCATTTGCTAATCGTCATGGAACGGTATAATTAGAATGCATATCTTCATTTGACTTATAAATATCGTTTACTTTGTCTTGGTTAACTAATTCAGAGTTTTGTAGAAATATTTGTAGGCTTCAACTTTGGCTAAATACCATGAGTATATCCTTTCGAGAAAAGGTGTATACTTCAATTGCTCTACCATCCATTCCCTAGTGGGAATGGCATTTGACATTATTTCTTTTTCTTCTTGTTCTATTGTTTTAGGTACTATAATTTTCTTTTTACCTTTTTTTAGTATTTTTTCTTGTGTATTCGTTTCTTTTTCATTTTCACAAAATAAAGCATTAACTTGTGCTTGATTAGTAGTATTCGTAGGTTGAGTAGTAACTTTAGTTTGATTACTTAACTTGTTGATTTGTAAAGTTATTTAACTTAATTGATTTTCCACTCGTTAATAGATGTATCAGTTTTGATTTGACTTTGAGAAATTTGCGTAAAGTTTTGATGACTTTGGGTCATAAAGTTATGTAATATTTGTTCTAAATTTGGTTATGTAGATTTATAGTTTGCGGAGGTTATTGGATTTCCGTAGATTGTCTTGGTGCTCTCGATCTGTAAGTGGTATAATTTTGATTTTGTGGACCGTAGTTAAGGTTTGAATTTGGTTTTCCGGTGTAATAATTGTTGTTATTATATTGATTTCTAGGAGGAATAAAATATTGGTTCATAATTGTGTTGAAATCTTCATTGTTATCTTCTTGTAAAGTAAGACACGCATCCGTAGGATGTGTAACTTTATTATAAAATTCACATTGTTTAACTTGATTTGATCTATCTTTTAATAGGCTTAACCATGTTAGATAATTTTTCAATTTTTTCGTCAAATTTTTTACTTGATCTATTAGTAACCTCATAAACTTTATTTCTTGATGTATCGGTCTTTCCAAAAAAAAAATTTATATTGTTTAGCCATCTTGCTAATAGCTTCTTTTGCTAAAGTTAATGTAACATCGAATAATGATCTACTACATACGGTATCTAATAGTTTTTGTTCATAATAATTTAGTCATTCATAGAATTATTCTATTAAAGCTCTTTGAGTGTATCCATGTTATGGACAAGATGAAATTAATCTTTGAAATCTATCCCAAAATTCATTAAAGTTTTCATTGTCTTCCATTTTCACAACTGTGATTTGTCTTCTATAAGTACAAATTTTTCTTGCAGGCATATATTGATCTAGGAAAACTTCTAACATTTGAGCCCATGTGGTTATCGAATCTTGAGGAAGATAAAACAACCAATCTTGTGCTTGATCTTTCAATACAAAAGAAAAGCTTTAAGTTTGACTTGTTCCAATGTGTAGTCTTTAGGTTTCTTCCTATTGACTTTGTGTTGATATTCCCTTATAAATTGTTTTGGCTCCTCATTGTCCTTACCACAGAAGTTAGGTAGAGCACTTATGAGTCCAGATCTAAGTTCAAATTTGGGAAATCCCTCAAGATAGGTAATGGACATTGGTTCATAAGCAGTGACATTTTGATTAACTTGCCTAAAAGTAAGTTCTCTATTATCATTATTATTAATATTAAAGTTATTATTGGCTTCCATTGTGGTAGGTCAGTGTTCTCTATGTTGTTGTTGTCTTAAATTATGATTAAATGTCCTATATACCTAAGGATCAAATGGATGTAAAGATCCCATCTAATTAGAACGACAAAATGGATAGACCATACGACGTCAAAAACTCCTAAGAAATTATGTTTAAATCCCTGGCACAATGCTAAAAACTGACATGTGTCGAGCGTGTATAATAAATTTCCCCTTTATATTATACTTTAAATATTTTGTAGTAATAATAAGTGGGAATCGTCTTCATAGGGATTTATCAAACTTCTATAAGAAAAAGGAAATTTAAAGGTTTTATTATTTTTACTTTTACTTTAATTAATTTAATTAAAAACAATAACTAAACTATCTAATAATTAACTATAATATAATAATGCTTAACTAACTAAATTATCTTAACTAAAAACACAATCCAAATTCACAATCAATCAAATAGATTCAATTCAATAATAAATAAATATCTAAACAAACATCCAGAACAATGAAATACCCATTTTGCATTCCAAACATGTAACTCCTACCATATAGTTATAAGCGTACTTCATAAAGCAAGATAAATCATTAAACTCTAATCACAAGTAAACATCATTTAGTCAGCCATTTCTTCTCCTCATACCATTGAATAAACCATGTTCTAATTTTTTTTAGATAACCTCTTTGAATACATAAAGACATTAACTTCACGCAATAAAACTGCATTACACTTTATGAGAACTTCGAACTACTAAATCTAACATCTTTGGAAAGCCACTTCAACATCAGATTTAGATCTCAAACTCACTGAGGACATCTAAATGGTGTTTGTCTTTCAAACAATCCTAGTAAGTACTTTAAATAGATAATGAAACCAAATATCACAATGCACATTCTAGACTATGCATGCAATACAAAGATCATGATTAAAATCAATATATAATATCCTATTAAATTAGTGAATCAAAGAAAATGATTGGTTTAAAGCATTAAGCACATAATCTTCTTATCATAACTAAATTGCAAAATAGATCTAGTTCAAGTCTGAACTTTGTTTAGATCAAATAAATACTTAGTCATAATCATAAATAACATTGCAATAACATAAATAAAGAATACATAAATACCTCTAGAATAAATATTTTACATCTTCAAATCTTCTCCTAACGTAAAGAACAATAAAGAAAGTAATTAAAACAATAAAGAATGGTTCCTAGACAATGGAGTATTGATCTAAATACTCAAAGGCAACTAATTTCAAAACCCCTAGGCTTGTATTTAAAGCATTCTAGGTAGTAAACATCCCAAGCCAACTCAAACAACTCGTAGTCATCTTAAATTCTTGAAATCTACTCTAGCAATTCTCAGCGATTTGTGTGTGAGTGGAATCGCTAGGAAAATCCGTAATTTTGAAGTCTTCGATTTCACCAATTTGGCCAACGATTCTAAGTCCTTAGGAATCGTTGGTGTAATTTTTCAATTCTTCCTTGTTTCC
Organism: Stephania cephalantha; assembly: GCA_039657325.1. Classification (NCBI taxonomy): domain Eukaryota; kingdom Viridiplantae; phylum Streptophyta; class Magnoliopsida; order Ranunculales; family Menispermaceae; genus Stephania; species Stephania cephalantha. The sequence goes on along the minus strand of CM077570.1, from coordinate 30,716,668 downwards.
TTGGTGTTGATTCTTCTCAGACTCTTTCCTCTTGATTAGTTCCTTCATAATCTTCATTTTTTCATTCATTTCTTCATATTCTCCATTTATTACCTAAAATAACAAAAATAAGAGAAAACCTCATGTAATATAGTCTTTTACATCTAAATCATCCTAAAATAAACTATAAAACATGTTTATTTATTAACTTGTCAATCTGTCATTCCCATATACGAGAAAACAACACCACTTCCATCAGATTCAATGCCCACCACTGAATCCATTTGGATAGATCCATCAGCAGTAACCATCAAGGACTCGCTTGCTACCGCTATATTGTTCATAATCGTTATACCATTTATCTTCCCAGGGTCTATTGCAACTTCAGGAGCCATTCAAACTCTTTTATGTCTTAGTCATGTCAACCTTTAGTTCGAGAGGGGTGAGTTCTCTGAAATCACAATTCAACTTGAGAGTCCCACTTCAAACTTAAAAGACATTGTTTTTCTTCTCTATATTATTTATCAATGTCGGGACTATTCTTTTTTTTTAATATCGATTTTCTAATGCCGTGTATATGAGGTTTATCCCCGACTAGTCCCGAACTCACGGTTGGTAGGACCACTAAGTGGCAGCATCCCTCACCCAGGATTTGAAAGGGATTTCATTCTTAAGACTCGAATGAAACTATTCTTTCATTTTCGACACTTCCCCTTTAAGTCTTCTTAAGTACCAGTCCCTACAAATGTAGGGACATCTCAAACTCACCTGAAGTCAAGTTGTGACTTTTCTCAAATTACTAATTTAGAGAATTTATATATTATTTTTTTTTTGGTTAGTCTAGACTTATCACTTATATTAGTTTTTGAGTCTTTGATTTAGGCATGACATGACATTTTAGGCTTTAATTTGATAATGGGCGGTTCCTTAAAAAATTAAAGCCAGTTAGTGTCCACTTCAAACTTATGAGCAAATTCTAGAACAAAAATATAGTAATAACTAAATACTGAAATTACATAAATATAACAACTACTCTAAAAGGACCCCATTTACTGCTTAGAGGACCTCGTTACTTCATCATACCGTGTTTTTGAGTTTTTTTTACCAAACGGACCCACTTTTTTTCAAAATCCAAAAAATACCTCTGTCTTCAACCCGGAAAAAACCATCTCCTCAATTCGTTTCTCACTTGCATACCCCAAATCAAACCTTCCCAAAATCCAAAAATAACCACATATTTATCGTCTTCAATGGTCAGTAAGGTTGTGAGAGGTTATATTCTACTCGAATCTTAGAGGATCCGCCGTTGACCGAGCATGAAGAACGAAGGACCACCGGTGCACTTTTTGGCTTACCGTGGCTGATTTGGTAAGTCTTCGACACTCTAAGCTTGTGGGTTTTATTCCTCATGATCTTATGTGTCGTTTGGATCTAGTTTTATGGCTGTTGATTGGGTGTAGTAAGGTTAAGGTTTCTGAGTTACGATTTTGGGTATCCCGTAATGGACGGTCACTCAGAACCGATACCATGTGATAGGTGTCGGTCATGTTGAACTAGTAGCTTTCAGATGGTGTCTGATTAGTCAAGCCATAATGCCTTATGTTGTTTCGGTTAGTACACACCGATATCATTGAAGAGGTTTCAGATATTTTAGACTGATAGCACTTTTATTGGTTTCGGTCATGTTAAACCGACACTTTTATAATTGAATTGTTATTCTCATTATTTGAACTGTGTACCGACTATACCAACATTTTACTTTGTCTTAAGGTATGGCGAAATCGAAAACAAGAGCATGGAGACCTCCCCATAGGGTTGGTACTAGTACCGCAGGGTCCTAAGCGATGGAGGGCTTGCCTAAGAGGAAACGTCTGATTTCCTCTTATAGGAAGCAAAAGAACCTTGACGCCAAAGAGCGTCCAATTAAGAAATCTAAGTTGGGTTAGTCGGATTTAGGAGAGGGTGATGTTGAGGCCATTGCTACGACCTCTGTAGGCGAGAGGGGTACCCTAGTTAAAGGAATCGATGGGAGTGGGTCCACGGGGGGCACCAAAGCGAGTCGTACACCATCAAGTAGTGATTATGCTAAAAGTGGGGAGGGAGAGGATTGTTTTGATACGTCGATCGATCTGTCCGCCTTAGATGCCACTTCATTTCCTTGTGGCCCCTCAGATTTAAGTGTCCTACTCTCATTCAGGCACCATGTGCTCTTGGATATTTAAAGGAACAAAGGAAGTTACATTTGAAAAGATTGATTTGATCATCTTATTGGTTATATAGTGTTTTAAATATGTACTATATATTTTGTAGGTCCGAGGGTTATTGAGGTGCATAAATCATGGTTATTAGATATCTATTTGGAAGACAATCACTCAGCATCCGGAGAAGGAAAAGGTTGAAAAGCTGATTAATGACTCAGATTTAGCACCATTGGGCTTTATCTCATACAAAGGTAATAGAGTCTATGTTTCAGGCATTTTGGAGAGATGGCAGCCCAAAACCAACACGTTCCACTTATCCTTTAGCAAGATGACGATCACACTTGAAGACATGCGAGTCCTTCTCAGTATTTTGATCACTGGTTAAACCGTGTTTGCTCTTTACAAGGACCGTAAAGTGGTGACGTCAATGGTTAGTAGGTCGTGGGGGGTGTCAGTGAGCGATGCTGATGACGAGATTAGGACCAGGCTTGGGCTAACAGTTGGTTTGTCATAGTTGAAGGATCGGTTCTCTGAACCAAAGAAAGGAGAAGGACATGACGGCAAAAGAGGTTGCGATGTATATCTTAGTACCGAGGTCTTGGTCCGAGCCTGCCTCTTATACCTCCTTGGAGTGACATTTTTTTGCAAACAAGCCTGGTACAAGAGTATCCCTTTCCCTCCTCCAACTTTTGAAACACGTGGAAAAGATTGGTTCTTACGCATGGGGAGTCGTAGCACTTGCATCCATTGTACCGTCAACTTGGCATTGCTAATCGTGTCAAAGTCACTCAAATTGGTGGTTATATGACATTGCTAGAGGTATAGTACTTATTTTAAATTTATTACATTACTGCCACATTTAATTTGGTTTCTATATGTCACCCATACCATTGTTTTGTGCAGCGGTGGACGTACAATCGCATTGCATTTATTGAGCCTACTCTGCGTAGCGACTACTCCTTCGATAAGCCCCGGGTTATGAAGTGGCACCACAAGAAGGAGTCCAGGCTCTACAAGAAGGACAACAGGCGAGCGTTGGATCATCTTGTATCTTTTAGGCGCCGCCTCAACCAGCTGAGATCCCAATATATGAAAACCAAATTGGTTTATTCAACTATATGCCCTTATGTTTATTGACAACTAATATTTTTTGATGTACGTGATTTGGAATAATACTTTCAAGGGTGAACTGCCTGTCCTTGATATTGCCTCTACTTTGGGCTCATGCGATTTATGGATATCGTAGAACCACACAATCCCATAAGGGTACTACGGCAAATGGGATACGTTTAACGAATTTCGAGAGAACCTTATCGACCAATTGACGTTAATAGGAGGAGCGTGGCTAATTTGACAACGTCAAGTACTTGTACGAGGCCCAATTTTGGGAAAATTGGGAAGGGTATCTTGAATCTGTTGAGCGACGCAGTGAGAAGGCGGAATATCCTTATCAGGCAGCACCCGACTATATGGAATGGTTTAACAAAATCAACCATCAATTTGCGGTGAATCCGAAACATATTTCGGGGTGGTCCATCAAGATGATAACTCTTTGGTAAGAGTTTCTATGTAGTTAGATTATTTTTGTCTCTCATATCCCCTATCGTATCGTATTCATGATATTTTTGAAAGTATATTAACACTTTTTTGACTTATATGTATACAGCGTAACCGCTAGGCGCTTGATGAGGCATTGCGGTTCTAGTGCATGGATAGGGACAACATTAAAGCTGTCGATGCGTTTGACATTGCCGATCGTGTCATCGCCTTCCTTTCGGAAGCTGATGATACATACAAATCCACCGGGACTGCCACTCAAAGTGAAAGAGGAACAACATCCACCGGGGGTGCTCGTTAATATGGTCGGAAAGGCAACCAGCCAAGAGTAAAGCCTTAAGTCTTTTCAATGACTCAAAACAAATTTATTTCAACTTGAAACAATATGCCTTTGTGCATTTTCAAAACAATTTTTTTCATGTACAATTGTTGTGTGACTTTTGATTACATTCTTTGTTTTTTTGTGAAAAAAATGGAGTCGTGCATAAGGTAATGTTATGTTCGTATTCCCCCCAAATTTATGTCCACATTATCTTAGTTTTGGTGTTTCATCTATCCCTGACGAACATGAAGATTCGAGAGCAACAATATTCTTATTGTTCATTCTAGTCGAAAGTATCAAACATATTTTGGAATAGTTAGTCCGACATTTTTCAAATCTCGAAATCATACGTTAAAGGGTGGGGTACAGGTGGGGTATGCGTAGTCGAAATGTGGGGTACAACATGAATTACAAATTGTTTTGACTTAAAGTTACAGACATATCACGATTCAAGTATACTGAAAATATTAGATATGTTTCTATTTAATTGCACTGATACAGTTCGTACACAAACAAGTAGTTTTCAGATGGGGTACGAGAAGTACATAAATGGGGTATGGCACGAATTACAAATTATACAAATCGATAGTGTCAGACATGTTTCGGTTTAATTGCACCGATACAATTTGTACACAAACAAGTAGTTTTCGGATGGGGTACGAGAAGTAAATAAATGGGGGTATGGCACGAATTACAGATTATACAAATCAATAGTGTCAGACATGTTTCGGTTCATGTTAACCGAAAGTTACAGACTATTCACAGTTTCAATACTCTGATAGAGTTTCGTATACAACCAAGTCGTTCTATCATGGGGTAGGAGCTGTAAAAAGGTGGGGTATGGTCCATTATAAAACGAAGTTGATCCAAGACAATCTCCTAATTGTCGAACTAACGTAACCGAACCTATTTTCCATCGGTTTATGTGGGGGTATATATGGTGTATGAATGGGGTATGGATAGTATAACGACACAACATGTCCGAGACTGAGCATTCTGTTTTGGTTATATAAGTTCGAGACAAATGTGTTGCTCTCAGTTTTACAGGCCCGACACCAACAACTGCAGAAGCAATCAACAGTTACATACTATTCTCATAATGAACTTCCAAGCAAAGTTACATAAAGATGCTCCAAGATCATGACCAAGATAACATAATCTATAAATGATATACAATTATTCGAGAGCAATATATTTCAATTTCTATTAGACAAAATATGTGCCTCATCCAAAATCATGACCTAAAGAATAGAAACAATGTAATATCAGTTTTAACAGGGAAACCAATCAAGACTAAAGTAAGTTCACCAGTCCTATATATCATATATACACCCGTATATAATGTACATATTAACAAATTATGTTGCACATACACTCTAAAAAATGGGTGCATGCTGCATCCTAATCAAGTGAAATGACGTGTGCGGGACCACTTGATTGTGGTCGCGGTAGAATGTTGAGTCCGACCTCTGATTCTCTACTTTGTAGCTCAGCAAACACCTCCCATTGTCTCGTAGTTGGTACTAAAGGAGCGTCATATCTCATTAGAAGCTGGAAAGGAAAACGAAATACGAGTTAGTAGTGGATAATGATAATCATTATAACACTAAAAAACTTTAGCACAATGTGAAGTAACTCACTCTAATAAAATGATTTTCATTGACGAAGCATAGCCATATTAATTTCCTCTCAGATAAAAGTGGGGCCAAAATTCTGATAGGTAGCCAAAGACCTGAGCTTCTCTTAGCCAACACCGCAAAACCTATCTGAAAATGGGTCGCAATGACCAACCCCATATCTGGTAATGTAAGCCAAGAAGTTCCCAAGGCGGGGCTCTCGTACCCATTAATTGCATCCCTGATTCTTTCATACTCAATGTCTTGAAACACAGTTTTGTGCAAGCCATCGTTGCTTACCATCTCTTCAAACATCTCGCGTCGAACCCTCCTCCATCCCTCATCACCTTTTTCGTAGCCAATAACATTAGTTATTGCTCGAAACCCACAATTTCCATCTGGATTAACATCCACAGTGTTGATACGGTACGTGCTCCATATTTGAGGTATCTCATCAACGTACCCTCCAACAGCCTGATTTTAGGTCCTAGTACGCCTGGGTGCGACATATGGGATTGCCCTTCCCTTTCCTTGACTTTTTCCTCGTCCACGTGTTGAAGGAGGTCCCTCACTCGGCCCCTCATGTCCCTTACTCGGCCCCTCGCGTCCCTTACTCGGCCCCTCACTTGGCCCCTCATGTCCCTCACTCAGCCCCTCACTTGCTCCCGGGGTACAACCTCACTGGATACCTCATTTAGTCCCTCACTTTGCATACTTGGCTTAATTGACTGAATTGCATGCAAGGGCTCATTAGAATGGCTAGTTACATTTTCTTAAGGGGCTTAACTTGCCCGAGTTGGCAAGCTTAGCTAACTTGTCTAGCTTGGCTGGGTTCCCTGGCTGTTATAACTTACCTTCCTTCTTTTGGAAACTCGCGTTACAAGCTCATGTGCAGCTTTGGCCTCTACATACTTGAAAACAGAAGGAGTTCTCTTTGTGGAATTGTCAACTCGGGCCCTCTTGCTTTTCTATTTCCTCTTACTGAGATGCACCTTGCTATTTTTCTGCCGACCCTTTATTGTAATCTTCTCTTCGGGAGCAGAAATAATAGTCGATGCAAGGCAGGTGATTTCCCTTAACTTCTGTACAATCTTTGCCCTTATGTCAGGACCACTGCTTTTGTACTTAGCCTCAACTCCTTCCATTTGAACTTGGTATAAATAGTCTAACTCCCCATCAATGAAGGCTCAACGGGGGTCATATTCAATTTCTTCCAATGCGGGTGGACTTCATCAAGAGTGATAGGGCTACCATCAAGCAAATGTAGTGTGATCTCATGAGCACATGGCAGACCATAAATGGCCCGCAAAACACATCCACAAATGGCCTTATTAAGGCCAACACCATCGCTGACTGTTCGTGCCTCCTTACAAATTACATCCAATGAATGTCAAACAATGAAGCTTATGATGTTACTGTACAAGTGCTGTTGATACTCATGTGCCACTAGGTGCATTGATCGATTGAATGAGGCCTCCAAGTTACGTTGTTGGTGGGTAAGAACATCGTGTATCGACTTGAAAGCATCTCCAAAATGACCTTGTGATGTCCGAGCTCTCTCTTCAGTACATTATGGGCACCATCAGCCCGATTAGTAGTCGCATTCCCAAAGTGCAATACAGTGTTGGTCTATGCATATACAAACTTCTTTTTTTTTGACATAACCATGTGTCTTTAACATAGTCCAACAACCCCGGGACTCCACCATACTTTTCCTCTAGTTCCGTAAGGCGACCATTGTAAGTTGACTCAGTTTGGGACAACACTAAGTTAATCTACATCCCATACCAAGTATTTTAATCCTCTTCCTCGGAAAATAGATCTTTTTTCTTTGCGACAATGTTCTTGTTCACGTGCCATGAACAAAGTAAGTGGGTTGCGTCGGGGAGCTCATCCTCTATTTTTGCAACAAACCCAAGTCCCTATCCGTTAAAACAACACTTAAGAGTTGCCACCCATCCAATAATGACTTCAACAGTCTATGTGCCCACGCATAGTCAGACCTAGTCTCCTTAGCTAAAAATGCATGTGCCACCAAAAAGGTCATGTGCGTTGAGGTTACCCCGATAATCTCAAGTAGCGGGTACTTGAACCGATTTGTCTTGTAAGTGCAATCCATGAACAATACATGAGGAAACACCGAAGGAGTTGCACTGAATTAAGTTGGGCAAAAGAATAAATCCCTCACGCTATACATGCCTGGCCAAAAAGAATGTTGCTCAATGTATTTGTGGTCGTCCAACTAGTGGAGTAAAAGTTGCATCTTACTCTTCCCGTCAGCTTCAATATTTCTCAACCTTGCCCTTTCATTGTAAATTGTCTTCATGACAGTCACGTTGCCCTTGTTCTTATTCTTGATGTTACTTAAAATATCCCGTGGGCGGGCACTAGTCTTGCTCATGTCTCGCACTATTTCTTTCTCATTGATATTAAGTCTCCCGGCATAAGAGTACCCAATCAAAGAATTGGTGAAGCCATGGTTGTGTACCCCACACACAACCCGAATGTGCCATAATCCATCAAGCTCGTGCTTAACTGTGACGGCCCCAAATTCCAAGACAAACCGGGCACCGCCACGTCGCCAGACACGTCACCAAGCATGTCACGTCACCGCATACTTACTTTTGACTGCCTGCGACTTACACCTTCATTCGTACCTTATTCACCTTAGCTTAGTATTTATGAAAAAATTTATGGATATTCACATTTATTTGACTAAGTTAAGTTGTTCACGATTTATCAAATTATTATAAATTAACATTTAAGCGGAAGTCTTTGAAGCATGCAAACACGGTAGAATTAAAAAGTTTGCATGGTATGATTAACTTTATAGTGTGGAAACCCGGCAATAGATACCATGTATATCGAGAGCAACAAAGGTACTAAAGATGAGCATATACATGTATCAGGTATACAAGTCTTTCCCAAAAAGCTCATAAAACAGTAAATAAATACGTACGACACCTACGCAAATGACGGGCTCTCCTAACTCAGTCGTAGATGCCTGATATGCCCTTGCCTCGGCTCGTCGCAAGATCTGCGATTTGTCACCAAAAACAATGACAAATCCCAGGTGAGTAAATCCCAGAGAACGTTAGCTAATATTCATGGATTCCAAAGAAACGGCTCCAGTTCATGCAATTTAAATAAAGGACAAGAATAAAGAAAATCGCATGAAAATAAGTCGTTGAGAAGTCAAATTTTGGACACGAGTGTAGCGTGACAGAGAACCATGGTCGACATCCGGGAATCGTCGTAGCTAAACCGAGAGGAACCATTGACGACCACCTCGCCAAACATCTCACGGTCGAATGAGAGGAACCATTGAACGGAAGACCCCATCCAAACATCTCTCGAGAGGAACCATTGACGTAGACTTAGGTCTTCGTCAAACATCTCTCAACCTACGGGTTTCACGGAGAATAGTCACCCGCGTAGCCCTAACATGGCCAATTACTCGAACAGCGCGGGGTAGCGAGCCCCGGGGTGTGAGTCCGTGCCATGCCCGACCCCGTCGACAAACACACATACACACGTGGGAGTGGATGAACAGTAAATGAACAGCAATGGAAAGTACAATGGAATAATTAAAATGCGAAATACAGTAAGTGTCATAAATTGAATTTTAACTAATTTTCTCGTGGGATTACTTACCTCAAACGCCTTTGAAACGTCCCGCACTCGCCTCGAGATACGTACCCAACACCCGACTATGGTAGCCTAAGTCCCTGGTGTCCAATTATACAATTTTTATCATTTTGGGCTATGTCACTTAAATCATTCATATCACCATTAATTTAGGTGAAGTAACCTCACTTTCGATCGCGTCGTCGAATTTCGTCGAAGTCACGCCTCCGATCGGTCGACAACGCGCCACCGCACCTTTGTTGCTCCCGCCGTTCACCCCCACCATTGCCGCCACTACCGCGCCTTTGCCGCGTCCGCGCGCCGCGCCGCCGCCGCGCGCGCGCCGCTCTCTCTCTCCCGGCTCGCTGCGCGCGCGCGCTACACGCGCCTCCGCCGTAGCTCGCCGCTGCGTTCGCTTCGCCGCTTCTTGGTGCTCGCGGCGTCGCTGCTCGCGACAATGCTACTAGCCGACGCGCTGCTCCGTCGTCGTGCTCCTCTCTGCTCTCTCGCTCTGCTCGCTCGCGCGCGCTTGCTGGAGTCGCGCTGCCGGGCATTGTTGTCCGCCGTTGCTGCTCCACCGCGCCGCTGCTAGTCCGTCGTCTCGCTGCGCCGCGCCGGAGCTCTCACCGCCGTCCCCCTCTCTTGCTACCTCTCTCTCTCTTTTTTTTCTCTCTCTCCTCTCTTTCCTCTCTCTCTTTCACTCTCCCTTCTCTCTCTCTACCCGATTTTAAAGGAAAAATTTTATTTTATTTTATTTTATTTTTTTTGAGGAAAAATACAAAATAGCATGATGAGGGATGGGCTTGATGTGACGTGTGACATGATGGAGTGAGTGATGTGACCACTCAGTCCCATACAACCCCGTACACCCGCGTTACGCGCACTCTACGACGTGCACTCTCGTCACTACACTCACACAACGCGACCATGCGAAATTATCAATTAATGCGGTGCAAACTATTAAATAATAGTAAAATAATAAATCGTCACACACAAAAATAACATATCTCACCCATTTGGCGTGCCATAAACTTTTCCGCGACATTCACGTGGGTCTGAGCTTATATTTTTAATTTGTAATTAGCCAGTTAATCGGGATCGATTAAAACGAGTCGTTACAATCTTCCCAACTAAAAGGAATTTCGTCCCAAAATTTAGATTTAATCTTATCTCTACCTTGGAACAAGTGGAGTATCGCCTCGCACGGTAGACTCTCTCTCTCCCCAATGAGACCCTTCAAGGGAGAAACCTTCAAGTAGACCAAATCATCCACTTCATAAGTCATCTTGTCGCGGTATTAGTTCGCGCACTTCTTTTGTCTGTCCTAAATAGACTGTAACCTCTGACGAATCAGCCTAATTTTCTCTGTGTGATCTACAACAATCTGCGGCCCAACATCAGCTACGTCTTCGGGCTCTGCCCAGTAAGCTGGTGATCTACATGGTCTCCCGTATAACGCCTCGAATGATGACATCCCAATACTAGCATGATAGCTATTACTGTAGGCAAACTCACCAAGTGACAAAAAAAACTCATCCCATGATCCTCTAAACTGCAGCACACAGGCTCTAAGCATGTCCTCAAAGATTTGAATAAGTCTTTCAAACTGCCCGTCAGTCTGCGAATGAAAAGCCGCGCCGAACCGCAATTTGGTACCATACTGCTCCTGCTTGGCCTGCCAAGGTTGCAAAGTAAGTCGACTGTCTCTGTCTGACACTATAGATACTGACACCCCGTGCAGTCTGAAGATTTCCTGCTCGAAGAGCATGCTCAGTTGTGGAAAACTATTTCATGGAAATTGGGATAAAATATGATGATTTCGTCAGTCGATCCATGACTACCCAAATGGCATCGTGCTTGCGCAAAGTCGTCGGCAACCCACTGACGAAGTCCGTAGTGATGTGTTCCCATTTCCACTGTGGGATAGGCAGTGGCTGTAATAGTCCTCCAGGCTTCCTGTGCTCAGCCTTAACCTGCTGACACACCTCACAACTCCTCACATACTGGCTGACATCTGCCTCCATCCCTGATCACCAAAATAACTATCACATATCACAGTACATTTTGGTCTGCTGGGATGCACTGTGTACTGGAGCTGTGAGCCTCCTGAAGAATACAATCGGGTAACTCTGCCACTGCCGGAACCCACAATCTACTTGGGTGTATCAACTGCTCATCAACGGACTCGCGCCAATCTGGGTAACCTAGACTCTATCATGTCCCTGAACCTCTGATACATCACATCAGCTCTCTGACATTCCAAGACGCCTGAAGTAGATATTGTCGATCCTCGCATCTGCCCGCAAATGTGTCTCTGCAGTATCTGGAACCTCTAACAAACTCATAGCTGCAGCGAGCTCCAAGTTGTACACTGGACAACTCCTCTCATGAGTCCCCAACTGACGCGATAACTAAGCTATCACTTGTCTCCCTGCATCAATACGCATCACAATCCGGTGCTACAAGCATCTGTATGAACAGTCAGGTCCTTGTCCGACTCGGGCAACACCAACAACGGTGCCGAAGTCAACTTTTTCTTTAACTCGGTGAAAGCCGCTTCACATTCATTGGACCAATGAGAGATCACATCCTTCTTGGTCAATCTAGTCTTCGGCGCTGCAATTTTGGAGAAGTCCTACACAAAGCGTCGATGATATCCTGCCAATCCTAATAGCTCCTGATGTCTGTCGCGCACAATGGTGTAGGACACTCGATGACAACGTGAATCTTACTCGGGTCCACTGAAGTACTTATGTCGCTGATCGCGTGTCCCAAAGGCTTCACCTTCGAACGCCAAAATTCGCACTTACTGGACTTGGCGTACAATATGCGCTCCCTCAATCTCTAGTCGAAGTCCTCGAATAAAATCATGGACCTGAAGTCGCTCGGTTCTAGCTACGTCCATCGCAAGGTAAGCAGGTGTGTGAATCTCTCCATGTTTTACGCCACCGTCCGGCCATCATGCCTCAGCGTCAAGAACTCATCTCTCAGTCTCAGCTGAACCTCGATCAGGATATACAGATCATAGAAGAATTTCTCGAACTTTGCCCAATGCTCGGCTCTCTGTGGGCGGCTGTGTGGGCGGTCCACCGTACTGCAACATCTTCCCTGAGTATGAATTTGGAAATCCTAGTTCATATGTTGTCGTGAATCCTCAAAGTTCGTGAAGTTTCTCGTGTGAAATGATCCACTTCCCAGCCACCTCTGGGTCTCTGCCTCTATGATAGTAGTCTGACTGAACACGAACGAACTCCTTGATCAAATTCATCTCAGCTGATAAGAAGGTCTCGAATGTGATCTTCAAGGGTAGAATCATCGTCGGTGCCACGGTCGGCGTAGTCAATTGTGTAGTGACTGCTGGCAGTATCTCGGTAGTAGTGGTCGTGAGCGAAGTCGCCGGAACAGTCGGTGCGACAACTGTCTGCTCTACAGTAATGATGGCGGCGAGTGTGGCAGGGGACGGTATTATCGCTGCCTGCACTCGAAGCAACCGAAGAATCTCCTCGAGCTGCAAACTCTGGAGTGCGACCGTGTCGTACAATATCTGATCCGAGTTGACAGGTGTCGAGCCGATCGGCTGGCCTCCATCGTCCGTATGAAGAACTGGTCGTACATCCATGTCGAATTTGCAAATCGCGAACGTCCGTATCAGCCTCGTATACGCATATATACGCATATATACTATTACACATCAAAATATATAACGTATAAGTCTTGACACTTCCCGTCCCATGTTCGCTTCCCAACTAAAGTTCTAAGTTAGGATCTTCGAGTTTCCACATCTAATGTTTGTTGTTAAGTTTTATTCGGTTGTATTAAATTTTCCCATAGGTTCGCATGAACCTAGACTCTGATACCAACTGTGACGTTGGTATCACAATGTCTTAAGCCATGAGATTTTCAAAACTTTCCCCTATGTTCGCCTGAACCTAAGCTCTGATACCAACTGTGACGGCCCCAAATTCCAAGGCAAACCGGGCACCGCCACGTCGCCAGACACGTCACCAAGCATGCCACGTCACCGCATACTTACTTTTGACTGCCTGCGACTTACACCTTCATTCGTACCTTATTCACCTTAGCTTAGTATTTATGAAAAATTTTATGGATATTCACATTTATTTGACTAAGTTAAGTTGTTCACGATTTATCAAATTATTATAAATTAACATTTAAGCGGAAGTCTTTGAAGCATGCAAACACGGTAGAATTAAAAAGTTTGCATGGTATGATTAACTCTATAGTGTGGAAACCCGACAATAGATACCATGTATATCGAGAGCAACAAAGGTACTAAAGATGAGCATATACATGTATCAGGTATACAAGTCTTTCCCAAAAAGTTCATAAAACAGTAAATAAATACGTACGACACCTACGCAAATGACGGGCTCTCCTAACTCAGTCGTAGATGCCTGATATGCCCTTGCCTCGGCTCGTCGCAAGATCTGCGATTTGTCACCAAAAACAATGACAAATCCCAGGTGAGTAAATCCCAGAGAACGTTAGCTAATATTCACGCATTCCAAAGAAACGGCTCCAGTTCATGCAATTTAAATAAAGGACAAGAATAAAGAAAATCGCATGAAAATAAGTCGTTGAGAAGTCAAATTTTGGACACGAGTGTAGCGTGACAGAGAACCCTGGTCGACATCCGGGAATCGTCGTAGCTAAACCGAGAGGAACCATTGACGACCACCTCGCCAAACATCTCACGGTCGAATGAGAGGAACCATTGAACGGAAGACCTCATCCAAACATCTCTCGAGAGGAACCATTGACGTAGACTTAGGTCTTCGTCAAACATCTCTCAACCTACAGGTTTCACGGAGAATAGTCACCCGCATAGCCCTAACATGGCCAATTACTCGAACAGCGCGGGGTAGCGAGCCCCGGGGTGTGAGTCCGTGCCATGCCCGACCCCGTCGACAAACACACATACACACGTGGGAGTGGATGAACAGTAAATGAACAGCAATGGAAAGTACAATGGAATAATTAAAATGCGAAATAAAGTAAGTGTCATAAATTAAATTTTAACTAATTTTCTCGTGGGATTACTTACCTCAAACGCCTTCGAAACGTCCAGCACTCGCCTCGAGATACGTACCCGACACCCGACTATGGTAGCCTAAGTCCCTGGTGTCCAATTATACAATTTTTATCATTTTGGGCTATGTCACTTAAATCATTCATATCACCATTAATTTAGGTGAAGTAACCTCACTTTCGATCGCGTCGTCGAATTTCGTCGAAGTCACGCCTCCGATCGGTCGACAACGCGCCACCGCACTGTTGCTCCCCGCCGTTCACCCCCACCGCTGCCGCCACTACCGCGCCACTGCCGCTGTCGCGCCACCGCCGCTATCTCTCGCGGCGCGCCGCATTTCTCTCGCCGGCGTCGTTGTGCGCGCGCGCTACCGTGCCTCCGCAGATAGCTCGCTGCCGCCTCGCCGCCGCTTGCGGTGCTCGCCGGCCGGCTGCATTGCTCGCTCGGCGCTGCTACTAGCCGACGCCGCTGCCGCCGTCGTGCTCCCTCTGCTCTCTCTCACTGCTCGCTCGCTCGCGCCGCCGCCGTTGAGTCGCCGCCTCCGGCACATTGTTGTCCATAATTCTTTGCTCCGCGCCATTGCTAGTCCGCCGTCATTGCACAAGCGCGCGGAGCTCTCACCGCCGTCCCCCTCTCTTGCTACCTCTCTCTCTCTCTTTCTTCTCTCTCTCCTCTCTTTCCTCTCTCTCTTTCACTCTCCCTTCTCTCTCTCTACCCGATTTTAAAGGAAAAATTTTATTTTATTTTATTTTATTTTTTTTGAGGAAAAAGATAAAATAGCATGATGAGGGATGGGCTTGATGTGACGTGTGACATGATGGAGTGAGTGATGTGACCACTCAGTCTCATACAACCCCGTACACCCGCATTACGCGCACTCCACGACGTGCGCTCTTGTCACTACACGCGCAGAACGCGACCATGCGAAATTATCAATTAATGCGGCGCGAACTATTAAATAATAGTAAAATAATAAACCATCACACACAAAAATAACATATCTCACCCATTTGGCGTGCCATAAACTTTTCCGCGACATTCACGTGGGTCTGAGCTTATATTTTTAATTTGTAATTAGCCAGTTAATCGGGATCGATTAAAACGGGCCGTTACATTAACATTGATTTTAAACTGGCATCCACACTTCTTGGATCTAGTCAGTTTTTTCTTCTCCCCATTCGTCTTATCTTCCATTTCTTTCAATATTTGCTTTGTCTTTGATACTTTCACTTCAAAGGCCCCATACCTCTCACAACCTATTGACAACCTAGCTCGCCTACCCTGGCTAATGCCACCTGAATCAGACTTCAATATGATTACTACAAAACCACACCGGGTGCCAATCTCCTTAGCCAGAGCTACTACATCATCTCTCCTCTTAAACAGCACATCCATTGTAAAGATCCTTGTCAAGTTCAGGAATGACCCGCCAAATGTACCTGCTGTGTTGCACGTACCAACCTACAAAAAACAAAAATTAGTCAAGAACTGAGGCAATAAACAAATTTTAGACCAAAAAAGGAGGGAGTCCAACATGTATGATACGTTAAGCATTAGTGTCTGTTGGGTAAAGCCGAAAGTTAAGTATCGCTAACGGCTTACATGTCTCGTAACCATAGGTGACCTTTCGGTTGAAGAATACCGAAAGGTACCTGTAGGTTTTAGATTTGATAGGCCGAGACGTGTAGTACACGTCTTGGCCCTCTTACTGCGAAGAGTACTGGTTTTGCAACCTCAACCGGAGGTTTTTCCTAGATCAACAAAACACAATAAAAATAAAAAAATACCTCTTCATTGTCGTGATGGCTTCGTTTAAAGGAATCCTTCGACATTCAATCCAACGAAGTCGAAATCAATAAGAACTCGAAAGCCCTAATAATAAAAATCGGGAACCAACAACATTCATTCAAATGAGGCCTAACAAACTTGAAATCATCCACAAAACAAGCATAAACGAGGAGAGAACAAACTTACCGTGTCGATTAAGGGTGGAATCAGGCGTTTTTCCTCCTTAACATCATCAAGAGAATGAGGGCGGTGAGAAGGTTTCGAAGTCCATAGTGATGAAGAAGTGAGGGTGGGGTTTGGGGAAGAAAAAATGCTTTTATATGAAGGGTAAAAATGTCATTTCCTATAAGGGCAGTTTTGGAAGTGCTCTAAAATTTGAAAACGGATCCTTTGAGCAATAAATGGGGTCAGCCGCTACCATAAACAAATATAACAACTTTTTATAATCGACTAACATCTCCTCTCTAACTCAAAGTGGTGATAATGGAACCAATTTGAGTATGCAAACCAAAACGAATACGAGCAGTAGATAGGAAAGATAAGCAGATCTGCAACAGTGTTGCCTCAACAAGTAAGACAAGCAAATATGCAACAGTGTTGCAGCTAATATGCAAGACAAGAAGATCTGCAATAGTGCTCCAGCGAACATGCAAGAATTCAGGCAGAACGTACGGTTAGGCAGGTAGAGAAGTCATGTCATGCAAAGTCACATCGACAAAACGAGTTTGCAGGCTTGGTGACTCACAAAGGGGCTCGATTTATGCCTCTCTTGAAAGAGAAGATAATAAATTTGATTCAATGCTTTGAGAGTTTGTTTGCTACCTATTTCTTCCTAACTTTTCTTGAGCGCCGCTAAGGGCACCCCACCATTTATGAAGGCACCCAAAGTTTTTGTAAAAATTTTAGCAAAAGTGGAAAAGACCATTTTGCCCTTGTATATATATTGATTCAAACCCCACAAATCATTTTGACAAAGAAAAAAAGGCACCCCACCATAAGGTTGAACCACAAAGCCACATTGCATTTGGCGAGCGTTGATCGATTCTTGCGGATTGACATCATCCGACAGCGAGGTAACAATGTTTGACAACCATATTCGTGTTTTTTAGAACTGTTTAGTTGTGTATAATTGTGAAAATGATGATTTGTTTGTCACCGTAGGGTTTGGTAATTTCTTCAAATCCGAACTTGTTTCCACTATATAATGGAGGATTGTAATGCTTCGGTGCCAGAGGAGGTCGTCCTTGAGGTAATTTTGTAAATTTTTTGTGTTTTTCATGCGGTTATCCAAAGTTTCTGTGGATGTACGCGATTGTATCGGCCTCGCAGGACCGAGATGTATGGTTATGTCTCGGTCATATAGGACCGATAGGTTTACGTAGGTCACGGAACGGTAAAATCGAGAGTATTCAGTAACTCTCGGTCGTTCGTGAGCGAGACTTTGAAGAAAGTTGCGGACCTGTACTACCGAGAACCTATTTTTTGGGATGTTTTTGTGATTGTGCTGTACATTTCGGTTGATTATAATGTTACACTGTTTGTATTGCAGGTAATGCCGGTTTCTACCCTATTTCCAGACTACACGGACACGTTTACACCTTGTGGGCCATTCCCAACTAGAGAAGCGGCAGTTTCATGGGTTCAAATGATAGGCCGTGAGAACATGTTTGTGCTAGTGACAAAGCACTCTGACGCCGGGGGCATTAAGCGCAGGGGAAGGGTGAAACTTGCCTGTGAGAGGTCAGGGACTTATAGGGGAATGTCACAAAGAGTTGGGAAGGGTAAAGCGGCAAAAATTGCTTCGAAACCAAGAAATGAAGAAGAAGAGGAAACGGCGAGGACTCAAACTGGTACCAAGAAATGTGGATGCCCTTTCCTTATCAACGTAAAGGAAAATGCTGACTCGTTGTGGTATATCACTGTTATATGTGGGAGGCACAATCACGAGCCCCAAAAAACTTGGACGGCCATTCATTTGCCGGGAGATTGGATAAGGGGGAGCAGGAAGTTGTAGTGCAAATGACAAAGGGGAATGTGAAGCCAAGAGACATCCTAAATACGTTGAAGCAAAGAGACGTTAGAAACGTATCGACAATGAGGACAATATATAATGCAAGACAAAAAGTCTGAAATGAGGATGCGGGTGGGAGGACTCAAATGCAACAATTGTTGCACATATTGGAGAAGAATAAGTGGCTGTCATGGCATAGGAAGCATCCCGTTACGAATGTTGTCACTGAGTTATTTTGGTCACATCCCGACTCAATAAAGTTGGTAAGGTGTTTCCCATCGGTTATTTTGATGGATTGCACGTACAAGACAAATAGGTACTGAATGCCTTTGTTGGAGATTGTTGGCATCACTTCTACGCACTTGACGTTCTCCGTTGGGTTCGCATTCTTATCATCAGAGAGTCATGGGCATTATGTTTGGGCACTTGAGAACTTGAGATCCATATTGGATGGGTGGCCTAAGCCTGACGTGTTCGTTACCGATAGGGACTTAGCCCTTATTAGTGCCGTAGAAGAAGTTTTTCCGGCCTCGTCTCACCTCCTTTGCTCTTGGCACATCAACAAAGTAGTATTGGCCAAGACTAAGAAGATGTTTGGGGAGAACGATGGTTTCGCGCGTTTTATGGATAGGTGGACGAGCGTGATGTATGCCAACTCGGAGGCCTTATTCGAAGTTAGGGTGAATGACCTGCGTTGTGAGTTTGGGAATGTAAAGGGTCTGACGGAGTACTTGGACAACACATGGTTAAAGAACTACAAGGACAAATTTGTCTCTGCTTGGACAAATAGAATTATGCACTTTGGGGAAACAACAACGCAGAGGGTGGAGTCTGTGCATTCTATTCTGAAGCTACACCTTGGGAACAGTCAGGCCAATTTTGAGACTCTGTGGAATGTGGTTGATGGTCTCCTTAGAATCCAACACAATAATATCAAGGCATCGTTTGAGCTAAGTTTGAATGTCGTCCAACACGAGTACATTGATGAGTTGTATCGACGATTGCGTGGTTATGTCTCTCAATGGGCGCTTAGGCTAATTAGATATGAATTGACACGTGGAGAGGATGTTGGTCACGACTCCACTCGTTGTGGTTGCGAGATACGCACCACACATGGCCTTCCTTGTGCACATGAGCTAAACCATCATATATTTGCTGGGTCGCCCATCCTCTCGAGGACATCCATGTTTACTGGCGAAAGTTGAGTATGATACCTGAGAATCCGGTGGATCCGGCTGGGTACAACGTGCACGATGAGATTCAACGGGTGTTGGAAAAGTTTCATGCTTACACTGATGAGGACGATCGAATTAGGATTATTCAGCAGCTCAGGGAGATTAGTCGACCTTCGTCTACACCGGGTGTTGTGCCGCCGACAAAAATTAAGACAAAAGGGAGGACACCGGGGTCTTCGAAGAGAAAACACGATGGTGACGATTCTTCTACGAGACGGTTGCCGAGCGAATTTGAGTACGTGCTATCGACTCAGGAGGCCTCCAGTTCTAGGCAGAAGAAAAGTAAAGTTGTTCCTAAAATGCGTCGTGCCAGTCGACGCACGCAAAGTGCAACTAACATGGATTATGGTCATTGCGTAGAACCGGATTGGTTGCCACATGTTGAGGGCATCATCGATGTGCTTGCCGATGGAAATTGTGGATATAGGTGTGTTGCGTCTGGGCTTGGACTTGCCGATGTAGACGGGTGGAGGATTGTCCGTAGAAGGATGTATGATGAGATTATCGGGCATGAAAACCTTTGGCGGGAATTGCTAGGCTCGAGTTACGAGAGTGTCAAGATTGCGGTGCATTGCCGAGAGAATCAAGTTGGTGCATCTTTCCAAGAATGGTTGACACTTCCGGACATGGGACCGTTGGTAGCCTTTGCATTCAATGTGGTTCTCGTCAACCTCTCGCATGGGAGTGCCTCCACATTTCTACCTCTACGTAGTGCTCCACCGTCCAACGCGCACAACAGATTTGTCATTGCCATGATAAATGACAGGAATATACATTGGCTTAGGGTAAGTGATACGAATTTTGTTGAATTGTTTTTTTGTTTCCGACAATATGATCATGTTATAATTGTTCACTTTGACAGGTGATGTTGAGCATGAATGCACCATTGCCATCCTTATACCCTTCGTGGGACCGGTATGTTGAGGATAGTGCGAAAGGTTGGCGTGATAGATTCGTCTTTCGAGACTTCGCGCCCATTGCAACTCTACTTGATGCCACCATTTCCGTTGTAGATTTGGGTACACCGTAGTGTTAAAACTGGTACCTTTAAATTTGGTTGGTTGTACATTTACTAATTTTGAAAGTTAGCTGTCAAGTTGTATGGATATAGAATGAGTGAATTTATCTTACCTTTCGGGTATTGTTGTACAGTTTGATTATTGGAAATTGGAAAGTTAGTTGTCTTGTTAATTGGAAATTGTTCTTTGGAACAGACGTTTTACCTGACTGGACGACCGAGACATACGGTAATGTGTCGGCCATACACCACCGATAATTAACGGCAAGGCTCCGTTGCGCAATACCGAAATTGCCTCTTATCGTCGACCTATGCGCGACATTACTAATGGCTTCTCGGCCATGAGTAACCGACACATTTTTAATTACTGGCAATAGGTACATTCACGGACGGTCAAGACCGTGCATCATGCATTTGTCTCGGTTGTTCAGTACCAAAAAATGCACATGAGTGTCGGCCCTGCTTGACCGAGACACCCTCATAAGCAGAAAAAACTAGGATCCAAGAACAAATTACAACCAAAATAAAACAATAGGCAATGTAACATTATAAACTATCATAAAAATGTAGTCAACAGGCCACAGGTAGTCATCAAACATTTAAAAATGTCATACAAATGTCTAGTCCATACGCACCATATAATCGCAACCCAACAAGTACTCATAAAACATTACAAACTCTCATAAAAACTCATTTAATCATAAAACTCAAAGAATGTCATACAAATGTCTATCCTTCCATTCTCGGCCGGTCATTGCTTGGGTCTTTTCATATTCTTCCTTCGATACTCCTTCCCATGCATTCTCTTCGGAGGGCGAGCATCGGCCGTGGCGGTCCCGATTTGTGGCCGGTGTGGAGGGTGTGGAAGTGCTACCATGGTGGGGACGGCCTCGGGCCTGATTCGGTAGGGCCGGATGTTGCGGTTGTGCCGGTGGCGGTCGCCGGAGTCGTACTCGTGGGGGTGGGACTTATACTCCTCCCCGAAAGAAAGTTGACGATGTCACTCAGAATGGTCCTCGCCGACTCAATCGTACACACCTTCGGCGGGAGGTCCATCCATCGCAACGCCGCGTCCAACGCTCGCCTATTACGCTGATGAAAAAATTCGGGTTACTGTCAATTTAAAACATATCGGAATTAATAATAAATGCATAATACATATAACCGCTCGTTGTCTGCGATGGTTGTGGCGACCATTTCAAGGTCCTCAAAGCCCGGATTCGTGATAACGGGATGAGACACTTTTACGAACCAAGGCAGGTAGTCTGGTGTAGCCAAAAACTCAAATACTGCCTTCTCGCCCCGAACTTCAGGAGCCAACACATGGTTCCTCCATCGCTCCCAATTGTCTTGTTCGAACCCATACTTGACGGAGTACTTGTTCGCGAGATGGGCCTCTGTGTGCTTCCAATGGGACGGTACGGAGGATCGGTATAGATTGCACATGGCCAAACTGTCTCAGAATCCTCTCCGGGTGGTAGGGCTCCACCACATCCATGTACTTTATCTTCCCACTGTAAAAGGCCATCGCTTGCACAACGCCATTTTCCCTTAAATTCACATATGGGTCCCAAGTGTCCTAGTAAAAATGCAACAACCATTGTTAGCAAAAAAATTAACCAAGAAAAATCAATCATCAGAGGATATGGATAACCATCTCATCTCACTTGGTCGCAACCTATCCAAGGTTCTCCTAATGGCCCCTAACTTGTCAACATTAGCAACCGTCTCGTGCTTTTGAATCCATCTGGAGACACGAGGGTGCACGTAGTCCATGTACTTCGCATTGGGCGTGGCCAGACCAAGTTTGAAATGGTCGTACACCCATCCCTGCTAATACATACAATGTTAGTTAGTCCACAATTGCAAGTTGGCCTAATTGAAATACAAAATGAAAGTTAAGTCTATTTCACTAAAATACCTCAAGCAATGTGAGGTAGCCAAATACGAGACACTTGAGTCTCGTGGCGGACCCCAAGTGTCGATACAAGTAGGCCAACGTAGCCGCACCCCATGCGTAGTTTCCTACGTCGTCCAAGTCCTCAAGAAGCTTCAGCAGCGCGATCGACACCCGAGACCCACTCTTATCGGCAAAAAGAGTGCAGGACAACAAGTACAGCAAGTACGCTCGGGCGGTGCATTCCACAAGAGGATAATTTCTGGGTCTCGAACCAGCTTTGGGGCACCATTGACTCTTCAACCAATGTTTGCGCACTGTGAGCCCCTTGCTGATATTCACCTCCTCCTCAGCCTCCTCGACGCTAACCCCAAGTAGGTTCGAGACCATCTTGATAGCGTCCGAGCGAGATTCCTCCGTGTACCTCGCAAATTTCTCCATTGCAACAACTTTGCCCGTCACAGGGATCTTCAGGAGGAAGCTGACATCCTCTAATGAGATAGACATTTCACCAAAAGGTAGGTGAAATGTGTTCGTCTCCGCTGCCACCGCTCCACAAATGCAGAGATAACCTCCTTGTTGGCCTTGCGGTATGAGCAGTCTATCAGCGTATTCAACCCGGAACCTTGAATAATCCTCTGAAGTCCCGCCGTGTCCGGGTGGCACGACTGTAAATCCCATTCCGTTATTTGAGCTCCGTGATTGATACACTTAAGAACGGGCCGCTCCTGCAAATGTAAAAACATCTCGTCATTATGCGAAGACCATGAGTGTTAAGTTAATCCGTTCAATGAAATTGAAATTACCTCATTGCTCCAAATCTTCAAAGCCACATGATCCTTGAAGCTCTTCAACAACGCCCCGTCTATA
Organism: Stephania cephalantha; assembly: GCA_039657325.1. NCBI lineage: Eukaryota > Viridiplantae > Streptophyta > Magnoliopsida > Ranunculales > Menispermaceae > Stephania > Stephania cephalantha. Next base: position 30,693,497 of record CM077570.1, on the reverse strand, counting down.
GGACCACCGGGGAATGGAGCACGCGCTTCAACAGGCACTTCTGGCTCTCCTTCATCATGGCCGGCTCCACCACCATCGCTCCCGCCCACATTACGATCTGTTTCTATCGTGTTCCCCGCCTCGGAGAGTCACCGCTACTAGACTCGATGCATGCCCCTCCTCTTCACCTCCGGCAACAACAAGATCCTCAGGTCGCCCGGCATCGAGGGTCGAACCATCATCGTACAAATGTAACCTTCCACGAATGCCATCTACCTTCGCCTTGCCCTTAACATCCTCATTCTCCTTCCCTTTCTCTTTCTCTTTCCTAAGACGATCTCGTCTCGGGGTCTCCGGCCACCTCGCCCCGGTTAGGCCTCGGGACCTCGGCTCCACCTCCTCCCTAGTCACCGGTAGCTTCGGACGAGCCATACCTGAATAAATTACAACATATAAGCGCATGGAACAGATCCCAAAATAAATTTACAAAAAAAATTTGTTCAAATTCATCCATTTCTGATGTCTCGGTCAAGCAGGTTCGTGAAACAACACATATTTTCGGTCACCCATGACCGACAATTCCTCCAATATATCGACAAAGTGTACAATCGAGTCCAATGAAACGGTCTCGGTTGTACACCACCGAGATGTGTTGACCATTTCAATTCGCCTTGCTCTCGCCCAATCACGCCCGAGCCTACTCTAACACTCTCGCCATGGTACAACCTAGAGTATGACCAAATTCTCGGTTGTGTACACCACCGCCGCCACATTACCTATCGCTAATTGTAGCTTTCGTCATGTCTCGGCCGAGATACCTAGAGTACTCTCGGCCTTGCGTAACCAGAGACACTTTGTGAGCTTTTTCGGCCTTTGTGGCGAGACTTCGACTTCCCCCATTGTAGCTTCTCTCTCGGCCATGCTTGGCGAGAGTTAGCACATTCTCTCGGCTGTGTGGCGAGAACCGCGAATTCCCAATTTTTTAACTATTGAACAAACCACCACTGTAAATCATAACTACTCTACCAAATGTAACTTAATTACACTAAAAACATACCTTCAAACGACCGATTTCGCGCAAATAATGTGTGTTCGACGATGTTCAACCGAACCCTAACTTGGAGACGAAATCGGCTCACACCACGACCCTACGAACTGCAAAAAATTCGTAAAACGAAGGAGAAACACAAGGCGAGACACGGGAGACACGATTTCAGAGATCCCTCTCACTGGTCGGTTCACACAAAATGGGTTCTTGGAGTCCAGGCGGTGAAGATGGTGCTGGGGGTGGTGGGGTGCAGATGGATTTCCACGAGGGGTAGTTTAAGTATTTCGGGTCTAATTTTTGGGTGCCCCATGTAAATCGGTTTGTGCCCACATTAACTGTGTGCCTTCATTAAATGGTGGGGTGCCCTTAGCGGCCCTCCTTTGATACGGTGGATGAGCGGACACAAACGCAATTGAAAAGCTTGTGACCACATGATCCAAAGAGTAGGCAACCATATATATATATATATGCATTGGCAGACCCAAGTAGGAGCTTGCCCTAGGCTACACACAGCCCAGGGCATGCTCCACATAGTCCCTATATATTTATGTATTTTACCTAATAAAAATAATAAAATATTTAATATAGCACAGGGCTAAGTCTTAAAAAAACTAAGTGCATTGTTACTCTAGCCCAAAAAAACAACAATAAAATACTAGTTGAAACGTTACCCATCAACTTTAGAGAGAAAACTATGTCCAATCCATCTATCTTTATAGTTGAAAGGTAAGTAGAAAGATATCGAATGTTACTTATGGATATATACATTTGATACAAACTTACTGGATTTTTTTTGTGCAGATACCGGATTTCTTTACACGCACATTGAAGTATGTGTAGGCACCATAATTTGAATGCACAATTCAAGTGAGTACAATAATTTTTTTTGAGAACAGTACAATGATATTATGTAGCAAATGGATGTATTACGAGTATGTCACTTGATATTATTTTTAAAAATAATTAAAGTAATTTGAAAATTAAAAAAAAAAATGAATCTATGCATCTATTCATCAATCGTTAAAAAAAGTGTTACAAGCTCTTTTTGTTTCTTCATTAGCTAGAGATTTGATTTAAAAAAAAAAAAAACTTTAATAGATTAAATGGAATTCTAAAGTCGATGACTTTTTTATCTAGTAATTTCATTTTTAGTTTTCTTTCTATAAAAACACTTTACAAAACAAATTATATCAATATTTACTTGTTTTTGTCTCAAATTTTTTAGATTTTTATAAAGAATTTTTTGGATTATATAAAAATAAAGTAATTAAGCAAAACACCAACACGTGGTTGGCGCGAGTTGAAGCGACCCAAATTTCTTTAATTAAGCACACGTCCAGAGTTTGAAATTGGTTGTGCGTATAGAGACAGTAATGTTGGGAGGAGGTCCCCTTCGAATGGAGCACGATTCGAGGTGAATCTATAGAGAGTTAATCCGGATATAAAATAGTTTTGACAAATAAAATAAAGAAAGAAAACTTATTTTATAGTCGTTTACTCAATTAAAAGAGTGAAGTTTAAGACGGGACTTCACTCAAGTCTCTGTTTTACATTTATTGCAACTTGCTTACGTTGCTAACATGTGTGTATTAGTAATAATGGATCGCGATTGAATTATTTCACGTATATGGTTAGCCCAGGGCAAAAAAAAAAATTCCTGGGGTCGGCCAATGCATATATGGGAAAGGTCGAATCAACGTATCATAGAGCAAATCCAAGGTAGCACATGGCATATGGGCAGGGACGAATCACACGTGGAAATGGCACGATGGACAACAAAGATCTTGGCAGATGGGCAGACTAACTTTGAAAGGTTCACTTGATACAAGAATAGAGGCAATCAGGCTGGGAAAATGATGGAGCGAAATTCTTGCAAATTGATTTTTTGAAATTCACAAATAATACAGTTTAGGGCCTTAAGAATTAAAACTCTAATTTTTTAAAAAGAAATCAAGTTCTTTTATTAATCAAATCAAAATCCACTAATTACATCAACTTGGCCATATATATAAGCCTTTAATTAAGGATACAAAAAATAAAAATAAAATAGAAACGCACAATGCAACTTCCTAATTAAACTATAACACCTAATTAACGACCCAGCTAATAAATAGCAATACAAAAAGATTTTTAAATTCTACTACATTTACGACTCTCCACACCTACTTTCTAAATAATTTTGACACAATGATATTTATACTTAATAAAAGTTACTAAAAGAACATATCTCTAATATTTATAAAATAACTAATGATCCTAACTTCTAATTAAGTTGAATAACGATATAAACACCCAACAAGACCTTCCTAATCCTTGTCACATAATATATTAGCCGTGCATCACATTTCCTAATAAACTTCACTTCCTACAACTAAAGTTTAATCAACTTTCTATATAACTAAAAAACTATATCAATATTAACTAATTAAATAAAACACGACACTAACACCCAAAACCCTTCTTATGCGTACGCAACATTGCTCGGCCCAACACGCAATGTGATCATCTCCATATCAGACCTTCATCATTTCTTCCCCGGTTTGAAAAAATTCGTCCTTGAGTTTTTTACATTCGCGCAACTTCCGATCCGGCATCACTTTATCTTCAAAGACAGTGACATCATCACCTTAAAAGCTAACAACAAAGTTTTGATAGTTGGAAAAATCCTTCATGGAAGACTTGTTGACAACTGTATCACCAACTACCACTTCAAGTACTTGAGGATTTTTGTGGGAAACTACTTTGATGACAAAGCCATTGTCTCCAAAGACTACCTTATTCTCCACGAAGTCGCATCCATCATCCTCAAACTTTGGTCCTTCGTCCAAAGTGTCAGAATCCTCCTCGAAGAAAATTGGATCTACTTTGCCGTCACTGTAAAGAAAAAGATCCACATCTATTTCTTCCTCGGATATAAACTCCTCCTCGTCGGAATATTCCTTTTCTGGCTTTTCACCAAAAGCAAACTCCATTCTCAATTACATGGTGGCACAAACCGAGTTAAGGCTCTTATACAAAACTGATGCAGCGAAAGTCTTCCAAATTGATTATTCAAAATCCACGAATAATACAATTCAGGGTCTTAAGAATCAAAACTCAAATTTTCTAAAAAGAAATCAAATTCTTTTATTAATCAAATCAAAATCCACTAATTACATCAACTTGGCCATATATATAGGCCTTTAATTAAGGATACAAAAAAATAAAAAAATAGAAACGCACAATGCAACTTCCTAATTAAACTATAACACCTAATTAATGACCTAGCTAATAAATAGCAATACAAAAATATTTTTAAATTCAACTGCATGTACGACTCTGCACACCTATATACCTAATAAAAGGAGTTTTTGCTTTATTGACACATTTGAAGGAAATATATATCTCATTAACACACCAAAATAAATATTTACAAATCTAACACATTTCGTGCCACGTCACTGCCACGTCACTGCCAAGTCATTTTTTTGTGTAGTGAGGAAAACGTGACTTGTAGTCACGACTTGTTGTTGGAGCAAGTCGTGATTGCAACTCACGACTTGCTTCAAAACCAACGTTTCTGAAGTGAAATTTTATATTTTTGTCTTGCCTTTGAAGTGAGTTGCAGTCAGTGATAAAATATGAAGTTACAAACGTGTCTGTCGTTGTTTTTGAAGTTGCGGTCAAAAGAAATATGAAGTTGCAACTCACGAACGTGTCTGTCGTTGTTTTGATTATTTTGTTAATACAAACTAGTATAAAATATGAAGTTACAAGTAATTTACAAAATTCATAAAAGTAATGTCAGTGATGCCAAAAATTTTATTTGATATAAATGAAGAACTTGGAAATTGAAGAGGAAGAACTACAAAGCATTATTTAAACCAAAAAACATGTCATGCGAAAGTAAAAAAAGTCCTAGTCTGACCCCAAATAATGACTTTCAGTCCCACAACGTGTTCTCTTTACGACTCGGACATTACGATTTAAAGCTAATGGCACATTCGAATGGCCCACATCAGCAGGATTTTGAGCATATTCTCTTTGAATATCATCGATATCACACATTTAACCATCATGAGTACTTGTACTCCCAGATAAATTCATCATTATTGGAGTTGCATTAAAATGGCGCGAAGATGTAGGTGCCTTGTCAAATAGAAAGGCTTCCGTAGCCTCGAATGCCATGTTGGGAGGAACTGATGGAGTATGTGGAGTCTCAAACTCGTTGAGAGGTACTGATGGAGTATATAGAGTCTCGAACTGGTTGAGAGGTACTGATGGAGTATACACTGGAGTGTCATGCCTCGAACGTGTATCATCATGAGAAGATTGATGAGAAACTTCAAATGAAGTGGGCATATTATACATGCGATAATCCGCATGTACTGCAGTCAAAGTCGATGCAGCTACATCTCTAATACGTGCAATGGACACATCATCGCCCAATGTCAACTGATGAATTGATGTCATTCCATGTGCCTACATATTAAAAATTTATGAAGTTGTATGCGAAAGTAAAATCAAAACAACTATTTGAAAGACTTCATGAATGAAAAAAATGAAATTGTACTTACAAATGCCTCAGCAATAGCTCCACGAGGAGACATGAATCGTCGTGTAATGCGACGATACCATAGCATATACGGGTCGTAAAATTCCAATGGCTCCTCCAATATGTCATCAGTTGCAATATTGGAAGCACGTTCGTTCCACAGATAGACATAAGCACTATGTTATGCACTCCAATCCTTATTCGTTTTCCCTCTCAAGTCAATCTTATGTAGCTCCATGCTTGTGCTATGTAAAGGCGGTATCCTTTGTTTCAAACCGAATTGTCACATGACTCTATCAGGATTATACATTTCGACGACACAGAAGAAAAGCAAAGGTGCCCTCGTTCGTCAAATAGCACGACCACTGCTACAATAGACAGGCAGGTCCCTTATAACTGTCTCAGGATACGGTTCCCAAATTACCTGAAGTTATAAAAAACAGCTTGAAATGAATAAAATTCGCATTTCACTATTGTAGAATAGGGTATTTGGAAAAGATGATTAAGTATATTTCTTACTTCATCGGGTGCTTGCATGTCAATCATTTCTCGGTATTTTGTCAGCACGTGCATTGATGTTCCCGTGGTCTCCAAGGCATGTCTCCACCTATAGAAATGTACAAAACAACACAAAGCATGAATGAATGTACATGTAGATAAATATACTCAAATTGAAATTATTATGTTAAAAAATACTAATTACATATGACCATATGGAGGAGGTGGAAATAATTCTTCGTTTGGTATGATGTCGTCTCGAAGATGCCCTCTCATTATTGGTGCAAGAAAATGCAACCTATCCCATGCCCATAATTGCAATAATATGATGGGACTGCAATCTCGCTCCATCAACGTCGTCTACGCAAGACACAATTGTCTATATAGGTGGGCCGAGTTGCACTACCCCAACCGTATTGTCCGCCTCCTCAAAATCCTCAAAAATTGCAAATACGTGATGTGAACTAGATTGTTAGACTTGTCCGCAAATAAAGTTCCTCCAAGAAGTTGTAAGATGTACGCTCTTGCGTAGCGTTGCACTTCCACATCATCAGCATTATTTGGAAGGTTTGGAAACCATCTTGATAGTTGGCGAATTTGGATCCGTCCTCCGATCTGTTGTTTTCAGGGAATGGGAAGCCTAGTTGTGTCATACATAAGGCATCGTAATCTTGCTCTACACGACCAGTGATTGGTAATCCATCGACAGGTAACCCTAAGATGATTTGTACATCTTGTAGGGTAATAGTCATCTCGCCAACTGGGAAATGAAACGTGTGAGTTTCGGCCTCCACCTCTCTATAAGGGCCAGTAATGAGATGTCAATCAATTGATATGAAACCTATTCGCGCCGTTCCATAAAACCCAGATTCCTGAAGATGCCCAACTATTCGTTGATCCAGTGGGACCAATCGATGTAGTGCAGCTGAATTACGCCTGATAGTCAATATACCAGGCTCCTATAGAAAACGAGATTTAAGTTACATTAGTTAAAATGTAGCTACGAAGCTATAAAATTAAGCTATAAAATTATGCAAACAGGCGAAAAGAAGTACTACCGGTCCATTCCAAACGCGAGTAGATCTATGTAGAGCTTGCATAGTCAACACCGAATCATCTATAGGGCCAGGATCCATATCGCGCTTGAACCCCAAATGAACCCCAAATCATTAACAACGTTCTCATTAATTCCATAAACCAATAAAGAAACAATACAAGTAGCGATACATTCCATTCAAGAAACTACTAAAGTTAAAACAAAAGTGTGCGAATATTATGAAAACATGGTTTAATTGAAACTAAGTTCATGTACCACAAAGTCATAAGAAAATGATCAAATATAAGGAAAATATAAGTGGGTGCGAAACATAAGACTTGAAAGAGTCTTTCACTATGAAGCATTAGACGGTTGTCCTTGCTGACGACGAGAGCAAGTGCGTCTATTGTGTCCATCCTGCTTACACTTACTACATCGCAGCGTTGTTGGGGTTTCTCTTCATTCCTTCTCTCGCTGCATATGACGTGGCTGTTTCTGATTGCCTCTCCAATCCATCTCAGTGCGCAAACGTCTTGTTTGAGGCCGACCTTTTTTGACTCGCTTTCGAGATGGATCAGCCAGCAACGTGTGTGGAACTCTAACGTTAGGCCAATAATCTTCGTGAGGAATGGGTTGGAAATTCGCAGCATAACATTGACTGTACACAGACAATCTGTAGTATGCCTCAATGTACTGACAATGATCTATGACAACACTGGCGCAAACTGCTTGAACATGGGAACATGGAATGCCAAAACACTGCCACTTCGTACAAGTGCATCTACGAGCCTCCAATTTCACCACTTGCTTGTTAGACCCTTTTCTCAAATGATAGCCACGTGGTGCAGTGATGACTTCAAATGTACCATTCTCACGATTAACTAATGTAACGTTGTGCCCTCCAGCCGCCTTTTCCCAATGTGACAACTTATTCAGTGTGTACCTTGTGTATATTTCGCCCCTTCCTAGAGCTGCACGTATTTCGTCGCGTCTTTTGTTAAAGTACGCCATGACACGATAAAATGTCAGTTGCACTAAAGCGGTGATGGGGTAAAAACGCGCGCCTTTAAGGACCCCGTTAAAGCATTCTACATTTGTGACAAAAAAAATCCATATATGTATTAGCTTCTTAACGTAATTAGTCAAACACATTAAATATACAATAGTAACAAAATATAGACACAATGAATACCCGCTAGATTTGTAGTCATCCATCCGTATCGATATCATTTGTCGTATGCGTTAGTCCATTGTGCTCGATCAAGGTCATTAAACCACGCAATACATTCCGCATTCATTTGTTGCAGTTCTTTCATGGATGCCTTAAATTTCCGTGGTTGATGTTGTGCACCGGCTAAGTACACCATATCCTTTAATTCTTTGCTCCCGAATCTCATGTTGAAATTACTGCATATGTGACGGGGGCAAAATCTATGTTGAGCTCTTTCATGTGTCCATCCATTTTGAGGATTGTTCATTGCCAACAATATACCAGGGTGTCGATCAGAAATGACACATATACCATCCCTATCAGTCACATGATGTCGCAAACAAGCCATAAACCATCCCCAGCTGTCTTGACTTTCCTCATCAACAATGAAAAATGCTAAAGGAAATACATGACTATTACTATCAACAACAGTGGCTATTAGGAGTTTTTGTTTGTATTTTCCATACAAGAATGTGCCATCAATTTGTATATTTGGTCTGCAATGTCTAAAGCTTGCAATAGAAGGTGCAAATGCCCAAAAAACCCATTTGAATACAACCTCATTGTTGGCATTAGGCTCGTCATGCCTCCATTCCATACGTGTCCCTGGATTGCTTTCTTGAAGAGCGGCCATCCACCGCGGCAACATTTTATAAGATTCTTCCCAATCTCCAAAGACTTAAGCAATTGCTTTCTTCTTCCCCAACCAAGCTTTTTTATAATGAACATCATAACTGAATTTGTCCTTGATAATCTGATGAAGCACTGGAACTGAGATGGACGGATCTCTTTTCACCACGTTTTCTACTTCGCGGCATATAACGGTGGAGTCCAAATGAGCATGATCCTTGGACAATTTAGCATAGATACATGTATGTGGTCCTGCATATTTACTGATCTCAAACATTCCATGGGATTTTCTTCTCGAACAACGCAACCTCCAAGTACATCCATCTAAATATTTCTTACAACGGACAATCCATACATTAGGTGTAGAATGAGTTACCACAAATCGCTTGTGTCCTTTGATGCTATACAATTTCACGGCATGCTGGATATCTACTTTACACATGAACCGTATTCCTTTCTCAAATTTTGATGCCTCATTCCATAAAGACCTAGAAGGGATCATTGCATTCTCATGGAGGGGTTGCATTGCCTCACTACTCAATTCCATAAATACAGGTGAAGGTACGACAAACTCACCTACACCCACGTGCGCACCATCAATTCCAGCAGCCTCATCATCGAAGAAATCATCGTTCCCATATTCGTTCGAAATTGGAGGACAAGATAATGAGCCATCATCGGCTATGATTCGATTTAATGTATATCGAATCATGCCATCATCAACATGATGAGCATCAACCCCTTCATCATCTACATCATCATCGCTACTCTCTTCACTAGTATCTCCGTCACTACTACAATAGTCATCATCTTCCTCAGTATTCATGTCATCACAGGAACGAGCATCCTCGTCCATTTCGGGATTTGCGGTCATCAAAGGCGATGCACAATGACTATGTTCAAAAATTGGTTGAGTACTAGGTCCAGCTCCAGAATCTAACACTATATTACAATTAGAACTATTATACGATTGCCTCGTAACTAAATCTAAAAATAGCTCCATGCAATTTGGTGGTGGAAATTCTGCCACAATCTCCCAAGCATCTTTCAGAGTCGATTCATCATCTATTCGCAAAGGGACATAGTTGGCCGTTCCACTTCCAATGTACGCAGGATATCGATATGTCATGTTTAATATCATTTTTTCATTGTCTATCTCCAAGGAATTACAGATAAAACTCACGAGTTCCTCGTACCCTAAACCCATCTTCGATATGAGATGTCGAATGGGCGGTTTCGTGTACGAAATCCCTGATGGTCCATCAACCATGACACCATTCATATAGCACACCAAAGTTACTCTTCGATCAACCATTATTGAATCTATATATGTAAAATATAATTGTTAATCAATAGAAGTAATAATTAATACACTCACTTAGCACAAATATAAAAAGTTGGTCTTGATTAGTCCAAGCAATTGTACTAAATGAGCATTCAACAATAACAACAATTAATATGAATGTTGGAATTAGATGTCTCTTTACCAGTAGGAGGGATAGTGTAGACTATTTCTAACTTATTTATTTATTCATGAAAAGTTTATGCGATAATTCACAAATATAATGGTTTAGTGATGAGGAATTAGATGTCTCTCATTATCAGCTAGACAAATATACCTTTTAATTTGCTTATAGTCTTTTCATAAATGCATCAATTTCTCTTCAAAACTTGTGAGTTGTGACCTTAATAATAAATAGTTATTCCACATAAAAAATCCAACTTTCCAAATACTAAGAATTGAATCTTCCATTTGATTATAATATTGCAGTCTAAAGGTTGCATGTGACATGGGATTAGTAGGAGGGATCCAAATCAATTTGATTTAATGGTGGGACTTTAAGTAACCTTTTTATTAATCCCCATACACAACCAGTCAAAACTCCATAGTGACCCTTAAATTCCTTTCTAGTAAATTCTGATCAAATAACTCCTAACTCTTTATATATATATATATATATATGTATTGATTTTTTAAATTTGGAGGACATAACATGTATTAATTATATAATCAAATGCATATATTCATGTAACTTTTTGTGGCACATGAGCAATATGAAGTTCAACTTTAGTTTATAAATGTGGAGCACAGATCGATCTATGGTTAAGTATATATTGTTGTTGTAGCAGTTGACACTGATGGAATTCGAACAATATCTTAACATGAGCTAAATATATGTAGGTTAAGAAATCGCAACTGATCATGAGACGCATTAGATAAGAATAATATCAAAGTAATAACCACCATATATATCATGATGGCCTACTGTTTATTTAGATTCATTTAACAAGGACCTACTACCCGATACCATTCGCCACATTCGATATACGTATACATAGCTTAAATTAGTCTTGATTATAAGTTAGATGTAAGATTTTTAAATATATGTAGATTAAGTAGAGAAGCTGTAGACCATGTGAGCAAGAAAAAATTAAGGCCGACACATGCCCAAAAAAAGAGAAAAAAAAACCAACAGTACAAGAACCACAAGAACCCTAAAAAACAAAATCCCCAAACAAGTTGATCTTACAGAGTTGTATTCGGTCGATTGATTGATTGACCTCCTCCGAAACAACAGTGGAGACGATCTGGAGTTGAAGATGGAGGCAACAGTGGAGACGATTTGGAGAAGTCGTGCGGTGGAGTTGAAGCAACAGGGGAGTTCGATCTGGTGGGGGTTAAGTTCAGTGGAAATCGTGATCTCGGCTCACGATTTCACTTAAATGGAAATCGTGACCCGAGCTCACGATTTCCCTTCAAATAAATAAATTAAAAAAAAGGAGGTTAGTCAAAACGAAATTGCAAGCTGTGATTTTAGTTGGGTGCAAATCGTGACCTCGGGTCACGATTTCAGTTAAATGGAAATCGTGACCCGGGGTCATGATTTCTCTATAAGTAAAAAAAAAAAGGAAAACGTGACCCAAGGTCACGTTTTCGTTTCACTCCGCCACCTCCCGCGTGATGTGGCAGTGACGTGGCCAAAAGTGTGTTACTTTTGAAAATATTTTGGTGGGTGTGTTGGGTTGATAAATTTTATCCCTAAATGTACTAATCAAGCAAAAACTCCCTTAATAAAAGTTACTAAAGAACATATCTCTAATATTACTAAAATAACTAATGATCCTAACTTCTAATTAAGTTGAATAACGACATAAACACACAACAAAACCTTCCTAATCCTTGTCACATAATATATTAGCCCGTGCATCACATTTCCTAATAAACTTAACTTCCTAAAACTAAAGTTTAATCAACTTTCTATATAACTAAAAAACTATATCAATATTAACTAATTAAATAAAACACGAAACTAACACCCATGACCCTTCTTATGCATACGCAACATTGCTCGACCCAATACGCAATGTGATCATCTCCATATGTGACCTTCATCAGAAAACAACAAAAAAACAAGCAGAACACAAGCGAGAACGAGCACGAAGATGAGCACCACATATCAATCGAAAGTCTACCGAGCTAAAACTAGAATTTTAGCTCTCATACCATATTAATGTAATTGAAATTTTATTACACCAAGGCAAACTGAATACGATATGATGCTCTTATTTACAGAGCCTACTAGTGCACAAATAAGGAAATTTCTTTTTGAGAGAATTGGAGCAGAGCTCCAGAACGATGTATATTCATGACAAAGTTATGTACATTAGAGGTGCTTTATATCGACCATGCCATACCCCAAGCCGGCTTATTACATGTTGCAAAGAATGCTATTTACAAGGCAACTAGATTTCTACTCAGTTCATCAGAGACTATCAGTTTGATGTCGTTCCTTCGCCGATCATCGCTGCCCCTTTGCCAACGCAACAGCGGGAAGGCCGAAGCCAAAAAATAGAGCCTACGCTCACAAGTCACACATATCTAGTTTCCCCGCAAGTGTGTGGGAACTTGGAGTTAATAGTCAACTAGGAGAAACTAGGGAGGGGTGACACCCTGTTATAGGAAACCCAACTGCCTCAGGCTCCTCAACACAGTATGTTGCTGGACCAAACAACCTGAGGCACATGATTATTGGCAGCCCAAAACTAAAAGCACCTACTGCTCCACTCCCACTCTAGCAACCGAGCCCTCACGACTTCAAGCTCCCTTCAAGTCATCCTCCCCTGTCAAGACACAAGAAAACCCATGAAAATTCCCTCACCTTTAAACAACTTCATACCTTGTGCATGTGTGCAGCCTTCGTGACGCCTTCCCGTATCCCGTCACTATGGCCGCCTCGGCCCCAATGATAGGTGTTCTACCGTCGACCCAGGGCAGACACCGTACATGCAAAACAGAGATAAAACTTAGAGCTTGTCAGCACCGCAAACATAATTGAAACAACATATTTGCCAATTGCCCTGCATCCCATCATGACAGTAAGGTGTGAGACAAAATAAAAAACACAGACAACCAAATTCCCTCCACCCGATCGCCCGAAATCATCACCACACTACCCAGCCAACAATATGTGACCATTCCACTTTGGGGTTAATTTCACATATGGTCACCCAACTTCATAGTTTCCACTTTGGTCACTAAACTCACGTTTGTATCAAATATATCACTCAAGTTTATAAAAGGTTTCACAAAAATCACTATAGCCATTCTTTGATAAAAAATCCGGCGACCCTACTTATGTGGCGCGCCAATAAATATCAATTCAACACTTTGGTAATTCGCCACGTCATCACTCACAAAGTTTAGTGACCTCCAACGAAATCCCACGTGGCGCCACATAAGCAGGGTAGCCGGATTTTTTATCAAAGAATGGCTACAGTGATTTTTGTGAAACCTTTTATAAAGTTGAGTGATATATTTGATACAAACGTGAGTTTAGTGACCAAAGTGTTACAAACTATAAAGTTGGGTGACCATATGTGAAATTAACCCAGGAACTTTGGTCATCAATTTCAATTCATCAGTAAATTTCAGGGTACGGCAAGTTGGGACCGCTGGCATCCCACGAAATCCTTCTGACCGAACAACACCGAGGCCGCACTTCTCTTCGCGCTCTCCTTCCTGCGATCATGAAAAATCCAGTTATTCCTTTCCGTCCAAATTGACCATGGTATATACAAGGACCCGATTTGCCATAACACTCGTTTTTTTCGCTCCATGCAGCTGTGGTGGCATTGCTCCCATGTAGTCTTTGAGGGATGGTGGATATGGCCAGCCCACACCCAGCTCATGGGCTAACTCACTCCAAACACACAAGGAAAAAGGACACAGAATCAATATGCGATCTATAATTTCTCCCGGTCCCTTACACAACTCGCATCGCGCCAGTAGCAAACTGCTATAATTTTTTTTTTTGCACGTTGTACATTGTATTTATATTGCCCAGCCATGCCAACCATACGAACACCCAGACCTTCATCACTGCCGGGGCATTTCCATATGATCTTGCGAGGTTGGCCCATATGTGGAGCGATGTTCTTGCACTAGGTGTAAAGGGCCGATTTCACCGAGAACGACCCCGAGCTCTCCCATCCCCAAGATCTCACATCGTCAACTGTAGTAGGCAAACGCCCTCTAGTTTCTGTACTAGCTCGTGAAATGAGTCAATCTCCGCATCTCCCAACCTACGTCGACACTCCAGGTTGCACAAAAGTCCTCCCAGTCCATCGTCATTCCGAACCACCATATCTGCAATAGTCGCAGTAGGCTTACGTGAAAGGGAAAACAAACTAGGGAAAGCCTTCTCCAGCGTTTCCTCCCCACACCGAGGATCTTTCCAAAATTTAATTTTCTCCCCACTCCTCACCGTGAATGTCACCCCTACTGGAACACGTCCCTACAGCCCAAGATAAACCTCCAAGGCGCCTTATATGAAGCTCGAAACTAATTCGCCGAATCCCACCCATTTTGATCCATCTCGTAAATGCTTTTAATGACGCCCACCAACTGTGCCTCCGGCTCTTGCTGAAACCGCCAGAGCCTTATTCCTTTTAACCAAATTCTCGATCCCTAGTCCGCCTAGCGTTTTTTGGTAATGCCACTTGATTCCACTCCACAAGAGCCCACGACTTCTCTACATTCAACCTTTTCCACAAAAATTCCCTTATCAGTTTCTCCGCTTTCACTACCACTCCAATGGGCATGCGAAATAGCACATAAAATATGTGGGCAATGCATCCAGCACCAAACTGATTAGTGCGACTCTCCCCGCCCCTTCAATAAGAACCCTCGCTTCCACTGTCCAGCCTTCTCATTATCTTCTTTATCACCGGCTGGCATTGCGTTTTGACCGCGGTGTTGATGACATCCTGATCTGCCATATTGATACCCAATAAGCCATACTTGTCTAAGTTTAGCTTTAAGCTTGAGACCTTGCAAAAGGATTGAACCAACCACATCATGTTGCGGACGTTATTAGCAGAGCTATCCAAGAACAGGAGTGAATCGTCGGCATACTTGAAGATATCTGATATGTGTATTATCCCTCCCCACTCTGAAGTCCCGTACCGTACCGTTACTTTTGGCCACATCTATCATGCGCCCCATCGCATCCGCCACTAAGATGAACGGGAATGGAAAAAGTGAGTCGCCTTGCCTATAAAACTTCCACGAGGTGACCCATTCACCATCATCACCGCGTAGTCCACCGTTTTGAGACAACCTCTCATCCACCCTCACCACTTTGGCCCAAGCCCCTTCCCGCTCAGCACGTAATCCAAGAACTCCCAATCTATTCGGTCATATGCTTTTGCAAAATCAAGTTTCATTATAAACCCCTTCCTATTCCTCTTTCGGGCATACTCCACCACCTCGCTTGCTATGAGGACTGAATCCGACATCTGCCATCTAGGCACAAACGCGTTATGTTCTTTCGCAATAGTCCCGTAGAGCACCACACGTAATCGAGCTGCCAACACCTTCACCAAGAGTTTGTACATTGATGTTACAAAGCTGATTGGTCTGAAGTCATCAATTCTCCCAGCTGTGACACCTTTCGGGATCAAACAAATGAATGTTTCATTCATCTTTGTGTTCACAATTCCATTTCGGTGAAACTCAACAAAAAAAACCATAATGTCTTGCTTTAGTATTCCCCAGCAACTATGTATGAATGCAAAAGTATTTCCATAAGGCCCGGGAGCCTTATCCTTCTCACAATTGGCTACTGCCTTCCACACTTCCTCCTTTGAAAAGCTCTCAAGGTCGCACGCCTCATTATTTTGAATGGGACTCCACGTAATCCCATTTATCTCCCATGCCCCATCCATATCTGAAGTGTAGAGGTCCTTATAAAATTGAAGGAGATGCACCCAGACCTCTGTGAACTCCCCACTTGGGAGTTGCAATCTTCCAATCATATTCTTACTCTTCCGCGCACCCAAAATTTGATGAAAGAACTTCGTGTTGCCATCTCCCTCTTTCGCTCACTTAACTATGAGTTTCTGACTGGCGATTCGATTCTCAATCATAAGGGTTTTTTCTAGCTCTTGATTTGCCACTTTCTTTTGTGCCACCATGTTCTCATCCCACTCCAATGTACTCTCCCTTGCATCAAGGCCCCTAATTTCCTTCTTTAGGTCTTCTATCTTCCTCGAAGATTGTCCAAAAACCTCATTATCCCATACTATCATCTTCTGCCGCATGCTCCCTAGTTTCCCATGAGTCTAGATCCTGGTCCCCTACTATCGGCCGCCTTCCGCCACAACCTTTTACATTTTTTGTTAAATGTCGGGTATGAGAGCCAAACATTCTCAAATCTGAATGGGGTGGGTCCCCACTTGACCTACCCATTTCCAGGATGATTGAAAATGGTTTGAGGTGACATGGTTCCCGAGAAGTTGTTTCCCATTTTTAAAATGCATTCCCCATTCCTTAGTGTACAAAAAACGGTTTAGCCTTGCGCATGTAGGGACTGATATGAGATTCGACCAGGTGTATCTCCCATACTGTACTGGTAAATCAACAAGTCCATATCCCGTATGAGCCGGTCAAAACTCCTCATGCTCAACGTGAATCTCGCGTTGTTACTCTTTTTCGAAGGAAACTTGGTGACATTGAAATCTCCTACAATACACTATAGATGTCCGCATAAACCAAATAAGGCCCCCAGCTCATCCTAAAAATCTATCCTTCCGGCTGGAGTTGCTGGACCATAGACCCCTTGAGAGCCACCATTGTGTGCCTGACGATTCCTCTACCTGCATTGAAATCGAGAATATACTGATTACACTGTTAATCACCTTGACTCTCCTGGTGTCTCATATAATGGCAACTCTTTCACGTGTGCCCTTCGCATCTAACGTCACCCATTCTTTGAAGCGCCATCCCCATACACCTCCCACTTTAACTCTACCAAAGTCGACCCTTTTTCGTTTCTTAAAGAACTAAAAAATTTGGGTTTACTGCTTTCACCTCATCTTTTATCAAATTTTGCTTGTTGGAATT
The DNA here is from genome assembly GCA_039657325.1 of Stephania cephalantha. Lineage (NCBI taxonomy): Eukaryota > Viridiplantae > Streptophyta > Magnoliopsida > Ranunculales > Menispermaceae > Stephania > Stephania cephalantha. Next base: position 30,676,158 of record CM077570.1, on the reverse strand, counting down.
TCCCAAGCCCCTGACGTTCCAACTCTGTATCTTCATTTGGCACCACTAAAATTTCGTTTATTCATCATGCTATAGTCTACTTTGAAGTCTAACCTCTACATCTCCTTTTGCAGTGCCCTTGGAACTCTCGTTTCACTTGTTTCTCTGCGTTTCATTATTTGGCATGGTTTCTCTCTCAATCGCAAACCATTTTGTGAGAGAAAGGCAGTTACCAATGTATCATCACTCGAGCTCATGCACCCTTCCTTTGGTACTAGCTACGTCAGTGTATGATCTCAAGAGTAGAGCTTGATGTGGGATCAAAAGGCATTACCTTTAAAGACGATCCCAACAGTGACATTCCCATTTCCTCTCGTGTGATCTTGAGTTGTCGGATCGCCTTGAATTCTGCCTCTACCACCTCTTATAATTGTCTTTGTTCATCTAGTTGTATGCCCCCCATTTATGTCTCCGATACTTGCTCCTCTAACGACTCCTCATCATCCCCATTCTTAACGTTGTTTGGCATATGCTCCTCATCCGATTCCTCGCTGCTATATCCCGAGTTGTTTGCCTCACAGTGTTCTCCTTCGTGAAGCTCAAACACTTCCCTCCCCGTCTCCGAGTCGATTTCCTCCTCCTTTTCCAAGTTGTCACCACTATGTAGAGGAGACATGGCTGATGGCATTGATTTTGATCTGACTCTGCCTCTTTTATTATTGCAGGCCTTAGACCGCATATGCTTGGGGATAAGCCACATGTTAGCCGAGTAATTGCTATGTCCGCTTGAAAGTCTGCCCGCTCCATAAAACACGTGACTGCCCAATCATCAGTCCTCAGAGCATGTTCTCAGATAGGTGTCTCGGTTGGTCTTCTCCCAGTTTCAGTAGTGTGTCTTTCCTCTCGCTCGAAGTGGTTGGGTGTTTCACTTTCTATTCCCTATCTTAGTTGACCTCCAAGTGCTCCCTCAAATTGGCCATCGTTACATTCCATGCATACCGTTGGACTCGAGACAACGCCCCTCTCTCTCAAAACCATTAAGCATTTCGAGCATGTCTCGAGCCCTTTAGGGTCGAACACATCTGGGCCCATTTTGACAAGGGGCAAGCCCGGCCCATCGCTACCCCTTCTTCTGCTACCTTCTGACACAAGGGGCATGAGCCCTCTTTTTTCTGGAGTATGGGCCTCCAAGCAGTATAGTTGACATAAGTTTGGGCCCATTACTTGCGTTACTTCCACTACTCTAACTGGTGGGCATAACTCCCCGAAGCGTGGCTCAAGACCATCATCTGTCACCTCCACATTAAATGTCCCCTTACCACTCCCTTCTCCTTCATCCATTACTATGACAGTTTTTCCTCTTCGGTGTTTAGCTCTCCTCTCACAACTTTGAATCTCAGCATCTTGAGCATTTGAGGCAGAATCCCCCTCAATGATTCCCCCACCTTGTTTCATGATTTGGTACACTCCCTCAGCCCCTTTTGTCGTAGGCGTGCTATCTTTTTCACCAACTCATACACCACCAAACTATGTGCCTTGTACAGTATACGGGCTCCGCCAAACTACCTCTTTCTATCTGATTGTCAGAGTTCTCTCCCACTATCTCTCTACGTGGCGACTTTGTCTGCCCTTTGTCCTGCTTCATGTCCTGATGCAGATCCATGAGCCCACCGAATTTTTCTCTAATGATTTGCAGCTTGTCCTCCTTCCATAGGTTCAATAGTAACCCTTGCACCCATATCCAGTAATTTACTCCTCCCCATTTGGCTTCACTGTAATGCAATTTCGCTTTCCATTGTGTGATTCTGGTTATTAAATCCCCCCTCATCTGAAAGTCTACACTAAGAAGTGAAGCCTTCTCGTCCCTTGAGATACACATAAGAATCATCCGATCCTCGCCAACTGGTGAAAGAAATATTTTGCGTTGTAGCCCCTCCTCCAATCAACTCTCAAGAAGGCGCCAGCTATACGCTCAAGATGCCCGGAACACAAAGACCTCCAAACTCCCCCTCCACTCCCGAGGGTATGTCACTATATAGCGACTGTTGCTCGGACAAATGGCGATCTTCCCTATTTGGCCCATTTTCCCATTTCTTTTCTGCCGCATCGTCTCTCCCCCTTCCCCTCTCTCTATATGACTCCTCATATTGATGTGGTTGTTGTATTCACCCCTGTACCATTAGCGGAGGTCTAGGAAGAGGCTGCCTCTCCTCATCGATCCTTCTCTTCTCCTATACATTCAAAGGCGGGTGCTTTGGAGCAGAGATCCTCGTGTCCGTAGGTGTTTCTTGGAACGATCTCTAATCCTCCTCAAACATACCATTTAGGAAGGTCCCCACCCTTTGTGGTCGTCCCCAAGTACTAGGATAGTGTCCCAACCCTTGTCACCCACCCTCCAAAGACGCAGCGGCTTCCCTGCATGGTTCTCCAGGGTCTATAGAATCAGCATTCCCATGTCTCCCCCGAATTGTCTGCGCACCCATTGTTGCTTCCCAATGATCTCCGTGAGCACCCGCTGTACCCAAACGAATTCTCCTGCATCCAGTTTCAGCGCAAAACTTTTCCCGTTCGTAGACTCTTGGATGTAAACCCCGCCTTGGGAAAGGAAAGAGATCGTGAAAGCTTTTTTCTCTATCCGGAAGCTCCGCCATCTGCATCCCCTCACTGGTTGGATTGCCGCCCATGCCTGTTGTTGGGTCCTCTTGCCTTGATGATTTCGCCTTTTCACCTGGACCCAATAGCCTTCGCCTCTTCACTCGCTCACCATTTCACATATGCTCAAGTTTTCAAAAATCTTATGAACTAGCTAGTTGCACCAAAATCCACAAATAAGGAAATTAGGTACATGCAACATGAATATAGTAATACTTTGTTGGATTTAGCCACGTGTATGATATCATAGCGCAAACTTGCTTGTTTCTGGTCTATGTACTTATGTTGTAAATTGATTCGATTTTAGTTTGTGGATTTGATTTTTCCGTAAAGCCAATTTTTTTTTATCAAACTCCATGCAACTATTTATGAGCATATAGATTTCATATCTATCGTGATTTTATTTGGGTTATTGGATAAGATATCCAATTACTAATAATGGTTCCATTTTATGTCGTGAACTTCTAAAACCCACATGTTTTATCAATATGTTTGAATCATATATAAGATTTCCTTATTTTCTGGATAAGCATAGGAGATTAAGCCAATTGTAAATATAACTTTTTTTTTATCTTGAGTTGCCTTATGGGTATATACAACGTGTGTTATATTGGTATATATAACGTTAAACTTAAGATGCATATCTTGTTGGATGTTTGGGCAGATTGATGTATATCATATAAGTTACAGTTTTTTTAGATAATCATGATCTGCTATGTAGGTGTAGAGACTTATTCTCTTAAATCTTGGATAAATATATAATATTAATAGGTGTGCATCTATTTGACTTATTGTGTTCCAAAGACTTATATTACTTTTCGATCGCACCATATATGTCGTGATCGACATATATGTTTGACTACATTTTCTTTTTTCCAAAAATAAAAAGGGGATCTTGCATGTTAATATGATTTTGTACCTACTTGACATATCTATAAAATATTGTCCGAATGCATATTATTTTTAAAAAGACTGTTGTATACCGTTAATTATTTTTTTAAGGCATGCATGGTGCACCCACATATATACATGCTATCAGTTAGGTAATTTAATTAAATCTCATTTTTAAATTGGTGATTGACATGTATTATGTATGTGTTTTAGTATGCATGATAAGATATATATAGTCAAGAAACTCAATGTCACTATTCCTGAAAAACTTGGAGTCGGGTCTTCTTTTCGCACTATTACGGATAAGAAAATAATAAGAAAAATTGGATTCAATTGTCAACTGCTCCAATGGAAAATAGGATTGACTATGGATTCAAGCCATAGCACATGATGCCTAATCTTCGTCCAGCCCGAGGAAACCTTTGCATGCTTTCGTTACCTTTTGGGGGGCCTACGCCCCATAGAAACTGTCTACTTGAAACTGTCCCTTGTCCCGTAGGTCCTAACACAAGGTTAGAATTCTAGCTCTTCCAGAGTGATATATATATATATATATATATATATATATATATATATATATATATGCATGCTTATGAATATCATATGTACATGATTATCTATATGTCGAATACATATATGTACTTGTTTGTAGGAAAAACAATTCTTGTTATGTAAATTTTATACAATTTAATAGAGTTATAGTTATTAGACACATAAATATGGACGATGATTGGGACACTTAATCGTGCATTTTTTACTCTATACTATATGAATAATTACGAATTAGCTATTTAGAATTGTGACAAAATAAAAGTGGTGTGCAAGGCAATAATTGATGTGCATATGTCTTTATGTAGATCTTTTTGTGTGAAAATGACAAGTGCTAGAAAAAACATTGTTGCTAAGCTTAATAAGGGCGAAAAATTGAATAGGGACAGCTATGAAATCGGGAGTTTGAAAATCCAGTATGTCCTGGAAGAGCAAGAAGCTCTGAAGGTTCTTAACAATGTCCTAACTGAATTATAAGATGGCAACACGATCCGGCATCGAAGGGACCACGAGGCATTCGATGCCTGGAAGAAGAAAAATTCAACTGCTAGCATTACCTTGCTTAGTAGGATGGAAAACACTACAAGAAAAATGTGAAATAGCATCAAAACATTGCAACAGACTGAATCTGTTGCTAAACAACAACAAATCAGCAACAGTTCTGCATCAGATAGATAGTTTGACTCGTTTGACCAAAAAGCAACAAATTAGTGATGATTTGTGACAAAATTTGTGACAAATTGTATTTTGTCACGATCGATGTTGATTTCTCCCGCCATTAATTTCCGCCCATTTTGTGACAGATCTGCGACAGATCACCTACAGAACCTAGTTTGTCGCTGATCTGTAGCTAAATCGTGACATATCTGCTCTGAGATCGACAGACTATGTATCGTCAGTTGATCTCGTCATTGATCAGCAACATATTATATTATGTCGCTGATCAGCGACAAATCAGCAACAGATTGTCAGCAACAGACTAATCTGTTGCTAATCTGTCGCTGATCAGCGACAGATTAGCAACAAATAAATCAGCAACAGACTAGTCTTTTGCTGATATGTCACTAAATTTTAAATGGTTTTTTCAAACCAGAGGCTCTCCTCCTCGTCCTGCAAACTCCATTTACCACCGCATCGTTGCCGAAAATCCGCCGCCACCACCGTCGTCACGATCGCCAGCGAGCGCGTAAGCGCTGCGGCTACGCGATATTTGCCTCTTATTCAAAGTAAAATATTGTAATGAATTTTCAACTTCTAAAATAATTTTGAAAATTTTAAAAAAATTTAGATAAATTAGCAGGGTTGTAGCCTAATTTTCATTTTTAGAAAAATAGTTAGGTTTCTCAGCCGTTGTAGAGTTTTTAAGGAGAACATAAATTTTTTTTCATTTTTAAAAACGAGTTATGGATTTCTGATAGAGGATATTCATCTTTGGTAGCATCTTAAAATCAATTAATACGAGAGAAGCAAACTAGCGATTGCGGTACGATTTACTTTTTTTAATCTTTTTTTGTTCATTCTATTCTCCAGTGGGTATCAAAACGTATGTCCAGCGACACGTGTCGAGCGTGCATAATAAATTTTTAGTAGTGATAAGCGGGATATGGTGTCTACGAGATATTTTGCAAACTTCACGGGAAAGCGAGGTTTTATTATTTTATTTATTTTAATTAGATAGCGTTAAATCAATGCAACGAGGGAACTAATTAAAACATGATGTCCACATAATTATCTTACATATATGTATGTCTAACATTTATACAAAATATATATAGATTCCATTAATTAATTAGTAATTAACGAAGAAATAGAGTGGATATCAAAAGTACCTTGCTTCACGTATATATCATATCATCATCACGCATATATACATGGCAACTTTCGGGCTTAAAGGGTCAGGAGGGACGTTTTTTGTGATGTTTCCTTTTAAATCTCTTCATGATCATTAGTATTGTTCTTTGCGGCTAGAGGTAAGTATAGCGGTTTCAATTCTCATTAAATATATATATATATATATATATATATATAGTGTATAGTTTAATTTAATTTGAAGATATCTCTCAATTTCAATTGATATATTGACTTCATCATTTTGCGCGTTTGTGCGAATTCGAAGAGCACTTGAAGAATTTTTTTGTTTTTGTTTTAGTTTTGATATGAATGAGATTTTATTTTATATAGCCAGCAAAAGTAATATGCGCAAAGCGGGAAACAATGTGTTTCCCTTAAATAAAGTTGAGAAATCATCATGATTTTGATTAAATCGTGAATTTTCAAGGGATTATGTGTATATATAATTATTTCTTCTCCAATCAATTAATTTTCCAATGAAGCTAATTTCCCTGTAATTAAGTTTGTGTTCTTTTATTTATTTTTATTTTTTTTGTCGAAGTTGTCTTAATTAATTAACCCTTAACCAAATCCCCTAGTTTGTCTTAATTTTTTTTTTTTTTTTCGAGGTCTCATGATTAAGATTACCTTAGAAGGATTTTAAAAATAGACCCTGTATGATCCCACCTGATGGACGGAGCAATGCGGCAACAGCAGCAGCAGTGGTGGCGGCATGTGGGAGCGACGAAATATAATGCAAATGCAAGTCAAATGTATTATATATATAGTTTGTTCTTGATCTATTCTTGAACAATGACAAATCAAGACAACAAGATCGCTGAGTGTCACGTAAAGGTGATCAAGAACGAGATCAAAATCTATTCTTGATTGGTTGATCAAAACAAAATAGCAACAAATGCCATGTAAAGTCGTCGCGTAAATTTGATCAACAACAGATTTTGATCTATTCATTTGATCGCAACAAAATAGCAACAAATGCCACGTAGGTAACAAGCGTTGATCAGCAACAAAATAGCAACAAATGCCATGTAAGCTGTCCACGTAGGCTGATCAGCAACATATTTTGATCTGTTGCTGATCAGCAACAAAATAGCAACAAATGCCACGTAGGCAGATCAGCAACAGATTTTGATCTGTTGCTGATCAGCAACAAAATAGCAACAAACACGTCAGCAACAGATTAATCTGTTGCTGATTTGTCACTAATATCTAAATGGTTTTAACAAACCATTTTCTCTCCTCCTCCTCCTCCAAACCCATTTCGATCGTCATTTGCAAAACCATTTCGCGCGCACCCTTTGCTGCAGTCGCGCGTCGTCACGCCGCTGCACCACCGTCGGCGCTCGGTCCGTGGCGTCGCGCGCACCTTCGCTGCAGACTGCCGTGGCCGTCGTCATCGCGCGCCACCACCGCGCGTTGTTCGTCGCCGCCGCATCCCCTACTACAGATCGTCGCGTCGCCTCCTCCTTCTCAGATCCGCCGGCTCCGCCGCTCCACTGTCGCCGGGATCGCCTCTGCGTGTGCAGCGCGCCTGCCGTCCTTGCTCGCCTCTGCGTGCACCCGGCCGCCATTGCTCGGACCTGCGACAACGGTGCTCGGTCCTGCGCCGCCATTGCTGTTCGGTCCCTGCGCCATTGCATTGCCCGATCCTCGCGCGCCTTGCCGTTGCTTTCGGTTGCAAAGCGCGCCGCCGCGAGTAGGACTTCTGTGCGCCGTCGCGAGATCGAACACTCGCGCGCCGCCGCCCTTGCCGCTTGCTCGCAGTCGCCTCGCAATCTTCACCCGCCGTTGGTTGGGCCGCCTCCGCCGCCGCTGCATTGCTTGCTCGGCCGACTCCTCCGCGGCCATTGAGTCGCCTCGATCGGCTCCTCTTTGATGAGTTTCGGGTATCATTTGCGGTTTGCATTTTCTTGAAAATCTATTTTGCTATTTTTGTTGATTTTTGATTTTATATGACTACCAAAATTTATATATCTATGGTTCGAACGTAGCGACAACGCGACAACGCGACAACTTGTGTAATTTTTTGTTGCTAAACAAACATATATCCCTAGATTTGGAGTCGATGTGATTACTTCATTTTGCGGGTATGTGCAGGTGACGTTTGATATGGGTGTTGCATAAGGAGGCAAACTTACCTCACCAATTGAGTTGCAAGTTTGAGAGATTCCTTTGGTATGTGCATGTCATACATAGTTTAATATTGGCATTATAGTTTAATATTGTAAGTTTAGTTTGTTATGTTTTCCATAAATTATTGTACGTACCTTAAATAAATGTGCATGGCATACATAGTTTAATATTGGCATTATAGTGATACTTAACTTAGAATATCAAGTGAACACTCCACGTACACACATATATCCCTAGATTTGGTATCGTCAATGCCCACATATAACATGTTAATAAGTGAATCGATTTGTTGAAAAAATGAGAAAATACTTGACATGGGATTCAATGTTTGTTGGAGTAAGCGGACACCTCACAACAAACATAACAATATAAGATTATCTACCAAATATATATTGTTCTCGCGAGTCAACTCTATATGATGTTAGTAACTTCTTTTATTAGGAAACCACTTGTGTAACCAAGCAAGCCCGAGATTCGGTGCAACAATTAATCATCCTTGTTAAGATACTTACGCCATACATACTTGTTGGCAACAAATGCTTTATATATTGTTTAAGACAAGTTTCTTGTAGGCACTATTGTTATAAAATAGGACTTTTCAAAATTTACTTAGGATTATATTCAAAAGTCCATTCCCTATTTTGAATATTTATTTAGTATTATATGTGATTCATTGAATTAAAAAAGTTGGACGTCTCTTATGAAAAAAAATAGATTTATTTAGTATTATGGGGTAAGTTAACGGTGCCTTCAAGACACCGTAGTACGCCATGTTTTCCAAGTAAACGATCTTCGTCATTTGTTTGTGATTAGTCGGTTGATTAAGTAATATCTTTTATGGTCAATAAGTCATTAAGTAATTAGTAAAGTTGTAATTGCAATGGATTTCAAAAATAAAGTTGTAATTGCAACTAGACTATATAAATCTTTGTTTAATTATATATTAAGTATGTTTTCTATGTAATATATTATTTCTAAAAAGTGACTAGGCATCGGAAGGTTGGATATTATTATTAAAATAAAATAACTTTTTCAAATATACCTTGAATTTGAATCATCCATGATGATTATAGTTTCATAATTTCAGAGTTAGAATCACATACATGAGCTATATGGATTATTGAGTGACTTTTATACGATTTGTATACATGCATGTATTTTCAATTTTTTGTCAAATTCCCTTACATGCATAAATTAAGAGATTTGTCCTCCATGCAACCCAACACATAACCTAGTGACATATTTTGAGATTTGTTCTCATGCTTCTATATACATAATAGAAATTGAAAAAAATGCATGGAATGTCATGTATGGAAGTTCTTTCATTCCCTTTTGAGTTGGAAATTTTAGTGTGTCACTTGTGGTAGATCTTTTATGTATGAGGTCGATGAGCAAGGCTTAATTTTAGAATTATTTCATTTGTGTTTGAATATTTTGATTGCGTTTCGAATATTGTTCAAGTTATTCCTTTTCATTTTCGGGATTTGGATAGGACACGCACTCCAAATTGTAGTGTCTATCTTGTATCGGTGACACAATTGAGTAAGGGTGTGGGATTGACATTGTAGATATATATGTAAATTAATTTGTGTTGGAAGGTCAGTTTGTGTAGTATTTTGTATTTGGTGGATAATATTCATCTAGTAGTATATAATATACTACTAGTTAATTATGAAATGTTAATCTCCACATTTTGTATATATTTTTTGTCAAATTTTGATAATATATAAACAATTATTCAAATTTAGTTTTAATTGCAGCAGGAAAATTTATTTTTTTACAGATTTTACTGCTGCAGGAATTTTATTTACTATTTACAGTGAATTGTAATTTTTAAATTAAAATTACTATTCCAAATCAAGCCAACAGACAGACATTCATTGATTTGCTGATCAACAAAAAGGTATTTGTCATTGATCTGTTGCAAATTTGCAATAGATCAAGCGACAAAAGATGGTTTTCTTGATCAGTGCAAATCAACGACGATGACAACTGTCTGTCATTGATTTGTAACAATCAGCAACAACATCCGTTCGTCTTGATGTGCAAATCACAGACAGATTTGCAACAAAACCTCCTTTTCCAATCTGCAACAAATTTTTTTTTTTCTTTGTTAATAACATGATTTCGTCGCAAATCATTCTTTGAGCAAACGAGCCAACAGATCAAAATCTGTTGCTAACTTCTATCTGCGACAAAGACTTTAGCAACACCTCGATCTGTTCTTGATATGTTGTTGAGTCCCTTAGCAACAAATCCGTACCAATTCAACAACAGATTAGTTTGTTCTTTGTTTTTTTTTTTCTTGTAGTGAAATGACATTATGCAAGAATTCAAGAGTTTTAAAGTTGCTAAAATAATGTGGGAGACTCTGAAGAATAAGTTTTATGGAACTTCTATCACTAAGCTTCGCCAACTCACTATACATATAAGAAGCGCCCTAATCATAATAAGAGACATCATTTAAGGGTGATGTGATAAGTCAATACCTAGATAGTGTTTATAGTGTATTTTAGGGTAATTTTAGGTGTAAAAGACTATACATTACATTGAGTTTTCTCTTATTTTTGTTATTTCAGGTAGTAATTAGAATATTTGAAGAAATAGATGAAAAATGGAAGAAAATGAAGGATTTGACTAAATGGAAGTATTGCACAACGATTGAACAACGAATCAGGGAAGACCTTAAAATCACTACTTGCAATTTGATGGCGATTTGGCATTTACACATAAATTGCCAGACAAATCGCTGGAGCAAAGAGGCACTTTTTTAAGGATTTAACTAGTGATTTTTCTTATAAGTGGAATCAGTGACGAATCACTGAAGTAAGTTTCAATAATTTTGGATTACAACGAGGATTTTGAGTTAGTTTCGGATATGTATTACTTATAATACTATATATAAGAACCATAGACTACCAAATAAATCACCTTTTGATAGTTTATGTAACGACCCGTTACTTTAAGCTGGTGATTAGTGTTAGCTAGAATCTTAATTTACCCAAGTTAGGCTCGTGGTTAAGTCCTACGTACTTTGATTAGCATATGCATGAGTTTGTGTGATGTTTCGTGTAACGTGTGACGTGTGTTAATGAATTTATATGTTATTGTATAAAAGGTTAATTTATATAAGCCTATAATTAGAAATAAATAATTAATTAATAAATTATCGATACACCAAGTACGTTGGGGGTCATGAAATGAATGTGCACGCCCGAGAATACACATGGCGTGTCTGATGAATTTATTGGCTATAAAATATACAAGATATATATTTATATATAATTGATATATAAATATATATAAATAAAATTATAGGTTTGCTTTAATTACTATGGATCGTTTGATCGCCTCGAGATGAGCAAAAGTGAAAGATTGTGTTAATATGTGTGTCACTTTAGGTTGTGTCACTTTCAAAAAATATTCACTTGATCAGCCTCGAGATAGCGCGCTGCGTATCTTGAGAAAAATCCATATATATAATTCAAAATCAACTCAAGTTTATCACTTTTTGATCGATAGCGAGAGGAGAAGTAGCTTAGGGTTTGACCAGTGAAGGGGTGATCAAGAGAGGAATTTTGGAGTGATTCAACGTAATCTTGAGGAATCAAACCATTATTAATCCAATGATCATCACTGTTGGGTAAATTGATGTCAAATCTCGAAATTCTTAAATCTATAATTTCCATTAATCAGGGATTAACTGATCCTAATTATGGTTTAGGCCGTGAGTTGGGAGCTAAAGATTGGTGAAACGAAGATTTACAGGTAATTTAATTTTTGTGTGATGTTTGCCTAGTGTTGTGTATTAATATATTATGTTATTTTATGAAAATTCAAGATAATTGAATAAATTTGAAACTAACGGGGTTTTATCCTGAGATATGTGACGAAATGAGTTGCGAGATAATTAAAATGCAGACCCAAACTTCAGTTTTGAATTTTGTGAAAAATTAAATGTTGTTGAGCTAAAATTGAAAAGCGAATTTAAATGGATTTAACGAGCCGACATAGGGATTTTGCCTTGGTTTACGTGCAAGTTAGGATCGGAGGTAGTGTGAAATGAGAACGAAGTTAGTGCAAGACCTAATTTCGAGTTTTGTTTCAATTGAAGATGGTCGAGGTTGAGATTTGATCCAATTTTGTGCAAGTTTGGTTAAGTATGGCAAAAGGATTGGTGTGAAAGATTTTAGTACGTCACGAACAATGTTAAGATTTTTGGGGTTTTGGTGTGATCAAAGCCAGTATTATGAAACTTTTATGGAATTGGACTATTTTGTTGAGAAGTTGGCTCGATTTGGTGAAAAATCGGATAAAAAATTAGCATCAGAAGTCAAAACATGTCAAAATAGAGATTTTGAGAATTAATAAATAAAAAGAAATTAAGTTGTTGACAAGCAGCTGAGAGTTTATATATAGATATAAGAAAAAATCAAATGAAATCAAGTTTCATTTTAAACGTTGAACATAACGTTTCTTACGTTTTGGTTTATGAACCTCTCCGCGGACATTTTCACTCGGGGAGCTTCATATGTTCGATTTTCGTCCGGTTTCTCTCTACAAAACTGTAGAGCGTCGTGAGACCATCAGTTTGAGTCAAGTTTCCATAGTGGAAATGAGTTATTTAGCCCGCAATGTGGTAAATTCTGAATTTTGTTCATTTTTTCACAATTCAATTTGAATTCACGCGATTATTCGATTTCATTTGCGGGGTTTTGATATAAATTGGTATAGATTGTTGTAAATTGGTATAATAAATTGATTTGCGTCAATTTAGGATAATTCCACCGATGTGCGTTATGGTTTTGGTGAATTGAATTGATGCAATTAAGTTGATAACTGTTTTTGAATATGCTTTATATTTAAAATTGATTTACATTAGGTTTTTGGATGAATTGGATTATTAGTTTATGTCCAGATTGACTCCACGAGTTGTGGATATATTTTGAGTTCAGTTTGATGTGATTTCTCGTTAATTGGTGTTGAGTTTTAAGGATTTAATTGCAAAAGTATTGATTTGGAGAGGTTTCATTAGTTCAAAATAAATAAAGTTGCCTAATCAATAAGCAATATTGGGAAATTCATAACTTCTCCGTTTGTGATCTGATTTGAGTGTTCTTTGAGTTTGTGGAAAGTATGAAGGGAACCCTACAAGTTTTTTTTTGTTATCATGACAAATAATAAGGTTTCAAGGTTAAAAAGTTACCCCAAGTTAGCTAGTTGAAAGCTAGTTTAAATTGTTATAAATAATTATTTTTGGAAACAGTTATCAAGCATACATTGGTCGTTGTTTTTGTATGGTTTCCCTATTTTATTTTACTTGAAGCTTGACCATTAGTATAATTGGGTATGTAGGGAAAAATATTGGAACCACTTTCAAGGTGATTTGACGCTCAGGGAACCCCAAACATTAAGTTTGAAGTTGGTTGTTTGTAAATAAATCCCATATTAACCTTTACATTGTATGATTATGAATTTCGTATAAGTTGCATTGATCTTTGCTATTGCATTATTCATTGTATCTGCATACACAGGGGGAGGATAAGGGCGACTCAAGTCTTCTTATAGTATCTAATATACTGTGGTTATAGGGGAGAACATTATATTATGCTTGAGGAGCTGGAGTCACTGATACTTTGCATCACGTAGTTATTATGAGACTATGTTGAACCAGATCATACTCCCATAGTCTAGAGGAATAAGACTCATTTGGTTATCCTCTCAGGGAATGAGTCTTTATTACTATTGAGTTACCACTTTCGGAGAATATCAACTGATTGTGTTCGAACAATAAAAATAGGATGAATTCAAAGTTGTATTTAAATTCCTTGGATTATATTATTCGTTTAATCTCTTGGATTATTATGCATTTGATTATTACAGGTGTATTGGATAGTGAGGGATTTACTTATCTAACATTATCGAATTTTTATAATTAGGTAATAACAAGTTTGAGCAACGACAAAAAAAAGGAAAAACCGTCGAGTTTTCTATGACTTGCTCAATTTCATTTTATCTATGTATGTTTTTTATATAATATATTGTATAAATGAGTTTTTGTGTTCGTCTATGGTTATGATTTCCTTTGGAATGGTTGTAATTGTTTTGGGATGAATTGGGATAAATGTGGAGCTAAAGTAATAATGGTATAAGGATTTTGATATCCTAAATTAGGTTAGAATGAATAAATATTTTTTTACTAATGCAATATACATTGTTATGAGTGGATTATGAGTTCTTCAGCATTTCCACCAAGCTGGGTAGGTTTTGTTGAAGATTTTTGAAGGGCGGGTCTTTCGGTGGAGGCTTAAAAATATAGGTGCTATTGAAAAAAAATTACAGAATTTTGAGATTATTTAATAAATCTAAACGAACTTTGAGGCTTGAAATTAAATTTCTTGATTCTATCAGATTGATATAATATTATATTTGATGATTACGAGATCTTAATTTATTGAGGGTGAGGCTAAGGATGACTAGATTATCAGGGGATTAAGGTAATCTAGGCTATGCCCTAATTAGGTAAGGTCTGACAATGTTGGTATTAGAGCCTATGATTCTAAAAGAATCTTGTTGATTGAGTTTAAGTGAGTGATTAGTTGGGAAGTAACGCGATGGAACAGGGATCAAAAAGTTTTAAAAATTTTATGATTGTGTCATGTATGTTTTATATTATCGAGATATCGATGGATATAGTTATGTTGAACCACTTTTCTTGTAATTTTTATCGCATAATACATTGAGTGGACATTAAGAGTTGGGTCAAGGATCTAAGGCAATAGGGATCCACAACACGTGGATTCAAATATGTTTCAGAACTTGGTTGGGCAGATGTCAAAGTTGTTGAATATTTTACGAGCACAGGTGGCAGCCCAGGCACCTATGGTTCGTGATGCTCAAGAAGTTCCTACTGTCACTCTAGTGACTCAAGAGAAGCAAGCTACCTCTACAGTTTGTTCCAGAGTTGAGCCGCTTGTTGCAGTTCTAGTTCAAGTCGATCCACTACGTGTGGATTCAAATATGTTCTAAAGTTTAATTCTCATTTTAATTACATTAAGTAAATTAAAGTAAAAGTAATAAAAATAATAAAATCCTTTTTCTTAAGAAGTTTGTAAAATCCCTGTAAAGACGATCCCACTTACCACTATTATAAATTTAAAAATATAATAAAGACGGGAACTTTACTGTACACACTCGACACGTGTCAATTTTCGGCGTCGTTGTCGAAGATTTTAAAATAATTTCTTAAGAATCTTTTTCTCGTTGTATGTAATATAATATGGCAGACGTCGAGCAAGAACTTACCTTTAGGTAAGCCAATAAAAATATCATTGCTTATGAACCTATGTGTTTTGCTTTTTTGTGGATTTCCCCGATCTTGAATTAAAACTCGGATTCATCAATTCTTTCCCTCATTTTCAAGGTGAAGGTGATGAAGATCCTCAACAATTTATTAGAAAACACACGTACATAGTAAGTGTGATGAAACATGAATACATAGAGTTAGAATATGTCAAGCTAAAGGTCTTCCCTTTTTCTTTGAGAGGTCAAGCTCAAGATTGGTTATTCTATCTCTCTCAATATTCTATAACCACATGGTCCGAAATGTTAGAAGCCTTTTTAGATCAATACTCTCCAACATGTAAAATTAGTTCAGATAGAAAACGAGTTAGTAATGCTAGGATGGAAACCAAAGATGCTTTTAGTGAGTTTTGGAATAGATACCAAAGATTGATAACATTATGTCCACAACACGGATTTAGAGAAAAAACTTTATTAGAATATTTTTAGGAAGGACTGAATAATTTAGAACAAAGATTAATAAACACGGTATATGGAGGATCTTTATTCGACATAACACCAATATTAGCGAAAGCCGCTATTAATAAAATGGCTAAACAATCAAAGTAGTATTTTGAGAAAAATAAATTTATGAAAAATAATTCTTATGAAATTAATAGAAACACAATTAAGACATCTGATTATAAATTTGATGAATAAAAAAACATGGTTGAATTATTATTAAAAGATAGATCAATTCAAAGTAAAGTTTGTGCTTTTTGCAATAAGACAAATCATCTATATGATGAATGTTCATTGGTGCAACAAAAAAAAAATTAGAGAGGCTAACACCCTGATGAATCATTACGAGAAGCATATTCAACATAATTACATTTCTAGCAACAATACAAATTATCTAAGACTAAAGATAGATAATGATACTGACAATCGAATTATCAAATGTATAGAACACCCGCATTAACCGATAGAACCATTGCGTTAGAGAATTCAAATAAAGCAAAAGATAAAAAACTCAAGCCTTACAAGATGATATAGTTGAACTAAAAAATCAATTAAATCAAATGGCAATGCTAATGAGTCTATAAGTTAACCAAGGCAAATTACCATCTCAAATAAAGCAAAAGATCAAAAATTCAAGCCTTACAAGATTATATTATTGAACTAAAAATCAATTAAGTCAAATGGCAATGCAAATGAGTCCATGAGTTAACCAAGTCAAATTACCATCTCAACCTTAACCTAGTTCATATGCAAAAGCGATGACATTGAGAAGCGGTAAACAAATGGAAGAACCAAAGATGTCAGTACTACTAGTTTTCTAAAAAGACTTAGGAGCAGAATTAGAAAAAGAAATTGAAATCAATGATAATAAAATTCCCAAAGAAAGCAATTGTGATTATGATAAAAATAAACTGAGCATAGTAAGACCACCATTTCCCCACCGTTTAGAAAAGAATAAGAGTGCTAAGAAATTACAAGAAGAAAAAGAAATATCAGACACTTTAATGAAAGTGGTAGTACACATATCTTTATTCAAAGTCATACAAAACGTACCCAAATATCAAAAATTTATAAGAGACTTATGTACTAACAAAATCAAACCCAATGAAAAAGTAAGCCTAGAAGAACATGTGTCAGCACTAATCCAAAAGAAATTACCCTTCTAAATGTTCAGATCCAAGAATGTTTTATGTTTCATGCACAATAGAAAATATAGGGATATCTAAGGCATTATGTGATCTAGGCGATTATGTGATCTAGGCGCCTCAATTAACATTATGCCTTTGTCAATATATTTACAAATAAAAAATGTACCCTTAGAAGAAACTGATATAATAGTACAATTAGTAGATAGATTTACCGTTCAACTTGTAGGAGTAGTAGAGGATGTATTAGTGAAGTTAATGATTTAGTTTTCCAAGCTGATTTTCACATCATAGACATGAAAGAAGACCAACTCACTAATAAAACCTCTTTTAACCTAAGACGCTCGTTCTTAAAAAGGGCCAAAACTAAAATAGATGTTTCCAATGGTACTCTAATGGAAGCAGATAATGAAATGGGAAACTTTAACATCTACAACGCTATGAAATATCCTTTAAATGTTTTATATGTATGCACCGTAGTTATGCTAGACCTTTTAATAGACAAATCTTTTAGAAACAATAGGTCAAACAAGCTTGAAAAAGTGATAGAAGACTTAAATGATGACAATGATATAGATGAAAAGATAAGGGAGATAATCAATGCTTTAGAATCTTATAATGAGCTCCCTGAACTCTCTCACTATATGGGTCTACCTATAACCCATTCGAAACTTTTAACCTCTATACTAAAAGCTCCAAAATTAGACTAAAAAGTTTTGCCTGATCATTTAAAATACGCATATTTAGAAAATAAGAACGCTTTACTAGTTATAATATCTAATATGTTATCAAATTTAGAAGAAGAGAAACTAATAAATGGTCTCAAAGAATTCAAGAAAGCAATAAGATTGACAATAGCTTATGTTAAAGGAATGAGTCAAGCCACATGTATGCATAGGACTAATCCTGAAATAGATACAAACCCTCTAGACAAGCTCAGCGTAGATTGAATCCACCGATGATAGAAGTAGTAAAGAATGAAATATTAA
Source organism: Stephania cephalantha (assembly GCA_039657325.1). Lineage (NCBI taxonomy): Eukaryota > Viridiplantae > Streptophyta > Magnoliopsida > Ranunculales > Menispermaceae > Stephania > Stephania cephalantha. The sequence continues at coordinate 30,658,166 of CM077570.1, read as the reverse complement.
AATTACTAGACGTTGGAATGATATTTTCAATAGCAGATAATAATTGGATTAGTCTGATACAAGTAGTTCCTAAATAGATAGGGATCACAGTTATAACAAATGAACATGGAGAATTAGTACCAACTAGAATCTAAAATAGTTGGAGGGTATGCATAGATTATAGAAAGCTAAATGCTGCAACTAGAAAAGATCACTATCCACTTCCGTTCATAGATCAAATGTTAGAAAGACTAGCTGGGAAAATCCATTACTGTCGTTTAGATGGATAATCAATATTCTATCATATCCCAATAGCTCTAGAAGATCAAGAAAAAACTAATTTTGCTTTCCCTTTTGTTACATTTTCTTATAGACATATGCCTTTTGGTTTATGTAACGCATTCGCTACATTCTTAAGGTGTATGGTTAGTATTTTCTGAGACTATGTAGTGCATTTTATTGAAGTCTTCATGGATGATTTTACCGTATATGGTAATTCTTTCGATGAATGCTTACTTCATTTAACAAAAGTACTTAAAAGATGCATAAAAAAATATAGTATTGAATTATGAAAAATGACATTTTATGGTAAATCAGGGACTTATACTAGGTTACATAGTGTCAGCAAAAGGAATAGAAGTAGTTCTCGCTAAAATACATGTTATAAAGATAGTACCTTACCCAACTACTGTAAGGGAAGTAAGATCATTTCTTGGTCACGTAGGATTCTATAGGCGTTTTGTGAAAGGCTTTTTCAAAATAACACAATCTTTATGCAAACTTTTGCAAAAAGATGATGCATTTGAGTTGACAACTGAATGCAAGACAACTTTAAATAAATTAAAAGAAGCCTTGATCACCACACCTGTAATAATGTCACCTGATTGGTCTCAACCTTTCGAAAACATGTGTGATGCAAGTAATTATGCAGTAGGAGCTATTTTAGGTCAAAAGATAGGAAATGATTCTCATGCCATATATTACGCATCAAGAACTTTGGATCCCACCCAACTAAACTATACCACTATGGAAAAGGACTCTTAGTAGTTGTGTTTGCATTATGAAAGTTTAGGCCATATTTACTTGGAACAAAAGTACTAGCTTACTCATATCATGTCGCATTAAGATATTTGATGGCAAAGAAAGATGCTAAACCAAGATTAATAAGATGAATCTTATTGTTACAAAAATTCGATCTTACTATAAAATATAATCAAGGTGCCGAAAACCTATTAGCAGGCCATCTTAGTAGATTAAGAAATGGAGAATCCCAAAGATAAATTTCCTGATGAATACTTATACAAAATAGCTATCACTAGTCCATGGTACGTCGATATAGTCAATTATCTCACTACTAATAGGCTATCACCTCATTTAACAAGAGCCCAAAAGAATAAGATAAAACACTATTCCAAACATTATTTATGGGATGAGCCTTACCTATAAAAATTATGTTCCGACCAAACCATTCGAAGATGTATTCCACAAACAGAAATACAACCCATCATGGCTCATTGTCATACTTATGCTTATGAAGGACATTTTGGTCCATATCGTACAACTTGTAAGATATTAAACTCAGTATTCTCTTGGCCTACCTTATTCCACAATTGTTATGTTTATACAAAAGCTTTTCCAAATTGTCAAAGAACAGGAAATTTAAGACGTAGGAACCAAATGCTCTTATGTCCTATAATTTTTTGCTAAGTATTTGATGTTTGGGGAATTAATTTTATGGGACTTTTTTCACCATCTAATGAAAATATTTATATTTTACTAGCTGTAGTTTATTTGTCCAAGTGGATAGAAGATATAGCAACTAAATCTAATGATTCTAAAATAGTAATAAATTTCCTAAAATCAAGGATCTTTACTGTTTTTGGAGCCCCTAGAGCATTAATTACCGATAGAGATTCATACTTTTGCAATAGAATTGTCGTTACTCTATTTTGCAGATATAACGTTACACATAGAATGTCCACCGCGTATTACCCTCAAACTAGTGGACAAGCCAAAACCTCAAACAGAGAAATTAAGTCAATTTTAGAAAAAATAGTATGTCCAACACGTAAAGACTAGAGTATTCGTTTAAAAGATGCACTATGTGTAACGGTCCATTTTAATAATGTCTATTCAATTTACAGACACGGACGCCAGCTCGGATCTACGTGGACGCCGCGGTAGGTTAGGACACACATGGACTTATGTATGGAAGTTTATGGTTTGTTGGTTGCTTATTTGCGGTGTAATTTATTCAAATACATCGTATGTGTGTATGTTGCAAAATAATACGTGTAAGGGTGTGTGAACTGTATTCGCCTCGATATGCGTGTCGAAGAAACTAAAACACACAAATTAAATAAAATTGGCCAAGTAACTAATATGGAATGGGTATTAGGTGGCTAGTGACGCGGCGGTACGCGTATATCGCGGTTTGGACGTGAAATCGGGCGTCGAAATGCCGAAAGCAAGGGCGAGTGTCTTAGTTGTGTCACATTTTGGTGTCAAGACACAAACTCAACAACACTTGTCCATATAAGTCAAACCCAACAACACTTGTCCATATAAGCCAAACCCAACAACACTTGTCCATATAAGCTATTACCTTTTCTCTCACCTCACCTACACCTCACTTCACACACATACACCCCATGCACACACACACACCCCAGGGAGGCCGAGAGGAAGAAAAATGAACGCGGAGAGGAGGAGGAGAAAAAGAAGCCGGGAAGGAGAGAAGAGAATGTGGAGACGTCACGGTCGAGGTGAGTCCTCGTTGTTTGTTGTGATTTCGGTGGGTTTCGGTGGGGTGGCCGAGAGTGGGGTTCGGCCATGGAGGCCGAACCGGGCCAAGGTGGAGATGGTAGGGGTGTCTCCCCTGCCATCGAGTCCGCCGGGGTTGGGGTGGAGAGCAACCCCAACCCAAACCATGGAAAAGAAAAATAAAAAATAAAAATTATCGAACCAGTAGCTGGTTCAATCGGGAGGAAGAGGGAGATGGTGCACACGCACGTGCACCCACCCATGGGCCGAGCCTGGATCGGTTCTGGTCTAGGGTCGGGTCCGACCCGGTTGGGTCGACCCGACCCAAACCCAAACAAAGATTTTTTTTTTTTAAAGAAAGAACAATTCTGGAAAAAATTGGAAAAATTCCGAAAAAAATTATATTTCCATAACATAAATAGAAATTTATGAATTTCTATGATAAATGAAATATTTGGATAATCCGGACGAGACTTTCGTAGGGTTTTTTCCTCGAAAAGCGCGAAATAGACAATTTGGCCTAAAATTTTAGAAATTTGTGGTAAATTGTCATGCTAACTTAAATTATTAATAAATGGACATAGGTTGACACGGTGATCAATTGGCGACCAAAGACTCAGTGGACTTGGACCCGGGGATTGATTACGGGGTAGTGGAGCGCGTTGTGAGGTTTGTAAAACCCAATGGAAAAACTCTTGAGTATTTATTTTGCTTTGTAAGTCCATTCAATTCCAGGATTTTGCTTGCAATTTTTCCTATATCTATATCTTGTCGTTGTTTGCACGGTTGGTTGAGTTACTCCCACCGGATTTTCCGTTGTGTGTCTATGCATTCTAGACCATAGCATGTGTATCAGGAGTTCTCGGTGGATAACGACCCGAGCTATTGAATTGCTACATGTGTCGGTGCGTCGTAGGTCTACGTCGGCCACCGAGAGGGATCAGGTGATAGCTAGTTGGGTGCGCCTACTAGTGGGATCCTGGAAGGGAATCCCGAAGTATGGTTTTAGTCTGACTGGAACAGGCACACACATTTGCACTTTATTGTTATCTATGCATGCGATGCCCTACTTACAGTTGTCTGTTTACATTCAACATGTTTATTTAACAGTATTTATTGACTTCCACTTATTTATATGAATGCTCGGAGGAGTTCCTTGGGATTTTACTGACTAGACTCGTCATCCATTTTCTTCTGTGATGATTGAGTGCAGATCCAAGTACAAGTAAAGGCAAGGGGATCTTAGGCGACTACCTTTGACTGCCTACCTCTGAGGATTACTTGTACTTGTGATTATTTTGATATTTTGATTCTTTTGGGAACCGGGAGTGACATGACATTGTACATAGATACTTTACATGGTACAGTCGTCTACCTGTATACATAATACTTTTCAGGGTTTTTCCACAGTAGGATTTGTTGAATTGATTATTAATATGTTCTTGCATTTACGTGTAACTTCCGCTGCATATGTCATTTATACATTGTACACACACAAGTGGATACATTTCGAGACAGGAAAAGGACGAGCAGGTGTCGTACACGTGTAGTAGGGCCGACTGGCAATGAGTACACGGAGACACGTCACCCTAGGCGGCGAAGGCCGCCACACTATAGGCATATAGAGATGCATTTAAAACACCTATAGGTAAGACACTTTATAGATTAGTTTTCGGAAAAACATGTCATTTACCAGTAGAATTAGAACATAAAGCATATTGGGCAACTAAGACTTGTAATATGAATTATGATAATGCAGGAAAACAATGCAAACTAAGTATTCAAGATTTAGAAGAATTGAGGAATGATGTATGAAAGTGCTTCTATTTATAAATATAAAACTAAAGCATTTTATGACAATAAATTAAATATTAAGAATTTTATAGTAGGACAAAAAGTGTTACTCTTTTGTTCATGTCCTAAATTATTTCCTGAAAAACTTTGTTCACGATGGACGGGACCTTTTTTAATTTTGCACATATTCCTTTATGGTATTGTTGAAATAGAAAGTAGAGAAACAGGGAGAATCTTTAAAGTTAATGGTTATAGATTAAAACTTTATCATGAGATTTTTGTCTCGCGGAATATGGAGATCGTTAACTTAGACCTAGCTGACGACTCATCAAATGACTTGAACATTGTGGAATAGCATATCGTAACCATAATGTTTAATGAAACAATCAAGCTTTAAATGGTTAATACACCAAAAGAAAGAGAATAAGAAATTACAAAAGGAACAACAACCCGCTAGAGACCCATATGAGTGTGACAAGGACGACCCAGATTACAAGGAATATGATGAACATAACGATCTTTCGAAACTCATTAAAGAAAATCCAGGACAAATCTTCCTCGACATACAAATCAATGAAATGTCCTTTTCGGAATTCAACTTGATACGAGAGTCGATATGAATCTTATGCCTACAAATTGGTTTCTTCTAACAAACTTGCGTATTCATAGCAAAACTCCTATCAAGGTATACAAGTCAAATGGTACTTTCATAGTCCCATTAGTTATATCAAAGAATGTGTCAGTATGAGTGGGAAGGTTCACTTTCACTACAAATTTCTTAGTCATGCCTACGGCTACCCAAAATGATGTGTGCTATTATTGGTGACACGTGTCGAGCGTGCACAATAATTTTACGTATTTTACTATTAACTTGTAGTAGTGGTAAATGAGATATCGTCTCCACATGAACTTTTCAAATCTCTTGAGAATTTCAGCTACCATAAAGTTTTATCATATTCAACTTGTTTTACTTTAAATAATTTAATTAAACGAGAAATAATCACTAAACAATAGGCAAATAAATTGAAGAATTAATTAAAATAATTAAACTATAAACAATTTAAATCTAATAAAATAACTTAATATACTCAAACTAATAAATCAAATAATCAATAAATCTATGTAAATAAAGGAAGAAACAAACATCTAAACAAACCCCCACTAAACTATGTAATACACTTGGATTGTTGTCAAACACTAAAATATAACATCACTTTATAATATAGCTATAAATATTTCATATGGAATCTTAGAATCATTAAATTCTAATTCATAATAGGTTGATAGCCTTTAGCCATCCACATATTTTCCTAAATTCAATGAATATGCCACATTTTTATCATTGTAAGTCTACCCATTAAATAAAACACAACACCGTAGAAATATGATAGCATTAAATTCAATGAAAATCCTGTCTAATCTAAGCCAATATTACCGAAGCTGCATAATAAACAACTTAGAACACAATCACCTCAAGAAATTCCCTATAGATTAATCCTAGTTACTACTTCTATAATTGTTGTCAATAATTATAGACATAGAATTGAATACTCTATATTAAGGAATATATTGGCCACTATGCATTCAACAATTACTAGTTGTAATACGAAAGAACAACTTGTTTTATCCGTGATTGACGTGTATGGATTAATTTAAAGCATTAAGCATTAAGTACGTGATTTCATAATTACATGTACATAACAATCCAAAGTATATTATATGCTTAGGGTTTGTTTAGATTTGTAGACTACTCACACATGTTGGATATAAACAATGTAAATATGTAATTAAAAGACACAATTAAGTAAATAAATAACTTTAAATCAATGCTCCAATATTGCTTTACATATAAAACTTAACAAAAGAGAAAAGAGAGAGTAGAGAGTAATTGGAGAGAGTTATTTCGAAGCTCTCTGGTCCTATATATAGTTACCCTAGGATTACATATCCTAGATAAATACAAATTCTTCATATTAATCTAAAAACAAATCGTCGCCAACCTCAGCGATTTGTCAGCGATTCCTCATTTATACACAAATCGCTAAGTAAATCACTGAGTATAGCTTTCAGTGCTCCACCGGTTTAACTGGCGATTTCTAGTTCATTCTCCAATTCGCTGTGGATTCGCTGACCTTCTTCTGCTGCTGATTTCGGTGGCGATTCCTAGTGTTATTCTAAATCGTTGGCTAATCGCTGGAACAGTTTTTCAGCTCACTGTTTTGCTCTTCTTGCATTTTTCTTCTATTTCTTCATTTTCCTATTTAAAACATGAAATCACAAAAACACAAAAAAATATCACGTGTAATATCATTATTTATATATAAAATCAACCTAATTTACACTATAAAATGTGTCTAATTATTGACTTGTCAAATACCCTCAAACTCAACACTTTGCTCTCCAGAGCAATAAATACTCTAAATCATATTCTCTTTTCATTATTTTTAAAATGATTTCAAATTAATTCATCCTAACTTAAATAATATAAATTTTTAAAATAGAAGTGATCTTCAAACGAAAACATATTACCCGCAAGTAAATGAAAGTTATGATAGAATAGAATAATTTAGTCAAATCAAAACATCCCTTAATGATAACTCAACCACCTAATGTAACACTATTTAGAACTTAAAATTCATTTTTAAGGTTAGTACACAATATAGGTTTTTTCAATCTCCACTGACAATCATCAAGCTTACGATAACTAGTGTAGAATCTCAAAACACAAAAACCACTAGATTAATTTTAATTTTAGAAAATACTTTATAATAGTACCACCATCAAAATCAATAGGAATTTTGTTGAGATACCAATGAATAGATCGTTTAAAACGTGTTAGATTAAGAAATACTTCATTCAACTTTAGCTTCAAGTACTCGAGTTAAATCTTTTCTTTGAAAAGTGTAATAACATCCATCTTTTTCATCTCTAATTTTTTTTCTACTTCATTCTAATTGTTTCTTTTTAATATACTTCTTTTACTTTTGCTTTTAAGTCTCTACTCTATTTCCTTTGGACATTCTTACATTTTTCTCACTATATATTCCCTACTCAATTTCCTTTGGAATTTATAGGATTCTCTATATATTTATAAACTCTTGTTAACACTTCTCATTATCCACCATAGTTGAAGAAGGTATTCTTTCTAACTTATAGAAATTCATCGGTTTATAACCCAAATGTACAAATCGCCGCCACGTCCGATATTCTTTATAACCCAAATGTACAGATAGCGCCTTTTGAAAAGGCGCTATCTGTACAAATCGCCGCCACCTCACCGCCACGTCACCAACCGGACTCGCCGATACGTCCGCCAACGCCATTGCTATTGTGGTCCGCGACCTCCTATGGGCGTTCTGCTGTTTGTTGCTTATCTGTTGTCATCATGCATGAATCGGCTTGGACGTTGTCGTCTCGGCCGCTCGTCCTCGCTGGCCTCGTTGCTGCGTCGTCGTCGTCGTAGTTGAGCGATCTCGACTTTAAAAAAAAAAAAAATTGAATATATATACATTGGTTATAAAAAATAAACTAATTTTGAATATATATATATATATACATTGGTTCCAACCTTCAACTCTCTTTTCTAAACTAACTAACATTAACTAACATAACCAAACTAAACTAACTAACTAACTAACTAACTAACTAACTAACTAACTAACTAAACTAAACTAAACTAACTAACCTTAACTAACCTAACCAAACCAAACTAAACTAAATAACTAACTAACCTTAACTAAACTAAATAACTAACTAACTAACATAACCAAACTAAACTAACTAACAAACTAACTAACAAACTAACCAAAGTAAATTAAACTAACTAACCTTAACTAACCTAACCAAACTAAAGTAACTAACAAACTAAACTAACTAACCTTAACTAACTAACCTTAACTAACTAACCTTAACTAACTTTAACTAACCAAACTAAACTAAACTAACTAACCTTAACTAACCTAACCAAACAAACTAAACTAACTAACTAACTAACTAACTAACTAACTTACTAACTAACTAAACTAAACTAAACTAACTAACCTAACTAACTAACCTAACCAAACTAAACTAACAAACTTAATAACCTTAACTAAACTAAACTAACTTCCTAACTAACTTAACTTAACTAACTAACTAACTAACCAAAGTAAACTAAAATAACTAACTTTAACTAACCTTAACTAAACAAACTAAACTAAACTAACTAACCTGAACTAACCTAACCAAACTAAACTAACTAACTAACTAACTAACTAACGAACTAACTAACTAAACTAAACTAAACTAACTAACCTTAACTAACCTAACCAAACCAAACTAAACTAACTAACTAACTAACCTTAACTAAATTAAACTAACTAACCGTAACTAACCTAACCAACCAAACTAAACTAAGTAACTAACTAACCTTAACTAAACTAACTAACTAACTAACTAACTAACTAACATAACCAAACTAAACTAACTAACAAACTAAACTAACTAACCTTAACTAACCTAACCACCTAAACAATACAAACTAAGTAAAGTAAAATGACTAACTTAACTAACTAAACAAAAAACCAAAAAAAGTAAATCATTACCCAAATAATGAGTCATAACCTGACCTAACCTAAGTCAACTAACAAACGTAACCTAACTAACTATACTAACCTAAAATTGCCCAACAATAGAACTGAAGTAAACTAATCAAAAGTAGCACGTGTGATGCATACCTAACTTTGTGCATGACATTGTGGTGTGTTTTGTGTTGAAGTTCAATGAAGACCGTGACGATTCTCACACAAACAACAAAAAATAAACTAACTTAATTGAAAACTAAACATACTAACTAAATGGAACTAACCAAAGTAAACTAACTAACCTAACTAACCTTAACTAACCTAACCACCTAAACAATACAAACTAAGTAAACTAAAATAACTAACTTAACTAGCTAAACAAACAACCAAGAAACGATTAACTAAACTACCAAACGAAACTAAACAAACAACCAAGTAGCTCGAGAGTTACTTGTTAACAACCTAACCTAACGTAACTATGTGAACTAAACTCGACTAACCTAACATAACCTAACTATGTAAACTAAATTAACTAAACTACATTAAGGAACACACCCTAACTCAACTACACTAAACTAATTAACCTCAACACCTAAACTAAACTAACTTAACTAACTAAGCTAATTAACCTAACCAAACTAAACTAATATAACCTAACCACCTACACCTAACTAACTAAGCTAACCACTTATGTTAAATTAAACATATAATCTAAACTAACTTAACAAACTAAACTAACTATTGAAGAGTAATCACATATACAACATTATAATAATATGGAAAACATGAGAAATACGTTTTTTCAATGAGAAGGTTGTATACACGTACTCGTGAACCCAATATATAAGTTATCTACAAATCACCATGATATCAAGAAACTCATCATGCAGGTCTATTCCGGCGGTTACGTTGACGTTGTTGCTCGGTGATGCAAACCGGACGTACTCTTTGTCTAGTTGGACGTTGTGTTTGTACATCCGGTTGAGGTTATTAAGGTGGCTGGTCTTACATTGAATTACGTTGGATAGATTGATGCGTTTCTTCTGGTGTTTCACTCGACTCACCTCTGCTACTGATGCTCCCAAAAATAGGAGGTGGAACCATCCTAAAATATTGGCTTCCTGTATGGGGTTGGGGGAAAGGAACATGAGGCTGCGGCATGGTCAACAAGTTCATGAATGAGGGATCTCCACTATATGGCATATTGTAATTATAAGGAGTAGGAGTATATGGACTAGGCATGTATTGAGCGCAAATGACGGATACATTTGATGATGAGGCATTCCATGGACCACATATGAAGACGACGGCCGGGTGCGTAAGGATCAAAGCTGGTAAGGAGGAAGATTCACGCTTGGCGACACTGGGTACAAACATTTGAGGTTCGCTTGGGGTGTGGACGATGCGGGAATGTACCCATGAGAAGAATGAGTTGGTGGGGATGATCGTTGGCTACTCTCGCCACAGTCTGCATTCTACTCACTCTCGAACGAGATGTACGTCTTTGGGGTTCATACGCGGCGGAAATTATAAAACAATTTTGACAAAAACCCCAACAGGATCCGAATCTAATTCCATTAAAAACGTTTAAACCATGAAAAACTTAATCATACATCAGTCGCAATATACCTTTCTGAAGGTTGATCGATCTCTAAGGCTCTGCCAACGACAAACGCCCTCTACCAGTAGTCCACACACGAACGGCGGCCGAGATTCGAAGTGCTAGCTTCGAGAGAATACCAAACCTTTTGTTTCTCTCCAAAAAGGATTCAGAGCGTACCAGAAAACCCTAGTTCGTTTTAAAAAGAAAATAGAGTTTCGGCCTTTTGATCTTTCGTATCTATGTTCTAACTTAAAGCGTCTATTTATACAACCCTTGTATATAGACGGTTAAGTAAATTACACATATATTACTTAAAGAAGTATAAGTGTAATACACCACAAAGACGTTTCTGTCATGAATTTTATCACATAAAATTCATTTTTCTGAATCATCTTAAAATCTCGCAAAACCATTCTTAGTGTGCGACCCAATAGGCTCATACAACGTTGGCAGTGTACCAAAACACATTTTGGTATACAAGTCATAAGCAGTCTCTAGCAAGACATTATGACTACCCAAGTTGTACGAATATCAAATCGATATAACCTAATCAATAGTGTATATAACATCCTTTTGTCACACGATATCCTTTTGATCAAACATAAGGCATGGAATTGTCATCCAACATGTTCAATCGTACTAGTCTCGATCTCTAGGTAGACTGAAAACATCCAAGTGACATTGATCAATATCAATTCACTTAGACTAGGCCTTTTAACAGTCTAACACATCGAGGGATCCACTAGATATCTCTCTTTATATGAAAGGGACAAATTCTATCTCGATTACACAACTTCATCACATTGCTCACACAGTAACCAATCACAACCTTTATAATCGTCCGGTTAAAGACAACGTTTGATTGTGTCAAATTATTGTGTTCCTAATGTTGAAGTCTCTGGCAATCTCAAATCGAGGACTGAAAAATATACCTATCATGAGAAACAACTATGACTTAATCCATGTGATGTTCTCATAGCGAGTCGGTCCCAAGACTTTGTTCCCTAACAAGTACTCGTGATCTTGATTCGTATCCCTATACGTATAATCATCATATGATCATCAATCAAGACTCACACTAGTCTTAATTCATTATAGTTCCCAGTATAATGATCGACTAGGGACATTTAGGATATTTCTGTAAATACCCATGGATCTTATTATAATGTAAACATGCAAATTAATTATAATAAACAGCAAATGAAATCCTCTATTTTATTAACTAAAAGTATTCATAAAGACAGTTAATAGATTGACCTAGGGCACATGCCCCAACATCTCCCACTTGCACTAGGGCCAATCATACATGCATCTAATGCCTAATGATCTAACATGACCATCATGTTTTGCTTGTGGAAGAGCTTTTGTCAATGGATCCACAACGTTGTCTTAGTAGGAACTCTGCAAATCTTTACGTCTCCCCTCTCAATGATTTCTCTGATGAGATGAAAACGCCTGAGTATATGTTTGGATCTGTGGTGTGATCTAGGTTCCTTGGCCGTGTTATTGCCCCGTTATTGTCACAATACAAACAAACAGGGTTAGCAATACTTGGAACCACACCTAGTTCGAGAAATTAACTTTTTAATCCAAACCGCTGCCTCCTTTCTTTGCATCGGACGCTGCAATATACTCACTACTGTTGTAGAATCGCCACGATCTCTTGCTTCGAACTTTTCCACTTCTTTGCACCCCATTCAAAGTAAACACATATTCAGATGCGATCTAAAATCATCTATATCAGTTTGAAAACTTGCATCGTGTAACCATTTACAACTAGATCATTTTCAAAACCTCCATAGACCAAGAACACTTCCTTAGTCCTTCTTAAGTACTTAAGGATGTTCTTTCTTGCTATCAAGTGACTCTCACCAGGATCGATCGATATATGCTTGTAGTGCTCAAAGCATATGATACATCAGGTCGAGTGCATAGCATGGCATACATGATAGATCCAATAGCCGATGCATATGAAATCTTATTCATACGGTATCGCTCATCATTTGTCCTAGGACATTGATTCTTGCTGAGACTTATGCCATGAGACATTGGCAACAATCCTCTTTTAGAGTCTTGCAAACTGAACCTATTCAACACCTTGTCTATGTAAGCACTCTGACTTAGACCGATTAGCCTCTTAGATCTATCCCTATAGATCCTTATCCCTAGGATATAAGCTGCATCTCCTAAGTCTTTCATTGAGAAACACTTCCCTAACCAAGACTTGACATTCTGCAATGTTGGGATGTCATTTCCAATGAGTAATATATCATCGACATACAGTACCAGAAAAACAATTACACTCCCACTGACCTTCTTGTATACACAAGGCTCATCTTCGTTCTTAATGAAACCAAAATCCTTGATTGCTTCATCAAAACAAAGATTCCAACTCCGAGAGCTTGCTTTAATCCATAAATGGATCTTTGAAGCTTGCATACCTTCCTAGAATTCTCAGGATGTACAAAACCTTCAGGTTGTGTCATATACACGTCCTCAAGCAGCTTTGCATTAAGAAATGTTGTTTTTACATCCATTTGCCATATTTCATAGTCATAATATGCAGCAGAATGGCAATTAAAATTCTTATGGATTTAAGCATGGCTACTTGGCAAAAAAGTTTCATCATAATCAACACCTTGAGTCCGCTGAAACCTTTTGCTACAAGTCTTGCTTTAAAAGTATGCACATTGCCATCCATGTCGGTTTTCTTCTTGAAAACCCATTTACATCCAATGGTCTTACCACCTTCGGGTAAATCAACCAAGTTCAAAACTTGGTTATCATACATGGATTGCATATCGAATTCATGCCACTTAGCCATTTATCCGAGTCGATCCGGACATAGCCTCCGATAAGTGGTGGGCTCATTTTGATCCATAAGCAACACATCACGACTATCGTAATGAGAAATCCGAATCTCTCTCTCGCTCATGTCTTACCCTACCAGATTTACGTGGGCCTTGTGTCACTTGCGGAGGTTCAATCGGTTCGAACGTTGTTGAACTTCCAAAGTAAGCGGTTCGATGTTTATATGTGATTCTTGAACTTCTTCAAGATTTATTTCTCTCCCACTAGTGTCTTTTGAAATAAACTGTTTTTCCATAAAGGCACCATACCGAGCAACAAACACTTTGTTCTCAATGGGATTATAAAAGTAATATCCTTTTGTTTCCTTAGGATACCCCACAAATAAACACTTGTCAGATTTAGGTGCTAGTTTTTCTGAGACTTGTCGTTTTACGTAAGCCTCACAACCCCAAATCTTAAGAAAAGACAAACTAGGTCTCTTCCCGTACCATATCTCATATGGTGTTTTTTCAACCGCTTTAGAAGGAACTCGATTTAGAGTGAAAGTGCAGCTTGTAATGCATAACCCCAAAAGGATAATGGAAGATCTCGCATGACTCATCATAGATCCAACCATATCTAATAAGGTTCGATTTCTCCTTTCGTAAACTCCATTCCATTGTGGAGTTCTTTGGTGGAGTCAATTGCGAGACAATCCCACAATTTCTAAGATGATCATCAAATTCTTGGCTTAAATACTCACCACCTCGATCTGATCGAAGTGTTTTGATAGTTTTACCAAGTTGATTATGCACTTCATTTTGAAACGTTCGAAACATCTCAAATGATTCAGCTTTATGTTTCATAAGATATGCATAACCATATCTCTTTGAAATCATCGAGTAAATGTAATGAAATACTGTTAACCTCCTCTAGCCATTGTGTTTATAGGACCGCATACATCAGTATGTATTAGACCCAATAAATCACTTGTCCTTTCACTGTGTCCAGTAAAGGGACTTTTAGTCATCCTAGTAAACAAGATACGCATGTTTCATATGTTTCTAAATCAAATGAATCTAGAAGCCCATCTTTATGGAGCTTCGTTATGCGTTTCTCGTTTATGTGTCCGAGACGACAATGCCAAAGATAGGTTTGATTACAGAAATGACAATTTTCTTCCTTTTCTTTTGGGTGTTTTGAAGCAGGAACAGGCCGGGGCTTGACTTGTTCCATAGGCTTTGCGACAGGTGCAGCAACAGCCTTGGCAACCTAGCCTTGCCTTTGCCTTTCTTCTTCATTCCCTTTCCCTTTTGGACCATCAACACATTACTAGAGGGTTTCTTGATATTTTGTTCAGCATTTTTGAGCATCAAATGCAACTCTGAAATTGATTTCTCCATATTATTCATATTGTAGTTCATCACAAATTGAGAGTCTCTCTGGTAATGAATTCAGGATCAAATCTGTAGCCAACTCTTGGCTTATGGAAAATCCGAGTCTATCAAGCTGGTCAACATAGCCCTTCATCTTCAAAACATGAGGACTAAGCGACGCACCCTCGGTCATCTCGGCAAGAATGTAGGTTCTTGACTGTCTCAAACCTTTCTTGCCTAGCTTTCTTTGTTGGAACATTTCCTTCAAATACATGACCATGTCGTAGGCTTCCATTAGTTCCATGTCCTTCGAAGTATAGGAACCATAGTTGTCAAGCATAATACATGCAACATCAGTAGAATCGTTGACATGCTTATTATGCGCATCCTTCATGACTTTCGTAGCATTGGTGGTGGGTCCTCGGGATTGGAGCATCCAGGACATACAACTTGCGTTCATGCTTAAGAACAATTCTCAAGTTTCGAACCAGATCAAGAAAGTTAGTCCCAGATAGCTTATCCTTCTCAAGGATGGATCATGATGATGAGGGGATTATTGTTACTTGAAGAGGCCATTGATCTACAATAAAGATTATGCAAAGTTTATTTTAGTATAGAGGAATAGACTCCACTAAATTAACAACCCTCCTAAAACGCGTCTTGTTTATTTAGGGGACTAAAATCCATATTTCACCTAATTCTGTGACGGTATGGCATGAAACATAGAACTAGATTATTTAGGTAGGTAATGAGTTACCAATTACATCTTATGTAATTTTTAGATCCTTTTATGAGATATGGGACATCTTATGTCTTAGCATGTTTTTATCTCATCATTTGCCTAAAGCTCAAAACTATTTTGATGGCTTTATTAAGTCGGACCATTTTAAACATTTAGGTAACTCTTACCCAACTTGTCTCACCAAGATAACACAATACACCCAGCTATGGCATTTGAAACTATATTAGTGTGATCGAGGCCTTTGACAAGTATTTAAAATGGATGACATGAGACTTAAAATTTAATAGAGGATTTTATTCAGATTTTAGTGATTTTTATGTAAACAATGAAATATCATATATTCTATTGATTTGTTCAATCACTAAACAATTTAGAAATATTTATACTATTCACTAATAAAAGAATTTCCGTGCGCTAGGATTAGTTAGACGGCGGTCATTATTGCCTGGTCAATTACAAGCGGTGGTTACGCTGATTTTTTTTAGAAAACGAATCTCAATTTCGAAAATTAAAATTCGCTATATAAAATCATATTTTTCGCTGATTTTATTATCCTAAAAATACCCCTTAATTTATCCGAAATTAAGTCAATTAAAACATTTTAATTAATCTGGGCCCACATCTAACTAATCATCTTATCCTAATCCAATTAGGATTTAAGATATTTGAATCCTAGTATATCACCAATAACAAGATTCTTGATATTTATCTCCTATCCAATAGGGATAACGAAACCAATTTTGCTTATATCTCCTAATCTAATTTGTTATCTATCTTTATCAAATAGAAACTTCATAACAAAATAGATATAACAAGATAAATAATTAATTTCAAAAATTAATTATTTATTTTGTATTTAAGATATTTGAATCCTAGTATATCACCAATAACAAGATTCTTGATATTTATCTCTTATTCTAATTTGTTATCTATCTTTATCAAATAGAAACTTCATAACAAAATAGATATAACAAGATAAATAAATAATTTCAAAAATTATTTATTTATTTTGGATTTAAGATATTTGAATTCTAGTATATCACTAATAACAAGATTCTTGATATTTATCTCTTATTCTAATTTGTTATCTATCTTTATCAAATAGAAACTTCATAACAAAATAGATATAACAAGATAAATAAATAATTTCGAAAATTAATTATTTATTTTGGATTTAAGATATTTGAATCCTAGTATATCACCAATAACAAGATTCTTGATATTTATCTCCTATTCTAATTTGTTATCTATCTTTATCAAATAGAAACTTCATAACAAAATAGATATAACAAGATAAATAAATAATTTCGAAAAGTAATTATTTATAAATAAATAATTTCGAAAATTAATTATTTGCAATTTCGGTCTTCATCCAAATAATCCCAAACATGTAATTGAATCATGAACTACTATCCAAATCGAACTTAATGGTGTCATGGATCATAGAACACGAAACTCAATTCATTAAAATTATTCGAATTAACCTAACATGGTTACTAGCATGTACGAAACTAATTTCAATTAAATCACAAATATATGTATCATATACACAAAACATGGTAATAAATCTCAGAAAACTTATGTATGTCACATATACATCAACTATTAACATGCTTTCAATCATATATCATATATATATCGAAGAAAACATGCAATGAATTTAATGGAATCGAACTCGATGGCTCGATACCATTGTTGGGTTTTGGGGTTCATACGTTAGCGGAAATTATAAAACAATTTTGACAAAAACCCCAACGGGATACGAATCTAATTCCATTAAAAACGTTTAAACCATGAAAAACTTAATCATACATCATCGCAATATACCTTTCTGAAGGTTGATCGATCTCTAAGGCGCTGCCAACGACAAACGCCCTCTACCAGTAGTCCACACACGAACGGCGGCCGAGATTCGAAGTGCTAGCTTCGAGAGAATACCAAACCTTTTGTTTCTCTCCAAAAAGGATTCGAGAGCGTACCAGAAAACCCTAGTTCGTTTTAAAAAGAAAATAGAGTTTCGGCCTTTTGATCTTTCGTATCTGTGTTCTAACTTAAAACGTCTATTTATACAACCCTTGTATATAGACGGTTAAGTAAATTACACATATACCCTTACTTAAAGAAGTATAAGTGTAATACACCACAAGGACGTTTCTGTCATGAATTTTATCACATAAAATTCATTTTTCGAATCATCTTAAAATCTCGCAAAACCATTCTTAGTGTGCGACCCAATAGGCTCATACAACGTTGGCAGTGTACCAAAACACATTTTGGTATACAAGTCATAAGCAGTCTCTAGCAAGACATTATGACTACCCAAGTTGTACGAATATCAAATCGATATAACCTAATCAATAGTGTATATAACATCCTTTTGTCACACGATATCCTTTTGATCAAACATAAGGCATGGAATTGTCATCCAACATGTTCAATCGTACTAGTCTCGATCTCTAGGTAGATGAAAACATCCAAGTGACATTGATCAATATCAATTCACTTAGACTAGGCCTTTTAACGAGTCTAACACATCGAGGGATCCACTAGATATCTCTCTTTATATGAGAGGGACAAATTCTATCTCGATTACACAACTTCATCACATTGCTCACACAAGATAACCAATCACAACCTTTATAATCGTCCAGGTTAAAGACAACGTTTGATTGTGTCAAATTCTTGTGTTCCTAATGTTGAAGTCTCACGGCAATCTCAAATCGAGGACTGAAAAATATACCTATCATGAGAAACAACTATGACTTAATCCATGTGATGTTCTCATAGCGAGTGGCCCGTACTTTGTTCCCTAACAAGTACTCGTGATCTTGATTCGTATCCCTATACGTATAATCATCATATGATCATCAATCAAGACTCACACTAGTCTTAATTCATTATAGTTCCCAAAGTATAATGATCGACTAGGGACATTTAGGATATTTATGTAAATACCCATGGATCTTATTATAATGTAAACATGCAAATTAATTATAATAAACGACAAATGAAATCCTCTATTTTATTAACTAAAAGTATTCATAAAGACAGTTAATAGATTGACCTAGGGCACATGCCCCAACACTTCACTCGACTCATCTCTCGCTATCGATGCTCCCAAAAAAGGAGGTGGAACCATCCTAAAATATTGGCTTCTGTATGGGGTTGGGGGAATGGAACATGAGGGCTGCGGCATGGTCAACAAGTTTATGAATGAGGGATCTCCACTATATGGCATATTGTAATTATAAGGAGTAGGAGTATATGGACTAGGCATGTATTGAGGCGATGACGGATACATTTGATGATGAGGCATTCCATGGACCATATATGAAGACGACGGCCGGGTGCGTAAGGATCAAGCTGGTAAGGAGGAAGATTCACGCTCGGCGGCACTGGGTATAAACATTTGAGGTTCCGCTTGGGGTGTGGACGATGCGGGAATGTACCCATGAGAAGAATGAGTTGGTGGGGATGATCGTTGGCTACTCTCGCGCCGCCTCTCTGTTCTACTCACTCTCGAACGAGATGTACGTCTTTGGAGGAGAACGTCTCGCTACTCTCTGCAGCAATCTCGATCGGTTAGATGGACGTGGTGGACGAGGACGTCGGTGCATTCCCGCATCTCTCGGTCGTGTTCGTCTCTCTTCTCACCTCTATGTTTGGTTCGCCCGATCGTCTTCTTCATCTTCCTGTTCAATATCCTCATTTATGCCTTGTTCGACGTCATTTCCGTCATGCGAAAGATTAGACCGTTGCCTTTCATCTTCGTCTAAAATTTTAATCCCTTCATCAAGCGCTACAAGACCTTGCTCATACCCATCCTCGATAAACACTCGCCTCAGTCGATGCACCAAGTTACGCTGATATACAAAATATAAGAGGTCAAAGCACGCAATATAAGATATTGGATGTTCGAGGAAAATAAATAGTTAGGAGATTACCGAGTAGTCACGTAACACCCCGTCGTGTCCAATGAATCTCCTAGTGACCGAGCGATACCACGTCATGTATTCTTCATGATCGTGGCCTTCATTAAGTGCCGTTGTGGCAATGGTGTCCCCACGATTCTCCCACATGTGTATGTAGTTTGCGTGAAAAGTCACCCAATTTTCATGATGATGTTCACGCAATTCGAGGCGGTGCAGTTGGGCGTCGTAAGCACAATTAGGTGGCACCAATTGTACCATGCCGAATTGTCTCATAACCCTTTCTGGTCGATGCCACTCCACAATGTGGAAACAAATAAGGGGACACATCGATAGCCAACTCCCGTGACCATTTTGTACGAAATCGGGAAGAGACCCCATGAGTCGGTATATGGTTGCCATACCACATCATCCTCATGCCTTTGCGAGTCGAGTGCATCACGAAGCCGATACGACGTGCGTCGCACTTTGTGAAACCGAAAATGCATCGAGCCATCTGCGTAGAAAACAATAAGTTAAGATAAATGAAATTGGACAAGAATTTTTATCAAATTAATGCCAAATCGACTTTAATACATGTGTCCCAGTGGAACGTCCATAAGCATATTTTGGCCATCCACCGTTCGCGGTTGAGCTCTAGAAACACGCAAAGCGTCGCGGTGCTATGAATGGAAATCTGTCCCATCCCCACGGTTGTACAAGAATTGACGCGCCAAAGCAACCTCATGTGCCCCCGCGCGAGATCCGCGACACAACTCCCTGTACAAATAAGCCAAACATGCACTCCCCCAACTATATTGTCCAGCTACTTGGAAATCCTCTAGCAATGGTAGGAACATCAAATGTACGAATCGATTAGACTTGTCGGTGAAAAGACAACCACCGATGAGTTGTAGTATGTACGATCGAACGTAACGTTGGACCGACTCCTCATCGCTATCATCATATATTGCTGGTACGTTACGCTCAAGCCAATCGACCTTAAGTTTACATCCAACGACGTCATCTCCACCAGGAGTTCGTCCAAGTAGCCTCTCACAAACATCAGCATAGTCTGCGTCCGTCGTTCCCGTCACAGGCATACCTTCGATAGGTAATCTAAGCTGTACCTGCACGTCTTGAAGTGTAATGGTGCACTCCCCACAATGCATGTGAAATGTATGCGTCTCAGGGCGCCATCTCTCTACAAACGCAGTAATCAAAGCCCAATCAAGGCTGAAAAATGCTACCCGAGATATCCCATAGAACCCACTGGAACGAAGATATGGGATCATCCTAGAATGATACTGCATCGTTCGATCAACGACCCCACGTCTTCGACGTACGCGCATTGTTTCGTACACCTTGTAATTGATAGTGTATTAACGTATCTTTTTTATACATTATTGATGTAATTATGACGTATTTATGTAAAACAGGTTACCTCGCCCCTCCATGTTCGCGTTGATCTGTGTGTAGATTGGAGTTGCAATAGTGATGGATCTGAAGGTCCTGGATCCATTGCAGTACAACTACAAAGAATGTTAGAAAAATAAAATGAGTGTTGTACGAAACCAAACGATAAGTATTTAATAAATGTTCACACAAAAACACACGACGAAAATGCTCATAAGCAACATATGTACGAACTTAAGTTACTTCACACAATATACAAAATCGACTATAGGTTGTCATTGGATGGTTGAGGTCTCCTTGGACAATTTTTTTTGTTATGTCCCTCTAAACGACATATACCACACCGGTTCTTCCTAGTTGGGACTCGTTCACGGTCTTTATTTGGACATATTGTTCTTTTATGTCCTTCTTGATGACAAATCCCACATCGCAAAGGTATTTGGACATTAGGAAGATCCATCTCGGTATGTCTTCGCGATCCCTTAGGTCTCCTCGCCACGTCTCGCGCTGAGGTCGGGTATGATTTTCGTCCCAAAAGTCGGCCAATACTTCTCATCCGGGATGGCCTTGAATTTGTAGGAGTAGCACCGTGCGTACACATCTAACCTATAGTATGGCTCGATGAATCTGCGCGTAGCTCACTCGAATCAACGCACATCTTTGCTAACACGTGTGAGCAAGGAAACCAAACGATCGCCATTTATTACAACCGCACACTCTCGTCCTTTAAGATGACGACTTGTGTGTTGTTGCCTTTATGCATGCAATCTCCATGTCTTCCATCTCCGCACTTGGAACTCACCAATGTCTCGATTGATCAACGTGACGTGATGCCTCCTTGATTTCTCATATTTCGTGAGTTTCTTCATGACATATTCCGTGTACGCTTGTCCGTTTGAGATTGCCTCATTGATTTCCTGGTTGCGTTGATCGTGGTACGTCACCAATCTGTAGTATATCATCTGAGTCAACGCCGTAATTGGCAAGAATCGAGCACCCTTCAAGACCCCGTTAAAACACTCTGCAATTGCCGATGAAACTCTAGTAAGTAATATTGGTTCGTCGAATATTTATTGCATTAGAGTGCAAAGAATAAATTGTATTTCGTACTTACCAACACCATTAGAATTCATCCATCCGCACCGTATGCCTCCGTCGTGCGATTGGGTCCAAAGTTCTTTGGGGATGGCATTGACATATTGCAGGCATTGTGGCGTTCGTGAAGATAAGTATGTGAAACGCTCCATGCAGGCAATAAATTTTCGTTCTTGATGTTGAACAGCTGCTCGACCAAGGAGTACTTTCAAGGTGTCATTTTTGAAGTGTGTACCGAAATTACTAAGCAAGTGTCGCAAGCAATAACGGTGGTACCCTTTAGGGGGACAAAAGCCGTTGATTGGGGTGTTGACCTCCTCCAAAATGCCAGGGTGATGATAAAAAATAACGCATATCCCTTCTCTATCTGTCACGTGTTTGCGCAACATCCGCAAAAACCACCCCCACGAATCAGTTGATTCGATTTCTGCAACGGCAAATGCAACTGGTAATATGTGTCCATTTCCATCAACAGATAACGCAATCATGAGCTTCTCACTGTATCTGCCATATAGGAATGTCGCGTCAATCTGACGAGAGGCCCGCAAAACTTGAAAGCATGTATTGAAGCTTCAAATGCAAAAAACCACACGACAAAATTGTGGAGACGCGGTACTTATTTCATCATCATGCCATTGTCTCGTGTGACCACTCGATTCTTGTCCAGGACTCTTACTCCTCACAACCGCCAACCATCTTGGTAATTGAGCGTACGACTCATCCCAATCTCCAAAAGCCCATGCAATTGCTTTCCTCTTGGCATCCCACATTCGCTTGTAGTTGACTTCGTGTCCGTATTTTTTCTTAATTATTTCTATTAATGTTTTGATCGTGACACCTTGATCGGTCTTGATGACGCTTTGGATCTCTCGCGCCATCATGTTGGCGTCAAGTTGGGCATGACCGCGTTGTACGTTGGGATTAATACACGTGTGCGGTACGTCTAACTGTGTTATCTCCCATAATAGTGTTTTCTTTCGGAAACATGCGCGGAGACGCCACATACACCCGTGTTGTGGAAATCTGCACTTAATCGCCCACGAAGTTGTAGTCGATTCCATCACATGGTATTGACAATGTCTATTAACATGCCACACTTTAACGGCATGTTGTAAGTCGTTTTTATTGTCAAAACACATCCCTATCTCCAAATCGAAGTTAGGGATGTCCCCCCAAGTTTGCTTATGGGAATGTTGGGTCACCGTTGAATTAGCCACCTCCCAATCGATTTCGTTATATCCCGGTATTGGTTGGTGAACTTCATCGTCACTAGCTTCCTCCAACATAATCTCTTCATCGATAACAAATTGCTCATCATCTTAGACATTCTCCGCACCCGGAGGATCATATTGGATCATCTCGTGCAAACGTTAACGTTATCCCAAACGAAGCGATGGAACTTCTTCGTTGTGATGCGTTTCCTCATCAGTTTCTTTATTTTCGTCGTCGTTATCGTCATCGTCGTTATAGGCATTATTATCTTCATGTAATGGAGCAACGAACCCCTCTTGCACAACCTCATCCGGTGGGGATTGCATAAGCAGTCTTTCCATCATTAAGGCTGCGTCTGGCGTGCCGCGACGTTCGTCAAGAACTTGCGAATGAATCGTACGATTTTGAATTAAGTCGACTGACTCAAATGTTAAATATATATCAACCGTTGCGGTATTTGGTAATTTGTCCACCGTCTCCCACATCAAGTCGAAGTGTGTCGCATCATTCAACAAGACAGGAACGTAATAATGTGAGCCTCCGGGGATCGCCATCATGTGGCGATAAGTCATATGAACTATAGTATCCGTTGATGAGATAGGGAACGCGTTACAAACGTCATCAATCATTTCACGGCCACTCGACCCAAACTTAACCCACAACACTACTGATGGGGGTGAGCTGTAAGTGATGCCATTGACCCCATTAACAATGGAGTCGTACGCATAGAATAGAAAAGGGATGTTTCTTTGTGACATGACCTACATAAGTTTGCGAAGTTGGATGTAAAGATGTTACAGACAAATGCACAAATTTGTTAAGGGAATTAGTTGACAATCATGTGGTGATAAAGCGCAATCGAAATTTCTGATGTAGAAGATCGCAATAATAGCGCAACTACAGAGCATACTCATTCTTTCGCACTTACATTTTATGTGTAATAACGTTCAATAAATAAACATATCAACCGTTCTCCATAAACAAAATACCTATGTCCCTATATATCATGCAAACCATAACCTAACCTAAATAAATTATTATGAAAATACTAAATTAATGAACTTACTTGTTTCCTCCGCTTTTTCTCTTCAACGTAATATTTCTGCAATAACATTGTAATTTCGTTAGTTTAGAACACTAATCACAGTTACGTAACCCAAGTTAACCGTAGCAAACATGTACCCAAATAATAAATGAAAACTAACCTCAAGTAAGTAAATTAACTAACATAACCTAATCTAAATAAATTAACCAAACTATGTGAACCAAACGTAACCTAAAAGTACCTAATAAAACGTAAACATATCCAAAGTAAAAAACCAAAAAATTGTAGATCTGTTTAAGTGTTTTTAAGTGGATCGCAACGAATTCAAAGTCTAAATGAGCTTGGTGTACTATATATATGGTTTCTTAAATTTTGGGGCTTTCTTTAACATGAAATAGAACATATATGTTTGTGCGGTTTTGTGTATTGGAGGTAGGTTCATCATGGGGGAATCATGCGTTGAATCGATCATATAGTAATTCTAGCTTCTTTTTAGCACGCATGCAGGTAGGTGTAATTGCGATTCAATATGGATGTGCGAATTAACAACACCTATGTGATAACTAAACTACACTAACCTAAACAACATAAACTACACTAACCTAAACAAAATTGGCAAACAAATCTAGCAACATTGTGATAACTAAACAAACTACATTAACTAAACTAACTTACGTAAACTAACATAAATACCTTAACTACCTAAACACTAACCAAACTAATACATAAACTTAAACTAACTTAAACAAACTAAATAAACTAACTTAAACAAACGTAATTACCTAAACAAACTACCTTAAGTAAACTAACTAACCTAAAGACCAAAAATAACGTAACTTAATTGACTAACCTAACTAAACAAACTAACTAAACTAAACTAACCAAACTAAACTAACTAACCTTAACAAACATAAATACCTATACTAAACTAAACTAAAGTAAACAAACTTAACTAACTAAAAATACTTAACTAACTAAACTAACCACCAATACTTAAACTAAACATCTAACCTAAACTAACTAAACTAACTTAAACAAACGTAATTAACTAAACATACCTCCTCCTTCGGTAAATTAACTAAAATACCTCAAACAAACTTAATTAACTAAACTTAATTAACTAAACGTAATTAACTAAACCAACTTAACTAAACTTAAATAACTAAACTAACTTAAACAAACATAATTACCTAAACTAACTTAAACAAACTCACTAAACTAAACTAAACTAACTTAAACAAACTTAATTAACTGACTAACCTAACTTAAACATACGTAATTAACTTAAACTAACTTACGTAAAACTTAATTACCTAAACTCACTTAAACAAACTTAAAACTTACTTAAACAAACTAACTTAAACAAACTTAATTAAGTAACTAAACTAAAACAAACTAACTAAACTTACTTAAACAAACTTAAACTAACTTAAACAAACTTAATTAACTAAACTAACTTGAACAAACTTAGACTAACTTAATCAAACTAACTTAATCAAACTTAATTAACTAACAAACGTCACCTAACTAACTAAACTTATTATACAAACTAAACTAACGTAAACATACTTAATTAACTAAACTCACTTAAACAAACTAAAACTAACTTAATCAAACTAACTTAAACAAACTTATTAAACAAACTAAACTAACGTAAACATACTTAATTAACTAAACTCACTTAAGCAAACTAAAAAACTAAAAACTAACTTAATCAAACTTATTTAACTAACTAAACTAACTCAACTACACATACCTCCTCCTTCTCCTACTTCCACTCACATTCGTTTCGATGTCGCTTTGATCCGTGCCGTCATGCTCCTTCTTCCTCCTCGGCGCGCCGAGATCCCTCTCCATTGGCCGTCACCGCTGTTTCGCCTCACCATTGGACCGCCACAAGCCACCACGTACCACCGCTGCCGCGCTGCTGAGAGACGATTTGCTCCTTGCTCCGGTGCCCCCGCCAAGCTCTACAAAAGTCTCCGCCGCGCGCCACACTCCCCCACTCTCTCCGTGCGTCTTTGGCCGCCCTCCTTCTTCCTCCTCCTCCTCTGTCTCGGCTCTCGGTTCGCTCCCCCCCCCCCCTCCTTAAGTACCCGACCCACCCCACTCTCCAAAGTGTACCCGTGACCTACCACACCCCCTACCCCCTACCCCCTACCCCTAACCTACCATTGTAAAAGAAAGCGAACCGACGCAGAGAATATATTCTCTGCGTCGGTTTCGGAAGATGACCGTGGGGTGCGAGATAGCGCCTTTTGAAAAGGCGCTATCGCGCCCTAAGTCACGGGTTTTCTCGGTCCACGTGGATCCACGTGGACCGGGAAAACCATATTTTCTCCACGTGGACCGATATTTTTCCGTATGTCACAGTTTTCGCGTGGATCCACGTGACCGAGAAAACCCTATTTTTCCAAGTCGTGGACACGGATAGCCTATTTTTATTTTTCGCGTGGACAGGCGCTATCGAAGGCGCTATCGGTGTAATGTGTCCACGTCGGTCCACGTGGACATGTCGACGTGGACATGTACACTGATAGCGCCTTCTGCGAAGGCGCTATCAGTGTCCTCCATGCCACGTTGTCCGGACACATGGATAGCGCCTTTTGAAAAGGCGCTATCCATGTGTCCACATCAGAAAAAAAAATTTGCCACGTAGATGGCGCCTTCCCATTAGGCGTTATTGCCTACTTCCCGGAAAAAAAAAGAAGTTCACCCCTATTTTCCTCATTAAAACTAAAAACATGTGTACTTTGGTAAATTTTTCCATTCCTAGGCTTGAAAACATGTCAGATAATTTGGGTGGTGTCGTGGTGTTCTCCAAACTGGACCTCAAAAGTGGCTATCATCAGATTCAGATTCGTCAAGGGGATGAATGGAAAACTGCATTCAAGACAAAAAGTGGCTTGTATGAATGGTTAGTCATGCCATTTGGTTTGAGTAACGCTCCCAGTACTTTCATGCGTTTAATGAATCACATCCTCAAACCACTGCTTGGGTTTTTAGTTGTGGTATACTTTAATGACAACTTGGTGTATAGCAAGTCCATTGAAGATCACCTTATCCACTTGCGTTTTGTTCTTACTGTGTTGCATGACAACAAACTCTTTCTCAATATCAACAAGTGCCTCTTCTGTCAGCCCAGTTTATTGTTCTTGGGTTTCATTATTAGTACTGAAGGTATCCATGTAGATAACCACAAAACCCAGGCCATTCGAGATTGGCCTACCCCTATTTCGATCTCTGAGGTTATAAGTTTTCATGGCCTTGCTACATTTTATAGGAGGTTTATCAAGAATTTTAGTTCAATTGCAGCTCCTTCAACTGATTGTTTAAAGCAACATTCTTTTATGCGGGGTCATGCTCAACAATCAAGTTTCCAGTCCTTGAAAGAGAAGTTGTGTTCTTCCCCTATACTTGCCTTACCTGATTTCACTAAGGTGTTAGAGCTGGAAATTGATGCTTCGATGTTGGGGATAGGAGCTGTACTAATGCAGAACAACAAGGTCATTGGGTATTTTAGTGAGAAGTTATGTGATTATCGACAATAGTGGTCCATTTATGAGCAGGAACTTTATGCTATTGTACGTGCTTTCCAGTATTGGGAACCATATCTCTTGCAACGTGAATTCATTCTCCATAGTGATCACTCTACTCTCCAACATCTCAACTCCCAAAAGACACTCAATCGAATGCATGCTCGATGGGTTACGTTCATTCAGAGGT
Organism: Stephania cephalantha; assembly: GCA_039657325.1. Taxonomy (NCBI): domain Eukaryota; kingdom Viridiplantae; phylum Streptophyta; class Magnoliopsida; order Ranunculales; family Menispermaceae; genus Stephania; species Stephania cephalantha. Next base: position 30,630,155 of record CM077570.1, on the reverse strand, counting down.
TTACTTTCATCTTTCAACACAAGAAGGGCATTCAAAATAGAGTTGCAAATGCGTTGAGTCGTTGAAGTCATCTACTGATCACATTGAGTTCTTCTCTTATTGCTTTCGATTCTCTTAAAGATCTTTACTCTACGGATGAAGATTTCAATTTAATTTGGGCTTCTTGCCTCAGCTCCACTCCCACTGCTGGGTTTCTTTATTCAAGATGGATTTCTCTTTAAGGACTCTCATTTGTGCATTCCCCACACCTCTCTACGCCTACTTTTTATTTAGGAGTTGCACAGTGGCGGTCTTGCTACTCATTTAGGCCGAGATAAGACAATTCAACTAGTGGAGGAACGTTATTACTGGCCTCATTTGAAGAGAGGCGTATCCAAGTTTATTGCTAGGTGTGCTATCTGTCAAACTGCAAAGGGCAATTCCTCTAAGGTTGGCCTGTACACACCTTTGCCTATTCCCAATTGCATATGGGAAGATTTATCCATGGACTTCATGGTGGGATTACCAAAGACTCAACGCCACGCCGATTCAATCTTTGTTGTAGTTGACACGTTCTCCAAAATGTCACACTTTATTATTTATAGAAGGCAAAACACATTTTTTTGTCCTTGAACTTTGAGACTTTTATGCTTTTAGTCCTTGAACTTTTATTAGTGTTAATTTGGTCCCTGAACTTTCATTTTTGTACATTTGATCCCTGAACTTTTGAATGTTTTATACTTTTGGTCCTTGAACTTTGAGGTTTTTACGTTTTTGGGGAAAAATTAATTTTTTTTTTCGACTTTTATTGATCGATGTGAGTCGTTCGGCTTAGTAGTATAAACCATATACTCTTTTTTACTAGTCACACGTTACTTTTATTACCCACATTATCAAAATTTAACACTTTAAATGGTGGAATGATTAAATGTAGATCTTTGTGAAAGTTCAAAGACCAAATATATAGTAATAAAAGTTTGGACCAAAAGCATAAAAAACACAAAGTTAAGGGACCAAATGATGGATTTTGCCTTTATATAATGACGTGCTAGTCATATTGCTTCCATCTTCTTCCGCGAAGTGGTACTCCTTCACGAAGTCCCTAAGTCCATCACTTCTGACTGTCTCCTATTTCTGGTGTTCTCTATGGTGAAAATTCTCTACTTCACTGAACTTTAGCAGTGCCTACCATCCACAATCTGACGGCCAAACTGAGGTAAGCTAATAGTACACTGGGGAATATGTTATTGCTTGATTGGTGATCACCCTAAGCTCTGGGACACTTTCCTCCCACAAGCTGAATTCGCTTATAACAGCATGGTCAGTCGAACTACTGGGTTCAGCCCCCTTCAGCATTGTCTACACTAAAGCTCCTTGTACGCCTGTGGACTTAGCCTCGCTCCCCAAGCCGGGTCTCCGATCTGTGGAGACAGTTACTGATCGCATCCAGTCTATTCATCGCAAGGTCATTTGAAAACATTTCTTCAGCAACCGCCAAGTATAATGCTGATGTCGATGCCCACCGCCATCTCCAAACTTTTCAACCTGGTGACCTTGTCATGATCCATCTGAACAAACAAAGGATTCAACATCTACCCAACAGCAAGCTCCACCCTCGACGAATTGGTCCTTTTCCCATCAAACGAATAATCAATGATAATGCATATGAGGTTAAGTTACCCCCTAATTTGCAGTACCACTCCACTTTCAATGTGGCTGATTTGAGCCCCTTTCACCCTCCTGATGATGCTGATGTACGCCTTGAAGATAAGAGTTCAGGGTCAAACTCTTTTAATGAAGGAGGCACTAAAGTAAATGAGATGAAGCTGTGCGGGAATCGAGAATCATCGATGGTCGTGGGAGAGGGGAAGATACTCATGATTGGAGAAGGATCAAATTGATCAAGGAGACATGATAGAAAACATCAAAGAACACCCAGCAGCACTGAATCAAAGACCCAGGGGTGCATTAAGTATTAGACGATATGCTCTATCAAGGTTGTTAGGGACAGAGCATATTCTCTGCCATTAATCCGTTAATTGTCCAGCTAGGAAAGTATTGTCTTATAAATTCCCTAAGCCTGTAAAGACAATGTTTGTAATGAACAAAGTAGCTTTTTTCATTTGAAATTTCTCTGAATCAATAGAACTGTGTATCCTCTAGTATTTTATTGTTCTTCCCTTCTATCCATTTCTGCATTAGTTTTAGTAACTACTGAATAATTACTTAGTAGTTATATTTGTGTGTAAATATATATATATATGTGTGTGTGTGTGTGTGGAAGGTAAGTTAGTTCTTATCTCCTAACTAACCAAGTTACAAATAACCAACTCAAGTTATTCTCTTAGGTGTCTCTGCAAAGTATTTAAGCTGTGATTTTAAGCATTTTTTCAATTGGTGATCTTGCCCGTTTAAACAGTGAACAAGTAAATGATTCCGATCCGCTTCCACTTTCAGGTCTGTGACCCCGTTCGCTGTCCATTCTTTAATCATTAGTTTGTTCAACATACTTAAATACCGAAATCACGTAAATATAACAACTATTGTAATTAAACAAATATAGCAAATTTGTATAGTTGCCTAACAACATTGGCGTATATGTAGATGGTCAACAGGGAGCGATGAAGCAGTGCTTTGGAGTAGAAGATGGAGGACCCCAAAAAAAAAAAAGCCTTTGCTTACTGTTCTTTTCTTCACCAGAGTTTGAGAAGAAGACGGTTCCACAAGAGATTGGAGAGATGAGTTCAGGTGCATAAGAGTCATTAAGAAAATACAGCTTTTATTCTTTTCCTGTCTCGTTTTGAGCTGCAAGTGGCCCAATAATGGAGTGCCACGTCGCCAACATCACCAACCGTGGTTACTCGACCGCAACAAAACTGCACCCGTCCAAAATCATGTACATAGCACATAAGAATTAGCACATCATTTACATGAAAGAATGACCTTCAAAGGCGGATTGCTATGCGCTAGAAGAGAAATTTATTGATCTGTTGTATAACATATGATCCAAGTGAATATCACAAACTCTTTGGCGCAAAGGAAGAATGCATTTCCTTACAAGAACCAACTGATCGGATCGGAAACAAGTGCATGCATGATCACGAAAGATATATAAGAGCTTGCAAAGAAAGGACGCTTGATAATCAAATAAAATAGTAAGACTCAAGGTAATGCTACAAAGATTTAAGAACTAAAGACCCATGTATAATTTAGAAATGTGGATGCGAAACAATGAACGGTAACTAAGAGCATTGGACCTTCCGACCATAGGCTAGAACCATAACAAAATCCTTGGCTGGGGTTCCCACACATGCAGAAACTCTCTGCGACGCTGATGCCGCCTGTAGCCACAAATCCACCAAGTTATGCAGTTGCATAGTAGGCAATATCGGCTGGCCCTGGCAGGTGATCTCCACCTTTAACACATTAAATATAACGATCAATTTAAACAATTATGCATACTTGAAGACTAGAATAAAAATCAAGGTGTCACAGCTAAACTAAATTCCTGAAGAATCTAAAATTTCAAATGAAACAACAGATTACCATTTTTATGCTGCAACTCATAAATTTCCTCCCATGTACATTGTATTTCTAAGTTCTAATTTGTATATTGCAATAGAGAACACGGATCATAATGGTGTCTACTATAGTGATTACAAAACTGTGTTTTCATATATGACCATTTTAATACTATTCAATTGTGTTGCAACTACATTAAATTCGAGCAGAGTAATCCTGTCAATCACCTGTTCAATTGTGAATTTGTAAATCACCATTGCATGAGTTTCCTACAAATTATCAAACCCTTTCAACAAATGTATCACACATCAAAAACTGCAACTTCAAACATAGGACTTATCACAAAACTTTTGTTACCCATTATCATGTATATTGTAGAGCAAGGTTAACTTTTAAGTAAATAAGCTAATGATCAGCTAAATTTGCATTCAGCTTTTTAAATAATTCAAATTTTCTCAATGATTTTTTTTGAAACCAAGTTTCTTAATGATCGACTAGCTCAAAAAAGACGTAACAAGAAATTCCTGAAAGTGACATAATAATTAGTTTTATAAACTTCAGTAGAGCCTTGACAAGTCTTTTTGACTCCTATGCATAAATAACTCCCTGAAATGCTAGTTTAGTAAGTACTTCTGTACTAGACATCAATTGATATGGTGAACTGGTAATTAATATTCTAACTCACGAAAAAAAAAACTGTGACTTCAATAGTTAAGAAGACAAATTTATCGAACAAACAATATAGTCACGTTAAACTATCATAATATTTGAGGGATTTATATATTTCAGCATGGTTTATGGCTTGGGACCTAATAATCATTCGCACATATCAGACCCTGTCACCCCTCTTCTTCTTGTGTGGCAGTAACCTGAAAAACTTTTAGTTGTTGCATCACGATTACCAAATATCTTTCGTATATAGGACAATGAGTTCACTTCATTGAGGGTGAGTTGACTTGAGGGCATAAAATGTATGGTTTCTCATTGAAAATCATCAGAATATCACTATCGATAACAAAGCATAAATCATGACGAATTTCATGCATCCACAAAAGGAAGAAGAACAACACATATCTGGCCCACTATTTTTTCTTCTATGCTTAGAGAGCCATAAGCAGAAAACAATTAAAAATTTGCACCACATTTGGATTTATTTTCTTGAAAAAGAGTAATGAGAAAATACCTCAGCTTCATTTTTCAGATTAAGCTTCTTCACCAAATACTTTTGGATGAATGATATGGGTACATTTCCATCCCTACATAGAGAATGAAACAAGTAACGAATAGAACAATAGATGGACAAAAAAACATTATGTGTGATTTGTCGAACAGAAAAGAGAAATGGTCACCAAATGGACGAAACAGTGTTGCAAATCAAGAGTATCTGAAATGTCGAGAAGCAATGACACAATAGTATTAAATCCCTCGGTTAGGCCCTCAAATAAATGTATCAATCTCAGCAAGTACTTTTCATGGGTAAACTTATTTTGAACCCTCTACTTGTGGAGTATTACGATTAGTTAGGTTACTTTCCTTTTGTTTTTGCTTTTTTATTTTTGATAAATAGTAAGGTTAGGTGATGTAGGACGTGTGAAGCCTTATCCAAAATTGATTTAGATTAGGAGTTTCTTTGTTGGAGTCCTTGTAAGATTAGAAGTTTAATTTCTATTTTGATTAGGATTAGAAGTTTCTATTTTATTAGAAGTTGTGTTATTAGAACTTGTAAAACTCCTTTAGTATGCACGTGATCAGGTTGAGCATTAACACATATGATAAGTTTCATAGGCAGGAGCTTAGCCAGAGCATAGGACCGCATTTTCTTTGAATTTGTCTGCTTCAATTTTCAAAGATAATTGTGAGTAATTATGTAATTTTATACATTTGTTGATAGAGTGGCAAGATAAAGATTGATTTTTTTTTTGGTAGACGGAAAGATTGAATTTTAGTACTCACTCAACAATGAGTAAATTTACATCATATTGTCGTGGTTGTAACCCAACCAACTCCAACGTAGACTTCTAAATGCATCTAGGACTCCATATTCTAAAACAAGTACTAAATTCAGCATCCCAAAAAAAATAAATAAATAAATAAAAATAAATAAATAAATTATGCAATGGAAATAACAACTCAAACAAAATTAGTGAAAAGGAAAAACATATACTATTTTGAATCAGTCGTCTACGCCTAAAGAGTTCATGAAGAGGTCTCATGCCATGAATCAGCCATGTTTTCAGGTTGTATTCGAATAGCACAGTTAGTCCTCTCCAAACGACACCTTTCATAGGCACATCTGTGTAAGAGTTAATAGCATGTGTACATGCTGGAGTCAAACACCCAAGATTATACACAAAAAAATAAGAAAAAAATAAACTGATACAGATATAGATAAAGCCTATCAATGAGCAACACAAACATATGTATTCAGATGGCAAATCCCAAACCAAACATAATATGAATTTAATTGGCAAAAATGAGTTTGCTAATGTGATAAATGCAAACTATCCGATGATGCATATCATTTAATGACCAGTAATTCTAAATCTTGGGTTAGCACTAATTAAGAACCATTAGTGATCCTAAGTCCTGACCAAGGTTTAAAAAATAGACAAACTTTGATGAAGTTCGGGCAAAGTTTGTCTATTTCGAGGTGAGCGAAGCGAAGTTCAGAGGCAGTAGAAAAATTGCAAAAATTCGACTCAACTTCGGCTAACTTCGACCGAACTTCGAAAACATCAATGGAAGTTAATAAAACATAAAGTAAAATTGTTAAGTTTCGTAGAAGTTGAGCAAACTTCGACTAAACCTTCCACTAAAACTTCAACTAAAATTTCGCCTATGCTAGAAATATACTTAAAATTAGGAATATCCTCCGGTGACATGAGTTTTATGCATTGTTGTATAATTAAGTATATTTATAGCATCTCTACGAAGAAACTTGAGTTTTCTAGCATTTAAAGTGAAATCCATAAACTTTAGTACACCAGCGAATTTTTGTCATCGTCGAAGTTAACTTCCTCGAATTAATTCTGAATTTTAAGTGAGCGGAGTCATAGGAGAAGTTGAAGTTTCGAACCTTGATCCCGACGATGAGTCACAGACGACCAATGTGCTCAAATATGATGAATTATATGTTATTGGAGTTTGGTGTGCTATTGGATGTGTATTATATTATTTATAATATTCATGATTTATTTGACCCTAATGAGAGGGATTAGATCCCTCGAAACCCAATTAAAACCTAAGACCAAATTGTAGGGGCAAATTGGTAAATTTACCCCATAAATAATCAATTAGATAAAGAACATGTAATGGGACCCTTACATGATTCTAAAACTAGTCTTAAGATGAGATGAGATTAATGGTTGAGACTTGTGCCCCCAAAACCATATCATCAACCCTATGGCATGTTCGCTTCATGGTTTTAGGTCGGATTAGCCACACAGGACTGGCTAATCCGATGTTCGCTTGGCGGATTAATTAGTCCACGGAACTATCTAATACCCACTACAGGTGACTAAAGTAAACCATCATTTTTGGTGGCACTAATTAGTCCCAATGCTTGGGCTTCAAACATTACCAAACTACCCCTCCCTCTTAAACCAAATCGTGATTGTGAGAGCCGAAATGGATTTCGCCGTCCTCCTCACCCTCGTCAACACTTGCGAGTCATCCCTAACGGCCACTTCAACTGCCACAACTACCAACCACCACCACCACCACCCGCAACGCCTCTCCCACTCCATCTGCAATGGAAGGTATATTTTCGGTGAAGTATGATGTTTTTAGCTTTGGGGTCTTCTTGTTGGAGATTACAAGTGGCAAGAAGAACACCAACTTCAATCAATTTGACTCTCATCTCAATCTCATTGGATATGTATGTCGCAGAAAACTTATTTTTTTTGGAGTGATAATTAAGCTTTCTAGAGTATTCAATGCATCACGGTTCTAACTTGAACTTGAAATGGACTTGTTTCAGGCATGGGAGTTGTGGCAAAGAAATTCTGCAGTTGAGCTAATGGATCATCTTGTAGCAGCTATTTCCTGTCCGCAGAGCGGCAGTAGCTTCCTTAGATGCATCCATGTGGGTTCGTTAACAAAGCAGAGGTATTGTCGACGGAGATTGTGAGAAGTCCTAAAGAATTCAGTTACAGAGAGCTCAAATCGGCAACGAAAGGTTCGATTCAGGATGGTCTACAAGGGGATAATCCCATCAACCGGAGCCATTGTGGCAGTGAAGAGGTGCAGCCACAATGGTGAACAGGGGAAATCAGAGTTCCTCTTAGAGTTATCAATAATATCTATTTGGGGGCATGTTGGTCATTCCACCAACCTCTAAAAATTTAATCCCAAACTTAACACACCCAACCAAATAAGTCACCCAATCGGGACTAATCACTTAACCCAAGTCACAATCCCATGTATAACTTAATCTCATACACACGGTACTACTATATTTGTGAAGCGAACAGGCCACTATGGAAAAAAAGGAAAATAAGAAAGGTATGTGCCTCACTTTACAAGTTCCAACACAAGTGAGAGAAAAGGAGAGAATAAAATAAGGACTAGAAGTAGAGCTAGGGCTTGCTCTAGGAAGTTGTTTTCAAGGATTTAAAGGTTGGAGATCAGGGATTCCAGTGCCGCCGTCTTCATCCTCAAGCTTGGGAATCCACTCCAAGCTAGTTAAAGGCTCTAACCCTTTCATGTGCTTAACTTGGGTAAAAATGGCGTTCTTGAAGTTTTAAATAATGGATTTGAGTTGTCTTTCGAGTTTCTTTGGGTTTGGGGAGTTCGTTTGAGGTTAGATCAACCTCTTTGAACTCTAAGTTGTGGAGAATAGTTCTTCTCTTGTGAAGAACTCCAATAATGAAGCTTAAGATAAGGTTTCTTCTTGTTGTTAGACCTTTTGTTGGATTTGGACTCGATTATCGTTGTTGGAGATGGAATGAAGGTTATTGTGGTTGTGTTTGTATTCCTGGGTGTCAAAGCAGAACTTTTGGATAGTTTCAAGCCTTGTTCCACGGAATGATCGTCGTGTCGGCCAGGGAAGATGAACAATCGCGAAACTGTTTTTCCTGCCCAACAATTTGACCAATGACGTGGGTTTGAACATAAGTCGCTGATGCACTGAGACGGTTCCTGCAAAACTCTACAGCGACTTAACCAGCGGCTTCCTTCATAAGGCACGTCGCTAGCAAAATCACTAGGTGTAAATGACCTTTGGATAGTTTTGCATGAATTTTTGTAAGGCGGCCGTAACTTTCGTGTTTTCACTCCATTTTCGATATTCTACTGATAAGATCAACGAAGGAGAACCAGTGCTAATCAACAACTGGGAGGGAATTCAATTGATAGAGAAAAGAAAATAACAGGAGAGAGAGCACTTCGAGCTGCCCAAAACACTCCTATTGATCATTCATAAAAAACATGCCTTAACTGAATTACATACTCCCTATTTATACTCATTGTCCTCAATCATTACATTTCCCTCCAATGCTTTTCTCATTGTCCCGCCACTTCACGCCTTGCTGTCACGTGCCTTTGTGTCCTTCGGGCCCTTCCTTGAGTATTTCAAATAGATTGAAGGCCTATCAATACCTGCCCCACAAGACACCACTTTGTCCTCAAGTGGTAAGGAGGGAAACTGTTTCTTGATCACCTCTACCGGTTCCCAAGTAGCCTCAAAGTGTGGCAAGTCCTTCCATTGCATAAGGACTTCACGACCCGACTCGGTACGGCGGACACCCAAGACGGCAGCCGGTTCTACCACCCATTCCAATTTAGCAGTCAATGTAGGAGGCAACGGTTGCACTCGATCAGCAGTACCAACCGCCTTCCACAGTTGGGAGACATGAAAAACAGGGTGAATGGCGGAAAAATCAGGAACTTTGAGCTTATAAGCCACTGAGCCAACCTTGTCGATCACTGGAAAAGGGCCAAAGAATCGAGGCGACAACTTCTCATTCATGCGGTGAGCAAGGGACTGCTGTCGATAAGGTCGTAGTTTTAAGTAAACTAGATCACCAACCATAAACTCGACATCACGCTTGCCACTATCCGCAGCTGACTTCATCCTTGCTTGAGCTCGGGCAAGATGGAATTTCAGCTCTTTTAGGACTGCATCACGGGCTCGCAGCTGATCCTCTAAATTCGCAATGGTCGTCGCATAGGAACCAAAACGGATGATTGGAGGTGGTTCTCTTCCATAAACCGCCTTAAACGGTGTCATCTTTGTCGAAGCATGAAAAGTCATGTTGTACCAAAATTCAGTCCAAGCAAGCCATCCACTCCACTGCTTGGATTTGTCGGATGCGAAGCAACGCGAGTAAGTCTCAAGACAACGATTCACTACTTCAAATTGGCCATCCGTTCGGGGGTGATAAGCCGTGCTATGAAGTAGTCGTGTGCGTTGTAACTTGAAAAGCTCAGTCCAAAAAATGCTAAGGAACACCTTGTCCCTATCGGAAACAATCAACCTCAGGAACCCATGCAACCGAACCACTTCGTGGATGAAAATAGCCGCCACAGACTTAGCAGTGAAGGGATGGGAGAGAGCGATGAAATGTCCATACTTAGTCAGACGATCCACCACGACAAGAATGACCGAGAAACCATTGGACCGAGGTAACCCCTTGATGAAATCCATAGCGACATCCTCCCAAACTTGATTCGGAATAGGAAGCGGTTGAAGTAGACCCGCGGGTGATAGAGATTGGTACTTGTGTTGTTGGCATACTGCACATTCGGCCACATAGTGTTTCACATCTTGTCGCATTTCCACCCAATATAATTCCCTTTCTATCCTTTTAGAAGTGTGCAAGAACCCGGAGTGGCCGCGTAATGCACCGTCATGGTATTCGAATAGAATGCGTTGTAAGAGAGGAGACCCTTTGGGAATGACAAGCTTAGATTTGAATAGCAGCAGCCCATGGTGAATGTTGTAATCAGGCCAATCAGTAGAGCCCCCTTCCAAGGCCGAGAAAATGTGTGAGACGTGAGGATCATTGGCCACGGCTTGCTTGATGTCCTGCACTTCCAACACCCGATGCATTACTAAGGAGTTGAAGGAAACATCCACTGGAGAGACTCTTGATAAAGCATCGGCAGCCTTATTGGTAACCCCTGGTTTGAAATTGATTTCAAAATCATACCCCAACAGTTTCACTATCCACTTTTGATACTCCGACTGCACGATACGCTACTCAAGCAGATATTTCAAGCTTCTCTGGTCCGTGTGAATGACAAAGTGCCGCCCCAAGAGGTAATGTCGCTATTTGTGGACAGCCAACACCATCGCCATCAACTCCCTTTCATAGACGGACTTCAGCTGATTACGTGGAGAGAGAACATGGCTGAAGTATGTGAGAGGACGCCCTAATTGCATCAAAACAGCCCACAATCCTGTCCCAGAGGCATCCGATTCCAGCACAAATGGTTGTGAAAAATCAGGTAAGGCGAGGACTGGAACGCTGGTCATTGCTTTCTTTAGGAGTTGAAAAGATGTCTCGACCTCCGTAGTCCACCCAAACGCATATTTCTTCAGTTGTTGTGTAAGAGCCCAAATAATTCTGCCATAATTTGCCACAAAACGGCGATAGTTACTGGTGAGGCCCAAAAATCCCCGCAATTCCTTGAGGTTAGTAGGGGTCAGCCATCGTTGCATAGCATCAATCTTCGAAGGATCGACATGAACCCTCGAGGCCGAAATCCAGTGACCCAAGTACTCGATCGAAGACTGACCGATGGCACACTTTTTGGCAGTAACATGTAAGTTGTTGGCTAGCAGAAGTTGAAAGACCAGCTGTAAATGTACTTGTTGCATAACGAGATCCCTGCTATACACCAAGATATCATCAAAATACACAAGAACGAAACAACGCAAGTAGGGGCAAAATACCTGGTTCATAAGAGCTTGAAAAGTTGCCGGGGCATTGGACGGCTCGAAAGGCATCACCACAAACTCGTAGTGTCCCTCGTGAGTTCGGAAGGCAGTCTTCGGAATATCCTTGGCCTTGACCCGGATTTGGTGGTAGCCGGACTTCAAGTCCAATTTTGAAAACACTGTTGCACTGTGTAATTCATCCAAAAGCTCATCGACCAATGGAATAGGGAACCTATCGGGAACGGTGACTTTGTTTAATGCCCGATAGTCGACACAAAATCGCCAACTTCTGTCCTTCTTCACCAACAAGACGAGACTGGAGAAAGGACTGGTGGAAGGCTGGAATACCCCGAACAACAGCATGTCACGAACCAATCATTCTATCTCCGTCTTCTGAAAATGGGGGTAACGATATGGCCGCACATTTACAGGTCCAGCTGTTAGTAATAAAGGAATGGCGTGATCAATGTCACGGACCGGCGGTAGCTCAGAGATGGCGGAAAACACACCAGCAAACTGTGACAAAAAAGGCTCAAAACAACAAGGTAATTTCAAATCAGTAGCAGTAGGTGGTTTTGAGGAAGACAAGGCACATAATTCGATCAAGATACCCTGGCCATCATGTAATAACTCCTTAGAGAGAGCTTTAAGGGAAATGCTAGTCTTACACAAACTAGGGTCGCCCTTCAACAGAAATTGTTGTCCCCAGAAGTTAAACCTCATAGTGAGGGTGCGCCAATTGACCTCCATATTACCTAACTCTCGCAACCACTCCATGCCCAATATCGCATCCGTGCTACCCAGCTGCACAGGGAGGAAATCATGAAGGACCACGAGGTCTTGAATCTCAATGCGGACACCTCAACATATGCCTCGCCCCTTCACGACGTTGCCCGTGCCCATAATAACTCCATAGCTGGTTGTCTCAGAGAGTGGAAGGCAAAGCTCATCAACCAACTCTTGAGAAATGAAATTGTGTGTTGCTCCACAATCAATCAACACGGTGATCTCCTTCAATCCAAGCACCCCTTTGACCTTCATAGTACCCGGCACTGTCAAGCCCATGACCGTATTCATGGAAAGCTCGATGTTGTCAACAACTGTGGTTTCCTTAGGTTCAGTCTGCTCTCCCTCGACGACGTCCGTGCTAGCAGGCGTGCTCGAATCGTCGTCTTCCACGAGCATGAGCTGCAGCACTTTCTTGCATGTGTGGCCAGGACTGAACTTCTCATCACAAGAGAAGCAAAGACCCTTCGCTGGCCTGGTTTGGAACTCAGCCTCCGTGAGTTGAAGTTGGCGGTGAAATGGTTTTGGAGGAGAAGTGAGAGGAGGGTTTGCCAAAGGAGCCTGAACAACATACCATAACGTGATCGATTTAGGGTGTGGGACATTTGGGCTGGAGCGCAAAGTTTTAATGACTAACTCTTTTGGGCTAATAACGTTAACTCCATGGAGGGTCGACCCATAAGTAGAGAAGCTATCCTCAATTAATTGGACCGTCTCCATCAACGCCTCCAGTCCGAGAGGTTTGAACAACCGAATTTCCGTTTGAAACTTCGTCTTCAACCCTTGACGAAGATCCCTTCCAGAATATCCTCCGGAATGCCGCGGACAAGGGCCGACAGTATCTCGAACTTCCGACGATGCTCGACCACCGTACTAGTCTGTTTGATATCCAAGAGGCGTTCCTTCAATGTCCCAGAATGAGTCTCGCTAAACCTTTTCAACATTGAGAATGAAGATCAGACCAACTCACAAAAGGAATTCGTGAATCTGCCCAACGGAACCAAGCCAACACTTCTTCGTCAAAACAAATCCCCGTCGCCATAATCTTCTCGGCATCAGAAAGTTTGTAAATCTCAAAATACAATTCAGCACGAAACAACCAACCTTCGGGATCGGATCCGTTGAAGATCGGTAGTTGAAGCTTTCGTCCCCCACGCCAAGCATCGGAAGAGGTAAACGGGTCGCTTCGATTCCCTATGGATGCAAAATCATAGGGGCGATACGACGGAGAAAGACCACCCCCTGAATCTTCTCCGATCTGTCTCCTCCCAAAGCGATCCGCTGTGCCACCCCTTAGATTTGGTTCGCCCCCGATCTGGACGCTGCCGATCCGGACATCCGGACACCACCAACCCTATCGCAGAGTTTGATGTTTCATCCACCACCGCTCCCTTGCCATGGGAGAGTGATTGCACCGATCGTTGGGTTTCTCCAATTGATTGGAGTACTTGAGCAAGATTTTGCACCAGACCTTCCATGGCCTTCTCGATCTTTGGTAATCGAGTCAGTTCTCCACGAATTTGCTCCATCTCCTTCTCAATCGCTTCAAACTTAGCATCATGTTGTTTCGGACCCCCCATGATCACAGATCGGAACGCGCTCTGATACCAATTTGATAAGATCAATAAAGGAGAACCAGTGCTAATAAACAACTGGGAGGGAATTCAATTGATAGAGAAAAGAAAATAACAGGAGAGAGAGCACTTCGAGCTGCCCAAAACACTCCTATTGATCGTTCATAAAAAACATGCCTTAACGGAATTACATACTCCCTATTTATACTCATTGTCCTCACTCATTACATTTCCCTCCAATGCTTTTCTCATTGTCCCGCCACTTCACGCCTTGCTGTCACGTGCCTTTGTGTCCTTCGGGCCCTTCCTTGAGTATTTCAAATAGATTGAAGGCCTATCATCTACCTATCGTCAGAAAGGTAAAAGAGAGATCTACAACCTAGTTGTTATGGCTCTCAAAAATTAGAATGGTTCCTAAGTCAAAAATGGACTAAAAGCTATGGGTTTAGCTTGGATGCGTCATAGGTAGCGCCACCCTCAAATGAGAGTTCGAAACACGTACTCGAGTCAAGAGTCAAATACTTAAAGGTCTAGACTTCCTAATTAGACCCAGTAAGAGTGTTATAAATCTTATTAAACTTGAGTTATATGTTGATACTCGAGGAGGACCACCAAGGACTCGAAAGGCGGTTGGTATTAGAATTGTGGCGATATGAAGTAAGTGAGGGTTTACCTGATTATCAATTTTGTCAGGCTACTAGTACAGCTAAAACTCATGTAGTCTACGGACTAGGGAATGGTTGCACTATATCACGATTATGTTTCCTTCGAGATGGTTGGTTCAGCTCTAGTAGATTGTATGCTCAAACCTTTAATAAATCATACATGCTAGCACACGTTCGATCTCCACTCCAGTTGGTTGGGTGCCGTCAGGGTAGGTTGCCATGTTGAAAGGACCTTGTACAACACGCTGTTAGTGCCTTCCATGGCGGTGATGTATGCAAAGGATGTTGTGACTTAGGAAAGAACTACTCATGGTTACTATATTCCATGAAGGCATCACAAAGAAAAAAAAAAGAAAATAGAAAATAGAATCTCTATTAATTTAGCGACAAAAAGAAAAAAGAAAATGTGTGAGCCTCGTTGATGTATCAAACTCTATCACAAAGGCCAATGTAGCATACTTGTATTTCATTTAGTCTTGTTGTATGACTTCAATGCCTTCTTTGAAATATGAATGAAAAGCCTAGTTCTATTTCACACATTATAATTGGCCTAGAGTTTTGTAGTATGCTATGATGTTGCAGGATAGGTTTACTAGATCATCTCCTGACTAGCTGGGTTATCTCGAGGGGTTTGGCGATTGTTTAGGCAAGGCGACCCTTGTGTGAAATGAGGGTCGTCACACATCATATTCCCATGTGCAAAGACATGTCAAAATTCTTTGTGATGCCTCAAGCAAATTTCTAAGGTTCATGTCGTATGCAGCCTGGCAAAATATTTGTAATGTATATCCGTTGATAGATGAGACCAACACTGCCTAACATATACAAGTACCATAATTGCAATATATGAAAATATGTGCTACCAATTCATATATAATATTTCTCATTGTATGAGGGTAACTCATCAGTATAGAAACGTATCTTATAAGGATGTATCAAACAACGACATAACCTCAATCCTAAATTAGATGGGGTCCCTCCTAGTTAATGCGTTCCTAATCATTAGTGCAATTGATGGTGTGCTTTCCAAATTATTTAAATCCTTTTTTAATTAATGCATCCCAAGTTAGCTTCGATCTACCCACCTCGCCGAATTTCTCCACCTTCTACTGAGTCAAATTTTTTAGTGGGGCGATGGGGGCATTTGTAGGCCGAGGTGTCCGAACTCCTACTTATCTTTGTATTTATGTATTTTCTATTCTATCTTTACGAGTTTTACCACACATCCACTAAAGCACCTTTATTTCCGCTACATTCATTTTATGTACTTATTACTTCTTTACCGCCCAACATTCACTTCTATAAAGCATAGCCTGGCCTAATTGCAATCCTATAAAATTTCCCTTTTAATTTGGTAGAAATATTTCGATCACAAATCACACATGTTGCACTCCTCTAATTCTTCCATCTATCTTGAATTCTATATGTGACATCATTCTCAATATTGTCATCATTTTTTATGGTTGATCCTAGATATCTGAAGTGGTTCACCTTAGGAACTTCTACTTTCCTTAATTTTACATCATCTTGTTGTCCAGTATTTCTAAACTCATAATGCATATATTCGGTCTTTGTCCTACTCAACTTAAAGCCTTTAGATTTTAATGTATTCATCCAAAGTTCTAATTTCCAGTTCACTTCATCTCTTGTTTCATCCACAAGGAAAACACCATCTGCAAATAGCATAATCCATGGTATATCCTCTTGAATATAGTCTATATTTGTGCCCCCTTTTTGTATGCAAATGCTACATTTTAATGTGCCAAAGTCTTCAAAACTAGTTCTAAAAAATTATTTTTGTTGTTTGTAGGTTATAAGCCATATTTAATCGAAAAAGGAATAAAAGCGGGGCTTTTGGAGTGTTATTGGTGTTTCGCCTTGCAAATCGCGCTTACATGTTGGGTTTTTGGGGTTCAAAACGCAACGATAAATTTTAAATTCTTATTTTGAAACCCCAACAGCTAGTTTGTTTCTCTATGTTGATCGATGTTTAAAGCGTTTCCAAAGACGGACATCCTCTATCAGAAATCCACACACGAACGACGGCCGAGAATTCGAGTGCTAGCCCGAAAGAGAACAAGGAAACAATTTTTTCTCTCTAAAAACTCTAGAATGGCTGAGAAACCTAATTCGTTTTCTAAAAACAAAAATTAGATTCCAACTTTAATTTCTCCCGTAATTCACTTAGCACTCATATTTATACAACCCTTGTACATAGCCGAGTAAGTGAATTACCATTATACCCCTATTTAAGGTGGTATTAATATGGCACATCATAAGGACTTTTTATATTACGAATTTTATCATATAAAATTCATTGTTCCAAGTGATTTAAAATCTCAGAAAACCATTCTTTGTCTGCGACCCAAGGTTCATGCAACGTTGGCAGTGAACCAAAACCATTTTGGTACACGAGTCATAAGCAGTCTCTAGCAAGGCATTATGACTACCCAAATTGCATGAAGATCAAAATCGATACAACCTAATCAATTGTGTATATCATATCCTTTTGTCGTATGATATCCTTTGATTAAACGTAAGGCACAAAAAAGTCACTCTTAATGTTTAATCGTAGTAGTCTCGATCTCTAGGTAGACTGAAAACATTCAAGTGATATTGATTATATCAATTCACTTGGACTTATCCATTTTTAGTCTAACATATCGAGGGATCCACTGATATCTCTCTTTAAACGAGAGGGACAAATTCTATCTCAATTACACACCTTCACGCATTATTCATATAGTAACCAATTACAACCTTTATACTCGTCCGGTTAAAGACAACGTATGATTGAGTCAAATCACTACGATCCTAACATTGAAGTCTCTGGTAATCTCAAGTCAGAGGACTAAATGATATACCTATCATGAGTAACACCTATGACTTAATCCATGTGGTGTTCTCATAGCGGGTCGGTCCAGTACGCTGTTCCCTAACAGATACTCATGATCTTGATTCGTATCCTTATACGCATGATCATCACATGACCATCAATCAAGACTCACACTAGTCTTAATTCATTATAGTTCTCAGTATAATGACCGACTACGGACATTTAGGATGTTTCAGTAAAAATCCATGGATCCTATTATAATGTAAATATGCAAACCAATTATAATAATGAACAGCAAATGAAATCCTCTATTTTATTAACTAAAACAATAATAGAAACAATGTTCATAAGATTGACCTAGGGCACATGCCCTAACATTACACACATCCCGAGACAGCTGTGTGAGACCCGCGTTGGGCTATGGCATTGGCAATGAGTTGGATGATTTCCAAGTGAGTTATTTTTTTTGTCAAGTGGCTAGATTAGCCAAATGTATTAAGAATGGTGTCGATCTCAATCGGAATACAATCTATCCATAAATTGGATAGTTTGGAGTTCAGGGCCCTCATGGCCAGACTATGCGCAATTACATTGTATGCGCTAGGGACATGATGTACATTTGCAGCTCCTACACACTCCATATGGTGCCTCACATCTAATCCCAAAAGTTCGTGATCACTGCACGCTCACATGCCCCTGACGATTGACACCGCATAGCTAGCATCTGTGTAGCGTTAGAGAAAGAGTTGCGTGGCTCGCAACAGCTCATGGGCTTTTGCCACTGCGAGGATTTCAGCCCATTCAATGTCTCTTGTGAGGCCCACAAATACGGCCCCAGCTAGCGCAATCTGCCCCTCATCATTTCGACCTAACCATCCAAACCCTGTTAGACACGTTTCAGGGTCCCTTACCGTGTCAGTGCTGAGGATATTTCCTTTGAAGAATTGGTGAGCAAAGTCCGCGTTGGGGAGGTAGGGGCCGCAATCATGGGGGCGCTGACTCTTAATCCATTCCTTGCATCTGGTATGAGTAAGCTCCAATGTTGTCTCAATTGAATCTACCTATCCTTGGAACAATGCCTTGTTCCTTCGCTTACACAAGAACCAGAGCCCCATTAGTGTCCATGTCCACCAGTCTTAATCAATACTATCTTCCTTAAATTGGCGGCGAATCACGTCCCATACCTTTGTGAAGGAGTCCACTTCAAGTTCATCAATGTTTAGTCTTAGAGGGCTTGCCCTCCAAAAACGCCTAGTATGGGGACAAGAGAAGCACGTGCAGTAAGTCTTCCCTCTCTTCCTTGCAGATTGGGCATGATGGGTCGATTGCAAGCCTTCTTTTTCCTTAGAATACATTGGTGGTGACCAAATCATTGAAGCATTTCCACAGGAAAGTCTTCATTTTAGGGGTCCTTTTATCTTCCAAATGTGTTCCCAAAGCACCCTTTCTGCTCGCACTCTGTCCTAGTCCCGAAGTCGTGAGGCTGTAGGAGCATTTAGTTCTTCTAATTCGTTGGCCAGCTTGTATCCCGATTTGACAGTGTAGCACCCAGAGGGGGTATAGTGCCATTGCAACTTGTCCTCTCTTCTTGATGTTCTAATTGGGATGGAGCATATAATTGTCGCCTCTTCTTCCGAGAAAAACGTATAGACCATTAGGTGGTTCCAAGTGTTGTTGTGTCTATCAATGAGGTCACCAACTTTTGAGGGGCATCCTTATTTGATGATACTTGGTTTGAAAGAGACTAGTCTCGGGACCCATGGGTCCTTGTGGATCCAAATTTTACTTCCATCACTGATGCGTAACATATTTTAGTACCTTTATAAGTAGCGTTTTGTTGATAATTTTGGCCATTAATAAGTGAATTCCTGTTAATCCGATATATTTTGTTAGTTTTTAGGTGAGAAAAGCAAAGTTGAAGCATTTAGAGGTTACGTTGAATATCCGAGAAGATTTCCCTCAAAAAGTGCGCTTGTGCGGATCACGAGGCGGAGGAAAACGAGACCGTAAGCGAGTGATGAAATGCCGATATTTGACATGTGTTTTGAAGATGTTTGGAAGTTTCGGGTGTCAAATCCCAAAGTTTTTAATTCAATAATTATGGTTAATTCGAGATTAACAAATTCAAATTATGGTTTAGGCCGCGAGTTGGGATCTGCGGACCGGTGAAATGAGATTTACAGGTAACTTTACTTTTGTGTGATGTTTGCCTAGTGTTGTGTATTATATATTATTTTATTTTGCGAAATTCGGGTGATTGAGTAAATTTGAGATTCGTGAGGGTTCTGTCTCGAGATACGTGTCAAAAAGAGTTATGAGGAAGTTTAAATAGCGACCCGCGCAGTTGTTTCGAATTTCGCGGAAAAATAATGGTTTTAAGTTGAAAATTCGAATTTCGAATTTTTAATGGACTTAATGAGTCTACGTGGGTCCCGCGTCTCGATTTGCGTGCGAAAATAAGTTGTCCGAGAGTTCGAAACATTTTAGTAAATTCTCCAATTTTTAGTCGAATTGGGGTACTTTTTGGGGTTTTATTCGGACGCAAAATAAAGAGATAATTATTAAAAAATAAAAGAAAAGTGGAAAATTACCCAAAAGGTTATTGATGCTATATAGTATAGGATAATATTGGAGGGGCAAAATTATCATTTGACCCCCCAATATATGAAAAACGAAAACGAAAACGAAACAGGGTTTAAACCCACTGCTCCATCATCTTCTTCATTCCATTTCTTCTCCATCACCGTTTCTCACTCTCTCTTCTCTCTGTTTTTCTCTCTCTCTCTCGTCTCTCTCGATCTTCTCTCTCTTCCTCTTCAAATTAAACTGTGGTGGCTATTCTGGTGAAGAAACAGTTGAAGGTGAGGTTTACAATTTTTGGTGCAAGTTTAGTTTTTAATTTTTGATTCATGAGGACTGGTTTTTTTGATGATTCAGGTAAGGAACAAGGATATAGGGTGATGTAGAACGAGTTTCGTCTCATGAGGAGGTAGGGGACGACCCCTAAACCGGACCACTACAGGGATAAACCCTCCCCCTTAATAAAAAAAGAATATAGAAAAAAATGGTTTTAAATAGAAAAAATAAAATAAAAATCCGTGGAAATTGGGATAAATTTAGAAAATTGGATTTTTGGACAAATTAATGGAAATTGATAATTTTTATGGAAAACGAGGATTTTCATATTTTCTCGAAAATTTTTACTTGGTATGTTTCTCGTAATGCGTGTAACGATACTCGAAAATGTCCAAAATTTGAAAAATTGTTTTATATCCTAGTCTAGGTTAATTTTCGGTTTCGGACCACAAATTGAACTCAAAATTAGGATCCGGACGTCCGAGGATATAGTTTAGACTGATTATGGGATTTTTGAGTCGGAACGAGACTAATTAAAATAGATAAATTGGAAAATAATTGGGGAATGATTGCGGAATTTCATTGGACGTGTTAATAAATTGTGGAGCCGCAATTGGAACCTGGGGTGGACTATTTTACGGATATGGCGCGTAAAAAGTGACGGAATTGTGTTTGTAAGGTTAAGTAAATCTCATAGTAACTTTTACATTGTATGAATATAATTTCGTATAAATTACATTGATCCTTGATATTGCATTTTTTTTGTTGATGCATACACGGTTTGGGAGGATAAGGCGTTACGAGTCTCCTTATAGTGTCTATATCGGGGTTATAAAACACTATAATATGCTTAAGGGGTTGGAGTCACTAATACTTTGCATCACGTGGTTATCATGAGATCACGTTGAACCAGATCATACTCCCATAGTCTAGAGGAATGAGACTCGTTTGGTTATTCTCCTCGTGCATGAGTCATTATTGTTTACTTACCACTTTCACATGATATCAATTGATTGTGGTCAGATAACAAAAACGGGATGGATTCACGGTTGTATTTAAATTCCTTGGATTATAATTCTTGTTTAATATCTTGGATTATTATGCATTTGATTATTACAGGTGTACTGGATAGTGTGGGATTTACTTATCTGACATTATCGAATTTTATAATTGGGTAATGACAGGTTCGAGCAGCGAGAAGGGAAAGGGGAAGCTATCAAAATTTTTGTGACTTCATTGGTTCCTTTTTTCTCTATGTATGCATTGTTGTTTTTGAATATTATATATTGTATAAATGGGTTTTGGGTTCGTGTGAGATTAGGAACTCATTTGAAATTGTGGAAATGATTTTGGGACGAAATTGAAGGTTGTGAAGTTAAGGTAAACAGTTTATGAATATTGGAAACCTGATATAGGTTAGAATGAATATATAGTTTTTTATATTACAATATATATTGTTATAGGTGGATTGTGAGTCCTTCGACATTTCCACCAAGCTGAGCAGGTTTATTGAAGATTTTTGAAGGCCTGGTTTTCAGGTGTAGGCTTAAAAATAGAGGAGATGCTGGCAAAATTTTTTTACGGATTTTTTAATATAAACTAATCAATCAGAATGAAATTATGAACTTTGAGGTTAAGGTTTATTTTTGGAATTCGTTGTGGTTGATAATAGTTTATCTTTGATGATTTAAACGAACTGATTTTGTTTATTTATTGATGGCGAGATTAAGGCTGCTAGATTATCAGTGGATTAAGGTAATCTAGGCCGGTTAGACGCTCTAATTAGATGGGGTATGACAATGTTGAAAAACTTTTTGATTATATTATTTGTGTTTTATATTATCGATGTATTGATGGATATAGTTATGCCGAACCACTTTTCTTGCAATGTTTTGTTGCAGAACACTATGAGTGGACAGCAAGAGCCGGGTCAGGAATCTGGTGAGAGTAAGAGGGATCCACAACATGCGGATCCAAATGTGTTTCAGAACCTAGATGGACAGATGGCGGAGTTACTGAACATACTACGAGCACAGGTGACGGCTCAGGCACCTGTGATTCATGTTGCTCCTGAAGTTCCTACGACTACGCCAGCTACTCAGGAAGAGCAAGCTACCTCTGCAGTTCGTTCTGAGGGTGAATGGCTATTGCAGTTCCGGTTCAGGCTGATCCAACTGTTGTTAGTGGAATTTCTCAGGGGGAAAAACAGAAGAGAGAATTTAGGAAGTAGGATCCTATGTACTTCTATTAGCCGACCCCAATTAAGTTGGGATTGAGGCTATGTTGTTGTTGTTGTTGATCCTATGTACTTCTATGGAGAGTTAGATTTGAGGACTGTGGAGACTTGGGTTCTCAATCACGAGAGTTTCATAATATGGGTACTGAAGAACATTTGAGAGTTTCGATCTCTTCATACTATTTACTGGGCGATGCTGAGATTTGGTGGAGATCTTTGCATGATGGGCACCCTGTATTTGAGACTTGGGCCGATTTCCTCGAGGAGTTTACTGAGCAATACTTCGACGAGAGCATGATTTTGCAGAAGAAACTAGAGTTTGATCATCTAGTTCGGGGAGACATGTCCTTAGCTCAGTACGATGCTCAGTTTAGTTTCCTTTTGAGGTTTGCTGGGGAGTCAAGAATGACAGAGAAAGAGAAAATACGCAAGTACATGTATGGGTTACAGGAGGAACTGGGCACTACTATATCGGCGACTAAACCGAACATATTGCGGGAGGTTAGAGATGGGGCCAAAGCTTATGTTACTACACAGACTTTTCAGCGTGAATCCCGACGATATCAGGGTGTCGTGGAGTCACGATATAGCTCAGGTACTAGAAAAAATTACAGACGTACAGCAAAAATTGGTTTAAATGAGTAAAATAAGTTAGGATTTCTTTTTATTCCATAAGTAATGTATAATGCCTTTTGAAAATGCGTCAATAGTGGATAAAATTCACATTGCAACGTGGTCACATGAATGGCTTATTCTTCGAATGTGCTATTCGTGTTAATCCCTAAGGACGGTCCACATGGGCTTCCACGTGGACAGTTATGTTGTAGATACACGAACCGAATGCGCCATTTGTGTTTTCTGAACAATCCACGTGGCGTCCACGTGGATTGTTCCATAACATGAATGGCGCATTAGGATTTTCTAAACACTCCACGTGGACGCCACGTGGAGTGTCGTGTTATGTGCATCTGGCCCGTGACATCCCATCGTCACGGACCAGGAGTCCTTTTCCTCGAGAACGCAGGGAATATATTCCCTGCGTTCTCGAGAATATGGGCTAGGGTTTAGGTGTATAGGTAGGTGGTCAGAGGGATTGAATCGGGTGGTTGTTTATTTAATGGTGGTTGTTGGTGGGTATTTAGAAGCAAAGAGAGAGGTTGTGAGAGAGTTTTGAACGTGATAAGAGAGAGAGCAGGAGAGAGAGAGGGAGAGAAAGGTGTGTTTTGTTTGGTGTGTGTAGTGATAGGAGGGAGACTCGAGAAGAGGTGGAGGTGTTCGTGTGGAGGGATCGACAGAGAGAGAGGGAGAGAAATACCCACCAACAACCAAAACAACTGTTTTTGGAACGAGAGAGAGAGAGAGAGAGAGAGAGAGAGAGAGAGAGAGACCGTCCTTGGAGAGGGGAAGGGAGTAGGCAAACCGTGCGAGAAAAAGAGAGAGGATCTCGAAAAGCGAGAGGGGGAAGGGAGTACACCGTGAGAGAGAGAGAGAGAGAGAGAGAGAGAGAGAGAGAGAGAGAATTTGGGTGTTGGGTTTAGGTTAGACTGGGTGTTGGGTTTAAGTTAAAGCGTGAGCGAGAGAGAGAGAGTCCGGGTGTTGGGGTAGACCGTGAGCCCGAGAGAGAGAGAAGAGAGAGAGAGAGACAGAGACGAGAGACAGAGAGACAGAGACAGAGAGAGAAAGGGTTGGGTAGTGAGAGAGTTGGGTCAGTTGAGTTGTGAGAGTTGGATTTTTTGGGATTTTTGTAGGGTTTTTATGGTTGAAGAGGTTGTTAAAAGGTTCGTATTTTTTATTTTATTTTTAAAGAATAGCATTGTAGTTAGTAATATTTATTTAAATAAAAGATAACTTAATTTTTTTTCAGGGAATATCAAATTTAAGATCAAAAGACGTAGAAATTAGTAAGTACAAAAATTTATTTATTTAAGTTTTATTATGTTTACCTTGGTATTTTATTGTTAGGAAACTAGTAAGTACAAAAATTTATTTATTCAAGTATGATCCATACTAATCAATTTCCAGGCCACCATTGTTGAAACTCTTATAAAAAACTAATCAGATTGCAAGCATTATTAACTAATTATATGAGTCAAGTCAATATAACTTGAAAGGACTACATCAATTAGGCGTTAAATGTAGGTATGAAAAGTGTATTACTCTAGTATTTCCCTATTTTTACAACACTAGTAGTCGAATATATGCTTGAACGCGTTCGTAGATCAAGCGAGAAACCAAAGGAGGAGAGAAGTAAATTCTATACGCGTGATCTTACCAAAAAAGTTGTGTACAATTGCAATTTTGATCTATTTTAAATGTCGGCTGCTAATTAAAGAGACTCTATCTTGCATTATTACACATGTTTCTTTTAATCTCGAGTTGCCGAAAAAACAGAAATAAATTAAGAGAATGACTATAACAATGCAATGAGACGTTTTAGGAAGGTATTTCATAAGAGATCAAAACATGAGACGTTGTTAAGGGAATGGGTCATTTATTTTAAAAAAAAGTGTATCACGTGATGTTAATCTCACATTGGCTATTCGCAAAAAGTTTAACAACTTCGAATATGCAAGGCCAGCTAGTGTAGTTTGTCTTTTTGGAGACATCCGATAAAATTGGAACGATATAAAAAAGATTAGCATGGCTCCTGCGCAAGGATGAAACGCAAAAAAGATGTTTTAGAATAAATTTTTTTAAACTAGTAAGTAAAAAAAATTATTTATTGGAGTTTCATTATGTTTGACTTGATTTTTTATTGTTAGGTACTTTTTTTGATAAAATACAATGCTCCTTTTTAATTGATTTAGTAAATATGAGTTATTAATTGGTACTTCATGCAAACGAAGGAGTATGCTCTGTAATTGCGTTATTAAGGCGATCCGATCTACATCAGAAAGTTCGATTACGGTTCAAATCCCTAATTTTGTGACAGTATTTTCACCTATACATATGTAGTTTTTTTCATTATACAGGAAGTCAGTATTTTCGAACGGTTCAACCTCCTATTTTTTGTAGCATTAGTACCAAAGGTGAGTCGAGTGGACCAGAGGAAGAAGATCAATCGACTCAACGAAATTCAATGCAAGATCAACAACCATAACAAACTCAACCGGATGTACAAACACAACGTCCAACTCGACATAGAGTACGTCAGGTTTGCATCACGGAGCAACAACGTCAACGTAACCATCGATAGACCTGTATGAGTTTATTCGATGTCGCGGTAATTTTTTTTTCAATTTATATCTTAGGTGAATGAAGTTGTATACTTTATTTTTCATGGAATGAAAAAGTTCCTTATTGTTTTAATTTTTAAATTCTAGACAAAGAAATAACATGCTTTTGGCCTAAAATTTTTTAAGACAACTTTACAAGGTGCAGAAAGTACCATTCATTTGTAGATGCACCATGTACAGTTTTATTGATGGGCGAAACCATTTAAGGCAAGATAGGCGGTGGGTGCGACAGGCTAGCTTGATAAGCAGTGGTTTGCATGAGGTTGCATGGGTTTACAATTGCAATTGGTATGCGAGTCTTCTACATCCACCTTGAGATATATGCGTGACATTAGACTGGGTTGTATGGATTGTCCACGTCGAGATATGTGCGTGACGTTTGCATGGGTTGCATGGTTTTGCAGTGCATTTGCATGGGTTATCCACCTCGAGATACGTGTGTGTCGATTGCATGGTTTACATGGATTGCACGAGGTTGCATGTGTTGTCCACCTCGAGATACGTGCGTGAAGTTTGCATGGTTTGCATGAATTGCACGATGTTGCATGAGTTGTCCACCTCCAGATATGTGCGTGACGTTCGCATGGATTACACGAGGTTGCATGAGCTGCACACCTCGAGATACGTGCATGATGTTTGCATGAATTGTACGAGGTTGCACGGGTCGCCCACCTCAACATACGTGCGTGGCGTTTGCATGAGTTGTCCACCTCGAGATATATGCGTGACGTTTATGAGTTGTCCACGTCGAGCTAAGTGTGTGTCGTTTAATGGGTTGTCTACCTCAAGATACGTGCGTGACGCGGGTTGTCCACCTCAAGACACGTGCGTTTCGTTTGCGAGGATGAGTTGAACAAATAACTCCTTTTGAGAATGAGTAATTCATACACTTAGTATTTTTTATGAATAACTCATTTTCAAAATGAGTTATTCATACAAAGTTCCACCACACCACACCACACCACATCACGGATTGATCCACCTCATCATCAATAGCACCTTTTGAAAATGAGACATACATTAGTTTTGTAATTTTAAAATAACCTTCCCTATTTGATGAATAAAAAAGTATACCCACATTATTTTGTGAAAAGCCCCCAAGTACTGAGGGAAAGAAAAGGTTAGCCACTGGGGAAAAAATGGAAACTTTTGTCGGAACTATTAGTACAGAGGCAAGACTTGAAATCAAACTAGAGGAGATCTCTGTAATTTGTGAATTCCCATGTATTTCCTGATGATTTACCTGGAATTCCACCTCCGATAGAGATTGATTTTGTGATTGATTTAGTTCTTGGAACTAAACCAATATCTATTCCTCCCTATAGAATGGCTCTGAAGTAATTGCAGGAGTTGCAGAAACAGTTGGAGGAGTTGTTGGATAAAGGATTTATTCACCGAATTATGTTGTCGTGGGGTGCACCAGTCCTTTTTGTGTAAAAGAACAATGGTAGTTTGAGGCTTTGCATTGATTACAGACAGCTGAACAGAGTTGCTGTTCGGAATAAATATTCATTGCCTCGAATTGATGATTTTTTTGATCAACTAAACGGTGCCAAATTCTTTTCTAAGATAGATCTTTGTTATGGTTACCATCAGTTGAGAGTTCGAGAAGATGATGTGCAGAACACTGCGTTCGGTACCATATATGGTCATTTTGAGTTCGTCGTTATGTCATTTGGGTTGACTAATGCTCCGACGATATTTATGGACTTAATGCAGAGAGTGTTGAGACCGTATCTAGATCAATTAGTGATAGTCTTCATTGATGATATTTTAATATATTCCAAGACTCGCGAAGATCATGAACAACATCTCAGAGTTATTCTCCAAACTTTGAGAAATCATAGGCTATATGCTAAGTTTAGCAAATGCGAGTTTTGGTTGTCTGAGGTGAAGTTTTTGGGTCATGTGGTTAGTATGTAAGGAATCTCAGTAGATCCAGCCAAGATTGAGGCAATCATTGGTTGGCCGGAACCGACCACAATAACGGAGATACAGAGTTTGCTGGGTTTGGCTGGCTATTATCGTCAATTTGTGAAAGATTTCTCTAAGATAACTGCGCAAATTACTAAATTAACTTAGAATAATGTTCCATTTGTTTGGTCAATGGAATGCGATGCTGCGTTTTGGGAACTGAAGAAGTGTTTGGCTTCAGCACCAGTTCTTGTGTTGCCCAAACCAGGGAAAAGGCTTACAGTTACTGATGCATCGAAGGTTGGTTTGGGTTGTGTGTTAATGCATAATGACAGGGTGATTGCTTATGCTTCTCGTCAGTTGAAGACTCACGAGAGAATTATCTTGTTCGTGATTTGGAATTGGCGGCAATTGTGTTTGCTTTGAAGCTGGGGAGACACTATTTGTATGGGGAAAGCTTCACGCTATTTTCAGATCATAAAAGTCTGAAGTACTTGTTTTCTCGGAAAGAGTTGAATATGAGACAAAGGCGATAGTTTGAACACTTGAAAGACTTTGATTTTAGTCTTGAATACCATCCAGGTAAAGCCAATGTTGTGGCTGATGCATTGAGTAGAAGGAGTGTTGAAACATTGCGAGCAGCAAGTCGGTTGACTAACGAGTATGATTTACTCGAAAAAATCATTGCTATGACTTTGTCAGAGATTCCTGATGCCAATAATGAACCAATTTGTGCTCAATTTAGGGTACAAACAGTTTCTATTCAGAAAGTAATCGAGTGTCAGCAAAGTGATGAGAATTATGGGAACTTTAAGGGGTTTGTTGATGACACTAATAATTCAGATTGGGCTGAGTCTGCAGATCGGAGTTTGAGGCTTAAAGGCAGATTGTAGATTTCATTGGTGGCTGAGATTCGGGATGAGATCTCGAGAGCATCTCATCGGCCCAGGTATAGCATTCATCCAGGCAGAACCAAAATGTATCATGATATGAGGCGATTGTATTGGTGGTCAGGGATGAAAGCTTACGTGGGTGATTATGTGAGGAGATGTGAAATTTGCCAACTGGTTAAGGCCGAACGGCGGAAACCTGGGGGTATGTTGCAGCCACTTCCCATACCGCAGTGGAAATGGGAACATATCACCATGGGTTTTGTTACTCATCTGCCTACTTCGCGGAGGAAACATGACGCAGTTTAGGTTATTGTGGATAGACTGACGGAGTCTGCTCATTTTCTTCCTATGTCCATTTCGGATACCTTTACATTGTTGAGCTTGTTGTATGAGCGAGAGGTGGTTCGCTTGCCTGGGGTGCCATTGACTATAATTTATGATCGTGATGCTCGGTGCACATCGGGGTTGTGGCAAAGCATGCAGGAACAGTTCGACACGCAGTTACATTTTAGTACTGCACTTCATCCACAAACGGATAGTCAGACTGAAAGGTTGATCCAAGTGTTGGAGGACATGCTCAGGGCTTGTGTACTGGAATTTGGAGGTTCATGGGAAGAATATATACCTTTGTGTGAGTTTTCTTACAACAACAATTATCAATCGAGTATCAAAATGGCTCCATTTGAGGCATTGTATGGGAGGCATTGTCATTCTCCAGCATGTTGGGCTAAATCGGAGGATTTAACGGAGTTGGGCCACAGATGATTCGAGATCACACTGAGGTTGCGCAACAGATTCATCAAAGATTGAAAGCGGCTCAGGCAAGGCACAAAAGTTATTATAATCTCTATCACCGAGTCGTAGAATATAGCGAAGAAGATTGGGTTTATTTGAAAGTCTCCCCTTGCAAAGGCCATTACAAATTTGGACTGAAAGGAAAGCTCTCTCCCAAGTTTATAGGACCGTTTGAGATTGTAAAACGGATTGGAAAGGTTGCTTATAGACTTGCATTGCCGCCTCAGTTAGCCAGAATTCATGATGTATTTGTAGATTTAAAAAATAGGGTCCCTAGAGATGCTCTTGGGTGGATTCTAGAAAGAAGGAGTGCATGGTAGATGCACAGACACTATTAAGGATATGTATAAGGGAGTATTAATGAGTATAAAGGCATTTGAAGGACCTACAAAAGAATTTCCTATTACGATAGGACTACATCAAAGATCGGCTTTAAGCCCATATCTTTGTACTTTAGTTATGGATGAACTAACTAGGCATATTCAAGATGATATACCATGGTGTATGTTATTTGCAGATGGTATTGTCTTAGTGGACGAAACAAAAGATGGAGTGAATAGGAAATTAGAACTTTGAAGGAATACATTAGAATCTAAAGGCTTTAAGTTGAGTAGGACGAAGACCGAATACATGCACTATGAGTTTAGAAATACTAGACATCGACATGATGGAGTGGTAAAATTAGGGGAAGTAGAAGTTCCTAAGGTGAACCTCTTTAGATACCTATGATCAATCATACAAAATGATGATAATATTGAGAATGATGTCACACATAGAATTCAAGCTGGATGGAAGAAATGGCAGAGTGCAACAGGGGTGATTTGTGATCGAAATGTTCCTACTAAGTTAAAAGGAAAAGTTTATAGGACTGCAATTAGGCCAGCTATGCTCTATGGAAGTGAATGTCAGGCGGTAAAGCAACGACAATTATATAAAATGAACGTAGCAGAAATGAGGATGCTTAGGTGGATGTGTGGTAAAACTTGTAAAAATAAAATAAGAAATATAGAAATTCAACTACAAGTAGGAGTAGCACCAACTGATACAAAGATTAGGGAAGGATGGTTGCGGTGGTTTGGTCACTTGCAAAGACGGACGACAGATGCCCCACTAGAAAACTTAACTCAATAGAAACTGAAGAAATTCGACGAGGTAGGGGTAGACCAAAGTGAACATGGGATGCATTAATTAGGAGGGATTTGAATGGTTTGGAAAGCTCACCATCAATTGCACTTGATCGAGCACAAAGAAAGAGTTTGATCCATGTAACTGACCCCAATTAATTTGGAACTGAGGCTATGCTTTTGTTGTTGTAGTCGTGCAATTTTTTCCAAAAATATAACAAAAAAAGCAAGTCTTTAAGAACAAATATATTATGTTTCACGCCTTTAGAGTCCTTGGAACAATTTTGTTGCATATAGAGTTGTCCAAGCTTAGCTTAAGTGTCTGTCAGTCGTGGATTTTTGTTTATGCATGCCTTTGAGATGTGGACTTAGGATGATGTAAGAGACTTCACTTTGTTTGTGTCCTTGACCCAGCTAATCATTATCACGTCGTTAGGTCTACTACGAGGGATGGGTCTTGTGCTTGACACCAAAGTGGGCAAAAGGTCATAACTGAGCAAGTGAAAATAGTTAGATCTCTAGGATCCTAGAACGAGGTTGCACTCCACTCAAGGGAAAATTTTTAAGACCGAACCATGTGTAAGGGGAGGATTTTAGGCCATCCAACCATGTGTAAGGGGAAGGATTTTAGGCCATCCTTGTGTTAACCTAAAGCCATCATAACCCACCTATCATCTATTTCCACTAGTAAGCCATGTTTGAGCCTATTTCACCATGTTTCCATAGTCACTTATCATTAACCCCAATAAACCACTTAACCTGTATATCCCTTGTTACCTAGTTGGAAAGCCTGGTTAGACCAAAAGTTTGGAAAAAAAAAGAGAGCTTATGAGATTCAAAATGTAAGAAAAACCCAAGTTTGGGGGTTATTTGTTGTTTGTATGTTTATCCACCAACTCCAAAAGTAGTAAAAAAAAAGTATATTAATGTGCAAAAAGCACTTGAAAATAAAGGAGTCGGTAAAGAAAAAAAAAAGTGAATTGTCCATGAAAGTTCGAAGTTGTGTTGTTATCCACTTTGTTTAGCTCTTTGTTATGTTTCGTAAGGTCTATTCTAGTACTTTTCCAACATTTTTGAATCCATGTACATTCTTTTTCATTGTGAGCGTAGCCAAGCCCTATTACAACCTAAATAAAAAGACATATTTCACTCTTGCATGTGTTAGGTCTTCATTAGTGAAGAGTGTGAGTTATAGTCTCGCCTATGGCATTCCTTTGCATTTTTAATGCCCAATAAAGAGATCGAAAACTTACGGCTTGAGTGTACAGGCTGAGAAAACTTATTAGTTAATAGCTTTGGCTTTTGACCGAGTATTAAGTTCTGAAAGTGTGATTTTTGAGAAGGTCGAGACTAAGTTCTTGATAACTTCTGGTCTGAAAACTAACTATCTTGAGTTTCGCATCCATTAGGCATTAGTGAAACCAAAAAATTCACTCTTTTGTTAACATACTCTCTTGAGTTTTGCGTCGATTAGGCATCTGGTGAAACCAAAGGATTCACATTTTTTTTAACATTTGGGCTTAGAATCATTTTGCTTGCTTAAGCATAAGTTTGTTATGTTTATAATCACATTTTGAATCCATAGGTTTACATTAGGAGTCTAGTTTGCATTGGTTGTTTCGAGTCTTATTGAATAAATCTTTGCATTTTGAATAAATCTCTTGTTTCATCCACTAGGAAAATACCATCTGCAAATAGCACAATCCATGGTATATCCTCTTGAATATGCTTAGTTAGTTCATCCATAACTAAAGTAAAGAGATACGGGCTTAAAGTCGATCCTTGATGTAGTCATATTTTAATGGGAAATTCTTTATGGTTTCTACGAATGTCTTTATATTCGTTACTACTCCTTCGTGCGTATCTTTAATAGTGTCTACATACCTAGCATGCACTCCTTTTCTTTCTAGAACCCACCGAAAAACATCTCTTGGATCCCTATCATATGCTTTTTCTAAATCTACAAATATCATATAAAGATCATTTTCTTATCTCTATATTATTCCATCAATCTTCTTACAAGGAAAATCGCCTCCATAATGGACCTTCCTGGCATGAAGCCGAATTCAATTTCCGATATTCTTGTTTCTCTTCTTAGCCTATTGTCAATTATCCTCTCTTAAAGTTTCATTAAAGGATATTGTATCATAGATGGATCTTTCTATGTCATGCTCACATCTCCAAAGAGAAAAATGCCTAACAATGAAATAAACATATCCAACAATGTCATTATAAATGTGGAAGTAGAGGTCGATCTTCTCTAAGCTACCCTCGGCAAAAAAGTATGATTCTGATTTTATAAGAAAGCAATTTAAATACATCCTTGACTCCAACACGAGTAAATCCCAACCTTCCCTTTGGCAACTGATTTCTCATCCATCTCACTCGAGATGCATTGGCAATGCATGACCTACAAACTTTGAAACCTAGGAAACCATAAATATATTCAACTTAAGGTTTGAGGAGGAAGGTGGGGTCTGAATTGTCCTTCACAAGAAGAATCCCCATATCATTTTGCCAATTAGACAAGCACCAAAATACGATTAAATGAACATAATGATTAAGCACGGGTTGGGATTTTTGGTTCTAGAGATTTTCATCATTTGGAAGCATGCTCGGCAGCTTTAGTTTTATACCATTAATTCTTTCTCATACTGTTACAGTAGGAGAAAGAACCAAAATCATATTGCACAACTGTCAGTCATCTGTCTCAACCTTTATTAGCAATTATCTATCGTTATAGGACATTCTTTGTAATAAGTATAGAGAATAATTAGTCAAGATCCAACTATAAAATTAAATGATTGTATAAACATATACTTCTTTTATTTCCTGCATAGAGAAATAGGAATAACTTCATCACCTTTTTCCTCTCCCTTACTTCTGTTGCTTACTTTCATCAAGCATATGCGACCTACACAATGAGTCTAAACTCCAAAGGAGAAAGAAAATGTTTTGGTAATGGACTCCCATCCACAGCCAATCCTATAAAATAGGCATAAAATCAAAGACCACGGTCGACTCCGTCCACAACAACAACAACAACATAGCCTCAATCCCAAATTAGTTGGGGCCGGCTACATGGATCAAACTCTTTCATTGTGCTCGATTTAGTGCAATGGATGGTGTGTTTTTCAAATCATTTAAATCCCTCATAATCAATGTATCCCAAGTTAGCTTCGATCTACCCCAAGGAACGAAAATTCGATAAAATTAGTTGAAGTTTAGGCGAAGTTTATCGATGTAGAAGTGATCGAAACGAAGTTCATGGGTAGTTTAAAAACTAAAAATTTCTCCAAAGTTTATGTTAAAAATCGACAACATTGATACAAATTGATATGGATTGTTAAAAATAAAGAGAAATTGCAAACTTTCCAGTCAAAAAAATTGAATGTGTGTAGGAGACGGAAGGGTTGATGGTTAATTGATGGTGGCTTTTGGGGGTTATTGAGAATTTGATAGTAACTCACTTTTGTACACACATTTCTACACTGATCATGTGATCCCTTGATTTGGCATCAAGATTCAATGTATGCATCAAGATTCACTTTTGCACACGCATATCTACAGCGCTTTGTATTTTTTTTATTGATGTATAAAGTCAAAAAATAGTTATTTTCTCTTATTTTAAATACTGACCCATATAAAAAAATATTTCATAATTTTAATCATACTTATGTAAATGCGCAATTAATAAAATGGTTAGAGAATCAAATTAAGTGTAATTATTATCACTAAAAAATGATCTACCACACACAGTATGCATGACTAATGCCAATAAAATTGATATGAAACCATTAATTTGTAATTTTTTTAGGTATAAATCCATAATTATGCTTGTTTTGACATCCTATAAAATGAGTTTTAGTTTACTGACCACTTTAATAAAAATTTCTTAAACTTCTCTAAGTTAGCGAATCTTTATCAAAACTCTCCACGTCGAATTAAACTTCTTCGAATTAATTTTGATTATCAAGAGGGCGAATTATAAGGCGAAATCGAAATTTTGATCCTTGGTCTACCCCTACATTGTCGAAGTTGGTGCCACTACTACTTTTCTTTGAATTTTACTATTTCTTATTCTATCTTTACGAGTTTTACCACACATCCACCTAAACATCCTCATTTTTGCTACGTTCATTTTACGTGCTTGGTGTTTCTTTTCCGCCCAACATTCACTTCCAAAATTATATTTCTTAAATGCCAAATTAAATTAAGAATTAATTATATATGAGATTTTACAAAATTTTCATCAAATTTAAGGAAAACCTACATTCACAAATATCTGCATTTAAATGCTAAGCCAAAGGAAAACAATCATAGCAAAAGGCAATTTTTGTTAGAAGATACTCGTGAAGAATATAAATAAATATGACAATGCTAGAAAAGAAACCAATCTCATACACAAGGGAAAAGGAAAAAAAGTAAAACTCTAAAAGTAGAAATAAAGTGTCCAAAAAGACCATTACTACTATATATTTTTTTAAAATATGACATAAAATCAAACATAAAGATAAAAAGGACTTGTAATACTATAAATTATAATCATTCAGATATATCCAATATAGATGTAATCATGCTAAAAATAAAATTTTAGGTGGCTTGTTGCTCACATGTAAGTCAATCATTGTATGGATTATAAATATTATTTTTAGACCACCACGCTATATGAATATGTTTGAAGATCATAAACATGCTTATGATAGAATCCAATATAGAGTCATTTAGAGTTAGTTAGAAGTAAACGCTATAAATAGGGATGAGTTAGTGAGATGGGGCATCTTGTCATCTTGAATGTAATATGGAAACTTTTAGGAGTTGGGATTGAGAGAGTTTTAAGACTCTTCTCTGGGGTTACTTTTATGTTCTTGTTCTTGTAATTGTTGTTGAATTCTCTAATCAAACGATCTATTTTGGTAATCTATCATTGGTATCAGAGCATCAACATGGGGCCAAAGATTGATTCTCGAATCGTCGTCTTGGAGGAGCAATTGAAGCCGATCCAAGTCGAACTTAAGAAGATTTTGGCGTTGGAGAGTTCCATTGGTGAGCTACGATCAGAGGTTCAAGGCTTGATGTATCAGATCAAGTCCATGTGCATTCATCCCAACATGCATGCATCTAGATCTAGCCAAATCGACGAAGCTAGTGGCCAAACACATCAGATTTGCGCAGATTTGTCAGATCTGGTGGCACCGGAGTTGTTTTCGATCATTGGTGATCCAGATCCAATGGCTGTCGAGGGGTTCCGACTGTTGGTGATTCAGATTTGGTGATGATTCAATCACTCAACCTCATACCTGAGCTGAAATCAAATATCCGAAGGATCACGCTGCGAATCGAAGAGCCTATCCACATCGGTTCATCTCCCTTTCCTATGGATCGAGTTTTCAAGAATCTAACTCTAGTTGCAGACTCACCGCCTCTGCCTTCATCACTAAATCTTCCTCCGTCGTTGCCAACGTCCACCAAAACGGAAGTGTCGCAACCTGTCCCAATCGATTCTCAGTTTGGTCTAATGGAAACTCAAGTCAAGCAGCCAAGGATTATGGTGATTACTGTGAAGTGTCTATTGAATGTTGATCCCCCTCCCTGGCCTCCGCCCTTGTTGTCGCCAGAAAGTTTTCCTGCCAACTTCGCGCTACGCTTCCTCCACGTTGATTGCTTTGGGCATGGTGCATCTTGTACTTATCTTTTGCATCCAAACCTCCCATTATGGTTTATAGAGAGGGCAAGATATGAACAATGGGAGAATCGAAGTGATCTGATGGTGAGTGGAACCACACCTCATCTATGTACTTGTCAAGCATTTTGTGTTCGCGTACATGATGCAGAGCTTTGTGTTTTCCATCTTTGGCCACCCGATTGTTCTCGAGGCCAGTGTTGGAGTACTCGATGGTTCCACTGTTCAGCACATTTTGACGAGAATCATCTATCGTTTCTTGTTTTACCTTCCACCTTTGTCGAGTGTGCATTCTTTCTCTGCTTCGTGTTTCGAATCAATGCTTCCTTGCCATTATTCCACTCGATTTTGTCCTCAATCACATGTGATGCCTTCGACAAGGACGACGTATTGGACAATCCATTGGAGGTAGGCCTTCTCAAAAGATGCATCCCCATAACACTTAAATGTAGTTACACATATAATTTTAATTTTCTACCATTTCAATTTTTTTTATAAATTTCAAATCGAATTAGACTTCCTGAAATAAGTTCTGAATTTCAAGTAACCAGTCACTTCTGGTCCAATGCAATATTTGGCTTCTAATGCACCACATGTAGGATGGGTTTTACACGATGCTCATTGCTCTGCAAAAAAAATTATGAAATTTAGGGAGGGAGTTCAAGAGGCAAGAAAGAAGAAGAGGTTGAAGAGTGCAAAAACATGTTCCCTCGTTCAGTCTTGAGTCATGATCTTGACTCTTCAATCCTCTTTTACTAGCTTGCTATTCTAGTATACCTCAGACAAATTATTTTTGGCATCAACAAGGAAAGTATTTCAATCTATACCAAAAATGCATTCTTAAAGTTGGATTACAAGGTCCAATTTCAAGGGTAAAATTTTAGTAAAAACATAACATTTGAGTCCTCATATTATTAAAGATGCAGAACGACCATTAATTTTCTACTTATCCATTCTAACATACTATTTGATTTCCAATAAAAATGTTGTTTGATCTCTTCTATGTATTTTTATAATAAGAAACTAATTAACTTAACACCCCTCAAACTTGCGTACTGAGAGACTCGAACCCTCAACCTCATAAATAGGTGACCACAAACCAAATCATTCAGCTCCACTTGGTTGGCTTGATCGCTTTTATGTTATGAATGCTATGGTTTTCTCGTAAAGGCATTAGTCTGCATTTCAGTTGCCACTAATGGAATTCGCAGAAAAGAAAAACTGCTTATCTGAAACAAAAAGGGGCTTAACAACTTTGCTCAATTGATTTTCAGTCAAATTTGTATTAATTAGTTGATGAGATGCAAACGCATACTACTCTTCAAAAGACGCAGATGCAAGAACATATTGTATTGATGATTTATTCAGCCCTGCTCACATCCACAATATCAAAGGTTTCAACAGTCATACTACTAAAGCCAGAAATTTGCAATGTATTGCTGCTGCTAAAAACCAACAAATTAAAGAAACAAAACTAATCGAATGAGATCTCTTAATGGAGTAAAAAAGCATCCACCAGATGAACGACAAACATTAATATACAAAATGTAAAAGAGTGAAAATTTTCAAATAAGAGGACTTATATAATTTCAAGCATATATTGGATAAGATAAGAGAATTATGCAAAGACAGCCAAAAAAAGCAATGACGTAAAGCAATATCAGGTCAAAGAGACTTACTTAATCCTTAAGTACGACGCAAAAATCTGGGGCAAGGATGCAACTCCCTCCCTGTCAAGATTATTTAGCACAAGCGAATCAAACATGGAAGCAAAAGATTCAATCACCATAAAATTATTAGAAAAAATTGGCATTTATACTCGAATAATCTCTTACTGGTCTTCAGAAGCTTCTAATTTCAACCAAACTGGAGTAGCATTTTTCTCACGTCTAATACTTGAAGCATCAAGAACAGCCTGTGCATTGATGCCATGGTCTCTACAAGCAGCAGCAGCAGCAGCCCTTTTTCTGCTCATCTTAAGTATGTTTCGAGTATTCCACAATTCTATAGCCAATAGATTATGGCCAATTTTATCATTGTGAACTTTTGAATTGTTACCAGGCTCCCTGCCTTTGGTTTTAGTTCTTTGCACTTTACGGTCAGACATATTATTTTGTTCCCTTTTGGAAACTGAGCCATGGGTGTTCAACTTGTCAGGTTTTGTTCCATTTGCTGCTTCAACAAGGCAGTTCAAAGGCTTCCAAACATCTACTTTGCCAGCCCATGTTTCAGATCCATTTTCCGAATCATTACCAGCAGCGTGGTGCATAGATGTCTCAGCAGGAGAAATCTGCATAAATCAGTAACAAATAGTTCAAGTTAGTGATCAGTGAATGTACAACCCCATAAGTACTTTGTACACACAATCAAATTAATGATCAAATGTTTAAAAATTACATTTACTACATTACCTGCCTTCTATTTGTCGAAATCTTGTTAAGCGTCTCAGGGGAACTAGAGCTCTCGGGTGTATCTTCCCAAGAATCTCTCTCTTTCTTAATGCGTCCCTCAATCGGAAAATTAGATCCCCGTGAAGCAGCAGCCTTCCTTGCAACAGCTTTTGTTCTTCTACCTGTCAGACCAGTCTGAGTTGACACACGGGGTGTACTGACAACAAGTGAAGAGAGTGATCTCTCCTTTCTCCTAACTGGTAATGAAAAAGAAGGCACAACTTCAGGTTCCTTAACTTTCCTCCTCTTAAAAGGAAAAATCTTGGCCCTCACATCCTGCAAACTATGGTCTGGCCTGCATACCACCAAGTTAACATTTGGGTGAATAAATACATAGATCCAAAAGCAACCTCATTAGCATATATGGGATGGAATGTGAGGTTAAGTGAAAGGAAAAACGAACACCAGAACACCAAAAGACCAGCAAAATTTCAGATGTGATAGAGACCTGACTGTTTACAAGTTTAACACTCTTTATAGGCACATATGGAAAAGAGAACCCCACCAAGTGACTAAAGAGTAAAATAATTTTGGATTCCTCCTTGCTTGGAAAAATGAAAAACGTAAAATGTTGCTTATGGAAATAGAACAATAGAACAAGGACTACGATAACTATCAAGTTTGGAGTTTTTATGAAACAAACTGCCGAAAGATGACACAGAGGAGAATTAAGAACTCAAATCAACTTGTCATCTTTTCTAACAAAAGAGAAATTTCTAGTTCAGAAAGCAACTTCATTATTTGATCAAAGAAGATAAAAAAGGAAAAGAAAATATAAAGGATGTGAATGCAACCAAGAAACCTCACAGTGAAATGTATGTGGGAGAGGGAGGCAGTAGTCCTGACCTACGAATCATAGATACGGATGCATTTCTTGGTTAACTAAGATGCAATATAAAACTGATTAATGCAAGGAATTAAATATTAGTAGCATTGTAGTCAGCGGGATCCTGCCTTTACAGGACATAGAATGTCTAAACAGAAAAACTTCAGAAAAAGCAGATCCTAGATATGAAATTCCTAGCTCTCAAGTCTCTAGGATCACCACTAAGTATGTGGAAAAAATTCCATTTATCTTCACAATATTATAAGGTGTATTCCAGCACAAATTATGACTAGTAGCTCTTTTCATACTCATCATCATTATTTTACATAATACTGCTATGTCCATATCCAAAGAACCCTTTTCCTTACCATTTTGCGTCTTGACCATTGCAAAAAGTTTCCATAAAGAAACAGACCGTCTTAGGCAGTAAAACAGGGTTGGCAATGCAGTAACGCACCATACACAATGTTAGAGAGAGAATCACAATTCAAGATTTTCTGGAAAGGTTAACATTGAACAATTGAACATTTCAAGGATTCAACGATTAAGCAGTATAATTAATCAAGAACAATCCTTGAGTTCTGTCCTGCAGTTTAAATTTACTTTTCAAGCCCATTAAGCTTGTGTTTTATTTGCCCTTCCTCTTCTTCGTGACTTTTCTTTTCTCATCATAGCTCAACACCATATTGTGTCTATATCATATGCGAACTTTATTAAATTGGTTATTTCTCTAGGTCAACAAATCAAGCCAAAGGAGTACACATATTATAATGATTAAAAATTCATGATTCTCTGAAAAGCAATTGCACTATAAAAAGGTAGAAGATACTTGAGTCATTTACTAGGCAAGAGAATTACAGAAAAAAGAAAAGCACGTAAGTAGACATAGTTTAAAAGTTTTAATTGCTAAAGTTGACCTACATAAACTCGACCATATCAGATGAAAGGAGCTTGGTACAGTTCATACTTCACATGTTAAAACCTCATCTCTTATTTGTAGAGAAGGGAAACTTAAGCCAAACAATTAAATCACCAGGAAGAATAGAACATTCACATCCCTTGTATCTTGGATGATGATCAATAATATTTATTTTATACCTAAAATCTTTCAAGTAGTACAACTAGAAATTCATACCACATATCCAAATTTATCAACTTCAACCATTTAATAAAATAGGGAGAAAATATCAAAACCTAAAGTTCCAAACCAGGGCACTGGAGAAACAAAGAAGGAAGAATGACTCAACCTGAGCTTCTCTATAGGAACACAACCTAGATCAATGTTGCATATAGGGCAGCAGTCAACCTCCTCATCTGTGAGCTTATTGTAAATGCATTTCCTGCAAACTGGTACGAGAATTCAAGACCAAGAATTAAATGTATACCTTATAATCAGAAACTTTGCAAGAAAACCACACCACAAAGAAATGTTAACAAACAACTCCAACAAACAGTGTCAAACATATGAAATGAATCCGATAATGCTGACATCTCTTCAGAAATTCGCCCAGTTGCCGTTTTTTGATAAAGCAACGAAAATATAGGCGACATGAATAAAGATGGTTTCCTTCCCAACATTCTGTGAGTACATAACATGTTTTATTGCATTAGCCATTATTCATACATAAGTTAGACGTATTTTTGCCCTATTACAGAACTAACCTATGATTATCATAAATCTATATGCAAATGTAACGAAGTTCAACCCAAAAAGACGGCGCTTTTTTCAATAAGAAATAAGAAAGAAATATTCAAAAAACACAGATTCTCTTCTTTGTTAGAACAAATTGCTCCAAAGTCCAACCAAACATACCGGGAGTTAATTAACCAAATACAGCAATGGGGGAGCTTCAAGAAAAAGCCAGAGATCATCTAAGTAATTAACATTATCAAGGAACTCAATTGCATCCGTCATAAATTCGTCAAAGATGCTAGTGTTAGCCTCACCTATTCTTTCAGAATACCTATTTAGAAGTACAAACCATCTCCACTCCATAATATACGCGAAACCAGCATCATCGGTTCAACCCCATCAATCAGTTTGCATAACACTACTCCATAAAGCAATTGAAAATAAAAATAAAAAATAAAAAAAAACCATCTTTCTGTTCGATAGCTGTTTTATAGATGCCTACCAATTGTAACTTGTCCACAAAGCAGTTAATTTTTCCTAACTTCAGCTGAATTCAAGAAAGTAGACTAACAAAACCCGAATGGAATCTACAAAAATAAAACAGACCAGAAATCAAATGAAATTAAGAAGATGAGACATATGTATATACAGGTGTGAAGGCATTCTGAAATGGAGGTGGCCTCCCTCAAGAGCTTGTCACAAATGGGGCATGTCATGCATCCCGCGAGCGTCTCTCTTCGAACTCTTACCACTTGCCCCGTCATCACTGCTCATTACACGCAATGGAACATGAGATTGTCGTTCATGATGATGAGTCCCACGTACGTACGACGCACAATGCGGTGAGATTCACGCGAATCGCCCAGAATCGTGACCAAAAATGGGTTTTCGAGAGATGGGTGGTGTGATTCGGCGATGAGCGAAGCGGGTATTGGTGGATTTGAAGAGAGGTCCTTGCAGTGGATGATCTGATTGAGGCGCGTAGTCCAGAGATTCAACCAAGGGGAACAACGAAACGACGAGTTTGAGAGTAGAGAGAGGGGATTTGGAGATTATGTGCGCCGTTGATGTTTTCATTGTAACATGCACGCGCTCACTCAAGTCCCAACGAGTTTCATTGAGTCAGTACCTTATTACTTTGATTACCTTATTACTTTCATCTAGTGTTGATCTTGTGGTCCTGTGTGTTGCTTGCTCTGATAACTTCGGGGTTTAATTCCGCCTGCCAAAGTGACTCAAGTAACTTATGAGGGCCGCTAAGGGCACCCCACCTTTTCATGAAGGCACCCAGTTAATGTGGGCACAAATTGATTTACACAGGGCACCCGAAAATTAAACCCAAAATACCAAAAATACCCCTAGTGCAAAAAACCCTTACACCCCACCACCACTACCACCACTACCGCCACCACCACCGCCACCACCATCACCAGAACCCCGAGCACCCGACCACCCCCACCACCACCTTCACCGAACCCGAGCACCCCACCACCTTCACCGAACTGTTGTGCAAGAACCCATTTAGTTTGAATCGACCGGTGAGAGGAATCTCCAAAATCGTGTTTTCCGTGTCTCGCCTTGTGTTTCTCCTTTGGTTTACGCTTTTTGAGGTTCGTAGGGTCGTGGTGCGAGCCGATTTCGTCTCCAAGTTAGGGTTCGGTTGAATAGTTAAAGAAATGAGAATTCGCGGTTCTCGGCCACGCGAGCCGAGAGGC
This sequence comes from Stephania cephalantha, assembly GCA_039657325.1. Classification (NCBI taxonomy): domain Eukaryota; kingdom Viridiplantae; phylum Streptophyta; class Magnoliopsida; order Ranunculales; family Menispermaceae; genus Stephania; species Stephania cephalantha. The sequence continues at coordinate 30,587,550 of CM077570.1, read as the reverse complement.
GTGCTGCGTCTCGGCCTCGCATGGCCGAGACGAAAGCTACGATTTTGGGAACTCGAAGTCTCGCCACAAAGGCGGAAGAGTTCACGGTGTCGCGATTACGCATGGCCGAAAGTACTCTAGTTCTCTCGGCGAGACATGACGAGAGCTACAATTAGTGGTAGGTAATGTGGTGTCGGTGGTGTACAATCGAGAATGTGCTCATACTCTCGGTTGTACACTCGGCGTACCATACCGTGACCTAAGTACACCTCTCGGTCCTTTAGGACCGAGACATCACCATACATCTCGGTCTGCGAGGCCGATACAATCGCGCACCCGGACAAAAACTTCTCCCAACCGCATAAAAAACACAAAAAATCGCAAAATTACCTCAAGGACGACTTCATCCGCACCGAAGCATTACAATCCTCCATTATATAGTGGAAACAACTTCGGATTTGAAGAAATTACCAAACCCTACGTTGACAAACAAATCATCATTTTCACTTGTTTTCCACAACTAAACAGTTCTAATAAACTATCATATGGTTGTCAAACATTGTTTACTCATTGTCGGATGATGTCAATCCGCAAGAATCGATAAAAAGTCGACAAACGGTGTGGATTTGTGGTTCAACCTTGTGGTGGGGTGCCTTTTTTCTTTGTCAAAATGATTTGTGAGGTTTGAATCACTATATATACAAGGGCAAAATAGTCTTTTCCACTTTTCTTTGAAATTTTTACAAAAACTTTGGGTGCCTTCATTAAATGGTGGGGTGCCCTTAGCGGCCCTCTAACTTATTACTATAAGAGAAGAGGGCCGCTAAGGGCACCCCACCATTTAATGAAGGCGCCCAGTAAATAATGTGGGCACAAATCGATTTACTTGGGGCACCCAAAAATTAGACCCGAAATACCTAAACTACCCTCGTGGAAATCCATCTCGCACCCCACCACCCTCGTGCAAACCCCGAGCACCCCACCACCCCACCACCACCTTCACGGAACTCCTTGTGGAAGAATCCATTTGTTTTGAACCAGACCGGTGAGAGGAATCCCGAAATCGTGTTCTCCGTCCCTCGCCGTGTGTTTCTCCTTCGTTGTTCGAGTTTTCTACATTTTGTAGGGTCCGGTGTGTGAGCCGATTTCGTCTCCAAATTAGGGCTCGGTTGAAGATCGTCGAATTAAGTTACATTTGGTAGAGTAGTTGTAATGTGTGTGTGACGGTTTGTAGAATGGTAAAAAATTGGGAAATCGCGGTTCTCGGCCACACAGGCCAGAGACTGTGTTAACTGTCTCGGCCAAGCATGGCCGAGACAAACATTTTCCAGATTCGAGCTTTGATTCTGTTAGGACGTCGTCTCTTTGGTCGTTGGATGCAGCTTGATGAAGTCCCCTGCTGCTGCTTTGCAACGCCAATATTATCGTTCGCCATGTCAGGTGATGAATTGGCTGATAAATTAAGAAGAGATTGATTGAATTGAGACTAACAATTAATGAAGCTAAATTTTTGGGAACTCGCAGTCTCGGCCACGAAGGCCGGAAGAGTTCACAGTGTCTCGGTTACGCATGGCCGAGAATACTTCAGTTATCTCGGCCGAGACATGACGAGAGCTACAATTAGTGATAGGTAATGTGGCGTCGGTGGTGTACAACCGAGAATTTTTTCCTACTCTCGGTTGTACCGGCGAGAGAGGTTAGAGTAGGCTCGGTCCTCTATGACCGAGACATTTCAATATATCTCGGTCTGCGAGGCCGAAACAATCGCGCACATCGACGAAACTTCGGATAACCTCATAAAAAACACAATAAATTCGCAAAATTACCTCAAGTTCAACCTCCTCTTGCACCGTAGCAAAGACAATCCTCCATTATATAGTGGAAACAAGTTCGGATTTGAGGAAATTATCAAACCCTACGTTGACAAACAAATCATCATTTTCACGGTTTACCCAACTAAACAAAGAAACTATCATATGGTTGTCAAACATTGTTACATCATTGTCGGATGATGTCAATCCGCAAAATCGACAAACGCTCGCCAAACACAATGTGGCTTTGTGGTTCAAGCTTGGTGGTGGGGTGCCATTTTTCTTTGTCAAAATGATTCGTGGGGTTTGAATCACTATATATACAAGGGCAAAATGGTCTTTTCCAGTTTTTTGGAATTTTTACAAATACTTTAGGTGCCCTCATTAAACGGTGGGGTGCCCTTAGCGGCCCTCTAACTTATTACTCTAAGAGAAGTGCTAGAATCACAACAGCATGTCACACCACGAGATACATTAACTCACAAGAGCCATCTATACGTGCTTCGTGATGCGAACATACACATATTTCAATGTATAAACGTGGGTCGAGGTTGCATGAAGGGTTTTTGTAGTCCAATGTGTGTTGTGATGTGACATTGTTGTCATTCTAGTATTTTCCTTACTCAAATAGAAAATACTAGAATAACAACAACAATGTCACACCACAAGACGCATTGGCTCACAAAATTCTTTCATGTGACCTCGACCTGCGTGTTATGCATTGGGATTTGTGTATGTCCACATCCCGAGGTGCACACAGATGGCTCTTGTGATCCAATGTGTCTTGCGGTGTGACATGTTGTTGTTATTCTAACACTTCTCTTACTCAAATATACCCCGAATTTGAATATCAACTGTTAAAGAGTCATGCTATAGGCACCCGCCGCTTATTAAGGACACCCCATTTTTTGGGCACCCATCGATTTTGTGAGGACACCCCAACATTTTACCAAAATGCCCATAATGTCAACCAACACACCCCACCACCATAACACATAAAAATGAACTCAAAATTCGTGTTCTTCTCTTTCGTGCCTTACTTCTCTCTCGCATAGCAAGCCATAATTCCTCTCATACCCCTATTCATTGAAATTTAGCAATCACAGGATGATTTTTTGTGATTTTCATGTTGTTTGGTTACACAGGGCTGAGATTCGTATAGTGGTCTCGGTAATGTCTTGTCGAGACGTGTATTAATTAAAGTGTCAGTCTATATCAACCAACACCCAAATAAGGTGGTCAAACACCAACTCGATGGATGACCACCGAGATTGTAACATATATAATTTCCAAATCTAGTAATTAGTCCTAATATCGAGGTTAATTTGGTAATATGCATGGTGCTTGTGTATTTGTGTGAATAATGTGTGTATTATATACTGTTAAGCCTAAGTTGATGAAGTAAACTTAAACAAAATGTTAAATAGTTTAAATAAAGAATAATGGCGGTTTGGTAAATAGTAAACATAGGGTTATGTTAGAGATTTGAAAAGAAATGATGGATTTAATGTCGACTAGAGGATTATCCTAAAACTTTAACAGATTAAGATTAGATGTAGAGCTTGAATTGTTCAACCAAACCCTAATCTCATAAGCTTACTATTTAAACCACATTAAATGCATGTAGCCAATTTGGCTTGAATAAACAACAAAGAGAATTTGAGGAGGAGACTGTAAAAGACTAGTGTGATGGATTGGTAGAGGAGAGGGACCAACATCATATCTACAACAGCTAGGTAATAATCTTGCCTCATCTTCTCTAACTTCATCACTTTGATTTGTTTGATTTTTGGAATGGAATGCATGATTTTTCATATGGTTTTAGGGTAGGAGATGAACCTTATGGTTTTAGTTGTGATTTGGGTCATCTCTACCCCACTCTTTTTTATTTACAAGTAAATTTGTGGTTGGGATAATGTTTTCCATGATTTGTAGTGAATGGTTGTCAATCCATGTTTTCAATTCATGATTTTGGTTCGGATCTTATATTTGAAGAATGGAAATGTTTATGTGATTTCTAGAACTGGTATTCGAGAACTAAAGGGCCTTAGTAAGGAGTATCCACTTAGTAGTAACCTTAATGTTCCAACACTACCATGTCAGGACTAGCACTTCTATGACCCACTGTGAGATACCTGTCCCAGAGGATTGATCCAGTGGAGGACGATGAGGATGCAACTTCCAGACGACGACATTGATTTCCTTATTCTACTTATCTTCTTTGTCTCTGAGTAATATTATGTGAGGTCTTCTATGTAACTCTGGTAATAGTGATATACCTTGTGATTAATGGTAATATATTTTGTGTTAGTGGTGGTGCTATACTTTGTGCTTTAGTGTTATAGTTTGGTACAATTGCTATACAATGGTGATGTTTATTCTACTTTTATGCACTCTGCCTGATGATAATTATATATTGCGTTTATTTTTATATTGATTGTCCAATTTATGCTTATATCAATTCCTTTATACTTCACGTGGTATATTTGTTTTGTTGAAAATCCGACTTCATTTTTAAACCTTGAGGACAAGGTTTGGAATGAGTTTGAGGGTATTTTAGGTGAAGTATGACAATGATAGCAAAGAAAGTACGGAAATGAAAGAAAGGTAAAAGATAAGTCAAGAATTGATCCAAAAAAGTTCAAACTTTTTATCCGATATTCAAGTAAGTTGACGAAATTTTACAAATTTCTTTTGAATTCAAGTAAGTATGAATTTCATTTTACTTTATTTTTAGTAAAGAATGATAATGAAAATGAATATAATAATAGATTTTTGAATGGAAATGATATTTTCATTACCCAAGTGAAAGAAGAAATGAGTTAGAAACCAATGAATTTCTATAAGTTAGAAAGAATATTTTCTTCAACTTTAGTAGATAGTGAGAGTGTTAAAAACAGTTTACAAAAATATTTATATAGAGTTCTATAGATTACATAAGAAATGGAGTATGGAGTCGATATTGGGAAAAACGTGAGAATGTCCATAGGAAATGGAGCAGAGACTCAAAAGCAAAAACAAAATATATATAAGATAAAGAAATAATTAGGATGAAATAGAAAAGAAAAATGAGAGATGAAAGAGATGGATGTTCTTAAACTCTTCAAAGAACAAATTTAACACGAGTACTTAAAGCTAGGGTTAAGAAAAATGTTTCTTAATCTAACACATTTTAAACGATATATTTATTGTATCTTGGCAAAATTCCTATTGATTTTGATTGTGGTGCTATTATAAAGTATTTTCTAAAATTAAAATTAATCTAGTGGTTTTTATGTTTTGAGATTCTATACTAGTCATCGTAAGTGTGGGGGCATGTGCCTTAGATCAATCTACAAACATCGTTTATCTTATAATTTTAGTTAATAAAATTGAGGTTTTCATTTGTTGTTTTATTATAAGTTATTACATGTTTACCTTATAGTAAGATCCATGGGTATTTCTTGAAATATCCTAAATGTCCTTAGTCGATCATTATATTTAGGAACTATAATGAATTAAGACTAGTGTGAATCTTAATTGATGGTTATGTGATGATCATGCGTATAGGGATACGAATTGTGATCATTAGTACTTGTTAGGGAACAAGGTACTGGATCGACCCGCTATGAGAACACCACATAGATTAAGTAGTAGGTGTTACTCATGATAAGTATATAATTTAGTCATTCGACTTGAAATTACCATAGACTTCAATATTAGGAGCATGGTAATTTGACGCAATCAAACGTTATCTTTAACCAGCCGATTATAAAAGATTATGATTGGTTACCATGTTAATAATATGTGAAGGTATGTAATTAAGATAGAATTTGTCACTCTCGTATAGAGAGAAATATCAGTGGATCCCTTGATATGATAGACTGATAATGGCCAAGTCCATTTGAGTTGATATGATCAATATCACTTGGATGTTTTCAGTTTACCTAAAGATTGAGACTAGTATGATTGAACATTAAGGGTGACTTTCCATGCCTTATGTTTAGTCAAAGGATATCGCACGATAAAAGGATATGATATATGATATTTTTTAGGTCGTGTCGATTTTGATATTCATGCTACTTGAGTAGTCATAATGCTTTGCTAGAGACCGCTTATGAATTGTGTACCAAAATGGTTTTGAATTAGTGATTTTTACTTCCCGTTATAATTAAATTAAATAAATTAAAGTAAAAATAATAATAAAAACCATTGAAAGACTTTTTCCTAAAGGAGTTTGATAAATCCCCGTAGAGACGATCCCACTTACCACTACCACAAATTTAAAAGTATAATAAAGGTAGAAAACTTATTGTACACGCTCGACACGTGTCAATTTTTGGCATCGTTGTTGGGGATTTTTTATAATTTGTTAGGATTTTTAGGTGTTGTATGGTCTATCTACTTCGTCGTTCTAATTCTACATGATCCTTATTTAACGACCCGTTACCTTAAGCAGGTGATTAGTGTTAACTTGAATCCTAATTAACTCGAATTAGGCTCATGGTTAAGTCTGGTGTACCTCAATTATCGTCTGCATGAGTTTGTATGATGATTTGTGTTTGTGTTATATGTTTAAATGAATTTATAGGTATTAAGAAATTAATACAAGCCTATAATTGGAAAATAAACAATTAATTGATAAATTTTCGATACATTAAGTGCAACGAGGGGGTCGTGAAATGAATGTGCACACCTGAGAATACTCGTAGGCGTGTCCGGTGATTTTATCGGTGATAACATACACGATATATATATATAATTCATATATAAATATATATAAATAAAAATATAGGTTTAATTTGATTATAATGGATTGTTGGATTGCGTCGAGATGAGCGTAAGTGGAGATTGTGTTAAGGTGTGTTTCACTTTAACATAATAGTCACTTGATCAGCCTCGAGGTAGCACGATGCGTATCTCGAAAAAACACATATATATAAATCAAAAACACTTTATTCACTGTTCGATTGATCAAGTGAGAGGAGATGCAGCTGAGGGTTTGGATTGTAGGAAAATTGATAAGGAGAAGGATAGTTGTGTGAATTTGAAGTGAAAAATGAGGATTAAACCTCAGTTGATCATGTGATCATCACTGTTGGTAAGTGTTAGTTTTCAAGTTGAAATCATAAGTAGAGGATAAATTTGTGTTAATTGTTGTTGTTAATGATTAGAAATGAGTTAAAGACCTCATTGGAGGCCCTCTCTGATGTTGTGGGGAGTGTTATGATGTTATTGTTGAAAGTGATTGATTGAACAGGGGCTGCTGACCTGTTCTTTGTTGGAACGCCTAATGATGGAGTGCGCTCCATGTAGTAGGGAAGTGCGCTCCTATCATGAACTAAGAGGAACCCAGTTTGTGAAGCGCACCCTACCAAATGGTGGAGCGCGCCCCCACATAAAAAAAAAACATCAATAATATTGAGTTTTACTTGGAAATTTCTAAGGGTTTATGGGTTGGTTTAAGGGTTCTAAATATAGACCTATATTGACCTTAAATGGTTTATGATAAGTTCTCAAATACGGGAGAAAGTCGAGAGACCCAAAAAGTTAAGAAGTTGTAACGAAACCTAAACGAGGTAAGTGGAACTCGTATTGTTGGGGCATGTGCCTTAAATTAATCTACAAACATTTTTTATCTTATAGTTTTAGCTAATAAAATAAAGGTTTTCATTTGTTGTTTTATTATAAATGATTACATGTTTACCTTATAATAAGATTCATGTGTATTTGTTGAAATATTCTAAATGTCCCTAGTCGGTCATTATACTGGGAAATATAATGAATTAAGACTAGTGTGGATCTTGATTGATGGTCATGTAATGATCATGCATATAGGGATACAAATCGAGATCATGAGTACTTGTTAGGGAACAAGGTACTACACCAACCTGCTATGAGAACACCACATGGATTAAGTCATAGGTGTTACTCATGATATGTATATCATTTAGTTATTCGACTTAAGATTACCATAGACTTCAATATTAGGAGCGTGGTAATTTGACAGAATCAAACATTGTCTTTAACCGAACGATTATAAAAATTGTGATTGGTTACCATGTGAATAATATGTGTAGGTGTATTATCAAGATATAATTTGTCTCTCTCATATAGAGAGAAATATCAATGGATCCCTCGATATGATAGACTGATAATGGCTATATCCATGTGAATTGATATGATCAATGTCACTTGGATGTTTTTAGTCTACTTAAAGATCGAGATTAGTACGATTGAACATTAAGGTTGACATTCTGTGCTTTATGTTTAATCAAAGGATATCGCATGACAAAAGGATATGATATACGTTATTCATTAGGTTCTATCGATTTTGATATTCATACTTCTTGGATAGTCATAATGCATTGGTAGAGACAGTTTATGACTTGTGTACCAAAATCGCTTGGGTTCACTGCCTATGTCGCATGAACCTATTAGGTCGCACACAAAGAATGACTTTGCGCAATTTTAATTGGTCCAGAGTAATAAATTTTATATGATAAAATTCATGACATAAAAGCCTTTACAATTAGTTATATGATAACTTATTAATAGGGGTTTATGTGTAATTTGCTTAAATTGACTGAATACAATAGTTGTATTACGAATATGTTTTTTTTAAGTGAGCTTATCTACACATATAAATATAGGTTGAAAACCTAAAACAAAATAAAATTTCGTTTTTGCTATTGTCAAGTTCTCTGGATTCTGGGAGAGAAAGAGAAAACGTTTTCAATGTTTCTTGGGGCTAGCACTCCAAATTGTGGTCACCGTTCATGTATGAATTTTTGATAGAGGACGCGCACTTGAACGTCTTGGAAATCGAACAATCAGATAAAGAAATCCTGGATTAAGGTATGGTTTACTTTTGTAGTTTTTGTTTAATGAAACTTATTTTCGATCCTGTTGGGGGTTTTCAAAAATTGTCTTGAATTTTCTGTTGCATATGAACCCCAAAACCCAATAGCCTAAACCATAATCAAGATTCGTTAATCCCTAATTAGCCATAATTACCAATTTAAAAATTTTGGGATTTGACAATCTTCCCAACTAATAAAAATTTTGTCCTCGAAATTAAAATTGAAACTAAATTTACCTGCGCTAAAAGAGATCCGGAAAATGCCCTCGTATATACGCCTCTCATTCCCATGTCAACTTTGAGTCACCATGAAATTACCACTTAACCAAGATGAGTGGGATTTATTTTGACGCTTTTGGATTTTCATATCCATAATCAATATAGGTGGCTCTTCATATGAGACATCACCCTGCAAATCGAACTGATTCTATTCAACTATATGATGTGAATCAGGTTCCTTCCACGTGAGCATAGACACGTGAAAATACATCATGAACTCTGACTAACTAAGGCGGTAATGAACATTTATAAGTAACCTTCTCGATTCGTTTCACAATCTCAAAGGAGGGAGAGAGCTTTCTTTTCAGTCCAAACCTTTAATGGCCTTTGCAAGGGGAGACTTTTAAATAAACCAGTCTACTTCATTATATTTTATAACCTGGTGATATAGATCATAATAAATTTTGTACCTTTCCTGAGTCGCTTTCAATCTTAGATGAATTTCCTAAACAACTTCACTGTTATCTCAAACCATTTGTGGCCCCAACTCTACCAAATCCTCCAGTTCAGCCCAACCGATAGGAGTACGATAAAGTCTCCCATACCATGCCTCAAACGGAGCCATCTTAATACTGAATTAATAAATGTTATTATAAGAAAACTCATACAAAGGTATGTATTCTTCCCACGAACCTCCAAATTTCAGTACATAAGCCCTGACCGTGTCCTCCAACACCTGGATCAGCCTTTCAGTCTGACCATCCACCCGTAGATGAAATGCAATACCGAAATGAAATTGACTGCCGAACTATTTTTGTATACACTGCCACAACCCCGATGTGTACCGAGCATTACGATCAGAAACTATCGTCAATGGCACTCCATGCAAGCGAACCACCTCTCGCCTATACAACAAACTCAGCTGTATAAAGGTAGCCGAAATGGACATAGGAAGAAAATGAGCAGATTTCGTCAGTCTATCAACAATAACCTAGAGTGCATCATGTTTCTTTCTAGAAGTAGGCAGATAAGTAATAAAATTCATTGCAATATGTTCCAATTTCCATTGCGGTATAAGAAATGGCTGCAATATACCCTCAAATTTCTGCCGATCGGCCTTAACTTGTTGGCAAATTTCAGATATTCTTTCATAGTCACCCACATCAGTTTTCATTCTGGCCACCAATACAATCACTTTATATCATGTTGCATTTTGGCCCCGCCAGGATGAATGCTACATTTAGACCGATGAGATTATCTCAATATCTCATCCCAAATCTCAGTCACCGATGGAATCCAAAGTCTGCCTTTAAGCCTCAAACTCTAATTTGCAGACTCAGCCCAATCTAGTTTATTATTGTCAACATCAAACCCCTTGAACTTTCATAATCCGCATTACTTTGATAACACTATATCACTTTCTGAATATAGACATTTTGTACTACAAACTGAGCACAAATCAGTTCATCATCGCATCAGGAGTCTCTAAAAAAGTCATAGCGATGACTATTTCGAGTAAGTCATACTCATAAGTCAATCGACTAGCTGCCCGCAGTGTTTCAACAGTCATCTTGCTCAATGCATCAGCAACAACATTTGTTTTACTCATATGGTATTCAAGACTAGAATCAAAGTCTTTCAAAAGTTCAAACTATAGCCTTTGTCTCATATTTAACTCTTTCTGAGAGAACAAATACTTCAAACTTGTATGATCTGAAAATAGCGTGAAGCTTTCCCCATACAAATAGTGTCTCCACCTTGCCATTCTGCATTAACACATAGCCTAAACCCACTTTCAATGCATCAGTATAAACTGTAAGCCCTTTCCCCAGTTCAGGCAATACAAGGACTTGTGCTGAAGTCAAACACTTCATTAATTCCCAAAATGTAGCATCGCATTCATTTGACCAAACACATGGAACATTTTTCTGAGTTAATTTTGTAATTGGCACAACAATCTTAGAAAAATCTTTCACAAATCTATGATAATATCCAGCCAAACATAGAAAACTCTGTTTCTCTGTCACCATGGTAGCTTTCGGCCAACCAATGATAGCCTCAATCTTGGCTTGATCAACCGGAATTCCTTCCGTACTAACCATATGACCCAAAACTTTACCTCAGACAACCAAAACTCACATTTGCTAAATTTGACATATAGCCTATGATTTCTCAAAGTTTGGAGAATAACTCTAAGATGTTGTTCATGATCCTCGTGAGTCTTAGAGTATATCAAGATATCATCAATGAAGACTATCACAAAATGATCCAGATATAGCCTCAACACTCTCTACATCAAATCTATAAACATCACTGGAGCATTAGTCAACCCAAATATAATAACAACAAATTCAAAATGACCATATTTAGTACTGAACGCAGTTTTCTACACATCATCTTCACAAATCCTCAACTGATGCTAACCAGAACAAATATCAATCTTGAAAAGAATTTGGCACCGTTTAGTTGATCAAACAAATCATCAATTCGAGGCAATATATATTTACTACGAATAGTGAACCAGTTCAACTGTCTAAAATCAATGCAAAGCCTCAAACTACCATCCTTCTTTTTCACAAAAAAGAGTAAGACGCCTCACAATGACATACTCTGATAAATAAACCCTTTATCAAGCAGCTCCTCCAACTTAATTTCAGGTACCTTTGTAGTAATAGTTTCAACAAGAGTTTCCATTTCTTCCACAGTGGCTAGCCCGCCTCTAATTAAAAGCAACCTAGACGATGTTCAGGTGATGTAAAAACCGAACAACCCAGAATGTAAAAGAACACAGTCTTATGGAAACAATCCAATTATGCCTAATAAGCCGCTAGCCAATCCATTCCCAACAACACATCAAACTCCAAAAATACCAACATACGTAAATTAATGGCCATCTTGTGTCCGAAAATCTCAATAACACACTTCTTACACAAAAAAGTGAGGATACACCTTATCCCCAATTAATGTGTTGAGGACAAGATGAATATGGACTCGCATCGGAGTTAACTCTAACTCAATCGCCACAAATTGAAATCGTACCTTTAATGAGATTACGATTTGCATATGAATCTTGTTCAGTCACCACCTGAACGCGTTCCTTGATATGTTGTTGAACGTGTGACATACGAGAAGACGGTTCGAAGAGTTGTGACCACATAATCTTGTAATGTCCTTTCTTTCCCCACCTTAAACACATAACTGCACTTGAATTTCGAGGATAATCTTCGCTAATTGCTTTCCACCCCCAAAACATGTAATTGTAGGTTTACTACCAAGAAAAGATGCCTTACTAGTTGTAGATATCTGATTCAAGGCCTGTCCCTGAGATCCTCAACCCTTACCTCCACTCTTCTGCGACTGAGATGCATCACTACAACCTGAAGGCTGAAATGATTATGATCAAGTCCGTCTTGATTCTGTTAAGGGTCAACTCCAAGGGTCAACTAATTGTGCTCAAAAAAGGATTATAATGTACACATGATGGAACAAAAGGTGTCGTTGGTGAAAATGATAGTCCTCCACTATTCTCTTTCTTTTAAGACTTAGGGTCAAATCTGGATGTAAATCTTTTCTTACACTCAGAACTTGAGCCCTGTCTTAACTCCACGATGTCCTGATACATCATTATTCGCGCTGGAGAGCTAGTGTAGTCACAGAAGCTCAAGCACTATCTCGAACCTCTTGCAGTGTGTCCAGCTTAGTCGCTAATATAATGGTGCTAAAATTTTTCTGCCTTTCTTTCTGTGACATTCCACTAGCCACGAATGAATTAGCCTAAACCAAAACTGCAACAATCGACTTAACTTTGGGATGAACTGCAGAGGGATCATGCTCCTCCTGAGTGGCCGGAGTAGCAGTAAGAAATTTCAAAGCAACATGAACTACAGGTGGCTACCACCTATGCTTGTAAAATACTCAGCAACTTTGACATTTGCCCAACCAAGTTCTCAAACGTATTTGAATCCACGCGTTGTAGATCCTTATTGCCCAGGCCAGATCCCTGACCATGCTCTTGCTATCCACTCATAATTTTTTGCATTAAAAACTGCTAGAAAAATGGCTCAGCAAGCCTATATCCATCGATATCTCGATAATATAAAACATATATAAAACATTCATAAAGTCTTTAAACTTTTTAACACAGTTCCATTGCGTTACTTCCCAACTAATCCCTCACTTAACCTCAATTTTAAATATTCTTTTAGAATCCTAGGCTCTGATACCAACATTGTCAGACTCCACCCAATTAGGGCATCTAATTATTCTAGATTACCTTAATCCTCTAATAATCTAGCGGCCTTAACCTCACCATAAATAAATAATTAAAACCAATTCAAAGTAATCATCAAATATCATAATTTATTAACCATAAAGGATTCTAAAGTAAATATCAAACCTCAAAATTCTGTAAAATTTGATTGATTACATAATCCCAAGATTCTATAAACATTTTTTGACAACACCTCCTCTATTTTTAAGCCTACTCCGAAAAACTCGGCCTTCAAAAGTTTTCAACAAAACCTGCTTAGCTTGGTGTAAATGCCAGAGGACTCACAATCCACCCATAACAACTTATTTGCATCAACTGAATATATATTAATTTTAACCTAATTTAAAAGATCAAAATCTTAAACTAACATTACCTTCACTCCAAAATTATCGTAATTCGTCCTAAAACTGTTTCAAGCAATCCCATGGAGACCCTAACCGCACACAAACCCAAAAACCCATTTATACAATACAATATATCAAAACAATGCATACATAGAAAGAAAGGAATTAATCAAGTCACTGAAAGCCTAACAGCTTTCCCTTTCCGTTGTCGTCGCTCGCACCTGTCATTACCTAATTATAAAAATTTGATAATGTTAGATAAGTAAATCCCACACTATCTAGTATACCTATAATAATCAAATACATAATAATACAATGAATTAAATGAACTATATATTCCAAGGAATTTCAATACAACCGTAAACTCATCCCTTTTATGTTATCCTACTACAATCAATTGATATTTTCTTAAAGTGGCAAGTAAACAGTAATAATGACTCATGAACATAGAGGATAACAAAATGAGTCTCGTTCCTCTAGATTATGGGAGTATGATCTAGTTCAACGTGATCTCATGATAACCACGTAATGCAAAATATCAGTGACTTCAGCCCCTCAAGCATAATATAGTGCTCTCCCCTATAACCATGGAATAGTAAACATTATAAGGAGACTTGAATCGCCTTTATCTTTCCCCCCGTGTATGCACATACAATAAAAATGCAATATCAAGGATCAATGCAATTTATATGAAATTATAATCATACAATGTAAATGTTACAATTGGATTTAATTAACCTTACATACACGATACCGTAAAACTTTGCGCTCCACGTCAGTAAAATAGTTCCTACGGGGTTCCAATTACGGTCCTACAATTCATTTACAAGTCTGGTAAGATTCCACAACAATTCCAAGATTTTTTTAATTTATTATATTTCGATTAGTCCCGTCTCGACTTAAAACCCCCGGAATCACTTCAGACTAAGTCCTCGAATGTTTGGATCCCACTTTTGACTGCAAATTGTGGTTCAAAATTGAGAATTAACTTAAACTAGGCTTGAAATTATTTTCTCAATTTCTAATATTTTTGGGTATTGTAACACGCATTACGAGGCAAAAATCTTAGTACCCATCCTTAAGAAAATTCCAAAATCTTTATTTTTTATAAAAATCCCCAATTTCCATTACTTTATCCAAAAATCCCATTTTTTATAATTTCCTTATTTTCCAAGGAATTTTTTCATTCATTTTTCTCAAATTTAAAACATTTTTATTTTATTTTAAGGAGGATGGGTTTCATCTTGGACCGGGCTCGGTTAAACCCTGGTTTGGGATAACCCATCATTTCCTACATTGGGATCAAAGTAGAGCTTCTGCTATATTTCGGTTACCAGCAATTTTTTTTTTCTTTTTTATCAATTCCTCATCTCCTTTGTCTATCTATCAACCAACAAAACAACAATAACCTCAAGAACTCTCTCTAAACTCGAATTTTAAATCAAAACAGTCTCCTAATCCGTCCCATACATCACAGTCCATAAAAAATCAAAACTTGATTACCACAACAAATCACCATAGCTCATCTTCTCAATTGAACCAAAAACATAAGAGAGAGAGAGAGAGAGAGAGAGAGAGAGAGAGAGAGAGAGAGAGAGTGGAGGTGATGAAATGAAGAAGACGATGCAACGAAGATGAAGGATAGTTCCTGTTTGATCTCGATTTTGATTATAAATCAACAGGGGTAGGATAAATGACCAAAATTCCCCTTAATATTTATCCTCTACAATATACCCCAATGCCCTTTAGGTATTTTTTCCTTTTTTATTTATTTCATATTTATCTCCTCATTTTATGTCCAAATTAAACCCTAAAAAATAACCTAATTCGACCAAAAATTGGAGAATTTACTATTGCACTCCAAAACTCTTGAACAACCCATCTCGTACGATAGTTCAAGTCAACATTTTAACTCTATCGGGACTCATTTCGACACGTATCTCGAGATAAAACCCTGCGAAATATCGAATTTACTCGGTTAACTTGAAATTCACAAAATAAAATAATATATAGTACACTACACTAGACACACATCACATGATAATAAAATTACTTAAAAATCTCGATTTCACCGGTCCGCAGCTTTCGACTCGTGTCCTAACAATAATTAAGATTCGTTAATCCCTGATTAACCATAATAACCATAATTACAAATTTTAAAATTTTGGAATTTGACATTGTCGACCAACATGTGGAATATGTGGTTGTATTCTCGAGTGACTGGAGAGTACGACTCTGTAATTAAATTCGAATTTGAAATCAAGAGTACGGTTGCATGTTACCTATTAGAATTATATTTAATTATTTATTGTTTATATCAATTTCATTGCCTGAATAAATATGTTTTGGATTCATATTGCTATTCATTAACTTATTATTATTAGTTGATAATTGATGTATTTACGAGCATCACTTACTTAGCAAGTCGGAGTGCTCACTCCCTTTAACATTTTAAGTTCACACGCCAGCGTTTCAGCTTAAGGCAATGAGAAGGCTTAGGATTTTATTTGTCTTCTTAGCGATGCAATGAACCTTCTTTTTGAATATATAATGTTTGAGTTACATTATTGTAATATAATAGGGCGGGAGGTTTTATAAATATGTTTTGGTTTGGATAAACTCCGAAGTTATGTATATCGTCATTAAAATTAAATGTTTAAATATAATCTTAGAAGCTTTCCTAGATCAATATATGCCTACAAAAAAATTAGTACTTATATAAGACAAATCACTGTCGTGAAAATAAAAGACGATGAAAACTTTAATAAATTTTGGTATAAATCTCAAAGATTAATTTTATCTTGTCTACAACAAGGATACGCCCAAAACACTTTATTAGAATACTTTTAAGAACATTTTGAACAAAGGCTATTAGATATCGTATGTGTTGGATCATTATTCGATGTCACACCAACCTTAGCAAAAGAAGCTATTAATAAGATGGCCAAACAATCTAAAGAATATAGTGAAAAGATCGACACATCAAGAAAGAAACTTTATGAGGTCAATAATAAAACAAGTAATAAATTTGATGAAAATATAGAAAAAATATCTAACATGGTTAAGTTATTATTAAAAGATAGATCAAATCAAGTTAAACTATGTAGATTTTGTATTGAAGTTACACATCCTACGGATGCGCGTCCTACTTTACAAGAAGGTAACAATAAAGAGGTCAACGCGGTTATTAATCAATATTCTGGTCCTCATAGAAACCAATATAATAACAACAATTATTACAATGAAAAACCAAATTCAAACCTTAGCTATGGTCCAAAAAATCAAAATTATACCACTTATAGACCGAGAGCACCAACAAAATCAACATTAATGCGACTACCTCAACAAATCATTCAATCTATGCAAGAAAATTTAGAACAAATATTACATAACTTTATGACCCAAAGTCATCAAAACTTTACGCAAGTTCCTCAAAACCAAATGAAAATCGATATATCTATTAATGAGCTGAAAAGTTAATTAAGTCAAATGACTATACAAATCAACAAGTTAAATAATTAAACTAAAGTATCAAATCAAACTGCAAACACTACTAACCAAGCATAAGTTAACGCTTTATTTTGTGAAAATGGAAAAGAAACACGTACGCAATGAAAAACACCAAAAAGAGGAAAAAAGAAAAATAAAGTGCATAAAACAATAGAGCAAGAAGAAGAATAAATGATGGCTAATGTCATTCCCACTAGGGAATGAATGGCTGAACAATTGAAATACACACTTTTCTATTTCTACCATTTCACAACGATTAGCAAATTAGAGGATAATAATATTTATGAATCGAATGAAGATATACACTCTATTTCTACCGTTCCACAATGATTAGATAAAAAAATGAAGGAAAAAACTAAGGAAGACTTATCTGAATCATTTAAGAAAATAAAAATTAATGAAATTTTAATGGAGTTAAATCATGATGAAGTTACTAAAGAACTCCATGAGTTTAAAGACAAATTTTTAAAAGAATCTAATGGAAACTTAGGACAAAAGATGTCATCAATAAAGAAGAGAATGCCTGAGAAATGTTTGTTATACCCATCATAATAGAAAATTCTTCTATTGATTTTGTTATGTGTAATCTTCGAGCATCAATTAATGTAATATCACTTAAACTTTATGAATCATTGAAAATAGGATCATTAACTAATACGCTTATTAATCTTACTTTAGCAGAAAATACAATTACTAAACCGTATGGATTATCAGAAGACATTTTATTACAAGTACACGACTTAGTATTTTCAGTTCACTCTTCACCCAATCCTTTACCTATACTATTAGGTCAACCTTTTCTTATAACGGCTAGGACTAATTTAGATATTTCTGAAGGAACTATGTCTATGGAGTTTGAATATAAAATTGTTAAATTCAAAATTAATAACGAAAATAATTATGACACCTATGAAGAATATGATGATTTCAATTAAACTATAAAAGAAGTTCCAAAGAAAGAAGAGGTTGATAACACTTCAAAAAAAAGAAACAATTCAAGAATGGAGAGTTATGCAACCAGATAATGGAAAAATTATTAACATGCTGAGAGCTTCTAAATCCAAGAACAATAAGAAAAAGAAAAATCCATATTTAAGCCCTGTGAAGCTTAATGATCCTAGAGGTACACTTGCACATCAAAATCAAATGGGCTTGGTGTTGGGTCGAGGGGTTCATACGTAGCAAAACATTCAAAATAATTTTTGAAAAATCCCAATAGGATCGTAAATAATTTATATTAAACTAGATCTACAAAAGTAAACCATACCTTAATTTGTGATTTCCTTCTCTGATCGTTCGATCTCCAAGACATTCAAGTGCACGTCCTCCATAAAAAATCCACACATAAAAACGGTGACCACAATTTGGAGTGCTAGCCCCAAGAGAGATTGAAAACGTTTTTCTTTCTCTCCTAAAATCCATAAAACTTGAAAATAGTAAAAACAAAAATCTTATTTCGTTTTAGGGTTTCAACCTCTATTTATATGTATAGATAAGCCCTCACTTAAAATCCTATTCGTAATACAACTATTGTATTTAGGCAGTTTAAGCAAATTACACATACGCCCCTATTAATAAGTTATCATATAAAAAAACATAAGGGCTTTTATATCTTGAATTTTATCATATAAAACTCATTACTCTGGACCAATTGAATTTTTGCAAAGCCATTCTTTGTATGCGACCCAATAGGTTCATGCGACGTTGATAGTGAACCAAAACCATTTTAGTACATAAGTCATAAGCGGTCTCTAGCAAAGCATTATGACTACCCAAGTAGCATGAATATCAAAATCGAAACAACCTAATGAATAACATATATCATATCCTTTTGTCGTGCGATATCCTTTAATTAAACATAAGGCATGAAAAATCACCTTTAATGTTCAATCGTACTAGTCTTGATCTTTAGGTAAACTGAAAACATCCAAGTGACATTGATCATATCAATTTACATGGACTTATCCATTATCGGTCTATCATATCGAGGGGCCCACTGATATCTCTCTATATGAGAGGGACAAATTCTATCTTAATTACACACCTTCACGTATTATTCACATGGTAACCAATCACAACCTTTATAATCGTCCGGTTAAAGACAACGTTTGATTGTGTCAAATTACCATGCTCCTGATATTGAAGTCTATGGTAATCTCAAGTCGAAGGACTAAATGATATACCAATAATGAGTAACACCTATGATGTGGTGTTCTCATAGTGGGTTGCTCCAGTACCTTATTCCCTAACAAGTACTCATGATCTCTATTCGTATCCCTATACACATGATCATTAATCAAGATTCACACTAGTCTTAATTCATTATAGTTCCCAGTATAGTGACTAACTAGGGACAATTATGATATTTCAATAAATACCCATGGATTTTACTATAATGTAAACATGCAATCACTTATAACAAAACAACAAATGAAAACCTCAATTTTATTAACTAAAATTAAAAGACAAATAATGTTTGAAAATTGACCTAGGGTACATGCCCCAACACTTGGTACTTCAGAGTATACTGTGATACGAGTTTTAATTCAAATCTCATACCCATACATTTTTTTCTACATACTCAATTGGAATTGAATTCACTTACTTTTGAATGAGTTTCTTTATCGTATGGTAATTTAACTCAACCAATAGGAGTGGTCACGGATGTGTCAGTTTAAGTGAAGAACTACACCATACCCACAGACTTTTCACTCATGCCACACTTTATTAATGAATGTCCTCCTTTAATTTTCGGATGACCTTTCTTACCCACTACTCAAGCTGTTATGGATATTCTGAACAAAATAATCACTAACGATTAATGGTCGAGCACTCACTTTTTGGAATTGCAATAGAGTGGATAATCCTAAATTCAAGTTTAGAGATCCAACCTAATTCTAGAATGGTCCAGTTATGTTTTTATTCTCTCAGTTTTTGACTCTTATATTGGAAATATTTTTGGAATTTAAACTCTAAAGTAATTTCGATTAAGGGGAAGTGATCGAGTTATTTTTGCTTATATGGATTTCATGCAAGTTGTATTATTCACTAGCTTATTTGTTTATGTATTTATTTAATTAATAAAAATATTTAGTTAGTTACATATCCTAATCAAACTTTCAAAATTTTAATCAATTCTACCTTAATATAAGTTTTTATCAATGATGTATAAGTTAGTTATTGAATATATTGCAAAAATATTAACTTAGGCCTGGCGATTCCCCAGCCAATCAAAATAACACTGGAAATCGTTGGCAAAATCAGTGATAGTAACCAGTCAATTAAGTGAAATATAGAGCCTAACGAATCCCCTGCGATTCGCCACTTCAAAGGAATCACTGCTCAAATAGGTGGGTCACTGCACCTTACAATCCACTGATTCACCTAGAGATTTCTCCGCGATTCCACTTAATATATGAATCGCTGGGCACGATTTTTGGTTTTTTTTGAAAAACCCTAAATCTTCACAAACACAAACTCATTCACACACCAAACTGTTGCAACCATTTACACAATTCTTAATTTCTTTTGCTTAGATTCAACCATCCTAAGCTCAAACTCAAAGTATGTAAGTGATTTTCACCTCAACATAGTTCCATTCAACCAAAAATCTTCAATTTTAAGAGTGTTGAGCTAAAATGGTTTTTGAGATTTCGGCCTACAGCTTGGAAGAATGGTCTAAAGGAGTTCAAGAGCTTTAATCTTGAGAGATTCACTCTCAAGAATGTAATTACACCAACCCTAGCTCTTTACCTTAACAAATTTTTAGTTTGAAGGATTTTTACAAATTTGTCAATGCTTTTTGAAATTGTTTTATTGAAATTCATTCTATTATCTTGAACCAATGACTTCATTGACTCCAATAGATTAGGCATTGCGATTACATTGATCGTTGGTTTACAAATTCAACAATTTCAAAATTTCGGTATATTTAGACCTATTTGTAAATGGTTTGAAAAATCGAGTTTAAAATGAGTTTACAATGTCAATGTGTCGACAACATTCAAAATACTTGTACTTCCTCATCTTCAGATACAAAAATTAATGTATTAACAACACATGAAGAACTAATTCTTGAAATAGGTGAACAAATAACAGACCCAACCCTAAAATATAAATATTTTATTAAAATATTAAATTCTAACAACATCGACGACCTAGACACCTCAAAATCAAAATCCAAATTTCAAAATTACATAAAATTGCATGATAATTCTTATACAATGTAGACGATTCTGCAAGAGGTTAATAAAAAACATCAAACCCCTGTATCTACGATTCACTCTTTACAACATGAAGTAAATCAATTAAAAACATAAATAAAAACTTTAAAAGAGTGAATGACTAAACTAGAAAATGATAATATCAATTTAGAGACTTTATCTGTTTACGATAATAATGTTTTTATAGAAACACTTACCCACTCTATTCATCAAAGATGGATTAATCCTATTACTTTAAAAATTAAAGATTTTAAATATACTGGCAATGCTTTAATAGATTCAGGCGCGTACTTAAATTTTATATGTGAAGGATTAATACCTCTTCATTATTGCGAAAGAACAAATAGTAGGATCTCTACAGCAGAAGGAAACAAATCCATTATCAAGCTAAAAATTCCTTTGGCCCATATATGCCGAAATGCTATTTGCATACCTACATCATTTATAGTTGTTAAAGATCTTCAGCACGATTTGTTATTAGGAACTCCATTTTTACAAAAAATACAACCATTTTCCGTTACCACTTATGGTATAAAGTCTACCTTTGAAAACGAAGAAATATTTTTTCATTTTGTGCAAATACCAAAAACCAGGTATTTGAATCAAATTGAACATAAAAAAACACATATTAAGTTTTTGACATCTGAAATCAAACATTTGAAAACAGACCACATCCTTACTACTCCTGCATTCCAATCCAAATTACTCACGTTTCAAGCAAATCTAGTCAAGAAATGTTGTTATGAAATTCCATCAGCATTTTGGGATTGGAAAAAACATCAAGTAGCCCTACCATATATAGATGATTTTCATGAAGATCGCATTCCTACCGAAGCAAATCCTTCACAAATGAATGAACGATTGTTAACACTTTGTGATCAAGAAATAAAAGATCTTTTACAAAAATGATTGATTACACCATCTAGATCACCTTGGAGTTGTACAGCTTTCTATGTTGAAAATGCCGCTGAACTAGAATGTATAGAGAGGTTTCCAATGTTGATCAATTGATTTGGAAAATATCAGAATTCCATCGATATAAACAAGAATATATTCGTGATAGGGATGAAAAATTTCATTCATTACCTTTTGGAACTCAGAAAAGGCATTTTTTTAAACCAAATGACATAACATTCCATTAATATTGTCCAAATGGAGTATTAAAAATAGTTTTATATCTATCTTCTTTCTTAATTTGAATTTGCCAAAATCCAGATTTAAGGTCAAATTTTGAAAAGATATCTGAATATGTGATTCACTTTATTAAGTCATTCTTATTTGGTAATGGGTATCTAATCATTTTGAATACTTTATTTAATGGTTTATAATTAATAACTAGGCGAGGTGATCCTCGTTCCATTTAAGCGGCATTTTCAACATAGAAAGCTGTACAACTCCAAGGTGGTCTAGATGGTGTAATCAATCATTTTTGTAGAAGATCTTTTATTTCTTGATCACAAAGTGTTAACAATCGTTCATTTATTTGTGAAGGATTTGCTTTGGTAGGAATACGATCTTCATGAAAATCATCTATATATGGTAGGGCTACTTGATGTTTTTTCCTATCCCAAAATGCTGATTGAATTTCAGAACAACATTTCTTGACTAGATTTGCTTGAAACGTGAGTAATTTGGCTTGGAATGCATGAGTAGTAAGGATGTGATCCGTTTTCAAATATTTGATTTCGGATGTCAAAAACTAAATATGTGTTTGTTGATGTTCAATTTGATTCAAATATCTGGTTTTTGGTATTTGCACAAAAGGAAAAATTATTTCTTTGTTTTCAAAGGTAGGCTTTATACCTTCAGTGGTAACTGAAAATGGTTGGATTTTTTATAAAAACGGATTTCCTAATAACAAATCGTGCTGAAGATCTTTAACAACTATAAATGATGTATGTATGCAAATAACATTTCGGCATATATGGGCCAAAGGAATATTTAGCTTGATAATTGATTTGTTTCCTTCTGCTGTAGAGATCCTACTGTTTGTTCTTTAGCAATAATGAAAAGGTATTAATCCTTCACGTATACAATTTAAGTCAGCGCTTGAATCTATTAAAGCATTACCGGTATATTTAAAATCTTTAATTTTTAAAGTAATAGGAGTAATCCATCTTTGATGAATATAGTGGGTAAGTGTTTCTATAAAAACGTTATTATCGTAAACAGAGAAAGTCTCTGAATTGATATGATCATTTTCTAGTTTAGTCATTCGCTCTTTTTAAAGTTTTCATTTATGTTTTTAATTGATTTACTTCATGTTGTAAAGAGTGAATCATAAATACGGGGGTTTGATGTTTATTATTAACCTCTTGCAAAATCGTCTGCATTGTATAAGAATTATCATGCAATTTGATTTGATTTTGAGATTTAGATTTAGATTTTGATTTTGATTTTGAGGTGTCTAGGTCGTCGGTGTTGTTAGTATTTAATATTTTCGTAAAATATTTATATTTTAGTGTTGAGTCTGCTATTTGTTCACCTAATTCAAGAATAAGTTCTTCATGTGCTATTAATAAATTAATTTCTGTATTTGAAGAGGAGGAAATACAAGTATTTTAAATGTTGTTGACACATTGACATGTATCTGATGAACTATTGTCTTCTTGGATACCATTGATTTTCTTTTTGTGATTTTTTAAATGACATTTGTTAGCGTAATGACCAGGTTTTCCACAATTATAACAAGTATTTGTCTTATTTTTGATATTCATATGATATTTCTTTTTGTACTTGCGTTTATTAGGTTTATAGTAAGCATCCTGACTAGCAGTTTTTTGAAATCGATGTAATTTTCTATGGTGAGATTTTGGCACTTGATGAGATGTACTCGGCTTCGTATCATGTCTGAATTGGTAACAAAAATCTCCTAAAGCCTGATGCTTAATTTTTTTTTCTTTGTTTAACTGTTTCTTTAGTTTTATATCATTGCAAATAGCTAAACCAGTCATTTGAATTGTTTGAACTATATCTCGAAAAGTAAAAAAGTTATAATTTATAGACCCACCACCTTTTTCGCAGAGAAGAGTTTTAACTTTTTCAGAAAAAAATGTGGGTAGACCGGCGATAAAACGTTCTTTCCATAAAGAAGCGTCTGTAGTAGTTAAGGTATAGACTTTAGATAAAAAGGTATCTTTATACCATCGAAAATCTATCAGTGTTCGACATCGGAGGCTTTGTGATTGATCTCTAGTTTTTTCATCCATGGTTGATAATGTTACAAGAAAATGCCATATTATATTTGTTGTTAGACAGACTACTGCATTATGTTGTTGTCATCTTTGCTCATCTTAAATTGGATTATTGTTTACATCTTTTATGACTGAATTTAGGATATCTATTCGTTGTTGTGCAATTAAAGAATAGTGCCACCAGCCATGTAGTTGGCCAGTAAAACCACATCTTATAGGACCAGCAATGTTATTGTCTGGATGATGATGCGTCTTACATGCTTTAGAATATACTAGCATGTGTTGGATTACTTCAAGTATTTTATACTCGGATAATCCATCAATATTCCATTCATAAAAAGAATTACCATCAAATCTAAGTCGTTTAGCTTTATCTTCTTCTAGGACTAAATCAACTGGAGATGGCCGAGAATAATAATACTTTGATTTTTGAACATTAGAGGTCGGATGTTTCTTTGGACGATGAATTCTTTGGATTTTATGTCAGATTGAGGATCTGATTGATTAAAGTCTAATAATTCTTGTAATTCAAGGGGGTTCAAAGCTATAGACTCACTGTGATCACTTTGTGATGGAATGGATGTAATTGATTGAGTGTCATCATTATCTAATGTGGTGATTAATGGTGATTTATCATTTTTATTTGATTTGTTTGAGTCAATATCTAAGGTTTCTAATTTGGAGGCTATTTTTTGAAGTAATTCATCTGAGTATTTTGGTTTAATCATCGAAAAATGACTTATTGAAGGTTGCATCATTGGTTTTGTTGAAATTGGCTCATTTTGGATAGAGGGTTTACTTGTAAATCCAATAGTTTTAGAATGATTTGATAAGGTTGATAAGTAAACATTGGTAAAAATATTTTGCCTATAGAAGAAAAGTCAAACAAAATATTCCATTTTTTGACTTTCCAACATATAATCATAACTAATGGATTAGTCTTATCCCAAAGAAAAATTAAGCTTTTCTAGACAACAATAAATTTCCTAGGTTTCAAATCACTAATCAAACTATTATTCCTATTAATCGAGTTATTGATTTTGTTGATAAATTTCCTGATCAACTCTTTGATGAAAAACAATTACAACGTTTTCTCAGATGACTAAACTATTTAACAGACTTCTATAAAGATGCAGCCAAGGATAGAAAAATCCTCCAAGACCTCCTTAAAAAAGATGTCAAGTTTCAATGGACACCTGCCCATACTCAGGCTATTCAAGCCATTAAGACTAAAGTAAAATCTCTCCCATGTCTTCATTTAGCAAATCCCGCTTATCCAAAGATTATTCAGACAGATGCCTCTGATTTAGGATATGGTGGTATATTATTACAAACACCTCTTCTAGGAAATGAGCAATTAGTTTGTTACACCTCAAAACTATGGAATAAAACCCAAAAGAATTATGCTACTGTCAAAAAGGAAGTTTTAGCAATTATTTTATGTGTTCGAAAATTTCAATCCGATGTTTTAAATCAAAAGTTTTTAATCCGTGTCGATTGTAAATCTGGCAAAGAAATACTTTTGAAAGGTATCAAAAATCTAGTTTCCAAACAAATATTTGCTCGTTGGCAAGCTATTTTAAGTGTTTTTGATTTTGATATCGAATATATAAAAAGGAGAAAATAATTCTCTTCCTGATTTCTTATCTCGTGAATTCCTTGTAACCCCTCAATTCATTCTGTACTGATCATGGCTGATAAAGGTAAATCTCTTCTTACCTATAAACCCTCCACATATACCAATAAATTATCTCCTTTATTCAATTACTATAATAAATCTGATGACAAATCACTATATCATTATAGCAATCACCATCTCGTCACTCTCATTAAAAATTCTTTGCTTGATCACTCTTTCGATACCCAAGTTAAGATCATTATGCCTCCCTCTTATCACTTCATTCCAACTCGTCCTCAAGTTTCTATAAAGTTAAATGAAACTCTCCTTACACAAACTCAATCAGTTATTATTGAACATTTCAAGAAGCAAGACTCTACAAAAGTTGCTTATTTTAAATTGAAAATTCAAAAGGTCATCACTATTAATGAATGGTCTCACCAGAACCTCGTCCAATAGTGTCGATATTCTTACCAATCAATGACCTTCTACCTTCTCATCCTCCTATGCTTGTTAATTACAAAGATTATATTGAAGCTTGGAAATTTATCTTGTTCTACAAAGATCCATCTTCAGGACATTCGTGGTATATTACTTTCAAAAAATTATTACGTGTGGACTTACCTACATGGTTCATGACAAAATGGTGGAATAAGTTAGGCCCGGTTGAGCAAATTCTGCCCCTAATGGTTAAAAACATTTTTGAAAAGGAAAAACTCTATTTCTTTCAATTCATCCATAAACATACCATCCCTTGGATCCTCAAATGGACTTACGGAACCCATAAGATCAATGAAGCCAATAACTGCTCTCTTACCTATCTTACTCAAGAAATTCGTGTCAAATGGCGGGATAAATTTGATATTGATTCTATCAAAGAAAACTCTATCACCCCAATGCTTGCAACAATAAAACCCATTATGCCATCAGAATTTGTCTTACATCTACCTGTCCTACCAAAAACTTATAAAGAAGCAAGTCTCCCTAAGCCTACAGCTGAACCATCAATTGCCTCCCCATCAATTTCATCTCCATTATCTCCAGACATTGCATCCTCAATCCTCCAACAACTTCAACAAATGGAAAAAAGAATTGAAGCTAAAATGGATGTTAAAAAAGTTCGAATTAAAGCAAGAATTGATGCTAAAATTAAACAAGTTGAAGAACTCTATTCTGCCATATCCAGGACCAATTTCGAAGGCGACGCCACATCAACAACTCCTGATTTTATTGAACTCTAAAACCATCTAATGAAGTCATACCTCATGAATCCCGGAATCAGTCATCCCCTTATTGAATACTTAGCTAAAAACTTATATCCTTTCGGACATCAACCAAACGCAGTGATTCAGAAAAATTAAATCATTATCTTCGCAGCTTAGGCTCTACATTTGTCAGATGCTGAAGAAAATCTTATACTCAATTTATGGTTTTTACTTAGTTTTCCAAGAATCCAGTTGCAGATCGATCATGAAGTTCTCCAGAAGTTTCCTCCTTATGTTCATAATAGGCTTTGGCACACTTTCAGCTCGAAGCTTTTGAGGTCATACTGTGATCTCTTTCTCTACTAGTACTTAAAAAAAAACCATTTTCAGGCCCATGCCAAATTGTTTTTCAGGCCCAGGCCTCTAAGCTTATGCCTGCCCTCAGGCCCATGCCAAAAATCTTTTTAGGCCCATACCTCCAGGCCCATACGCCTGCCTCAATAATTGAGTCTCCATAATTATCCAAGATTACAGCTGTCTTTCTACTTTTGCATCAATGTGTCACCTCACCTTATTCTCACTTTTACGGATATTCTTGCTGCCTGCCAGTCACCAACCATCACAATACATCACTACAACATTCCTCAATCAAGTAATAATATATGTAAAGTTGTTTGGAGTCTTGTAGATGATCCTTCATGCCTTGGGCTAGTAGAACTCTACTTGGTGTATTATTGAATCATATTTAGATGATGCGTCCTCTTTTTTCTTTACTAATATATGTACGATGTAGAACTACCTTTCCACGATAGTGCGTCTTTTTCTACTTTTATTTTGAGCCATTCCTTTAGCTAATGGCTGTAGCTTTCTTTTGTCTCTAAGCGATTAAGAGTCTGTATAAACTTGAACCTCTCCAACGAAGTTAAGTATTCGAAGTGAGTCAGTCTAAGTTTGAGTTTGTAAGTCAGTTTGTAAGATTGAGTTTCTGAGTTTGTAGCCTTTCCAAGATTTCTAATACTAAGTTATTGTCTTCTACTTCTTGTTCTTCATCTTGTTTTTCATCATAGACCCATTTCAATTCTATCATAGAAACCCATGTTGTTACTGAGCTCGTGCTCGTTTCCAGTGCCAATATATATTTCCGCCAAATTGGTATCAGATCCATATTGCTTTTAGATCAAGTAATACAGTTCAAGACTCTCAGTCTCTTTCAGTTGTAAGTATATTTTCATACCCTTATATACTCGATATCATTTTAGTTTTCTAAAATGGATTTTGAATCAAGTTTTACGATTGTGATTATGTCGAAAGAATTTTATCTCATTTGCTTTACTGGTTCATCTCTTGTTTACATCTTAGTCTTTTAAGAGAAACTTTCCTAGTCGCGTCGTAAGCCTAGCAAAGTAGAGTTTAAGTCTAGCAGTAAATCGTTGACCAAGTCATCTTTTAAAACTTAGGTACCAAAATATGAGCGAATCAATGAAGAAAATGAAAAGTGTTCTTTCATTCAAACATCCTACCGTAAAATTTGAGTCATCCTCCTCTTCTGAAAAGCAACTTGTCTATACTCACAAAACAACTAAAATACCGTCTAAAATAGATTTACGAAATATTAGTGAAATTTCTTACTCAAACATTGAGCAATCACTTCAAAATTGGGATATGCCCATTATAGACCCAAAGCAAATATATACTCAAGGATCTTTTTCCAAAAATCAAGATTTTATTATTAAATTAGAAGAATATACTAAATCCATTGATAACGAAGGTTAAGAAATTCTTCTAATTACTACTGACAAAATTAGACATTATAAAGACACCTATAAATATTTGCATATTGGACTTATCCAAGTTGCCATTAAGCCTTTAACCATGTTAGGACTCAATACTTCTGTTTTAGCCTCTGTTCGGGATAAACGACATTTAGACTTCAATGACTCGCTCTTAGGAATAATCGAAGGGAGTTTAGCTGAGGGAACAATCTTTTTAATTGTTTTCCCAATTTTACATTAAGTCTCCACGATCAGTTGCTTATGAAGCTGCAACATTAAGTCTATATATACAAGGATTCAAAATGAAAGGAATATGTTCAAACGTAGCAGTTGTCTATCGAATATATTACAAATTAATGCATGCAATAGTTCCAGCAGTCGCCTACACCAATTTGCAAAAAGGAACTTCAACCTTATTTATCACTAATATACAAAATAAACTAATTACTCATAAACAATTGAATTGGAAAGATATTAATATGCCTAAAACATGGATGATTCAAGATAAAAATAAAGAAGAAAATCCCAAAGATAATACAAATGATCAAATTCATACTATTATAACTCATGATGATGGTTTAGTTGAAATAAATTTTTCCTCGAGAAAATCTTGTTCTGCCATTCTGACCAATAATGAGCATATACCACCTCTACCTGCTAGAGTCTCAACCTCTGGGCTACCTACACATGTCGCATATCCAGTAACACCCTCCGAAGATACTGATAGTATCAATGATTTTGCCGATTATCAAATTCATATGTTACATGATGACTTAAAAGATGAAATTGAAGTTGACTATGCCCTCCTAAAAGATCAATTTCTTAAACATCCATTGACCCCAATTGTTTTGTAAAATTTGTCCTAAAAACCAACAGGCTATCATACGAGAAAAATATTTTGCCTATATAAGAAAAGTCAAACAAAATATTCCATTTTTTTGACTATTTAGCCCAATCTTGTCCCAAAATAATAAACAAAATTAATACTATATGGGAAAGATCCAATGGAGAGAGATATGTCCAATCTCACCCCTATTAGCTCCTATTAAATTAAAAGAACATATAAAGGCCATCCCTTTAAAATGTAGTTTTGATGATGATAAACCTATTACAAAAAGAGATCTAAATCATCTTATAGAACAAAATAATTTTACTAATGTTTACTTATCAACCTTATAAAATCATTCTAAAACTATAGGATCTATAAGTAAACGCTCTATCCAAAATGATCCAATTTTAACAAAACCAATGATGCAACCTTCAATAAGTCATTTTCCGATGATTAAACCAAAATACTTAGATGAATTACTTCAAAAAATAGCCTCCAAATTAGAAACCTTAGATATTGACTCAGACAAATCAAATAAAAAGGATAAATCACCATTAATTGCCACATTAGATAATAATGACACTCAATCAATTACATCCATTCCATCACAAAGTGATCACAGTGAGTCTATAGCTTTGAACCCCCTTGAATTACAAGAATTATTAGACTTTAATCATTCAGATCCTCAATCTGACATAGAGATTCAAAGAATTCAACGTCCAAAGAAACATCCGACCTATAATGTTCAAAAATCTAAGTATTATTATTCTCGTCCATCTCCAGTTGATTTAGTCCTAGAAGAAGATAAAGCTAAACAACTTAGATTTGATGGTAATTATGTTTATGAATGGAATATTGATGGATTATCCGAGTATAGAATACTTGAAGTAATCCAACACATGCTAGTATATTCTAAAGCATGTAAGATGCATCATCATCCAGACAATAACATTGCTGGTGCTATAACATGTGGTTTTACTGGCCAACTACATGGTTGGCGGCACTATTCTTTAACTGCACAACAACGAATAAATATCCTGAATTTAGTCATAGAAGATGAAAATAATAATCCAATTTTAGATGAGCAAGGTCGACAACAACATAATGCAGGAGTCTGTCTAATAACAAATATAATATGGCATTTTCTTGGAACATTATCAACCATGGATGAAAAAACTAGAGATCAATTACAAAGCCTCCGATGTCGAACCCTGACAGATTTCCGATGGTATAAAGATACCTTCTTGTCTAAAGTCTATACCTTAACGACTACATATGTTTCTTTCTGGAAAGAACGTTTTATCGTCGGTCTACCCCCATTTTTTGTTGAAAAAGTTAAAACTCTGCTCCGCGAAAAAGGTGGTGGGTTTATAAATTATAACTCTTTTACTTTTGGAGATTTAATTCAAACAATTCAAATGACTGGTTTAGCTATTTGCAATGATATAAAACTCAAGAAACGGTTAAACAAAGAAAATAAAATTAAGCATCAGGCTTTAAGAGATTTTTATTACCAATTCGGACATGATACGAAACACAACGCATCTCATCAAGTGCCAAAATCTCGTCGTAGAAAATCACATCGATTTCAAAAAACTGCTAGTCAGGATGCTTACTATAAACCTAATGAACGCAAGTACAAAATGAAATATCACAAGAATATCAAAAATAAGATAAATACTTGTTATAATTGTGGAAAACCTGGTCATTACGCTAACAAATGTCATTTAAAAAATCAGAAAAAGAAAATCAATGATATCCAAGAAGGCAATAGTTCATCAGATACATGTCAATGTGTCGACAACATTCAAAATACTTTTACTTCCTCCTCTTCAGATACATAAATTAATGTATTAACAACACATGAAGAACTAATTCTTGAAATGGGTGAACAAATAGCAGACCCAACCCTAAAATATAAATATTTTACTGAAATATTAAATACTAACAACACCGACGACTTAGACACCTCAAAATCAAAATCCAAATTTTGAAATCAAATAAAATTGCACGATAATTCTTATACAATACAAACGATTATGCAAGAGGTTAATAAAAAACATCGAACCCCCATTTCTTCAATTCACTATTTACAACATGAACTAAATCAATTAAAACATAAATAAAAACTTTAATAGAGCGAATGACTAAACTAGAAAATGATAATATCAATTCAGAGATTTTCTCTGTTTACGATAATAACATTTTTTATAGAAACACTTACCCACTTTATTCATCAAAGATGGATTAATCCTATTACTTTAAAAATTAAAAATTTTAAATATACTAGCAATGCTTTAATAGATTCAGACGTAGACTTAAATTGTATACCTGAAGGATTAATACCTCTTCATTATTGCGAAAGAACAAACAATATGATCTCTACAGAAGAAGGAAACAAATCCATTATAAAGCTAAAACTCCTTTAGCCCATATATGTCGAAATGCTATTTGCATACCTACATCATTTATAGTTGTTAAATTGGTATAAGGAAATGAGCAATTAGTTTGTTACACCTCCTAGCTCTTTACCTTAACAAATTCTTAGTATGAAGGATTTTCACAAATCTCTCAATGCTTTTTGAAATTGTTTTATTGAAATTTATTCTATTATCTTGAACAAATGATTTCATTGATTCCAATAGATTAAGCATTGCGATTACATTGATCGTTGTATTTACAAATTCAACAATTTCAAAATTTCGGTATATTTAGACGTATTTGCAAATGGTTTGAAAAATCGAGTTTAAAATGAGTTTAGGGTTTTGTTTTTGTTTTGTTTTGTTATGTTTTCAAAAAGAATAGAATTTATCACATGATTGCTTTACAAGAATTAATTAACCGATTTAAAAGTTTATAATTGAGTTAACACTACGATGCTAATTTTATAAATGTTTCCTATGAATTTTTAAGCTAGCTTTCCAAATGGATTTCTCCTTTTAAAATAAAGTCTCGAATTTCATCGAATTATTTTTTGATAAATGTTGTTTTTATGATTTACAGGTTTATTTGCTATTCGAACATTTGAGTTTTTTTATTCAAGACAATCGCCGGAGGTGGCAAAGGTAGAAGCTCGTAAGAGGAGACGGGGAAGACACCTTTAGTAGAGAAAACCAAACAAAAATCTAATGTTTCACCCACACCTATTAGGCCGACGTGGATTTCAATAAACAACCCCGAACTAGAACACCAAGAGAACCTTTTTACCAATGAGTCAGAGAGAGGAAGAGATTGAAGAGACACTAAACATTTCTTTTTTCACTACACAACCTAATAAATGCCAAAGCTCTTGCTAGGATACAAAAGCGATATTAGTAAGAATAGAAAGATTATACTGGAGAGGGGTTTCAATGTTAAGAATGAGATTAAGTACGGGCCTAGAATTCTTGAAATAATAAGGGAAATGAACTGGGGATTGTTGACTAGAGATTATTACATCGACAATGATGTGGGTCTTTAGTAGAGATGGGTTGTGAAATCTTAGAGCAGGGATTTTACGCAAATGGGTACGGAGATGATGATAAGACGGTAGCCATGGTGCAAGGAAGACCAGTGGACTACTCACCTCCAAGAATAAATCGGTACTATGGTTTACCAAAACTCCATATGAGACAAGCTAATAAGTACCCTAAACCCAAGTATAGGTTTATACATGGATTTCCCAACGAGACCAGTAGAAATGGTTTAGAAGCGATTCTAGGAGATGGATTTCTTTTTGATAAAAATGAGTACTCGAAATATATCCAAACCAAAAACTTTAGGAAGACCACCAAAGCTTGGAGCTTTTTTATAAATGTGAGCCTACAACTAAGGGATAGGTTATATCGATGTTGACAAAATAATTTATAATTCAATTTGGAATGCAATGACCACAAAGAAAAATGAAGGATTTCTTTTTCCCTTAATGATCACTCAATTTTGCAAACAAGTCTAAGTTCCCATGAAAGGTCTAGGGATAGATGTTTATCCTAATAGGACCATCACCAATGAACTCATAGAAAGCACCAAGAAGGTGCCAGGACATGTGGGTACGGAGGAGGAGCAAAATACTTAGGAGAGAGACTACAGAAAGGAGAAGAATACAGGTAGAGAACAAAAAAGTTTTGGAAGAAATGTAGTCTGCCGCGTATAATAATAGG
Source organism: Stephania cephalantha (assembly GCA_039657325.1). NCBI lineage: Eukaryota > Viridiplantae > Streptophyta > Magnoliopsida > Ranunculales > Menispermaceae > Stephania > Stephania cephalantha. The sequence goes on along the minus strand of CM077570.1, from coordinate 30,553,596 downwards.
ATGAACCTTAAACCATAGCCATCTACGGAGGATTTTACTGGCATGTATGTGGATGAGATAGAGATGGCCATGATGGGGTTGGTCTTGTGAAACCAGATGAAGACTCTAAAAAATCAAAAGTTAATGTTTCAAAATTAGGCAAGATTGCGAGGAGCTTCCATGGTTTGAGAGACGCATGATTACACGTGTCGAGTGTGCACAATAATATCCTTATTTTACTAACGACTTCTAGTAGTGTTAAATGAGATATCGTCTCCATAAGGATTTCTCAAATCTTAAAGGAATGTATTTTTTTTTTGGTTTTTATTAATTTAGTTAATCTAATTAAATGGGAACTAAAATATTAAATAACTTATAACTATAAATTCTCACTTAATTAATCTAACTAACTAACTTATTTAAACGTTTCTACGCAAATTAAATTGAACAATACTCAAATTCAATGTAATTCAAATATCTTACACAAACAAACCCTACTAAATAATGTAATATACTTGGATTGCTTTCAAACACTAAAACATAACATCGCTTCATACTATAGTTATAATCATAACACATGGAATCTTGGAATCATTAAATCTTAATTCACAATAGGTTAATAGCCTTTAGCCAACTACCGATTTTCCTAAATTCAATGAAAATGCCACATTCTTATCATTGTAAATCTACCTATTGGATAAAACACAACACTGTAGAAATACGATAGCATTACACTATATGAAAATCGTGCCTAATGTAAGCCAATATTAATCGAAGCCGCATAATAAACAACTTAGAACACAATCACCTAGAACATCCACTCGGAAAAAGTCATATACATTAATCCTAGTTATTAGTTCTATAATTGTTTTCAATAATTATAGACATAGATTCAGAATCAAAATACCACATAACACATTTGCAACTATGCATGCAATACTAATATTATAATAACTTGTTAAATCTGTGATTGATGATTATGAATAGATTTAAGAATTAAATTCATGATTCCATGATTATAACTATCTAGCAATCCAAAGTATATACATGTATATGATTTGTTTAGATTAATAGACTACTCATTCATGCTGGAAATAAACAATGCATATATATAGTTAAAAGACATAATGAATAAATAAATACCTCAATATAAATCAAAGCTCTAATGTATTTTCAAACATCAACTAGAAATATAAAATAGACAATAGAAATAATGTAGAGTAAAAAAAAAAGAGTTATTTCGAAGCTCTCTAGTCTTTTTTATAGTCTCCATATGTCTACATGCCCTAGATAAACTCAAATTCTTCATATTAATCTAAAAAACCCATAATCGACTTCGGTGATTTGTCAGTGAAACCTAGCTAATACACAAATAACTGAGTAAATCATTGAAAATAACTCTCAGTGCTCCACCGATTCAGGTGGCGATTTTCTACTTTATTCTCCAATTCGCTGTGGATTTGTTGACATTTTTTTATTGTCTATTTATGTGGCAATTTCTAGTGTTATTACAAATTGTTGGCCAATTGCTGGACTTCTTTTCCAGTTGACAATTTTGCTCTTTTTTCTCTTTTCTTCCATTTCTTAATTTTCTTATTTAAAACTTAAAATCACAAAAACAAGAGAATACCTAGTGTAATATCATCATATATATAATCAACCAAAATTACACTATAAAATGTGTCTAATTATTGACTTGTCAAATACCCCCGAACTCAGTACTTTGTTGTCCCAAGCAAAGGAATACTCTCAATCATATTATTTTTCATTCTTATAAATTGATTTCAATATAATTCATCTTAACTTTAAATAATAGAAATTTTAAAATAGAAGTGATCTTCAAATGAAAACATATTACCTACAAATAAATGAAAATTATGATAGAATAAAATGATTAAGACGAAATGAAACATCCCTTAATTATAACTCAACCACCCAATGTAACATCCTTTAGAACTTAAAGTTCATCACCAAGTCTAGTACACAACATAGGTTTTCTCAATCTCCATTGACAAGCATCAAGCTTATGATAACTAATATAGAAACTCAAAATACAAAAACCATTAGATTAATTTTAATTTTAGAAAATACTTTATAATAGTACCACAATCAAAATTAATAGGACTTTTGCTAAGATACCAATGAATATATTATTTAAAACATGTTAGATTAAGAAATATTTCATTCAACTATAGCTTCAAGTACTCGAGTTAAATATTTTCTTCTAAGAGTTTATGAACATCCATATTTTTCATCTCTCTTTTTCTTTTCTATTTCATTCTAATTGTTTCTTTTTAATCATATTTCTTTTGATTTTAGTTTTGAGTCCCTGCTCCATTTCCTATGGACATTCTCACATTCTCCCCATTATAGATTCCCTGCTCCATTTCCTTTGGAATCTATAGGACTCTCTATATATTTATAAACTCTTGTTAACACTTCCACTATCCACTAAAGTTGAAGAAAGTATTATTTCAAACTTATAGAAATTAATTGGGTTCTAACACATTTCTTCTTTCAATTGTGGCATAATAGCTTTCTATATATATCATAAAAATACTTAATCAATAGCGTTTGTCTCACAAGATTATTAGAAATCTGTCTTGTTCATCTTGCACTATTATTTCAATTTTCTACCCATTATCATGGCTAACACAAGGTATTCAATTTAGCATATACATCAACTCGTAAAGTTAATAAAAATGGGTATAAAAATTGATTCTTTCTATCATAAAATTCACATGGGTAATAAAAATATCACTTTCATTCAAGAATCTATTCTACGTTCATTATTATTCTTACTAAAAATAAAGTAAAATGAAAATCATACTTACTTGAATTTGGAAGAAATTTGAAAAATTTCCTGAACTTACTTGAATATCGGATTAAAAGTAATTCTGAATTTTCTTCTACCTTTCTTTCCTTTTATTGTCACCAATGTCATACTTCACCTAAAATACCCCCAAACTCATTTTAAACTTTGTCCTCAAAGTTTAAAAATGAAGTCCGATTTTCAACATAACAAACATACCATGTGAAGTGTAAAAGAATTGATATAATCATAAATTTGACAATTAAGAAATGAATAAAGTCAATTTAAAATTATAATAGTGCATAAAAATTTAATGAATAAAAACACCATTATATATCAAGTGTATTAAATATCATATCCAAGCACTGAATAAAATGTCTCACATAGTATACCACCAATTTAAATATAAATTATCATCATTGAACATAGTATATCACCAAGACCGGAGTTACATAAAAAAGCTCACACAATATCCCTCTGAGACAGAGAAAATAAATAGAATAAGGAAATTATTGTCGTCGTTCGAAAGTGGCGTCGTCCACTGGATCAATCCTCTGGGATTGGTAACTCATAACGGTCATAGAGGTGGTATTCCCGACCTAGTAGTGTTGGAACATCAAGATAACTACTAAGTGGTAATCTCATATGTGTAGACGGTACAGGAAGCTTTGCGCCTTCTTGACGTTTGTTTCTCCTTGACATCGTACACTCCATCCATCTTGTGGATGCTCCTTGCTAAGGCTATCTGGTTTTCAAATACTAGTTCTTGATTACGGAGAGTGGTCATCTAATTGCGCAAAATTGCACCCATGAAGGCCAACTCTGACTCGTCCATGTATAGTCCGTCATAATCCCTAGCAGGCTGCTCCATGTTTGGATCATTTCTAACTTCTGACATCTCCTCCAGGATTCTCCTCGTGTCATCTTCAATTTTCCTTCTCTGCTAAGCTTCTCTTCTGGCTATCTGAGCCCTTTCTCTCTCATCCTCTAGGATTCTCCTCATGTCATCATTTTGTTTTTGGTGAAAATCCAGTTAACCAAAATACTGGTTTATTCTTGCAGCAGAGTAATCCACTGTCCTGCTTCAAACTCGGGACTCAGACTTACTCTCATTTCCATAGCATTAGCATACAACTCTCTCACCAAGGTATCACAACCCCTCTCACTAGTAACATCCTCTAACTCTAATCCCTAGTCATTAATCCCCAATTCCTGGCCTCAGTGATTTCTAGGATCCTAGGCTTATACTTCGATTCGTTCTTCAAATTAAATCTCCTATCTAGGATAAACTTCATATCCTTAATTATATCATTCCTAAATTTTTCGTAGGCCTTCTCATTGACAAATATTTTTATTTAGTTCGTAGTTTTTCTCCCTCATCGGTATTTCTTAATCGACTTCCTCTATGTCCGCCTCTTCCACATAATCATCCTCAGTATTGAAACTAAATAAAGAAGGTAGAGTAGGTTCTCTTTATGGTCTAATCCTAGGTGTGTTAAAAGATATTGATATGGGTTGGATTTGAAAAACTTTTGATTTGGTTTTTGGCTTCTCTACTAACTTTCCTTTCCATTTCTCCTATTTTGAACCTCTACCCTTTCCACTTCAGGCCATTTGGGATAGTATAAATAAAATAATGAACTTGTAAAACTATTTAAAATCAAATTTATCAAAAAAATGTTTGGTGAAATTCAACTTATTTATCGAGAAGGAAAAATTCATCGAAAAAGTCATTTGTGAATTGAAAGTTTGAAATTTATATGAAAGTTATTGATAAAACATCATTGGAAAAAACAAACTTTGTATGTAATTCAAATCAATCGATAAATATTCACAAAAACCCCTAAACTTATTTGAAACTTAGTCTCAAATTAGCTTGCGCATAAAACTCGATCCACTCGCCATAAACGAAAAGTTGTTCAAAAATTTAATAGTGATAAACAAATCATCAAATCACTCCTATACTAGTATTATAATAGAAATCATTCGATATCAAAATCATTTTTGAGTAAAATTTTTGAAATTGAGCTCCTAACCTAATAAACAACCCAAAATTGACAAAAAACCAAAATTTCAATCCATAAGAGGTTAGGAATTTTCGTGGATTACCTTCTTGAAAGTGATTATTTCAAGTATGGAACTCAAAACTCTTCTCTATGATACTCCTCCAAGCTTGAATCAGAATTCCCTTGCTTAAGCCATAGGTGGATCTACACTCTCAAAACTCACTATGTTTTGGTTAAATGTGTGAGGATTGATGTGAGAATCACTTAAATACACTAAAATTAAGCTTTGGAAGGTTGAATCTTGTAAAAAATTGGTCTCTTGATCGAAAGGTTGCAATGGTTTATGAGTGTGAAGGGTTTAAATGTGGCTATTTGGGGTCTCTATTTTTAAAAACTTGAATTCATTCTTATTGAATCATGGTTTAGGTGGATTCACTGAGGAATTGCTGACAAAATTGCCAAAAATGAACCTTACTGACTCAGTGTTTTATCCAGTGAATTTTAGTTATAAGCCCGAATCGATGAGAAATCGCAGACTTAAAATTACACTGAAAACACTGTATATTGCTGCTGATTTTCTAAGCGATTTCCAGTACAAAATGGAATAGCTGTGAAATCGCTAGCCTAATTTTGCTAGTTTTCCAATTAAATCGATTGTCCCATTTAATTATCACATAAATATTCAATAAAGGTAGAATTATTAACAATTTTTAGAATTTCACTATGATATGTATTAAATAATCTATTTCATTACCATAAATAGCTAATTAACATAAAACTAATACATAAAACAATATAATACGAAAATAAATTGGCTTGATCAAACCCCATTATATGAAACTATTCTGGAATTAAATTCCAAAAATATCCCTATTATAAGAGTCAAAATCTGAGAGAAAATAAAAAACTAACTAATCTTAATACTAAAATTGGAAATAAAGATAGAGTATGGGTTGCCTCCCATAAACCACCTTTGTTTAATGTCGCTGTCTCGATTGAACCACGCAGTTCTAAACTGGTTCTATGAACTTTAGTGTAGGATTGTCCACTCTTGTGCCATTCTAAAAAGTGATTGCTCGGCCATGCACTCGAAAAGTGATTATCTTGTTTAGAGTATCCATGACTGCTTGCGAAGTAGCTATGAAAGGTCGTCTTAAAATTAATGGAGGATCTTTGTTGATGAAGTGTGGCATAACCAAAAAGTTTGTGGGAATAATGTTATTTTCGATTTGGAGTGATACATTAGTAACCACAACTATTGGTTTTACTGAATAACCGTTTAGTAAAGTAGTTTTTTCGAAAGCAAGTACATCTAATTCCAGTTGAGTGTGAAGAAAAAAATGAATTAGCATGTAGTTTGCTCTAGAACCCATATCACAAATAGCTTTAAACTACCAAGCCCATTTGACCTTTATGTTTATATATGTATATATATTCCTTTTCTTCTTCTTATTATTTGTAGATTTAATTTCCTCCATATTATTTTTCTCGACATTGTTCAGTTGCTTAACCCTCCATTCTCGGGTTATTATTTTTTGATTTGAAGTATCTTCAACTTACTTATTCTTGATCATAATATTTTCATCTTCCATTGTTACTGCATTAATAGCATATATTTCAGCTTCATGATGATTTAATTCTAAAGATTCATTATCATTAGTTTGTTCATTATCAAATTCATCAGGATTTCCATAGATATCTTCATCATCGAAACAGAAAGTGAGAATTTTGTTTTCAAATTCCATAAACATTATTCCTTTAAGGATATCTAACTTTGTTTTAATTGTTTTAAGAAACGGTCTTCCTAAAAACATAAGTGGAGACTTAGATGATATTGAGTCTCCCATTTCCATGACATTGAAGTCAATGAGAAATACTAAGTCATTTATTTTGACTAAGACATCTTCTAGTAAACCATAAGGTTTAATAAGGGCATTGTCAGCTAAGGTAAGATTAATAGGTGTATTAGTCAACGAACCTATTTTCAATGACTCGTATAGTTTAAGCGACATAACATTTATTGATGCTCCAAGATCACACATAGCAAAATCTATAAAAGAAGTCACTATCGTGATAGGAATTCCAAACATTACGGATCAGAACATTTCTCAGGTATTTTTTTTGTTAATTAAAGCATACACTTTTTGTCCTAAATTTTCTTTAGATTCTTCTAAAAATTTAACCTTTGATTCAGAGAATTCTTTCAAAACTTCATCATAATTAGAAAATTACATAATTGATTCCATTAATGGTTTATTAATTTCTATTTTCCTAAATGATTCAAGAACATCTTCATTATTTTCTTCCTCCATATCGTCAGCTAATCGTTGTGGAATGATATAATATGAACACATATCTTCATTCAAATTATAAGAAATCTTATCATTTTTATCCTTACCAATTACTTCAGCCTTTGGAATGAATTTTCATATGCTTCAACTTTGGCTAAATACCATGGATACAACTTTCCAAGAAAAAATGTATATTTCAATTGTTCGACCATCCACTATCTAGTAGGAATGACATTAGCCATCATTTCTTCTTCTTCTTCTTCTTCTTCTTCATTTTGTTTAAGTGTCTTCCTAATTATAGGCATGTCTTTCTTATCACTGAATATAGTATTAACTTGTGCTTGATTAGAAGAAACAACATTGGTTTGAGTAAGTGCTTGAGCTTGACTAACCTATTGAGTACTTAACCTATTTATTTGTAAATTCATTTGACTTAACTGATTTTTCAGTTCATTAATAGTAGTATCAGTCTTAATCTAATTTTGAAAAATGTGTGTAAAATTTTGATGACTTTGACTAATAAAGTTATGCAGGATTTGCTCTAAATTTGGATTTATAAGTTGAGTATTTTATTGAGACAGTTGGTTAGGTGCTGATTGTATCTGAGCTCTTGGTTTTTAAAAGTTATAATATTGATTTTGAGGACCATAATTAAGATTTGGATTTTGTCTTCTAGGATAATAAATATTATTATTATTATTATATTGATTTCTTGGGGACTAGAAAATTGATTCATCACTGCATTAACCTCTTTAGTATTTTTTTAATGTAGAGTAGGACACGCATCCGTAGGATATGTAACCTCATTATAGAATCCATAAGCTTTTACTTGATTAGATCAATCATTAACTAACAGCTTAACCATTTTAGATAATTCATCAATTTTATCATTGGACGCATTATTTCTCTTATTATCCACTTCATAAACTTTCTTTCTTGAGGAGTCAACCCTTTCACCATATTGTTTAGATTGTTTTACCATTTTATTAATTGCTTCTTTCACTAAAGTAGGTGTTGTCTCAAATAAAGATCCACCACATACTGTGTCTAACAACCTTTATTCAAAGTGATTGAGTCATTCATAAAAATATTATAGTAAAGCTCTTTGAGTATATTCATGTTGTGGACAAGAAAAAATTAGTCTTTGGAATCTATATCAAAACTCATTAAAGTTTTCAACGTCTTTCATTTTAGCAACTGTGATTTGCTTTCCATAGGAACTAATTTTTCTAGCAGGCATATATTCATATAGGAAAGCTTTTAACATTTGAGTCCATGTACTAAATGAATCTTGTGGGATGTAGAACAACAAATCTTGTGCTTGATCTTTCAATGCAAAAGGCAAAGCCTTAAGTTTGACTTGTTCTAGAGTATTTTCTTTTGGTTTCATCCCATTGACTTTATGTTGATACTCCCTTATAAATTTCTCTTGATCTTCATTGCCTTTACCATAAAAGTTAGGTAAGGCACTAATAAATCTAGATTTAAGTTCAAATTCAGGAAATCCATCATGGTATGCTATGCACATAGGCTTATATGCTGTAACATTTTGATTTGCTTGTCTAAAAGTGAGTTATCTATTATTGTCATTATTGATAAATCTGTTATCATTATTGTTATTAATGACATTGTCATTAATATCATTATTGTTGTCTTCCATCCTATTAGCTAAATTTTCCTTAAGTTGTTATTTTAAACTCCAATTAAAAGTTCTATCTATTTAAGGATCAAATGGTTGTAAAGATCCCATTGAATTAATACGACGAAGTGTGTAGACAATACAACATGTAAAATCCTCAAAAATTATTTAAAAATCAATGGCAACATCGCCAAAAATCGACACACGTCGAGCGTGCACAATAATTTCTCGTATTTTACTATTAACTTGTAGTAGTGATAAATGAGATATTGTCTCCACATGAATTTTTCAAATATCAAAGGAAAGTATTTTTTTTCTTGTTTTTATTAATTTATTTAATCTAATTAAACGAGAATTAAAATATTAGATTACTAAAAACTATAAATTCTAACTTAATTAATCAAACTAACTTAATCTAAACAATTCTATGCAAACTAAATCAAACAATACTCAAATTCAATATAATTCAAATATCTTAAACAAACATCTAAGCAAACCCCCACTAAATAATAAATATACTCAGATTGCTTTCAAACACTAAAACATAACATCACTTTATACTATAGTTATAATCATAACACATGGAATCTTGGAATCATTAAATCCTAATTCATAATAGGTTGATAGCCTTTAGCCAGCCATTTCTAAATTCAATGGAAATGCCAAATTCTTATCATTGTAAATCTACCCATTAAATAAAGTCCAACATAGTAGAAATACGATATCATTACACTCAATGAAAATCATGCATAATCTAAGATAATATTAACCGAAGCTGCATAATAAACAACTTATAACACAATCACCAAGAACATCCACTTGGGAAAAGCCCTATAGATTAATCCTAGTTACTACTTCTATAATTGTTGTCAGTAACTATAGATATAGATTCAGAATCAAAATACCACATAACACATTTGCAACTATGCATGCGATACTAATCTTCTTTAGTTGTAATACGCAAAAACAACTTGTTAAATCCGTGATTGACGTGTATGAATAGATTTAAAGCATTAAGTTCATGATACATTAATTATAACTATCTAGCAATCCAAAGTAGATATATGTCTAGGGTTTGTATAGATTGATAACTACTCACTCATGCTGGAAATAAACAATGCATATGTATAGTTAAAAGACAATGAATAAATAAATACCTTAATATAAATCAAAGCTCCAATGTATCTTCAAACATCAACTAAAAATATAGAATAGATAGTAGAAATACCTCTCTGATCTTTTTTATAATTTCCCTACATATACATGTCCTAGATAAACTTAAATTCTTAATATTAATCTAAAAAACTCGTAACCAACATCAACGATTTGTCAGTGAAACCTAAATTATACACAAATCATTGAGTAAATCACTGAAAATAACTCTCAGTGCTCCACCGATTCTGGTGGCAGTTTCGAGTTTATTCTCCAATTCGTTGTGGATTAGCCGACATTTTTTCGTTGCCGATTTAAGTGGTGATTCCTAGTGTTATTACAAATCGTTGGCTAATCGTTGGATTTCTTTTCCAGATGACTGTTTTGCTTTTCTTTCTCTTTTCTTCTATTTCTTCATTTTCTTATTTAAAACCTGAAATCACAAAAATAAGAGAATACCCAGTGTAATATCATATATATACACATATAATTAATTTAAATTACACTATAAAATATGTCTAATTATTGACTTGTCACATGACCAGGAGAATTAAGTAGGGGAGCTGACGTTCAAATATCGTCTTCCCAATTGAGAATGCCAAACGATTGAGTCTTTTAAGAAATTACTCCAGCGGCGAGAGTGGACTACATGTTCTATGATCCTGCAATGAGCTTTCAATCTTAACAAAAATACTAAGGGGATGGTGGTGACAATGGAACTTTTGGACAATGATTCTGATCTCTCAATATTCTATGTGTAATCGATATCTAATGGCTCATTCGGTTCATGGGATAACATGGGATAAGTGGTGGTACTAAATAATACTGGTGTTTGGTTCGAGTTTTAAATTGATGATGAGATTATTTTAACCCACAGGAGTAGGATAAGATAAAACCATGAAATGAATGGTATTATTTAATCCCATTGTTGGTGCATCTAACATGACCAAATTACCCTCATATTATAACAACCAAAACACAACCGATTCTCTCTTCTTGTCAATCTTCATTCGTCTTTGTCGCTCCAAGAGTAAAAAAAAACCCTAGCATTCATCTCCACACAGATTGCACCTCTCTTCTTCCGCTCATTCTCTCTGGGTAAACTCTATTTTTTTTTCTCTCTAGGTTAACTTTCAATCCCAATTTTGTTTCTGAATGGAACGGAGGAAAGATCGATTAATGCCTTTCTGAGAAATTCTAAATTCCCCTAAATCTGTGATGGCATTGTGCAAAACTCAACTGTCTTTTTAGAAGGGATTGCAAGTTTCATCTTCATTTGTCTGTTACATTAATAGGTCTTTATTATTGTTGGGATGAGTTTTATGATTTTTTGTATAATAGAAGACCGCCTTGTCCAAAAGCTACGACACATGTGAATAAGCTTATGTTAGCCAATTTCGGTTTACCAAAAAATTTAGCTGAGACATGTTATTCTTTGACTCCAATAATGTAAAGAAGAAGATGCTTATGTTTTATTTAAGTTGATAAGGAAATGAAACTCTTGCATGGCAGCAACAACAACACATACTAATGAGAACAAAATTCAAGAAACACAATAGGCTGGAGAGACGCGAGAATCACAGAGGCGTGAAGAAGATGAGCACAGGTAGGCGTGAATAAGATGAAACACGGGTAGGTAGGGTTGAATTGCAAGTTTATGTTTTCATAAAAGAGGGCAATTTAGTAACTACAACTTTGAAATCATTTGTAATCCCAACCTCTATACCCCCAACCAAACAAGTCCCTCTATTAGGACTAATACTCAAACCCATGTTATAATCCCAATGTAAAATAATCCCATGATCACGGGTTTATTTTACTTGCGAACCGAACGAGCCATAAGTGATTATATGTGAGGTCTTGGTTTGTAATAGGATGATATATTTGACGTGGTATGAATTTATGATACATTTGCTATGGTGTGTCCCATTTCATAGAATGGTTTAACGTGTTCAACTCAATTCAATGATGTTTGGAATATTCTCAATTTATCATATTTTCTTTACTTATGAAATTCATTCTTATGTTATTTATTTATTTACTCGTTTATGCTTCACGAGGTATTTTTATTTTATTAGAAACCTAACTTTATTTTAAACCTTGAGGACAAGGTTTGAAATGAGTTTGGGGGCATTAGGTGAAGTGAAGTATGAAAAATCGAAGTATGGAAGAAACAAGAGGTAGAATATATTTGAACATTGAATATTGTGAATTTTTTGTAATTTTCCACAATACAGGTAATATTTGTCCATTTCATTTTACTTTATTTAGGTAGGAATATACGGAATTGAATATAATTTGAATTTAAATAGAAGTGATATATTATTATTACCCATGAAAATAGAAATTTCATGATGGAAAGGAATTGTTATTGTAATAAGACTTGGTCTTCCTCTGTGTAGGCTCATCCTAAACAATCAATTAATCAAATTGATAATGCGTACAACCACTATAATGATCTCTCGTTCTCATAAAACTCAAGTAATGAACCATAATCCACACAATGACGATCTCGAGTATTTATAAACTCAGTCTATCTACCTTATCTAGGAATTCAGTCCTAAATAAAATACAACTCGAAAAACCTCCTCGGTCTCCAAATGTAAATCTTATTAGAATCACCCAATGTTCAACAACTAAGTCTTCTATTCCTTCAAGAATCTTGAATTATATTTTCCATAAAGTTCTTCAGTCCTTTATGTACCTTTCTCTCGAATTTTGTAGTTGTAATCTATCTCAAAGTTCTCTGCTTGCAGTATCAAACTTCTTCACTGTTGTAGGCTAATACTGATAGTTGTGCTATTTCAGTATCCAACTCATATTCAGTTCCTGCTCCACTTCAAATTTGTCTTCATCTTCGACTCTGACTTTGATACTGTATTCTTAATTGGAATTTGAACTGTAGTCTATCTCTGAGTTGTACCTACACTCAAACATCTTGCTTAGTCGGGCTTCCATCTACATTACAACATTTACCTAACTAACTGAACTTCTGTTTTGACAATATACTACCAATAAGGATATATTGACCCAAATACAATAAACTAGGTTCTAATAATATCTCCCTTTGGTATAGATTGGTAAAAAATAGTAGCTAACAAAATAACCAAAGTTTTGAGGAACTTCATAAAATATACTGTTACTGATTGATTAAAGTAACAACACACAAAAGTAAAACCCCAAAAAAATTATAGTCACCAACCAATATGTACAACTATGAAATGTAGTTTTAAAAACATTAAGCTCATGTACTTACAAGCACAAAATACCAAAAACAACTTAACTTTCTCTTGCTCACTCGCCTTTTGGACTAAATAAAATCAAAAAGATTATAGCTGAGTTCTAACCAACCACCTTTATCGGCGAAATTCCAAGTTAGCAATGTCCAGCTCTTCTTGCATTGGTCACGTATGAGGTGCTACATTTTCTATGTAGACAGTCGGATAGGCAATGCCATCCAAGAAGTAATCAAAACGGCGGGCGTGGTCTCATCACAACCAGAGAACTTGATTGTTATAGAGGTTCATCTTGAGTTGGAGCAGATTCGTCTTTAACAACTTCTGTTTTTATCGTAGCAGCAGCAGTAAGAGCAGAAGGGGCATGTTTAGTAGCAGTATCATCAACCGAAGTTGTTGGCTCGTCTAAAGTGGTAGGATTGGATTGATTGACTTCAAAATCCTCATGCTCAAGATCAGTAGGAGGATAAATGATCGTGGCCACAAATATAACAGCTCGATTGTAATAATAGTGTGATTAACTTACGTTGATTACAAATATCGTCCTCAGGGAAAGGTGTGTTGCACTTAGTATGCTTAGTCAAGTTTACTCTATTGCTAAGGAAATTCCTTTTTAATTGGTTTTTAAACTAAACTATTCCATTCTAACAAAACAATGTAAATACTTGTACTCTTATTTTAAGACTATCTTAGTTCATAACTTCAACTAGGTAATGAATAACTATGCTCTTCAACTCACTTCCTTCATCTTCATTATATTTGTGTGCAATGCCAAATTAGAATAAACGTATTTACTTCAAATCCACTTTAACCCACTGTCGTGACGGAAAAGATTGTAATGTGCAAACTAGAAATCCGCCTATCGATGTTAATAACGTAAGTTCCATATTGCTTTAAGTTCCAAATCTTTAAATTCATAACCAATTAAGTTTACTATCCATGCCTCCATAATAAAAAACTACCTATTGATGTTATGTATTTTATGGTTGTGTAATCCATATTTGGCTTAAAAGCTCCAATGGCCATGGTAACTCCTAAAACCCATAATCAACAAATACGTGATCTAGATGTTCGTAGCATTATGTTTAGAATCAATACAAATTCTAACTATCGTACTTTTTTACTTTATAATCCATTCAAACTACTTTAGTATATCATTCATACCATATGATCCATTGATCCCTAAGATTAATGAACTACTCATACATCATTGAAAAAAACATGGTCGTCCCTTATGACCCACGACGCCATCACTGCACTGTCACTGCAGTCCATTGTTTATTCACTTCTTGGTCCTCCATGCCTTACCCACACTATTTAGCAGTCTCATGGCGTCAAGCATGTTTGCAATGGCATCAACTTTGTGCATTTTATTATCATTTCTTTATGAAACCACTCCATTGTCTCCTTTATACCTCGTATACCTAAAAATACATAAATACCATCAATTAGAGTTCATTCTGGGATATTTATACTAAATATACTACTAAAGTCCAATGTATAAGTCTAAATAATCATTTATCAAATACCCCCAAACTTAGGATCTTGCATGTTCCAAGCAAAATTGTATTTTACTAAGTATTCTTACTATTACTACTTAAATTCATATTCATTTCACATCGTTCATGGAATATCATTTAATTCAAATAAGTTCAAGTTAATAATCCACTTAAAAGATTTTCTTTGCAAAAAACTTATATTTTCAAAACATGTTGCATTAACAACACATACAATTCACTTTCAAAACACCAAAGTAGTTCACAACCAAAACCATCACTACTCACAAGTTTATTTCACCTAGACACTCAAGTAGCAAGTGTACAATCTCATGATTTCTCATTAAGCTCAGGAATTCACAAATATGCATAGATCATACTAGTTTTGTAGACTTTAGCACTTCAAGAGTCAATAGGACTTAATATAGTTAGAAAGAAAACTTAACTTAATTAAGCTATTTGTACTTGAGCTAAATCTTTTATTTGAAAAGTTTTAATCTAACTTTTGCCTTTTTTTTCTTTATTTTTTATCTATCTCTTTTTCTCTTTCTCCTCATAAATTTTAGTTGCACGATCCCTGCTCCTTTTCCTATGAATTCCATTTTTATTCTTTTTCCAACCATCAAGTTCTCTGCTCCTTTTCCTGTAGAACTTATGGGACTCTATTTCATTTTTTGTAAAAATCTTGTTAGCACTTACCACTTTCACTTTATCAAGCAAGTTTTAACTCTGCCTTTTTAATAAACATGATGCATATCTCTTCCCTTCTTGGTACTAAGTCTTTATTTACTTTCTATACTCAAGTAAGATTCATACTTATCATAGAATTCCTTAGAGATCTAACTTTTTCCATGAGAAATGTTCTAGTATCTTCTTGCTTTTGTTTCAAGTTCATGGTGTTCCTTAACTCTAAGTTTCTAATCATGAAATCATACCGTTGTTTGCTACTTTTCTTATTTTCTTCGAAAATTTGATAACACCCTTTTGAGTTTCATATCACCAAGACACTTGTATTCTTACCCCTCAATTAAAGGCATGAAATTTGCAAATAAATTACATATTTATTACATATTACTATATATAACCTAATATATAATACTTAACACACATATCAAGGCAAGTCAATCCTTGATGTAACCTATTATTTTCACTTAGCCTAAAGTCTGATTCTCCATTTTATGCCATATTCAACTTGATACTTAGTCATTTGATTCAAGTCAATATTATAAAACTTAGTGTACCCATACTACGCCTATCTAATACCCACATCGACATGCTTTATGAGGCGATAACCTATCACACCATCTCACTCGACATAACATGATATTTACAACACATGTAATGATTTATGCCATAGTAAATGAAATACACCATAATAAAAGCAACCAATCAGACAATATATAACTAGTACCTAGTTAGGCATGCCCCCAGCCTATCTACGACGTCCACGTGAGTCCGAGCTGGCGTTCTAATATGTAAATAAGTAATAATAATGTGTTAATAAAATGAGCCATTACAATTCTTCCTAACTAGAGAAGATTTTGTCCTGAAATTTAGGTAAAACTAAACGATCGTACCATTGAATAGTAGATGATAATGCTCCCGCATAGTAAACTCAAGCTCCCAGGTGAGTCCCTTAGTCCCAGGATGCTGCCAACGAATCAATACTCGAGGGATCTCCCTATTCTACAGAGTCTGTATTTTACGATCCAAGATTCTCTAATGGTTGCTCCTCGTAGGTCGCGTCACGCTGAACCTCAATCTATCCCACATCAACCAACAGTCTGAGTTCTGACCTAGCTAGCCTCAACATAGAAATGGAAACATCGGATGAACCCCATCTGACTGTGGTGGTTAGTCTAGCCTATACCCCATACCGCCAAGTCGTGCTGCGACCCGGAATGGTCCCTTTAATACCAAATCTCTGCTGACCTTTCCAAGGGGAAACCTTCAGATATACCATGTCACCATCCTCGCAGCTCAGACCCTCGCGATACTTATCCGCATATTTCTTCTGTCTATCATGGGCTGCCTGAAGTCTCTGCCTAATCTACTAAATCTTCTTTGTATTATTAACAACTATCTTTGGCTTAACAGTAGGTGTATCATCTGGCTTTGCTCAACATGCGGGTGATCTACATGGCTTCCCATACAAAGCCTCAAACGGATGCATCTCGATACTCGCCTGATAGCTGTTGTGGTAGGCAAACTCACATAACAATATATAGTCATCCCAAGAACCTCCAAACTGCAATATACAAGCCCTGAGCATGTCCTCTAAAATCTATATCAACCTTTCTGACTTGCCATCGGTCTGAGGGTGGTAAGTCGTACTAAATTGCAGCCTCATGCCAAACTACTCCTGCATGCTCTCTTAGAACTTTGAAGTGAGTCAGAGATCTTTGTCGAATACAATGGAGACTGGCACCTTATGCAAACTAATAATTTCCCTCTCGAATAGAGTGCTCAGCTTTGGGAATGCGTACCTCATTGAAACCAGTATAAAGTGCATCAATTTTATCAATCTATCAATCACTACCCAGATGACGTCGTGTCTCTTAGAAGTCTTTGGTAGTCCACTGACGAAATCTAAGTGATGTGCTCCCATTTCCACTATGGTATAGGCAATAGCTGCAATAAGCCTACTAGTCTCCTATGCTTGGCATTCACCTGCTAACAGATGTGACAACTCTTCACATATGCGCTTACGTCAACCTTCATCCCTGGCCACCAAAATAGTCATCTAAGATCGTGGTACATCTTGGTCTGACCAGGATGAACTGTGTAACGAGACCTGTGGGCGTCCTTTAGAATACAGTCTCGTAACTCTAAAACACCTAGTACCCAAAATTTGCCTTTATGCCTCAAACACTGATCCGTAGTGTCCGACCAATCTGTACACTCGGGATCCTGTGCTAGCCAATTAATCCTGTCACAAATAATTTCCCCTCTGACATTCAGCCACCCGCTCAATAAATACTGTCAAGGCCCTCATCTGGCAACAAATATGTGGCTCATATGTAGCTAAAATCTCTATCATGCACATGGCTAATGTCGCCTTTAATAGTTCGTGCTCGTGTGTCATGCGCCAAAAAACTATTTGACTATTAATCCCGCTCTTATTCAATGAGTTAGCTACAATATTTGCCTTATCAGTATGGTACTCAATGATGAAGTCCTAGTCATTTATTAGCTCAAACTATCTCTTCTGACGCATGTTCTGATCTCTCAGAGTGAAAATGTACCATAGGCTTTGATGATATGTGTATAAGAAAAACTTCTCTCCGTGAAGATAGTGCCTTTAGGCCTTCAGTGCAAAAATGACTACTGCAATCTCCAAGTCTACATTGGGTAATTATCATCGTGGGGTCTCAAACATCTAGATAAGTATACTACTGGTCTGCCTTCCTGCATCAATACACATCCAAGACCAACTCTTGAGGCATTTGTGTAAACTGACAAACTCTTGCCCGATTCTAGCAATGTCAACACTAGTGCTGATGTCAATGTTCTCTTCAGCTCCCAGAATGCCTGCTCACACTCCTCTGACCAATCAAATCAGACATCTTTCTTGGTCAGTCTTATCATCGATGCCGCAATCGAGGAAAATCCTGTATGAATCGGTGGTAGTACCTTACTAGCCCCAAGAAACTCCAGATGTTGTAAACAGACACATGCATCCTGTAATCAACAATCACTCGAATTTTTCTTTGAATCAATAAAGATGCCCTAATCCCTGATGATGGTCCAAGAAACTTCACCTCACTCAGTCAAAAATCACATTTGCTGAACTTGGCATATAGCTTGTGCTCCCTCAATGTTATCAATACTGTCATGAGGTGACTCTCGTGCTCCACACGAGTCCTGGTGTAAATCAAAATGTCATCGATAAAGACAATGACATATCTATCCAATTATAGTCTCAAAACCCTGTGCATCAAGTCCATGAAGATCAGCGGGGCGATAGTCAGCCAAAAAGGCATGACTATAAACTCAAACAACCCATATCTCATACTGAAAGTGGTCTTCTTGATGTACTTTCCTCGAATCTTTAAATGATGATAGCTTGAACGCAGATCAATCTTTGTGAATAACTTAGCACTTGCCAACTGATCGAACAAATCGTTGATCTTGGGGACCGGGTAATAGTTCCTGACTTTCACCTGATTCAGCTTCCTATAGTCCACACACATCCTCATGGAACCATCCTTATTCTTCACAAATAACACTGGTGCTCCCCAATGAGACATACTAGGGTGGATGAAATCTTTCTGTGACAAATCCTCAAGCCGTTTCCTCACCCCTCTTACTCGAACGCTGACATCCTATAAGGTCTGCTAAAAATTGGCTAGATCCTTGGTAATAGGTCGATAATAAACTTAACCTCTTTAGGTGGTGGTAACCCTGGCTGATCATCTAAAAAAACATTAGGAAACTCTCTAACCACTGAGACATCCTCAATCCTAATCTTTGTCCTCAACTCTGTCTCAAATACTACAGCAAACGCCTCCATCTCTTGAGTCGTAGCTAGTCGACCTCTAGTAATGGGTAGTGCGGTCGCAACTCCAGAAAATGTGAACTCTAGAATCCCCGAAACATGAAACGTGATGGTCTTTTAGAAGTAATCTATCTGTGCATGATACGCCGCCAACCCTTTCATCCCTTAAAGTGCGTCAAAATTAAGGTACTCTAGGACTCGTAAGTCTATCCGAAATTGATGCCCCTCTACCTCTACCATGCAGTCTCAACATATCTAATTAGGGCATATATTATCCCAGTGGTCATACTAAGAACAAGGTGTATCTCTAGCATTTTTTATATTAACCCTAACTCTCCTACCATGCATCCAACAATAAATGACAATGTACTACCATAATCTATCATAACATGCATCGGTCTACCCATAATATATAATGTACCCTCGACGAGCTGTTTGGTCACATATCTATCCAGTTTCGCGACTACATGTGGACTCTCCCTGGCATGACCTTGTTGTGCTCCTGATGGTGACGGTGGTGTCCTACAGTTAGCCTTTTGGTTCCCTCTCTAACCATAATGGTGACATAGACATTTCTCCTGCCTCCTATCCTGCTTGTCTCCGTATCTTTGACCCTAACCTCGATCTATCTGACCCTTATCACGACCTCCCTTATCCCTGTCCCGATGATACTGCTGAGGCTGCTGTCGATGCTGCTCGGGTGGTGCAAGTGTAATAGTGTGAACTGGCCGCCTGTCCTCATAATGAATGCTATCTCCCAGTTGATCATCTCTACGGTCCTTACCCTGCTATCTGGTATCTCGATGGTAGTCTCAATCTGATCTATCCCTTTATCTCTTCGGCCTGCATCCGACCAAGAATTGTGCCCTGTCTACCTCTCAAACTGTCCTGAACTAGGTACTCGCCTATCGTCCCTCTGTAGTAGATATGTCTTTGTGGGTAAGGGCTCGATCGTACATATCCTATGATGTGTGTGCCCCAATCGACATGATCGCACTGGTGACCTCTACTAATCCCCATACAAAGTAATAAATTTGTAACCACTCCGTCCTGGCAACGTCCATGGCAAACTGTAGCAGATACATGTACCTCTCTATATACTGTAGTACCGATTAGTTACCCTTTCCCAGGGCCAAGAAATCCTCTCTCAAATGTAACTGGACCTTTAAGGAGATATACTTATCATAGAACACCTGTTTGAAGTGTTCCCATATCGTCGGCTATAGGTAGGTGTCACAATATGTAGTCCATCAAATAGGTGCAGCTCTTATAAAGCAAAATCCATAAACTCGTGCCTATATATTCTCCTAAATTCTCAGCAGCTTATGCAGCCGCTGATGTGAAAGTAACCATCTCCCGATCACCTCTAAGTCACCACCTCCATAGAAATAAGCAGGTTGGAAGCGAATAAACTCCTTGATCACCCAGGTGTCAATGTGAACTCAGAGGTAGTGGATGTAGTAGTCGTCGATGTGGTCGTCGGTGTAGGAGTAGGAGTTGGTGTCTTGGGTGGTGCGACAACCGACATAACCAATAGTGTAACCCTCTCAATAGGTGTGTCGGGAACTATAGGAATGTAGCTCAAATAGGCGTCTGCTGGACTGCCGGGGAAAAAGATGTCTGTATGGCAAAAATTATAACTACAACGGTAGAAGTGACTGGTACTATATGAGAACTCAGTCATCATAAGATCTCAGTTAACTGAGCATCATGTGCCATGAGACTGTCGTCGACACTCGGTGTAGTAGCAATAATAGTGGCCCTAGCCGGATTGCTAATCTGACTAATCTTAAGCATAGCAGTAGACAGTCCATCCATCGTTATCTACATTGAGAAACATGCACCAAATCAGCCTTTGTATATATACGCATATAGTATATAATATACAATAAAAGCATAATACGTATATACCAACTAACTCTACCCGCTTCACAATCACTTCCCAACTAGGGTTCTAAGGTAAGTACATCAGGTTTCCACATATAATGGTTATTTATTAAGTTTTATTTTATATTATATACTATACACACCTCGCCCAGTGGGCACTGCACCATCCACGTCACTGACCTGTAGGGTCATGCGCTCTGCTGGTGTGGCTTGCTACACCTGCATCCTCGGTGTGCATGCCAACTTGTCGTGTTGTCGTTATATTGTAAATCAGTTATGCATATATCCTTTTTAAGTCATGTATATTTAGGGTTTATGGTCTTTTACTTTTGAAGTTTGCGAATTATACATATTGCTTATGTTTTAATCAATTGTAATTAATAAGAAGTAATAGCAGAAGTCTTAAACTGACATGAAAACATGAAATATATATGTCTTGTGTCATAAAGCGTAAATCCTAATGTGGAAAACTTGGAAATGGAGTACTCTGTATATAAGGCGACTTGATAACCAAAAACTAACCATATATATACATGTACAATGTATCTCTAGTCTCCTTGATACCCAAAATAAATAAAATATCAAAAAGCTAAACATGTATAAAAGCGACCAGAGATTGTCGCCTAGGATCCCCTTGCCCCAACTCTTACTAGGATCTGCACTCAGCCCTCACAACAAAATAGATGATGATTCTAGTAAGTAAAATTCCAACGAAATTCACTGACCATTTAATTAAATAAGAAGCTAAAGAAAATAATAAATAAACAGGCAAAAATATAAACATGAAGAAATATAAACAGGCAATTGTAAATGGATAATCGCATGCATATATAATAAGTGCATAAAAAAGTATGTGCCCATCCCGGTCAGACTAGATTGTCTTCGGATCCCTAGGATCCCTTCAGTGGGTGCCCCCACTACTCTTTCACCTGGTTCCACGCAATGATTGGTCTAAACCTACACTTCTCCAATACGTGCACCAGTTAGCAGCTCGGGTCGGGATTCACAGAGGGCTTGGCCACACGTGCTATAGCCTAGCATGGCATAAACACACAATTAAAATATACCGGTGGGAGTAACCTCAACCAACTGACCAAAAATAGTGTGGAATAGAATGGTATGCAAGAATGGACATAAGCAATATAAAAATAATAATTAAATACTCAAGTGATGTCCCTATAAGTTTTACAAACTTCAAACACGCGCTCCGACTTTCCTAGACTTTTAAATCCGAACCTGCCTACCTCCCAGTACCCGAGCTATGCTCCCTATTAGTCCCCCGAAGTCAAAATGTATCATTTTAATTGATTTAGAGCCATATTAAGTTAAATTATTAATATTAAACTAAAAAGTAGAATTTTATTCTAATTTTTAGTTGTGGCACATTTTCTCGAGTTACACCAGAATGCCAAATGCCAGAAAAATTCTCAAAATCCAATTCCCTACCTTTTCCCAGTTTCTTATAATTTTTCGTGATTTTTATCTATTTTTTATAATTTATCTTATTTATTAGGTATTTAATTTAATTTTTAATAAAATTTATTGATTTAATGGGGGGTTGGGCCCACCTGAACCAGGCCCGGTTCGACCTAATTGGGCCGGGCTTGGGTCGGCTCGGCATAGGGTCGCACACACGCACTCACAGTGTGCGTGTGCCTTATTTCCCCTTTCATTCGCAAAGGCGAATTGCAAATTTGCAATTCCTTTCGTCCTCCTCCCAGCATTTTTTTTTCCTTTCTTTTCTTTTCTCTCCTTCATCATCATACAGCCCAACAACACCAACAATTACAATAACAATAACAACAAAATAAATCACCATTAAAACCTAATATTCAAAATCTCATTTTCATGGATACACACACGAATTGAAGAAGATAAAACTTATAGAGAAGGGGTGCATTACCTTGTGTTTGTTCTCTGAACTCTAGCTCCAAATCAAGCTTCTTGGCCCTCAATTCATCTTCTACAACTCTGATATCCCACTGGTTTGCATAAAATTGTTAGTAGTTTTGATGGAAATTCAACTAAAATGATGTATTTAAAGGATGTGATGACATCAATTGTGTACAAGTATCACGATGAAGATCTACAGGCTACTAATTGAGCTGTCAAACACGAACTAATGACTTCATTGAGACACTAATTAGCCTAGTACCGCACATTCTAGGATCATCCTAATGCCCATCAATGGCTTTTATTTAATTTGATCAAATTGTGGGCAAATTAAATTAATTTTTTTAAGATAGGCAACTTAGGTACAACAATAATATTGTTAATATATTTGATGCATAATTAACCCAATTATGGTCCCACTCAGTCCTAACTACTCGGCACCAAGTGCCACACGTCCTTGCACACATCTCGAGGGGCGTCAATCCTTGATGTACCTAATTATTTTGACTTAGCCTTAAGTTTGATTCTCCATTTTATGCCATATTTACCTTGATTCTTAGTCAATTTATGACTACCTAAGTAACATGAATATCAAAATTGACACAACTTAATGAATAACATATATCATATCATTTTGTCGTGCAATATCCTTTGACTAAACATGACGCATGGAAAGTCACCCTCAATGTTCAATCGTACTAGTCTCGATCTTTAGGTAAACTAAAAACATCCAAGTGACATTGATCATATCAATTCACATGGACTTGGCCATTATCAGTCTATCATATCGAGATATCCACTGATATCTCTCTATACGAGAGTGACAAATTATATCTTAATTACACACCTTCAAATATTATTCACATGGTAACCAACCACAATTTTTATAATCGTTCAGTTAAAGACAACATTTTTTATTGTCTCAAATTACCATGCTCCTTATATTGAAGTATATGGTAATCTCAAGTCGAATGACTAAATGATATACTTATCATAAGTAACACCTGTAACTTAATACATATGGTGTTCTCATAGCGGGTCGGTCCAGTACCTTGTTCCCTAACTAGTACTCATGATCTTCATTCGTATCCCTATACGCATGATCATTACATGACCATCAATCAAGATTTACACTAGTCTTAATTCATTATAGCTCCCAATATAATGATCGACTAGGGACATTTAGGATATTTCAACAAATACCTATGGATCTTACTGTAAGGTAAACATGCAATCACTTATAATAAAACAACAAATGAAAACCTCAATTTTATTAACTAAAATTATAAGATAAATAATGTTTGTAGATTGACCTAGGGCACATGCCCCAACATCTCCTACTTGTATTGGGGCCAGTCATTCATGTATCTAATGCTAATGACCTAACATGACCTTCATGTTTCGCTTATGGAAGAGCCTTCGTCAAAGGATCTGTACCATTGTCTTCTATAGGAATTCTGCAAATCTTCACGTCTCCTCTTTCAATTATTTCTCGAATGAGATGAAAACGTCTAAGTATGTGTTTGGATCGATGATGTGATCTTGGTTCCTTGGCCTGTGCTATCGCCTCGTACTTGTAACAAAACAAGCAAACGGGGTTAGCTATACTAGGAACCATACCAAGTTCAGAGATGAAATTTTTGATCCAAGCTGCCTCCTTAGCTGTATCGGACACTGCAATGTACTCAGCTTCTATTGCAGAATCTGCCACAGTTTCTTGCTTCGATTTTTCCCAACTCACAACGCCTCCATTAAAAGTAAACACATATCCAGACTGCGATCTGAAGTCATCTATATTAGTTTGAAAACTTGCATATGTGTAACAATTTACAACAAGCTCATCTTCCAAACTTCCAAAGACCAAGAACACTTCTTTAGTCCTTTTCAAGTACTTAAGAATGTTCTTTATTGCTATCCAGTGATTGTCACCGGGATCAGACTAATATCTGCTTATTGCGCTTATAGTATATGATACATTAGGTTGGGTGTATAACATGGTGTTGGACTAAGTGGTTAGTCACTCACACTCCGACCGAGATTTTGATGGAAACAAACAAGGTGAAAATGTACTAATAAACATCTAGTGTATTTCAGTTTTTGTTAAAGGATGCAAAACAACATATCAAGGGTACTCAAGAAATACAAGTTCAAGACTCGGCATTAATGAAGAAATGAAGATGAAAGTTCAAACCGCAATTTGTAATTTCAATGTAAGGTATACAAATTCTTTCACGCAAGCCAAATGCATTAGTCCATGCATATCAAGTTTCTTAAACCATTCTTCAAAAGTTATAAGTTTACTTCAAGTTTCAAAGTGGAATTTAAACACATAACTAGGACTATGAGTTTAAACAATGTTAAACTTTGTGTGGATGGTCATTTGCATATTACAGATCATTGTAAATGTTTTCGAAAAAGAAAAACTCGTTTTTGAAAGGTCTTGAAAAGAAAACTGTAAATTTGCAGAAAAGCCCCTAATACATTATGAAATCGTGAATTTCCGTTTTCGGGATTTGTAAAAATATCCGGACCACCCAATTAGGCTTAATGACTCATAATAAACGTGTATAACATGTTATATAAGGGTTGGTTAGGTCCCGGACGAGTTTAAGGGTCGCTAACACAAAGGGACAAAATAATTGTTTTGAGGTCCCTGCAGTTAGCGCGCTAATGATTTCATTAGCACGCTAAGTGAAGAGTTAGCGCGCTAGGTCTCAGCATTAGCGCGCTAATTGCATATCTGACTGCTTTTTTTTTACAGCTGGAAAACACACTTTAATTTGAATTCTTGATCTATTTTGGACCCTTGGATCCCTAGAACGGTCATAAACTGTCAAGATGGAATACCTAACACTATAAAACCACCAAGAACATGGTTTTGTCAAGAGAAGGAAGAAACACACTCAAAAACTCAAAATCTACAAAGAGAAGAACTTTGATTTTTGTGAAGAAGCAAAAGGAGATCTTTGTGGCTGTTCTTTAGTTCTCTAATCCAAAGACTTTTGAGGCTTTAAAAGGAGTACAAGAATCTCTTCAAAGCTGATCTCTTTTGTCATTCTCTTGTTTGTAAGAAAGTCCTAGATCTAAAATCTTGCTTGTGCTTAATCTACATAGTTTTGTGTATTTGATTTGAAAATCATTTTGTTGTGTGTTTGAACACCTTCTTCTTGGGTTTTGCACTTAAATTTATTTTATCAAACCCTAAGATTGATTTGAACAAAAGTTTTGCACTTAAACTTGATTTTTGTTAAACTATTGTTCTTAGACTTGAAATCGGTTTTACACTAATATATTAAGTTTTTAAAAACGATTTCACATTTGGGATTTGTAACAAAATCAGTGACATATTTGCATATTCCATTTATTCTCATACTTGCATGCATAAGAGTTGTTAGGCTCTAGGAGGCTTGCTAGTGTTTGAATTTGATACCACTTTGTGTTGTAAAGTGTATCTCATTATTTTTCAGCAACTTATTGTATTTGTATGATTGTAAGACTTAGTGAAATCTAAGTCAAAGGGGAAGACCTAGTTGAGACTAGGCACAAATCCTAGTTGCGGCTAGGTGGGAAGTCCTAATTGTAATTAGGCACTCTAGGCTTGTATGCTTAGGTTGTAACACTTATTTGCAATATAAGTGGGGGTTAAAAATCCTAACCGGGGAGGTTAGGTAGTGGACGTAGATCGTTGGATCGAACCACTATAAATTGTGTGTCACTTTCCATCTCTTCCATTCCATTCACTTGCATAGCATATATATATTCATTGATAGTGTATGCATTATAGTTGTAATTTGCGCATAAAGTTTTAAAAGGGCAATAACTACTCGGTAACCCAATTCACCCCCCTCTTGGGTGACCTTCACATGGAATACATGATAGATCCAATAGTTGATGCATATGGAATCATATTCATGAGCTCTCGCTCATCATTAGTCTTTGGACATTGAGTCTTGCTAAGACTTATACCTTGAGATGTTGGTAACGAACCTCTTTTAGAGTCTTACATACTGAACCTATTCAGTACCTTGTCTATGTAAGCACTCAAACTTAAACCAATTAACCTTTTAGATCTATCCCAATAGATTTTAATAACTAAGGATGCAGGCTGCTTCTCTTAAGTCCTTCATTGAGGAACACTTCCCTAACAAAAAATTGATACTCTGCAAGGTTGGGATGTCATTTCTAATAAGTAATATATCATCAACATACAGTACCAGGAAAATAACCACGCTCCCACTGACCTTCTTGTATACACACGGCTCATCTTCATTTTTAATGAAACCAAATTCCTTAATAGCTTCATCAAAATGAAGATTCGAACTCCGAGAAGCTTGCTTTATTCTATAAATGGATCTTTGAAGCTTGCACACCTTCCTAGAATTCTCAGGATGAACAAACTCTTCAGGCTGTATCATATAAACATCCTGAAGTAACTTTCCATTTAGGAAAGCTATTTTGATATCCATTTGCCATATCTTATAGTCATAATATCAGGCTATGACAAATAATTCTAATGGATTTAAGCATGGCTACAAGAGAAAAAGTCTCATCATAATTAACACCTTGAGTCTATCTGAAACCATTTGCTACTAGCCGTGCTTTATAAGTATGCACATTGCCATCCATGTCATTTTTCTTCTTGAAAACTCATTTACATCCAATGGTCTTACCACCTTCAGGTAAATCAATCAGGTTCCAAACTTGGTTGTCAGACATGGATTGCGTCCCAGAATTCATGGCATTAAGCCATTTATCTGCCTCACGGATAGAAACAACCTCCTGATAAGTAGTAGTTTCATTTTGATCCATAAGCTAAAGGACTAAGTGGTCAGTCACTTTTGCTCTAACCGGGGTTTTGATGGAAACAAACAAAGTGAAAGTATACTAATAAGCTTATCAAGTGTATTTCAGTTAGTCAAAGTTTGTAGAATATCAGATCTCAAGTGTTCAAGCCATACAAGTTCAAGATTTGGTCCATACGAGGAAAAGAAGATGAAAGATCATATTACATGTTGTAACATTGATGTAAGATACATAGGTTCATTTACGCAAGCCTAATGCATTAGTTCATGCATATCATATTTTTCAAATCGCTTTTCAAATTTCAAGTGATCATTTGGAGTTTTAAATGAAACTCACCACTTGAATCGATCTTATAAGATCAAACTATGTGAAACCATGTTTTTATATTCACATTGTACTTTAAAAACCATTGTGGAAGTTTTCGAAAATGAAAAACTTGTTTTGAAGGGTTTTTGAAAAGAAAAATTGTGTATTTGCAGAAAAGCCCCTATGTAAGTCATGAAACCGGGATTTTCCATTTTCGGGATTTGTGAAAACATATGGACCACCTAAATTGGTTCTATGACCCTTAACAAACATGCATGACATGTTATAAGAGGTTTGGTAAGGTTCTGGATGTGATAAGGGGTCACTAACTCTAGGGCCAAAAATATTTATTTTGAGGCCCCTGACAGTTAACGAGCTAATAGTTATATTAGCGTGCTAATTTCAGACTTAGCGCGCTATCTTAGAGGATTAGCGCGCTAGGTCCAAATATTAGCACGCTAATTGCTTTTCTAACAGCTTTTTTTAAAAGCTAAAAATCACACTATAATTTGAATAGATGATCAAATCTGAGCCCTTGGATCTCTAGAATGGTAAAAAAATGTTAAAAATGTAGAACATTCTCAAACCACCAAGAACATTTTATTGTCTTGTCAAGCAAGAAAACAAAAGAGTGCTCATAGTTTTCAAAGAAGAAGCTTGGATTTTTGTGTGCTATCACTTGTAATCTTTCGAGGCAACTGAATCACTCTCGAAACTAGCGTTATTGAGGAGTTTTAAAGCTTACAACATCCACTCCACAACTGATTTTCAAATCACTCTCTTGGGGTTGTAAGAAAGTCCGATTTCCTAGCTCTTCTTGTGCTTAAATTTCATATTTTTGTGTGCTTGACTTATAGAAATCAGTTTTTGTGTTCTTGAACACATTTGTCTTTGGTTTTACACTTAAACTTGATTTACTAAACCCTAGGACTGGTTTGGACAAGAGTTTGCACTTAAAATTGATTTTTATCAAACTTCTTGTTCTTTGGATTTGAAACCGAATTTGTTTTAATCGATTCGTTTGAAACGGTTTCATATTTGAGATTTGCACAAAATCAGTGATATACTTGCATTTCTCATTTGTTCTCATATTTGCATGCATTAGAGTGGTTAGGCTCTAGGAGGCTTGCTTGTATTTGAATTTGGTGCCGCTTTACTTTGTAAAGTGAATTTGATTATTTTCATTTATTCTTTGTAAGTGGTTGATTGTAAGACTTAGTGGGATCTAAGTCAAAGGGAAGACCTAGTTGAGGCTAGGCATACACCCTAGTTGCAGCTAGGTAGGAAGTCCTAATTGGTGATTAGGCATTTTAGGCTTGTACGCTTAGGTTGTAACACTTATTGGCAATATAAGTGGGGGTTTGAAAATCCTAACTGGGGAGGTTAGGTAGTGGATGTAGATTATTGGATCGAACTACTATAAATCGCGTGTCTCTTTCCATCTCTTCTATCTTCTTCATCTTGCATTGCATTCATACTTGCGCTTGAGTGAGCATATAGCATCGTTATTGTTGAATTATTTTTAAAAAGGCGATAAAATCTCTATACACCCAATTCACCCCCTCTTAGGTGTAGTTTCGATTGGTATCATAACAGGTTATTGCTCAAAGTGTTACTAACGTATCTTCGAGTGTTTTTGTGCAAGGATGCAAACTTTAGATTCGGCTCGCCTTAGGGAAGGCAACTCCTCGAGTAGGCCTCCGTATTTTGAGGAACCAACTATGCTCATTGGAAAGTAAAGATGAAGTTCTACATTAGGGCGCAAAGTAGACTTTAATGGGACTCAATTGAGAATGGGTACACTCCACCAGACAAGCCCGTGAGAGAATACACCGCCGAGGAGACCAAGATTGATCTCTCAAATGATCAAGCCATGAATCATTTGTTTTGCGTGCTAAATGAGAAACAATTCAACCGAGTTAGTGCTTGTCAAACGACCAAGAAAGTATGGGAGAAGCTTGGGGTACACTATGAAGGTACACTTCAAGTGAATAAGACAAAGTTGAGAATCCTTAAGGAGCACTATAAGACTTTCCGAGTTGGCTCCGATGAAGACATATCCACCGCCATCACTCGGTTCACTAAGCTCTTGAATGAGATCAAGAATCTTGGAAAGAACTATGATCAATAGACTTTGGTGTACAAATTCCTTAGAAGCTTGCCTAAGGAATGAGATGCCAAGAAGTATGCTATCCAATCGGTGCAAAACCTTGGAGAGTACACTTTTGATGCCTTGTGTGGAGAGCTAACGGTCCATGAATTTGAACTAAAGGACCGAGCTAGATTGGAAGCATTGAGTGAGGGTACTACGAGTTCAAGAAAAGAGATTGCTTTGAAGGCAAATAGCCCACCGACTCCATTGGTTTAGATCATTGAAGATGAGAAATCTAGTGATGACAATGATCCATGCTCTCAAGAAAGCTCAACAAGGCTTATATAAACGAGACAAGTACAAGAAGAAGTACAAGAGTGGAAGCAAGTGAGGAAAGTCAAGTGTGACCATATGCTTCAGGTGTGACAAACAGGGCCACATCAAGACGAAATGCAAGTCCAAGAAGGTGTTGGACAAGAAAAAAGGAAAGAAGAGCTTTAAGGCGACATGAGATGATTCATCTTCATCAAGTTCCAAACCCAAATCGGAAAGCGAGAAAGCAATACTTTGTCTCATGGCACAAAGTGAGGTAAACTTTAACGATTTCAATTTTGATGATGTTGATGATTTGGATGATGCTCCTAATGTTGATGAGCTTAGGAAAGAGTTGGAAAAGGAGGTCAAAAAGACCAAACAACTCAAAAAGAGCGTGACCATAGCAATTAGTGAGATTAAGTCGCAAAATAAGACCATTAATGATCTCCCAAGCAACTTGAATGAAGTCCTAAAGGAGAGAGATGCTTTAGTCAAGGAAGTGGAGGACTTGACTAGCACGGTGCACAAGTTCACCAATAGTAGAAAAATGCTTGACATGATGTTGGAAGCACAACGACGTGCACTCAACAAGAGAGGCATAGGCTATGGAGCGAACTTGTTGAGTTACAAGAAATTGCTAGATGATGCCCATAGATGCTCAAAATGCAATAGGTCTCATGACGTTGGGAAATGTGCCTTACAAAAGGCCAAAATGGGTAGACTACCATGGGTAGTTAAGAATGTTTATGATACTAAGTTTCTCGAACCTAAAGGTGTTTAGGTACCAAAATCTAGTGTTTTTTCCATTGTGTAGGATGCGAGGAAGAGCACCCCATGGTACTTGGATAGTGGGTGCTCAAGACACATGACCGGATATGCACATCAATTCATTGAATTAAAGCGGCATGATGGTGGAAAGGTCACATTTGGGGACAACAACAAACGAAAGGTTATAGGCTTTAAAACTGTTAGTAACGATTTACTTTCCATTTCTAATGTTTATCTTATTGATGGTTTGAAACATAACTTGCTTAGCATTAGTCAATTGTGTGACAAAGGATTTCATGTCATGTTTGAATCATCAAAATTCATTGATAGGAATGAGAAGCATGAAACTATATTTGTTGCATATACATATAAGAATGTTTATGCCATTAAATTTGATGAGATTAATAGAGAAGTTTTGTGCTAAAAAATGATACACACACTAACTATTTTCTCCTAAGACACCACAACAAAATGGAGTTGTAGAAAGAAAAAATAGGACCCTCCAAGAGATGTGTAGGACCATGCTAAATGAGTACAACATAGCTAAGCACTTTTGGGCCGAAGCCATTAACACGGCGTGCTATGTTCTCAATAGGGTAAATATCCGAAAGCAAGTGAAAAGGACTCCTTATGAACTATGGAAAGGCCGAAAGCCCAACATAAGTTACTTCAAGGTGTTCGGTTACACTTGATATGTTCTAAATGATAAGGATCATTTGGACAAATTTGACCCAAAGTCAAATGTATGTACTTTTCTAGACTACTCCATGCATAGCAAAGCATATAAGGTGTTCAATAGATCAACAAAAACCATAGAGGAGTCTATTCATGTCAAATTTGATGAAGTAGATCCTAAAGTGATAATGATGCATACCTTGGAAAAATTGAGGATTGATGATGATGATGTCACCCTAGGCCAAACATCCAATAGTCAAGAGGTTAAGGTGAGAGTGGAACCCGAACTAAGTGCACCTAAGAACTCAAGACTTCTTATAGGCCATCCCTCCCAACAAATTATAGGTGATCCAAATAAAGGAATAACCACTAAGTCATCATTGCACTGGGATGAGGGACACATAGCTTTTGTATCACAAACCGAGCCCACCAAGATAAATGATGCCTTAGGTGATGAGTTTTGGATCATGCCTATGCAAGAGGAACTAGGTCATCTTGTTAGGAATAAGGTATGGACATTAGTACCTAGACCTAAAGACCATACTATCATAGGCACTAAATGGGTCTTTAGAAACAAAAAGAATGAGAAGGGTGAGATTGTAAGGAACAAGGCTAGGTTGGTTGCACAAGGCTATAATCAAGAGGAAGGAATTGACTATGAGGAAGCTTTTGCACCGGTAGCAAGACTAGAAGCAATTCGGATGTTGCTTACTTATGCTTACTACAATGGGTTTCTACTATACCAAATGGACGTTAAAAGTGCATTCTTAAATGACTTCATCAATGAAAAGGTATATGCAGAACAACCACCGGGTTTTGAAGATCATGATCATCCAAGTTATGTCTATCGTCTTCAAAAGGCCTTGTATGGATTGAGACAAGCTCCTCGAGCTTGGTATGACCAACTTAGTGCATTTCTACTTAACAAAGGGTTCAAGAAAGGAACGCTAGATCCTACTTTGTTCATTTTGATTAAAAAACGTGACATGCTCCTTGTTCAAATTTACATTGATGATAATATTTTTGGGTCATCCAATACACGCTTATATGGTGAATTCTCATCATTGATGACTAATGAATTTGAAATGAGCATGATGGGTGAGCTAACATACTTCATAGGCTTGCAAATTAAGCAATCCAAACATGGCATTTTCATAAACCAAGTGAAGTATGTGAGGGTCATGCTAAATAAATTCAAATTTGAAAATTTGAAAGCATGTGACACTACTAGTAGTTCCACCGTTAAAATGGACAAAGACTAACTAGGAGAATCCATATATCCTAAACTTTACCGTGGCATGATTGGTAGTCTCCTATACTTGACTGCTAGTAGGCCCGATATTATGTTTATGTGTTAGATTTCAATCCGAACCTAAGGAATCTCACTTGAAATGTGTCAAGCGTATATTTCGTTATCTTAGTGGGACACAAGATTTATGATTGTGGTTCAACAAGGCTTAGAGTTTCAAACTCCGAAGCGTTATTGATTTCGACTATGCGGGGAGTCTAGTGGATAGGAAAAGTACTTCTGATTTTTGTCATTTGCTAGGAAATTCACTTATATCATGGTTCAGCAAAAAGCAAAATTCCATTGCTTTGTCTACAGCCAAAGCCGAGTATGTGGCTGCCAGAAGTTGTTCTGCTCAAGTCTTGTACATGAAGCAGCAACTTGAGGATTACTAAATCCAAGTTGGTTGTGCTGAAATTTATTGTGATAACACAAGTGTCATCAACATATCAAACAATCCGGTGTTACACTCCCGCACCAAGCAAATTGAGATTAGGCACCATTTCCTTCGCGATCACGTCTAAAAGGGTGATGTTAAACTAATCCACGTGCCTACGGAGGACCAACTAGCTGATATTTTCACTAAGCCATTGCCCGGTGACCAATTTTCTAAGATTCGGCGTGAATTAGGCATGTTTTGTGAATCGGACCTTCTACACATATTTTAGTTATTCCAATCATTTTTATATGTTGTTAGTGAAGTGTCCATAAAGTATGAGGTGAATCAGAGTTGTCCGTCAAAAACTCAAAAAATTTAATTTCTAATTCCAGAGAGCAATTAGCGCGCAATTAGCGCGCTAGGACAAATAATTAGCACGCTACTTGTCTCTGATTAGCACGCTAATTCAAGGACCTAGCACGCTAATCGACCCTGGCCCAAATTACTTATCGGCATCATTAATGCGCTAATTCTATCATTAGCGCGCTAATGTCATTCAGTCAGGACTAGTATATCACTATTTTTGACCCTAAACTCTTTTTTTTTCACACACCACTCCTCTCCTCTTGAGTCTTCATCCTCTCCAACGACTCTCCCACGATCCCTAGGTAAATTTTATTACTTTCTTTGTCAATAAGGGTGTTTTTACTTCTGAGCCCTAGGATTGAACCACCATTGTCGTCTCCATCCTCGAGTTTGTACACATGTCGACTCGTCGAACCTCCGTCTGTTCCACTACTCGTCCCGCTGCCCGTACCACCCCTGCGTCATCCTCCCGTCATCCATCTACACATTGTCTTGTCAAGTCGTCATCGTCTAGTAGCGAGTCCGTGTCCACCCATTCATCAGCACCGTCACACCGCCTCCCAATCGTCATCCCGTCGCGAGACTAGGTCTTCTAGTCACCGTAGTGACACCTCGGCCACCGTCCCGACTAACGCCCCTCAAAAATAGGGTCGATCCAAAACCGTACACGAGACTAAGTCCATTTTGGTGTCGATCAGCCCACGGCTTACGAATGCCAAATCCCTAAGCCCGCCGTTGTCGATCTTTCGTTCTTCGACAAGGCTCATATCCTAATATGAGAGGTCATCTCTAAATCATGGTGGGCTACCTTCTGTTAGTATAAATATGACTATAATCCGCCATTAGTTCGAGTCTTTTATTCCAATCTCGCCACGGTGAATTCCTTCGTCATTCAGTCATCTGCTAGTGGTCGATCTATCGAGATAACACCCGAGAGCCTCGCTCAACGGTTTGACATTCCTTTGCACCCTCGCACTACTACCGTTGGGTGTAAGTTTTTTAGTTGGCCGTTTAATTGGCTTAAGGTTTTAAATTCTTTCACACGGTCTGATAGGGAACACTAACTTCAAGCTTATGCCTCACCTACTTCACAGAGTTTTGCACAAGGTTATTCTTCCACGTAGTGGTACTAAGAACTACGTCACTTTACTTGACATGTTTGTCCTCGAGCAGCTACTTCATGAGATCCCTCTTAGTTTGCCCCACCTTATCATCGGCTACATGACTAACATGTGTAGCTCTGATTGTCATCTCCCGTACACCCACATCATCACTTCTTATCTGGAGTCAACTTAGGTGGATATCAATTTAGGCGGTCGTCCACTCTTTACCTGTGACACCATTGACATGGCCGCTCTGAAGGCCATGAAGTACTGATATATCCATCGCGCGCAGAGATGGATTCGAGAGGAAGATATCCCAGATGGTCAGCACTACGAAGGATACGAGTCTCCACTTCCTACCGATCCTCTAGTTGCTTTTGATGAGAGAGACTACCTGGACTATAGCTTTCTGTTCCCTCATGGTGATAATGGTGATGATGAGGTTCACCAGGACTTTGCGGCTCCACCACCTCCACAGCAGCAGTTACAGTAGCAATCGCAGCAGCAGCAACAACCTCCACACTATCTGACATTTTATGGCATTGCCCATCCTCCTGAGATGTCTCCATCGACAACATACCTCTCCTCGCAATTGGGTTATATGCATGAGTACATGACTCAGACCTTCACATCCATCAACACCCGCCTGGATCGTCAGGGTGATCGACTTCATCGCATAGAGGGCCATCTACCGCCAGCCAGGCTAGCGCGAGGTGACCCTACATTCGATTCTGCGCGTTGGACATCGTCTCATTAGGAGGATTATCTAGGCATATCATAGTTAGGGGGAGCACTAGGCTCATCTATGTTAGTCTTCGGTGTTTTGATGTTCATTTGTTATGTCGTAGACTCAGCTGTTTAGGCCACAACTATGTTCATGTTCATTTTCAGCATTTAATACCATGAAATTTTTTTGCATGTCTCTGAGTTATTGTTACGCTTTTGTTCATTGCCCTATATTGGTTGCATGTGCATGATTTTCATTGATATACCTATTTATGTCTCATAATATCCATGTAGTGAGAGGGAGTCTTCAACCCACTGTGTTGTTGTTATATTCGTAGCTCATTTTTGGTTATGTTTGTTATGAGGGGGAGCTTGGCCCCACTTTTTGATGTTATCAAAAGGGGGAGAAATGTATGCGTTGAACTTGAGATTGTTTGAGATTGCACTATGGATATGAATACACGTGAATTCCATTTTTGATTGTCAAGTTCACATTGTTTGTTATCATAAAAAAATGGGAGATCGTTGGACTAAGTGGTCAGTCACTTTTGCTCCACCCGAGATTTTGATGGAAACAAACAAAGTGAAAGTATACTAATAAGTTTATCAAGTGTGTTTCAGTTAGTCAAAGTTTGTAGATTATCACATCTCAAGTGTTCAAGCCATACAAGTTCAAGATTCGGTCTACACGAGGAAATGAAGACGAAAGATCATATTACTGTTGTAACATTGATGTAAGGTACACAGGCTCATTTACGCAAGCCTAATGCATTAGTTCATGCATATCATGTTTTTCAAATCACTTTTCAAATTTCAAGTGATCATTTGGAGTTTTAAATTAAATTCACCACTCGAATCGGTCTTATAAGCTCAAACTATATGAAACCATGTTTTTATATTCACATCGTACTTTAAAAACCATTGTGGAATTTTCTGAAAATGAAAAACTTGTTTTGAAAGGTTTTTGAAAAGAAAAATTATGTATTTGTAGAAAAGCCCCTATGTAAGTCATGAAACTAGGATTTTCCATTTTTCAGGGTTTGTGAAAAAAGTCGGACCACCTAAACAGGTTCTATGACCCTAAACAAACATGTATAACATGTTATAAGAAGTTTAGTAGGGTTCCGGATATGATAAGCGGTCGCTAACTCTGAGGCCAAGAATATTTATTTTGAGGCCCCTGACAGTTCGCGCACTAATAGTTATATTAGCATGCTAATTTCAGAGTTAGCGCACTAATGTTAAGAATTAGCGCGCTAGCTTAGAGGATTAGCGCGCTAGGTCCAAATATTAGCGCGCTAATTGCTTTTCTGACAGCTTTTTTTAAAAGCTGAAAATCACACTTTAATTTGAATAGATGATCAAATATGAGCCCTTGGATCTCTACAACGGTAAAAAAAATTTAAAAAGGAATTTAGAACATTCTCAAACCACCAAGAACATTTTATTGTCTTGTCAAGCAAGAAAACCAAAGATTGCTCATAGTTTTCAAAAAAGAAGCTCGGATTTTTGTGTGCTATCACTTGTAATCTTTCAAGGCAACTGAATCACTCTCGAAACCAGCGTTATTGAGGTGTTTTAAAGCTTACAACATCCACTCCAGAACTGATTTTCAAATCACTCTCTCAGGGTTGGAAGAAATTCCAATTTCCTAGCTTTTCTTGTGCTTAAATTTCATATTTTTGTGTTCTTGACTTGTGAAAATAATTTGTTGTGTTCTTGAACATATTTGTCTTAGATTTTACACTTAAACTTGATTTATTAAACCCTAGGACTGGTTTGGACAAGATTTTGCACTTAAACTTGAGTTTTATCAAACTTCTTGTTCTTTGGATTTGAAACCAAATTTGTTTTAATCGATTCGTTTGAAACGGTATTATATTTGAGATTTGCACAAAATCAGTGATATACTTGCATTTCTCATTTGTTCTCATACTTGCATGCATTAAAGTGGTTAGGCTCTAGGAGGCTTG
This sequence comes from Stephania cephalantha, assembly GCA_039657325.1. Taxonomy (NCBI): domain Eukaryota; kingdom Viridiplantae; phylum Streptophyta; class Magnoliopsida; order Ranunculales; family Menispermaceae; genus Stephania; species Stephania cephalantha. The sequence goes on along the minus strand of CM077570.1, from coordinate 30,515,913 downwards.
CTTGTATTTGAATTTGGTGCCGCTTTACTTTGTAAAGCTAATTTGATTATTTTCATCTATTATTTGTAAGTGGCTGGTTGTAAGACTTAGTGTGATCTAAGTCGAAGGGAAGACCTAGTGAAGGGTACGCATAAACCCTAGTTGCGGCTAGGTAGGTGTCCTAATTGGTGATTAGGTATTCTAGGCTTGTACGCTTAGGTTGTAACACTTATTGATAATATAAGTAGGGTTTGAAAATCCTAACCGGGGAGGTTAGGTAGTGGATGTAGATCATTGGATCGAACCACTATAAATTGCGTGTCTCTTTCCATCTATTTTATCTCCTTCATCTTGCATTGCATTCATACTTGCACTTGAGTCAGCATATAGCATCGTTATTGTCGAATTATTTTTAAAAAGGCGATAACTTCTCGATACACCCAACTCACCCCTTTTTGGGTGTGGTTTCGTTAGCAACACCTCACCACTATCAGTAATAAGAAATCTAAATCTCTCAGGCTGATGTCTTACTATATCATACCTACGTGGGCCTTGTAATACCTGTGGAGGTTCAACTAGTTCAAGACTTTGTTGATCTCCCACTGGCGGTTGAGTGTTTATTTATGGTTCTTGAACTTCTTTAAGAATTACTTTATTCCCATTGTTATCTTTTGAAATAAACTATTTTTCCATAAAGACACCATTTCGAGCCATAAACAATTTGTTCTCAGTGGGATTATAAAAGTAGTATCCTCTAGTTTCTTTAGGATAACCAACAAATACACACTTAATAGATTTGGCTGATAATTTTTTTGAGATTTGTCATCGTACAAATACCTCACAGCCCCAAATCTTAAGGAAAAATAAACTTGGGTTTTTCCCAAACCACATCTCATGTGGTGTTTTATCAACCGTTTGAGAAAGAACATGATTTAGTGTAAACGCATCAGTTTCTAAGGCATAATCCCCAAAAGAAAATAGGAAGATGTGCATGACTCATCATAGATCAAACCATATCCAATAAAGTTCAATTTCTCCTCTCAGAAAAACCATTCAATTATGGAGTTGCTGGGGGAGTTAACTGTGAGACAATCCTATAGTTTTTAAGATAATCATCAAACTCGTGGCTCAAATATTCACCACCTTGATCTGATCGAAGTGCTTTAATAGTTTTACCAAGTTGATTTTGCACTTCACTCTGAAATGTTCGAAACATCTCAAAAGATTCATCTTCATGTTTCATGAGATACACATAACCATATCTACTGAAATTATCAATGAATGTAATAAAGTATTGATAACCACTTCTAGCCATTGTGTTCATAGGACAGCATACATCAGTATGTATTAGATCCAATAAATCACTAGCCTTTTCACTATGTCCAGTAAAGGGACTTTTTGTCATCTTGCCTATTAAACAAGATACATATGTTTAATATGATTCAAAATCAAATGAATCTAATGTTTCATCTTTGTGGAGTGCGTTTCTCATTTGTGTGGCCAAAACGACAATGGCAAAGGTAGGTTTGACTCAAATCATTTGACATGAATCTCTTTGTATTTACATTAAGAATAGGAGTATCTGTGGACCTTTTCATGTTAAGAATATAAAGACCATCAACAAATCAACATTCGCATAGAAAACATCTTTAAGAGAAAGGGAGCTTTTATTATTCGCAATAATGACATTAAAACCATCCAAATCCAAATATGAAACTTAAATGATGTTTTTGCTTAAGGCAGGGACACAATAGCACTTATTTAAAATTAAAATAAGTCTACTAGGTAAAAATAACTCATAGCATCCTACAGCCAACACGACAACCTTTGCTCCATTTCCAACTCGTAGGATGACTTCTCATTTCTTTAGCTTTCTACTTTTGGTGATACCCTGCACATTAATACAAATGTGAGATCCACATTCGATATCCAATACCTAGGAATCACTAGTGGACAAGTTAACTTCAATACGTAAATACATACTTTAAGCAGTAGTCGAACTACTCTTCCTTTTTTTAGATCTTTAAGATAGAGCTTGCAATTTCTAAACCAATGCCCAGGTGCATGGCAGAAATGACAATTTCCTTATTTCTCATTTTCCTTCTTAGACTGTGAAGTAGAAGCAACATGAGGCTTGACTTGTTCCATAAGCTTTGAGACAGTCACAACAGCCTTCGCAACTTTAGCCTTGCCTTTGCCCTTTTTCTTCAGAGCCTTTCCTTTCTGAACTATCAACAAATTAGCAATGGGTTTCTTGACATTCTACTCATCAATTTTAAGCATCAAATGCAACTCTGAGATAAAATTTTCCATGTTATTCATGTTACAGTTCATCATAAATTATGAATAACTATAAGGCAATAAGTTCAGGATCAAATCAGTAGCCAACTCTTGGTTTATGAGAAATCTAAATCTGTCAAGATGGTAAATATAGCCCTTCATTTTCAGAACATGAGGGCTAATTGACACACCCTTAGCCATTTTACAAGAATGAAAGTTCTTGACTGTCTCAAACCTTTCTTGCCTAGCCTGTTGTTGGAACATTTCCTTCAGCATCGTAGCCATGTCGTAAGCTTCCATGTGTTCCATGTCCTTCTAAAGTTAAGGAACCATGGTTGCCAACATAATGCATGCAACATCAGTCGAGTCATTGACATGCTTAGTATGTGCATCCTTCACGGCTCTTAAAGCATTGGCTGTTGGTTCCTTAAGAATAGGATAATCCAGGACATACAACTTGCGTTCATGCTTAAGAACAATTCTCAAGTTTCCGAACCAGTCAAAAAATTTTGTCCCGAACAACTTATCCTTCTCAAGGATGGATCACATTGACAAGGGATTCATATGATTTGAAGAGGCCATAGATCAACAATATAGATTATACAAAAGTTCATTAGAGTATAGAGGAATAGACTCCCACTAAGTTAACAACCCTCCTGAAAAAGTTATGCTAATTTAAGGGACTATAATCTATGTTTCACCTAATTCCAAGATAGCTAAGGCATGACACTTTGAATTAAGTTATTTAGGTAGGTACCAATTACCAATAACATCATATGTAACTTTTAGTTATTTTTATGAGATTATGACATCGTATGTCTTAGCATGTTTTATCTCATCTAGTGCCTAAAGTCAAAAATCGTTTTGATAGCTTTATTAAGTCTAACCATTTCAAACAATAGAGTAATCATTACTCAACTTTCCTCACCAAGTTAACATAATACACTCTACGGAGGGAGACCCATATTGATGTAATCGAAGCCTTGACAAGTGTTTGAGAATGGATGACACTTGACTTAAAATTTTGAAGAGGTATTTTTATTTGTTTTAGCGATTATAATTTAAACAAGATAAATATCATATATTAAAATGCATAAAAAATCACTAAAAAAGTTAGGAAATTATACTAATATTGACTATCATACAAATTTTTTTGCGCTACGAACATTTAATGGTGATCCTGCTGCGCTGACCAGTCAGCGGACGAAAGTACAGGGGACAGCGCCCCCATTTTTTTAGACAACAAATTTCAATTCCGAAAATCAAAAATTGCTAAAATCTCTCATTATTTTAGTCAATCCAATTATCTAAAATTGCCCCTTACTTTAATTTCGAAAAATATTAATTAAAACGTTTTTAATTAACTCGGGCTCACCTTTAACTTAATATCTTATCCTAATCCAATTAGAAATTAAGATACTTTGAATCCTTATCCAATTAGAATTTAAGATACTTTGAATCCTTATCCAATTAGAATTTAAGATAATTTGAATCCTTATCCAATTAGAATTTGTTAAATATCTCACATATCTTATAGGATTTTTAATTCTTATCCGATTACAAGTTTATCTTCTATCTAATAGGAGTACACTAAGGATAAAAACAATGAGATATATGATCGAAATCAATTTCGAAATATTAATCATGCATTCAACACCAGAATCATATTAACTTAATCATATTAATCTAATCATGATTTTTGCCATAGAGACATACATAATTATTGAACAAAAACGAAATATGTATTCAAAACTAGAATCACATTAACCAAAACATTACTTCTACCATGAACATACTAAATTCACATAGTTCAATATTAAAAACATATGTTAATCGAAATATTCAAAATATGGATACTATCATTGAATCAAATCGTGTGTATGTATCAATATGCATATACATAAATGAAGATCATGTTTTCACACATATATTGTATGTACATAAGAGAAAATATGCAAACGTTTAATAGAACCGAGCCTAAGACTCTGATACCACTATTGGGTTTTTGGGGTTCATACGCAGTGAAAAATTCAAAACAATTTTTGAAAAACCCCCAACAAGATCGAAAATAAGTTCCATTAAACTAGATCTAAAAGGTAAACCATACCTTAATCCATGATTTTCTTCAATGATTGTTCGATCTCCAAGACGTTCAAGTGCGCGTCCTCTATCGAAAATCTACACACGAATGGTGACCACAATTTGGAGTGCTAGCCCTAAGAGAGATTGAAAACATTTTTTTTTCTCTCTCAAAATCCAGAGAACTCAAAATTTCCAAAAACAAAAATCTTATTTCATTTTAGGGTTTCTCCCTTTATTTATATGTGTAGATCAGCCCTCACTTAAAATCCTATTCGTAATATAGCTAATATATTTATGCAGTTTAAGCAAATTACATATACGCCCTATTAATAAGTTATCATATAACAAATCGTAAGGGCTTTTATATAATGAATTTCATCATATAAAATTCATTAATCTGGACAAATTGAAATTGCGCAAAGCCATTCTTTATGTGCAACTCAATAGCTTCGTGTGACATTAGCAGTGAACCACAACCATTTTGGTACACAAGTCAGAAGCGGTATCTAGCAAGGCATTATGAGAACCCAAGTTGCATGAATATCAAAATCGATACAACCTAATGAATAACATATATCATATCCTTTTGTTGTGTGATATCCTTTAACTAAACATAAGGCATCGAAAGTCACCCTTAATGTTCAATCGTACTAGTCTCGATCTTTAGGTAAACTGAAAACATCTAAGTGATATTGATCATATCAATTCCCATGGACTCGGCCATTATCAGTTTATCATATCGAGACATCCACTAATATCTCTCTCTATATGAGAGTGAAAAATTCTATCTTAATTACACACCTTCACATATTATTCACATAGTAACCAATCACAATCATTATAATCGTCATGTTAAAGACAACGTTTGACTATGTCAAATTACCATGCTCCTAATATTGAAGTCTATGGAAATCTCAAGTTGAAGGACTAAATGATATACTTATCATGAGTAACACCTATGACTTAATCCTTGTGGTATTCTCATAGTGGGTCAATTTAGTACCTTGTTCCCTAACAAGTACTATTGATATCGATTCGTATCCCTATACCCATGATCATAACATGGCCATCAATCAAGATTCACGCTAGTCTTAGTTGATTATAGTTCCCAGTATAATGATCGATTAGGGACATTTAGGATATTTCAACAAATATCCATGGATCTTACTATAAGGTAAAAATGCAATCACTTATAGTAAACTAACAACTGAAAACATCAATTTTATTAACTAAGATTATAAGATAAACAATATTTGTAGATTGACCTAGGGCACATGCCCCAACACATACCATAAATACCAATCTGTACCAGCAACCTATCCAAGTCAGTTTCTTGGAAATGTGACAGATCGATTGGTTGATCAAACTAGTATTTCCTCTTCACCGTATGTTACCGCGTTACCCGTTATTGAAACATAAGCTGGAGATGTATCGTCCTACATCCCCACTAATGTGATCCCCATTACAGATGGACAACGAATTTCTCTGCATACTCCAACTACCAAAAATTGACCAAATGCAGAGGGAACAAGTACAAAAAAGTATTGTGAAATGAACACGATCATTATCTTGTTAGAGGTCTAGATGATGGCCTCGACTTCATTAAGAATCTTCTTTAAAGAGTTAGATTAAACGTTGTCATCGTCACCAACCTTCTTCTTGCCTTTAGCAGTAGTTCTGGCTTTCTTGGAAAAGCAAGTTTGCCCAACTGATTGTCGTCATCAAATAGCCCCTGATTTCACCCTTGTACTATTTGCAGAAATTCAAGGATCTGATGGCGTACCAATGTAGAGTTTATTGAATGGAGCATGATAGTATATGCCTTTTGTCTCTAGTGTCGAAAAATCAGTCGTTGTAGTAAAGTCACCGTGCGAGGTTGGAGAAGATGATCAAGACATTCTTGCAGTAACTCGAAGCGAGAAAGATAAGAAAATGGCAATGAAGGGAGGCATGTCTCAACGAGAGAGAAGGATTTGAATTGGGAAGACTGAATTGTGAGAATAAGGTATAATCATACAACTAGCAAAGAGTAACCCAAATCATAATAGAAATTTCTCTTAAACCCCGAAAAACTAACCTGTTATATATATCAGAACATAATTTACTCCCCCTCAACCAGGTGTAATGGCTAGTTTTTTTATAACCGACTTAATATAATTGATACGTGTTGTAGTGAAATGCAAGTGAAAGTTTCTTGGTCAAACACAAAAGCAGCTCACAACAAAATGTCAAACACATAGATATTTGCATGAATGCACATAACTGCCAGGTTGCAGTAAGAACTTATGCTAGTGAGAGCAAATGCTAATGTTATGGCACAACTTATTAAAAATGTGCATGTCAAGAGCCTTTGTAAATATATCAACTAACTGTCTCTTAGTAGGAACATGCTGAATACAAATTAATAATCTTTACACTAGATCCCTAAAATAATGATGATGAATATCAATATGCTTCGTCCTAGAGTGTTGAACTGGGTTCTTCGTAATATCTATGGCACTTTTATTATCATAGTAAACTGTTAACTGAGATAAAGCAATACCATAATCTTCGTGCATTTGCTGCATCCATATTAACTGCGTACAACATCTGCCAATAGCAATATATTTGGCTTCAGTAGTAGATAGCGAAATGTAGTTATGTTTTATGCTATTCCATGTAACAAGATTAGAACCCATTTTGTAATATCAACATGTAGTACTCTTTCGATCATTATCATTTCCAGCCCAATCAACATCACTATACCTGATTAAGTCACTAGCATTTCCATTAGTAAATAATATACCAAAGTCAGTTGTTCCATGCACATAACGTAGCATCCTTTTTAGAACAACCAAATGAGACACTTTTTGACATGCCTGATAACGAATATAAACCCAACACTGAAAGCAATATCTAGTCTACTTGTAGTAAGATATAATAAGCTACCAATCATACCTCTGTATAATATAGGATTAACGTCAACACCTTTGTCATCCTTATTAATCTTTTCACTAGAGCTTATAGGTGTTCAAATAGAATTAGCAGTGTCCAATCTGAAAGTTTCACAAGAGATTTAACATATTTATTTTGAGATATAGATATAATGCTTTGAGACTGAGTAATATGCAGACCCAAAAAGTAAGTAAGATCTCCAACCATGCTCATCTCAAATTCTTTCTTCATCAAATCAACAAATTCTGAAGCTAGCTTTGCAGATATAGCCCCAAAAATTGTATCATCGACATAAATATGCGCAACCATAAACTTTTTATTTTGTTTTTTAAGAAACAAAGTCTTATCAGTAAACCCTCTATTGTAACCTTTATGCACCAAATAGGCAGTCAACCTTTCATACCATGACAATGGTGCTTGCTTTAGTCTATAAAGTGCATTTTTTCAGATGATAGACATCATTAGGTTTATCACGAACCTCAAAAACTTTAGGTTGTGCAACATAGACTTCTTCTTGCAAAAATCCATTTAGGAAAACACTTTTAACATCCATTTGCTGTAAATTGAATCCTTTGTTATAAACAATGGCTTATAGCAGACGAATATTTTCCAATATGGCAATTGGAGCAAACGTATCATCAAAATCAATACCTTCAACCTGAGTGTATCCTTGCGCAACTAATTTGGCTTTGTTGCAAGCAATAACACCATTCTCATCTAACTTGTTACGAAATATCCACTAAGTACCAATGATATTAACATTAGTAGGTCGCATAATAAGCTCCCATATATCTTGTCTAACAAACTCATTGAATTCCTCTTGCATAGCATTCACCCAATATTCATCCATTAAAGCCTCCCTGAAATTTTTAGGCTCAATCTAAGATGTAAAAAAAGTAAAACGAACCATATTCCTGTAGTCAACAGGAGGAATATCTCTAGTTTGCACAGGATCATTAACTGAACCAATAATTTGCTCAATCGGATGATCATTCAACATCCTTGACTGTGGAGCAGCAGATTTGGAAGTATAACCTGGTTCTGTAGTAGTAGGTGATTTTGAATCATCATCATCATCATCAGATAGAGTAGTGATATCTGAATCAAATGGTTTAGCAATAGGCTGAGTAATAAGTGTTGAGCTAATTACTGTTGATAGCTCATCATCATCATCCTTTTAGAAGGGCAATTGTTCTGTTCTTGCACAATCATCAACTATAACCTTCATAGATTCCATCACAGTCATAGTTCACTTATTGTAGACTCTATAAGCTTTACTATTCTAAGAATATCTAAGAAAAACCCCAACATAAATCTTGGAATCAAACTTTCCCAAGTGATCTCTATCTTTCAATATGAAGCAGGTACTACCAAAAAAATGAAGATGTTTGAAAGATGGTTTTCTGCCTTTCCAGATTTCATACAGAGTTTTTGTAGTCAATGGCATGAAATAACTCTATTGATAATATAGGTAGCAATGTTTACAATTTGTCCCCAAAGATTCTTATGTAGATCTTTCTCAGCTAGTATGACCCTTGTCATCTCCCAAATTGTAAGATTTTTCCTTTCAATAACACCATTCTATTATGGTGTCTTAGGAGCAGCAAATTCGTACTTAATCCTAAATTCATCACAATAATCAACAAATTGCCAATTCTCAAACTCTCTTTCATGATCACACGAATTCGATCAATGGATACATCTTCATCACTTTTCTCATTCAGAAGTCAAATAGTTAACTTCTTAAATTCATCAAATGGTTTTTCTTTATCATGCAACAAAAAATCCAAGTAAACCTTAAGTAGTCATCAACAATGACAAAAACATACTTCTTTCTCTTAAGACTTTCAACTTGCATTGGACCAAACAAGCCTATGTGTAGTAATTCTAACATATGTGAGGTCAATATGTCATTGAGGCTAACATGTGAAACTAAACGTTGTTCACCCCTTTTACATGGCTCCTAAATAGAATCATGTTTAGAGGATAGTTTGGGAATGCCTTTTACAACATCATGAAAGACCAATTTCTGAAGTTTCTTGAAATTAAGATGACCTAGTCTTCTGTGCCAAAACTCTGTGTTAGTTAGAGAAACATAGTTGCACATAACATGCAGCTTATGAGGCAATACTGAATATTAAAGCAACATATAACAATTGTCTGATGTCCGGATCCCATATATGATACATTGTCTTTTTTCATTGATTATTTGACAATGATCTTTAGTGAAGTTGACAAACAATTCATGATTCATAATTAACTAATACTGATCATATTAGATTTCAACCCCTTAACATGCAGAACTCCATTGAGATTAGGCAATTCCACTACATTAAAAATTCCTTTGCCAACAACCTTAACATTCTTTCCTTCATTAAATGTAATAGCAGATTCCTTAAATGATTCATAATTTTTAAGAAAGCCTTTATTACTAGTCATGTGTCTAGAACAACCACTATCCAAATTGATTACAGTTCCTTTGACAAAGACATTAGGAGCATTGGTAGATCCCTCAGTGTAGCCTAGACCATGCTTAACTTTCGAAGATTGACCAATTTGCAACATTCTGTTTAATTTTTGAGAACCAGTATGGAACTTTGCAGTAACAACCTTAGAATTAGAAAAACATTCTTCGATATAAAGATTCAATCTCAGGCTCTTTTAACAGTGTATGAAAAGTCCATTGTTCTCTTTCAAGACTTGTAGTGCAATTTGACAGAGAAGAATTTCATCTTCAAGTCAAAATTCTGATCTAAAGAGTTATCCATTCAGCGAATAATAGATCATAAGAAGCCTCATCATCGATAATATCACATATATCTAAGACCTTTTCCTTACTCTTTCTCTTGTCAGATACTTCAGAATCATGTTCAGAAACACCAATAGCAGATGGAGAAGCATCAATATCATTTGACTCTATTAATGTAGAAGTAAGTGTAGTAGTAGAATCATTTGACTCTTTATCATTGTCATCTAAGTCATCATCACTCCAAGAAGCATTCAATGGCTTCTTCTTTTTGTAAGTGGGACATTCAATCTGAATATGTCCAACTTATCTACAATCATGAAACTTAATGCCCTTGAGTTTATTCTTAACATATGTCTTTTTATCATCAGTAGAAGGCTTATTGCTGTCATTGCCCTTTTTGTAATTAGTTCCAGCAGGATTTCTCTTATAGTTTTTGAGAAATTTTAAGAACTTCTTTGGCCATCATAGAAAACTCATCTCCCATTGAGTCATAAAAAATAATAGTCTCAAGACGATAAGCATTCTTAGAAGAACTGGGCTTTTTAAACATATTCATCTCATATGTTTGTAGAGAACCCATTAATTCATCAAGAGACATCTTAGTAATATTACGACATTCTTCAATTGGAGTAATCTTTGAGTCGAATCGTGAAGGAATAGTAAGAAATGCACGTTGTACTAACTACTTGTCAGTATATTTTCTCCAATTTGAAAAGCTTGACTAACAATGTCTCGTAGACGACCATTGAAAGAGGCAATATCTTCATCCTCTTTCAACTTAAGACGATCAAGCATAGAACTTAATTTTTGTAACTGTGAAATTTGACAGAATTCGTACCTTCAAAGCTTGTCTTCAGAACATCCCATGCTTGCTTAGTAATAGTGCAATTTGCAATCAATTTGAAGCGTTTAGCATCAACAACACCAGAGATAGATTTGATTGCCTTATGATTGGCAACCTTCTCCTTTTTCTTAGCATCTATCCATAGAGATGCAGGTTTTGGAACAGCTTTCCCATCCATATCTGGTTGCGTTGGAGCAATGTATTCTCTCTCGAGCAATTTTCCAGCAATTCCATCAATGGCTGAGACAAAGTGAACCATACGAACCTTCCAGTGGCATAGTTGGTTCCTTTCAGCAATGGCGATCGAGTTATCGATCCACGTTCACATTCTTCACTATTTCATTGTCGTAACAACTCATCAATTGATCCCATGATGATAAAAATTTCTAGAATTTCACTCTTCTATGCTTGAAGAAAAAATAAACTAACAAAGCTTTGATACAACTGTTAAAGTTTTCGAAACCAGATGAACTGAAGAGATTAATTAATCAGTGATGAACTAATAAAAACACATCAAAACTAAATAAAAACTGATATTGCAGTAAGACTTGAATTTATTCCTCTATGTAGGCTTAATCTAAACAATCAATTAATCAAATTGATAATGTGTACAACCACTATAATGATCTCTCATTCTCACAAAATTTAAGTAATGAACGATGATCCACGCAATGGCGATCTTGAGTATTTATAGACTCAGTCTATCTACCATATCCAGGAATTCAGTCATAAATAAAATATAACTTAGAAAACCTCATTGGTCTCTAATTTTAAATCTTATTGGAATCATCCAATATTCAATAACTAAGTTTTCTATTCCTTCAAGAATCTTGACTCGTCATTTCCATAAAGTTCTTCAGTCCTTTATGTACCTTTATCTTGGATTTTGTAGTTGTATTCCATCTTGAAGTTCTCTGCTTGCAGTATCAAACTTATTCGCTGTTGTAGACTAATACTGACAGTTGCTCTATTTCAGTTTCCAACTCATATTCAATTACTGCTTCGACTTCATAATTGTCTTCATATTCGACTCTAACATTAATACTGTAATCTTCACTGATATTTGCCTTATAGGCTATCACTGAATTGTATCTACACTCAGACATCTTGCTTAGTTAGGCTTCCATCTACATTTCGACATTTACCTAACTAACTAAAATCCTATTGACTACATGAATATGGTTCATTTTGCTTGTTTCACATATCAGATTGAGCCTTAAAAATTTCAACGAGGTGTTAATGGATGAATATAAAGTGAATGCTATACAAGAGGAACTCAATGAGTTTGTTAGAAATGATATATGGGAGCTTATTTCGGGACATACTAATGTTAATATCATTAGTACTAAGTGGATATTCCTAACAAGTTAGATGAGAATGGTGTTATAGTTCACAACAAAGCCATATTAGTTGCACAAGGATACACACAGGTTGAAGGTATTGATTTTGACGAGACCTTTGCTCAAGTTTCTAGATTGGAATCTATTTGTCTACTGTTAACTATTGCTTGTAACAAAGGATTCAAGTTACGACAAATGGATGTTAAAAGCGCTTTCCTAAATGGGGTTTTGCAAGAAGAAGTCTATGTTACACAACTTGTTCATGACAAATCTAATGATGTCTATCATATGAAAAGGCACTTTTTGGACTGAAGCAAGCACCACGGGCATAGTATGAAAGGTCGACTACCTATTTGATGCATAAAGGTTGCAATAGAGGGTCTATTGATAAGACTCTATTTCTTAAAAAGCAAAATAAACAGTTTGTGGTTGCGCATATTTATGTCGATAATATTATTTTTGGGGCTATATCTGCAAAGCTAGCTTTAGAATTTGTTGATTTGATGAAGAAAGAATTTGAGATGAGCACGGTTGGAGATTTTACTTACTTCTTGGGTCTGCAGATTACATAGTCCTAAGATAGTAGATTTATATCTCAGAATAAATATGCTTAATCTCTTGTTAAGCATTTCAGATTAAACACTGCTAGTTCTATTCGAACACCTATGAGCTCTAGTGAGAAGATTCATAAGGATGACAAAGGTATTGATGCCAATCCTACATTATATAGAGGCATCATTAGTAGCTCATTATATCTTTCTGAAAGCAGACTAGATGTTGTTTTCAGTGTTGGGGTTTGTGCACGCTCTTAAGCATGTCCAAAAGAGTCTTATATAGTTGTAGTAAAAAGGATTCTGCACTATGTGCACGGAAAAACTAATTTTGGTATACTATTTACTAAGGGAGGTGCGAGTGACTTAATCAGGTATAGTGATGCTGATTGGGCTAGAGATATTGATGATCAAAAGAGTACTTTAGGTGGATGTTACTACATGTATTCTAATCTTGTTGCTTGGAATAACAAGAAACAAAATTGCATTTTGCTATCTACTACTGAAGCCGAATATATTACTGCTGGCAGCTGTTGTACACAGTCAATATGGATGCAGCTAATGCTCAAAGAATATGGTATTGCTTTATCTCAATTAACAGTTTACAGTGATAATAAAAGTGCAATAAATATTTCGAAGAATCCAGTTCAACACTCTAGAATGAAGCATATTGATATTCGTTATCATTATATAAGGGACCTAGTGGAATGAGGATAAATTTATATTGAGCATGTTCCTACTGAAAGACAGTTAGCTGATATATTTACAAATGCTCTTGACACATAGACTTTTGAAAGGTTGCACCATGACATCACCATTTGCTCTCACTAGCATGAGTTCTTACTAAAACCTTGTAGTTATGTGCATTCACATATATATATCTATGTGTTTGATATTTTTTTATGAGATGCTTTTGTGTTTGATTAAAAAACTGCCACTTGGATTTCACTACAACACGAGTCCCTCATATTAAGTCGGCTATAAAAAACTAGCCAATACACCTAGTTCAGGGGGAGTAAATCTTATTCCGTTAAACATAACAAATTAATTTTGGGGGGCTTAAGATAGATTTTTGTTACTTTTTGCTGATTTTATGATTATACATTATTCTCACAATTCGGTCTTCCCAATTTAAATTATTCTCTTTCGTTGAGACCTGCCTTCCTTCATTGCCTTTTTCTTATTTTTCTTGGTTCGAGTTACTGCAAGAATGTCTCGATCATCTTCTTCAACCTCGCATAGGGACTCTATTACAATAACTGATCTTTCGACACTAGAGACAAAGGCATATACTATCATGTTCCATTCAATAAACTTTACATTAGTACGCCATCAGATCCTCGAACTGCAGTAGAAAGTACAAGGGTGAAATCAAGGGCTGTCCGAAGACGCCAATTAGTTAGGGAAAACTAACTCTTTCAAGAAAGCCAAAATTGCTGCGAAAGGCAAGAAGAAGGTTGACGACGATGACAAGGATTACTTTGACTCTTTACAAAAGATTTTTGATGAAGCCGAGGCCATCATCAAGGGTTTTGACAAAACAAATATCGTGTTCATTTTACAATACTTTACTATACTTGCTCCCTCTGCATTTGGTCATTTTTCGGTAGCTAGAATATGTAGAGAAATTCAAAAATACAGTGAAGAGGAAGTACTAGATTGATCAACCGATCAATGTGTCACATTTTCATAAAATTAGCATGGAAAGGTTTGTGGTACAGACTAGCATCTATGATCTAGTCAATCATGAAGGCTTTTACAATGACTTTGTTATCAAGGAATTCGTCATCAATCTTCCTAAAAATCTTGGAGACACTGCTGCAAATAAGGTATTTGTTCGTGGGTACTACATTCCATTCATTCTTGATTCAATTAACTATATGCTAAGACTTTCTGGATTGTAGAAGTGTGTTGACAAGTCGTGTACGACACTCAAGCTTGATGATGCTATCTTGATGCTGACTAAAGGGGTTCTTACAACATTGCCCTCTGACATCGCTTTTAGGCCTCCAACTACCAAGCTAACTTGCAAGGCCTACATTATGTGGAAGGTCTCGACTACAAGTGTTGTGGCCACTTCTCAACAAATACGTGTTCAATGAGAGAGTGTTACTACTATATGCTCTTACTTTAGGGAAGATGTTCAATGCTGGGAAGGAAATCTATGACTCTGTTGTGCGCTCAGGGAAGAAAAATAATAGGCTATATCTACCGTGCTTCATAACTTCACTATTTGGAAGATGTTCTATCATTAAGCAGAACAATGACAAGTTGGAAATGGTGGTGGAGGAGGTTTGATTGAATCATCGAATGAAGTCTAACAACAAAATTTTTGATATTGACTTCTCATGCCTACAAAAGAAGTTGTCAGCTTCTCTAACTCCTGCTATTGTCAAGGCTATTACTGATGCTTCTATTCCGACATCCGCTACAAAGCCAATACGAAAGTCTAGAAGAATTATGATTCGAAAGATTGTTGAGGTTTCTAAGAATGAAGACACCAGCCCTATCGAAGTGCAATCTTTTGGAGGGGAATTGTAAGAGAGAAATATAATCTTCCTGCTATTGCAAGGCAGACTGGGCTGCTACCTGTTTCCCCACAAGGTGCGAGTTCATTTACTCCACTTCCTAATATACCAGAGGAAGTCACCTCACCTGCTAAGTTTCAAGAAATTGGAGATGATCATGGTACTTTCACTGATTTATACTTTGATCTAAGTGATATTACTCCTGTTACTACTGCTGGGACAAGTGCACTTGAGTCTCTTAGAATTAATTATGAAACTGTTGTTGAAGATGTTGTAACACCAAGTAAGGTTCCTTGTGAGAATGTTACTGTGCATGTTGAATCTCTAGCAACATCAGAGATTCCTCCTATTGAGGACTAAACTAATGTTAACCTTGAGGGCATTCTACTGCATTCGGTTACTACAACCACATGACATACTGTTGAGGCTCCAGTGAACAAAGCTTTGCAACCAGAGCCAAGTATGTCAGTCCATCTTCCAACTCACCTTGGGCATGAGGATTTTAAAGTCAATTAAGCCATTCCTACCACCTCAGCCGAGCCAACAACTTCGATTGATGGTTCTGATGCTGAACCTGGCCCTTGTGGTCCTATTGCTGTTGTTACGTCACAAATAAAAGTTTTTGAAGATGACTTTGCTCCAACTCAGGATGAACCACTATAATAACCAAGTTCTTTGGTGGTGATGAAACCACACCCACCATTATTTGACTACTTCTTTGATCGCATTACCTATTTGATTGTCTATAAAGAAGATGTAGCTTCACAGATGCGATGAATGCAAGAAGTGCTGGACATTGCTGACGCCAAACTTTGCTGATTGAGGTGGCTAGTTAGAACTCGGTTGTAATCTCTTTGACATTATTTAGTCAAGAAAGGGGATTGAGCAAGAGAAGGTTTACTTATTTTTAGTATTTTGTGATTGTAAGTACATGAACTTCAAGTTTTTAAAACTGCATGTCATAGTTGTACTTATTCGCTGGTGACTATAATCTTTTTGGGGTTTTACTTGTGTGTGTTGTTACTTTAATCAATTGGTAACAATATATTTATGAAGTTTCTTAAAAATTTGGTTATCTTGCTAGTTACTGCTTTTGACCAATCTACACCAAAGGGGGAGATTGGTAGACCCCGATTTATAGTGTTTAGGGTCGGTCTATCCTTGTTGGAAATATATTATCAAAATAAGAGTTAAGTTAGTAAGTAAATGCAATAGTGTAGATGGAAGCCTGACTAAGCAAGATGAGTGTAGATACAACTCAGAGATAGACTGGAATGCAAATTCTAGTGAATATTACAGTATCAAAGTCAGAGTCAATAACGAAGACATATCTAAAGTCGAAGTAGGAATTGAATATGAGTAAGATACTGAAACAAAGCATTTGTCAGTATGAGTCTACAATAATGAATAAGTTCGATGTTGCAAGCAAAGAACTTCGATATGGATTACGACTAGAAAATCAGAGAGAAAGGTGCATAAAGGACTAAAGAAATTTATGGAAACGACGAGTCACGATTCTTGAAGGAATAGAGGACTTAGATATTGAACATTGGATGATTCCAATTAAATTTACTGTGAAATCTGAGAATTTCATAAACATCATTAGTAGACTAATTAAAGATTTTCAAATTTAAATTGGAAAATTAAGTATTCGAGGTGAGACCCAAACATTTCGGATCGTAAATCATAGGTTTAAATATTATTTTTGTTGTTATGTGCCTAGTGAATATATTATACTATATTCGACGTAAAATAGGGTTAAGTTGAGACTTAGACGTGATAGTCGCGTGTACCGGAGCATGTTGAGAATTTTCTTAATTTTTGAAAAATTGAGGTATTTTTTGAATTTTAAACTGGCTTAAAATATAAGGGATATATATGAAATAAACAAATAAAAGTGGCAAATGACCACCAAGGGCATCTAATGTGTTAAGTAAATAAATAAGTAACAAAGGGTACTTTGGTTATTTGACCAAAATAAATCAATGAAATAGTGAAGATTGAAACAAAAGGTTTCGATCTTCACCATTTTTGATCTCTCTTCTTCGTTGTTGATGCCTCCGCGCTTCCCTCTCGTTCGACACTTCATATCTCTCGATGCCTTAACAATCGATATCTCTCGCTCTCTCTCTCTCTCTCTCTCTCTCTCTCTCTCTCTCTCTTCTCAGTTCATCTTCCTCTTTCTCTCTCTCTCAGATTATCATCGTCTCCCTTTGTTGATGATTCTATTCATTTCCTCTCTAGACAAAGTGAAGGGTGAAGTAGTGGCAAGTTGATGATTATTGTGTCTTAATGAGAATGAGTAGTGGAGTAAAAACACTGACTCAAGGTGTGTTTGAATATAAATTGAATTGATATCATGGATTTGTTATTAACATTGGTTCGGTTAGGGAAAAGGTTTAAATAGAGGTAATCAATGATCAAGGGTTGTTGTTGATATGTGTACTATTAAAACCATTGTTGATTGTGTGGGGTTTAGTTTGGTTGACAAAGGGAATGCATGGATTGATGACGATGAAGAGAAGGATTGTGTCATGATGATGCTTATTGTAATTGTTGTTGATGGTTTGGCTGAGAGGAGTTAGATGAGATATGTGATGACGATGAAGCAGGGCATTAAGAAGGTGACATAAATATTGTTGTTTGAGGTTGTTATTGTGAATATTGTTGTTGTTGTTGCTATTTTTGTGATTATATTGTTGAAATTTGGTTTAGGGCAGATTTCCCATACCTTACAATGTTATAGCATTCGAGTAAGGGACAATAGATTGTTGTGTCACTATTTAGTTTGTTTGATTAAATTTTGATACAAATCAAATGGTTTTGGTTCAATTGATTGGGTTTGATTGTGACGCGCGCTGAACACGTCAATAAAGTAAAGTTTCCTAAACCAACTATTTTGTAGAATAATGGCAATCGATCCCACAGAGACTGGTTGTATTTCTCAGGTTAAAACAACAAAAAAAGAAAATTGGGGGTTTTAAAATAAATATTAATTTAACTAACTAATCTAACTAAATTAAATAAATAAAATTAACTAAACTAATTTCTAAAACAATTTATCAATAATTAATTAACACCTAAATAACACCTAAATCTCCAGTTTCACAAATCAGAATCAAGATTCAATAGCAATTATGGTCTTCAATCTTTCCCAAAAAGTTATTAATTTAAATTCTCCTAGATTAGCTATAGAAAATCGACATCCGCCAGAAATTCCTAGTTCCCCTAATTCCGATAGTCACGACGTCCGCCACTAACTACTTCCCTAATTAATGTATAACCCTAGACATCCGCCATTCAGGTTTAACACACTAACCGCAGTAATATGGATCTATGGGAACACTAATCCTAAATAACCAGGTCACATCCGCTACCGATTTAACCTAGATTCAATTGTTGTACATTCAAACACCGAAAGGGTTTTACTGCAAACGGGTGAATGTTTGTTACTTTATTGGTCTAAAAGCACAATTACACGGATATTAATATTCCAAATAACAGTAGATTGTCCATCTAAAAGCATGCACTGGCAATATACATACCATAGATCTAAATCATAATCATTAAATCAACAACAATGAAATATGAGAAATTAAATTAATTAAATAATAAAATAAAAAGATCTCACATAATATACTTTGAATCCATGATCCCGACTTGCTTCCCCTTCGACTTAGGCAAGAAATTGATTAGCCGGACATCATATTCAAAAATCTATACTAAAAACTAATCTAAAATTATACTAATTAATTGTTCTTCTAATAATACCTATGTTCCTAATATATAAAAGTACTCCAAATTGGTCTCCGATACTAATTTTAGGGGTTATGTACGTGACTCGTGCGTCGAGGAGCATCATAGGGGTGTTTTTGGATCAAAAATCGGACTCTGCCATATGTCACAGCGTGATTTGCTGTTTTATAACCGCCCAGCCACGTGTCTCAACGCCATTGGACCGCTCCTGTCACCGCCGCTTACTTGTCGCCGCATCATTCGCCGAGAACTGTGCGTTCTGTTGTGTGTGTCGTGACTCAGCGACACGTGGCATCACATGAGTGGCTGAAACACGTCAATGTGACCCGTCTGGCGAATAGGAGCGCGCCACGTGGACTAAGAACCGAGAAAGAAGAATTCGCGCGAATACGGCGAAAATCTGGGAGTCTGTGCGGGCACGGATCGAGGCAGATCGACTGATTGCTGAAGCGCGGAGAAGATTGCTTGCGGGTGACGTGGCAATTTCTGATTGTTCCAGAGATATTTGCGCTGACGTGGCATGCTTTGATTGGCTAGAACACTCTGTCGGCTATTCGACACCTCGCAATGCGTATTTCGAGGTAAACTATCCGGCATCCGATCACTGCAAGTAAATACTCCATTTTGAGTATTTTCCACCACGAATTTAACTGCGTACTCTGTTTCACCTAAAATTGACCAAAAATCTAATTAAATATATATTTTAAATACTTTTGATAATTAAATATATTAAAATAGACTACTAAAAACCTATAAATACTGACTTATCAAATACCCCCAAACTTAAGACTTTGCACGTCCCGAGCAAAGGTGTAAATTACAACACAAACTAAACTAGACTCCTAATATAATAATGCACTAACTCAACTAATCTTATACCCGACCCAAATTCATGGAGTTCCTTTGATTTACATAGTCACCATATTAACAAGTAACTCAGAAAATTTCAGAGTTATGATATGTCAAGTCTCGCAAGTCAAACACAATTAAGATCTCACTTTCAAAACATAAACTCGGTAAAAACAAAGGCCATCAACTACTCAGAGTTTTCTTAGTCGATACATTAAAGCACGCAAGTTCAAAATCTCACTTAATACACATAAATAAGTCTTCAACTTCTCCTCACCTCAACCCATAAACTTTTAGAGACTTCTAATTTTTGTTTGTTACATTTTTCAATAAGGACTTTATTGTTCACAAGAGGTCTTTTCTTATAAATTGTTTTTTATCAACTTCTACAATCACTCCACAACTCTTGGATTTCATTGCTCACTCATTATACTCTAATATCTATGTTGATGAAAATGGATTGATGTCATTATTAACAAAATCTCATTCTTGCATCGCTATACATTTTTTATAGTTTTTTTTTGATAAAGAAGTTTCGTTTATTTAGTGTATTATTATAATCTCAAAAAGTGTAGTATTATTATTTTTGAAGAAAATAATTGTATAATTTTTAAAAATGCAAGAAGTGCATTTTTTAGAATTTAAACTATCATTATTAAGGAAAAAATATACTTTTTTGCTTAAGTCAAACAAAAAAATAAAGCGCAAAATTTTTACACTAATATTTCTAATGATCTTTTCTCAAATGAAATCTACATAAAAGTTTATCAAAGTCTTTAAAAGTCTACCGAAATCTAAAACTTCATAAAAGTCATTCACTTATAAAAGTAATCAAAAGTCTATTAAAATCTCAATTGAATACGCCCCTGTTAATATAGTGAAAGCACTCGAACTAAATCTTTTATTTGAGGAGTTTTACAACTTCTGCCTTTATTCATTTTTTTTCATTTTTATTTTTATTTTTTTTTCTTCTCCAAATCTTTTTTTTCTTTTTTTCAATTAATACGGTCCCTGCTCCATTTCCTATGGACCGAATTTCTCACTTTTTTCCACCACAAGTTTCCCTGCTCCATTTCCTGTGGAAACCTGTGGGACGCTCTACACTAAGAATACTCCTGTTAGTACTTCTCACTTTCACTATAATCAAGCAAATCCTCAAATGTGGGTTAAAATAATATAACTTGCATAAATTTGACCGTTTACTCATTTTCGTTATCTAGCACTAAGTTTAACCATTATCTAAGTCTCTAATCATGAAATCATTAGAATGTTGAGCCACGAACTTGATTAAGTGTTTCTCCTAATTTTCTCTAAGTTTCAAGTTAAAAAGACAACTGTAATTTACTCATCCACAACCAAAGGCATGAACAAAGTTTCGGGTGACTCTAAAATAAATAAAACATACTAAATATATACATGAAAGTGTATCAATTCCTAATGATATGAGAAAGGAATATGAATGGAGAAGAAATGAAAGAAATGGAAGAAATGATATAAAAACCACCATTACCATCCAATACCCACATATAACCGCATTAAAAAAAAATTAAACGATCTCACCTGCGGTCTTTCGCAAAAGAATCCATCCAAATCAATCCACAATCCCTAAAACACCCCCAAACTTATTCCGAACCTTGTCCTCAAGGTTTAAAACAAGTCAAGGCAACCATATAACAAAAAGAAAATGACAGTGGTGAAGAAGAACATGGATTAGAAAATGATACAAATGCATGAATAATAAAAAGTCTCTAAAAACTAGTGAATGCACAAAACCTCTTATGTGTGGGTGACTAAGGATACTATAAAAGAATAATCATAACAAGAGCAAGAACTAGTAAACATAGGAATTAACTCAAAAAACTTCAATCAAGTCTTGCGAGCCCGAAGTCTTTCAACTAAGGGTGAAATCAACAAGATGATGAAATGAAATTTAGGGTTTTGGGTCTACTAAAAAACCTGCCACTAATGCAGCGACTTAAGTTAGGTATGTCCCAACCAAGTCTCAAAACACCTAAAATCCTATAAACATATTAAGTCCTAAAAAAATAATGCTCAAATTATGCTAAAAAAAAAAAAATCCAAAGTCAAACCTACAAAATTCAGCGCTCCAACCCTCCATCACCTATAAAAATAAAGAGACCAAATTAGAGAGTTATTAAAAATAATAATAAAAAAACTAAAACTGAAATAAAACTATAATAAATGCAAGAAATAAATAAAATAAAATAAAAATAGAGCTGGGGTGCCTCCCAACGAGCCGCCTTTCTTTTAAGTCTTTGGCTAGACTTAACACGATTGGTCACGTAATGCCCTCTCCTTTAGAGATGTCAACAACGAATGGCGCATCTACGTATTTGGGCAATGAAGCATGCACGCCCTCTTTCAGATTTAGGAGCTCATCCGGAACTTCCAATACAAAAGAATCTATCGTATCAGGATCGTCCAACACAAAGGTGTCGGCAGTGTAGAAGATCTGCAAACGCTCCCTTACTTCCACCCCCTTATAAGGTGTACCAAATATGTTTGGGAGGGTGGGTGGTTGCACCAACACCAGAAGTTGGTCTTCCTCGCTCTCTATCTGCGACATCTCCGACATGTCTGAATCGACATCAATTTTCATCTCATCTTCTCCCTCATTTAAGGCAATGACAATATCTGGCTCAATTTTCATTTCTCATCTCGATATTTCTATCACATAGTCTTCCGGTTCTGTATCCTCCCGCACCTCAAGATTTGTCAATGTATCGTCACGCACATCCTCATCCGGGTGAAAAGTTGGTTGTGTACTGCGCAACTCTGCTTGATCAATTTTTCTTTGAAGACTGGCACTATTTCGATCGAAGGAAGTTTGCACGTCCTTCAAGGCTGGCAAAGTAAAAACAATATTTTGAATCTCATTGCAAGTTCGCCAACTTTCAGGCACACTTTCCATTACTTGCATCATCATATCATCCAAGGAGAGGCTTTGATGAAACTGTTGATTTCTTTCATGTTGAGGAGCTTGTGGGTATGACATGAATCTAGAGAAGTCAGGTTGTGGCGATATATGGCTAGAATAGTGATAATTCTCATACTGTGGATGATATGGACAATTATGTGCGGAATGAGAATAATCTCCACAAATTTCGCAAACCTCGACCTGTTGCACAAAAGAACTCATGTTAAAATATTGATATCTATTATGTGACATACCTACCCCATTCACATTATTATAATGTGAGTTTTCGTATCGACCATAATTATGGGAGTAGGAGGAGTCCATCGCGGGGTTGACTTGCACTTCACCAGAGGAGAGGAGATGTTCCATCATGGATATCATTCGGTCGAGTTTCTGGTTAGTGGAACTCGAGATATTGCCTGGATACATTTTAAGAGCAAGGGACTAGATGGGCAAAAAAAAAAAAATAAAAAAAAAATAAAAATAATAAAAATAAAAATAAAAATAACAGTAAACCAAAAAAAGAAATATACCAATCCCCGGCAACGACGCCAAAAATTGACGCGCGCCGAACACGTCAATAAAGTAAAGTTTCCTAAACCAACTATTTTGTAGAATAGTGGCAAATGGTCGATCCCAGAGACTGGTTGTCTTTCTCAGGTTAAAACAACAAAAAAAGAAAATCGGGGGTTTTAAAATAAATATTAATTTAACTAACTAATCTAACTAAATTAAATAAATAAAATTATCTAAACTAATTTCTAAAACAATTTATCAATAATTAATTAACACCTAAATAACACATAAATCTCCAGTTTCACAAATCAGAATCAAGATTCAATAGCAATTATGGTATTCAATATTTCCCAAAAAGTTATTAATTTAAATTCTCCTAGATTAGCTATAGAAAATCGACATCCGCCAGAAATTCCTAGTTCCCCTAATTCCGATAGTCACGACGTCCGCCACTAACTACTTCCCTAATTAATGTATAACCCTAGACATCCGCCATTCAGGTTTAACACACTAACCGTAGTAATATGGATCTATGGGAACACTAATCCTAAATAACTGGGTCACATCCGCTACCGATTTAACCTAGATTCAATTGTTTTACATTCAAACACCGAAAGGGTTTTACGGCAAACGGGTGAATGTTTGTTACTTTATTGGTCTAAAAGCATAATTACACGGATACTAATATTCCAAATAACTGTAGATTGTCCATCTAAAAGCATGCACTGGCAATATACATACCATAGATCTAAATCATAATCATTAAATCAACAACAATGAAATAGGAAAAATTAAATTAATTAAATAATAAAATAAAAAGATCTCACATAATATACTTTGAATGCATGATCCCGACTTGCTTCCCCTTCGACTTAGGTAAGAAATTGATTAGCCGGACATCATATTCAAAAATCTATACTAAAAACTAATCTAAAATTATACTAATTAATTGTTCTTCTAATAATACCTATGTTCCTAATATATAAAAGTACTCCAAATTGGTCTCCGATACTAATTTTAGGGGTTATGTACGTGACTCGTGCGTCGAGGAGCATCATAGGGGTGTTTTTGGATAAAAAATCGGACTCTGCCATATGTCACAGCGTGATTTGCTGTTTTATAACCGCCCAGCCACGTGTCTCAACGCCATTGGATCGCTCCTGTCACCGCTGCTTACTTGTCGCCGCATCATTCGCCGAGAACTGTGCGTTCTGTTGTGTGTGTAGTGACTCAGCGACACGTGGCATCACATGAGTGGCTGAAACACGTCAATGTGACCCGTCTGGCGAATAGGAACGTGCCACGTGGACGAAGAACCGCGAAAGAAGAATTCGCGCGAATACGGCGAAAATCTGGGAGTCTGTGCGGGCACGGATCGAGACAGATCGACTGATTGCTGAAGCGCGGAGAAGATTGCTTGCGGGTGACGTGGCAATTTCTGATTGGTCCAGAGATATTTGCGCTGACGTGGCATGCTTTGATTGGCTGGAACACTCTGTCGGCTATTCGACACCGCGCAGCGCGTATTTCGAGGTAAACTGTCCGACATCCGATCACTGTAAGTAAATACTCCATTTTGAGTATTTTCCGCTACGAATTCAACCGCGTACTCTGTTTCACCTAAAATTGACCAAAAATCTAATTAAATATATATTTTAAATACTTTTAATAATTAAATATATTAAAATAGACTACTAAAAACCTATAAATACTGACTTATCGGATTGACATTAATATTTAGTGGATCCTTTTAATTTGATGAATAGATCCAGTTAGTAATGAAATAGCAGAATTACCAATTAAGGTTCATCATCCTAATTTGAGATTCTAAAGGATTTATAATTGGTTTTCAAATAACTTAAGTGAGTTAGGACCATAGTTAAGGACTTAATTGTAGAAATGAGATTCAAAGTGTGAATTTGAATCTTGAAAGGACTTTGGCTGGAGTTTTGAAGGGTTTAAGGATTGATTTGACTTAAAAACTATATGAAGTTGTCTTTAAATTATTAAATTGAATGAAGTCTTGGTATTAGTGTTCTTGATGAATTTATAAATGAAATTGGCGACCCAATGGTGTTGAAGGGATTTGTATCTTGTTGAAACAAGTCAAAGTGAACTCATTAAGATTCATAATTGAGATTTAGAATAGGCTTAGCCTATATGTTTTTAATTGAGTTTAAATCTCAATTAAAATACATAAACAAGTCGTTGGTTATTATGAAACAAAAAAGGTGGTTGAAACCTATTTCAGAGTCCAATTTGTGGTTTAAAATCTAATGTGAAGTATATATGTGGTAGTATTGGTTGCAAGTTTAAGGAATGGTTTGGGACTCTGTTATAACTTGAAATATGAAATCAAGTGTTCAAATAGAGTTGTGACTCTTAAATAATAATTTCTATGGTTAATAGGAGACGTGGAAATACGTGAAAGCTGGGGAACATGGTGTGAGGCTTCGCAACCAAATTTGAGTTGGTTGGACCGTAAGTAAACCCTACAGTGGTCTCTAATATTTAATGATTTATCTTTGTACCTACATTTGTGTTTAGTCTAGTAGTAAGTCTATAAGCGAGCAATGTTGATTCCAGATATCATGCATTGGACTTCCATTACTATTTTAGGCTCATTATTAGGTCGGCCAACCTGTTTGTGAACCTTAAATAGTAATGAAAGGGTTTCATGTCGTTATATAAATTTCTTGTTATTTGTAAATACAATTACATATCGCCATGCATCAGACTAATATTTACAGGAGTACAGAGAAGTGTAGGAGTTTACTTACTTGACATCTTCTAGTTGTTTTTGGATGTCAGATTCTCGGTGAAGACAAGAAAAAATGGATAAGACTCGAAGATCTTGGTGATATGTTTTAAGTTTTTAAAGTTTAATTCTTATTGTAATCATGTTATAAATAATTGTTTTTGGTTTCAAAGTTACCTTAGGTCGTAAAATACTCTTAAATAGGTTATGTGAGTCTCCTAAATTAGTGTGAGGTACGTTGAGAAGCATTTAATTCAGTTTCAGTTTATTTTGAATTTGTAAAGTCTTAAATAAGGTATCGAAGACTTTACGTTTGTTTAATTGCTTTAAATTGATAAATGTTGTGAACTGTAGGGAGTTTTAAGTCCTTTTAAGCATCTACCCATTTTGCTGTCTATTAGGTGAATTTTCTGGTAGGTAACTTTTATGAGAGGTGCTACCGAAATTTTTACAAAATATAGAAAATGATCCATATGATTTCTTAATTTGCTCTAAAATAAACAAATCATAAATTGAGTTTCATTGAGGATATACATTTAGTTTTCGTGCATTATTGAGGATTGAATTATAAATTATTTTGAGGTTAAGTTAATTGAATGGATTAGGTGCCTAATTAGGGGAAATTAGGCTAAGTTAGGGCTTAGTGAGACGGGTCTTGATAGACTTGGTATCAGAGCTATGGTTAAGCTTAATCAAGGAAACTATAATGACGATGAGTTTAAGGATTGAGTCGATCATGAAGTTTGAGTTAAGGCTATTGGATTACATTAAGTTACATGAACTTAAGTGATGGTCTTGAGAAAAATGGTTTAATAATTAGGTTATGATTAGTTAGGAAGTGACTGTGAGTTGGGAATACTTTGTTATTGTTATATGTTTGTTTTATATTATTATATTATCACTAGATATGCGATAATAAGTTTATTCTCATCGTTTGTTTGATACTGAACTCGCAAGATATAACGAGTGAGTTTAGGAACAAACAAATAAAAAGAAAATAGACTTATGAAACGAAATGAGCATGATTATAAGTAAAATAGACTCGAGAAGTCTAAATTCATAAGGCTATTGTAAGTAGTTTCGTACTAATATAATTGAGGGAAATAGTTAGTTATAAAACCAATAGGAAATTGGTTGAGAAAGAAGTCTAAATGATTTAGGAACGTAAGTACTGAACATAGATTCCTTAAAATCGAAAGTAGCGAACTATTATAATTTTGAAACACTCAAGAAATTGTTATATAGACTTAAGTTAAAGTCTCAAGCGATTGAGAATCATTGGAAAATGCAAAAAACAAAGTTGAGACTTGTGGGAAGCACAAGATATGTAATATCTTGAGTTTTAGAATGAGGTTAGTACCGGTTGAACTAGTAACTCGGGAAAACCTATTTTACAAAGTATTGGTTGAATTCATAACCAATTGAGAGTTGCTTCCGAAATAGTCTCAATGAAAATAAAAGGAGACGTATGGTTTTAAAATTTGAAATTGATTAGACAAATTGAATCTTGACTTGGAAATCACGACGGGATTGTAATAAGTCTAGTTAAGTTGTCTAAGACGGTTTCTATGAAGTAAAATACATTAAAGCAAAATATTGTCTCCTTTCCGAAATAAAACAAAAAATGAAATTGGGAATGGACCCATGATTTAAAACAATCAAATGACTTCAAAAAAGAAGTATTGAATGTCTTTGATTGTTTATTACTGAAGTTACTTATCCATAACTGACGCTGATTATAGTGGTTCTATGAATCGAACAAAATACTGATAAATGAATGGAAATAAATGAGTTAGGAATGATCTTAGTTAATATTGAATCAGGTGTTGTTATGAAACAAAGATTAACAAAATTTTTAACTTGAAAATGAAAAGTGTAGTAATGAGATCAATGTGTTAGAAGTTGAGATTGGGTAAAACAATATGAAAATTGCTATGATTGGCTATTAAATAAAAAATAAGTAGTTGTATTTTGAAATTCAATATACCCTATAGTCACTTCTAATCAAATAAGAAATTTTGATGTTTATCACTACAACTTAGAAAAAAGGGAAATATGAGACTAATGTAAACAACTAATGCAATAACAAATAGTAAACTGTTTGATTCACAAAAAATTGTTTGTTTCAAATTAATAATAGCTAAGGAAGACTTCAATTGGTGGAATGATCATAAGAAGTCGCATCGTCCTTAGCTATATTCTCAAAAAGAGAAGAGATGAAAATAATTGCTTGTGTCAGTCAAGATTAAGGAGTAGTAAGTGGCATAAGTGTTGAACAATGTTATAGTAAGTTTGCAAAGGGACCAATAAGTGAGATCAATGTGAGAATAGCTAAGATTGAAAAAAATTGAAGAAAATAGACTCTTTGTATAAAATAAAATGAGAAGTAGAGATGACTTGTGATTGTTGAAAGTGACACAAACGGACTGCTTTATTCAAGGTAAGGCACTAGAGTAGTTATGCATGACCAAAAGTCTAAGTAACTCCATTTCAAATCACGATTCATTCATAGCGTAGAAGATCGGTGTGACGTTCACCCATCTTTGAATAACCGAATGAATTAGTGACAGTCACAATAAAAGAGTCTATGATGTTTCGTTTGAGTCAATTGGAAGCTTAAGTATAGGTATATAAATGGTCAATAAATTCTCACATACGCATCAAAGTGGAAATTTCAGGTGAACAAGTCTCGATAAGACTTAGGAGATCGAACTATAAGTTTGATGGAACTAAATATATCTTCACAAGGATCATACTAAGAAGTCAAACTCCAAAAAATTGAAAGTTTTGAACTAAAGTAATATACAACTGATATAAGTGAATATGTTGTATATAGGTTCAAATGTTGTGTTATATCAGTACAGAAGTTTAAAACATTAGATTGTTTTGAATGGGAGTTGATATAAGATACATGTACGATGGTGCAAATACAAATGAAATGAAAAGAGACACAACTTACAGCTCAGCTAGTCAGTACAATTTTGTTGGTTGAAAATATTGAATAGAGTACAGCGCATGTGGCTTAACATGTTTGCAGAATTGAATATTCTTATACTGTAATTGAGTAGAGCCAAATATATGTATTAAGTAAGGGCAAAAAGAGAAAACATATTTAAAACTTGTATGAAATAAAAGTTAAAAATTATACTATAAGAGTATAATCCAGAAATATATCGATATATATGTTCGAAACGTATATCTACTTAAGTAAAGGATAACTATCTCTATTCAAGTAATGGAAAAATTCTGGTGAACAATATTGATTAAGATGTGAAGTTTCAGGAATCGAAGGAATGTAAGAAACTGGAGAAGTGATCAAAACAATCTAAACGAGATTGATAGTTAAGTGAATGAAATGAGGATCTTGGTAAACTCATGAATAGAGAATGATTTGAAGAAGTTAGAAAAGTCATTAGCTTTCTAACCAGTCAAACAAAAAGTTAAGTGAATTGATAGACGAGTCAAAATATATAATTGCTTTCTAGTCCTTAACCTAAATGATATTGTCAGTAGACATTTAGAGAATGAACGAGAGTTGCATGATGTGTCAAATTTCATTTTCTGATCGGATTGAAATTTGATATCTCTTATCATGCGATGACAGATGTAATTAAAGATCTATAGTCATAGGATGACTTCTGTTATTCCAGGTTTCTGTTAGGAAATGTTGGAATGGTGATGGATCAGATAGACGTGCGACTCTACTTACTATTTAATGTTGAGCTCACATATTATTTGCATCACTATGTAATTTTAGATTGATGATAGTCTAAGAATTGGTCGGCCAACAATTCAAATGAAAAAAAAGATGATTAGTAATGAAAAAGTAAAATGAGATGTTTATACCAGAGCTTGGTGGATAAGAAAAGAATTATCAACAGTTTGTGGAATTGTTATCAATTAAGAATGTGTAGGGCCATATTGAAAAGCAAGATAGGCTAGATCCTGCTATAAATTGATTCTTGAATGCGATTCAATATATGAAATGTGAAGTACAACAAGCTTTATATAATATTCCACAAAATTAATTATTAAACTTGTCAGAAATTCACAAATCTCTATGATTGGCAAAGTAATGGTTATAACTTTTCATTAAACCAAGAAGTTGGAAATGAAAAGTTGAAATATTTATGATCTCTACTACTAGGTTGTTGATTATAATGAAAGTGATAGGGTTCATTTAATGGTTTCACCTTGAAAATGCTATTTACTGGTTTGGATTAAAAGAGTTGTATATGAAGGATAGTTTTCTCGTTTCTCTTTTAGTTCCATTAACCTTGTAAGTTTAAATTTCAAGGATGAAATTTTTAATTAGTTTGGAAGAATTGTGAAATTCGAGAATTTCATAAACATGATAAGCATATTAATTAAGGATTTTCGAATTTAAATTGGAAAATTAAGTATTTGAGGTAAGATTCATGCGTTTCGAATTGGAGATCATATGTTTAAATATTATTTTTGTTGTTGCGTGCCTAGTGAATATATTATGCTCTATTCGATGTGAAATAGAGTCCAGTTGAGACTTAGACGCGATAGTCGCGTGTACTAGATCGCGTTGGGAATTTTTTCTATTTTTGATGGAATTGAGGCATTTTTTGGATTTTGAATAAGCTTAAAATATAAGGGATAAATATGAAATAAAAAAATAAAAGTGGCAAATGACCACCAAGGGCATTTAAGGTGTTAAGTAAATGGATAAGTAACAAAAGGTATTTTGGTCTTTTGACTAAAATAAATCAATGAAACAGTGAAGATTGAAACAAGGGTTTTGATCTTCACCATTTTCGAATCTCTTCTTCGTTGTTGATGCCTCTGCTCATCCTTCTCTCGTTTAACTCTCCATATCTCTCGATGCCTCAACAATCGGTATCTCAGTCTCTCTCTTTCTCAGTTCGTCTTCCTCTCTCTCTCTTGGATCATCACCGTCTCTCTCTATTGACGATTCTCTTCATTTCCTCTCTCTCAGCCAAGTGAAGGGCGAAGTAATGGCAAGTTGATGATTATTGTGTCTCAGTGAAAAGGAATAGTAGAGTAAAAACACTGACTCAAGGTGTGTTTGAATATAAATTGAATTGATATCATGGATTTGTTATTGATGTTAGTTTGGTTAGGGAAAAGGTTTAATAGAGGTAATCGATGATCAAGGGATGTTGTTGATATGTGTACTATTAAAACCATTGTTGATTATATGGGGTTCGGTTTGGTTGACAAAGGGAATGCATGGATTGATGACGATGAAGAGAGGGACTGTGTCATGATGATGTTTACGGTTATTATTGTTGATAATTTGGTTAAGAGGAGTTAGATGAGATATGTGATGATGATGAAGTAGGGCATTAAGGGGGTGACATAGATATTGTTGTTTGAAGTTGTTATTGTGAATATGGTTGCTATTGTGGCTGTTTTTGTTGTTATATTGTCAAAATTGGGTTTGGGTCAGATTTCCCATACCTAACGATGTCATAGCATTCGAGGAAGGGACAATCGGACTATTATGTCACTATTTAGTTTGTTTAATTAAGTTTTAATACAAATCAAAGGGTTTTGGTTCAATTGATTGAGTTTGATTGACATTAATATTTAGTGGATCCTTTTAATTTGATGAATAGATCTAGTTAGTAATGAAAGTGTAGAATTACCAATTGAGCCTCAACATCCCACGAAAGGATTTTTAATTTGTTTTCAAATAACTTAAGCGAGTAAGGACCATAATTTAGGACTTAATTGTAGAAATGAGACTCAAAGTTTGAATTTGAATCTTTAAAGGACTTCAGTTAGAGTTTTGAAGGGTTTAAAGATTGACTTGACTTAAAAACTATATGAAGTTGTCTTTAAATTATTAAATTGAATCAAGGCTTGTTATTTGTGTTCTTGATGAATTTATGAATGAAATTGGCAATCCAATGGTGTTGAAAGGTTTTGTATCTTGTTGAAACAAGTCAAAGTGAACTCATTAAGATTAGTAATCTAGATTTGGAATAGGTAAAGCATTTAAGTTGTTAATTGAGTTTAAATCTCAATTTAGAATACATAAACAAGATGTTGGTTATTGTGAAACTAAAAAGGTGGTTAAAACAGATTTTAGAGTCTAATTTGTGTTTTAAAACCTATTGTGATGTACATATATGAGGTAGTATTGGTTGCAAGTTTAATGAATGGTTTGAGACTCTTTTATAACTTGAAATATAAAATTAAGTGTTCAAATAGAGTTGTGACTCTTAAATAATAATTTCTATGCTTAATGGGAGACGTGGAAATATATGAAAGCTGAGGAACATGGTGTGAGGCTTCACAAGTTGGGCTATAAGTAAACCCTACATTGCTCTCTACTATTAATGATTTATCTTTATACCTGCATTTGTGTTTAGTCTGCATTGCATTTCACATTATTCTTGGTCATGCATTCATGGCATACGAGGAACGTTGTCATGTTCGGTCTCGATCAGGTATCCCGCCCTGGTGAAAAAGACTAGGTGCAAGTAAAGCTAGTCGAGACTAGGTATCCCGTATAAGTGAAAAAGACTAGATGCAAGTAAATCTGTAAACGAGCAATGTTGATTATGGAGATCATGCATTGGACTTCCATTACTATTTTAGGTTCATTCTTAGGTCGGCCAACCTGTTTGTGAACCTTAAATAGTAACAAAAGGGTTTCATGTTGTATATAAATTTCTTGTTATTTGGAAATGCAATTACAGGTCGCCATGTATTTGGACTAACATTTGCAGGAGTACATAGTAGTGTAGGAGTTTACTTACATAACATCTTCGAGTTGTTTATGATGATGTCAGATTCTCGGTGAAGACAAGAAAAATGGAAAAGACTCAAAGATCTTGGTGATATGTTTTTTGTTTTTAAAGTTTAATTCTTATTGTAATCATATTATAAATAATTTTATTTTGTTTCAGGGTAAGCGTAGGTCGTAAAATACTCTCAAATAGGTTATGTGAGTCTCTAAAATTAGTGTGAGGTAAGTTGAGAAGTTTTTAATTCAGTTTCAGTTTATTTTGGTTTTGTAAAGTTGTAAATAAGTTAGTTAAATTGTTTTGAATTGAAATATATTGTGAACTGCGGGGAGTTGTGAGTCCTTTTAGGCATCTTCCTATTATGCTATCTATTAGGTGAGTTTTCTAGTATGCCAATTTTAGGGGAGGTGCTGTCAGAATTTTTACAAAATACGGAGAATGATCCTTATGATTTCCTAATTTGCTCCAAAATAAACAAATCATAAATTGAGTTTCATTGAGGATATAAATTTAGTTTTGGAGCATTGAGGATTGAATTATAAGTTATTTTGAGGTTCCGTTAATTGTAAGGGTGGCATAATGGGTTGGCGTGTCGTATCCGTGTCAACCCGTTTATGACACTAGCTCAACCCTAACACTAACTCGTTAATTTTTCGTGTGATTGTGTCAACCCAACTAATCCATTTACATGATATATTATTTAATTTATTATTTTAAAATTCAATATATATAACATAAAATACAAAATTCTTTTTAAAACAATATCTTATTCATAAGATTTAGTTCAAATGACTATTGAAACTATGCATATTATTATTTTCTAAAAATAGTAACACTTATATCTTGTTGTATGAGCTTTCAAAATTATGATTCAACCATTAATACAATGAAATAATAACACATATACATTATATTATTATTTTAAAAAAGTTAAATGGGTTATCGTGTATAGTCGTGTCAACCCGTTTATGACATAAACTCGCAAAAGCTCAACACTAATCCGTTAACATCCCGTGTTAGCTGTTTGTGCCATCGTGTAATGACCCATTTTGTCACCTTTAGTTAATTGAATTGATTAGGTTCTTAATTAGGCTAAGGCAGGGCTTAGTGAGAGGGGTCTTGACATTTACAGTTAGAGACCAAGGATAGGTAGCCATTAGTATTACTTAGTTGATTGCACTATTACTACAAGTGAGCCGTTATACTTACGACACACACATCATGTTTTTTGTGCCGTTGTCGGGGATAGGTAGCCATTAATGTTAGTTAGTTTTAAAAGTTGTTAAGTTTTATTTTAAGTACTTTACTCTTAAGTTCATAAAAACAAAAAAAGGCTTAAGTTTAAATTTTGACTTTCTGCACTTGATCTTTTTGTGTTTTCTTTTCAAGGAGAATTAGTGCATGCGTAGTAAGGGAAAGAAGGACCTAATGCCTTACGAACTGAAGATTGAAAGAACGAACAAAGGAAAGAAAAAGAAAAGAATTAAGATGACTGAGGAGAGAGCTTGAAATAAAAATAGGGCACGGGAATATCCAACCCGTACGTGATCGGTAGTGCAGGATAGAGTTCAAAATATAGATGCCTTCATGACTACTTTAAGCCAGAAGTTTAAAAGACTTACAACGGAGTGCTGAGGCTTCCAGCCAACACCATCTAGTTTGAACTAAAACCATATTTGATAAACATGGTGCAAAACACCCTATTTAACGGGCTATCTAATGAAGATCAAGATACACATGTTGATAATTTCTTGGAGAAGTGAGGCACCATGCACATTATCGGAGTTACAAAAGAGGTGACCAGGATGCGACTTTTCCATTCTCATTTGATGGAAAAGTCAAATCCTGGTTTCGAGGGTGGAATGTAGGGAGTATGACCTCATGGGGGGAAATCAATGAAAGATTTCTTGACAAGTTCTTTCCCCCAGTGAAGGTTAGCAAAAGGAAACTCGAGATTAATCAGTTCAAGCAAGAAGACACCGAGTCTCTTAATGAGGCTTGGGAAAGATTCAAAGAGATGTTGAAGAGATATTTGGGACATTGATATGTAAAATGGGCATAATTCCAAGTTTTCTAGCATGGGATGAATCACAACACGAGAATGCTAGTAGATGCCATAGTAGGTGGCCTCTCTACTTGCTAAGGATGAGGATGGAGCATTGGATCTCCTTGATCTTATGTCTCAAAATTCCATAGCTAGTACTCGTTCCACAGTAAGAAAAACAACACGAGTCTATAAGATTGACTAACAAGCCGCAATTATGGCATATCTATCGAATCTGAGCTGTCAAATGGCGAAAATTTAGATGGGACACCAAAGTCCACAAGTAGCACAATAACCCATTAATCACCAAAGCATGATGGTAAACCAAATGAAATATAACAGGGAATGGAGTATGAAGACATCAACTTCATGAACAACCAAGGCTATGGAAACAACTACAGGCTGAGAGGAATGGCTCCTTAATAGTTTTATCAAGGATAAAACAACAATAACCCGAATGTCACTTCTAGAAATCGTGATAATGCACTGAAGTTGACTCAACGGCTCGAGCAACAAGTCCAACAAGAAAATATAGGGTAAAGCTAAAAGATGACTTCTTTGAAGTCAATTGAGAACTATTTGCAAGCCGTGCACATGAGCAATAGAGAGCACCATGAGAAGCATGAGAAAGGTATGGAAGGAATAAAACAAGCCATGAAGAGGATGGATAATGAGCAATCACAATCCATCAAAAACTTAGAAAGACAAATTGGTCAGATTGTTATAGCCTTGAACTCGAGGAAAGAAGGATAGTTTTTTAGCAACATCATCACCAATCCCAAGGAGAACGTGAGTGCTATTAGCATGATGAGCATTACGACAACAAAGGAGCGAAGACAAGAACAAGAGATGTACATGCCAGAAAAAGTCAACACTTTGGCTATAATGAAGCATGAAGAAATGGATGAGCATAAAATAGAAATGAGGCAAGATGAGCTTGATGTTTTCATGAAACAAAGAATGAATGCCTTAAAGAAAAAGAAGGAGAAATACCAAAGGAAGGCCAAGCAAAATGATTAGGGACCTTCCGAAGAAGATCCAAAAGGCAATAACATCAAGTTGATTTCGAAGAAACTGGAACCGAAGCTCAAGTTCATAATGCGACTTCAACGTATCAAAATGACAAATCCTACCGATAAACATTGACGGACACTATTTTAGAAATGTCTTATGTGATACAGGAGCCTCAGTCAATGTCATGCATGTTGTATACCTACTTGAAGATCAATTGTCCCGATACGATGAATTTGCAATTAGCTAATGATAACTTGATACCTACTATAAGAAGAGAGAATATACATGTGAAAGTAGGTAGATTCACATTCGTAGTGGATTTCGAGGTCATGAACCACAATTTGGACGATGATGTGTCATGATACTTGCGCAACCATTCTTGAACCCTGCCAAAGCAAATCTATACATAAGAGAGAGGAATATCATGATGAGTATCGATCAGGGTGATGATGGTGAGAAGGTTGACTTTGTCAATGGTGAAGAAAAACATTCGAACGAGAATGACATCATAATCTCCGATTTGCAGATGGAGCTTCCCGATTTAAACTCAGACTAAACGAGTGAAAATGCATCAGGCTAATGAAGTTAAATTAAGTGGTACTAGGAGGCAGCCCAGGGGTTTTTAAATTTTAGATAGTAGCTAGTTATTTAGTTAATAATTACAATTAACAAGTTTTAGTTCTAACTTTCAAAAATTTATGTCGAATGTGTAGTAAAGACCATTAACTGGGTGATGACTCATTGGAATGGAAATGTCTCACTAACTCATTAAAGAGCAAAAATGAAGAAAGGAATTCAAAGCTGTATAAGTAAGGTGCATGGGTGAATAAAAAGTAAAATTTATTAATTTTTATATTTTCATGATTTCATGTAGTCACGACACCTTGTGTGAGTGATACACAAAGTCAAACGAGTGCCGAATAAGAAGTAGTGAAAAATATAAGCGGAGTACGTAGGTAGATGGTCAACGCTGTGGGACGCAGCCACAGCGCCGAGCTGGCAATAGAGAAAAAAATATGACAAACTCGATGGGTCAACGCTGTGGGACAAGGCCACAGCGCCGAGCTGGCAATAGAGAAAAAAATATGACAAATTCCCTAATGTGTCGTTGTCATAGTGGCAAAGCCTTCATGGCACTTTGCCTTATAGGCACGGTGCTGGGGTCGAGTTAAGGGGTTTAAACCCCATTTTTACCCTATTTTAGCCCATTCTCACTCATTCTTCACACTTGCACTAAAACCCCATCACAACCACCAAGCATACATCCCTCTGGAGCTAAAGTTTGACCATTTTCAAGTGAGATTAGAGAGTCCCAAGTAATTGAGAGTAAAAGAAATAATTACATTATCGATTTGCACAATTTGAAAAGCTAGGGCTTGGATTTTTAGATTTTGAGTTCAAGGAGAGCAAGGGTTCTAGTTGGTGAGAAAAGTGAGAGGGCTTGGATTGAAAAAGACTTAGAGGAGTGATCTGCACCATAAATAAATCTAGCATTTTAGTAAATTTATAATTTCATTAAGTTATGCTTTAAAATTTTGAAATTTTTGATGAAATTGCATGAATAGTGGATTTGAGGTTGTAGGTTAAGTTTTGCGAAATTATGTAAATGTTGAGCATTAAAGTTACCCATGGAGAATTAGTTGATTTTTTTCATTATTTGGTGTATGCATGATCCGTGTGATATGGATTTTGATATTTAAGTGATTTGAATACTGAGTTACATTGCATTGTTGTTGTTTAGTTGTTTGAAATTGAAGAAATGGCAAGAAAAAGGGAACAAGTTAGCCAAACTAGAGCAAATGATTTTGAGGCGTCTACCTCAAGAAACCTGAAGGAAGAAGAGCTTAGACCTTTTAAATCCAGATTCTTCATTAGTAGAGAGGCCAAGGATCGTTATGAGAAAATCCTACATAGGGAGTTCATTTGTGAAAGGGGATTAATTTGTTGGCCAAGAACGATAAAAGAGTGAATAATTTCATTAGGCGACGAAATTGGGAGTAGCTCACTTAAGATTATAGAAAGAATGACGTTAAAGGAGTGAGTGAGATTGTTTTTGAATTTTATGCTAATGCAAAGTTCACTGCAAAGGATGACTCAATGAAGGTGAGAGAGATTTTTGTCCCTTTAATATACGTGAGATCAATACCTTCTATGGGTTGGAGGACATAAGTTTGTATGGATCTGAACCAACTTTAATATATACCCTTTTAGAGCAATAGAGAACGCATTGGTTGTCCTAGGACAACAAGGATGGGTCATAAAAGCTGCGAATATGCCAAAGCACATTAAGAAGGGATTGTTAGAAAAGTTTACAAAATATGGTGATATTTCTTTGTTGCATCGCTATACCCCACTTATGAGTAGGGCGAGATCAACAAGTCGAAAGCGGCTTGTTTTTATGAGATTACAAAAAACGAGGAGATCAACATCGGCGTGATCATCTAAAATAATATGAGGGAGTCAATCTTATAAAAAAGAGACAACAAATTGTTGCTTCCTATCTTGATTACATAGATGTGCTGAAAGGCCAGAGTGTGATTGAGTAATGATGAAGAATTCGATATTGAGGCCCAACCAACCATGAATGAAGCTTTCACGCTTACGCTGAAATCACCACCTGATTACCAAGACTTTGAGGAGAAGAGAGAGAGAGAGAGAGAGAGAGAGAGAGAGAGAGAGTTGAGGGAGCTAGACTTGAGGTTGAGTTGTTGGCGAAAAGGCAAGAGGACCAGGTAGCAGTAGCAGCAGCTGTAGAACTAGCCTAAAAGTTATAAAAGGAAGGATATTGAGAAGAGGAGGAGCAACCACATCCAAGATTTGTTAAGGGCTACGAGTTTGTAGACCCTAAGATTGGAGATCAGGACTTGGATGGTCTTGAGGTCTTTCCACCGCCTCCTCCACCACAGACACCACTATGATCACCTGAGAACTTGACTCCACGACAGCATAGGCTATGGATAACAAAGATACAGAAGGCAGTACTAAGAGGATGGGGTGCATTGCCATGCAACTGTATTGAGTTATGAGTAGGATATGGAAAGGAGATAGCAATACTGATGGAATGCGCTGCGTAATTTCATTTTGTTTGTTGATCATCAGTGGGACTTAGCTAGGTCTAGGTATGAGAAGAGCAGACGAATGAGATCTATTGATAGGTCATTAGGCTTTCCTACATCACTAGCTTATGTGTTTGATTCAAATTTAGTGTAGAGTAGGAGGGTAGAGCGTCCATTGACACTATCCTACACGTGGAGCTGATGATGCAAATGATGATGCTGATGCGCAGTCCTAAAGTCAGTGTATTAGGATTCCTTTAGACCTAGGGAGTTGAGAGTGACATTGATAACATTTATTTTTAACTTTGGAATATTTTGTTAATTATTTAGTTATTTCAATTCTATGTTTAGTTTAGTTTATTATATCTTATATTATTATATACGTTTATGTCTTTTAATGTTTTTATGTTTCAAGCATACTTTTAAACCTTGAGGACAAGGTTTGTTTTAAGTTTGGGGGCATCAATAATACACTATATCATGGGAAGTGATAAGATAAGATGATATTGTTAGGGAATGTGCCCTAGGTTAATCTACAAACATTGTTTATCTTATAATTTTAGTTAATAAAATAGAAGTCTATTTGTTGTTTTATTATAAGTGATTGCATGTTTACCTTATAGTCAGATCCATGGGTATTTGTTGAAATATCCTAAATGTCCCTAGTTGGTTATTATACTGGGAACTGTAATGAATCAAGACTAGTGTGAATCTTGATTGATGGTCATGCGATGATCATGCGAATAGGGATATGAATATAGATCACGAGTACTTATTAGGGAATAAGGTACTGGACCGACCCGCTATGAGAACACCGCATGGATTAAGTCATAGGTGTTAGTCATGATAGGTATATCATTCAGTCATTCGACTTGAGATTACCATAGACTTCAATATTAGGATCATGATAATTTGACACAATCAAATGTTGTCTTTAACCGGACAATTATAAAGATTGTGATTGGTTATCATGTGAATAATATATGAAGGTGTGTAGTCACTTTCATATAGAGAGATATCAATGGATCCCTCGATAAGATAGAATGATAATGGCCAAGTCCATGTGAATTGTTATGATAAATGTCACTTGGATGTTTTTCAGTTTACCTAAAGATTGAGACTAGTACGATTAAACATAAAGGGTGACTTTCCATGCCTTATGTTTAATCAAAGGATATCGCACGACAAAAGGATTTAATATATGTTAATAATTAGGTTATATCGATGTTGATATTCATCCTACTTGGGTAGTCATAATGCCATGCTAGAGACCGTTTATGACTTGTGTACCAAAATAATTTTTGGTTCACTACCAACGTCGCATGAACCCATTGGGTCTCACACAAAGAATGTCTTTGCACAATTTCAATTGGTCTAGAGTAATGAATTTTATATGATAAAATTCATGACATAAAAGCCCTTATGATTTGTTATATAATAACTTATTAATAGGGACGTATGTGTAATTCGCATAAACTGCCTAAATACAATAGTTGTATTATGAATAAGATTTTAAGTAAGGGCTTATCTACACATATAAATAAAGGGTGAAACCCTAAAATGAAATAAGATTTCGTTTTACAATTTTTGAGTTCTCTAGATTTAGGGAGAGAAAGAAAAATCATTTTCAATCTCTCTTGGGGCTAGCATTCCAAATTGTGGTAACCGTTCGTGTGTGAATTTCTAATAGTGGACGTGCACTTGAACGTCTTGAAAATCAAACAATCAAAAGGAAATCATTGAATAAGGTATGATTTACTTTTATAGATTTAGTTTAATGGAACTTATTTTTGATTCTGTTGGGGTTTTTCAAAATTTGTTTCGAATTTTTCATTGCGTATGAACCCCAAAACCCAGCCGATATAAGGATAAACATTGCAAGTATGATCGTTTATATTTTAACTTGAAGCTGTTAAGGAGGAAAACATGGTAGTGTATAAATTCTTTATTTTTTCTTACTATATCAATGTTTAAGTAGTATAGATTAGGTTATTTATTGTAATATATAATGAATAAGTAGTACATTTGCATGTTCATGTCTTTAATTGTGGATGAGTAGATTGCAAGTGTCTTGTTGATATGAGACTCATGAAAGTATTTTTAAATTTTAAAGAAGAAACGATGGAATGTAGCACACAACGATGTGATTTCGTGATTAGAAATCTAGAGTTATGGAAGACATTGAACTTGAAATAAAAGCAAGAAACTATAACACTTCTTGTGAAAAAAGTTAAATCTCTAAGGATTCAATAATAAGTGTGAATCTTACTTAATAATACAAAGCAAATACAGACTTAGTGTAAAAAGGTGAAGAAATAGGCAAGTAAATTAAAAGTTGGAGTTAACTTACTTGATTTAATAAAAGTGAGAAGTTCAAACAAAAATTTTAGAAATAAAAGAAAAATATAAGAGAATCTCATAAGTTCTACAAGAAATGCAGCAGAGAACTTAAAGGTTGGAAAAATTGTGGAAGAATGGAGTCCATAGAAAAAGAAGCAGGGACTGTAAAATAAAAATGAAAAGAAGAAAAGAAATTAGAGAAGAAAAATAAAGGAAAAAGGCTGAAGTAAAATAAAACTCTTCAAATAAAATATTTAGCTCGAGTTCGAGTAGCTATTTAAGTTAAGTTTCCATTCGAACTGTGTGAAGTCCTATATAATCTTGAAGTGCTAAAGTTTATCAAAGTTAAGTTTGATCTATGCTTATTTGTAAATTCCCGAGCTTAATGAGAAATCATGAGATTGCATACTTGCTACTTGAGTGTTGAGACGAAAAAACTTGTAGTAGTGATGGTTTTTGGTTGTGATCTACTTTGGTGTTTCAAAAGTGAAGTTATATGTTTTGTTGAAGCTACGTGTCTTATAATAACAAGTTTTTGCAAAGAAAAACTCTTAAGTGGATTACTAACTTGAGACTTATTGAATTAAAGGATACTTCATGAACAATGTAAATTGAATGAGAACTAGTTATTGGGAGACTTAGTAGAATACACATTTGCTCGGGATGTACAAAAGCCAAAGGTTGGGGGTATTTGATAAGTAATTATTTATATGTATATAGGGTTAGGTTAATAGTGTATTTAGTATAAATAATCCTGCATGAGTTCTAATTCATGGTGTTATTGTATTTTTAGGGTATTAAGGTGTAAAGGAAGGAAATGAGCAAAAACAATAAAAAACAGAGTAAAAACCCATAAAGACATGGATGGCGCCGTAGCTACACATGGTGACACTGTGGGAAGGAAAGGCACAACATGGGAGAGATGAGAAAGTGAAGAAATCAACACTGGAGGTCTGATATAGTGGCATCACCGGGACTTGCAGTTACAACGCCGAGGTACCAAGGAGTGAAAATAGATGCATGCAGTGACAGAGCAGTGTTGGCACCGTGGCTTAACACACATGACTCTGGGGCATTAGTGAAAACACCAAACACGCAAAAAAATAGAAAGTTGGAGCTTTATTTCGAGTTAAATTGTAAAGTGGAGTTTGTAATTGTTATTAAGAAGTATAAATAGGTATTAGGACGTGGTAAACTCACCACATAGCAACTATTAGCCACCATTACAGTAATTTTAGCATAAGTTTACTTTGAGTTTGAGTATTAAGGAGTTTTATGTCAAGAAAATATTAAAGACTTCACTTTAGCAGTTCAAGTTTGGTTTCATTAGATTAATTAAAGGTGATATTTATATTCATCTTTTATTTGCAAAGATTTCTATTATGA
Organism: Stephania cephalantha; assembly: GCA_039657325.1. Lineage (NCBI taxonomy): Eukaryota > Viridiplantae > Streptophyta > Magnoliopsida > Ranunculales > Menispermaceae > Stephania > Stephania cephalantha. Next base: position 30,473,223 of record CM077570.1, on the reverse strand, counting down.
ATTGTGATATATGTGTTTCAATGAAATGTAAGTAGCCTATTTATCTTAAGGATCAATGGATCATGTGGTATGAATGCTATTCTTTGAATATAAAAAGTGCAATGATTAAAATTTGTATTGATTCTGAGTGTAATGCTTTAGACATCTTGATTATGTGTTTAATGAACTTAGGTTATAGGAGTTATCATGACCATTGAAGCTTTTAATCTGGACATGAATGGTATAACTGTAAAATACACAACATCCAGCGAAAGTTGTTGATTAGGGAGGCATGAATAATAAACTTAGATGGTTATGAATCCAAACATTTGAGACTTAAAGTAATGTAAAGCTTACGTTATTTACACAGATAGGTGGAGTTCTAGTTTACCTATTAGAATCTTTTCCGTCATGGCAGTGGTTTGAAGTAGATTTGAAAGAAATTTGTCTATTCTAATTAGACATTGCACATATCACATTAAGATGTACAAGTGGTTGACAAGCATAGTATAAATTACACAGGCAATGTTATGAACTAATATATTCTTAATATAAGAGTTAAATTAAAGTTTAAATTGATTTGTTACATTAGTTTAGTCAGTATAAAACCAAATAAAAAGTGATTTCCTTAGAAATAGTTCAAATTTAAATAGGTAATCAACTAGTGCAAAAACCTTTCCTTGAGGACGATATCTTTGATCAACGTAAGTTGATTAAACTATTACTACAAGCTAGTCGTTATACTTGCGGCACACATCAAATAGTAACTAGGATTGTTTGAAAGACAAACATCATTTAAATATCATAGGTGAATTTATGATCTAAATCTAGTGTTGAAATGACTTTTCGAAGATGTTAGATTTAGTAGTTCAAAGTTCTCATAAAGTTTAATGCGGTTCTATTGTGTGAAGTTAATCTATTTGTGTAAATAAAGGGATTAGCTCAATAGAATTAGAACATGCCTTTTCCACTAGTATAAGGAGAACAAATGACTATCTAAAGGTTGTTTACTTACTTATGATTATAGTTTAATGATATAGGATACTTTATAAAGTATGCTCCTGACTATATGATTTGAGTCAAATGTTTGGAATGCAAAATGGATCTACGTGTCATTGTGTATGAGGATTGTTTAGATGTTTATTTATTATCGTGTTTTATTGCATTGAATTGATTTTAAATTTTGTGAGTTTAATTTTTTTTAATTAACTTAAAAGTAAAAATAAAAATAATAAAACTTCTTTTCTTAAGGAATTTGCAAAATTCAAGTAGAGATGATTCTCACTTATCACAACTACAAAATATTTAAAGTATAATATAAAAGGAAAATTATTGTACATGCTCGACGCATTTCAGTTTTTGGCACCGTTGCTTGGGATGTTAAAATAATATCTTAAGAATATTTCTCGTTGTATGTCATACAATTTTTCACATATCGAGCAAGAACTTACTTTTAGGCAAGCCAATAAAAAATATCACAGCTTATGAACCTATGTGTATTGCTTTTCCTATGGATTTTCCTAATTTTGAGTTAAAATCAGGATTCATCAATTCTTGACCTCACTTTCAAGGTGAAGGTGATGAAGATACTCAATAATTTATTAGGAAATACACACATATAATAAGTGTGATAAGATAAAAAACATAGAGTAAGATTATGTAAAATGAAAGGCTTTCCATTATTATTGAAAAGGTTGAGCTGAACATTGCCTTTCTATCTCTCTCAAAACTCCATAACCACATAGTACGAAATGTTAGATACCTTCTTAAAACAATACATTTTAGCATATAAATTTTTTTTATAGTAAAAAAATTAGCAATGCTAGGATGGAGACCGATGAGAATTTTTGTGAGTTTTGGGATAGATACAAAAGATTAATATCATTATGTCTATAACATGAATTTACGGAGAAAAATTTATTCGAATACTTTTAAGAAGGACTAAACAACTTAGAATAAAGATTCCTAGACACGTTATGTGGAGGATATTTATTCGACGTTATGCCAACATTAGCGAGAGATATTATTATTAAAATAGCGAAACAATCAAAACAATATTGTGAGAAAAACAAATTTATGAAAAATCATTCTTATGAAATCAATAGCAATATAGTCAAGACATCAGATGATAAATTTGATGAATTGAAAAGTATGGTTGAATTACCATTAAAAGATAGGTCAGTCCAAACAAAAATTTATGCCTTTTTCAATGAGGTCAGTCATTTACATGATGAATGTCCATTGTTGCAACAAAAATGAGGTCAGTCATTTACATGATGAATGTCCATTGTTGCAACAAAATTAATTTCAAGAGGCTAACATTATGATGAATCATTATAATAATCCTAATCGACATACACACAATACTAGTAACAATGCAAATTACCTAAGACCTAATATAGGTAATGGTTTAGACAATTGGAATTTTCAAAGATATAGAACACCAACATTAACCAATAGAACAATAGCATTAGAAAAATTTAAATAAAGCAAAAGATCAAAAAATTCAAGCCTTAAAGATTATATAGTTGAACTAAAGACCAAAAGATCAAAAAAATCAACTAAGTCAAATGGAAATGCAAATGTGTCCATGTGTTAACCAAGGAAAATTACCATTTCAACCTTACCCTAATTCATACGTAAAAGCGATAAGTTAGAGAAACGATAAATAAATGGAAGAACCAAAGATTCCAGAACAATTAGTTCCTTGAAAAGAATTAGATGTTGAATTAGAAAAAAATAAAAACTAAAGATAATAAAATTCAAAATGAATGTGATTTTGAAATGAACAAACCAAGTAGTGTAAGACCACTATTTCCCCATCGTTTAGAAAACAATAAGAATGTCATGAAATTAGGAGAAGAGATAAATCTCAGAAACTCAAAGGAAAGTGGTAGTAAACATTCCTTTATTCGAAATCATACAAAACATACCTGAATATCAAAAATTTATAAAATATTTATGCACTAATAAAATTAAACCTAATGATAGAGTAAGCCTAGGAGAACATGTGCTAGTAATAATCCAAAAGAAATTGCCCCCTAAATGTTCTGACTCTGGAATGTTTTTTGTTCCATGCATAATAGAAAATATAGGGATATCCAAAGCACTATGTGATCTAGGCGCCTCGATCAACGTTATGATTTACAAATGACAAACATACCCCTAGAAGAAACTAGTATAATGGTCCAACCTGTAGGAGTATTGGAGGATGTACTGGTTAGAGTTAATGACTTACTTTTTCTTGTAGATTTTCATGTCATAGACAGAAAAAAGACCACTTCTCTAGTAAAACTTCTCTTATCCTTGAACATCCATTCTTAAAAATGGCGAAAGCCAAAATAGATGTTTCAAATGGAACTCTAACAATGGAAATAGATAACGAAACAATAAATTTCAACATTTGCGATGCTAAGAAGTATCCTTTAGATGTTTCATCAATATGCACTATAGATATGTTATATCATATAATAGATAAAACTTTTAGAAATGATAATTCAGACAAACTTTAAAAAGTAATAGAGGGTTTAAATGATAATGATAATATAGATGAAGAGACATGAGAGATAATCAACGCCTTAGAATCTTATAATGCACTCCCTGAATCTTCCTACTATATGAATTTACCAATAAATCATTCAAAATTTTTATCCTCTACACTAAAAGCTCCTAACTTAAATTTAAGATTTTTACCAGATCATTTAAAATAGGAGTACTTAGAAAGTCATAACTCCTTACTAGTTATAATCTCTAGTAAATTGATAAATTTAGAAGATGAAAATTTAGTAAATGTTCTCAAAGAATTCAAGAAAGCAATAGGATAGACAATAGCCGATATTAAAAGAATAAGTCCAGCCACATGCATGCATAGAACTAATCTTGAAGAAGAGACAACCCTCTAGACAATCCCAACATAGATTGAATCCACCAATAATGGAAGTAGTAAAGAAAGAAATATTGAAATTACTAGATGTGGAAATGATATTCCCAATAGAAGATAGTAATTGGGTTAGCCTGTATAAGTAGTCCTGAAAAAGACAGAGATAACATTTATAACAAATGAAAATGAAAAACTAGTATGAACTAGAATAAAAGACTGTGTATAAATTATAAGAAGCTAAATGTCGCAACCAGAAAAGACCATTATCCACTGCTGTTTATAGATCAAATGTTAGAAACACTAAGTGGACGAACCAATTAATGTTGTTTATATGGATACTCTGGATTCCATCAGATTCCTGTAGCTCTAAAAGATCAAGAAAAGATCACTTTTACTTGCCGGTTGGTACATTCGCTTATAGGCATATGCCTTTTGACTTATGTAACACACCCGCTACATTCCAAAGATGTACAATTAGTATTTTCTTAGACTATGTTGAACATTTCATTGAAGTCTTCATGGATGACTTTACCATATACAATAATTTTTTTGATGAATGCTTATTTCACTTAACTAAAGTACTCAAAATATGTATAGAGAAAAACCTAGTATTAAACTATTAAAAATGTCATTTCATGTTAAATAATCGACTTATATTAGGTCACATAATGTCAACAAAAGAAATAGAGGTAGACCCTGGCAAAATCCAAGTTATAAAAACATTATCTCACCCCACTACTGTGAGGGAGGTAAGATCTTTTCTTTGCCATGCAGGATTCTACAGACATTTTGTGAAAGATTTTTCCAAAATAACACAACCTTTATGCAAGCATTTGCAGAAAGATGTCGCATTCAAGTTTACACCTGAATGTAAGATAAATTTTAATAAACTAAAAGATGCCTTGACTACCACGCCGGTGATAAAGTCACCAGATTGGTAACAACCTTTTCATATAAAGTGCGATGCAAGCAACTACGCAGTAGAGACTATTTTAGGTCAAAAGTTAGGAAAAGATTCTATTGTCATATATTATGAAACAAGAACTTTGAATCCCGCCCAAATAAACTATACTGGCACATAAAAAGAACTCTTAGCAGTTGTGTTTGCAACAAAAAAGTTTAGACCATATTTACTAGGTACAAAAGTAATAATTTACTCAGACCATGCCACATTAAGATTTTTGATGGCAAAGAAAGACACTAAACAAAGATTAATAAGATGGACCTTATTGTTATAAGAATCTAATCTCACTATAAAAGACAAGAAAGGTGCCGAAAACTTAGTTGCAAACCATCTCAGTAAACTAGAAAATGGTGAACCCCCAATAACATTAAAATGAATTTCCAGATGAACACTTATATAAGATAGCTATTACTAGCCCATTGTATGCCGATATAGTCAACTACCTCTACTAATAGACTATCACCTCATTTAACAAGTGCCCAAAATAATAAAATTAAACATGATTCAAAACATTATTCATGGGATGATCCTTATTTACGAAATTTCTGTGCTGACCAAATCATCCGAAGATGTGTCCCTACAAATGGAAATACATTCCATTATGGCTCATTGCCATACTTATGCTCGTGGATGACATTTTGGCCACGATGTACAAACTATAAAATACTAGACTCATGATTCTTTTGTACTACTTTATTCCAAGATTGTTATCTTTACACAAAAGCTTTTCCAAATTGTCAATGATTTGGAAACTTAGGGAGTAGGAATCAAATGCCCTTATGTCCTATCCTTTTTTGCAAAGTATTTGATGTTTGGAGAAATATTTTATCGGACCTTTTCCACCATTTAATGGAAATATTTACTATTTTTGGAACACCTAGAACATTGATTAGCAATAGAGGTTCCCACTTTTATAATAGAATCGTAACTACTTTACTTCATAAATACCATGTTACACATAGAACATCTACCACATACCTCCCATAAACTAGTGGACAAGCCAGAACCTCAAATAGAGAAATTAAATCAACACTAGAAAATACATTATGTCTAACAAGTAAAGATTGTAGTTTTCATTTAGAAAACGCATTATGGACATATAGGATTGCATTTAAGACATGCATAGGTATGCCACTTGATAGAATAGTTTTCGGTAAACCATGTCAATTTCCAGTCGAATTAGAACATAAGGCATACTGAGCAATCAAGACACGTAATATAAATTATGATAATGTAGGTAAACAATGTAAACTTAGTATCCAAGAGTTAGAAGAGTTGAGAAATGAAAAATATGAGAATGCTTCTATTTAGAAAAATAAAACTAAAGCACTTCATGACAATAAATTGAATATTAAGAATTTTGAAGTTGGACAAAAAGTTTTACTCTTCTGTTCACGTCTTAAATTTTTTTTTAGAAAACTTCACTCAAGATGGACATGACCTTTTGTAGTTACTCATGTATTTCCTTATGGTGCTGTAGAAATAGAAAGTAGAGAAACATATAGAATCTTTAAAGTTAATGGTCATAGACTAAAACCTTATCATGAAGGCTTTGTCTTAGAGGATATGGAGATCATTAATCTTGACCCAGTTGACAACTCAGTGGATGAAGTAAACACCATAGAGGAGCATATCGTGAAAGTTGACCTCAGTGAAACATTCAACATATAGATGTTAAAAAAACCAAGAAAAAAAAAGAACACGAAATGAAAGAATGATAAATAGCCCGTCATAGACCCATATGAGTGTGACAAGGATGAATCAAATTACGAGGAGTATGGTGAGAATGGAAATCCTGCCAAAATCTTTACAGAGGACCCAAGGCAAATCTACCTCAACATACAAATGTATGAGCTGTCTATTTATATATTTCAACTCGATAAAGAAGCCGATATGAATCTTATGCCCGAACATTGGTTTATTTTGATTGAAATTGAGGATTCATTGCAAACCTCCTGTTACGGTAGCGAAGCCAAATGACACATGTAGAGTCGCCTTAGGAATATCAAAGAATGTGCACGTTCGAGTGGGAAAGCTCACCATCATCACACATTTCCTAATCATGTTGTTAACCGACCAAGACAATCATATGTTATTAGGTAAACCATTCTTATCAAGTGCAGGAGCTATCATCGATGTATGTGAGCGTATAGTTACACTAAGGACGGGTAACGAAGTAGTATCATTCCATAATGGGATCTGCCTTGACAACAAGATGGAAGAAGAGCATTTTAATCTCAGTGTTGAGATTAATGATGAAGGATGTTTCTTAGATCCAAGTAAAGACATTTTCGAAGATGAATCACTTATGCGAAGATTGATTCGCTCACACTTAACTAAGATTGATTCCTCTATTAGTCGACCAAATGACTATAAACAACAACGCTCTACAAATGGCATCCCATATTTGTTATTTCTTTAAGTTATTTCAATTTTTAATTGGATAATTTTAGATTTAAAAGACTATACTACATAAGGTTTTCTCTTATTTTTGATATTTTAGGTAATAAATAGAATAATTGAAGAAATGAAGAAAAAGTAAAAGAAAATGAAGGAATTAACTGAGTGAAAAGTTTATATATAGAATTACAAAGGAATCAAGGAGAGGATATGGACTTTTTAACCAATAATTCATAGCGATTCGGAGGACACCTGTATCGTTGGCTAAATCGGAGGACACAAGAAAAGACATGAGAGCTCAATTTTTGGATTTCCCAGTGATTTTTGACTTGTACAAATCGTTAGGAATTGCTGGGTACGAATTCGAGGAATTTGGATAACAACAAGGATTTTAAGTCGGTTTAGGATATGTATTACCTAATATACTATAAATATAAACCCTAAATTATGAAATAAGGGCCTTTTGTTAATTTTATAATTTTTTTTTGTTGTAGAGGCTATTCTATATTGTTTTGTTTCTTAGAGAAGATTTAAGTTTCTATCAAAGTAATTTTAACTGTCTTTTAATTCCAAATTTATTTTGTTATTTATCATAATGAGTTAGTTGTTTGTTAATCTAAATAAAACTCCAAACATGAACTAGATCTATTTTGCAATGTAGTCATGATAGTATGAATATGTGCTTAATGATTTAAACTTCATTGTATTTTTCGATTCACTTTTTTTTTATAGATTATTACTTATTGATTTTAATCAAGGATTTGAATATTATATGCATAGTGGCCAATATGTATGTGATGTTTTGATTCATTAACTAATTAGAGTAGTAACCACAATTGTTTGAAAGTCAAATACCATTTAAATACCCTATGTGAATTGAAGATATAAATCTAGTATTGAAGTGGCTTTCAGAAAATGTTAGATTTAGTAGTTCGAAGTTCTCATAAAGTTTAATGAAAGTGTATTGCGTGAACTTAATCTATTTTTGTAAATGAATTGGTTAGCTTAATAGAATTAGAACGTGACTTTTTCATTGGTATAAGGATAACAAATGGCTGGCTAAAGGCTGTTTACTTACATATGATTAGAGCTTAATAATCTAGGATATTTTATAAAGTCATCTAATGACTATATGATTTGTGTAACATATTTAAATTGCAAAATTGATCTATGTTTCATTGTTTAAGAGGATTGTTTAGATGTTTATTTATTATTGTGTTTTATTGCATTGAATTGATTTTAAGTTTAGTGACTTCGATTTTTGTTACTTATGTAAGTTTAGTTATTTTAATTTTTTTTTATTAATTTAAAATTTAAAATAAAAATAATAGAACTTCTTTTCTTAAGTAATTTGCAAAAATCTCTATGGAGACGATCCATAGTTATTAGTATTACAAATATTTAAAGTATAATATAAAGGGGATATTATTGTACACGCTCGACACGTGTCATATTTTACATGATAAATAAAATATATGAAGAAATGGAGTAAAAAGGGAAGATAACGAAGAAACTGATCAAGTGGAAAGAGTAGCAAATGATCATCAATAAGTTAAGGAAAATAACAAGGATTTAGTACCAGCGATTACTGATCGATTCCAATGTATGCCAGAATTGCTACTGACATCGGTGAAAATTGAGACCACTTTTCCAAGGATTGTCCTAGCAATTCCACTTAAACCCTAATCGTTAAGGAATAACTGGGTTCTATTTTAAAGAATTAGGATAACAACGAGACGTTTGAGTTAGTTTGGGATGTTTACTACCTATAATACTACAAAAACAACCCTAAAATCATGAAATCAATTACCCTTGAGTACTTAGATCAATCTTTCATTGCTCTAGGAGCCATAGCTTATTGTTTTAGTTTATTGCTTTATTGTTAATTACTTTTAGAGAAAACTTGAAGATTTAAATTATTTATTCCAGAGGTATTTATTTGTCATTTATTTACATTATTGAAATGTTATTTATGATTATAAGTGTGTATTTTATTAATCTATATAAAGTCCAAACATAAACTAGATCCATTATACAATGTAGTTATGATAAGATGATCATTTGCTTAATTTTTTAAACCAATCATGTTCTTTGATTTACTGATTTAATAGATTATTATCTATTGATTTTAATCATGAACTTTGTATTCCATGCTTAGTCTAGAATGTGTATTGTGATATTTTGATTCATTATCTAGTTTAAAGTAGTAACTAGGATTGTTTGAAAGGTGTTACCATTTAGATGTCCTAAGTGAATTTGAGATCTAAATCTAATGTTGAAGTAGCATTCAGAAGATGCTAGATTTAGTAGTTTGAAGTTCTCATAAAGTGTAATGTGATTTTATTACGTGAAGTTAATGTCTTTGTGTATTCAAAGTATAAGGAGAACTAATGACTGGTTAAAGGCTGTTTATTTACTTATGATTAGAGTTTAATGATCTATGGTACTTTGTAAAATATGCTCATAACTAAATTATGGAAGTAACATGTTTAGATGCAAAACAGATTGACATTTCATTGTTATGGATGTTTGTTAGGATATTTATTTATTATTGAATTAATTTGACTTGAATATTAGTGAATTTGAATTGCGATAGTTAAGTTAGTTTAATTAGTTTAGTTAACTATTATATTTATAATATATTATAGATTTGATTAGTGATTTTTAATTCCCGTTTCAATTAAATTAATTAAATTAAAGTAAAAATAATAAAACCATTAAAAGACATTTTTCCTAGAGAAGTTTGAAAAATTCTTATGGAGATGATCCCACGTATGACTACTACAAATAATAAGGCTTATGAACCAATGGGTATTGCCTATCTTGTGGGATTTCCCGAATTTGAACTTAGACATGAATTCATTTAGTTCTCTACCTAACTTCTACGGTAAGGACAATGAAGACCTACAAAAATTTATAAGGGAAACCTAAAGACTACATGTTAGAACAAGTCCAACTTAAAGCTTTTACTTTTGTATTGAAAGATCAAGCACAAGATTGGTTGTTTTATCTTCCTAATATTCAATAACCACATGAGCTTAAATGTTAGAAGCTTTCCTAGATCAAAATGTGCCTGCAAGAAAAATAAGTACTTTAAGAAGACAAATCACAGTCGTGATAATGAAAGATGACGAAAATTTTAATGAATTTTGGGATAGAATTCAAAGATTAATTTCATCTTGTCCACAACATGGATCATTATTTGATGTTACACCAACCTTAGCAAAAAAAGCTATTAATAAGATGACCAAACAATCTAGACAATTTGGTGAAATGAGTGATAAATTAAGGAAGAAATTTTATGAAGTTAATAATAAAACAAGTAAAACATTTGAAGAAAAAGTTGATAGACTTATCTAACATGGTTAAACTACTACTTAAAGATAGATCAAGTAAAGTGAAACTATGTGGATTTTGTGATATGTTACACATCCTACGAATGCGTGTCCTACTTTACAAGAAGATAATAATGAAGAAGTCAACGCAGTTATGAACCAATATTCTGGTCCTCCTAGAAATCAATATATTAATAACAATCATTACACTGGAAAACCAAATTCAAATCTTAGATACAGTCTACAAAATCAAAATTATACTACTTATAGACCGAGATCACCAACACAACCCACGCCAATGCAACAACCTCAACAAATTATTCAACCTACGAAACCAGATTTAAAACGAATATTACATATTTTATGACCTAAAGTAATCAAGACTTTATGAGAATTTCTCAAAATCAAATCTAAATCGATACGTCTATTAATGAGCTGAAAAATTAATTACATCAAATGACTCTACAAATTAACAAGTTAAGCAATCAAACTAAAATATTTACTTAAACTACAAACACTACTAATCAAGTACAAGTTAAAGCTTTATCTTATGAAAATGAAAAAGAAATGCATACGGAAGAAAAGACACCAAAAAGATGTAAAAAAGAAAATTAAGGTACATAAGAAAATAAAACAACAAGAAGAAGAGACTATGGCAAATATAATTCCAACTAGGGAATGGTTGTGGGAATGGATGGCCATGGAAGGCCGAACAATTGAAATACACACATTTTCCTGAAACGCTATACTCATGGTATTAAGCTAAAGTTAAAGGCTATCAAAATTCTCTTCAACATTCTAAATTAGTTAAACAAGACAAATTAAACGATATTTATGAATCGGATGAAGATATGCATTCTAATTTTACCGTTCTACAATGATTAGCAATTGCTAGGGAGGAAGAAATTGAATAAGACATATCAGAATCATTTAGTAATTTAAAAATAAATGAAATATTAATGGAGTGAAATCAAGACTTCTCTGAGTATAAAGGCAAACTTTTAGAAATCTAATAAAAACTTAGGACAAAAGATTTCATCTTTAAAGAAAATGCATGAGAAATGTTCTGACCCAAAAATATTTATCATACCCATCAAAATAGAAAATTCTTCTATTAAATTTGCTATTTGTGATCTCAAAGAATCAATTAATGTTAAGTCACTTAAACTTTATGAATCATTAAAAATATGATCATTAACTAATATGCCATTTAATCTTACTTTAGCCGACGAACCATTATTAAACTGTATGGATTCTTAGTACAAGTAAATGACTTAGTATTTCTTGCTGAATTTTGTATCATTGAAATGGGAGATTCAATATCACCCAATTCTTTGCCTATACTATTAGGTAGACCTTTCCTTAAGATGGCTAGAACTAAGTTAGATATTTCTGAATGAACAATGTCTATGGAGTTTTAAGATAAAATTGTCAAATTCAAGATTAATAATGAACACAACTATGATACCTATGAAGAATATGATGAATTGTTTAATAATGAAGATGATAATAATAGTTTTTAGACTTAAACTATTATGATAACTTCAATGTTGAAATTTTTGCAATTAATGCGGTAACAATGGAAATTGATAAAAAGGTTCTAAAGAAAGAACAAGTTAAAGACACTTCAAAAGAAAAGAAAATAACTCAAGATCCAATTACAATAAGAAAGTAACAATAGAATGGAAAAAGGATTAACTAGCCGAAAACTTCTAGATCCAAGTACAATAAGAAAAAGAAAAAGCCAGATTTAAGCCCTGTGAAGCTTAATGATCCTAGAGGTATATACTTGCACATTCAAATCAAATGGGCTTGTTACTTCAGAGCTGAGTGTGATATGAACTCTAATGTAAATCTCAAACCTATACATTTCTTTCTACACACTCTATTGGAACAAAATTCACTTTCTTCTGAATGATTCTCTTTATCGGATGGGACTTCAATTCAACCAATAGGAATGGTAATAGATGTTCCGGTTCAAGTGAACGACAACACCGTACCCATGGACTTTTTGGTAATGCCACACTTTATTAATGAAGATCCTCCTTTAATTTTAGGATGACCTTTCTTAGCCACTACTCAAGTTGTTATGTATATTCTAAACAAAATTATCACTCTGATGGATAAAGGTCGAGCACTCACTAGAGTGGATCACCTTAAATTAAAGTTTAGAGATCCAACCTAATTCTGGAACGGTTAAGTCGAGCCAACGACGATAAACAAAAGTACTCTATAGGAGGCATACCGTATTCTATATTTATTTAATTTTATCGGGAATTCAGCTTAGTTTATTATAGTATGCATTTTATCTCACTTTTTGACTCTTGTACATATCTAGCCTCCCTCAATCCATTGGAAGTCCCACCTTGAGCTCATTATGAGTAAACAAAGGAGGTTAGTTCCAAGTTCAGGATTGAAGGTGAAGTGAGAAACGATATATCTAACAATGTAGATAATAATACACATGTTATAATACTTGAGTTTTGATATCAACTATGGTTCGAACTCATACCCATAACCAAATGAGGTTAGAATCTATTACCTAAGGTTATGAATATCAACTATGATATTTCCTAAATACTAATGCCTAGACTGGATACCAATTGTGGTCATTCCCCATTTTTTTTTTAGGTTCGCTTAACCTACGCTTTGATACTAACTGTAATGACCTGACCCCCCAATGGACCTGGACTGCCCGGTGTAGACCATCGCCAAACCCCTTGAGATAACCCAACAAGTTGGTTAATGATCTAGTAAGCTTTAACTTGCAGATTAACATCAACAACTAAGGTATTAAAGTGCGAAAATAAAAACCTTCCATGTCTATAAGGTGTGGAATAATAGGTAGATAATCATTATGACTTGAACAACTAAACATAAGTTCTACGGCCTCAACGTCCACTCATTTGAAATCCCTGTTTTATTACATGTTTCAATAAAACATAATAAATTACTTAATACATCCAACTCACATAAGAAAATGAGATCTTTTATGCTAGGACCTTCCCTTTTCCTTTCTCTAATGTAGCAGACGAGGTACTAGGAGGGGGAAAAGTAGTGGGGTGAGCAAAAAGTCCAATGGGCTCAGTAAGGTGAGGACTCGCTCTACCGTCAATCATCCAAGTAATACCAAATGCAACATATAACTATGTGGAACAATAAGTAAAGAGATATAGGAATAGTAATCTTAACTTAGGGGTATCAAGAAATAAGCAATTAGATAAGCAAGAATAATTAATATAAATGTAAGTCACGGTTGCCATCATGCCCACATATTGTTGACATCATTATAGGTGACCAATTTCCTGCTCCAAGTGAAGATAATCCAACCATCTGACACATTGTACTTTGTGCCATTAAGTAAAGCTTCTCAACACAAGTTGTGTTCATCTAAGCCATCACCTTTACATATACCCCTAACCGACACATGGTTCCCGAAGCTTAGCATCAACCAATACTCACCTCATGTCCTTCATATTAGCATTTACTAACACGGACGTATAAGCCACTACGAACGCGAGGAATAATGATTAGAGTGGATCATGATGCTCATAACTACGGCTCATGTATCCATGTGTTAGCACCAACCAATACATCTTGAGTAACAAGTGTGATTCTTGTAACTACGAGTTATCATGTTAGGTATATGCATGCAACCATAGATTTAGCAAGAAATCATGTCAATAGCATATGACATCCCATCCCAAGTCTCTAACTTACGTACGATCTAAGTTATACTAATAGCATGACATGATTGAAAGTAAAGCACATCCCCTAGTTACCTCGATTTGCTGTATGTCCTTATCCAATTCCTTACTCTTAGAAATTCGATGTGGTGTTCCTCGAGCATCTACATTCGACACACACTTAATAAGGTTCACACTACTCTTAGCTAATTTTAGTAGGAATCCTAGACCATGAGTTGAATTCTCATTTGAGACGTCAACGATACCTATGACTTCTAACACACTTTTAAATTAGTTAATGTCTCATTTTAAGTGATTTATCAACTTCATGTAGTTACGCTTTCCATAATCTTTCCAAAGGTGGGTAGAACGTTGAGAACAGAGTTAAAATGAAGAAGTTATGATCATTTGACCAGCGCGTGAAAAAATGAGAAAAATCAAAAAATCAGTAGCTAGGCAGTAATTGGCGCCGAGGGTGATGCCATGGCATTTATGCCCATGGTGTTGATCATGCTGGCTGAGTTTTCTCATTCGACGAAGGTCCAATAACCCCCGAAACTTCATCGGACATCCCCAAAGTTCTTATGACCCAAAATTTGGGTAAATGGTGTCCCAAAAACTCATTTTCAACAAAAGAAAACCACCGATTTGTACCAAATAATTAAGATTCCAACCTATTACTTGTTCTTGTTAGAAAACCTTGAAAACTTCACAAATCATCAAGAACTCATGTAAACTCAAACCCATTTACCATTTAAAGATCTAAATACATTCAAGGGTTGAAAACATGGGTTCGAACAACCACAAACTCAGATTCAAACAAAAGACCAACCAAAAAAGCATGTGTTCATCAAGATTTAGGGTTAGAACATGAAACAAATACTCATACATTAACCTATAAAAATGATGAAAACAACATTCAATAATGTAAATCCTTTGTAAAACAAGTTTGAAACCTTAGTTAATCATCAAATCTGAAAATACACATTTGATTCCTACAATTTGTTTAAGTTTATCAAGTTAATACCTAGCTTCAGTGATTCTCAAGCTTGTGAGGAAAGTGTAGCTTGGTGTAGTCCCTCTTTAGCATTTGAACTTCATCTTCTCCACTTCTACAACTAAAACCTTAGACTCCACTATTGTTTGTTAAGTTGGAAAAAAAAGGCTATAACTAGTTCTAACTTGTACATATAAGGTCCTCCTTGAGATTTAGGGTTTGGTGACCAAATCCTAGCCCCACCTCTTATCTTGACTAAAATTTTCATTTTTATACTACAACCTATAAATTCACCAAACATTCCATAAAAAATATACATCATTACACGAACCCACGCACATGTTAATTGAGGTATGCCGAACTTAACAACAAGCCTAAGTTGGGTTAATTGGGATTTGGGTTAACACTAATCAATAGCATAAGGTAACATGTCATTACAACCATCATTGATGATGTAATTGAAAAAAACAAGAAGATCAAGGGATATGTTGATTCAGAGGACGAACGAGAGAGAAACGCAACATAAAGGAGACAGATCACATAGATAAGAAGAGTACGGGCAGACAATCGAATAAACTAATAAGAAACTCAAACTGCCATATAACATGAGCAGAGAAACCAAACCACAGAGCCACTTGTAGAGGACATCAATGGCGTAGATGTGGAGGACACAAAAATGGCCATGACGCTGGCAATCTTGCTTAATCAAATGAGAAATTTGAGACATCGAGAGTTTATGTTTCAAAAACAATGCAAGATTGCTTGAAACATCTATGGATCAGAGCGATGCAAGACTAGAAAGACTCAAGGCAGGGGTGCCAACATTCACGTTCCATCACTCCAGTTTAGGATGCCCAACCAGGGAGTTTTTAATGAAAATTGCCCTGCGGAAGGGATAGACTACACTGTATATAATCCTGAGGCAAGCTACCAGTCCCAATAGCCTGATCATGGAGATGATGGTGATGATGTAACGTCTGGACGACGATTTTGAGATTTTTCTTGTTCTTTATGTATTCTTTTCCTGAGTGTTATTCATGTGAGGTGTATATTTGTAACACTTTGAATGAATGTTGTATGTTATCATAATACATTTGCTTTGATATGATTTCACACTTTGATATAATGAAGTGGTTTGGTGTGTAAAATTCAAATCTATTCTATACAATTATGCTTGGATTTGTTTAAATTGGCTTTACTTATTCAATTATTTCTTATTTTTCTTATATTCCTTATGTTATTTAGTTTATTCGTTTATGCTTAACGAGGTATTTTTATTTTTGTTGAAAACCTGACTTAATTTTTAAACCTTGAGGATAAGGTTTGGAATGAGTTTAGGGGTATTAGGTGAACTGAAGTATGAAGATGCAAAGTATAGAAGAAACGAGAGGTAGAATCCATTTATTTATCCAAAGTTGATTGAGTTTTTCGAAGTTTTCCACAATATAGGTAACATTTCCTATTTCATTTCATTTTACTTAGTTAGGAATATAAATATGAATATAATTTGGATTTAAAATTTGAATGGAAGTGATATATTATTATTACTTATGAAAATATAAATTTTATGATAGAAAGAAATTGGTATACCATATTTGACTTCACCTAGATTGTGTATACACTAGAAGAGTTTAAAGGGGGTTGATTACTTTGTGTTAAACATTATAATGGGTAGAAAATCGAAATGATAGTGAAGATAAAGAAGACATATTTCTAAGAATCCTGTTATACAAAGATTATTGATCAAGTTTTTATATATATGTAATGAAAAGAACTTATGCCACAATTGAGGAGAAAAATAGGAAATAGCCAATAAACATTATTTAGTTGAAAAGAATACTTCCTTGACTATAGTGAAAGTGAGAAGAGCTAACAAGAGTTTTTAAAGAAAAATAGAGAGACCCGCAGATTGACACAGGTCAAACATGCATAATAATTTCCCTTATTTTACTATTAACTTGTAGTAGTGGTATATGGGATATCGTCTCCATAGGGATTTTTGAAATCTCAAAGGAAAGAAACTTTTTATTATTTTTATTAACTTAATTAATCTAGTTAAACGGGAATTAAAATACTAAATAACTTAACAATTATGATTACTAACTCAAATAACTGAACTAACTAAATTAATCCAAGCAAATCAAATTCAAACTAACTTACAAATTATTCAAATGCAATTTAATAAAAATAAACAAACATCTAAACAAACCCCCATTAAACAAGATAATATATTTGGATTACTTTCAAAAACTAGAACTTAATATCACTTTATACTATATTTATAATTATAAAACATAGAATCTTGGAATCATTAAACCTTATTTCATAATAGGTTGATAGCCTTTAGCCAACTACCGATTTTCCTTAATTCAATGGAAATGCCACATTCTTATCATTGTAAATCTACCCATTGGATAAAATGTAACACCATAGAAATATGATAGCATTAAGTTAAATGAAAATCTTACCTAATCTAAGCAAATATTACCAAAGCCGCATAATAAACAACTTAGAACACAATCACCTAGAACATCCACTCAGGAAACACCCTATAGATTAATCCTAGTTACTACTTCTATAATTGTTGTCAATAACTATAGACATATATTCTAGATCTTAATACCACATAACATATTTGCAACTATGCACGCAATGCTAAACTCGTTTAGTTTTAATAAGCAAAAACAACTTGTTAATTTCGTGATTGATGTGTATGAGTAGATGTAAAACATTAAGTACATGATTCCTTAATTATAACTATCTAGTAATCCAAAATAAACTACAGTATCTAGGGTTTGTTTAGATTAATAGACTACTCACTCATGCTAGAAATAATAAACACATAAATATAATTAAAAGACATACTGAATGAATAAATACTTTAATATAAATCAAAGCTCCAAAGTATCTTCGCACATAGACAATAAAACTAGAGTAAAGCAAAAAAGAAAAGAGTTAGGAACAAAAGGAGAGAGTTATTTTGAAGCTCTCTAGTTTTTTTTTATAGTCTCCCTATGTATACATATCATAAATGAACTCAAATTCTTCATACTAATCTAAAAAACTCGTAACCGACCTCAACAATTTCTCAGAGATTCCAAACTTATACACAAATCTCTGAGCAAATCACTAAGTTTAGCTCTCAATGCTCCACCAATTCAGCTAGCGATTTATAGTTCATTATCTAATTCATTGTGGATTCACTGGCTTTCTTCTACTGCTGATTTATATGGAGATTCCTAGTGTTATTCAAAATTGCTGGCTAATCACTAGTGCATTTTGTTAGTTGATTGTTTTGCTTTTCTTTCTTTCTTCTTCTATTTCTTCATTTTCCTATTTAAGACCTGAAATCATAAAAATAAAATAGTATCTAGTGTAACATCATCATTTATATCTAAAATAAACCTAAATTATACTATAAAATATGTCTAATTATTGACTTGTCACATATTCCAAGGGATATGGATCAAGGAATCTAGTGGTGGGAGAAATGAGAGGAATAATTTCTATAAAAAGAATAACAGATTCCAAAGGAAATGGAGCAGGGAACTATATGAATACAATATAAAGAAGAAAATGAATTTATATAATTGAAGAAGAAGAATATAGAGAATGGAAGGAAGTTTAAGAAAACTCTTCAAATATAAGATTTAGCTCGAGTGCTAATAGCTAAGTTAAGTGAAGTATGTCTTTTTATTCCAACAACTGAATATGAAATAATGATAATCGGTGAATAAAAGTTCCTATCGACTTTTAGTATGGTGGTATTTTAAGTATTGTTTGAAATGAGATTGATTTTGTGATTTTTGTTCATTGAGATTCTTTATTTGTAACGACATGTTACCTTAAGCTGGTGATTAGTGTTAACCATAATCCTAATTAACCCGAGTTAGGCTAGTTGTTAAGTCTAGCATACCTCGATTGCGTGTGCATGAGTTTGTGTGATGATTAAGGTTTGTATGTAATGTTTAATGAATTTATAGGTTGTAGTATAAAATGGAAATTTGAATAGAAGCCTATAATTAGGAAATAAACAATTAAATAATAAATTGGCAGTATAGCAAAAGCGATAAAAAGGTTGTGAAATGAATGTGCACACCCAAGAATACTCATAGGCATGTCCAGTGAATTTATTGGTGAGAAAATACACAATATATATAGTAATATACAAGCCTTCCTGTATTATTTGAAATGATGAAACCACTGCAAATCCAAAGGTCATCACTATGGTAAGTAGTGTTTTGGTTTTAAAGTTCAATTCATAGGTAAGTGATGATTTCTCTGTGAATTGTTGTTATTGATTACTAGAAATGGGTTTATACCTCATTAAAGGCCCTCCCTAATATGTTGGGAGAGTGTTTGATGTTGTTATTGTGGTTTGATGGATTGAATAGGGGTTGCTGCCCAGTTCATTATCTAGACAGTGAAAGTGGAGCACGCTCCTTAAATCAGAGGAGCGCATTCCCTTCATAAGTTTTCAGGAACCCAGTTGGTGGAGCGCACCCCACAAAGGTAGGGAACATGCTCCTGCCTAAGAAAGTAGCAGTTGTGCTGTGTTCTGGTTAGAACTTCCTGAGGTCTGAAGGACCGACTTAAAGGTTTTAATTATAGGGTATTAGACCTATATTAACAATAAATGATTTGTGATAGATTTTAAAACAGCGAGAAAGGTTGAGTGCCTGAAAGTTAGGAAATCTGAAAACGAAACCTAAACCGAGGCAAGTATGGATTCGTTTTTTTATCAATGATGCATGAGTATTGTAGTATATGTAGTTCATATAGTTTATGGAATAAATTGGAAGCTATGTACACTGTGATGTGTTTATTAAATAGAAAAAGGTGTCGAATGTGATCGGCGAGTGTAAATCTTGGAATTGAGAACATGTTATATAGGATATGGGATAGATTCCTATATGTTAAATATTACTTAGCTGAATAGGTTGCATGGATTATATATTCACTAGAGGGTTTGCGAAAGAACCATTGAACATCAAAGGATTGGCTAGTCAACACAGATGCCAATGTGTTGATCTAGCAATTGCATTAATGGTGTCAATGGGTAATCGAACCTATATTTGCAAATGAAATGTGAATCACAGTCTAATAGTAATTGACGGTTTGACTTGCATCCATTAATTATTGGATTATATGCTTTTCATAATCATGTTAGCTATCTTTAGCGCATATTGTTATTGCATATTACTCTTGATTATTTATATGGAATGTTGATTGCTTTTTGAATCCTTACTTACTGAGCATGTTGGAACTGTTACCCTAAATTTAACATTTCGGGTTCTCAGCTTAGTGCTTCAATGAAAAGAAAATAGAAGATTTAGGAGTTCTATTATCTTTTCTATGATATAGTGTGATTTTCTATATATGTATACACTTTTTGAGTTACTTTGTAGTAAATGAATTAGGTTGAGTTTATCAAGTAAGGAAAGAGAGCCTACTAGCTCTACTTAAGTCTGTCTGGGTTGTCGGACTTAGTTAGGGTTTCTGGTCGAGTATCACCCTAATCTAGATAGGGGATGCTACAACTTGGTACCATAGCCTAGTCGACGTGTGATTTTTATTAGCTTTGATACCATTTAGTATCAGAGATAAGTTTATTAGCTATGTTATAGTTTGATGTCAGAGCTTAGGTTATTGGCTCTGTTACAGTTTAATGTTAGAACTAAGTTTATCACTTTGAAATAAAAGAGTAACTTTGATATAGTTTGATATTAGAATCGAAGTGAGATAGTAAACCTAAGTTATGGACTCAGATATTCTTTAATACTAGAACCTAAGTTTATTAACTCTGGGAGTTGTCTCGAGTTATGAATAAGCTTAAGATCTGATAAACGGTTTTCTCATTTTTTGGGGGGAAACATAAAAAATGAAAATATTATTATATGTTATTTACTGTACTTATTGTTATCTATTGTATAGATATGATTTCCTTATGTTTCTCTTAATGTTACCCTTATGGTCTTATTTTTACTTTAATTCCAGAATATAATGGCACATCAAAGAGAAGGTTAACAAAGGTCTAGACCTCAGGGTAACTAGGAAATTAAGGATGAATGGAAATCTAGAATGTAGTAGCAAATTAAAGAACTCAAGGAGTCTCAAGCGAAGCTCATGACAATGTTAATGGCTTAGATGGGACCACAAGTACAATGACCTGAGGCACAGCCTGTAACCAATCTCGAGGTTAGCATGGTTGAAGGAGGAGCAGAGATAGTAGCAGTATCTGCCCAAGTAGTTCTTGCACATGTATAGGTGCTTGAGAAAGGTGCCACAATGCCAGTTGAATCTGAGAAGGCTACATTTCTTAGAACACACAAGGAATTTATAAAATACAGCATTATGAGACTCAACGACACTATATAGAATGGGGTAGCTGAGACTTGGATATTAGAGATGGAGCGATGATTTGTTGCTATGGATGTTGAGGAATAGTTCAAGGTAACATTGGTCACATTCCTATTTATAGAATATGCTCAGAAGTGGTTGAGTTCCCTAGAGAGAGGGGAAGGCTGTCACCACTTGGCCATGGTTCGGGACTGTATTTTAGAGGCAATACTTCCCGAAATCAGTCAAGGATAGGAAGAAGATTGAGTTTGTAGAGTTGAAACAGGGAGCCATGTAAAACGAGCAGAGGTTCAGTAAGTTAAGTGAGTTCACTTATACGATGGTGGAGTCAAGGGAGAACAAAATAGATATGTTTCAAGGTGGGCTGAATAATGAGATTTGTGTTGTCATTTCCTTTGATCCTCGCACTACTTATGCTTTTATTTTCGAAAGTATGATCGAAGTGGAAGCAGCCACATTGGCTAGACGTTCAAGAGTAGTATCTATACCACCACCAATAGTACAGTTTCCAAAGAGTCAGAAAATCGAGGAATTTGTTTATTTTTGTCTGTTGAAGAGATTGAGGAGTACAGCTAGAGTGCTTACACTAACAAGGTCTGTAGGGACGAAATTTTTTAGTGCACTAGTTTCACATGTTTCTTAGGCTTCGGTAGCCAAACCAATTTTGCCACCACCTTAGTCTAGAGGTAAGGGTAAGAGTAGGACTCGGTCATCACAAAAACTGAGTGGATCAGGGTAGATTCCATAGGCTAATGGGTTTTATTAGAGGGTTTCTTTGATATATTATTGGTGTGGGCAAACAAGGCTTATTCTAAAAGATTGTTCAATGCCACTGGCCGCATCAGTAAGTAGTACAACTCAACCAGCATGAGGACATACTCATGCAGTAGCTGAGGCAGAACGTATTTGGAATAGTTGTGGTTGAGATATGCATGTGTTGATTGATGCTCATTCTACTGTTTCTTTTATTACTGGTGCAATAGTAGATGAGTTGAAAATGAAACCTATGAGAGCTAGTATGTTGTGGATTTTGAGTACAACAGTGAGTGAAAAATCTTATTCTAACCTGATCTACAAGGAATGTGTGTTTAAAATTGGGGAGAATGAACTTCCAATTGATCTGAGGGTAATGGAGTTCTTGGAGTATGATGCACTACTAGGGATGGATTGGTTAGCAACATATCATGCCAGTATTGACTATTTTAATAAGAGGGTAATCTTTTATATCCCTAAAAATTCTAAAATTATAGCCTATAAGGGCTATAATCCTCCACGACTTGCAACTCATGGAAGGGAAGCTACTCTTAGAGATTTAGAGGCTATGACAAGGGTTATTACATTTGGTGAACTTGGTCAGGAGCTTAAGGTTAGTGAAATACCTAGTGGTTTGTGAATTTTCGAAAGTCTCTCCTTTTGACTTGCTTGGACTTCCACCACTACGTGTCATTGACTTCATCATTGATCTTATTCCTAACACTAAACCTTTATATATTCCTCCGTATCGTATGGTACCGAAGGAATTAAGAGAGTTGCAGACTCAGCTTGAGGAATTGTTACAAAAAGGGTTTATCCATTCTAGTCTATTATAGTAGGGAGCGTCAGTTCTTTTTGTAAAGAGAAAGATGGAACCCTATGTTTGTGCATTGACTATAGACAACTTAATCTAGTGACTATCAGGAACAAATATCCATTGCCCAAGATTGATGAATCATTTGATCAGTTGAGGGGTGCCAGATATTTCTTGAAAATTGATTTGTGGTTTGGTTATCACCAACTGATGATCACGGATGAGGATATCTTGATGAAAACTTTTAGTACTCACTATGGGCACGTCGAGTTATAGTGATGCCATTTGGGCTCACTAATTCTCCTGCTATGTTCATGGACTTGATGCATAGGGTGTTTTAACTATATCTTGGCTTGTTTATCATCATGTTTATCGATTATATTTTTATATATTCGAAGACTCAAGAAAAGAATTCCAACCACCTTAGCGTTACATTGCAAACTATGAAGGACAATCGGTTGTATGCCAAATTTAGTAAGGGCGAATTCTGGTCTTCACAAGTCAAATTTCTTAGGCATGTGGTTAATGTTTAGGGTATATCTATTGACCCAACCAAGGTTGAGGCAATCTAGGATTGGCCTATTCCCACCGCGGTGTCAAAGGTTCAAAGTTTTCTAGGATTAGCGGGTTATTACAGACAATTTATTAATGGTTTTTCTCATATTGCTATGCGAATGACTTGGCTAACACAGAAAGATGTTGACTTTGTTTGGTCCGACGAGTGCAAGGCTGCTTGCAAGGATTTGAAAAGTAGTTTGACTACAACACCTTTTGGTACATTTTTTGAATCGGGTAAGGAGTTAGTGATTTATACAAAGGCTTCTCATTTAGGCTTGGGCTGTGTGCTGATTTTGAAACATAGGGTTATAACTTATGCTTCAAGACAACTCAAGATTCATGAAAACAATATCTAGTTCATGATCTTGAATTCATAACAGTTGTGTTTGCCTTGAAGATTTAGCGATAACACTTGTATAGTGAGAAATTTACTGTATTTTCAGATCATAAAAGTCTAAAATATTTGTTTACTTAGAGTGAATTGAATACGAGGCAACGTAGAAGGCTTGAGTTCTTCCAAGATAATTTGATTTCACTTTAGATTACCACCCAAGCAAGGAAAATGTGCTTGCTAATGCCTTGAGTATGAGAAGAACAAGCAGAGAGAATGTAGCTAATGCTAGAGCTTCTCAATTTAGACTTCATGAGGAAACTTCAGTGATGATGATTTGTGAAAGTGGAACTAGCACATCATCAACCTAGAGAGTTAGTTCTAGGGATATTAATATATTTTTCTTTGCTTAGATCTGGGTTGAATTAGAGATTATTCGGCGGGTGGTTGATTTTCAAAATGCTGATAAGGATTATATAGCGCGTCGAAGGTTAGCAGCTATGGTAGGAGTTGCTTCGAGATGAGGCATGAGTTGCTACGAGAATCAGATGAGGCAGGAGTTGCTACAAGAATCGCATAGATCTCTTTACTCTATTCATCTAGGTAACACTAAGATGTATCGTGATGTGAGGCATATTTATTGGTTGCTTGAGATAAATATTAATATTGCTGAGTTCATAACAAGATGTGAAATATGACTACAAGTTAAGCTGAACATAGGAAACCCGGAGGGTTATTGCATTCTTCGTCGATTTTTGAATGGAAACCAGAGAATATATCGATGTATTTTATTTTCGATCTACTTCTAAGTCAGCGTAAGTGCGATGCAATTTGGGTTATAGCTGACAGGTTGACAAAGTCTGCACATTTCTTGCCAGTTTCCATGCGAGATCCTCTAGACAGATCACGTGATATATACGTACGTGAGGTGTTGAGATTTCATGGAGTCCTAGTGTCGATTACTTTAGATAGAGATTTAAGATTCATGTTTAGATTGTGGAATGAATTAATGAGACATCTGGGAACTATTCTGAACCTGAATACAACATATCATCCTCAGATTGATGGGCGGACTGAGGTTTGATCTTGGTGTTAGAGGATATGCTTCCAGCGTGTGACTTGGAGTTTAGTCGTAACTAGGAAAATCTGATCTTGGTGTTAAAGGATATGCTTTGAGCTTGTGACTTGGAGTTTTGTGGTAACTAGGAAAAATACATTCCTTTGCGTGAGTTCTTCTATCATGCTAGCATTAGAATGGCTCCTTTTGAAGCTCTATATTGTCAGCCTTACTGTTCACCTGCTTGTTCGGCAGAAGTTGGAGACACAATTTTGTTGGGGGATGGAGTTGATTCAGGACTACATTGATAGGATTCAACAGATTTGCCAACGTTTAACTATGACACATCTATGATAGAAAAGATATGTCAATAAACATCATAGGTTTTTGGAGTTTTCAAAGGTCAATTATGTTATGTAGAAAGTATTACATATGAAAGGGTTGTACATGTTTGGATTGCAGGGTAAGCTAGCTCATAGGTATATTTGGTCGTTCAGAGTAAAAAATAGAGTTGATCTCGTTGCATACAGGTTAGAGTTACCTCCTCAGCTAGCTAGAGCTCATAATGTCTTCCACGTGTCTATACTTCGCAAAACAGAAACTCTGTTCACTCCAAGGATTGACTGGAATGAATTTGATTTTCGGGAAGGCTTATCTTATGACAAGCAGCCAATTCAGATTCTTAATCATAAGATTCAGAGGCTGAAAACCAAAGAAATTCTTCTAGTTAAGGTGAAATGGAAATCTCATGTAGATGAGAATCTAACCTAGGAGTGGGAATCTTATAAGAAGGAGCAGTTTCCGTTTCTCTTTGAAACTACATGAAATTTTATGTTTACTTTAATTTCAAGCATTAAACTTCTTTAAATGGGGGACAGTGTAACGACCTGTTACCTTAAACTGGTGATTAGTGTTAACATGAGTCCTAATTAACTCTAGTTAGGCTCGTGTTTAAGTTTAGCATACCTCGATTAGCGTGTGCATCAATTTGTGTGATGATTTGTGTTTGTATGAATTGTTTAATGAATTTATAGGTTTTAATATATAAAGAAATTTGTATACAAGTCTATAATTGGGAAATACATAATTAAATAATAAATTGTCGGTACACCAAGTGCGACGAGGGGGTCGTGAAATGAACGTGCACACCTGAGAATACTCGTAGGCATGTCTGGTGAATCTATTGGCGAGAAAATACATGAAATATATATAATTTATATATAAATGTTTATAAATAGAAATATAAGTTTGATTTGATTTATATGGATCATTGGATCGCCTTGATATGAGTGTTAGTGTAGATTGTGTTAAGATGTATGTTACAATAGGTTGTGTTACTTTAACACAATGCTCAATTGATCAGCCTTGAGATAGTGTGATACGTATCTCGAGAAAAACCCATATTCATAAATCAAAGTGTTCAAACTTGTCCTTAGTTCTTCATTTGATCAATTCAAGAGAGAGAGAGAGAAAAGTTGATGGTTTGATCTTGAGGGGTGATTTAGAGAGGTTTCCAGTGTGATTTGAAGTGATCAAACTGCTGCAAATCCTGAAATCATCACAGTGGTAAATTGGGTTTTGGTTTTTAAAGTTCAATTCCTAGGTAGGTGATGATTTCTCTATGAATTGTTGTTGATTACTGGAAATGAGTTTATACCCGTTAGAGGTCCTCCGTGATTCATTGGGCGAGTGTTTGATGTTATTATTATGGTTTGGTGGATTGAACACGGGTTACTGCCTTGTTCACTGTCGAGACAGTGAAGGGTGGAGCGCGCTCCCTGTATTAAAGGAGCGTGCTCCCTTCATAAGTTGTCAGGTACCCAATTAGTGGAGTGCTCCCCACTAAGTGAGGGAACGCGCTCATACCTCAGAAAACAACAACCGTGTTGTGTTTTGGTTAGAATTTCCTAATGTCTTAAGGACTGACTTAAGCGTTCTAAATACAAGACATTAGACCTGTATTAACCATAAATGATATGTGATAGGTTTTGGAACATTGAAAAGGGCGAGTAACCCAAAAATTTAAGAAATTTGGAAACGAAAACAAAACCGAGGTATGTACAGATTCACTTATTTATCAATGTTTCCTGAATATTATGATATATGTAGTTCATATAGTTTAAGGACTAAATGGGGGGCTATGTAAAATGTGATGTGTTTATTAAATTGAAAATGGTGTCTGATGTGATCGGCGAGAGTAAATCTTAGAATTGAGAATAGGTTATATAGGATATGGGTTTGATTCCTGACCTACATGTTAAAGCCTACTTAGCTAAACAGGTTGCATGGATTACATATTCACTAGACGTTGGGATAAAAAGATTTAACATTAATGGATTGGCTAGATAGCATAAAGGCCAAGGTGTTGATCTAACAATCACATTAATGGTGTCAATAGTTAATCGACCCTCGATTTACAAATAAAATCGAAATCACAGTGTGATAGTCATTGACATTTTGACTTGCATCCGTTATTTATTAGATTATCTTTGGTTCATATTGTTATTGCATATTACTCTTAATTATTATATGGAATGTTTATGGCTTTGTGAATCCCTACTTACTGAGCAAGCTGGAGCGCTTACCCAAAATTTAAGATTTCAAGTTCTCAGTCTAGCCCTTCACCGAGGGGAAAAGAGAAGATTTATGAGTTTATTATCTTCTCAGTGATGTAATGAGCTTTTCTATATATACATTGTTCGAATTACTTGTAAATGCACAGGTTTGGGAGGTTTTATAAATGAGTTTTGTGTTTTAATAAACTCGGTATTTACTTCTATCATATTGATTGTTGAAGAAATTTTGATTTTCCAATGGGTTAATTTTAAATTCTTAATTTGATATCGATATACATGTTGATTTTATGATGCATGGAGGAAGAGGCTGCTGACTCTAGTTAAGTCAGATTAGGTTGTCGAGGCTTAATTAGGGTTTCTAGCCAAGTATTGCCCTAATCGAGATAGGTTTTGCTACAATATTGGTTACCATAAGCTTGATGCTTGTTAATGGAGATTAAGAAAACCTATATACTGCATTGACCTTGGTGATTGGTTTAACTTTGAATTCTGAGGTGTCGCACAATTATGAGGCTGAAATGTCGAATAAAGGGGTTTTTCTTTAGTTCTTTATATTGTATCATGATTCTTATTTTTATGAAGATTATATATTTTTATTTTAATGTCATTTCTGTTTAAGATTAGGAATATATAATTATGAAATCAAAACGAGGTTAGAAAAAAGAATATGATTGAGAATATTCTTTTGCCCGAGATGGCAAAGTGCTAAGTTTTTGGGTATTTGACAAGTCAATAATTAGACATATTTTATTGTTCATTTTAGGATGATTTTAGATGAAAAATACTATATTACACGAGGTTTTAACTTGTTTTTGATATTTTAAGTAATAAATAAAGACTATGAAGAAATGAAGGAAGAAGGGAAGATTATGAAGGAATTAATTAAGTGGAAGAAGTGTACAATGAATTATCACCAAAAAAGCAAAGAAGAACTGGACTTTTATACTAGCGATTCCTAGAGGACACCAAATCGATAGACACAAGAAAGGACTAGTGAGCTCGATATTCGAGATTTTTCTAGCGATTCCTATCACACCTAAATCGCTGGAAATCATTGAGTTAGATTACCAAAGTTTTAGATAACTACGAGGTGTTTGAGTTTTTTTGGGATATTTAATACTTAGAATACTATAGATACTAGCCTAGGGTTACAAAATTTGTTGCCCTAGGGTACGTATATCAAAATTCTATTGCTTTTGGAGCCATTGTTTATTATTTTCATATTTTATTGCTTTTGGAGAAGATTTGAAGATTCAAGTATTTTAATTAAGAGGTATTTTCAATAATGTCTTTTATTTATACTATTACAATGTTATTTATGATTGTTAGTGAGTAGTTCGTTTGATCTAAATAAAGTTCGAATGTTAACTAGATCTGTTTTACAATGTAGTTATGATGAGATGAATATTAGCTTAATGCTTTAAACCAATTATATTCTTTGATTCACTGATTTAATAGGTTAATATCTATTAATTTTAATAATGATATTTGTATTACATGCATAGTCTACAATGTGTAGTGTGATATATGGTTTCATTATCTATGTGAAGTAGTACCGATGATTGTTTAAAAGGCAAACACCGTTTAAATATCCTAGGTGAATTTGAGATCAAAATCTAGTATTGAAGTGCCTTTCCGAAGATATTAGATTTTGTAGTTCGAAGTTCTCATAAAGTTTAATTCGGTTCTATTGCGTGAAATTAATGTCTTAGTGTTAATAAAGGGGTTTGCTCAATAGAATTATAACGTGCCTTTTCCACTAGTATAAGGGGAAGAAATGGCTAGCTAAAGACTGTTTACTTACTTATGATTAGTGTTTAATGATTTATCTTACTTTATTAAGTTTGTTCATGACTATATATGGATTGGATTTACATGTTTGTTATGCAAAATGGGTTTATGTTTCATTGTTTTGGATTTTTTTAGATATTTATTTATTATTGAACTTAATCTATTTGATTGAATGTGAAACTGGATTGTGTTAGTTAATTAAGATAATATAGTTAGTTAAGTATTATTACATTATGGTTAGTTATTAGTTAGTTTAATTATTATTATTAATAAAATTAAAACTAAAAACAATAAAAACCTTTAAAAGTGCATTTTCCTAGAGAACTTTGATAAATCCCTGTGGAGACGATTCCCATTTGCCATTATTACAAAATAATTAAAGTATAATATAAAAGAGAATTTATTGTACACGTCCAACACGTGTCATTTACAACTTTCGGCTAATGTCTCAAGTTCAAAAACTCACAAGTTCAAAAATTAAATAAACCTGTAGATCATAAAAATAACATTTTCGGAAATAATTAGGTAAATATCAAGATTTTATGTTAAAAGAAGAGATCCATTTGGAAAGCTAGCTTGAGATTCACCAGAAATTTAAAATACAATTAGCATCGAAGTGTTAACTCAAATATAAAATATAAAATTAGTTTTCTAAATATTATAAAAGCAATTGTGTGATAAATCATAGTCTTTTAAAAAACAAAGCAAATTAATTTAATACAAATTCATAATCAAACCCCCAAACTCATTTTAAACTTGATTTTTCAAACCATTTGAAAATTTGTGTAAACATATCAAAATCTCGAAATTGTTGAATTTGTAAACGAACAATCAATGTAATCGTCATGTTTAGTCCATTGAAATCAATGAAACCATTTGTTCAAGATAATTGAATATATTCAAACAAAACAATTTCGAAAAACATTGAAAAATTTGTGAAAATTCTTCAAATAAAAAATTTGTTAAAGTAAAAAGCTAGGGTTGATGTAATTACCTCCTAGAGAGTTAATCTCTGAAGATTTAATCTTTTGAACTCCTCTAGACTATCCCTCTATGCTCTAGGTCGAATTCCTTAAAACCCTAGTTTAGCTCCACTTTCAAAAATGAAAATTCATGAATGAATGAGACTAGGTTGAGGTGAGAATCACTTAAATACTATGGGATTGAGCTTAGGATAGTTGAATCTAGTCAAGAAATTAGGATATTCGTGAAGGGATGCAATAGTTTGGTAGCGTGAATTGGTTTGTGTTTGTGGCGATTTGAGGTTTTGTTTTAAAAACAAATAATTGTGCCCATTAATTCCTATGTTAAGTGGAATTGTTGGGAAATCACTAGGGGAATCAGTGGTAAGTGAGGTGCAACCGATCTGAGGAGCGATTCCTTTGTAAGGCGAATTGCCAAGAATTTGCCAGACTCTATGTTTTTACTAAATTTCATGGAAAATGGCGTACTCAGATAGCGCTAGGTGGATGAGATGGTAAAGAATCATCGCATGACATTTGAGGACATGTCTATGGCACCGGAATGCTGGATGACTAAGAGTAATCCTAGGGCATTAGAGGAGTTATTTGCTGCCCATGACTGACGTATGACGGAGTTGATGGTTGCTATTAGGGGATAGAGAGCACCACAAAACCTCCACAAATGCAACCACCAATTGTAGGATTTGGTTTGGGACGCATTCCTGAGGCAGGAAATGAGGAAGATGACAAAGCTCGATTAGTGGCAGGAGCAAGTGAGAATCTCCTGGCACTAGCAGTGTAGCCAGTAGTGTTACTAGCTGACGAATAGACCTTCATGATGCTTAAAATATAGATATAATTAATGAAGTACAATGTACTACATTTCTATGGGGATGTAGAAGCCGAAGAGGCCAAACATTGGGTTATGTGCATGGAAAAGAGGCACGAAGTTGTAAAAATTGATAGCCCTACTATGGTATTTCTTGCATCATATATTTTGGAAGAAAAAACTTACAAGTGGTGGAAGTTAGTGAAGAGGACTAATGGACTAATTGAGACTTGGTCAAGGTTTAAGACTATGTTCTATGCTTAGTATTTCCTAAAAGTGGTTAGAGATGCTAAGTGGCGCGAGTTTTTAAACTTAATATAGGGAGGTAGACCAGTGCGGGAGTATAAATTAAATTATAATGAGTTGTCAAACTTTGCTCCAGATTATGTGACTATCATGGATGAGAGGGTCAATAGGTTCATTGCTTACTAGATGAGCACCTTAGGACACATTTGGCACCTTATATTATAGAGACTTATGCGAGAGAAGTGGCTTGTGCACATCATTGTAAGGCCAACATATCAAGTCAGAAGGGATAGGGAGGCCATGCCACCACCAAGAAATGTGCCAAAGGGTAGTTATTTGGGTTTCAACAAGAGTGGATCTGAAGGCAACTATCAGCGAAGCTTGAACAAGAGGAGGAGAATTAGAAGGTATTTGGATGGATACACTCAAGCCAGTGCAAAAATGAGGTCACCACATACTTCTCAAAGGACCACTACTCACATTCCTGCACCCTCGACTACACGTGGCATAGTGACCAAAAGTGAAGGACGGATAGGACCGAGTAAGAGTGTTTGAGGATCAGTGGCGCAACCAGTCCAAACAATTCAGACACTACGACCAATATGTTTCCATTGTGGATAAGTGGGCCATTTCAAGAGGAAATATCGAGTGTTAAGAATGCCATTTGTGGGCAGCAGGGCCCCACCAATGAGGGACAGAGCACATGCAGTTGTTGAATTAAACTTATGACATAGGAGAGTTCATCGCAGGTAACATAATAATTTTGTAGTCACGATATGCCTGCACTTTACTTAGTGATAGGTTGTCCTAACTTGACATGAGATAACCAGGTCACTATAATTAGGATTCCAATTTAAAGCTTAGCTGTAAAACAACTACATGTAGAATGTATGGCATTACAGATAAGGAGTTAAGGAGCGACCTAAAACATGATTGGCCTACCAAATAAGAAAAACCTTGATGAAGGAATGCCACGTTACCTTTGCTTAAATGGAACCAATTATGATGGAAAAATTAAAATTGGGGGTATTAGATAAGGATCCAATTCCAATGCTAATAAAATGTATAGTATGTTAGTGCTATGACTAGAAAGGGTTGAGAGTATCGACAAGTTGTGAGACACATGAGCACTTGAGGTTGATGCCTTGACAAGTGACATACATATGGTGGTTTGCATTACATATATAAGTTGCCTAAGTTTGGGGTACATATGGGAGTACGTACAACTTTGAGAACTCTTGATAGACTTATACATAATGAATAAGTTGGAATACTTATCATGAAAAGGGCAAGGGAGGGGGGTTCGACGATGAGGCCATCGATGGAAATAAGAAATGGGAATGATAATAAATAATGAGATTCATAGGGGTATGCTTCAAGAGAGTTTTTGGGGCATTTGTCCTTAAAGAGGCCAAGATGAGAGATGGGGCTAGGATTTGGTTACAAAAAAGGACCCTATATATACAAGTTATAACTAGTTGTATCCATTTTGCTCTAACTTTACAAATAAGAGTGGAGGCTAGGGTTTTAGTTGTAGGAGTAGAGAAGATGAAGTTCGAATGCTAGAGAGGGACTACACCAAGCTACACTTTCCCAACAAACTTGAGAATCACTTAAGCAAGGTAAGAACCCTAACTTAACTTGTTAAATTTTAACAAATTGTAGGAATTAAAAGGTGTATTTTTGGAGTTGATGATTAATCAAGGTTTCAAACTGGTTTTACTTAGAATTTACACTACCAAATGTTGTTTTCATCATCTCTATAGGTTAATGTATATGTATGGGGTTTGTTTTCATGTTCTAACCCAAATCTTGATGAACACATGCTTTTCTTGTTGGTCTTTGGTTTGATTCCAAGTTTGTGGTTGTTTGAACCAATGTTTTTTTGGATCTTAATATGGTAAATGGGTTTTAGTTTACATGAGTTCTTGATGATTTGAGAAGTTTCCAAGGTTTTCAAATTACAACAAGTAATGGGTTGGAATTTTAATGATTTGGTACAAATTGGTGGTTTTTGTTGTTGAAAATAGGTTTTGGGGACAACATATACCCAAATTTTTGGTCATAGGAACTTTAAGGATGTTCGGGGTAGTTTAAGTGGTTGTCGAAACTCCGTCGAAAGAGAAAACTTAGCTAGCGCGATCAGCGCCATTGGAATAAATGCCACGACATCACCCACGACGCCAGTTACTACGTGGTTGCTGATTTTTGAGTTATTCTCTTTTTTTGTACGTGTAATGTTTCAATGGCCATAACTTCTTCGTTTGAACTCCTTTCTCTATGTTCTGCCCATTGTTGGAAAGCTTAACAACACGAAGTTGATAAACAACTTAAAACAAGATATTAACTAATTTAAAAATGTGTTAGAATTCACGGGTAGCGTTGACGTCTCAAATGAGAGTTCAAATGTGAACTCCTAGTAATGACCAACTCATGGTCTAGAATTCTTAATGAACTTACCTAAGAGTGGTGTCAACCTTATTAAGTGTGTATCTAATGTAGATACTTGAGGAACACCATAACTGTTAGAGCATGTGCCCTAGGTCAATTTACAATCATTGTTTATCTTATAATTTTAGTTAATAAAATAGAGGTTTTATTTGTTGTTTTATTATAAGTGATTACATGTTTACCTTATAGTAAGATCCATGGGTATTTGTTGAAAAATCCTAAATGTCCCTAGTCGGTCATTATACTGGGAACTATAATGAATTAAGACTAGTGTGAATCTTGATTGATGGTCATGTGATGATCATACGTATAAGGATACGAATCAAGATCATGAGTACTTATTATTGAATAAGATACTGGACCGACCCGCTATGAGAAAACCATATGGATTAAGTCATAGGTGTTACTCATGATATGTATATCATTTAGTCCTTCGACTTGAGATTACCATAAACTTCAATATTAGGAGCATGATAATTTGACACAATCAAATGTTGTCTATAACTGGAAAATTATAAAGATTGTGATTGGTTACCATGTGAATAATATGTGAAGGTATGTAATCAAGATAGAATTTGTCACTCTCGTATAGAGGGAGATATCAGTGGATCCCTCGATAAGATAGACTGATAATGGCCAAGTCCATATGAATTGATATGATCAATGTCACTTAGATGTTTTTCGGTTTACCTAAAGATCGAGACTAGTACTATTGAACATTAAGGGTGACTTTCCATGTCTTATGTTTAATCAAAGGATATCGCACGACAAAAGGATAAGATATATGTTATTAATTAGGTTGTGTCGATGTTGATATTCATGCTACTTGGGTAGTCATAATGCCTTGCTAGAGACCGCTTATGACTTGTGTACCAAAAAGGTTTTGGTTCACTGCCATCGTCGCATGAACCTATTCGGTCGCACACAAAGAATGACTTTGCACAATTTCAATTGGTCCAGAGTATATATAAAATTCATGACATAAAAGCCCTTACGATTTGTTATATGATAACTTATTAATAGGGGTGTATGTGTAATTTGCTTGAACTTCGTAAATACAATAGTTGTATTACGAATATGATTTTAAGTGAGGGCTTATCTACATATATAAATAAAGGGTGGATCCCTAAAAAATGTAATAAGATCTCATTTTACAATTTTCAAGTTCTCTAGATTTAGGGAGAGAAAGAAAAACCGTTTTCAATCTCTCTTGGGGCTAAAACTCCAAATTATGGTCACCGTTCATGTGTGGATTTTTTATAGAGGACGTGCACTTGAACATCTTGAAAATCGAACAATTAAAAGGAAATCACAGAATAAGGTATGATTTACTTTCGTAGATTTAGTTTAATGGAACTTATTTTTTGATCCTGTTGAGGTTTTTGAAAATTTGTTTTGAATTTTTCGCTGCATATGAACCCCAAAAACCCAACAGTGGTATCAGAGCATTAGGCTCGGTTCTATTAAACGTTTGCATGTTTTCAATGATGTATATATTACATATATTTGTAAACATAATCTTGATTAATGTATATATGATATACATATATATTCTGTGGTAATTATTATAAATAATTGATTTTAAAGCATGTTGTTAATTCATGTATATTGATACATCGCATGATATGACTCAATGATAATATTCATGTTTAGAATATTTCAATTAACATATATTTTATATTGAGTGATGTAAATTTTGTATGTTCATGGTAGACTTCATGTTTAGGTTAATATGATTCTGATCTTGAACACGTATTTCGTTTTATTCAATAATTATGTATGTCTCCATGATAGAGATCATGATTAGGTTAATATGATTAATTTAATATGCTTCTGATGTTGAATGCATGATTAATATCTCGAAATTGATTTTGACCATATATCTCATTATAGTAATCCGTTAGTATATTCCTATAAGATAGGAGATAGACTTGTAATTGGATTATAATTACAAATCCTATAACATATGTGAGATATAAAACAAATCCTAATTGGACAAGGATTCAAAGTATCTAAAATTCTAATTGGATTAGGATAAGATATTAAGTTAATGGTGGGCCCGAGATAATTAAAAAACATTTTAATTAATTTTTTTGAAATTAAAATAAGGCCCAATTTTGGTTGATTGGATTGACTAAAATTATGAGAAACTTTATGCGATTTTC
This sequence comes from Stephania cephalantha, assembly GCA_039657325.1. NCBI lineage: Eukaryota > Viridiplantae > Streptophyta > Magnoliopsida > Ranunculales > Menispermaceae > Stephania > Stephania cephalantha. Next base: position 30,437,089 of record CM077570.1, on the reverse strand, counting down.
AATTTTTGCAACTGAAATTTGTTGTCTAAAAAAAAAATGGGGGCGCTTGCCCTTACTTGTACCCGTCCATTGATCGGTCAATGGATATGTTAATCTTGTTCAGTAGCGTCCAAATATTTATATGATAGTCAATATTTGTATGATTTCCTACCTTTTTAGTGATTATTCACGCATTGAAATATATGATATTGACCTTATTTAATTTTGATCACTAAAACAAACAAAAATCCCTTTTTAAAATTTTAAGTCAAGTGCCATCCATTCTTAAACACTTGTCAAGGTTTCGATCACATCAATATGGGTCTGCCTTCGCGGAGTGTATTTTGTTATCTTGGTAAGGCAAGTTGAGTAACAGTTACTCTATTGTTTGAAATGGTTAGACTTGATAAAGCTATCAAAACGGTTTTGGGCTTTAAGCACTAGATGAGATAAAACATGCTAAGACATAAGATGTCATAATCTTATAAAATATCTAAAAGTTACATATGATGTAATCGGTAATTGGTACCTACCTAAATAACCTAATTCGAAGTGTCATGCCTTAGCTGTCTTGGGATTAGGTGAAACATGGATTTTAGTCCCTTAAATTAACATAGTATTTTTAAAGAGGTTTGTTAATTTAGTGGGAGTTTATTCCTCTATACTAAAATGAACTTTTGCATAATCTTTGTTGTAGATCTATGGCCTCTTCAAATTACACTAATCCCTTGTCACTGCGATCCATCCTTGAGAAGAATAAGTTGTATAGGACAAACTTTCTTGATTGGTTCAGAAACTTGAGAATTGTTCTTAAGCACGAACGTAAGTTGTATGTCCTAGATGATCTTATTCCTGAGGAACCGCCAGCCAATGCTTTAAGAGTCGTGAATGATTCACATACTAAGCATGTCAACGACTCAACTGATGTTGCATGCATTATGCTGGCAACCATGGTTCATAAACTTCAGAAGGACATGGAACACATGGAAGCTTACGACATGGCTACGACTCTGAAGGAAATGTTCCAATAGTAGGCTAGGCAAGAAAGGTGCGAGACAGTCAAGAACCTTTATTCTTGTAAAATGGATGAGGGTGCGTCAGTTAGTCCTCATGTTCTGAAATGAAGGGCTATATTGACCATCTTGACAGACTAAGATTTCCCAAAAGCCAAGAGTTGGCTACGGATTTGATCCTGAATTCATTGCCTGATAGTTATTCACGATTTGTGATGAACTATAACATGAATAACATAGAGAAGTCTATCTCAGAGTTTGATTTGATGCTTAAAACTGCTGAGCAGAATGTCAAGAAACCCAATGCTAGTGTGTTGATGGTTCAGAAAAGAAAGGCTTTGAAGAAAAAGGGCAAAGGCAAGGCTAAAGTGACCAAGGCTGTTGTGACTGTCACAAAGACTATGGAACAAGTCAAACCCCATGCTGCTTCTACTTCACAGTCCTAGAAGGAAAAAGAAAAAAGTTGAAAATTGTCATTTCTGCCATGCACCTGACATTGGTTCAGAAATTGCAAGCTCTATCTTGAAGATCTAAAGAAAAAGAAGAGTAGTGCGACTACTACTTCAGGTATTTACGTTATTGAAGTCAACTTGTCTACTAGTGATTCTTGGGTATTAGATACCGGATATGGATCTCACATTTGTATTAATGTGCAGGGTCTCACTAAAAGTAGAAAGCTGAAGAAAGGAGAAGTCATCCTATGAGTTGGAAATGGAGCAAAGGTTGTTGCGTTGGCTGTAGGATGCTATGAGTTAATTTTACCTAGTGGACTTATTTTAGTTTTAAATAATTGTTATTATGTCCCTGCCTTGAGCAGAAACATCATTTCAGTTTCATGTTTCGATTTGGATGGTTTTAATTTCAGTATTGCGAATAATAAATGCTCCATTTCTCGTAAAGACATTTTCTATGTGAATGCTGATTTGTGTGATGGTCTTTATATTCTAAACAAGAAAAGGTCCACAGATACTCCCGTTCTTAACGTAAATACAAAGAGATTCAAGTCAAATGATTTGAATCAAACCTACCTTTGGCATTATCGCCTTGGCCAAATTAATGAGAAACCCAATTCTAAACTCTATAAAGATGGACTTTTAGATTCATTTGATTTTGAATCATATGAAACATGTGTATCTTGTTTACTAGGCAAGATGACAAAGAGTCCCTTTACTAGACACACTGAAAGGGCAAGTGATTTATTAGGTCTAATACATACTGATGTAAGCGGTCCTATAAATACAATGACTAGAGGTGGTTATCAGTACTTCATTACATTCACTGATGATTTCAATAGATATGGTTATGTATATCTCATAAAACATAAAGGTGAATCTTTTGAGATGTTTCGAACATTTCAGAACGAAATGCAAAATCAACTTGGTAAAACTATTAAAGCACTTCGATCAGATCAAAGTGGTGAATATTTAAGCCAAGAGTTTGATGATCATCTTAGAAACTGTAGATTGTCTCATAGTTAACTCCCCCAGCAACTTCACAATGGATTGATGTTTCTAAGAGGAGAAATCAGACTTTATTGGATATGGTTCGATCTATGATGAGTCATGCAGATCTTCCTATTTCCTTTTCGGGTTATGCATTAAAAACTGTTGCGTTTACACTAAATCGTGTTCCTTCTAAAGCGGTTGATAAAACACCACATGAGATGTGATTCGGGAAAATACCGAGTTTGTCTTTCCTTAAGATTTGGGGTTGTGAGGTTTTCGTACGATGACAAATCTCAGAAAGATTATCAGCCAAATCTACCAAGTGTGTATTCGTTAGTTATCCTAAAGAAATTAAAGGATACTACTTTTATAATCTTGTTGAGAACAAAGTGTTTGTTGCTCGGAATGGTGTCTTAATGGAAAAAAAGTTTATTTTAAAAGACAATAGTGGGAATAAAGTAAGTCTCGAAGAAATTCAAGAACCACAAATAAACACTCAACCGCCAGTGGGAGATCAACTAAGTCTTGAACTAATTGATCCTCCACAGGTATCATAAGGCCCTCGTAGGTCTGATAAGGTAAGACATCAGCTTGAGAGATTTGGATTTCTTATTACTGATAGTAGTGAGGTATTGTTTATGGATCAAAATGAACCTACTACTTATTAGGAGGCTATTTCTAGCCCTGAGGCAGATAAATGGCTTAGTGCCATGAATTATGAGATGCAACCCATGTATGATAACCAAGTTTGGAACTTGGTTAATTTACCTGAAGATGGTAAAACTATTGGATGTAAATGGGTTTTCAAGAAGAAAACTGACATGGATGGCAATGTGCATACTAATGAAGCATGGCTAGTAGCAAAAGGTTTCAAACAGACTCAAGGTGTTGATTATAATGAAACTTTTTCTCCTTTAGCCATGTTTAAATCCATTAGAATTCTAATTGTCATAGCCGCATATTATGACTATGAGATATGGCAAATGGATGTCAAAACAACTATTCTAAATGGAAAATCACTTAAGGACGTGTATATGATACAGCATGAAGGGTTTGTTCATCCTGAGACTTCTAGGAAGGTGTGCAATCTTCAAAGATCTATTTATGGATTAAAGCAAGCTTCTCGTAGTTGGAATCTTCATTTTGATGAAGCAATTAAGGAATTTGGTTTCATTAAAAATGAAGATGAGCTTTGTATATACAAGAAGGTCAGTGGGAGCGTGGTTGTTTTCTACGTGTTGTATGTTGATGATATATTACTCATTAGAAATGACATCGCTACCTTGCAGAGTGTCGAGTCTTGGTTGGGGAAGTGTTTCTCAACGAAGGACTTAGGAAATGCAGCCTACATCCTTGGGATTATGATCTATATGGATAAATCTAAAAGGCTGATCGGTCTAAGTCAGAGTGCTTATATTGATAAGGTACTGAATAGGTTCAATATGCAAGACTCAAAAATAGGGTCATTGCCAATGTCTCATGGTATAAATATCAGCAAGACTCAATTTTTGAAGACTAATTATGAGCGAGAGCGCATAAATACGATTCCATATGCATCAGTTATTGGATCTATCATGTTTGCATTGTTATGCACTCGACCTGATGTATCATATGCTTTGAGCGCACTAAGCAGATATCAGTTCGATCCCGGTGAGAGTCACTAGATAGCAGTAAAGAAAATTCTTAAGTACTTGAGAAAGACTAAAGAAGTGTTCTTAATCTATGGAAGTTTCAAAAACGAGCTTGTTGTAAGTGGTTACACAGATGCAAGTTTTTAAACTGATATAAATGAGTTTAGATCGCAGTCTAGATATGTGTTTACTTTGAATGGAGGCATAGTGACCTGGAAAAGTTCGAAGCAAAAAATTGTCGCAGATTCTACGACAGAAGCTAATAATATATTGCAGCGTCCGATGCAGCTAAGGAGGCAGTTTGGAACAAAAAGTTCATCTCATAACTTGGTGTGGTCTCGAGTATAGATAACCTCATTTGCTTGTATTGTGACAACAACGGGAGATAACACAGGCAAAGGAACTAAGATCAAACCACCGATCCAAACATATAGTTAGACATTTTCATCTCGTTCGAGAAATCGTTGAGAGGGGAGACGTGATTGCAGAGTTCCTATAGAAGACAATGTTGCAGATCATTTGACGAAGACTCTTCCACAAGCGAAACATGATGGTCATGTTAGGTCATTAGGTATTAGATACATGAATGATTGGCCCTATTGCAAGTGGGAGATGTTAGGGCATGTGCCTTAGGTCAATCTATAAACATTGTTTATCTTATAATTTTAGTTAACAAAATAGAGGTTTTATTTGCTGTTTTATTATAAGTGATTGCTTGTTTACCTTATAGTAAAATCCATGGGTATTTGTTGAAATATCCTAAATGTCCCAAGTCAGTCATTATACTGGGAACTACAATGAATTAAGACTAGTGTGAATCTTGATTGATGATAATGCGATAATCATGCGTATAAGGATACGAATCAAGATCATGAGTACTTATTATGGAATAAGATATTGGACCTACCCTATATGAGAACACCACATGGATTAATTCATAGGTGTTACTCATGATAGATATATCATTTAGTCCTTCGACTTGAGATTACCATAGACTTCAATATTTGGAGCATGATAATTTGACACAATCAAATGTTGTCTTTAACCGAAAAATTATAAAGATTGTGATTGGTTACCATGTGAATAATATGTGAAGGTGTGTAATCAAGATAGAATTTGTCACTCTCGTATAGAGAGAGATATCAGTGGATCCCTCGATAAGATACTCTGATAATGGCCAAGTCCATGTGAATTGATATGATCAATGTCACTTGGATGCTTTTTAGTTTACCTAAAGATCGAGACTAGTACGATTGAACATTAAGGGTGACTTTCCATGTCTTAGGTTTAGTCAAAGGATATCGCACGACAAAAGGATATGATATACGTTATTAATTAGGTTGTATCGACGTTGATATTCATGCTACTTGGGTAGTTATAAGGCCTTGCTAGAGACCGCTTATGACTTGTGTACCAAAATAATTTTGGTTCACTGCCAACGTCGCATGAACCTATTGGGTCACACACAAAGAATGGCTTTGCACAATTTCAATTGGTCCAGAGTAATGAATTTTATATGATAAAATTCATGACATAAAAGCCCTTACGATTTGTTATATGATAACTTATTAATAGGGGCGTATGTGTAATTTGCTTGAACTGCATAAATACAATAGTTGTATTACGAATATGATTTTAAGTAAGGGCTTATCTACACATATAAATAAAGGGTGGATCCCAAAAAAATGTAATAAGATCTCATTTTACAATTTTCAAGTTCTCTAGATTTAGGGATAGAAAGAAAAAACATTTTCAATCTCTCTTTGGGCTAAAACTCCAAATTGTGACACCATTCGTGTGTGGATTTCTGATAGAAGACGTGCACTTGAAAGTCTTGAAAATCGAACAATCAAAAGGAAATCACGGAATAAAGTATGATTTACTTTCATAGATTTAGTTTAATGGAACTTATTTTTTGAGCCTGCTGAGGTTTTTGAAAATTTGTTTTCTGTTTTCCGCTGCGTATGAACCCCAAAAACCTAACAACAATAGACTTCTAAGAGTAAGGAATTGTATTATGACTTGCAGCGAATCGAGGTAAGTGGGGGATGCGCTTTACTTTTTATCATGCCATGCTATTAGTATAACTTAGGTCTCATGTAAGTTTGAGACTTGAGATGGGATGCCATATGCTATTGACTTGATTTCTTTCTAAATTTGTGGTTGCATGCATATACTTGACGTGATAACTCTGAGTTGCGAGAAGCACACTTGTTACTCAAGACGTGTTGGTTGGTGTTAACACATGGATACGCGAGCCATAGTTGCGAGCATCATGATCCACTCTAATAATTATTCCATGTGTTCGTAGCGGCTTACACGATCATGTTAGTAAATGCTAATACGAAGGATATGGGGAAAATATTAGATGTTAAGCTTCAGGAACCATGGGCCGGTTAGGGGTATATGTAAGGGTGAGAAGCTTAACTAAACAACATAAAAATGTGTCAGATAATTGGTCTATCTTCACTAGGAGCAGGAAATCAATCAAGTGTAATGATGTCAATAGTTTGTGGGCATGATGGCAACAATGACTTTCATTTAAATCAATTATTCTTGTTTAAGTAAATGGTTATTTCTTTATATCCCTGAGTTGAGATTATTATTCATGTATCTCCTTACTTATTGTTGCAGCTAGTTATATATTGTATTTGTTATTACTTGGATAATTGACGGTAAAGTGAATCCTCACTTTACTAAGCCCGTTAGATCTTTCGCTCACCCCACTACTTTTCCCCCTCCTAGTACCTCGTATGTTACGTTACAGAAAAGGAAGGGGAAGGTTGTAGCACGGAAGATATCATCTTCTTATGTAAGTTAGATGTATTAAGTAATCTATTATATTTTGTTGGGACATCTAATAAAATAGGGATTTCAAATGGGTAGACTTTGAGGCCGTATAACTTATGTTTAGTTGTTCAAGTCGTAATGATTATCTACCTATTATTCTGTACCTTATCAAAATGGAAGGTTTTTATTTCTGCGCTTTAATATCTTAGTTGTCTATTAGTAGATAGTTGTTGACGTTCTTCTGCAAGTTAAGGATTACTAGATCATCGCCCGACTCGCTGGGTCATCTCGAGGGGTTTAGCAATGCTCTAGGATGGGCGGCCCAACGGGGGTTGGGTCATCATAATAAATAATTAAATAAAAAATTATTGGTACACCATTTGCGACAAAGGGGGTCGTTAAATGAATGTGCACACTCGAGAATACTCGTAGGTATGTCAAGTGAATTTATTGGCGATAGTATATATAAGGTATATAAATTTATATATAATTGATATATAAATATATGTAATTAAAATTATAGGTTGGAACTAATTTATATGGATCGTTGGATCGCCTCGAGATAAGTGATATATGTGTCACAATAGGCAGTGTCACATTAGCACAATGCTCACTTGTAACAGCCTCAAAATGGCACGAAGTGTATCTCAAGGAAAACCCATATATATAAACCAAAAGTGTTCAAACTTATCTTCACTGTTTCATTTCTATCAAGTGAGAGATCAAACAGCTGAGGGTTTTGGCTTCAAGGGGGGATCAAAAGAGATTGAGTTAAAGTGAGGAAAGTTATTAAACCACTGTAGATTAGTGATTTCCACAGTTGGTAAGTTGAGTTTTGTTGTTTTGAAGTTCAATTCCTAAATAAGTAATGAGTTCTTTGTGAATTGTTATTATTGATAATGGGAATTGAGTTTAAACTTCATAAGAGGTTCTCCTCGATGTGTTGGGGGAGTGTTTGATGTTGTTGATGTTTTTTATGGATTGAACAGGGGTTGCTGCCATGTTCATTATCGAGACAGTGAAGGATAGAGCGTGCTCCCTGTATCAGATGAGCACGCACATTTCATAAAATGTGATGAATCTAGTTGGTGGACCGCGCCTACCAAATGAGGCAGTGTGCTCCCACCTCAGAAAAAAACAATTGTGTGGTATTTTGAGAATATTTTTCTGAGGTCTTATGAACTGGCTTAGGTGTTCTAAATAGAGGGTAATTGACCTATGTAAACCTCAATTGGTTTGTGATAGGTTTTGGACCACCAGGAAAGGTCGAGTGACCCAAAGAGGTTAGGAAATTGTGATAATGTAATCGAGGTAATTTGGACTCGTATTCTTATCAATTATGCATCGTAAATTAGTATATTTAGTTTATATAACATTATAGACTGGGTTGGGGGAAACGTATCATGATTTTTCTATTTTTAATTGTTATGAATACCGTAAATGGATGATAAGGAGGTTCGGACTGAGGATTGAAAACGTATGCTGGGAAATGGATTCCATTCTTTGTCCTAATGAAAGGAAATAGTTGCTTGGATATGGATTTCGTGTTTTTATCTTAAGTTAGTTGGAGTTTTACCTTAGTCTTCATTGCCCAGTTGGAATTGGTAGCTCGGTTAAGCTGAAATAAACTAGCAAAATCCCTTGTCGGCCAATTTATGGATTTTGTGGTTGTATTCTCGAGTGAATGGAGAGTACGACTCCATAATTTAAACGTAAATTATGAATTGCGAGTACAGTTGCATGTTACCTAACGGTATTGCATTGAGTTATTTATTGTTTGTATCAATTCCATTGCTTGAATATATATGGTTTAGATTCATATTGATATTAATTTGACTTATTAATATTAGTTGATGATTGATGTGTTTACGAGCATCACTTATTAAGCAAGTTAGAGGGCTCACTCCCCTTAACATCTCAAGTTCACACGTGGGCGCTTCAGCTAAGGGCAAGGAGATGATTTAGGAGTTTTATTACTTTCTCTACAATGTAATGAACCTTCCTTGTATATATACACTATTTGAGATACATTGTTGTAATATAAATAAGTTAGGGATGTTTACAAGTATGTTTTGGTTTTGATAAACTCCAGATTTATGTATATCGAATGTATTATCGAAAATGTTTAAATTTTATGTTGCATATTACTTTGATTCAGAATTTGATATCGATATAGGGTATGTCATAATGGTCTTGTTTGGGAATACATCAAACTTGACTCCTCTCATCGGAACTCAATCTTGTTCGCAAAACTTGGTGATCATCAAATGAAAAGGCAGTCCTTCATTTCTCTTTCTGGTCATGGTGCTCCGAAAAAACTCATAGGTTATTCAGCCAACAACAATGTACCTGATCCCTTAGACTATATGGTATAGGAGAGCCACCCTATAGTTTACTTTGTCATAATGTTATAGACTAGGCTGTAGGCTTGCATTAAAAAAGCTCCAGGTCTTGGTTGTTTTCCAAAAATCTTTGGCATGTGTATGTTTTGGTTACCCGTCTAAGTCAAAATGGAAACCATCCCCTAGAATAGCTTCTAAATCGTTCCTAATGGTCTCGAAGGGAAATCCGTGTCTATACATGTACTTAGATTTAGGGTACTCATTATGTTGCCTCAAACACACTTCCACTAAACCATAATACCGATTTATTCTCTCAAGTGAGTAGTCTTAGTCTTCCCCGAACTATGGCTACTTTCTTATTCTCATTTTCGAGCCCGTTCACATAGAATTCTCTGACTAGTATGGTACATCCCATTTCAACTGAGGACCCCATGTCGCTATCGACGTAGTAATCCTTAGTCAATAATCCCAGTTCTTTTCCCATATGATGTTAAAGATCCTAGGCCCATACTTAACTTCATTTTTTATGTTGAAAGTCCTCTCTAGTATAATATTCCATTCTTACTAATGTCATTCTCCATTCTAGCAATTGCTTTGGCATTAATAAGGTTATTAGTATGGAAAGAAATGGTGGTGACTCCTCAATCTCTTCCTCTCCCTCTGAATCATATTCCAAACTTAAAGGTATAGAAAGCTCTCTAAGTGGTCTAGTTCAAGTGTTATTCAATGAAATCCTCATTGGCCTTTTTGATTTGGGTGGAGCTTTGGATTTTTGTTTGGGTTTTATACAAGTAGTGCCTTTTCTTTTCTCCGTTTGAGAACTTCTACCTTTTTCTCTGGCCATAGTTTCGAATTTGAAAAATCACCAGTTCAAAAACTTAAGAAACCTACAAATGATTGAAACAACATTGTCAGAAATAGTTCAGAAAAATTTAAGAGTTTATTTGAAAAGGATAATTCTATTTGGAAAGCTAGTTTGAAATTCGTCGTAAATGTAAAATAGATTTGGTATCAAAGTGATAACTAAAATGTAAACTTGAAAATCAATTTGATGACAAATTTGTAAGTCTTTACAAAATCATAGAACCTTAAATTGAAATAAAACTATAATCAAACCCCTCAAACTCATTTCAAACTCGCAATTGTAAACCATTTGCAATTATGCGTAAATATAGCAAAAATTTTGAAATTGTTGAATTTGTAAACCAAAGATCAATGTGATCACTATTCCTAGTTTATTGGAATCAATGAAATTATTTGTGCAAGACAATTGAATAAATTTCAACAAATCAATTTCGAAAAATATTGAAAAATTTGCAAAAACTCTGAATCACAAATTTGGTAAAGTAAAGACATAAGGTTTATGTAATTACCATTTTTAGAATAAATCTCTTAAGATTGAAGCACTTGAACTCCTCTAGATCGTCCCCTCAAGCTTTAGGTTGAAAACTCCTAAAACCCTAGTTTGGCTAGAAAACACCAAAATTAAGATTTTTGGTTAGAATTGGACTAGGTTGATGTAGGATTCATTTCAATACTATGAGATTGAGCATAAAACTATTGAATCTATGCAAGACATTCAGATTTTGTTGAAGAGGTGCAATGGTTTGCAATTGTGAAAGGTTTAAAGTTTGTGGCGATTTGGGGTTTTTTGCATTAGAGTTCAACTCTAATTGAATGTGTAGAAAGAAATGTATTGGCATATGATTTGCATTAGAGTTCGTATCACACTAAGCTCAGTAGTACCAAGCCCATTTGATTTTAATGTACAAGTGTATGTCTCTAGGATCATTAAGCTTTATTGAATTCAAGTTTGACTTTTTATTTTTCTTATTGTATTTAGATCTTGAACTTTCTTGCTTGTTAATGATGTTACCATTCTTCGGTTGCTTAACTCTCCATTCTTGAGTTACTTTTTTTTCTTTTGAAGTGTCTTCAACTGTTTCTTTCATTTGAGTCCTTTCATAATGCATTATTTGCATAAATTTCAGCATTAAAATTATCAAAATATTTTAAGTCTAACAATTCATTTTGCTTTAATTTATTATTAAATAATTCATCATATTCTTCATAAGTGTCATAATTATGTTCATTGTTAATCTTAAATTTGACAATCTGATCTTCAAACTCCATAGAGATTGTTTATTCGAAACTATCTAACTTAGTCCAAGCTGTCTTTAGAAAAGGTCCAACGAATAGTATAGGTAAAGTATTAGGTTATGTTAAGTCTCCCTTTTCCATGACATAATATAAGCTTGAAATACTTAATCATGTACTTGTAATAGGATGTCTTCCAATAATCCATACGGTTTGATAATGGTATTATTAGTTAAGGTAAGATTAATAGGTGTAGTGGTTAACAATCCTATTCTCAATGATTCATAAAGTTTAAGTGACGTAACATTGATTGATGCCTCGAGATCACAAATACCAAATTCAATTGAAGAATTGCCTATTGTGATTGGTCGGAACATTTCTCAGGCATTATTTTTAAAGATGAAATATTTTGTCGTAAGTTTTTTTTTAATCTCTAATTTCCTAAATGGTTTAGATATGTCTTCTTTAGGTTCTTCCTCCCAAACATTTCCTAATTGTTGTGGAATGGTAGAATTAGAATGCATATCTTCATTTAACATCTAAATATCGTTTACTTTATCTCGTTTAATTAATTTAGAGTATTTTAAAGATTTCTCGTAGGCTTCTACTTTGGCTAAATGCCATGGGTATAGACTTTCGAGAAAAGGTGTATATTTTAGTTGCTCGAGCATCCATTCCCTAGTGTGAATGACATTTGCCATAATCTCCTCTTTTTCTTGTTCTATTATCTTAGGTATTTTAGTTTTCTTTTTACCTCTTTTTGGTGTCTTTTGTTGCTTAATTTTTTGTTTTTCGTTTACACAAAATAAAGCATTAACTTGGGCTTGATTAGTATTGCTCGTATGATGAGTAGTTACTTTAGTTTGATTGCTTACTTTAGTTTGATTACTTAACTTATTAATATATAGAGTCATTTGACTTAGTTGATTTTTAGCTCGTTAATAGATGTATCGATTTTAATTTGATTTTGAGAAACTTGAGTAAAATTTTGGTGACTTTGGGTCATAAAGTTGTATAATATTTGTTCTAGATTTGGTTGTGTGGGTTGAATAGTTTGTTGAGGTTGTTGCATTGGTGTAGATTGTGAAGGTGATCTCAATCTATTTTAATAATTTTTGTTATTCTATAGGCTCCTTGGTGGACCAGAATATTGGTTCATAATCGCGTCGACTTCTTCATTTTTTTCATGTATAGTTGGACACACATCCGTAGGATGTGTAACTTCATTACAAAATCCACATGGTTTTACTTGATTTGATCTATTATTTAATAGTAGATCTACCATGTTAGATAATTCTTCAACTTCTTGGTCAAATTTAATATTTGTTTTATCATTTACCTCATAAACTTTCTTTCTTAATGAATCGATTTTCTCACCATATTGTTTAGATTGTTTAGCCATCTTATTCATAGCTTCTTTTCTTAGAGTTGGTGTCACACCAAATAATTATCCACCACATATGGTATCTAATAAAATTTGTTCAAAATAATTTAGTCTTTCAAAGAAGTATTCTATTAAGGCTCTTTGAGTGTATCCATGTTTTGGACAAGATGAAATTAGTCTTTGAAATCTATCCCAAAATTCATTTAAGTTTTCATCGTCTTTCATCTTCACAACTGTGATTTGTCTTCTATAAATACTAATTTTTCTTGCAGGCATATATTGATCTAGCAAAGCTAGTAACATTTGAGTCGATTGGTTATCTAATCTTGAGGAAGGTAAACCAACCAATCTAGTGCTTGTTCTTTCAATACAAAAGGAAAAGCTTTAAGTTCGACTTGTTATAACGTGCAGTCCTTAGATTTCATCCCATTGACTATGTGTTGATATTCCTTATAAATTTTTACGGCTTACCATAGAAGTTAGGTAGAGCACTAATGAACCCAGATCTACGTTCAAATTCGAGAAATCCTTCAGGATAGGCAATACACATTGGTTCATAAGCAGTGACATTTTGATTAGCATGCCTAAAAGTAAGTTCTCTATTATCGTTATACTCATTATTATTATTATTATTAAGATAAAAGTTATTATTGGCTTCCATTGTGGTAGGTTTGTGTCCTTTACATTGTTGTTGTCTTAATTTACGATTAAATGTCCTATATACCTCTGGATCAATTGAATGTAAAGATCCCGTGGAATTAGAACAATGAAGTGGATAGACCATACTACGTCCAAAACTCCTAAAAAATTGTGTTTAAATCCTCGGCAACGACGCTAAAAATTGACACGTGACGGGCGTATACAATAATATTCCTTTTAATATTATACTTTAATTATTTTCGTAATGGAATGTGGGAATCATCTCCAAAGGGATTTATAAGATTTCTCTAGGAAAAAGGACTTTTAAAGGTTTTTATTATTTTTATTATTTATTTTAGTAATAATAATAATAATTAAACTAACTAATAACTAACTATAATATAATAATACTTAACTAAATATATTATCTTAATTAACTAACACAATCTAGTTTCACAATCAATCAAATAGCTTAAATTCAATGATAAACAAATATCTAAATAGATATCCTAAACAATGAAACGTAAACAAATTTTGTATTCCAAATATGTAGATCCAATCTATATATAGTCATGAACATAGTTAAAAAAGTAAGATGAACCATTAAACCCAAATCATAATTAAGTAAATAGCCTTTAACAAGCCATTTGTTCCCCTTCTACCAGTGGAAAAGCCACGTTCTAATTCTATAGAGCTTACCCGTTTATTTACACAATGACATTAACTTCACGTAATAGAACCACATTAAAGTTTATGATTCGAACTACTAAATCTAATATTTTCGGAAAGCCATTTCAACACTAGATTCATATTTCAAATTCACCTAGGATATTTAAATGGTGTGTTTCTTTCAAACAATCCTCGTTACTACTTCAAATAGATAATGAAACCATATATCACAATACACATTTTAGACTATGCATGCAATACAAAAATCATGATTAAAATAAATAGATATTAACATATTAAATCAGTGAATAAAAGAATACAATTGGTTTAAAACATTAAGCACATATTCATCTCACCATAACTACATTGAAAAATGGATCTAGTTTACGTTCGCTCTATGTTTAGATCATACAAACTACTCACTCACAATCATTAATAACATTGCAATAATATATATAAAAGAAATAATTGAAAATACCTCTAAATTAAAATACTTGAATCTTCAAATCTTCTACAAAAGCAACAAACTATTAAAATAATAAATGATGGCTGCAAGAGCAATGGAATTTTGATCTACGTACTCAAAGACAACTAATTTTGTAACCCTAGGCTAGTATTTATAGTATTCTAAGTTGTAAACATCCCAAAATAACTCTTATAACTTGTAGTTATCTAAAATTCCCATAATCTTAGTCAACGTTTCACAGTGATTTAGGTGTGATAGGAATCATTAGGAAAATCCTGAATTTTGAGCTCACTAGTCCTTTTTTGTGTCTACCAATTTGGCCAGTGATTTGGTGTCCTCACGGAATCACTGAGAATTACAATTACAAAAGTCAAATTCTTCTTTACTTCCGTAGTGATAATCTTTGTATACTTCTTCCAGTTGATTAATTCCTTCATAATCTTCTTTTTTCCTTCATTTCTTCATATTCTCCATTTATTACCTGAAATATAAAAATAATAGAAAACCCCATGTAATATAGTCTTTTACATCTAAAATCATACTAAAATGAACTATAAACATGTATAATTATTGATTTTTCAGTAGAGGTAGAAGCTCACGAGAGGAGAAGGGGAAGACACCATTAATTGAAAAACCCGAATAAAAATCCAAAGTTCTAACCACACCCATTAGGCTAACAGGGATTTCGATTAATAACCCCCGAACTAGAGTACAAAGATAATCTTCTCCACTTTTAAGTTTTACTGATGAGTCTGAGGGAGAGGAAGAAATTGTGGACACACCTAGTATTAACTTTTAACCCTAACACCTTATCAATGCCAAAGCTTTTGATAGGATACAGAGCGACAAAAGAAAGAATAGGAAGATTATACCAAAGAGGTTTTAACGTTAAAAATGAAGCTAAGTATGGGCCTAGAATTCAAGACATAAGAAGGGAGCAGAATTTGGGGGTTATTAACTAGGGATTATAACGCCGATAATGACACAGGGTCCTCATTTGAGATGGGTTGTGAAATTCTAATAAGAGAGTGTTATGCAAATGGGCACGGAGACGACAATAAAACAATTGCCATAGTTGACGGGTCAATAATTAGACATATTTTATAATACATTTTAAGATAATTTCAAATGTAAAAAACTATATTGCATGGGGTTTTCTCATATTTTTGATATTTCATATGATAATTGGAATATTTGAAGAAATCAAGGAAAATACCGAATTTTATACCCAGCAATTCCTACATTACCCAAAAGCGCTGCACATATCGATGGAAATAGGGACTGCTGATTTATGGATTTTTCTAGCAATTCAACTAACACAAGAATAGCTAGGAATAGTTGGCTACGAATTTTGGGATTGTAGATTACAACAAGGATTTTTTTTGTCGGTTTAGGATATGTATTACCTAATATACTATAAATATAAACCATAAACTACAAAATTAGGAGCCTTGTAATAGTTTTACACTTTTTGCTTTAATTTGGAGGCTATTCTTTATTGTTTTGCATTTGAAGAAAATTAAAGATTCGAGTTATCATTAAGGTATTTTTAATTATGTTTTTAAATTCTAATACTATGGTGTTATTTATTATCTTGAGTGAGTAGTTAGTTAATCTAAACAAAACTTCAAACATGAACTAGATCCGTTTTGCAATGTAGTCATAATGAGATGAATGTGTACTAAATACTTTAAGCCAATCGTATTATTTGATTCACTGTTTTTATAAATTATTATTTATGGATTACAATCATGGATTTAAGTGTTATGTGCATAGTGGCCAATATGTATGTGATGTTTTGATTTATTATCTATTTAAAATGGTAACTAGGATTGGTTGGAAGGAAAATACCTTTTAGATGTCCTAGGTGAATTTGAGATCTAAATCTAATGTTAAAGTGTCATTCAAAAGGTGTTACGTTTAGTAGTTCAAAGTTTTCATAAATTGTAATGCGGTTTCATTGCATGACGTAAAAGTCTCTATGTATTTAAAAGGGCTAGCTCAATAAAATTGGAACGTGTTTTTTCCACCAGTAAAAGGTGAACAAATGGCTATTTAAAGGCAGTTTACTTACTTATGATTAAGGTTTAATGATCTATGATATGGTAAAAAGTATGATCATGTCTATGTGATTAAAGCAACATGTTTGCATGCAAACCACATTGAAGTTTCATTGTTTAGGAGGATTGTTTAGATGCTTATTTATTATTGTGTTTATTGAATTAATTGCTTTTCATTTAGTGACCTTGATTCATGTTATTTAAGTAAGTTTAGTTAGTTTAATTGATTTTATATTTAGAAAGTTTAAGTTTAAATTTTAGTTTTTATTAAATAAAATTAAAAATAAAACTATTTATTTAAGGAATTTGGAAAATCCATGTGGAGACAGTTCCCACTTACCACTACTAAAAAATATTAATAGTATAACAGAGCTGGGGAATTTATTGTGCTCGCTCGACATGTGTCAGTTTTTGGCGCAGTTGCAGGGGATTTTGAAAATAATTTCTTAAGAATCTTTCTCGTTGCATGTCATACAATATTACAAACATCAAGCAACAATTTTTTTAGGCACGCTAATTAAAACATCACAGCTGTGTATTGCTTTTATCGTGGATTTCCCTAATTTTGAGTTTAAACCGGGATTCATCAATTCTTTACCTCACTTTCAAGGTGAAAGTGATGTAGATACTAAGCAATTTATTAGGAAACACACTCATATAATAAGTCTGATAAAACTCCAGACCGTAGAGTTAGATTTTGTCAAGCTAAAGGCTTTCCATTCTTTTTTAAAAGTCAAGCTCAAGACTAAATTTTCTATTTACCTCATAATTTCATAACCACATGGTCCAAAATGTTAGAAAACTTCTTAGATCAATATGTTCCAACATGTAAAATTAGTTTGGATAGGAAACGAATTAGCAATGCTAGGATGGAAATTGAGGAGACTTTTGGTGAGTTTTGGGATATACATACCAAAGATTAATATCATTATGTCCACAATATGAATTTTCAAGAAAACTTTATTAAAATATTTTTTCGAATGACTAAACAACTTAAAACAAATATTACTAGACACGATATGTGGTGAATCTTTATTCGACATGACGCCAACGATCACGTGTCGTGCATGTCAAATATTACCAGTAATAGGTTAGAAAATCCAACTGGAATGAACTAGAGCTAAAAACGGGTTCGAATCCATAGGATTCAGTCAAAATGAGTTAAACAAACAATATGGTGTTTTTTTGAAAGAGTTTTATTTAAAAATCTATTTAACAAGAAATGAAATAAGTTATAAATCAGAGAATAAAAACATACCTAAGTCTAAGAATCCACAATCTAGCCCTATGGTGTATCCATGTCTTGTATCTTTGACTTTAAAAATTGGGTTTTAAAACAGCTTTCCCTAGATAGGCTATAGGTGTTGGGGTCACCAACCTAGTCCTCGTATTTTCGATAGATAGGGGAACTGCTCTCTAAATACTTCTTTCACTCTACTGTACAACCTTGGGCAATCGCTCTCAAGTTTTAGCACGTGAGCAGCATTAACAGCTCTGTGGGAACACTTACCCCTATAAAACCTTGGCAACCGCTCTTAAGATTTAGCCTAGTTCTTGGTGTTCCTCTCCTAGAATAAGTGTGTCAGGTTTCTTGTTCTAGGTGATTGCCACTTCTCAACCCTGTTCGTATCACATATTCAACCTAATTGATAGCACGTCAATGGGTTACGCCTATAGATTTGCAATGAATTTACAAAATCGAAACTACCATTGAGCCATCGTTAAAAACAACAACACAAAGATAAAGAATTGAAATAAAACCCTATTATTATAGAAAATCTCTATAAGACATAGAAGACAACCTACTACTGGCTAAAAAGCTTTATCCCTGACCTAGGTATTAAAGTACCTAGCTGAACATGGCTATTCTACCTTGCTCTACTTCTAAATCACTTTGAATACAATATATTTTCATTCATAGAGGTTCTCATTTAAATAGGTGAGCCTGGGTAAGAGAATAGGAAAGCCTGAGAAATAAGAACCTTCTAAGAAAAACACAAAACTTCTATTCTGCGATTCTAGCTCCATTAGTGGCGCTGCCATTATGTATGCACGATGTTGGGTCATGGCGTGGGGTCTTTATAGAAAGTCTTGGTCTTCAAGTAAGCTGAAACTTCTATTTTTAGTTATGGCGCCGTGGGTGACGTTGCTTAGGTTAATTATGGCTTCGTCTATTCAATCCTCATGTCGTCTGTTGATCTAGGCTGATGCCTTAGTGGCATCGTTGCTCATTTATTGCGCCGCTTGTGTTTTTGCACGGTGTCAAGCCTGTTGATGCTTTGACCATTAGTTAAATTTTTCCAGGAATTGTCTAATTCATGCAAGAATGCTCAAATACCTTATAAATCTAAAATTAAACATGAAGACTTATAAAACACAAGTTTAGACTTGATTTACATAGCAAAACACCAGTGAAAGAGTTCACAAAGTATGACTCATCAAATACCCCCAAAATTTAGAACTTTACACATCTCGACAAAGGGTTATTTGACTACAATGACCAAATATACTGTGACAAAATTGAGTGATGCTTTCCTAAAGTCTTTATACCTACTTTGCAAAACCAATGAAGTCCTTACAATCAAAACTTAGTCAATTTTTTTTAATAAGAGACTCATAATTTTAGAAGGATGGTCAAACATGGCCACCTTTCAAGACAACAATTTTTCAAGACTTGAAGCATTTAAAAACCATAACCTTCAACTTCTTATAGGTTTTTTAGGTTTATCCATCAAAATGGTAGATCCAGATTAATTTCTTTATTAGACAAGTTCTTTTAAATGGACATTATCACTACTTTTCACTTATTTGCAGATTCTCGCACCTTAAATAGTCTATATGGCATATTTGAAGGTAGACTATTATTTGGTTCATAGTATTGGAAAAACTTACTTGCCCTAGTCGTAAGCACTCGAGCTAAATCTCTCTTTATAGGAGTTTCATTTTTTAAATAACTTTTGCCTTTTATTCAACTAGAGATAATCACTTCCTACATTTTATAGTTTTATTGTACGATCCATTCTCTATTTTCTATAGATACCACTTTTTCATTTTTCCCAACCACCAAGTTCCCTGCTCAATTTCCTGTAGGACTTATATGATTTCTCTAATTTTTTTAAGAAATCTCCTGCTATGACTTATCACTCTCGTTTGAGTTAAGTTAGTTTTCCAATGTAGAAACTTCAAGTCCATATTATAGTAAACAAGCCTAATTATTCCTCTTATAAGTGCTAAATCTTTAACAATTATACTACAAGTGGATTAGTCCTAGTTTTAGAATCTTAGAGATTTTAAATTTTCTCGCAAAGTTAATTCGACCACATACCTACTTTAGTCTCAAGTCATAGATTATCCTTACCTTAAGTTCTTATTTATGTTGTTAGGTAGTTGTAAAAACTCTTCTACTTCTTTTAGGTCTAAAGGTAAATAGTTTGACCAAGTTCTTACTTAAAAAATTGAAAGCAAAGTTTCGCTCGTAGGTTGGACTCTATAAAATTGTAAATATAAGAGACTTCCTAAGAGATGCATGCATTACTATACTAGTTTCTAAGTAATAGGATGAAACGGAAGAACTACCACCAAGATTCCACTGAAGTCACAAGTAAATAAAAATTTAAAGCTTATACCAACGAGTCTTCAAAAAATGATTATGTCCAATGATCCATTCTTCTAAACACCCCCGAATTTTTTATGAACCTTGTTCTTAAGGTTCAAAAAAAGCTAGGCATACCAGACATAAAAAATGGTAGAAGTAGATGGATAATATATATAGGTTTTAGTACAATACTTCATGCATGGTTAGGAAAATAAGAAAAACAAAAATTAATCGATTACTAACAACAAAATTGTTCATGGGCTGCCTCCCAGTAATGCTTTTATTTAATATCATTAGCTCGATGAATTTACCTCCCCCTGGTCGGGGTCCAAATCAATGACTTCGATTGCCGATATAGAAAATCTTGCGAAGTCTCGCTTTTTGTCATGTAAGATCTTACTCCCATCCTAGAAGAGCTTCGTCCTCTTCCCTATCTAGATGCTAATGTACCATAACTGCACATCGATCTATGCTTCAGCTGTCGCTAAGAATGGTAATCCAACAAAAGGGTTTCACATTGGGAATTACATCCATTAACCACATAAAAGTCTGTAACGAACATGAAATCTCTTATACAAACAGATACATTCTCGGTCATCCCTCTTGGTTTCTCCATCACCCCGTATGGATGTATCCCATTGGTCTTAACATTACCTGTGATACATAATCTGTATAGTTTGAAGATTTTGGATGACATCATGTTGACTGTCGCACCCGTGTCACAAACCACCCTAGGAAACCTTTTGTTTCTGATCTTGTAGGGGAGTGTGATCATCTTAGGATGTTTATCAGATTGGGACATGTAATGTAATGGGTTAGGAGGTATAATTCTCTTCTCCTCACTGTCATCCATTATTACACATTTTGTCCCTCGTTCGGTAAGTTACAGGTTCTATAAAGGATTGCTACAGATATGCGCACCTCTCAATGGAGGCTTTTCTCCTGGGACTGTCTCTGGCTCGATCTCTCTTCCGGCCTCCTAGCTCCATGCATACACATCCATAAATATCCTATTTAGAACAATAGTAGAACAAGCAAAATAAGTTTTAGTTGAAGAATTTAAGATATATGGAATTTTAATGCAAATTACTATTCTTTTATGCTAAACGGGCATAAAGCCCTTGACTAAGTCAATGTTCGCTCTGCAAGTTCATATAAAGGGCATACCAAAAAGAACTGAGAATTGTCTGGACTTGTGTATCTCTGTCATGTCAATGATGTGAAAGTTTGCAGTTAATTATAAGCCCCCTATATGTAGAATTAGGTATTGTATTACTCCTTTTGAAAAGATTTTGTTGCCATAAATGTCATGAATTTGAGTCTTCATCTCGATCAAGTCGCCAATCCCTATAGAATTATGGAAAGCTTAGGATGTCACATTAATTGATGCTCCCAGATCAAGCATTACGTTTTTCAAATAGATTCCACCTATTATGCAAGGGATACCTACTACCCCCGAATCGACACATTTAAGCGGGATATGGTAGGACTTCCCTTGGGTTTAGGTTGGTCATCTAATTTTGTTTCTCCTAGGGTGATGGTTTGGCAGACCTTATTATTTAGAGTGGCGCTATCGTAAACAATAGTGTTCACTTGCGCCCCTGGCTGGTTAGTACCCATATTTGGATTGGGATAAGGTTGCGATGGCAATTTCCCATTTTCCTCAAATCTTCCCAATTATTGTGCAGTTTGGCCCACCTGGACTCCCAGGTTTCGAACCACAAAATTTGTGTCATTGAGAGCTTTCTTAGTGTTCACCTGAAAGTACTTGATGTTTCTAGAAAATTGGCTTTATTGAGCTGTTGGAGGTTTAATCATGTCCTTTAGTGAGGAATGAATAGACTCTAGTTCTAGCAACGATTTTCCTCAAGAGACAAAAGATTGGTAGTTCAAGTTTCAAGAACTATAACTAAAGTTAGGGTTATTCCTCGATGTTGATTGATTGTAGATATTTTTGAAAGGCGCTCGGGTTTGCCCTTGGAATCGATTACCTAAAACATTGACCTGCTGATGGTCCCCTAACAAATTAGGATATTCATTAGTTGCATGGTTTTGAGCAGAATCCACAAGCTTTAACATGCGTTTGCCATTATTCAGGAGACCTTCAACTAGGGAAGTTAACTGATCAATCTTTGTGATACTTAAGCTGGTAGTAGCTCCAACTGAAAGACTTCGCCGTACGTCAACACCAATATCCCCGTATAATCGTGACTATTGCTCTATGTCCTCATAGAGTTAATTCATTTGCACAAGGGTTTTGTCACGAACGTGACCATCACAAGCACTATCAATCATAGGCCTCTTTAAGGGGGACATGCTGACGTATAAGAATCAGACAATGGCCCTATTTGATTGACCAAACTCTGGGCAATTGGCAATTAGGAACTTATAATGGTCCTAATACTCACCAAAACACTAATCGGTCTTTATCTTTATATTGCATATCTCAAAGATGGGTTGGGCTACCTTATCCTTAGGGAATATTGGAATTCTTCTATCGTGTCGTGCCATGAGTTAATGCAGCCAAGGCTGAGTTAGAAGAGCCATTGCTTGGCCTTATCATTAAAGCAGAATGGGAAATCCATAAGCTTTACCACATTCTCTTCTACTCGAGGAGGTTTCATAAACTAGCAACTTGTCTAAAACTTCTTTAAGAATGCCATCGGGTCTTCACTTTCCATGCCACGAAAGGTGGTTAGAAAGTAAATAAAGCCAAACTTAAGCTCAAAAGATTTGTCGTTCGATAGAAAGTTTGTATAGGGGATGCTGAACAAGAAGATTTTATCGATCTTTATTGATGCGCCCCATGGTAATCTGGAGATCACCGCCAGCGTGGCGATCATCGTCAACCATAGTAGGTTGGGAAAAACTGGACTCTTTGTTTATAGCGTCCCTGGCCAACCTCCGATATGTTTAATCGATATCTGAATTGAAAAATATCACTGAACCAAGCGATTTAGATCGAATTATCCTACCATGCACAATTAGTAAACTTAAAGAATAAAACAAAAAAAAAAGAAAATAAAAGTTAAATTAAATTTGAAATTGAATCCCCGACACTGGCGCTAAAATTTGATCATGCATCGTACGTGCAAAATATAACCTGTAATAAGTTACCAAATCCTACCATAATGTAATAGAGGTAAGATGATTCAGTCAAACTGAGATTAACAAATAGAAAAGTAAATTTTGGGATTTTTTGAAAGATTTTTATTTAAAATTCTACTAAACAAGAATTAAATAAGTTGTAATCAGAGAATATATACATACCTAAGTCTAAGAATTAGAAATCTAGCCCTCTGTTGTTTCCATGTCTTGTATCGTTGACTTTAAATGATGGGTTTCAAAACAGTTTTCCATAGATACGCTATAGGTGTTGGGGTCACCAATACATTTGTAATGGCCCGTTTCATTAACACTGTTATTTATTTTGTAATTTCAGACATGGACGCCAGCTCAGATCCACGAGGACGTCGCGGGATATAGGTATATTAGTAAATTGTGTGTTTTATTATTTAATTGCGGTGCATTTTATGAAATTATTTTTTTATATATCGCATGTGTGTATGTTAATGGTTATATCGTGTGAGGTTGTGTGATGGGTAGTCGCCTCAAAGTGCGTGTTAACGGGGGTATCGAGAGGGGAAGTACAGGTACACTAGAAAAACTCGACAAACTCACGTAAATATGATTAATTAATTCAATTGAAATGGGTAATGTAACCAAAAGCTAATTAAATTGGAATTTAAAAAATAGGCTATGACGCGCCTCAAAATGCGTGTCGAGACGCGGGGCACCATATATCGGGTAGCCGAAGGTTAGCGGGACTATGAGTTGATTAATTATTTATGAATAAAACACTAACTGTATGGTTTGATAAGACTTAATATAATGTAAGATAATTGAGTAAAGAAAAGCCTATAGCTGTATTAAATAATGTGAACCATTGATGGACATCTAGATGATTTCAAATGAGTAAATCTAGGAGTATGTGGGCCATCGGAGTCATTCAAGTAGATGCCGCAGCATGTAAATGAGACCATAAGATAATCCTCGAGACACGTACGCACACTTGATCAAGACCAAAACTATATATAACAAGCGAGTGGGATTTTCATTTCCACTAACTCATTCACAGGCAAAGATCAGAGAAAACCAAAGATTTGGAAGTCATTCAAGATGGGAATTCAATGCCTTGGAGGACAAATCAAGTGATCCAACCTAGATAATCATCTTCCTCATCTCATACATTTTTCAATGAACCCATTTTTGTGTATTTTTGGTAAAATTCGAGTTGAAGGGTTAAATCCCTAGTTTTTTATGCAAACTTAATGAATTATGAGTTTAATGATAATTTCTATTAAGGATTTATCTATGGTTTTGCATGAATTGGGATTTTTGTTGAATTTGGGAAAAAACTAGTGAATGTTGGGATTTGAGGATTTTGACTTAATTGTTGATCTGAGGTGAGTCTAACTAATGTTTTGGAGTTACTTTGATATGGAGAGAATGTAAACCAGGTTAGGGTAGCTAATTAAGAGGGGAAGGGCAAAATTCTCGACTTGAGAATTTTGTCACGTAGGGCAATTGGCGCGCTAACTGGGTTGGTTAGCGCGATAATCGTTTTGGGTTTGCAACTGTTTTTCAAAATGAAGAATAGTAGCACGCTAATTTCACCTAGCACGCTAGGTAAACCTATTAGTGTGCTAATGACATAAAATATGAAATTAAGGGGTTGTTTTGGTGATTTACAACTTAACACCTAACGAAACACTTGAAAATAGTCTAAACCTATAAAATTGAACTTCAGGGATTTAGGAGACAATAGCTCAGTACCAGGGAGTTGTCAGGTCGAATACGGTTCGAGGAGGTTGGAGACCGGTTTGAGGTTTGTAAAACCCAATTGAAGAACTCTAAGTATTTGATTTTGTTTTAAATTTCATTACTATCATTTCCTTACTGATTTTACTATTCTATTCTGTTACTTGGACATGGGTTGAGGTTACTCCCATGGATTTCCAGGTTGTGTGCTCATGATGCACTGGACTGTAGCACGTGTGACCCGACCCTCAGTGAACGCTAACCTAAGCTTGTCCTTGGTTCAAGTGTCGGTGACTCAGCGGATTTGGCCAGCACCACGAGAGACCAAGTGTTTTGGCTAGTTAGGCATGACCACTAGTGGGAGCTTGGTGACACGAAGTACAGTCTAGTCCATTTGGAGCGGACACACACATTTGTTAGATTAGATGTTATCTATCCATTCGATAAGCCATTTACAGTTGTCTGTCTTTACATTCCGCATGTTTACTTGACAATACTTCTTGCATTTCCTTAATTTATTTACGCGAATGCTCAGAGGGGTTCCATGGGATTTTACTTACTAGACTTGTCATCTATGTTTTTGTAATGATTGAGTGCAGATCTTAGTACCGGTAGGGGAAAAGGGATCCTAGGCAACTACATCTGATTGCCCGCCGTCGAAGACCTACTAGTACGTGCTTATTTTGATATTTTGTATTATTTTTTGTATTGGGGGAATTGAGATGACACGGTACATGTATATATACCTTGTTTACGGTACCATCGCTTATATACAGAGTACTTTTCAGGTTTCCATAGTAGAATTTGCTCTTATGAATAATGTTTACCATGCTAAATTAATTATTCTAATTGTATCAATTAAGGCTTCCGTTGATTTATGTTAACTTGTAAGATAAAACCCACTAGTATGGTTAGGCATTAGAATAAATTGCAAATTATTGAACTTAATAAACGTTAAAATACTTAAAAAGAATAAGTTAAGAAAATACGGATAATCCTCTAACTAATTCGATAAACACATGTGGAAAAGAATTTCGAGTCAAGAGGTGGATGAGCAACTTTCGGACACGTGTAGTTGGGCCTACCGGGCAAGGAGTACAAGAAGACAGGTCACCCCGGCGAGGCAAGTCTGCCATAATTGGTATCAAAGTAGAGTTCTAGGAACTTGGGAATGTAAAAATAAAAGAAATAGCATAAAATTTAATAAATAAACTTTAGTTATGGAATTCAGAAGTTATTGCCTTAAAACTTTAGTTGGGAAGTGATGTGAGGCACGCAGAGATAGGGTTTATATACATGTTATATTTTCATTTTATATATATGTGATTTATGTATATACACCGAGGCTAATCCGAAACACACTTCTCAATGCCTATTATGGATGGACAGTCGATTACACCTCATGATACTGGTCAGGCTAGCAATCCAGCTATGGGTTCCCCGGTTATAACTAGTATGGAGGATCGACTCTCGGCTCAGGAAACTACTACGTTTGTTATGGGATCAGACCGCCGCAGTGATGACACTTGATACAGCGGTTGCCGCATAAAGAGAGCTAGTAGCAATTACTGTACATACGGGGACAACCGTCACCCAAATTGTTCCCTAGACACCCGTTGAGAGAGTAGCAGCGGAGACACAGACAGAGATGGCCACCGCAGTTGTTGATTGGAGACGCCGACTCTTATGCCTCTACCCATGACCACGGATCATATGACTGCTACTACCACTACCTCTACTACATCAGGATTTGTCTTGGCTCTAGAGGTGAATATATTAAGAGAGTTTTGAATTTTTAGCCAAGCTTCTTTTAAAGAGGTGGTGAACCTGAGGCTGCGGGGAAGTGGATTATGTCTCATCAGCATTTCCATAAGCTAATACGGAATGATGAGAGTGTTCAGGCACGGTTATTCGAGGCATGTTTGAGAGGCCCCACAACAGTATGCTGGACCACATATCAGGATACCCATCCAAAGCCGACGACATGGGCTGAGTTCAGAGAGTTGTTTTATGATCAGTACAAACCCATGGAGGTGAGATTCAGATTAAAATATGAGTTTCATATCTTGAAACAGGGTAACCAGACTTTTTTGCAATATATAGAGAGATTCTGGTAATTACTCCAGTTCTCAATGGATGTAGCTGGGATGGAACGTCTGCATATATACTATTTCACCAGAGAAATCGAGGATATGATTGCTTTGACAGTGGTATCATTTGGGGCACCCACCCTGCAGGACATATTTGATAGAGCTTTGGTGCGTGAGACCTACGTAATGTAGAGGGATGACATACATGTGACTGGGACTGTGGTACAGATAGGGTAGAGTTCTTGGCCAGACTAGAGGACGAAAAGATAGAGGGATCGCCTGGATTAAGGTCAGATGGATGAAAAACGTGACAAGGGCCGCATGGATGATCACTAGGGCAGTCAGTTCCAAAATGAGGAAAGACAGCCGATTCACGCCATCGCACCAGTACCAACATATCAGTGTAGGCCAACGCCTAAAATGTACCATCAGGGTTGAGATCAGGGGGACATGACATTGGTCAGAGAGATCGGGGCAGGGTCTAAGATCTAGAGATAGATAGGCTAAAGGTAAGCCACAAATGTCACAAGTATGGTCAGATGGGACATTTGAGGATAGACTGTAGGACACCACCATCAATGCATCTAGAGCTAGAGCAGGATAGAGAGAGAGCCCATGCAGTAGCGCAGCCGGATGACAGGGCGACCAGACAGCTCTTCGAGGGTACGTTATATATTTTTGGTAGCCTTATGCATTGTATGTTTCATTAAGGTAATAGTTTTTCGTTTATTGCTGGGTGTATTGTTGGAGAGTTAGGGTTAGTTACACAGACACTAGACACACACCTTGTTCTCAATATGGCCGCTGGGGACAAAATATACCATAACAAGATATGTAGAGACGTGATGATAGATGTTGAGGGACATCAGTTACCTGTAGATCTTTGAGTGTATGGTACCTAGAGTTTGACGCTCTTCTTGGAATGGATTGGTTGTCACCCTATCATGCATGGATAAATTGTTATCGTAAGAGGATTGAGTTTCATATTCTTCGGATATCGGAGTTCTCACTAGTTAGATCTGCGATCGACTTACTTATCACTAGAGGCCGATTAGCTACAGTGTAGCGATAGTTGAGTCAGAGGTTAGGACAGAGGTCAGGATTGAATACGTTCCTATAATTAGAGATTTTTTTGACGTATTTTCGGATGATCTACCAGGATTGCCACCACCACGAGCTATTGATTTAATCATTGAGTTGATAATAGGGACCTAGCCGATCGCCAGTAGAACTTATAAGATGTCACTATCGGAGCAGGAGGAGATGAGACGATAGCTAGATGAGTTGTTGGAGAAGGGTTTTATTCACCCTAGTATGTCACCTTGGGGACCTCTATTATTATTTGTAAAGAAGAAGGATGCTTTGATGAGGATGGGCATAGACTATAGGAAGCTGAATCAGGTGATAGTTAGGAACTGTTACCCACTTCCTGTCATTTGGACTGACTAACGACCCAACCGATTTTCATGGATTTGATGCATAAGGTCTAGAAACCGTATTTGGACAGATTTTTCATAGTCTTCATCGACGATATCTTGATCTACAATAGGACTCGTGAGGATCACGAGAGATACCTTAGGGCTGTTTTGACGATAATGAGAGAGCCCAAATTATACACTAAGTTTAGTAAGTGTGACTTATGGCTGAGTGCGGTGAGATTTTTAGGACATGTCATCAGTGATCAGGGTATTTTGATAGATTTAGAGAATATTCAGGCTATCATTAATTGGAAAACACCTGAGTTTGTATTCAGAGTTTTCTTAGACTGGCAGGATACTATTGGCGGTTCATGCAGGACTTTTCCTCGATTGTAGCGCCGATGATGAGACTAACCAAAAAGGATGTTAGATTTGATTGGTTAGAGGAGTGTGTGCTGGATTTCTATAAGTTAAAGGGGAGGTTAACTTTTGCACTAGTATTGACATTGCCAGAGCCGGATAAGATTTTGTAAAATTTATACGGATGCGTCAGCCATTGGTCTTGGATGTGTGTTCATGCATGAGTGTAGACCAATTGCATACCTTTCCAGACGATTGAGACCCCATGAGGGGAATTATCCAGTGCACAACTTGGAGCATGCAGAAGTCGTCTATGCACTGAAGGCCTAAAGGCACTATCTCTATGGAGAGAGGTTCATATTAATACAGATCACTAGAGTTTACGATATATCTTCACTCAAAGGGACCTGAATATCCGCCAATGGAGATGGCTTGAGCTGATGAAGGACTACGACTTCGCTATTGAGTATCACCCTAGAAAAGCGAACGTCCTAGCAGACGCATTGAGTAAGAGCGGGATTGATAGTCAGACTGTTTTGACACATATGACAGACGAGTATGGCTTGTTATAGGCAGCAGCAGTTATGTGCATGACAGAGGTGTCGACTACGACTGAGCAATACATTTGTTGTCAGATGAGAGTTCCAATCATATCGATTGAGCGAGTTGCTGGCTGTCAGAGGGCTGATGGGCTTTATGATGGTTTAGTGGTTGGGCTCCGGACTCGGAGTGCACTAATTAAGTAGAGACCATGGATCGGTAATTTAGACATCGAGGGAGATTGCGGATACCTACAGATCAGGAGATACGGGACGGGATTCTGGAGGATGCACACCGATCTCATTACGCATTTCATCCTGGATGTACCAAGATGTGTCATGATTTGAGGCGACTATTCTAGTGGCCAAGTTTGAAGGCTGACATAGGAGCATACGTTTGGAGTTGTCATATTTGCCAACAGGTGAAGGCTGAGCAAAGGAGACCCTGTGGACGGTTACAACCATTACCCATTCCATAGTGGAAATGTGAGTACATCACCATAGATTTCATTAGTGGACTACCGAAGACATCAAGGGGTCACGATGCAATTTGGGTTGTGATTGACAAACTGATGAAATCGACACATTTCATTTCGATTTCTAAGCGATGCACGTTCCCACAGCTAAACATATTGTTTGAGCGGGAGATTATTAGATTGCATGAGGTGCAGGTTTCTATTGTATTGAACAGAGATCCCAAATTGACTTTGAGGCTTTGAGAGGCTATGCATAAGTAGTTTAGCGGCAGGTTGCAGCTTAGTACGATTTATCATCCTAAGACTGACGGACAGTCAAAGCGACCGGTACAGATTATAGAGGATATGCTTAGGGCTTGTATATTGCAGTTTGGGTGTTCGTGGGAGGATTATTTGTCTTTGTGTGAGTTTGCATATAATAACAACTATCAGGTGAGTATTGGTATGCCACCATTTGAGGTGCTGTGTGGGAGCCCCAATAGATCACTTGCGTGTTGGGCTGAGCCGAAAGATACAATGACTGATAGGCCTGAGATAGTTGTTGATCACATAGAGAAGATCAGACATATCCATCAAAGTTTACGAGCAGCACATGATAAACAGAAGAAATACACTGATCGGTATTACGTGGGTCTGAGCTATGAGGAGGGTGACATGGTATACTCGAAGGTTGCCTTGGAAGGGTACGTAGAGGTTTGGTATTAAGGGGAAACTGGCGATGAGATTTATTGGACCATTTAGGATCATAGCGAGAGTAGGTAGTGTCGTTTATCACCTAAAGTTACCTGCTGAGTTAGCTGAGGTTCATCCCACATTTCATATTTCGATGTTGAGACTAGCTAGGTCAGGGCTAAGATCGATGATTGATTAGGGACAGATTGAGGTTCAGCCTGACGTGACTTACAAGGAAACACCGATAGAGATCGTTGACCGCAAAGTTCAAATTCTCAAGAACAGGGATCTCAAGTCGACGATGCGAGAACGATATTTGGGAGCTCAAGTCGACGATGCGAGAACGATACCCTCAGTTATTTCACGGTACGACATTAAGTTATATTAAATTTCAGGATGAAATTTTATTTAGTTGGGAAGAGTTGTAACGGCCTATTTCATTAATGCCATTATTTGATTCATAATTTCAGAGATGGACACCAGCTCAGATCTACGTGGACGCCACGGGTAGGTTAGGACACATGTCGATATAGGTACATTTGTAAATTGTGTGTTGTATTGTTTAATTGCGATGCATTTTATGAAATTATTTGTTAATACATCACATGGGTATATGTTGAATGGTTATATCGTGCGAGGTTTTATAACGGTTAGTCGCCTCGAAGTGCATGTCAACGCATGTATCGTGAGGCAAAGTACACGTACACTAGAAAAACTCAACAAATTCGCATAAATATGATTAAGTAATTCAATTGAAATGGGCAATGTAACCATAGGCTAATTAAATTGAAATTTAAATAATAGGTTATGGCATGCCTTGAAATGCATGTTGAGACGTGGGGCACGAGATATCGAGTAGCCATAGACTAGTAGGACCATGCATTAATTAATTATTTGTTAAGGCGTGGGGCACCAGATATCCAAATTTAAACATTAACCATATGGTTTGATAAGGCTTAATGTGATGTGAGTTAATTAAAGAAAGAAAAGCCTATAGTTGTATTAAATAATGTGGACCATTGATGGACATCTAGATGATTTCAAGAGTAAATCTAGGAGTGTATAGGCCATTGGAGTCATTCAACTAGATGGCACAACATGTAAATGAGACCACAAGATAATCCTCGAGATATGTATGTACACTTGATCAATACCAAAATTGTATATAACAAGTGCGTGGGATTTTCATTTCCACTAACTCAGTCACATGCAAAGATTAAAGAAAACCTGAGATTTGGAAGTCATTCAAATTGGGAATTCAACACCTTGGAGGACAAATCAAATGATCCAACCAATGTAATCATCTTCCTTATTTTATACATTTTTCAATGAACCCATTTTGATTGTTTTTGGTAAACTAGTATTGGACGGTCAGATCCCTATTTTTAATGAAAACTTAACGAATTATGGGTTTAATGATCATTTCTATTAAGGATTTATCATTGGTTTTGCATGAATTACGATTTGTGTTGAATTTGGGAAAAATTGGTGAATGTTGGGATTTGAGGATTTTGACTTAAATGTTTTTGAGGTGAGTCTAACTGATGTTTTGGACTAACTTTGATAGGGAGAGGATGTAAATTTGGTTAGGGTAGCTAATTGAGAAGGGAATGATAGAATTATCAACTTGAGAACTTTGTCACATAGGTCAATTAGCGTACTGACTGGGTTTGTTAGCGCGCTAATCATTCTTGGTTTCCAACTGTTTTTCAAAATGAAAAACATTAGCGCTACACAAATCCCCTACCGCACTAACTTCACCTAGCGCGCTAGGTGAACCCATTAGCGCGCTAATGACAAATAAAAAATGAATTTAAGGGGCTGTTTTGATGATTTACAATTAAACACTTAATGAAACACTTGAAAGTAGTCTAAACCTATAAAATTGAACTCCAGGGACTTAGGAGACCGTAGCTCGGTACCGAGGACCTTATTGGGTCGAATACGAGAGTCCTGGGAGGTCGCAGAGCAGATCGAGGTTCGTAAAACCTAATTGTAGAACTATGAGTATTTGATTCTATTTTAAATTTCATTCTTATCATTTCCTTACAGATTTTACTATTCTATTCGTTTACTTGGACGTGGGTTGAGGTTACTCCCCGGAATTTCCTGGTTGTGTGTTCATGATGCACAATACTGTAGCACGTGTGACCAATCCTTAGTGAACGTCAACCTACGCTTGCCCTTGGTGCACGTGTTGGTGACTCAGCGGATTTGGCCAGCACCGCAAAGGACCAAGTGTCGGGCCAGTTAGGCGTGACCACTAGTGGGAACTGTTGGGGCATGTGCCCTAGGTCAATCCATTAACTGTCTTTATGAATACTTTTATTTAATAAAATAGAGGATTTCGTTTGTTGTTTATTATAATTAATTTGCATGTTTACATTATAATAAGATCCATGGGTATTTACAGAAATATCCTAAATGTCCCTAGTGGATCATTATACTGGGAACTATAATGAATTAAGACTAGTGTGAGTCTTGATTGATGATCATATGATGATTATACGTATAGGGATACGAATTAAGATCACGAGTACTTGTTATGGAAGAAAGTCTTGGGACCGACCCGCTATGAGAACATCACATGGATTAAGTCATAGTTGTTTCTCATGATAGGTATATTTTTCGGTCCTCGACTTGAGATTACTAGAGACTTCAACATTAGGAACACAGTGATTTGACACAATCAAACGTTGTCCAGAACCTTAGGACGATTGTAAAGGTTGTGATTGGTTCTTGTGCGAGCAATGTGATGAAGTTGTGTAATCGAGATATAATTTGTCCCTCTCATATAAAGAGAGATATCCAAGTGGATCCCTCGATGTGTTAGGACTGTTAAAAGGCCTAGTCTAAGTGAATTGATATTGATCAATGTCACTTGGATGTTTTCAGTCTACCTAGAGATCGATACTAGTACGATTGAACATGTTGGATGACAATTCCATGCCTCATGTTTTATCAAAAGGATATCGTGTGACAAAAGGATGTTATATATACTATTGATTAGGTTGTATCGATTTGATATTCGTACAACTTAGGTAGTCATAATGTCTTGCTAGAGGCTGCTTATGACTTGTATACCAAAATGTGTTTTGGTACACTGCCAACGTTGTATGAGCCTATTGGGTCGCACACTAAGAATGGTTTTGCGAGATTTTAAGATGGTTCAGAAAAATGAATTTTATATGATAAAATTCATGACAGAAACGTCATTGTGGTGTATTACACTTATACTTCTTTAAGTAAGGGTATATGTGTAATTTACTTAACCGTCTATATACAAGGGTTGTATAAATAAACGCTTAAAGTTAGAACACATGGAAAAAAGATTAAGGGCCGAAACTCTATTTTCGTTTCAGAAAAGAATTAGGGTTTTCTGGTACGCTCTGGATCGTTTTGGAGAGAAACAAAAAAGGTTTGGTATTCTCTTGAAGCTAGCACTTTGAATCTTGGCCGTCGTTCGTGTATGGACTGCTGGTAGAGGCGTTCGTCGTTGGCAGCGCCTTAGAGATCAATCAACCTTCAAGAAAGGTATATTGCGACCGAGGTATGATTAAGTTTTCATGGTTTAAACATTTTTAATGGAATTAGATTCGGATCTGTTGGGGTTTTTGTCAAAATTGTTTTGTAATTTCCGCTGTGTATGAACCCCAAAACCCAACAAGTAGTATCAGGGACATCGAGTTCGATTCCATTAAATTCATTGCATGTTTTCTTCTGATATATACATGATATATGATTGAAAGCATGTTAATAGTTGATGTAGTTAGATGTGGGTCCGGGTTAATTAAAATGTTTTAATTGACTTAGTTTCGGATAAATTAAGGGGTTAATTTAGGATTATAAAATCAGCGAAAAATATGATTTTCTATAGCGAATTTTAATTTTCGGAATTGAAATTCGTCTCCTAAAAAAAAAAAGGGGCGCTGCCGCCTATACCCCGTCCGATTGATCGGTCAATGGGGACCCATTGTCTAACTAATCCTAGCGCACGGAAATTCTTTTATTAGTGAACAGTATAAAAATTTCCAAATTGTTTAGTGATTGAACAAATCAATAAAATATATGATATTTCATTATTTACATAAAATCACTAAAACTGAATAAAATCCCTCTATTAAATTTTAAGTCTCGAGCCATCCATTTTAAACACTTGTCAAGGCCTCGATCACACTAATATAGTTTCAGCCATAGCTGGGTGTATTGTGTTATCTTGGTAAGACAAGTTGGGTAAGAGTTACCTAAATGTTTAAAAAATGGTCCGACTTAATGAAGCTATCAAAATAGTTTTGAGCTTTAGGCACATGATGAGATAAAAAATATGCTAAGACATAAGATGTCCCATATCTCATAAAAGTATTTAAAATTACATAAGATGTAATTGGTAATTGTTACCTACCTAAATAATCTAGTTCGTGTTTCATGTCATAGTCATTTGTATAGAATTAGGTGAAATATGGATTTTAGTCCCCTAAATAAACAATATGTTTTAGGAGGGTTGTTAATTTAGTGGGAGTCTATTCCTCTATACTAAAATAAACTTTGCATAATCTTTATTGTAGATCAATGGCCTTTTCAAGTAATAATAATCCCCTGTCACTGTGATCCATCCTTGAGAAGGATAAGCTATCTGGGACTAACTTTCTTTACTGGTTCAGAAACTTGAGAATCGTTCTGAAGCGTGAACGCAAGTTGTATGTCCTGGATGCTCCAATCCCTGAGGATCCATTAGCCAATGCTACGAAAGCTGTGAAGGATGCGCATAATAAGCATCTCAACGATTCTACTGATGTTGCATGTATTATGCCGGCAACTATGGTTCCTGAACTTCAGAAGGACATGGAACTAATGGAAGGCTACGACATGGTATGTTTTGAAGGAAATGTTCCAATGCAAGCTAGGCGAGAAAGGTTCGAGACAGTCAAGAACCTACATTCTTGCAAGATGACTGAGGGTGCGTCAGTTAGTCCTCATGTTCTTAAGATGAAAGGCTATGTTGACCGGCTTGATAGACTCGATTTCCCATAAGCCAAGAGTTGGCTACGGATTTGATCCTGAATTCATTTGGGAGAGTTACTCACAATTTGTGATGAAGCTGCAATATGAATAATATGGAGAAATCAATTTCGAGTTGCATTTGATGCTCAAAACGCTGAACAAAATATCAAGAAACCCTCTAGTAATGTGTTGATGGTCCAAAAGGAAAGGGAATGAAGAAGAAAGGTAAAGGCAAGGCTAAAGTTGCCAAGGCTGCTGCTGCACCTGTCGCAAAGCCTGTGGAATAAGTCAAGCCCCACTGTTCCTCGCTTCAAAACACCCAAAAGAAAAGGAAGAAAATTGTCATTTCGCCATGCACTGGACATTGGTTGAAATTGCAAACTCTATCTGGAAGATCTAAAGAAGAAAAAGGGTAGTGCGACTACCACTACAGGTATTTATGTTATTGAAATTAATTTATCTACTAGTGATTCCTGGGTATTAGATCTTGGATGTGGATCTCACATTTGTATAAATGTGCGGGGACTCACCGAAGTAGAAAGTTGAAGAAAGGAGAAGTCATCCTCCGCGTAGGGAATGGAGCAAGAGTTGTTGCCCTGTCTGTTGGATCATATGACTTAGTCTTACCTAGTGGACTTATTTTAACTTTAAATAATTGTTATTTTGTGCCTCCCTTGAGCAGAAACATCATTTATGTTTCATGTTTGGATATGGATGATTTCGATTTTATTATTGCGAATAATAGATGTTCCGTTTCTCGTAAAGGCATATTTTGTGTAAATGCTGATTTGTGTGATGGTCTTTATATTCTAAGCATGAAAAGGTCCACTGATACTCCAGTCTTTAACATAAATACAAAGAGATTCAAGTGAAATGATTTGAATCAAACCTATATTTGGCATTGTTGTCTCGGGCACATAAAAGAGAAACGCATAACGAAGCTCCATAAAGATGGACTTCTAGATTCATTTGTTTTAGAAACATATGAAACGTGCGTATCTTGTTTACTAGGCAAAATGACTAAAAGTCCCTTTACTGGACATAGTGAAAGGGCAAGTGATTTATTGGGTCTAATACATACTGATGTATGCGGTCCTATAAACACAATGGCTAGAGGAGGTTATCGGTACTTCATTACATTTATCGATGATTTCAAAGAGATATGGCTATGTATATCTTATGAAACATAAAGTCTGAATCATTTGAGATGTTTCGAACGTTTCAAAATGAAGTGCAAAATCAACTTGGTAAAAATATCAAAACACTTCGATCAGATCGAGGTGGTGAATATTTGAGCCAAGAATTTGATGATCATCTTAGAAATTGTGGGATTGTCTCCCAATTGACTCCACCAGCAACTCCACAATGGAATGGAGTTTCTGAAAGGAGAAATCAAACCTTATTAGATATGGTTCGATCTATGATGAGTCATGCAGATCTTCCATTATCCTTTTGGGGTTATGCATTACAAACTGCAGCTTTCACTCTAAATCGAGTTCCTTCTAAAGCGGTTGATAAAACACCATATGAGATATGGTACGGTAAGAGACCTAGTTTGTCTTTCCTTAATATTTGGGGTTGTGAGGCTTACGTAAAGCAACAAGTCTCAGAAAAACTAGCACCTAAATCTGACAAGTGTTTATTTGTGGGGTATCCTAAGGAAACAAAAGGATATTACTTTTATAATCCCGCTGAGAACAAAGTGTTTGTTGCTAGGAATGGTGCCTTTATGGAAAAATAGTTTATTTCAAAAGACACTAGTGGGAGAGAAATAAGTCTTGAAGAAGTTCAAGAATCACAGATAAACACTAAACCGCTACTGGAAGTTCAACAACGTTCTTAACCAGTTGAACCTCCACAAATGACATAAGGCCCACGTAAATCTGGTAGGGTAAGACATGAGCTAGAGAGATTCAGATTTCTCATTACCGATAGTTGTGATGTGTTGCTTATGGATCAAAATGAGCCCACCACTTATCAAGAGGCTATGTCTGGACCAGACTCAGATAAATGGCTAAGTGCCATGAACTCTGAGATGCAATCCATGTATGATAACCAAGTTTGGAACTTGGTTGATTTACCTGAAGGTGGTAAGACCATTGGATGTAAATGGGTTTTCAAGAAGAAAACTGACATGGATGGCAAAGTGCATACTTTTAAAGCAAAACTTGTAGCAAAAGGTTTCAGGCAGACTCAAGGTGTTGATTATGATGAAACTTTTTCGCCAGTAGCCATGCTTAAATCCATAAGAATTTTAATTGCCATTGCTGCATATTATGATTATGAGATATGGCAAATGGATGTAAAAATAGCATTTCTTAATGGAAAGTTGCTTGAGGACGTGTATATGACACAACCTGAAGGTTTTGTACATCCTGAGAATTCTAGGAAGGTATGTAAGCTTCAAAAATCCATTTATGGATTAAAGCAAGCTTCTCGGAGTTGGAATCTTCGTTTTGATGAAGCAATCAAGGATTTTGGTTTTATTAAGAACGAAAATGAGCCTTGTGTATACAAGAAGGTCAGTGGGAGTGTAGTTATTTTTTACGGTATTTGTATGTTGATGATATATTACTCATTGGAAATGACATCCCAACATTGCGAGAATGTCAAGTCTTGGTTAGGGAAGTGTTTCTCAATGAAAGACTTAGGAGATGCGGCCTATATCCTAGGGATAAGGATTTATAGGGATAGATCTAAGAGGCTAATCTGGCCTAAGTCGAGTGCTTACATAGACAAGGTGCTGAATAGGTTCAGTTTGTAAGACTCTAAAAGAGGATTGTTGCCAATGTCTGATGGCATAAGTCTCAGCAAGATTCAATGTCCTAAGACAAATGATGAGCGAGACCGTATGAATAAGATTCCATATGCATCAGCTATTGGATTTATCATGTATGCCATGCTATGCACTCGACCTGATGTATCATATGCTTTGAGCACTACAAGCAGATATCAGTTAGATCCTGGTGAGAGTCACTAGATAGAAGTAAAGAACATTCTTAAATACTTAAAAAGGACTAAGGAAGTGTTCTTGGTCTATGGAGGTTTTGAAAATGATCTAGTTGTAAATGGTTACACAGATGCAAGTTTTCAAACTAATATAGATGATTTTAGATCGCAGTCTGGATATGTGTTTACTTTGAATGGGGGTGTAGTAAGCTGGAAAAGTTCGAAGCAAGAGAGTGTGGCGATTCTATAATGAAAGTTTGAGTATATTGCGCAGCGTCCGATGCAAAGAAAGGAGGCGTTTGGATCAATAAGTTCATTTTCGAACTAGGTATGGTTCCAAGTATTGCTAACCCTGTTTATTTGTATTGTGACAATAACGGGGCAATAGCACGAGGCCAAGGAACCTAGATCACACCACGATCCAAACATATACTCAGCGTTTTCATCTCATCGAGAAATTATTGAGAGGGGAGACGTGAAGATTTGCAGAGTACCTACTGAAAACAACGTTGCGGATCCATTGACAAAGCTCTTCCACAAGCAAAACATGATGGTCATGTTAGATCATTAGGCATTAGATGCATGTATGATTGGCCCTAGTGCAAGTGGGAGATGTTGGGGCATGTGCCCTAGGTCAATCCATTAACTGTCTTTATGAATACTTTTATTTAATAAAATAGAGGATTTCATTTGTTGTTTATTATAATTAATTTGCATGTTTACATTATAATAAGATCCATGGGTATTTACAGAAATATCATAAATGTCCCTAGTCGATCATTATACTGGGAACTATAATGAATTAAGACTAGTGTGAGTCTTGATTGATGATCATATGATGATTATACGTATAGGGATATGAATTAAGATCACGAGTACTTGTTAGGGAACAAAGTACTGGACCGACCCACTATGAGAACATCACATGGAATAAGTCATAGTTGTTTCTCATGATAGGTATATTTTTCAGTCCTCTGACTTGAGATTACTAGAGACTTCAACATTAGGAACACAGTGATTTGACACAATCAAACGTTGTCTTTAACCGGACGATTATAAAGGTTGTGATTGGTGACTATGTGAGCAATGTGATGTTGTGTAGTCGAGATAGAATTTATCCCTCTCAAATAAAGAGAGATATCCAGTGGATCCCTCGATGTGTTAGATTGTTAAAAGGCCTAGTCTAAGTGAATTGATATTGATCAATGTCACTTGGATGTTTTCAGTCTACCTAGAGATCGAGACTAGTACGATTGAACATGTTGGATGACAATTCCATGCCTCATGTTTTATCAAAAGGATATCGTGTGACAAAAGGATGTTATATATACTATTGATTAGGTTGTATCGATTTGATATTCATACAATTTGGGTAGTCATAATGTCTTGCTAGAGGCCGCTTATGACTTGTATACCAAAATGTGTTTTGGTACACTGCTAACATTGTATGAGCCTATTGGGTCGCACACTAAGAATAATTTTGCGAGATTTTAAGATGGTTCAGAAAAACGAATTTATATGATAAAATTCATGACAGAAACGTCCTTGTGGTGTATTACACTTATACTTCTTTAAGTAAGGTATATGTGTAATTTACTTAGCCGTCTATATACAAGGGTTGTATAAATAGACGCTTTAAGTGAGAACACATGGAAAAAAAATTAAGGGCCGAAACTCTATTTTCGTTTCAGAAACGAATTAGGGTTTTCTAGTACGCTCTGGATCGTTTTGGAGAGATACAAAAAGGTTTGGTATTCTCTCGAAGCTAGCACTTTGAATCTCGGCCGCCGTTCGTGTGTGGACTGCTGGTAGAGGGCGTTCGTCGTTGGCAGCGCCTTAGAGATCAATCAACCTTCAGAAAGGTATATTGCGACTGAGGTATGATTAAGTTTTCATGGTTTAAACATTTTTAATGGAATTAGATTCGGATCCTGTTGCCGTTTTTGTCAAAATTGTTTTGTAATTTCTGCTGCGTATGAACCCCAAAACCCAATAGGAAATTAGTGACCCAAAGTTTAGTCTAGTCCATCTGGAGCGAGCACACATATTTCTTAGGTTAGCTATTATCTATTCATGCGATGAGCCATTTACAATTGTCTGTCTTTACATTTTGCATGTTTACTTGACAGTACTTCTTGCATGTCCTTACTTTATTTACTTAAATGCTCAGAGAAGGGATTTTACTTACTGGACTCATTATCTGTCTTTTTGTGATGATTGAGTGCAGATTCTAGTACTAGTAGGGGCAAGGGGATTCTTGGTGACTACATATGATTGCTCGCTGTTGAGGACCAACTAGTACGTGTTTATTTTGATATTTTGTATTATTTTGGGTATTGGTGGACTTGAGATGACAAGGTATATGTATATACCTTGTTTATGGTACTGTCGCTTATATACAGAGTACTATTCCGGGTTTTCCATAGTAGGATTTGCTCTTATGAATAATATTTTCCATGTTAAATTTCTTATTCTAATTGTATCAATTAAGGCTTCCGCTGATTTTTGTTAACTTGTATGATACAACCCACTAGTCTAGTTAGGCATTAGAATAAATTGCAAATTATTGAACTTAATAAAACTTTAAACACTTAAAGAGAATAAGTTAATAAAATACGGATAATCCACTAACGAATTTGATAAAGCACACATGGACACGAATTTCAAGAAAAGAGGTGGATGGGCAGGCGTCGAACACGTGTAGTTGGGCCTACGGGGCAAGGAGTACACGGAGACACGTCACCACGAGGTAGTGGGGCCGCCACACTTTAGTCCCCCTTTTCTTGATGGATAGGGCAATTACTCTTTAAATACTTATATTACTCTACCGTACAACCTTGGGCAAGCGTTCTAAAGACTAAGCACGTCAGCAACATGAACGGATTTGTGAGAACACCTACCCTAAGACAACCTAAGGCAACCGCTCTCATGATTTAGCCTAGTTCTCGGTGTTACTTACCTAGAACAACAAGTGTGTCATGTTTCTTGTTATAGTTAATTTCCACTTCTCAATCCGGTTTGTTTCACGAACTCAACCTGATTGATAGCATGTCAATGGTTTACGCTTAGAGATTTGGAATGAATTTAAGAACTCTAAATTACCATTGAGACATCGTTAAAAACAACAACACAAAGATAAAAAGCTAAAATAAGACCCTATTATTATAGAAAATCTCAATAACACAAAGAAGATAAACCTACTACTGTCTAGAGAGCTTCAAAAGATCAACAAAAAACCACTTTTACTTACCCTTTTGGTACATTCACTTAAATTCGTATGCCTTTTGGCTTACGTAATGCACATGTTATATTCTAAAAATGTATGATTAGTATTTTCGCAAACTGTATTGAACATTTTTTTGAAGTTTTCACAGATGACTTTACCGTATATGGTGATTCTTTCGATGAGTGCTTACTTCACTTAACTAAAGTACTTAAAAGATGTGTTGAGAAAAACCTAGAATTGAACTATGAAAAATGTCATTTATGGTATATCAGGGACTTTTATTAGGACACATAGTGTCAACAAAACGAATAGAGGTAGACCCCGCAAAAATCAAAATTATAAAAACATTACTTTACCCCACTACTTTGAGAGTGGTAAGATCTTTCCTTGACCATGCAGGATTATGCAGATGTTTTGTGAAATATTTTTACAAAATAACACAACCCTTATCTAAACACTTGCAAAAAAACGTTATGTTTGAGTTCACACCTAAACGCAAGATAGCTTTTAATAAACTAAAAGACGCCTTGATTACTACACCCGAGATAAAGTCATAAGATTTGTCACGACCTTTTGAAATAATGTATGATACAAGCAACTATGTTGTAGGAGCTGTTTTTGGTCAAAAGTTAAGAAAGGATTCTCATGTCATATACTACGCATTAAGAACTTTAGAATCCTGCCCAACTAAACTA
Source organism: Stephania cephalantha (assembly GCA_039657325.1). Classification (NCBI taxonomy): domain Eukaryota; kingdom Viridiplantae; phylum Streptophyta; class Magnoliopsida; order Ranunculales; family Menispermaceae; genus Stephania; species Stephania cephalantha. Next base: position 30,394,732 of record CM077570.1, on the reverse strand, counting down.
TACTACTACAAAAAATGAACTCCTAACAGCTGTGTTCGCATTAGAAAATTTTAGACCATATTTACTAGGAACAAAAATAAAAGTTTACTCAGATAATTCTGCATTAAGATATTTGATGGTAAAGAAAGATGTTAAAACAAGATTAATAAGATGAATCTTATTGTTACAGGAATTCGATCTCAAAATAGAAGACACGAAAGGTGGGGAAAACTTAGTAGCATACTATCTAAGTAGACTAGAAAATGGTGAACTCCCAATACCATTGAAAGATGAATTGCTAAATGAACAATTATATAAGGGTGTTATTGCTAGCTTATGGTATGCCAATATATTAAACTATCTTACTACTAATACGCTATCAGCTCATTTAATAAGAGCCCAAAAGATTAAGATTAAACACGATTCTAAACATCATTTATAGGATGATCCTTACTTATGAAATTTTTTTTCTAACCAAACCATTCGAAGATGGATTCCACAAACGAAAATACCATCTGTCATGGCTCATTTCCATACTTATGCTTGTGGAGGGCATTTCAGTCTATGTCGTACAACCCGTAAAATATTAGAACCAGGATTTTTTTTTGCCTAATTTATTGCATGATTATTATATTTACCTAAAAGGTTGTCCAAATTGTCAAATAACTGGAAACTTAGGGCACAAGAACTAAATGCCTTTGTGTTCTATTATGTTTTGCGCAGTATTTGATGTTTGGAGAATAGATTTTATGGGACCCTTTCCATAATGTAATGGAAATATTTATATTTTAGTAATCTTAGACCATGTGTCTAAGTGGGTAGAAGCTATAGCCACCAAATCAAATGATTCTAAAGTAGCAATTAATCTACTAAAATCAAGGATATGTATTGTTTTGGAGCACATAGAACATTGATTAGCGAAAGAGGTTCACACTTTTGCAATAGAATAGTCGCTACCCTTCTTCATAAATATAATGTTAACCATAGGACATCTACAACATTTCACCCACAAACAAGTGGCCATGTCGTAACCTCAAATAGAGAAATTAAATCAATTTTAGAAAAGAAAGTATGTCCTACACATAGAGATTGGAGTCTTTGTTTGGAAAGATGAATTATGGGCATATAAAACTGTTATTAAGACACCCATATGTATGACACCTTAAAGACTAGTTTTCAGTAAATCATCTCATTTAATGGTAGAGTTGGAACATAAGGCATACTGAGCCATCAAAACATGTAATATGAATTATGATAATGCAAGAAAACAACATAAACTTACTATCCAAGAGTTTGAAGATTTGAGAAATGACGCATATGAAAATGCTTCAATTTTTAGAAATAAAACTAATGCACTTCATGACGATAAATTAAATATTAAGAATCTTGAAGTAGGACAAAATGTTTTACTCTTTTGTTCATGTCTTAAATTGTTTTCTTGAAAACTTTTTTCAAGATGGACATGACCTTTTATAGTCACCCATGTATTTCCCCATGGTGCTGTTGAGATAGAAAGTAGAAAATAGGGAAAATCTTTAAAGTTAATAGTCATAGACTAAAACCTTATCATGAAAATTTTGTTTCATAGGATATGGAGATCATTAACTTTAACCCAGGGGACAACTCACTAGATGAATTGAACACCATAGAGGAGCATATCGTAACCATTAATTCCAAAAAAACAATCAAACTATTGATGGTTAAATTACCAAGAAGGAAGAAGAATAAGAAATCACAAAAAGAGAAACAACCCGCCAGAGACCTATACGAGTGCGACAAGGTCGACTCATATTATGAAGACTTTTGTGAGAATGTCAATCCTGTAAAAATCTTGGTAGAGGATCTAAGGCAAACCTACCTAAACTTACAAATCAGTGAGATGTCCTTCCACAGAGTTGAACTCCATACGTGAGCTGATATGAATCTTATACTTGAACATTAGTTTCTTTTAACAAAATCGAGGATTCATTGCAAAACTCCTATCACGGTGTCAAAGCCAAATAGAACTTATATAGTCGTATTAGTAATATCAAAGAATTTGCATGTACAAGTGGGTAGGCTCACCATCATTACAAATTTCTTAGTCATGCCAATAGCTACCCCAAATGATCAGATATGATTAGGTAAACCGTTCTTATCAAATGTCTAAGCTATCATCGACGTACGTGAGCGCATAGTTACTTTAAGGACAGATGATGATGAAGTATCATTCAAAAACGGGAAAGGACTTTTCGATGATATGGAAGTAGGGCAATTTAATTTCAGTGATGAGATCATCGATGATAGACGTTTTTCATACCCTAGTGAAGACATTCTCGATGAGGAACCATTTGAAACGAAAATTGATTCCTCTATCAATCGATCAAAAATCTATAAACAACAATGCTCTACGGGAGGTAGCCCATATTTGTTATTTTTTTGAGTTACTTAATTTTTAGTAGGACACCTAGCTTTAGCATAGTTTGTCTTTTATTCTATCTCATTTTGACTCTCTTTTGGAATTACTTTCAAAAGTCATTTTTTTGAGTTACTTAATTTGTTCTCAAATTCTTGATTCTCGTAATTTTCAAATAAGTTTTATGAAAAATCTACTTTTTAATCATAATCATTTTATAGTTTCTCGATAGCAATTTGGTTTTCAACAAATTACTCGCTTTAAGTTTTTTTTCTATCAAATATAGTATTTTGCTTTATTGATTCATAGTAGTGATTTGATCAGTATGAATAGATGAGGTAGTGGAAAAGGGAGGAGTAGTGGACAAGAGAGAAGAAAAGGGATTATGGTAGAAAAACCAAAAAGAACACCTACTCCACCTAGTTTTGATGAGGATTCTGACCAACTAGACCCAAACTCACACATCACCGTTGATTCCATGAGATTCGTTAGTCCTAAAGCGCAAATAGATAGTTTCAAGATATGGAAAGAGTTATCATACCCGAAAAAAGACTTCAAATCCAAAATGGGAATAAATATGAAGATTAAATCATGAGCATCATACGGGAAAGAGAATAGGAACACCTTCTTAGGGATTACGAAGGTAGACTAGAGAAAGGATGCTCAGAGTTAGTTCGCCAATTCTACTCGTACAGATAGGTGAGTGAAAATCATAAGGAAGTGATAGTTCAAGGAAGGAGGATTGATATTTCACCCACGACTCTGAATATACACTATCAACTTCCTGACGCAAGAGTTAGAAGGGATTCTTACTATCCCAACATACATTACATCCCTTAGGAAGTTTACCCATCTAGACAAATCCTATATGCCTTAGAAGTAATTCCCAGACTGGGGATTTTCTCTCGATACATATAGTTATCTGAAGTTCAACGAAACAACCAGTTTTAGGAGAACCACCAAGTGTTGGAGCTACATCAAAGACGCGTGCCTATACCCCACTAAGCAACATTCCAAAGTGAAGAACAATAGAGGCACTCTACTCTATCACGTTGATATGAAGACTGGGTATATCGATGTTAGATATGTAATTTATGAAGCAATGAAACAGGCAATGATGACTATGAAGCATGTCGGCCTGCCATTCCAAATTTTAATCACTCAGCTATGTATAAAGGCTAAGGTTGGTTCCTTTGAGATTGAATTTGATGTCCTAACTTAGAGGATGATCATAGACGATGTAATTAGGAGGATGAGAGCAGTCAATGGATAAAATGATTTGAAAGAAGAGAGGGAGAGCAATGAGATAAGAAGGTCCAAAACTGAAGACCGGACTATTAGTCAAAGACTCCACCTAAGCACATAAGAAAAAGCCAGGCAAACAACAAGTTTGATGGTTGAATTACATGTTCTGATGCTAGAGAGCAGTTCTATATCTACAAAAAGAGCTAAAAGGAAAGGATTTTTCAAATCCTTATTTTTAGCCCTTTGGCGCAATGAGAAGCAAATCTTAAGGAAGAACGAGATATTAGAAGCAAATGAAAGAACTCTGACACGCCACCATTCCATGTCAGAGAGGAGGATGGAACGTTTACCAGATCCTAAGAGGATAATAGATGTTCATTTGATGCAGTCGAGATTTCCATCGAGGTTTTATAACCCCGCTAATAACTAAATGTCGCAACATACTGCAGTGAGGAATGACGACAAAGCTGAGTAGAGCGATGAGTAATTTACTTCTACACATAGTACATTGTAAATTTCATTTCAAGTATTTGCTTGTATGTGCGAAACGTGAACTCTGTTTGAACCTTAATGAGTAATGAATGCTTTACTCCATCATGTATCTCTTTTGTATATCATATTTATTGTTTAATTTTGAAAAAAAATTATATTTCATATTCAATTCTTTTATGCTTCGCGAGGTATATTTGTTTCCTTTTGAAAAACTCGACTTTATTTTTATACCTTAAGGACCAGGTTTGGAATGAGTTAGGGGGTATGTAGGTGAAGTAAACTATAAAGAAGCTAATTATGGAAGACTCAAGAGGTAGAACTTATTTGATTGATATTTTTAAAAAAAATTTCCACAATTCAAGTAATATTTCTTCGTTTTCATTTATTGTAGTTAGAAATGTAAATTGAATATAATATGGATTTAAATAGAAGTGATATAATATTATTACCCATGAAAATAAAAATTTTATAATGGAAAGGAATTGTTATACCCCATGTGACTTAACGTGAGTTGTATATATACTAGAGGATTTTAAAGGGGATTGATTGCTTTATGTTGGACGAAATAATGGGTAGATGATCAAAACGATAGTGAAATATAAACAAGACATATTTCTAAGAATCTTATTATACAAAAGTTATTGCTCAATTTTTTATATATCTATATATATTGAAAGATTTTATGCGACAATTGAAGAGAAAAATAGGAAATAGCCAATAAACTTTACCTAGTTGGAACGAATATTTACTTGACTATGGTGAAAGTGAGAAGAGCTAACAAGAGTTCTTAAAGGAAAATATAGAGAGGCCTACAAATTTCAAAGGAAAAGGAGCAAGGAATCAAGTGGTGGGAAAAATGTGAGAAAGAACTCCTATATAAAAAGAATAACGGTATCAAAGGAAATGGAGCACAGAACCATAGGAAACAATATGAAGAAAAAAAATATATTCATAAGAAGATAAAAAGAGCGATATATAGAAAAACTAAAGGATGTTTATGAAAAACTCTCTAAATAAACGATTTAACTTGAGTGTTTATAGCTAAGTTGAGTGAAGTATCTCTTTTTCCAACATTTAAACAAATGGATATGAGATGATGATTATTGGTGAATAAGATTTCATATCGACTTTGATTGTTGTGGTATTTTAAATATTGTTTGAAATGAGATGATTTAGTGATTTTTGTATCTTGAAATTCTATATTAGTCATCGTAAGCTTGATGTTTCTCAATGGAGATTGAGAAAACCTATGTAATAGCGCAACCTTGGTGATTAGTTAATTTTGAATTATGAAGTTTGTTGCATAACTAAAGGTTGAGTTGTCATATAAAGGGTATTATTCTGTAGTTCTTTATATTCTATCATGACTCTTATTTTTATAAAGGTAATATGTTTTAATTAAAGATCATTTATGTTTAAGAATAGCAGTGTATAATTATAAAATCAAAATGAGGGAAGAAAAGAGAATTCGATTGAGAGTGCTCCTTTGCTCGGGACGACAAAGTGCTGAGTTTAGGGGTATTTGACAAGTAAATAATTAGATATGTTTTTTAGTACATTTTAGGATGATTTTAAATGTAAAAGATTATATTACACGAGGTTTTCTCTTGTTTTTTATATTTCATGTTATGATTAGAATATTTGAAGAAATGAAGGAAAAAGGGAACAAAATGAAGGAATTGACCGAGTGAAAAGAATGCACAAAGACTCAACAAGGAATTAAGGAAAAAATTGAATTATATACCTAGCGATTCCTAACTATTCCTACAACACCCAAAATCGCTAATATATCAGTGTAAACAGGGACTGTTGATTTATGGTTTTTCCAAGCAATTCCCTTAACACAAGAATCGCTTGGAATCATTGGCTACGAATTTGTGGATTTTAGATTACAACAAGGATTTTGAGTCAATTTAGGATATGTATTACCTAATATATTAAAAATATAAGCCCTAAAATACGAAACTAAGAGCCTTTTGATAGTTTTACACTTTTTGCTTTAGTTTAGAGGCCATTCTTTATTGTTTAGCTTTTGAAGAATATTGAAGATTCGAGTTATTATTAAGGTATTTTTAATTATGTCATTAAATTATAATGTTATGGTGTTATTTATTATCATGAGTGAGTAGTTTGTTAATCTAAACAAAACTCTAAACATGAACTAGATCCATATTGCAATGTAGTCATGATGAGATGAATGTGTACTTAATTCTTTAAACCAATCGTATTATTTGATTCACTATTTTTATAGATTGTTATTTACGAATTGCAATCATGGATTTACGTGTTATGCGCATAGTGGCCAATATGTATTTGATGTTTTGTTAATGTTTCGAAACCAAAGGAGCTGAAGAGATTGATGAATCAGTGATTACATAATAAACATACATGAAAACTGAACAAGAATTGATATCGCAGTAAGACTTGAAAGTCTTCCTCTGCGTAGGCTCAGCCTAAATAATCAATTAATCAAATTGATAATATGTACAACCACTATAATGATTTCTCCTTCTCACAAAACTTAAGTAATGAATGATGATCCACGCAATGGTGATCTTGAGTATTTATAGACCCAGTCTATATAACCAATTTAGGAATTCAGTCTTAGATAATATACAACTTGGAAAACTTCCTCGATCTCTATTTGTAAATCTTATTGGAATAATCCAATGTTCAACAACTAAGTCTTCTATTCATTCAAGAATCTTGACTCGTCATTTTCATAAAGTTCTTCAGTCTTTTATGCACCTTTCTCTCAGATTTGTTGTTGTAATCTATCTCGAAGTTCTCTGCTTGCAGTATTTAACTTTTTCACTATTGTAGACTAATACTGACAGTTGCTTTGTTTCAATATCAGACTCGTAAGCAATTCCTGCTTCGACTTCAGATTTTTTTTCTTCGACTCTAACATTGATACTATAATATTCATGGGAATTTGCATTGTAGTCTATCTCTGAGTTGTATCTACACTCGAACATCTTGCTTAGTTAAGCTTCAATCTACATTGCAACATTTACCTAACTAACTTAAATCTTGTTTTGACAATATACTACCAACAAGGATAGACCAACCCAAACATAGTTAACTAGGGCCTAACAATCACCGCTTTCGGCATAAATTGGTCAAAAGCAGTAACTACCAAGATAACCAAATTTTTGAGGAACTTCATAAAATGTATTGTTACTAATGGATTAAATTAACAACACACATAAATAAAACCCCATAAAGATTATAATCACCAACCAATAGGTACAATTATAAAATGCAGTTTTAAAAACATAAAGTTCATGAACTTAAAATTACAAAACACCAGAAAACAACTTAACCTTTTTTTGCTCACTCCCCCTTTTTTGACTAAACATCGTAAAAAGAATTACAGTTGAGTTCTAACCAGCCACCTTAATCGGCAAAGTTAGGCATTAGTAATGTCTAGCTCTTCTTGCATTGGTCGCATCTATGTAGCAACATCTTCTCTGTAGACACTTAGATAGGCAATGCAATCTAAGAAGTAATCGAACAATGGCGGGTGTGGTCTCATCACCACCAAAGAACTTAGTTGTTGTAGAGGTTCATCCTAAGTTGAAGCAGAGTGGACTTCAACAACTTTTGACCATGTCATAGCAGTTGCAGTAGAAGTACAAGGGGCAGGTTTAGCAGCAGTATCATCAACCAGAGTTGTTGGCTCGGCTGAAATAGTAGGAATGGCTTAATTGACTTCAAAATCCTCATGCTCAAGGTAAGTAGGAGGGATTGACATACTTGGCTTTGGTTGCCAAGCTTCATTCACTGGAAACTCCACAGTATGTCCCGTAATTGCAGTAACCAAAGGTAGTGGAATTCCCTCAAGGTTAACAACAGTAAAGTCTTCCACATGAGGAATATATGATGTTGCTAGAGAATCAACCTTTGCAATAACATAATCACAATGGTCCTCACTTGTTGGTACATCATCTTCACCATCAGTTCCATAATTCATTCTAAGGGACTCAAGTGTACTTGTCCCAGTAGTGGTAACAGGAGGAATAACACTTAGATCAAAGTGTAAATTAGTGAAAGTACCACGATTATGTCCAATTTCTTGAAACTCAGCAAGTGAGGTGACTTCTTCTGGAATATTAGGAAGTGGAGTAGATGAACTCGCACCTAGTGGTGAAACAGGTAGCAACCCAGTCTATCCTACAACAACAAAAAAATTATCTTCCCTTCTTGCAATTTCCTCTCTTAAAGATTGCCCATCTATAGGACAAGTGTCTTCATTTTTAGAAACCTCAAATATTCTTCATATGTATTAGCTTAGAGCATCAGTAGTAGCGTGGACAGTAGTGGGAGTTAGAGCGAACCATGGAGTCATTGATCTCCTTTCGAACATTGAACTTCTTTTGTAGGCATGAAAAGTTGATATTAATAATTCTGTTGTTAAAATTCATTTGATGATTCAGTCTAATCTCCTCTACCACCTTTTCCAACTTGTCATTGTTCTACTCAATGATAGAGTATCTTCAAAACAATAATGTTAGGAAACATGGTAGATATAGCGCGTTTTGTTTCTTCCCTGAGCGAACCATGGAGTCATTGATCTCCTTTCGAACATTGAACTTCTTCCCCAAGGCAAAATTATATAGTAGTAGAATTAACTCCTTGAATACATGTGTCTAGTGAGAACTGGCCACTACACTTGTAGTTAAGAACTTCCACAACATGTAGGCCTTGCATGTTAGCTTGGTGGCAGGAAGCTTTAAAGTGTGAGGGCCATGTTGTAAGAACCCCTCCAGTCAGCAAAAAGACAACATCATCAAGTTTGAGCATCAAACCTAACTTGTCAGCAGATGTCTCCAATCCAGAAAGCCCTAGCATACACTACATTGAAGCATAACTAAATGGAATGTAGTACCCTTGAAAAAATACCTTGTCCGCAGTAGCATCCCCAAAATTATCAAGAAGATTGCTGTAGAATTCCATGATAATGGAGTTATTGTAGAAGCATTCATGATTCACCAGACCATAGATACCAGTATGTACCAACAACCTACCCAGGCCAATTTCGTGAAAATGTGACACATAGATCAATTCATTAAACTAGTAATTTCTTTTCACCATATCTTTGAATTTCTTTGCACATTGTAGCGATTGAAAATGACCAATTACAGTGGAGTAGGTACAAAAAAATACTATGAAATGAACATGATCTTTGAATGGTCAAAGGCCTTACTTATAGCCTTAGCTTCATCAAGAATCCTCTCTAAAGAGTAAAAGGAAACATTGTCATCGTCATCAACCTTCTTCTTTCCTTTGGCAACATTCTGGCTTTCTTGGAAGAGCCAATTTGCCCAACTAATTATCATCGTCGGACAACTCGTGATTTTAACCCTGTATTCTCTATTGCAATTTGATGATCTGACGGTGTATCGAAGTAGAGTTTATTAGATGGAGCATGATAATAGATGCCCTTTGTCCCTACTGTTAGAAGATCAGTCATTGCAGTAGAGTCATCGTGTGAGGTTGAAAAAAGATGATTAAGACATTCTTGCAGTAACAGTCTTTAAGCATTTGTTGCATCTATATTAACTGTGTACAATAATTGCTAGCCGCAATATATTCAGCTTCAGCAGTATAGAGTGAAATGTAGTTCTATTTCTTGCTATTCCAAGTAATAAGATTAGCATGTAGTAACATTCACCTTTAGTACTCTTTCGATCATCAGTATTTCTAGCCTAATTAGCATCACTATACCCGATTGAGTCACTGACAGCTCCCTTAGTAAATAGTATACCAAAGTCACTTTTTCCTTTCTCATAACGTAGAATCTTTTTTATAGCAACTAGATGAGACTCTTTTGGACATGCCTAATAGCGAGCACAAACACCAACACTAAAATCAATATCTAGTCTACTTGTAGTAAAATATAATAACAATCCCTATGTATCTTCTCACAGGAGCTTAAAAGTGTTCGAATAGACTTAGCAGTGTCCAATCCGAAACGCTTAACAAGAGATTTATCGTATTATTCAGAGATATAAATATATTGTCTTGAGACTGTGTAATCTGCAGATCCAAGAAGTAAATAAGATCTCTAACCATGTTCATCTCAAATTATTTCTTCATCAAATCAACAAACTCCGAAGCTAGCTTTGTAGATGTTGCCCCAAAAATAATATCATCGACATAAATATGTGCAACCACAAACTGTTTATTCTGCTTTTTAAGAAAAAAAGTCTTATCAGTAGACCGTTTATCGTAACATTTATGTTGTAAATAGGTAGTTATCATTTCATACCATGCCTGTGGTGTTTGCTTCAGTCCATAAAGTGCCTTTTTCAAATGATAGACATCATTAGGTTTCTCCTAAACCTCAAATCCTTTAGGTTGTACAACATAGACTTCTTCTTGCAAATACTTATTGAGGAAAGCACTATTAACATCTATTTGTTATAACTTTCCACTTATTACAAGCAATGGCTAACAGTAGGCGAATAGATTTCAATCAGGCAATTGGAATAAACGTCTCATCAAAATAATTACCTTCAACCTGTGTGTATCTTTTGCAACAAATCTAGCTTTGTTGTGAACAAGAACACCATTCTCATCTATTTTGCTGCAAAATATCCATTTAGTAACAATGATATTAACATTAGTAGGTCGTTGAACAAGCTCTCAACACCTTGTCTAACAAACTCATTGAATTCCTCTTGCATAGCTTTCACCCAATTTTCATCCACTAAAGCCTCTTTGAAATTTTTAGGCTCGATCTGAGATGTAAAACAAGTAAAACTAACCATATTATTGTAATCAACAGAGGAATATCTCTAGTTTGCACCCGATCATTAACTGAGCCAAGAATTTTCTCAATTGGATGATCTTTCAGTATCCTTAATTATAGAGAACTAGATATAGAAGTAGAACCAGGTTTTATAGTAGTATGTGATTTTGAATCATCATTATCATTATCATCTTCATGATTAGATGAAGTAGTGATATCTGAATTAGATGCTTTAGCAGTAAACCGAGTAATAGGTGTTGAGCTAATTAGTGTTGGCACCTCATCATCATCATCTTTTTGGAAAGACTTTTGTTCTGCTCTTGCACAGTCATCAACCATAACCTTCATAGATTCCATCACAGTCATAGTTTACTTATTGTAGACTCTATAAGCTTTACTATTCTCTTACAATATCAAGAGAGAAAAATTTCTGAAGTTGCTTGAAATTAAGATGACCAAGTCTTCTACGCTAAAGCTACGTGTTAGTTAGAGATATAGAGTTGCATATAACTTGCAGCTTGTGAGGCGATAAAGAATATTGAAGCAGCATATAACAATTGTTTAATGTCTGGATCCCATACATGATGCATTATCATTCTTCATTGATTACCTGACTGTGATCTTTAGTGAAGTTGACAAACAATTCTTGATCATACAGCAGACTAATACTGATCAGATTAGACTTCAACCCATCAACATGCAAAACTCCTTTAAGATTCGGTAGGCCCACTACATTAAAAGTTCCTTTGCCAAAAACCTTGCCTTTCTTTTTGTCACAAAAGTTAACAACACCTTCTTTAAATGATTCATGTTTTTTAAGAAAGCTTTTGTTACCGGTCATGTGTCTGGAACAGCCACTATCCAAATACTATAACTCAATCATAATTGTTGAGAGTTGCAAATGTAATGTCATTGCCTTATGAGATATAACTCTCAAAATCTTCTCAGATGTTTTCTTTTTTTAAAGTGTACTCATATCTTAAAAAGTCTGATAGCAACGTGGTCAAATATGACCAACAATCCTTTACTAATGACATGTAACAGGAGGTCAATTATAAGCAACAACAGTCACCTTTTTCTTTGTGCTTGTAGCAACCTTTTGCAATAGAATCCTCTTTATTTTTATTGTACCAACCTAAGTCTTACTTGATAGACCCTAATTAATTACAGTTCCTTTGAAAAACATATTAGGAGCATTAGCAAATCCCTTAGTATAGCAAAGCCCATGCTTAACTTATGAAGATTGACCAGTTTGTAGCACTTTGTTTCATTTCTGAGAACCAGTATAGAACTTTGTAGTAACAGCCTCATAATCAGAAAAAGCTTTCTTTAATATAGAGATTTCATTCTCGCGCTCTTTCAACAGTGTATGACAAGACATGTGTTCTCTTTTAAGAAACTTGTAGTCCAACTTGACAAAGAAGAATTTCTTCTGCAAGTCAAAATTTAGATCATAAAGAGATGTCCATTCAGCGAACAATAGATCATAAGAAGCCTAAAGATCATTTGCAGAATCCTCATCATCGATAGCAACACCTATATACTTTTCCTTTTCCTACTCTTTTCCATGTCAGTTACTACGGAATCAAATTTTGAAACTTGAACAAAATTTGACTCTGTTAATATAGCAGTAAGTGCAGTAGTAGAATCATTCGACTCTTTATCACTATCATCTGAGTCATCATCACTCCAAAAATCATTAAAGGACTTCTTCTTCTTGTAAGTGGGACATTCAATCTGAACATGTCCAACTCCTCCACACTCATGACACTTAATGCCCTTAAATTTATTCTTAGCATCTATTTTCTTATCATCAGTACAAGGCTTATTGCTATCACCCTTCTTGTAATTAGTTCCAGCAAGATTTATCTTATAGTTTCTGAGAAATTTTGAATCTTTATCATCATAGAAAACTTGTCTCCCATAGAGTCATCAAAAATAGTAGTTTTAAAAAGATAAGCATTCTTAGAAGAAGTGGGCTTTTTAAACATATTCATCTCATATTTTTGCAGAGAACCCAATAATTCATCAAGAGACATATTAGTAATATCATGACACCCTTCGATTGTAGTAATCTTTTAGTCGAGTCGTGACGGAAGAGCACAAAGAGCACATTGCATTAACTGCTCGTTAGTGTACTTTTCTCCAAGTTGAAAAGCTAGATTAGTAATGACTCATAGACGACCATTAAAAGAAGCAATATCTTTATCCTTTTTTCATCTCAAGACAATCAAACATAGAACTAAATTGTTGAAAATTAGAAGTTTTGACAAAATTAGTACCTTCAAAAATTGTCTTCAGAACATCCCATACTTGTTTTGTAGTAGTGCAATTTGCAAGCAATTTGAAGTATTGAGCATTAACAACACTGGAGATAGAATTGATTGCCTTATGATTGGCAACTTTTTCCTTCTTCTTGGCTTTTGTCCACATAGATACATGTTTTAGAATAGCTTTCCCATCAGTATCAGGTTGCATTGGAACAATGTATTCTCTATCAAACAATTCTTCAACAATTTCATCAACGACAGAGACAAAGTGAACCATACGAACCTTCCAGTAGGCATAGTTGGTTCCTTCCAGCAATGACGATCGAGTTATTGATCTATCTTTGCATCCTTCACCAGTGTGTTATTGTAAGAACTCATCAATCAATCCTATGGCGATAAAACTCTCTAGAGTTTTAGTCTTCTACGCTTGTAGAAATAACAAAGTGAAAAAGCTCTAATACCACTATTAAAGTGTTGAAAACCAGAGGAATTGAGGAGATTAATGAATCATTAATGAATTAATACATACAATCTAAACTAAATAAGAATTGATATCGCAGTATTGGAATGTCTTTGTTTGCATAGGCTGAGCCTAAACAATCAATTGATCAAATTGATAATGTGTACAACGACTATAATGATCTTTTTTTCTCACAAAACTGAAGTATGAACGATGATCCATACAATATTGATCTTGAGTATTTATAGACTCAGTCTATCTACCTTATCTAGCAATTCAGTCCTACATAGCCTACAACTCAAAAAATGTCCCCAGTCTCCAATTGTAAATCTTATTGGAACTTTCCAATGTTCAACTACTAAGTCCTCTATTCCTTCAAAAATCTTGACTCATCGTTTCCATTAAGTTCTTCAGTCTTTTATGCACCTTTCTCTCATATTTGTAGTTGTAATCCATCTTGAAGTTCTCCACTTGCAATATCAAACTTCTTCACTGTTGTAGACTAATACCGATAGTTCATCTATTTTAGTATCCAACTCGTAACCAATTTTTGCTTCAACTTTACTTATGTCTTCATCTTCAACTCATATTTTGATATTGTAATTTTCACTAGTATTTGCATTATAGTCAATCTCTGAGTTGTATCTACGCTCGGACATCTTACTTAGTCAGGCTTCCATCCACATTGCAGTATTTACCTAACTAACTTAACTCTTATTTTGACAATATACTGCCAACAAGGATAAACTGACCCAAAAATAGTAAGCTAAGGTCTAATGGTTTTGATTCATTATCTATTTAAACTAGTAACTAGAATTGTTTGAAAGACAAACACCAATTAGATATCCTTGGTGAATTTTTTATCTAAATCAAATGTTGAAGTGGCTTTCAGAAGGTGTTAGGTTTAGTAGTTCCAAGTTTTCATAAAGTGTAATGCGGTTTTATTGCGTGAAGTTAATGTCTTTGTGTATTCAAAGGGGTTAGCTCAATAAAATTAGAATGTGGATTTTCTACCGGTATAAGGAGAATAAATGGTTGGCTAAATAATGTTTACTCACTTATGATTAAGTTTTAATGATCTAGGATACTTTAGAAAGTATGTTCATATCTATGTGATTTAAGTAACATGTTTTGATGCAAAATAGATTGAAGTTTTATTGTTTAGGAGGGTTGTTTAGATTTTTCTTTATTATTATGTTTTATTGAATTGAATTGTTTTTACTTGAGTGACCTTGGTTTTTGTTATTTAACTAAGTTTTTATTTAGTTTAATTGATTTATATATTTAGAAAGTATTAGATTAAATTCTAGTTTTTATTAAATTAAATTAAAAATATAAATAAAAATAAACTTCTTTTCTTAAAGAATTTGCAAAATCCCTAAGGAGACGATTCCCACTTACAACTACTACAAAATATTAATAGTATAATAAACATGGGTAATTTATTGTACACGCTCGTGTAAATAGTTTGAGGTAAACCAATGGACCACTTACCTATAAGAATAAACTGGTTTATGGTTTACCAAAAATTCATATGAGACAAGCTAACGAGTACCTTAAACCAGAGTATGGGTTTAAACACAGATTTCCCCATGAAACCATTCATAATGGTTTGCAAGCAATTCTGGGGGATGGATTTATTTTTGACAAGGACGGGTACCCTAAACACATTCAAACAAAATACTTTAAGAAAATAACTAAAGCTTTGAGTTTTTTCTTAAACACGTGCCTATGACCTAGTTTACAACACTATGATATAGTAAACTATAGGGCGACTCTTTCATACCACATATTTCAACGGATCGGCTATATTGATTTTAGAAAGATAATCTATGATTCGATTAGGAATGCCATGACCACTAAGAAAAATGAAGGGCTGCCATTTCACTTAATGATTATAGAGTTTTGCAAGTAAGACCGAGTTCCAATAAGAAGTGTAAGGTAAGATATTTACCCAGATAAGACCATCACCGATGATGTCATTGAAAGCACCAAGATGGTGCTAGTATATGTTGATTCGGAGGAGGAACGGGAAAAAAATGAAACACAGGAGGGAGACCACTGAGAGAATGAGAATACGGGCAGAGAACTAAAGAAATTTGGAAGAGATCTAGACTGTCGAGTATTATGATAGGAATGAACCAAAGCCTAGAGATGCCTGTAGAGGACTTTGCTAGCATGTACGTGAACGAGACAGAAATGGCCATGATGGGGTCGATCATGCAGAACCAGATGAGAACTCTAAGACATTAAGAGTTGGTGTTCCATAACCAACATGAAATTGCTCGGAGCATCTGTAGGTCCGAACGATGCATGACTAGGAGGATGCAAGGCAAGGAGGTAACATTCAAATTCCATCAACCTAACTGAGAATGCCTATGCAGGGAATCTGTTTTGAAGATAATCTGATGGCGGAAGTGGATTACAGGCTATATGATCTTGTAACGAACTTCCAATCTCAACAGCTAGATCATGGGGATGGTGGTGACGATGCGACTAATGGCCGGTGGTTCTAATTTTTTATTCTTCTGTATGTTGTCTTTCTTTGAGTGTTATTGTAAGAGTCGTATATTTGTAATATTCTGAGATGAATGATGTGGCGTGTGAACTTATGATACATTTGCTTTGGTATGTTTACACATTTGATTTAATAGTTTCACATAATCAATTTAAATCCTATGATGCTTATCAATTTTTTAATTTATCATGTTTTCAATTACTTATCAACTTCGTTCTTATGTTAGTTAGTTAATTATTTAATTTTTTTCGTTTATGCTTCACGAGGTCTTTTTATTTTTGTTGAAAACTCGACTTTA
Organism: Stephania cephalantha; assembly: GCA_039657325.1. Taxonomy (NCBI): domain Eukaryota; kingdom Viridiplantae; phylum Streptophyta; class Magnoliopsida; order Ranunculales; family Menispermaceae; genus Stephania; species Stephania cephalantha. The sequence continues at coordinate 30,378,318 of CM077570.1, read as the reverse complement.
TTTTTAAACCTTCAGGACAAGGTTTGGAAGGAGTTTGGGGGGTATTAGGTGAAGAGTAGTATAGAAGAAACAAGAGATAGAATCTATTTGAACTTTGAACATTATGAATTTTTCGAAATTCTCCACAATAAAAGTAATATTTTTCCATTTAATTTCACTTTATTTAGTTAAGAATATGGAATTTGAATATAATTTGGATTGTAATGGAAGTTATATATTTTTATTACCTATGAAAATAGAAATCTTATTATGGAAAAGAATTGTCATATCCTATTTGACTTAACCTAGATTGTGTGTAAACTAGAGGAGCTTTTAGGGGATTGATTGCTTTGTGTTAGACATTATATTAGGTAAAAGATCGAAACAATAGTGCAAGATAAACAAGACAGATTTCAAAAATCTTCTTATACAAAGATTATTGATCAAGTATTTTATATATGTATATATGTATTGAAAAGAGTTTATGCCACAATTGAAGAGAAAAATAAGAATGAACCAATAAGTTTTACTTAGTTAGAAACAATGCTTCATTGACTATATTAAAAATGAGAAGAGCTAATATGCGTTTTAAAAGAAAAAAAAAACAGAGAGACCTATAGATTCCAAAGGAAATGGAGCTAGGAATCTTTGATGGGAAAAATGAGAGTAAAAATTCATATAAAAATAACGGATTTCAAAGAAAAGGGAGCAAAGAACCGTAAGAATACAATATAAAGAAGAAAATAAAAATATTATTGAAGAAGAAAGAAAGAGAGATATAAGAAGAAAATGGAAGGAAGTTTATGAAGAACTCTTCAAATAAAAGATTTAGATCGAGTTCTTATAGTTAAATGAAGTATTTCTTTTTATTCCAATAAATGAATATGAAATGATAATTATTAGTGATTAAAAACTCCTATTGATTTTGATTGTGGTGATATAATAAATATTATTTGAAAATGAGATTGATTTAGTGATTTTGTATGTTAAGATTCCATATTAGTTATCGTAAGCTTGATGCTTATCAGTGAATATTGAGAAAACCTATATAGTGGCTTGACCTTGGTGATTGATTTAACTTTGAATTAATTGGTGTATTTTAGAGGTTGAGTTGTCAAATAAAGGGATTGTTCTTTAAATCTTTTTGTTATATCATGATTCTTATTTTTATGAGGATAATATGTTTCTATTTAAAGATCATTTATGTTTGAGAAACAAGAGTATACAATTATGAAATCAAAATGAAGGAAGAAAAGATAATATGATTGAGAGTATTCCTTAGCTTGGGATAACAAAATGCTGAGTTTAGGGTTTTTGATAAGTTAATATTTAGACATGTTTTATAGTAAGTTTGGGATGTTTACTGCCTAGAATACTTTAAATATGACCCTAGGAGTACAAAATCAGTTGCCCTTGAGTACTTAGATCAATATTTCAATTCTCTAGGAGCCATATGTTATTGTTTTAGTTTGTTGCTTTATTGTTCATTGCTTTTTAATAAGATTTGAAGATTTAAAGTATTTATTCGAGAGGTATTTATCTATATCCTTTATTTACATTATTGCAATGTTGTTTATGAATATGAGTGAGTAGTTTATTAATCTAAACAAAGTCCAAACAAAAACTAGATTCGTTTTGCAATGTATCTATAATAAGATGATTATGTGCTTAATACTTTAAACCAATCGTATTCTTTATTCACTATTTTAATAGATTAATATCTACTGATTTAAATTATGAATTTTCGTATGGCATGTATAGTCTAACATGTGTATTGTGATACTGGGATTCATTATCTAGTTCAAAGTAATAACTAGGATTGTTTGAAAGGTGTTACCATTAAGATGTCCTAGGTGAATTTGATATCTAAATCTAATGTTGAAGTGGCTTTCGCAAGTTGTTAGATTTAGTCGTTCGAAGTTCTCATAAAGTGTAATGCGATTTTATTGCATGAAGTTAATTTCTTTGTGTATTCAAAGGGGTTAGCTCAATAAAATTAGAATGTACATTTTCCACTAGTAAAAGAGAACTAATAGCTTGCTGGAGGATGTTTACTTACTTATCATTAGAGTTTAAAGATCTATGGTACTTTATAAAGTATTCTTATAACTATATGATTATAGTAACATGTTTGGATGCAAAACGGATTGTTGTTTCATTATTCTTGATGTTTGTTTAGATACTTATTTATTATTGAATTGAATTGATTTGAATATTGTGAATTTTAATTGTGGTAGTGAAGTTAATTTAATTAGTTTAATTAAGTATTATAATATATTATAGATTGGATTGGTGATTTTTAATTCCCTTTTTAATTAAATTATTTAAATTAATATGAAAATAATAGAAACCATTAAAATACCTTTTTCCTATAGATGTTTGACAAATCTCTATAAGGACAATCCCACTTATCACTACTATAAATAATAAGAATATATGGGAAATTATTGTACACGCTCGACATGTTACACATGCTTATAATTCATACAAATTTGTTGGTTAATAATAATCTTGTATACGTAAGCTACTTCTTCCTGATAATACCATTGCACACACACACACACACACACACACACACATATTGATCAAGTTCATGCAAGTCTTCTTTGAATTCTTAAGGTAGATTGAAATGGCTTCTTTAACTCATTGTTGGGTTAACTTAAACTTATTGGAATCTTGATATGTACATCACAAAAAAGAATCAAAAGAAAAATGTGTATTAATAGAAATTGGTTTATGGATGGAGTACATGTTCATTATCTAAGAATAAATTTTTAATAGTTGAGTTGATAAGCTTTGAGTATATGCTTAAGATTAGAAATTTCTAAAATAAGTTGCTACAAAGAGTTTAAAATTTTTTCTATAAATTATATGTATAGCTTAGCATTTTCCTATTTTCTTTAAATTAAAGAGATTAATCTCATATTGAATCTCATCTTACAAGTGTCTATAATTGCTCTCAATACTCCTTTTATTTAACGTCAAAGATTTATTTGAAAAAAGTTGGAGAGAAAAAAATGAGATATATACTTGTAATTTATAAAATAGGTCAAAAGTATGAAAATATTTGTTCAATAGCCATATCAAACCAATGGTTGGAAGTTGACAAATATATATATATATATATATATATATATATATATGTAAGCCATTACGTGTATTTATATATCCTTGCCTACACCTATATATAATATAAGAAAGAAGGTAAATTAATTTGGGCTATTTTGAACTAAATGAATCTAAATCAAATTTTAATGGTTCAGACACAACAAAAACCAAACTAAATTGATACCAGGAGCCTAGTAGACTAGATTTTGGTATCATGTATGAGGTTTAGGTGTGTGGGAGCTGCGAGAGTTTGCATTTTCAAGTAGTTTTAGGTAAGTAAACAAAAAGGATATCTAGAGTAATTCATTTTCGTTTCTTCATTCTTTAAATTGTGAATTATCTTTTCTATGGACACCTACTCCCATTACAAGTGTCCGAGGGCCAAATTAGTTGAGAAGGTGCCTTCAGGGTGTGGTTGTCGGCTTGCAACTGGGTCCATTACCCAGATTCACTTGATTTGGTCGGAATGACATGTTTGTTATCCGAAGCACTGTTGATATACTTCATTCGCAATAGTCTAGGTTCAGCAAGGGTTGCCCCGTCCTAAGACCTTAGGCTACTTGGTGTTGGCACAACTTTATCACCTCAACCTATGGCACTTGCACTCAGTGGTTAGGACTACTTGGGCGCCTCTCTTTTTAGTTTCCTTTATATTCACTTCTCTTACTCCACTGTACAACTTTGGGCAACTGCTATAAAGATTTAGCATGTGAGTAGCATTAACAACTCTACACCTACTCGTAGACAACCTTAGGGAAGCTGCTCTAAGAATTTAACCCTGTTCTCGATGTCACTCATCTAGAGCCGCAAGCGTGTCAGGTTTTTTGCTTTAGGCAATTGCCAAATCTCAACCCGGTTGGTATCACGGACTTAACCTGATTTATACTAGGTCAATAGTTTTACGCCTAGATAATTGCAATGAATTTACAAACTATAAATTATCATTGAGACATTGTTAAGAACATCAACATAAAGATAAAAAACTGAATCAAAACACTATTATATTAGAAAATCTCAACAAGACATAGAAAACAAGCTACTAATGGCTAGAGAGCTTCATCCCTAACCTAGGTATTAAAGAACCTAGTCGAACATGGCTACTTTACCCTGCTCTACTCCTAAATCACTCTAAATACAATGTATTTTCATCCATAGAGGTGCCTAATTTATGTAGGTGTGCTTGGGTAGAAAAATTGCAACCCTCGGGAATAAGAACCTTTTAAAAAGTCTCAAAACATCTATTCAGTGAAGTTGGCACCATCTATGGCGACGTGGTTACGTTGGAACAGCATCGAGTTGTAGCGTGGCAATATATAGAAAGTGTTGGGCAACAAGTCAATCTGAAACTTCTATTTCTGAACCTGGAGTCGTGGTAGACGTCGTCTTTTGTAAAGTTGATGTCGTTCGTTCAATTCTACCACCATTGGTTGTTCTGTTGTGATGCCTTGCTTGGCGCCGAGGGTCTTTACTGGTGTCGTCTATCTATTCTTGGGTTGCCAAGGCTGCTGACCTTTGACTGATGTTTGACTTCTTTCTCGATTTTACCCGAATCAGACACAAATGCCCAAATACCCTATAAAACTCCAAAGTAAATATATAGAGCCATAAAACCTGACTTTGGACTTAATTTACAATGCAAAACACTTATGAAAAGGTATATAAATAATGACTCTTCAAATACCCCCAAACTTAGGACTTTACACATCCCGAGCAAAGGGTTATCTAACTACAATGATTATAACGAAATTGAGTAATACTATCCTTAAGAATTCATACATACTTTGTGAAACGATAGAGTCCTTATGAACGAAACTTGGTCAATTTTTTTAACAAGAGACTTGGAATTTTCGAAGGCCGGTCAAACATGGTCACCTTCAAGACAACACTTTTTCAAAACTCAAGGATTTTACAAACCATATCCTGCAACTTACTTATAGGTTTTTAGGTCTTTTAATCCATGCAGTAGATCCAAAGAGATCCCTTTATTGAATGGATTCTTTGAAACATAATTTATCACCATTTTTCATTTATTTACAAATTTTCACACCTTTAAGAGTCCATATGGCTTATTTAAAGGTAGGCTATTATTTGGTTCATGAAATTGGAAGAACTTACTTACCCTAGCTACAAGCACTTGAGTTAAATCTTTATTTCTTAAGAAGAGTTTCCTTTTATGAACTTTCACCTTTTATTCATCTAGAGATCCTAACTTTCTCCCTTATATGGTTTTTTACGATACGGTCCCTTCTCCATTTCCTATGGATATCAATTTTCCATTATTTTTCTAACCATCAAGGTCTCTGCTCCATTTCCTGTGATATTTGTGCGTCTCTCTATTTCTATTAGAAATCTCATGCTAGCACTTCATTCTCTTACTAAAGGTAAGTTGGTTTTCGAATTTCTAATCATCAAGCCCATATTTGTTTTAATTTTAAATAAGTCCACTTCTCCTTCTTTCAACTTTTTAATCTTTAAAAATTATACTACAAGTGGATTAGTTCTTTTTTTATGTAACAATTGGATTAGTCCTAGTTTCAGAATCCTAGATATTTTAGATTTTCCCACAAAGTTAATTCGACCACCTACCTACTTTGGTCTTAAGTTATGACTCATCCCTACTCCAAGTTTCTATTTATGTTGTCAAGTACGTGTAAAAGCTCTTATAATTCTTCTAAGTCTGAAGGCAAACAATTTGACCAAGTTATTACTCAAAAAATTGAAAGTAAAGTTTTGCTTGTAGGTATGACTCTATAAAATAGTAAATATAAAAAACTACCTAAAACATGCATGCATTATTGCATAAAATTCTAAAGGGATGGAAAGTAAAAAATAGGATGAAAAGGAAGAAATACCACCACGATTCCACGGATGTCGCAAGTAAATTGAAAAAATGTAAAGCTTGTACCTATGGTTCTTCAACCAATGAATATTTCCAATGGTCCACTTACCTAAACACCCCCAAACTTAGTCTAAACCTTGTCCTAACGTTCAAAATAATTTGGGCATACCAAACATAAAAGAAATGGTGGAAATAGATGGATAGTTTATGTATAGAATTTAGTATAATACTTCATGCTTGGTTAGGAAAATAGAAAAACAAGAATTAAAATTGATTACTAATTACAAAATTGTTCTTGGGCTACCACCCACTAGTACTTTTGTTTAACATCGTTCGCTCGACAAATTCACCCCCCCAAGTCAGGTCTAGATTAATTACCTCAATTCCTACTACGAAGAATCGTGCAAAGGCTTACTCTTTATCATGTAAGACCACACTACCATCCTGGAAAAGCTTCTTACTCTTTCCTATCCAGATGCTAATGTACCACAACTGAACAGCTATAAAAGCTCCAGCTGTCGCTAAAGATGGTAATCCCAACAAAAGTGTTTCACATTGGCTATGACTTTCATTAACTACATAAAATCCCATGGTGAACACGAAGTCTCCAATGTGAATACATTATCGGCCATCCTTTTAGGTTTCTCCACCATCCCATTTAGATATCTCAAATTGGTCTTAGCATCATCAGTGATACATAATCCATACATATTGAAGATTTTGGATTACATTACATTGACTGTAGCACCTGTGTCACATAACACCCTAGGGAACTGGTTTACATTACATTGGGTAGGAGCACAATCGTCCCTTATCGAATTGGAACTGGTAGTGCAGTATGTCAAGGGGTACAATCATTTTCTCCTCGCTATCATCCATCTATATACGTTAGTCACTCATTCGATGAGTTAAAAGTTATGTGGAGGCTTGATACTGATAAATGCACCACTTCGCGGATGTTTTCCTTCTGGGACTATCTCTTCTAGGGCATCCTTGATCCATAAATATGTATCCCTAAACGTCATGTCCAATACAATAGTGGAACAAGCAAACAAAGTGTAAGTCGAAGAATTTAAGTTATGTAGAATTTTAAAACTGGCTACTCTTCATTTATGCTCAACGGACACAGAACCCTTGGCTAAGTTAATGTTGGATCTACCCGTTCGCATAAAGGGCCTATAAAAAAGAACTAAGAATGGTCTGGTCTTATGTGCCTCTGTCATATCGATGATGTGAAAGTATGCATGGAATTTCAAATCCTCTAAATGTACAATTAAGTCTTGGATTACTCATTTTCAAGACATCTCCTTGCCATCAATGGTGTAAATTTGAGTCTTTGACTTGATCAACTCACCAATCCCTATACAATTATGAAAACTTGAGGACATCAGGTTAATTGATGCTCCTAAATCAACCATTACATTTTCCAAATTTATTCTTCCTATTGTAAAAGGGATACCAATACCACTGAATCAACATATTGAAGCGAGATGTCATTGGGACTTCCTTGGGGGGGTTAGGTTGGTTATTTTATTTGGTTTCTCCTAGGGTGATGTTTTGACATACCTCATTCTCTGAGGCGGTGCTATCATGAACAATAGCATTCACTTGCGCGCCTAATGGGTTAATACCAATATTCGGGTACAAGTAGGGTTGCCAAGGCAACTTTGCTCTTTTATCCAGTCAAATGAGTTATTGTGCGATTTGTCCCACTTTAACTTCCAAGTTTTAGACCGTGGTGTTTGTGACACTAAGAGCTTTCTTAATGTTCACCTAAAACCGGGCAACATCTCTAGCGAACTAGCTTTATTGAACCGCTAGAGTTTTAACCATGTCCTTTAGTAAGGAATGATAGGCCACTGGTTTAGGCAACAATTGTCCTCTGGGGACAATGGATGAATAGTTTTGATTTCAAGGCCCATAGCTGAAGTTAGGGTGGTTCCTCACCGTTGCTTTGTTATAGCTGTTTTCGAAGGATGGTCGAGTTTTCCCTTAGAATTAGTTACCTATAAAATTGACCTATTATGGTCCTTAAACAAAGTAGGACATTTATCAATCACATGGCTTGTGGCTGAGTAGAATCCATAAGATTTAACATGCGCTTGGCCATTACTTATGAGACGATCCACTATGGAAGTCAATTGATCAATTTTCTAATCAGTAGAGTTTATAGTACCTCCAACTGATGGACTTCAGCGCATATCAAAAATATTATCCCCGTATAATCGGGACTGTTGCGCTATGTCCTTATAGAGTTGATTCATCTATGCTGGTGTTTTGTCATAAATGTGCACCACAAGCAATAACAATCATACGCATCTCTAGAGGGGACATGCCAACATAGAAGAACAAGACAATGGCCCTATCAGATTGGCCATGCTGTGGGCAATTGGGAATTACACGCTTATAGCGGTCCCAATAATCACCAAAAGACTCGCCAGTCTTCATCTGAATATTGCATATCTCATTGATGAGTGAAACTACCTTATCCTCAGGGAAATATACCCTGAAAAACTCATCTATCATGTCGTGCCATGAGTTAATGTAGCAAAAGCAGAAATAAAGGAACCATTATTTGGCTTTATCTTTTAAGTAGAATGGGAAAGCCATGAGCTTTACCGCATTCTCTTCCACTCAAAGAGATTTCATAGATGGGCAACTCTTCTAAAACTCCTTTATGAATGCCACCGGGTCTTTACTCTCTATGCCTAGAAGATGGGCAGAAGGTGAATAAAGTCCAACTTAAGCTCGAAAACTTTGCCATTCGATGGAAAGTTTATGTATTGGGGATGCTTAGCAAGAAAATTTTCTAGAACTTCATTAATGCACCCTATAGTAATCTGGTGATCACCGCCAGCGTGGCGAGCATAATCAGCCATAGTAGGTTGAGGAGAATTGGACTCTTTGTTTAGAGTTTTCCCAGCTAACTGCCGGTGGGTTTTGTTGATTATTGAATCAAAAAGTAACTGTGAACTAGTTAATTTAGATTAAGTTATCCTACCGTGCGTAAACTAGTAGACTCAAAGAACAAAATAAAAATAAAAAAAAATTAAAATTAAACTCAATTTGGAATCAAATCCCCGATAACAGTTCCAACATTTGATCACGTGTTGTGCGTGTTAAATATAACCCGTAAAAGATCACCAATCCAACTTTGTTGTAGTAGTGGCAAATACGGGGTCGAATCCACAGGGTTCAACAAAACTGAGTCTAACGAACATAAAATTAAATTTGGGGGGTTTTTGAAATAGTTTTATCCTAATGATCTACTTAATGAGAAAGTAACTAATTGAAACTCATAAAATAAAAACATACATAAGTCTAGAATCCACAATATAACCCTATGTTGTTTCCATGTTTTTTTTTATCATCGACTTTGAAGGATAGGTTTTAAAATAGTTTCTCTAGATAGGCTATAAGTGTTGGGGTCACCAACACCCTAGTTCCTCTATTCTAAATAAATATGGCAACCACTCTCTAAACACTTCTCTTCCTACATCGTACAACCTTGGGCAACAGCTCTCAAGATTTAGCACGCGAGTAGCATTAATAGCTCTGTAAGAATACATACCCCAAGATAACTTTGGGCAAGCTGCTCCCAAGATTTAACCTAGTTCTTAATGTTACTCACCTAGAACAATAAGTGTGTCAGGTTTCTTACTCTAGGTGATTGCCACTTCTCAACCGAGTTGGTATCACTGACTCAACCTGATTGATAGAAGATCAATGGGTTTATGCCTAGAGATTTGCATTGAAGATACAAACTCTAAAATTCCATTGAGACATCTTTAAGAACAGTAAACATAGAGATAAAAACTGAATCAAATTACTAATAAATTAGAAAATATTAACAAGACATAGAAAACATCCTACTAATGGATAGAGAGCTTCAACATTAACCTAGGTATTAAAAAACCTAACCGAAAATGGGTACTCTACCTTGCTCTTCTTCTAAATCACACTGAATACAATGCATTTTCATCAATAGATGTGCCTCCTATATATAGGTGTGCGTGGGTACTAGAATGGCAACTCCCGAGAATAAAAACCTTCTAAAAAGTCATAAAACTTCTATTCTGCGAAGTTGGTGAGTCTATGACGTCGTGGTTATGTGGGGACAACGTCAGGAGGCGGTGTGGTAATATATAGAGAGTTTAAGTTAGCAAGTCGGTCTAAAACTTCTATTTGTAAACCTTGCGGCGTGGGTGACGTCGTCCCTTGTAGAGTTGACACCATTCATTCAATTCTGGTGTTATTGGTTGTTCTATTGTCAAGCCTTGCTTGGTGTCGCGGGTCTTCAATAACACCATCCATCCATTTCGAGGACGTCAAGCCTAATGAACTTTGATGAATGTTTGACTTCTTTCTTGATTTTACACGAATCTCTTACAAATGCTCAAATACCTGGTAAATTTTCAAAGTAAATATATAGAGCCATAAAACCCAAATTTAGATTTGATTTACATAGCAAAACCCCTAAGAAAAAGTGCATAAATAATCACCTTTCAAATTACTTGGTTTCGCTTGAAATAAATAGCTAGATATTCTCGATTTCATTGACATTTTGTGATTAAAATTTGAGATTGAAGTCCTAAACTCAAGAATAAACCAGAAACTAACAAAACTTACTTGCATTAAAGAATGAGCTACACTATTGCACCCTAGCTTGAACTGAGGCCAGCTCATTTATCTGGGTACCCATCGATTTAGTGAGGGAGCATAAACATTTTACGAAAATGCGTCTTATGTCAACCAACACACTTAACAACCCAAAACATATAAAACCCGACTCAAAACCCTCATTTTTGTCTTTTGTTTCCTTCGTTTCTCACATATCGAGCCCTAAATCAACCCCTTCCCTTTGTTTTCTTAATCAATTTCTCTATATTTGATGTTGTTCTTGTTTTTCTTAATCAAATTCTCTAGGTTGTGATGGTTAGTGGGAGGACTTGGGTTTCATTGTTGTGGAATCAGCATTCAAACGAGGGTAAGTTTCCATTTTTTTCTTGAATTTGTTGCTTATTTCTTTATTTTTTTGTTTTTTTTCATTGAAATGTAACCATCACAGGTTTCATTTTGTAATCCCATGTTGTTTTGCCACACAGGGTCAAGAATTATGTTGTGCTCTTGAAAATTCATTGTCGAGACCATAGGGTAAGTGTCAACAAAACCAACCATCACGTAAGGGAGAGGGACCATAAGTTCATAATGGTTTTGTACAATTGAGAATGTTCATTTAGTTTTCGTGACCAATTACTGAGACATTGGCTTATTTCACGGTTGATGTCAACTAAGTGTCATTGGAAGGTATGTAAGGGGTTCATTTCAGTGGGTACCCACCGAGACTCATTAAAAGCTCTCGATGTTTAAAGACCTATACATACCTTTCAGTCTCGCTTCTGTATTACCAAGACTACTTATTTTGTGTAATTTTTGGGTTTATTTACATGCTTTTTATACACTGTGCTTACCTTGTCTTTCCTTGTCAGATATGGCTCGAGTAAAGGCTAGTATTCCAGTGAGGATGTTCATGGCAATTCAACGAGAGCACGAACGGTGTTAAGTCAGGTTAATTGTAGCAAGAGGAAACCACACATTGCATCTCACTAGGTAGAGAGACAAAAGGCTTAGCCTAAGGGTAGACGTGCATGACAACCTGCGGGGGACGATGTACAGGATGAGGCATCTTTTGTTCCTGAGCGAGACCTAAGGCTTGCTCGTGGTGAAAGTGAGGATGACGCATCTGAGTCTAGTCATTAAGCTCATGGGGAAGAAGAAAAAGAAATGACCACATCGCAACGCCATGTGATCGCGACTATTAGTGGTGGAGACGATGGGAATGTCGAGGAGCCAGAAGATAAGAGGTCCATCAACTACTCCCTATTAAAGAGCTTTAAAGATCATGTTACGGCAGTACTTTGGAACAATGAGGTATGAATTTTTTCAATCCCAATGTTCTTTTATATGAGATTATAATGCATGCTACAAATAATTCACATAAGATAATATATTTATATATTTTGTAAGTTTGTTTGTTTTGTTGTTGCTGTATTGCCCATTGCTAAACTACGTAAACCACGGTCTCAATTAGTTGAGTAGGACTTGCAATATTTCCACTCTGACACAGAAGGCCTATAAAGAATCATTCGGAGATTCGGGTTGACTTCACTTACAGGCTACTCATATTGGAATGGCGACGAGGAGTCGATCTGCTTTTTTTGAGCGGTGGAAGCTGAAGATGAATATTTTTCACTAACTATTTGGTGAAATTTCCACCACTCTAAAGGATGTCACTAACCAATTAAGATCAAAGTGACGGGCAAGGTGGTTGCAGTTAAGAATTTTCCAAGGTATATAGAGGAGTCTTGCGCGGAGACGATTGAGATAGGTTCAAAGCTGTTCGAGGTTAGCAAAGAAGATGTCGAGGAAGAGGTTAATGTTACTAGAGGTCTCAACCTAAGGAAATGTTGGCTGAAGAGTATATGGTGTCCTAAAGTCAAGTCGCATGCTTACACCCGAAAGTGGAATGCACTGCACTTGCTTACTTATTATACCTGCTCTCCTGCACTCCTTTTACCACAATAGTGGATCATAGGTGTTAATTGCATTGCTCAATCTTTCAAAAAAGTTGGTTGAGTTAAAAAAAGAATGCATGGGGCGCAAGCCAGCTTGGTGTACTTGTATTATCACCTTGGTTCAACCGCCAAAGTAGAAGTATCACATAATGTTGGCTACCTAACTTTGCTTAAGGTATTATGTACAAATTTTTAATTTAGTGGTTTTTACTTTTGTTTTGATATTTTTTATTTTTTATTTACATGTTTCAATTATTTATTTTTTTAGTCCTACAAGGGACTAGTGTACAAGCACTTTACACTCCAGTTTGTCGTGTCGAACGCAAAGTACAAAGACCTCTTTAAACCTCGTGTGTCGGGGTGAATCTAAAAATAGTAGATGGTAATTAACGTGGACATTCTAGGTTTTTTTCGCAGGACCTCAGATAAGCTGCGGCCAAGTGAAGTGCATTGGTTGCTCTATTTGTATTGGTTTTCGATTTATCATAACTTGTTTCCTTGATTGGTGTAGGTAACTTGAGATATGTACATTTAAATTAATCTTGATGGTATCATTCACTCGATTTCCTTCTACACTAACACCTTGAAGTGCATGGACTTTGTGGAGCCATACCATCCAGATAGGTTCTAAAGATAGCTTGGCCATGTTTAAGAAGTATCTGACCCTCAGTAAGCCCTCTCGAACCAGTCTGAGGCCTTTTCTACACTAAATTACTTTTTTGTGTACATCTTCCAACCAGAGAATTGGTAGAGGTGGTGTAACCATTTATTGTCTCTTAATGTTCAAAATGAAAAAGTGTTATTTGAGTTCATAGCTACACTACAGTATTTTACCTAGTTTCTACAAATTTTACATTTGTTGATTAAGAACTCGACGTATAGTGAGGGTGTCGGTGACACTATTGTTGATAATGAGCTATTGGAGGTAACGTGACTTGTAGGTTTTGTTAGTGAAGCAAGTGGTATTGGTTTTTTATTGTATGTCATTTTTTTGAACAACGAAATAGGGGAGAGTTTAAAACTATATTGCTGTGGATATACTTGTCAGTTGGTGAGACAAGTGTCGAGTGGGCGAATAAAATTGTGAGTGATGTCATCAATTATTTGACGGGGAGGGGTCTTGGCAGTTGCAATTAAGAATCCCAAATTAGGAATGGTAAACCACTTGTCCTACTCAACCTCCACATCCATACAATGCACGATATCTCTAATCTTTGCATAAGCATCTCCAAGCACATGGTTCCATAGAATTAAAATCATGATACGCTATCAAATGCACTAATAATAAACCCAATTACCAGGCTACTAGGAATTTTTAGTAGCAGTAGATTCCACAGGGATTGGGAACAATCTTTAGGTTCTAAAAGGGGGTTTCGAAAGTAAATTAAACTAAGCTAACAAAAATAAATCTTCCGATAAAAACAAACAAAAAAATGATTCACAAATTAATAATTAACAATGAATTAAAAACTCTAGATCAAGCCATGAAATGACTATCATAAGTTTGAGTTCATTCATTTATTCTAAAATACTATTTTGACAATGACGCTTATAGGAAAGTTGTAGCTACTGACCATGTCAAATCTCTAAATTTTTAATTCAATAATTATGGCTAATCCAGTATTAATGAATCCTAGTTATGGTTCAGGGCGCTAGTTGGGAGCTGGGGACCAGTGAAAAGAGATATATAGGTAATTTTTTGTGTGATGTTTGTCTAGTGTTATGTACTATACTGTATGTTATTTTGGAAAACTCAAGTTAACCATATCAATTTGAAACTCATGGGGTTTTATCTCGATATACATGTCGAAATGAGTACTGGGATAATTAAAATGCTGACTCGAAATTTGGTTTTAGATTTCATGAAAAACTAAATACGGTTGAGCAAAAAATTTAAGAGTGAATTTAAAAGGACTTAATGAGCCGACGTGGGGTATTTGCCTCGATTTGCATGTAAGTCGCAATCGAAGGTAGTGTGAAATGAGAATGAATTTAGTGCAAAACCTTGTTTTGAGTTTCATGTCGGTTGACGGTGGTCGAGGTTGAGATTGAGTCCAAATTGGTGCAATTTTGACTAAGTATTGCAACAGGATTGGTCTTGAAGATTATAGTATGGCATGGACAATTATTTTTAGTATTTTTGTGTGACCAAAACCAGTATTATGGAAGTTTTATTGAATTGGACTATTATTTGAGAAATTGGATCCAAAATGAGCACTAGAAGTCAAAACACGTCAAAATAGGGATTTCAAAAATTAATAAATAAAAAGAAATTAAGCTGCTAACAAGTAGTTGAGGGTTTACATATAAGAATAAGAAAAAAAACTTAAAAATAAAAATCAATTCACGTTTCAACAGAAAACGTTATTGATTATGTTGATCCCTAACCCCTAAAATCCTTCTTTCGCTTGTGGGTCTGTCTACGTCTGATTTTTGTGCGATTTCTCTAAGCAACACTTAGAGCATTAAGATATCATCAGTTTGAGCCAAGTTTTCATGGTAGAAAGGAATTATTTGGCGCGCAATTTGGTAAATTCTCAATTCACAACATTTTTCCACAATTCAATTTAATTTTTTGTCATTTTTAAGGATTGTTGTTAATTGGTATATTGGATTAATTTGTGTCAATTTGAGACAAATTCCAGTAACGTGGGTAAGGGTTTTGGTGAATTGAATAGGTGCAATTCATTTGATAACTATTTTTAAAGATGTTTTATAGTTAAAATTGATTTATATTAGGTTTCTTAATAAATTTGATAATTAGTTTTTGTCCAAATTGACTCCTCAAGCTGTAGAAATATTTCGAATTTGGTTTGATATGATTTCTCTATAATTGGTGTCGAGTTTTAAGGATTTAATTGCAAAAGCATTGATTTTGATAGTTCAAAATAATAAAGTTCACCTAATCAACATACCGTATTGGGAAATTCATAACATCTACATTTATGATCAAATTTAAGTGTTCTTGTAGTCTAAGGAAAGTATAAAGTCAGCTCTACAAGTTCCTTTTTAGTTATCATGACAAATATTGAGGTTTTGAAGGTTAAAAGGTTACCCCAAGTTAGTTAGTCGAAGTTGTTATAAATAATTATATTTAGAAACAGTTATCGTGCATACTTTGGCCGCTATTTTTATAGGTTTTCATTATTTGGTTTCACTTAAAGCTTGACCCTTACTATAATTGGGTATGTAGGGAAGCTATTGAAACCACTTTTAAGGTGATTTGACATTCCGAGAACCTAAAAAATTAACCACAAAGTTAGATATTTGTAAGTAAATCCCATAGTAACCTTTACATTCTATGATTATAAATTTCTTATGAATTGCATTGATCCTGGCTATTGCATTATTTGTTGTACATGCATGAGGATAAGGTCGATTCTAGTCTCCTTATAGTGTTTACTATACAGTGGTTAGAAGGTAGAACACCATATTTTGCTTGAGGGGCTGGAGTCAATGATATTTTGCATCACGTGGTTATCATGAAATCACGTTGAACTAGATCATACTCCCATATTCTAGAGGAACGAGACTCATTTGGTTAACCTCTCAGTGCATGAGTCCTTATTACTATTTACTTACCACTTTTTGAGGATATCAACTGATTGTGGTTGGATAACAAAAATAGGATGGATTCACTACTGTATTTAAACTCAATGGATTATATTGTTCGTTAAATTTCTTGGATTATTAAGCATTTGATTATTACATGTGTACTGGATAGTGTGCGATTTACTTATCTGTCATTATCGAATTCTTATAATTGGGTAATGACTGGTTCGAATAGTGACTAAAGAAAAGGGACGTTGTCAGATTTTTGTGACTTGCACAATTCCATTTACTCTATGTATGTATTGTTTTGATATAATATATTGTATAAAAAGGTTTTTGGATTGGTGTGTGGTAAGGGTTTCATTTGGAGTTGTTTTAATAGTTTTGGGAAATATTAGAATATTATGGAGCTAAGATAAAGATTGTTTAAGGATGTTAATATAATAAGTTAGGTTAGAATGAACATGTATATTCTGTTGATGTAATATGTATTGTTATTGGTAGATTATGAGTCATTCGACATTTTAATCAAGCTGAGCAGGTTTTGTTTGAAGACTTTTAAAGGCCAAGTTTTCCGATGTAGGCTTAGAAACATATGAAGATGTTTTCAAAAAAAATTTACGAAATTTTTAGATTATTTAATCAATCTAAATGAAATTTGAGATTTGAAATTTACTTTAGAATCCTCTATGCTTGATTAAGTATCGTATTTGATGATTACGAGATCTTGATTTTGTTTATTTATTGATGGTGAGGTTAAAGGTGACTAGAGTGTAAGGGGTTTAACGTAATCTAGGATAGTATGATGCCCTAATTAGGTGGGGTATGAAAATGTTCGTATCATAGCAAAGGATTCTAAAAGAAACTTGTTATTTGAGGTTAAGTGAGTGATTAATGTGGAAATAACATAATGGAACGGGGTTAAGAATTCTAAAAACATTATGATTGTGTTATGTGTGTTTTATATTATCGAGATAATGAAGAATATAGTTATGTTGAACCACTTATCTTGCAAATGTTGTTGCAGAACACTATGAACGAACAACAAGAGCAACGTCAGCGATCTAGCGAGGGTAATAGGGATCCACAACTTGTGGATTCTAACTTGTTTCAGAATTTGGCTAGGAAAATATAGGAGTTGCTGAATGTCTTACGAGCATAGGTTGCAGCCCAGGCACCTGTGCTTCATGTGGCTTAAAAAATTCCTATTGCCACTCTAGGTGATCAGGAAGAGCATGCAACCTATATGGTTCATCCTAGAGTTAAATTGGTTGTTGTAATTCTTGTTCAGACTAATCCAGCCATAGGTAGTGCAATGTCAGGGGAGGAAAAGTAGGAAGAACTTGGTACCATTATATTGACAACTAAAATGAACACTCTATGAAAGGTTCGAGATAGAGCTAGAGCTTATGTAACAACACAAACTTTTTCATGTGAATCATGACGATATCAAGGCATTGTGGAGTAAGGACAAAGCTCAGGTAAAGAGGGTAAGAAAACTATCCATCATCATTAAGCCCTAATCTCAGTCACGTAAGACTTAACAACGTATTAAACAGCCTTTTGCCCTATTTTCATTATTAACCATGTTAAGAATAAGCATTACATAATTCACATTATTGTTATTATTACAGTGTTAATTATTACCTATTTAGTCATTTTAGTATTATCAGTGGAAGACTTAATAAAAACACCTACTATGGAAACAAGGAAATAATGACCACATGTATATAACCGATAGAACGGCGATAATCAGTGTAAGAACATGTGTTTGGTTAAGAAACTATAACTCAACCAAAATATATACAACTTAAAAGTATTTAAAAGACATAAAGTAAGTTATACAACAAAATATCCAAAACCTACAAAAATCAGAAGTAGCAACACATACACGGCTCAAAGGTAGTCACTGATCTTCTCCTTGCCGGGCCTATTACTCGATGGATCTGCACCACCATCATAAAAAGGATGGTGAGCACAGTAATGTAGAAAAGTAAAACTAAGAGACATTTATTCACATTTCCAAGCGTAATAGAAAGATATCTAAAAGCATATAAATAACATATAAATGTTGGCATAATGACATGCTAGAAGACATTACATTTAAACAAAGTGAGACTGACATGAACGTTAACATTGAACTAAGTAAAATAAACTATGTGTCCAACACATTCTTTTGGCCATATATATATTAGATAATAGCTTAATAAATAGTTCACGTAGGTATTATCCTTATTGGTTGTGAAACACGTCATATCGACCTCATGTAATAGGTCAGCATACATAGTACTTTAGTATTATCCTAATTAGTCATTGTTTGTTCATTTCATCAACTTCATATAGTAGGTTTATGTCACTAACATGTCGAAACGAAACACCGACATCCCAAGTTCTTATACCCCTTGTGTCGCGTACACCGCAAATCAAATTAAGAAACCAAACACATGTTATGTTTAGAAAACAATTAATGTTCAACAAAAAAACTAAATTCATGATATGGCATACTAAATACAAACAACCAATTGGAAATGAAATGAAATGAAGTGGAATATCTTAATCTATTTACTTACAAGTCACGCAAATTTCCTAGCTTAACCGGACTCCCGACTCCTTAAAATGCTTACCCAGACTTCCGAACTTCTCCTATAAGTTGTTGAGGTTAATTAGGGTGCTTTAGGACTTTTAAAAGCTATTAAAATTGGTTTAAGTACTTGTAAATTCCAATTTTTAAAAAAACCCATGAATAATATGTTTATGCTTAAATCTACTTTATTAAAGTAGAGAAAGTTTTGGTGAAAATTTTGTTGCATAACACTATGAACGAAAAACAAAAGCCATGTCAGCGATCTGGCGAGGGTAATAGGGATCCACAACTTGTGGATTCTAACTTGTTTCAGAATTCGGCTAGGAAGATATTGGAGTTGCTGAATGTCTTACGAGCAGAGGTGGCAGCCCAGGCACCTGTGCTTCATGTGGCTTAAAAAATTCTTATTGCCACTCCAGGTGATCAGGAAGAGCATGCAACCTATATGGTTCATCCTAGAGTTAATTTGGTTGTTGTAATTCTTGTTAAGACTTATCCAGCCATAGGTAGTGCAATGTCATGGGAGGAAAAGTAGGAAGAACTTGGTACCATTATATTGACAACTAAACCGAACACTCTATGAAAGGTTCGAGATAGAGCTAGAGCTTATGTAACAACACAAACTTTTTCATGTGAGTCATGACGATATCTAGGCATTGTGGAGTAAGGACAAAGCTCAGGTAAAGAGGGTAAGAAAACTATCCATCATCATTAAGCCTTAATCTCAGTCACGTAAGACTTAACAACGTATTAAACAGCCTTTTGCCCTATTTTCATTATTAACCATGTTAAGAATAAGCATTACATAATTAACATTATTGTTATTATTACAGTGTTAATTATTACCTTTTTAGTCATTTTAGTATTATCAGTGGAAGACTTAATAAAAACACCTACTATGGAAACAAGGAAACAATGACCACATGTATATAACCGACAGAACGACGATAATCAGTGTAAGAACATGTGTCTGGTTAAGAAACTATAACTCAACCAAAATATATACAACCTAAAAGTATTTAAAAGACATAAAGTAAGTTATACAACAAAATATCCAAAACCTACAAAAATCAGAAGTAGCAACGCATACACGGCTCGAAGGTAGTCACTGATCTTCTCCTTGCCGAGTTTATTACTCGATGGATTTGCACCACTATCATAAAAATGATGGTGAGCACAGTGATGTAGAAAGTAAAATTAAGAGACATTTATTCACATTTCCAAGTGTAATAGATAGATATCTAAAAGCATATAAATAACATATAAATGTTGGCATAATGACATGCTAGAAGACATTACATTTAAACAAAGTGAGACTGACATGAACGTTAACAATGAACTAAGTAAAATAAACTATGTGTCCAACAGATTGTCCTAGTTATCACCCTTTTGGCCATATATATATATATATATATATATATATATATATATATATATATATTAGATAATAGCTTAATAAATAGTGCACGTAGGTATTATCCTTATTGGTTGTGAAACACGTCATATCGACCTCATGTAATAGGTCATCATACATAGTACTTTGGTATTATCCTAATTAGTCATTGTTTGTTCATTTCATCAACTGCATATAGTAGGTTTATGTCACTAACATGTCGAAATACCGACATTCCAAGCTCTTATACACCTTGTGTCGTGTACACCCCAAATCAAATTAAGAAACCAAACACATGTTCTGTTTTGACAACAATTAATGTTCAACAAAAACACTAAATTCATGATATGGAATACTAAATACAAACAAACAATTGGAAATGAAATGAAATGGAGTGAAATATCTTAATATATTTACTTACAAGTCACGCAAATTTCCTAGCTTAACTGGCCTCCCGACTCCTTCAAATGCTTACCCAGACTTCTGAACTTCTCCTATAAGTTGTTGAGGTTAATTAGGGTGCTTTGGGACTTTTAAAAGCTATTAGAATTGGTTTAAGTGGTTGTAAATTCCAATTTTGAAAACCAACCCCATTAATAATATGTTTATGCTTAAATCTACTTTATTAAAATAGAGAAAGTCTTCTTGCGAATTTTGTTGCAGAACACTATGAACGAACAACAGGAGCCACGTCAGCGATCTGGCGAGGGTAATAGGGATCTACAACTTGTGGATTCAAACGTGTTTCAGAATTTGGCTAGGAAGATATTGGAGTTGCTAAATGTCTTACGAGCATAGGTGGCAGCCCAGGCACCTGTGCTTCATGTGGCTTAAAAAATTCCTATTGCCACTTCAGGTGATCAAGAAGAGCATGCAACCTATATGGTTCATCCTAGAGTTGAATTGGTTGTTGTAATTCTTGTTCAGACTAATCCAGACGTGGGTAGTGCAATGTCATGGGAAGAAAAGTAGGAAGAACTTGGTACCATTGTATTAACAACTAAACCAAACATTCTATGAAAGGTTCGAGATAGAGCTAGAGCTTATGTAACAACACAAACTTTTTTTATGTGAATCACGATGATATCAAGGCATTGTGGAGTAAGGACAAAGCTCAGGTAAAAAAGGTAAGAAAATTATCCATCTAAGTTTGACACAAAGTTTCAAAAGAAAGGGAGGCACAAAGGACCACTGTGATGACCTTTTCCCTATTTCAAGGCACCGCCCAGCCTATTCTCATTATTAAGCCTTAATGTCATTCACGTAGGACTTAACAACGTATTAATCAACCTTTTGCCCTATTTTCATTATTAACCATGTTAAGAATAAGCATTACATAATTCACATTATTGTTATTATTACAATGTTAATTATTACCTTTTTAGTCATTTTAGTATTATCAGTCGAAGACTTAATAAAACACCTACCATGGAAACCAGGAAACAATGGCCGCATGTATATACCCGACAAAACGACGATAATCAGTGTAAGAACATGTGTCTAGTTAAGAAGCTATAACTCAACCAAAATATATACAACTTAAAATTATTTAAAACACATAAAGTAAGTTATACAATAAAATATCCAAAACCAATAAAAATAAAAAGCAACAACACATACACGGCTCAAAGGTAGTCACTGATCTTCTCCTTGTCGGGCCTATTACTCGATGGATCTGCACCACCATCATAAAAAGGATGGCGAGTACAGTAATGTAGAAAGTAAAACTAAGAGACATTTATTCACACTTCCAAGCGTAATAGAAAGATATCTAAAAGCATATAAATAACAAATAAATGTTGGCATAATGACATGCTAAAAGACATTACATTTAAACAAAGTGAGACCGACGTGAACTTTAACAATGAACTAAGTAAAATAAACTATGTGTCCAACACATTGGCCTAGATATTACCCTTTTAGCCATATATATTAGATAATAGCTTAATGAGTAGTGCACGTAGGTATTATCCTTATTGGTTGTGAAACACGTCATATCGACCTCATGTAATAGGTCAGCATACATAGTACTTTGTTATTATCCTAATTAGTCATTGTTTGTTCATTTCATCAACTTCACATAGTAGGTCCATGTCACTAACATGTTGAAATACCGACATCCCAAGGTCTTATACCCCGTGTGCCGCGTACACCCCAAATCAAATCAAGAAACCAAACACATTTTTTGTTTTGACAACAATTAATATTTAACAAAAACACTAAATTCATGAGATGGCATACTAAATACAAACAAACAATTGGAAATGAAATGAAATGGAGTGAAATATCTTAATCTATTTACTTACAAGTCACACAAATTTTCTAGCTTAATTGGCCTCCCGACTCCTTAAAATGCTTACCCAGACTTCCGAACTTCTCCTATAAGTTGTTGAGGTTAATTAGGGTACTTTAGGACTTTTACAATCTATTAGAATTGGTTTAAGTGGTTGTAAATTCCAATTTTTAAAACCAACCCCATTAATAATATGTTTATGCTTAAATCTACTTTATTAAAATATAGAAAATTTTGGTGCAACAATTTGTGAGTTGATTTTAATTACTAAAACGTTAAAATTATGTATTGCAGCCAAAAGAGAATTTTTTAGAGCTATGTCTTAGCTTTGTCGAACTATAAGGTTTTTGTAATTTTGATAAGAATCGAATAAGATATGAAACTCTTACCACAATAGCTCCAAAAAGTTTTAGATTTTGTCTTACAACTTCAAAATTTGATAACTTTATGAAAACAAATCTAAATCCAGAACTTAGTAAAAATAGTGGAATTTCACAAGGAATTCAAATATGGTATTGGATTTTGAAAATAAAGTCATTTGCCTACTGAAACTATTGAAAAATAAGAACTAAGCAAAAAACTTTAATTCTTGTTTGAATTTCACAAAGTGGTGATGTAGATTGATTTACCTAGATGTGGAGCTTCTCTAACTTGATCAATCTCTTCCTAATTTCATAAAGTTTCCTAAGCAAAAGATGTTTAACATCACTTCAGATCTCCTTTTCTCATTTTGCATGAGAATTATGAGATGATCTTCATGAATTTTCCACTAACTCATTTATATAGTGGTGTTAACCACTTGACCCATATTTAGGTAAATCAAACAGCTCATATCTTGTTCCTACAACCCGCTAGCTCATCCATGCTAACACCCATACATTCACCAAGTCACCTAGTGATGGTGAAAACATGCATCCCAAGGCACAACAATGTTCATTGTTTTATGTTTTAAACTTATGTTACATTCATATAATTTCAACTATAGGCTCATTAAATTAGTTATCTTTTAATCACACAACTAATTTAGGACTTACCACATCACTCTCTACCCCGGTCCCACGACGGCATGCATCTCGATGCACATCCCTACTCGCATCTCAACATTTATATACAAGTAGAAGTGACTTATTAAGTCTACACATATACAATGCACTAAGCATCCATCACACGAAAAATAATGTATTACTCGATTTTCATGCCAAGTGTTGGGACCGTGTTCTCCCTCAAAGGCCACGTCACGGGTCGGTCACCCTTAGTTACAAACAAATCCACTATTAGAAATTTGGGTGGTTACAATCTTCCCAACTAATAGGAATTTAGTCCTCAAAATTTCCTTTATCCCAATTTTCATTTTTAACTATCTATTCATTCTTATTGTAATTACCTTAGCAAAAATTTCAAATGATACTAGCTCCAAAGCCCACCTTTCTTAACTACCACAGGTGGATCCACTGACCATTTCCACTTAGGTTCACATCTCTCAATAGGCAAGTCCAAACTCAACAAACTCTTACTATCGTCACTATATATGGCATTTTTGTCAATTTACTCGAGAGTAAATATTGTTAAGTGTAACTTTGTAAGGAGTTTTAGATGTTTCTTATTTAGATAACACTACCTCAATTTAACAGATTCTTAAATTATAAATTACAGACTAAGTCAGATCACCCTCGACCATCCAAGCATCAACCTCCCGTAGGTCAACAATCCCAATTCATGTAACATGAACTAAGTCGGCTTAACCTCGACAATATCTTCAGAAACTATCATAAATATCCATAGCAATCTTAGTAACTCATCATCATTTCTCTCTTAGCCCGTCGTAGGTTCATAACTTCTTCTTTATTCTATTGTCTTATGTCGGGGCTGGTGTAGCCAAGTGCTCTCGCATTGTAGCAAGTAGCTCGACCAATTTTTATCCCTGAGCAGTGATTATGTTCGTCCAATGCCTTATGTTGCTGAAATGTTGACTAATGCTAGTGCAAATATTTTCGTCCTCAGTCTAATCTCTCATCGTACTCCACAAGTCGATCATGATTGAGAATTCGTTTATACGCATATATCATATATATACATATAAAATGTAATATGTACATATACTAACTCACAACTCATCTTCGTTCACTTCCCAACTAATAGATTTTAAGCAAGTATCATCTATTTCCACATCTAAACTCTGTGTTTTATTCAAGTTTCATTTCATACTTATCATGAACATTGCCTCTGATTCCAAATGTGACGGTCCCTTCCCTAATCATAGGCACCACCTGGTGTAATCCTGTCATTAATCCCTAATCTAAAAAACGTAGGACTTAACAATGTATTAGTCAGGATTTTTGTCTTATTCTCCTCGTGATCCGTGTTTAGAATAAGCATTACACAATTCACATTACTATTATTATTTCAGAGTTAATCAAAACCTTTTTAGTCATTTAGTAATTATCAGCAGAAGACTTAATAAAAACATTGATTGTGAACCAGGAAATAACGACTACACATATATAAAGAACATCGATAATCAGAGTAACAACATGTGTCTGGTCAAGAAACTATCACTCAACCTAAATATATACAACCCAAAAGTACTTTAATGAAATAAATAAAGTTATATACAACAAAAAACTGAAACCTACAAAAATCAGAAGTAGCAGAACGTGATGGGGCATGTGCCAATCCATTAACTGTCTTTATGAATACTTTTAGTTAATAAAATAGAGGATTTCATTTGTTGTTTATTATAATTAGTTTGCATGTTTACATTATAATAAGATCCATGGGTATTTACATAAATATCATAAATGTCCCTAGTCGATCATTATACTGGGAACTATAATGAATTAAGACTAGTGTGAGTCTTGATTGATGATCATATGATGATTATACATATAGGGATACGAATCAAGATCACGAGTACTTGTTAAGGAACAAAGTCTTTGGACCGACCCGCTATGAGAACATCACATGGATTAAGTCATAGTTGTTTCTCATGATAGGTATATTTTTCGGTCCTCGACTTGAGATTGCAGAGACTTCAACATTAGGAACACAATAATTTGACACAATCAAACGTTGTCTTTAACCTAGGACGATTATAAAGGTTGTGATTGGTTTCTTGTGTGAGCAATGTGATGAAGTTGTGTAATCGAAATAGAATTTGTCCCTCTCATATAAAGAGAGATATCTAGTGGATCCCTCGATGTGTTAGGATCGTTAAAAGGCCTAGTCTAAGTGAATTGATATTGATCAATGTCACTTGGATGTTTTCGATCTACCTAGAGATCGAGACTAGTACGATTGAACATGTTGGATGACAATTCCATGCCTTATGTTTGATCAAAAGGATATCGTATGACAAAAGGTTGTTATATACACTATTGATTATTAGGTTGTATCGATTTGATATTCGTATAACTTGGGTAGTCATAATGTCTTGCTAGAGACTGCTTATGACTTGTATACCAAAATGTGTTTTGGTACACTGCCAACGTTGTATGAGCCTATTGGGTCGCACGCTAAGAATGGTTTTGCGAGATTTTAAGATGGTTCAAAAAATGAATTTTATATGATAAAATTCATGACGGAAACGTCCTTGTGGTGTATTACACTTATACTTCTTTAAGTAAGGGTATATGTGTAATTTACTTAACTGTCTATATACAAGGGTTGTATAAATAGACGCTTTAAGTTAGAACACAGGTACGAAAGAAAAAGGGCCGAAACTCTATTTTCGTTTTAGAAACGACTTAGGGTTTTTGGTATGCTCTGGATCGTTTTGGAGAGAAACAAAAAGGTTTGGTATTCTCTCGAAGCTAGCACTTCAAATCTCGGCCGCCGTTCATGTGTGGACTGCTGATAGAGGCGTTCGTCGTTAGCGGCGCATTAGAGATTGATCAACCTTTCGAAAGGTATATTGCGATTGAGGTATGATTAAGTTTTTCATGGTTTAAACGTTTTTAATGGAATTAGATTCGGATCCTGTTGGGGTTTTTGTCAAAACTATTTTGTAATCTCCGCTGCGTATGAACCCCAAAACCCAACAGAACGTACACGGCTCAAAGGTAGTCACTGCTCTTCTTCTTGCCCAACGTACTACTCAATGGATCTACATCCACCGTCATAAGAAGGATGGTGAGTACAGTAGTGTAGAAAGTAAAACTGATAAATATTCGTCTACATTTCTAAACATAATTGAAAGATATATAAAAGCATATAAATAGCAAGGAAAGGTTGGCATAAAGACATGCTGAAGACATTACAGTTAAACAAAGTGAGGCTAACATGAACATTAACAGTGAACTAAGTCCAGTTAGCCGTGTGTCTAACACATTGGCCTAGATATTACCCTTTTCGTCACATAGATCTTAGGTAATAGTTAATTAGTAGTGCACGTATGTACTATACTTATTGGTTGTGAAACACGGCATATCAACCTCATGTAATAGGTTGGAACACGTAGAACTTATGTATTACCCTAATTGGTCATCGTTTGTTCATTTCATCAACCTTATATAATAGGTATGTGTCACTAACTGGTTGAAATACCAACATCCCCGAGTCCCATACCCCGTGTGCCGCAAACATCCCAAATCATACCGAAGGACTATAAGGTTTGTGAGTTAATTTCAATTACCAAAACGTTAAAATTATGTATTGTAGTCCTAAAGAGAAGTTTTCAGAGCTATGTCTTAGCTTTCTAGAACTATAAGGTTTGTGCAACTTCAATAAGGATCGAAGGAGTTATGAAATGTGTACCACAATAGCTCAAAATAGTTTTATGTTTCAACCAAAAACTTCGTAGAATTCACTTCTCCTAAACCATAACTTTAAAACTCATGATTTTTTTATTGAAGCCTATAATTATATCCTAGAACATCATACTAAACAATGAGCTCAATCCAATAAGAAATGAGGGAGTTATGCTCAAAACAATAGGACATTACCAAAAATATGAACCCAAAAATTTTCGATTCATTATCAAAGTTGTAGAGGATTTTTAGACATGAAAAAAATTCAAATTTCAAAATACTTTGAGGGGCAAAAGTTGTTCTCCTTTGAGTTAACTTTCAAATGCCACCAGAATGAGTCAATTTTGATTTAAAATGAGAATGTTATGACCAAAATATAGAGACTAATTCATAACAACAACATGCGGAATTTCCAATTTTATCACTTAACTAATTTAGGACTTACAACATTACTCTCTACCCTAGTCCTACGCCAGCATGCATATCGATGCACGTCCCCACTTGCGTCTCAACATTTATATAAAAGTAGAAGTGATTTAATAAGTCTACACATATACAATGCACTAAGCATCCATCGTTCCAAAACTAATGTATTACTCGGTCTTCTTGCCAAGTGTTGGGACCATATACACACTTTCAGGCCACGTCATGGGTTGGTCACTTTTAATTATGGACAAATCAACTATTACAAATTTGGGCCGTTACAACACTGTTCACACCTACGACACTTGTTCTCCCATTATATGTACATCGTAATCCTTTTCTGAGCACAACTAGTACACCATCCAAGATGACACAAATAGGCTCATGACAAACACGATCATAGTCTATTAGCCTTCAACCCGGAGAGGTGCACCTCAGTCACAAAGGAGTAGATCTAAAGGTCAAGGATCTTAGGGACAAGCCTCGAGTTAGAGACCGACGACTAGTCAGACATATTTTGTAGGTAGTAAACCTATAGTTACATGTTTTGGGTGTGATAAACATGGTCACATTAGCCGAGATTATCCTTAGAATCCAAGTGTAGTTATGTGTTTTAGTTATGGAAAGAATGAACACTACAAGATTGTGTTTGAAATACTATTTGGAGTGTCCTCTAGTGTGTCACAGCCTCAACAACAGATCAAGGAACGTGTTCAGGTGGTGACTGAACCAGATTCAAATGCAAATCATAATTTATCAAAGGTACAATTTCATTTTGTGCTCAATCTATGCATGCTTTAATTTATTCTTGTTCTATGATTTCTTTTATGTACGGTCATGTTGTGATTGTGTTAGGTTTAACTTCGTTGCGAGTCCCTATTCATTTTGTCTTCAACATAGTAATTAGGGATAAGGTGTATCGTCACTTTATGTGTGAGAAATGTGTTGTTGATATCTCTAAACACAAGATGGCCATTAATCTCGTGTATTGGAGTTTCTAGAGTCTGATGTGTTGTTGGGAATGGACTACCTAGTGGCTTATCATGCACACTTGGATTGTTTCCATAAGATTGTGTTCTTTTATATTCCTAGTTGTTCGATATTTACGTACACTAGAACATCGTCTAAGTTGCCTTTGATTAGAGGTAGACTAGTCACTGGGATGAAATAAAAATTCTTGTCATAACTATTAATACATAGGCAATACATGAAATTAAACTAGAGATTCCTATGGTTTGTGAGTTCCCTGATGTGTTTCCTAAAGATTTACCTAGGATTCCACCGCCGAGAGAGATTGATTTTTTGATTGATTTAGTTCGTAACTAAACCAATATATATTCCTCCCTATTGAATGGCTCCGAAGTAATTGTAGGAGTTGAAGAACCAATTGGAGGAGTTGCTTGATAAAGGGTAATTCACCAGAGTATGTCTCCGTAGGGCGCAACAGTCCTTTTCTGAAAAAGAAGGACGGTAGTTTAAGGCTCTCCATTGATTATAGACAGTTGGACAGGGCTACTGTTCTGAATAAATATCGACTTCCTTAAATTGATGATTTATTTTGATCAATTGAATAGTGTCAAATTCTTTTCCACAATAGATCTTTGTTTTGATCACCCATCAATTGCACGTTTGGGAAGATGATGTGCAGAAGATTGCATTCATTACCAGATATGATCATTTTGAGTTTATGGTAATGCAATTTGGGTTGACTAATGTTCCAGCGATGTTTATGGGTTTGATGCAGAGAGTGTTGAAGCCATATCTAGATCACTTTGTGATAGTGTTTATTGATAATGTATTAATCTACTCCAAGACTCGTGAGGAACATGAACATCATCTCAAAGTTATTCTCCTAATTTTGAGAAATCATAGGATGTACGCTAAGTTTAGCAATTGAGAGTTTTAGTTGCCTGAGGTGAGGTTTTTAGGTCATGTGGTTAGTATGGAAGGGATTTCGGTGGATCCAGCAAAGATTGAGGCTATCATTGGTTTGTCGAAACCTACAACGATGATTGAGATATAAATTTTTCTAGGTTTAGCTGGCTATTATTGTAGATTTGTGTAAGACTTTACTAAGATAGTTGTGCCAATTACTTATATCTCAAAAAAATGTTCCATTAGTTTGGTCAAAAGAATGCGACGTTCGATTTTTATAATTAAAGAAGCATTTAACTTCAGCACCATTTATTGTATTATTTGAACTAGGGAAAGGTCTCACAGTTTATATTGATGCATCGAAAGTGGGATTTGGTTATGTTTTAATGTATGATGGTAGGGTAATTGGTTTTGGTTCTTGGTAATTAAAGATTCAAGAGAAGAACAATCTTGTTCAAGTTTTGGAACTAGCAATGATTGTGTTTGCTTTGAAGCTATAGAGACACTATTTGTATGGGGAAAGCTTCACGCTATCTTTAGATCACAAAAGTTTGAAGTATTTGTTCTCCCATAAAGATTTGAATATGAGACAACGAACATGATTTGAGTACTTGAAAGATTTAGATTTTATTCTCGAATATCATATGGGTAAAGCAAACATTTTCACTGATGCACTAAGTAGGAGGTGTGCTGAAACATTGTGGGCATTTAATTGGTTGACTTACGAATATGATTTGCTCTAAAGGTTATCTATATGACTTTGTTGGAGATTCAAGAGACTGGTAAACAACTAATTTGTGCTCAACTTATAGTATAAATTGTAACTATTCAGAAAGAGATAGAGTGTCAGCAAAGTGATGTAGATTATGGGAAATTCATGATGTTTGCTGATGACAGTAATAATCCAAATTGAGTTGAGTCTACGGATTAAAGTTTGAGGCTTAGAGGTGAACTTTGATTCCATCAGTTGGTGAAATTCGGGATGAGATATTGAGAGAGTCTCATCGATCCAGATATAGCATTCATCCAGGCAGAACTAAAATGTATCATGATATAAAGAAATTGTATTAGAGGTATGTTACGGCCACTT
Source organism: Stephania cephalantha (assembly GCA_039657325.1). Classification (NCBI taxonomy): domain Eukaryota; kingdom Viridiplantae; phylum Streptophyta; class Magnoliopsida; order Ranunculales; family Menispermaceae; genus Stephania; species Stephania cephalantha. Next base: position 30,347,862 of record CM077570.1, on the reverse strand, counting down.
CCCATATCTCAATTGAAATGGTAACATATTGTGATAGATTTTGCTACTCATCTGCCTATTTCTTGAAAGTAACATGATGTAGTCTGGGTTATTATTGATAGATTAATGAAGTATGCCCATTTCTTTCTATGTCCATTTTTGACACATTTACACAGTTGAGCATGTTGTATAAGCGAGAGCTTGTTTGCGTACATAGGGCGTCGTTGAAGTTATTTTATGATTGTGAAGTTCGGTACATATCGGGGGTGTGGCAAGGCATGCATGAATAGTTCGACACTCAATTCCATTTCAGTACTGCATTTCATTCACAGTGACCACATGTCGCGTGTGTCAAATATAACGCGTAAAAGGTTACCAATCCTACTTGAATGTATAAAGGCATGCACGGGGTCGAATCGACAGGATTTTGTCAAACTGAGTTCAACAAACAAAGAAGTAAATCTTATGGGTTTTTGAAAGAGTTTTATCCTAGAAGTCTACTAAATAAGAAACTAAATAATTAAAACATATAAATAGTAAATCTTACCTAAATCTAGGACCATATTCTAGCGCTACGTCGTGTTCATGTCTTGCATGATTGGTTTTAAAGGATGGGTTTTCAAGTAGTTTCCTTAAATAGGCTATAGGTGTTGAGGCAACCAACACTCTAGCTCCCCTATTCTCGATAGATAGGGTCAGCCACTTTCTAAATACTTCTTTTACTCCACTGTACAACCTTGGGCAACCGCTCTTAAGATTTAGCACTTGAACAACATTAAAAGCTTTGTAGGAACACCTACCCCTAGATAATCTTAGGCAACCGCTCTCAAGATTTAACCTAGTTCTCTTTGATATTCTCTTAGAACAACAAGTATGTCAGGTTTCTTGTTCTAGGTGATTGCCATTTCTAAACCCAGTTGGTATCACGGACTCAACCTAATTTATAGTAAGTCAATAGGTTTACGCCTAGAGATTTGCAATGAGTAATGCAAAGTCTAAAGTTCCATTGAGAAATCTTTAAAAACCATAACATAATGATAGAGAATTGAACCAAAACATTGTTATTAAAGAAAAACTTAACAAGACATGAAAATAAACCTACTACTGGCTAGAGAACTTCATCCTTGACCTAGGTATTAAATAACCTAGCTGGACATGGCTACTCTACCTTGCTCTATTCATAAATCACTCTGAATTATAATGTGTTTTCTTTCACAGAGGTCCCTCCCTTATATATGTGAGCTTGGGTACTAGAATAGGAAAGCCTGGGAAATAAGAAACTTCTAAAAATTGCAAAATTTCTATTTTTTGAATTTAGCACCAATGGTGACACCACCGTTATGTAGGAACACCGCCAGATGGTGGTATGGGAATTTATAGAAAGTCTTGAACAACAAGCCAGTCTATAATTTATATTTCTGATCCTGGCATTGAGGTTGACACTGTCCCTTGTAGAGTTGATGTTGTCCGTTCAATTTTGTCGTCGTTTGTTGTTCTATCGTGATGTCGTGCTTGGCATCATGGTTCACTGGTGTTGTTTATACATTATAGGGACGTCGAGCCTGCTAGTTTTTTTATCGAACTTTGATTTCTTTTTCGGATTTGTCTAATTCACTCATAAATACTCAATACCCTGTAAATATCCAAAGTAAAAATATGGAGCCATAAAACACAACTTTTGACTGTATTTACATAGCAAAAAATATATGAAAATGCACAAATAATGACTCATCACACAAACGGATTGTCAAACTGAAAGATTGATCCAGGTGTTAGAGAACATGCTCAAGGCTTATATACTTGAATTTGAAGGTTCATGGGAAAAATACATATCTTTGTGTGAGTTCTCTTAAAATAAAAATTATCAATCGAGTATCAAAATGGCTCCCTCGGTGCTTTGTATGGGAGACCTTGTCATTCTCATGCCGATTGGGCTGAACTGGAGGATTTAGATAAGTTGGGGCCACAGATGGTTCGAGATCACAATGAGGTTGTTCGACAAATTCGTCTAAAAATGAATGCAACTCAGGAAAGGTACAAAAATCATGTAATAAAGGAAATTGGGTCTATTTTAAGTGTTCCTTGCAAAGGCCATTATAGATTTAGACTTAAAGGAAAGCTCACTCCCAGATTTATAGGACCTTTTGAGATTGTGAAAAGGGTTAGGAAGGTTTCTTATAGACTTGCATTACAGCCACATTTAGTCGAATTTCATGGTGTATCACGTGTCTATGCTCAAGCGGAAGTAACCTGATTCACATCATATAGTAGAATGGAATCAATTCGATTTGCAACGACATGTCTCGTATGAAGAGCAAACTATTTTGATTGTAGATATGAAGTTCCAAAAGCTTCAAAATAAATAAATCCCACTTGTTTTAGTTAAGTTAGAATTTCATAGTGACTCGAAATTAACATGGGAACAAGATGCGTATATGAGAAAGCATTTTCCATACATCTTTTAGTCTAGGTAAATTTGTTTGCAATTTTAATTTTGAGGATGAAATTTTTATTAGTTGGAAAGATTGTCTAATCCCAAAAATTTTAATTTAATAATTAAGGCTAATCTAGGATTGATGAATCCTAATTATGGTTTAGACCGCGAGTTAGGAGCTTGGGACCGGTGAAAAGAGATATACACATAGTTATTTTTTCGTGTGATTATTGCCTAGTGTTGTGTACTATATATTATGTTATTTTGTGAAACTCAAGTTAACCGAGTAAATTCAAAACTCACGAGGTTTATCTTGAGATATGTATCAAAATGAGTTTTGGGATAATTAAAATGCTGACTTGAACTTTAGTTTCAAATTTTATGAAAAATTAAATGCAGTTAAGTAAAAAAATTAAAAATGAATTTAAATAGACTTAACGAGCTGAAGTGGGGAATTTAACTCGATTTGAATGAAAGTCGCAATCGGAGGTAGTGCGAAATGAGAATGAAGTTGGTGCTAGACCTTGTTCCGTATCAGTTGACGGTGGTTGAGGTGGAGATTAGGTCCAAATTGGCACAAGTTTGGTTAAGTGTGACAACAGGATTTGTCCTAAAGATTTTAGTAAGTCATGAACAAAGTTAAGATATTTGGGGTTTTGGTGTGTCCAAAACTAGTATTATGGAAGTTTTATGGAATTGAACTATTATTTTGAGAATTTGGCTCGATTTGGTAAAAAATCAAATCCGAAATGAGCACCGAAAGTCAAAACACGTCAAAATAGGGATTTCGAAAATTAATAAGTAAAATGAAATTAAGCTGCTGACAAGTAGCTGAGGGTTTATATTTAAAAATATGAAAAAAAACTTAAAAATCAAAATCAATTCACATTTCAACAGAAATTTTTTTTATTTTGTTAGTCCCTAACCCCTCAACTCCTTTCACTCGCGAGTCTCCCTTTGTCTTATTTTCGCCTGATTTTTCTCTGTAACAATGTAGAACATTAAGAGACGATCAGTTCGAGCCAAGTTTGTGGAAACGAAGTATTTGGCCTGCAATATGGTAAATTCTCAATTTATGGCATTTTTCCACAATTTAATTTGAATTCCTGCAATTTTTCAATACTTTTCATAGGATTTCGATAGAATTTGGTAAGGATTATTGCTTATTGATATATTGGAACGATTTGCATCAATTTGGAATGAATTCCACTAACGTGGGTAAGGGTTTTGATGAATTGAATTGATGCAATTCGATTGATAACTATTTTGAAGATGTTTATTATTAAAATTGATTTACATTATGTTTCTAACGATTTGGATAATTAGTTTTTGTCCAAATTGACTCCATGGGCTGTGGAAATATTTTGAATTTGGTTTGATGTGATTTCTCGATAATTGGTGTCAGGTTTTGAGGATTTAATTGCAAAAGCATTAATATAAAGAGGTTTCATCTACTCGAAATAAGTAAAGTTCACCTAGTCAACAGGCCACATTGGGAAAATTCATAACTTCTCCATTTGTAATCAGATTTAAGTGCTCTTGGAGTCTATTGAAAATTTGAAGTGAATTCCACAAGTTCCTTTTTGGTTATCATGACAAATGTTGAAGTTTTCAAGGTTAAAAAGTTACCCCAATTTGCATATGAGGTACTATCTAGAGATTTTTACAGAATTTTGAAATTAATTAATCAATCTAAACTAACTTTAAGGTTTAAGATTTACTCTAGAATCCTTTATGGTTGATAAAATATTATATTTGATGATTACGAGATCTTGATTTTGTTTATTTATTGATGGTGAGTTTAAGGTTGATCAGAGTATTAGGGTTTAAGGTAATCTAAGCCGGTATGATGCCCTAATTAGATGGGGTCAAACAATGTTGCTATCAGAGCCTAGGATTTTAAATGAATATTATTATTTGAGGTTAATTGAGTTATCAGTGGGGAAGTAACGCGACAGAATGAGGTTAAAAAGTCTAAAAACATTATGATTGTATTATGTGTGTTTTATATTATCGAGATATTGATGGATATATTTATGTTGAACAACGTTTCTTGCAATTTTTATTGCAGAACACTCTGAATAGACGGCAAGAGTTGCGTCAGGGATCTAGTGAGGGTAATAGGGATCCATAACTTGTGAATTCAAATGCGTTTTAGAATTTGGCTTAGCAGATATTAGAGTTGCTAAATATCTTACGAGCACGGGAGGCAACCTAGGCACGTGTTGTTCATGTGGCTTAAAAAACTCCTATTGCCACTCTAGCTAATGAGGAGGAACATGCTACCTCTATGGTCCATCCTAGAGTTGAACTTGTTGTTGGAGTCATGGTTTATGCTGATCGATCCGTGGGTAGTGGAATGTCACGGGAGGAAAGCAAGAAAAGCTTGGTACCATTATATTAAAGACTAAACCAAAGAGTATGCGAAAGGTTCGAGATAGAGCTAGTGCTTATGTAATTAAACAAAAAATTTTGTGTGAATCACGACAATATCAAAGCATTAAGGAATCAAGACAGAGCTCGGGTTTGGTGGATAAGAAAAGGTTTCCACCCAGGTTTGACACAAAGCTTCAAAAGAAAAGTAAGGGCGGAGGACCATTGTTCATGTCTACGATACCTGTTGTCCCATCATATGTACATCGTAATCTTTTTCCGAGCACAGCTAGCAGACCATGTGAGATGGCATAAACAAGCTTAAGACAAACTCGATCATAGTCTTTCAGCCTTCAGCTCAGAGTGGTGCACCTTAGTCACACAGGCATGAAGGTGAGGAAAGAAAGGATATTACAAGATTACATGTCCATAACTCTTGGGAGCATCCTTTAGTGTGTCACAACCTCGACAATAGATCAGGGAAAGTGTTCAGGTGATGACAGAACCTGATTTAGATGCAAATCAAAATCTTATTGAAGGTAAGATTCTAGTTTACTATCGACTTATGCATGTTTTAATTGATTCTGGTTCTACGATCTCTTTTATATCTTGTCATGTGGTGACTAAGTTAAGGTTAACTCCAGTGCGAGTCCCTATTCATCTTGTGCATAATAGAGTAATTGGGTATAAGGTGTATCCTCACTTTACGTGTGATAAATGTGTTGTTAAGATCTCCAGACATGAGATGTCCATTGATCTACTTGTGTTGGAGTTTCTAGAGTTTGATTTGTTGTTGGGAATGGATTGGCTAGCAGTTTCAATAATATTTTTTTTATTTTATATTTGTAGTTGTTCGGTATTTATATACACCGAAACATCGTCTAAGTTGCCTTTAACTAGAGGTATGCTAACCACTTAGGATGAAATGGAAACTCTTGGCGAAACTATTAGTATAAAGGCAAGACCTAAAATTAAACTAGAGGAGATTCTTATTATTTGTGAGTTCCCTAATGTGTTTGTTGATGATTTACCTAAGATTTCACCTCTAAGAAATTGATTTGGTGATTGATTTAGTTATTGAAACTAAACCAATATCTATTCATCCTTATAGAATGGCTCCAATGGAATTGGAGGAGTTGTAGAAACAATTGGAGGAGTTGCTTGATAAAGGGTTATTCACCAGAGTATGTCGTCATGGGGGCCTTCCAGTCCTTCTTGTGAAAAGAAAAGAATGGTAGTTTGAGGCTCTGCATTGATTATAGACAATTGAAAATGGTCATTATTCATAATAAATATCAACTTTCTCGAATTGATGATTTATTTGATCAATTGAATAGTACCAAATTGTTTTCTATGATTGATCTTCGTTTTGGTTACTATCAGTTGAGCATTTAGGAAAATGATGTGCAGCAGATTGCGTTCAGTACTAGGTATGGTTGTTTTGAGTTAATGGTAATGTCATTTAGGTTGACTAATGCTTCAGCGATGTTTATGGATTTGATGCAGAGAGCGTTGAAGCCTTATCTAGATCATTTTGTGATAATATTTATTAATGATATATTGATCTACTCCAAGACTCGTGAGGAACATGAATATCATCTCAGAGTTATTCTCTAAACTTTGAGAAAGCATAAGATGTGCTCCAAATTTCGCAAATGCGTATTTTGGTTATCTGAGGTGAAGTTTTTGGGACATGTGGTTATTGCGGAGGGAATTTCGATGGATCCAGCAAAGATTGAGGCTATCATCGGTCTGCCAAAACCTACTACATTGACAGAGATACAATGTTTTTTTGAATTGGCTGCCTATCATCATAGATTTGTGTAAGACTTTTCTTAGATAGTTATGCTAATTACAGAATTAACTCTAAAAAATGTTCCATTTCTTTAGTGAAAAGAATATGACACTCCATTTTGGAAATTGAAGAAACGTCTAACATCACCACCATTTCTTATATTACCTGAACCAGGAAAGGTCATATAGTTTATACTGATACATCAAAAGTGGGATTGGGTTGTGTGTTAATGCAGGATGGCAGGGTAATTGCTTATGCTTCTCGGCAACTAAAGATTCATTAGAAGAATTATCTTGTTTATGATTTAGAACTAGCGGCGATTATGTTTGCTTTGAAGCTTTGGAGACACTATTTATATGGGGAAAGCTTCATGCTATTTTTGAATCATTAAAATATGAAGTATTTGTTATTTCAAAAAGAGTTGAATATGATACAACGAAGGTGATTTAAACACTTGAAAGATTTTGATTTTAGTTTTAAATATCATCTGGGTAAAGCAAACTTTATCGCTGATGGACTGAACAGGAGGAGTGCTGAAACATTACGCGTGGCTACTCGATTGATTTAAGAGTATGCCTTGCTTGAAGAAGTCATCATTATATGTTTTTCATAGATTTCTAAGGTTGTTAATGAACTTATTTGTGCTCAAATTATAGTACAAAATGTCTCTATTCAAAAAGTGATAGAGTGTCAGCAAAGTGATGTGGATTATGAGAATTTCAAGGGGTTTGTTGATGACAGTAATAATATAAATTGGGCTGAGTGTGCCGATCAGAAATTAAAGCTTAGAGGCAGATTTTGGATTCCATCAGTGGCTGAGATTCGGGATTAGATATTGAGAGAATCTCATTGGTCTAACTATAACATTCATCTTGGCAGGACTAAAATGTATCATGATATGAAGCGATTTTATTGGTGGTCAGGGATAAAAGCTGATGTGGGTGCCTATATGAAGAGATGTGAGATTTTCCAATTGGTTAACGCTGATTGGCAAAAACTTGGAGGTATGTTGCAACCACTTCTTATACCTTAATGAAATAGGAACATATTGCAATGGATTTTGTTACTCATTTGTCTACTTCTCTAATGAAACATGATGCAGTATAGGCTATTGTTGATAGAAGAAGTCTGCTCATTTTCTTTTTTTGTCTAATTCTGATACATTTACACAGTTGAGCTTGTTGTATGAGCGAGAGTTTGTTCGCTTACATGGGTTGTCGCCGATAGTTTATGATCATGATGCTCAGTACAAATCGGGGTTATGGCAAAGCATGTAGGAACAATTTGACACTCAGTTTTTTTTCAGTGATGCATTTCATCAACAGATAGATGGTCATATATAAATATTGATGTAAGTGTTGGAGGACATGCTTAGGGCTTGTGTATTAGAATTTGGAGGTTCATTGAAAGAATACATATATGTTTGTGGTATATAATGAATGAGTTTGGATCTATTTGAAAGTCTCCCCTCACAAATGCCATTACAAATTTGGACTTAAAGGAAAGCACTCTTCCAGATTTATAGGACCTTTTGAGATTGTGAAATGGATTGGGAAGGTTGCTTATATACTTGCATTACTGCCACAGTTATCTGGAGTTCATGATGTATTTCATGTGTCTACGTTCGGGTGGAAGGAACCTGATTCGAATCACATAGTAGAATGGGATCAGTTCAATTTGCAGGGACGTGTCTCATATGAAGATCAACCTATTTTAATTGTAGATATGAAAGTCCAAAAGCTTTGAAATAAAGAAATTCCACTTGTTTTTGTTAAATGACAATTTCATGGTGACTCGAAATTAACATGGGGATGAGGGCGTATAAGAGATAGCATTTTTCATATATATTTTAGTCCAGGTAAATTTGGTTTCAATTTTAATTTCGAGGACGAAATTTTATTTGTTAGGAAGATCGTCAAATTCCAAAATTATTAATTCAATAATTATGTCTAATTCAAGATTAATGAATCCTAATTATGGTTTAGGCCGCGAATCGGGAGCTGGGGACCGGTGAAAAAAGATACATGTAATTTTATTTTCACTTTATGTTTGCCTAGTGTTGTATACTATATATCATGTTATTTTCCGACTCAAGTTAACTGAGTAAATTCAAAACTTGCAGGGCTTTTATCTTGAGATATGTGTTAAAATGAGTTTTGAAATAATAAAATGCTAACCCGAACTTTTATTTCAGATTTCATGAAAAATTAAATGCATTTTAAGTAAAAAAAGCTGACGTGGGAATTTTGCCTTGATTTGCGTGCAAGCTACAATCGGAGGTAATGTGAAATGAGAACAAAGTTGGTGTAAGACATTGTTTGGAGTTTTGTCCTCGTTGAAAGTGGTTGAGGTTGAGATTGGGTTCAAATTGGTGTAATTTTAGTTAAGTATGGCAACATAATTGGTTCTGAAGATTTTATTATGTCATGGAAAAAGTAAAACTTTTTAGGGTTTTAGTGTGACCAAAATGAGTATTATGTAAGTTTTATTGAATTGGACTATTTTGTTGAGAAGTTGGCTCAGTTTGGTGAAACATTGGATCCAAAATGAGCACCGAAATCAAAATAGGTATTTCAAGAATTAATAAATAAAAAGAAATTAAGCTGCTCAAAAGCAGCGGAACGTTTATATATAAAAATATAAAAAAAAACTTAAAAATCAAAATCAATTCACATTTCAACATAAACATTTTTTATTTTGTTGATCCCCCTATGTATGATTTTGCCCAGTTTGTCAAATCCCAATATTTTGAAACTGATAATTACGATGAATTCGAGATTAACGGAGCCTAATTAAGGTTTTAGCCACGAGTTTGGAGTTAATGACCGATGAAATTGAGATTTTTAATTAATTATATTATTATGTGATGTGTGTCTAGTGTTGTGTATTATATATTATATTATTTTATAAAATTCAAGTTAAATGAGTAAATTAGAGAATTTACTGGGTTTCGTCTCGAAATACATGTCGAAATGAATGCCGAGTAAGTTAAAAGGTTAACCCGAATTATAGTTTCAATTTTCGCAAAAATAATGGTATTGAAGTTTAAGAAATTCAAGTTTTGGACTTTAATTGGATTTAACGAGCCGACTTGGGTCCCACACCTCGATTTGGGTGAGAGATAGGTTGTTCGAGAGTTTTGGAGCGCATTGGTAAATTCTCCAATTTTTGGCGGAATTGGGGTATTTTTCAATGTTTAATTTGGACAAAAAATAAAAGATAATCATGAAATTAAATAAAATAATTAATCAATTGGTGGGAGCTTAATGACACGCGGGGTCGACAGTGACAACCGTAGGATGTATAACAGTGTGCACGCTCGAGGATGGTCGTTGGCACGCGTGGCAAACTTATAGCCGTGAAAATACATAGATGTATATATTTATATTTATATAATATAGTTTATATAGATATATGTATATATAAATGAATCCTATAGTTTATTTCAAATAAAAGTATACCTTTGATTTCCATCGAGATACGCGTGGTGTAAACATTGAGGAAGGAAATGGGTTGAATGTTAGCTATAGGAGAGGTTATCCACGACTCATGATGCGTTTCATCACATCTCTAAGAAAATCAAGTGAGTGTATGGTTTGTCATAAAAAAACCATAAGATCTAACTCGAGATACGCGATACATATCTAAAGGAGATCTATATAATTGATCTCATCTAAGGCGATCAGTGGTGATTATCTTGATAATATCCACAAAGATTGACCTCAAGATATGTAGTACATATCTCGAGGAAGATAAAAAATATAATGGAAATGAATCATTAAATTTGCCTCTCGAAGAATTTTAATATTTATCTTCAATAAAACCGCCTCACCTCACCTCTGTTTCGAAAATGAAGAAGTCGAAATCAATTGGGAGAAGGGGAGACCAAAAGGAAAAGATAGAGAGAGACTAAGACACAGAGGCAATGAGAAGGTGAGTTTGTGTGTTTGTGTGAGTGTGTGTTGTTCGTGGTTGTTGTGAGATGTGGAGTTAGGTTAGTCTCCCTTGCCCATACCTAACCCGGGGTTGGGGTTGGAAGCCCAACCCCAATGAAATTAATAAAAAAAAAACCTGTTGAGTTCGATTTACAATGGAGAGGGGAGAAAGAAAATGGGGTTTGACCCCAAAATCGGACCGAATCATGTCAAACCCCAATTTTAAAAAAAAAAAAAAAAAAAGAAACAAAATGTAGAAAATAAAAAGAAATTGCTAGAAAATGGGAAAAATATCAGAAAAATAATACAATGGACATAATAAATAGAAATTGAGGATTTTTATGAAAATTGAGGATTTTGGAATTTTATCGATACCTATACCGGGGATTTTGCCTAGTAATGCTTGTCACGAGATGAAAAATGCCTAAAATTGTGAAATTGTTTTAAAGCCTAGCCTAGTTTAATTTTCGATTCCCAAGCACAATTTGCAGTCCAAATTGAGAAAAAAAATATTTAAGACTGGAAAACGTAATTTTCTATGTCGAACAATAATTTTGAGTCAAAAATGAAATTCGGGCATCGGAGAATTTATTTTGGAAGTGTTTTAGGGGTTTCAAGACGCGATCAGGACAATTAAACTTCAACTAATTAAAAGCAATTGTGGAATGGCTTTGGAATCTTACCGGACTTGTAAATGAATTGTATGACCCTAATTGTAACCTCGTGTGGATTAATTTATCGAATCGAAGTGCAAGGGAGTTGTGATATCGTGTTTGTAAGGTTAAGTAAATCCCATAGTAACCTATACATTGTATGATTATAATTTCTTATAAATTGCATTGATCCTTGATATTGTATTTTTGTTGTACATGCATACACGGGTAAGGAGGATAAGGGAGATTCGAGTCTCCATGTAGTTATACTATATCGTGGTTATAGGGGAGAACACTGGACTAGAGTCACTAATACTTTGCATCATGTGGTTATCATGAGATCACGTTGAACCAGATCCCATAGTTTAAAGCAATGAGACTCATTTGGTTGTCATTGCTAGGCATGAGACCTTACTACTGTTTACTTACCACTTTCGAAGTATATCAACTAATTGCAGTCAAATAACAAAAACGGCATAGATTCACGGTTGTATTTAAATTCCTTGGAATATATTATTCGTTTAATCTCTTAGATTATTATGCATTTGATAATTATAGGTGTACTGGATAGTGTGGGATTTACTTACCTGACATTATTGAATTTTTATAATTAGCTAATAACTGGTTATAGAAGTGACAAGGGAAAGGGAGAGCTTTTCGAGTGTTTGTGACTTGCTTAGTTCTTTTCTCTCTATGTTCGTATTATTTTTGAATACAATGTTGGGAAATGTGCCCTAAGGCAATCTACGAACATTGTTTATCTTATAATTTTAGTTAATAAAATAGAGGTTTTCATTTGATTTTTTTATTATAAGTGATTGCATGTTCACCTTATAGTAAGATCTATAGGTATTTGTTAAAATATCCAAAATGTCCCTAGTCGGTCATTACACTAGGAACTATAATGAATTAAGACTAGTGTGAATCTTGATTATTGGTCACGTGATGATCGTGGGTATAGGGATACGAGTATTTGTTAGGGAACAAGGTACTAGACCGACTCACTATGAGAACACCACATAGATTAATTCATAGGTGTTACTTATACTAGGTATGTCATTTAGTCATTCGACTTGAGATTACTGTAGACTTCAATATTAGGAGCATGGTAATTTGACACAATTAAATGTTGTCTTTAACCGGACGATTATAGAGATTGTGATTAGTTACCATATGAATAATATCTGAAGGTATGTAGTCAAGATATAATTTTTCACTCTCGTATAGACAGAGATATCAGGGGAACCCTCGATAAGATAGACAGATAATGGTCAAGTCCTTGTGAATTGATATGATCAATGTCACTTGGATGTTTTTAGTTTACCTAAAGATTGAGACTAGTATGATTGAACATTAAGGGTGTTAATCAAATGATGTCGCACGAAAAAAAGACATGATATATGTTATTCATTAAGTTGTATCGATTTTGATATTCATGCTACTTGGGTAGTCATAATGCCTTGTTAGAGACCGCTTATGACTTGTGTATCAAAATGGCTTTGGTTCACTGCCAACGTCGCTTGAACCTATTGGGTCGCATACAAGGAATGTTTTTGTGCAATTTCAATTAGTCCAGAGTAATGAATTTTTATATGATAAATTTCATTAAATAAAAGCCTTTATAATTTGTTATATGATAACTTATTAATAGGGACGTATGTGTAATTTGCTTAAATTGTCCAATTACAATAGTTGTATTACAAATAGGATTTTAAGTTATGGCTTATCTATACATATAAATAGAGGTTGAAACCCTAAAATGAAAGAAGATTTTCGTTTTTGCTATTTTCGAGTTCTCTGGATTTTGTGAGAGAAAGAAAAATGTTTTTCATCTATCTTGGGGCTACCACTCCAAATTGAGGTCACTATTCGTGTATGGATTTCTGATAGAGGATGGGAGCTTGAACGTTTTCGGGATCGAACAATTTGAGAAGGAAAACACGGATTAGGGTATGATTTTACTTTTGTATCTAGTTTAATAGATCTCATTTTCGATCATGTTGGAGTTTCTCAAAAAAAAAAAATTAATTTTTCGCTGCATATGAACCACAAAACCGAACAGTGGTATCAGAGCCTTAGGCTCTGTTTTAATAAGCGTTTGCGTGTTTTCTCTGATGTATATATGATATATATGTGAAAACATGATTTCGATTAATGTATATCTATGATATACATATAGGTTATGTGATAATTGTAGTGAAGAATTGGTTTTAAAGTTTGTTGTTAATTCATGTATTGATAAATACGCATGATTTGATTCAATGATAAAATTCATGTTTAGAGTATTTTGAGAAACACATTTTTTAATATTTAACGTTGTTAATTTTGTATGTTCAGAGTAGAAGCCATGTTTAGGTTAATGTGATTCTGGTGTTGAATACACATTTCATTTTTGTTCAATATTTATGTATGTCTCCATGATAGAAATCATGATTAGGTTAATATGATTAATTTATTATGACTTTTGTGTTGATTGCATGATTAATATTTCGTTTCTTGATTTAATTGCTTCTTTTGTATGAATAAGAATCGAAATTGGTTTTGATCATATATCTCATTGTGGTTATCTGTTAGTGTATTCCTATTAGATAGGAGATAAACTTGTAATTGGATAAAAATTTCAAATCCTATAAGATAGGTGAGATATATAACAAATTTGGATACGGATTAAAAGTATCTTAATTTCTAATTGGTTTACGATAAGATATTAAGTTAGAGGTAGGCCCAAGTTAATTTAAAACGTTTTAATTAATTTTTTTAAAATTAAATTAAAGGGCAGTTTTGGTCAATAAGATTGGCTAAAATAATGAGAAATTTTCGGCGATTTTCAATTTTTGGAACTGGAATTTTTTATCTAAAAATGGGACCCCCGTTAACTGTTCGTAACGCAAGGAGATTTGTATAATAGTTAAATTAGTAAAATTTCCTAACTTTTTTAGTGATTGTACACGCATTGTAATATAAGATATTTACCTCGTTCAAATTACAATTGCTAAAACAAATAAAAAAATTTCTTTTCCAAATTTTAAGTCAAGTATCATCCATTCTCAAACATTTGTCAAGGCTTCGATCACATTAATATGGGTATCTTGGTGAGGCAAGTTGAGTAACAGTTACTCTATTATTTGAAATGGTTAGACTTGATAAAGTTATCAAAACGATTTTGGGCTTTAGGCACTAGATGAGATAAAACATGCTAAGGCATAAGATGTCATAATCTCATAAAAGAACTAAAAGTTACATATGATGTAATTGGTAATTGTTGCCTTTCTAAATAACTTAATTCAAAATGTCATGCTTTAGCTATCTTGAAATTAGGTGAAACACGGATTTTAGTCTCTTAAATTAACATAGTGGTTTTAGGAGGGTTGTTAATTTAGTAGGAGTCTATTCCTCTATACTAAAATGAACTTTTGCATAATCTTTGTTGTAGATCTATAGCCTCTTCAAATCACACTAATCCCTTGTCACTGCGATCCATCATTGAGAATGATAAGTTGTTCAGGACAAACATTCTTGACTGGTTTAGAAACTTGAGAATTGTTCTTAAGCATGAACGCAAATTGTATGTCCTGAATGATCTTATTCCTGAGGAACCACCAGCCAATGCTTTAAGAGCCGTAAAGGATGCACATACTAAGCATGCCAACGAATCCACTGATGTTGCATGCATTATGTTGGCAACCATGGTTCCTGAATTATAGAAGGACATGGAACACAAAGAAACTTATGACATGGCTACCATGTTGAAGGAAATGTTCCAACAGCATGCTAGGCAAGAAAGGTTCGAGACAGTCATGAACCTTCATTCTTGCAAAATGGCAGAGGGTGCATCAGTTAGTCCTCATGTTCTAAAAATGAAGCACTATATTAACCATCTTGACAGACTTGGATTTCCCATAAGCCAAGAGTCGGTTGTGGATTTGATCCTGAATTCATTAGTTACTCACAATTTGTAACGAACTATAGCATGAATAACATGAAGAATTCTATCTCAGAGTTGCATTTGATGCTTAAAACTATCGAGCAGAATGTCAAGAAACCCATTGCTAATGTGTTGATAGTTCAGAAAGAAAAGGCTTTGAAGAAAAAGGGCAAATATAAGGCTAAAGTTACCAAGGCTATTGTGACTATCACAAAGGCTGCAGAACAAGTCAAGCCTAAGGCTGCTTCTACTTCACAGTCCTAGAAAGAAAAGGAAAAAGAAGAAATTTTCATTTATGTCATGCACCTAGGCATTGGTTCAGAAATTGCAAGCTCTATCTTTAAAATCTAAAGAAAAAGTAGAGTAGTGCGTCTACTGCTTCATGTATTTACGTTATTAAAGTTAACTTGTCTACTAGTGATTCCTGAGTATTGGATACTAGATATATTATTTTTGAATATAATATTGGGGAATGTGCCCTAGATCAATCTATAAACATTATTTATCATATAATTTTACTTAATAAAATAAAAAGTTTTCATTTTTTGTTTTATTATAAGTGATTACATGTTTACCATATAATAAGATCCATGGTATTTGTTAAAATATCATAAATGTCCCCAATTGGTCATTACACTGGGAACTATAATGAATGAAGACTAGTGTGAATCTTGATTCATGGTCATGTGATGATCATGCGTATAGGGATACGAATCGAGATCATGAGTACTTGTTAGGGAATAAGGTACTAGACCGACCCGCTATGAGAACACCACATGGATTAAGTCATAGGTGTTATTTATGATATGTATATCATTTAGTCCTTCGACTTAAAATTACCATAGACTTCAATATTCAGAGCTTGGTAATTTAACACAATCAAACGTTGTCTTTAACCGGGCAATTATAAAGATTGTGATTGGTTACCATGTGAAGAATATGTGAAGGTGTGTAGTCAAGATATAATTTGTCACTCTTGCATAAAGAGAGATATTTGTGGATCCGTCAATATAATAGATTGATAATGGCCAAGTCCATGTGAGTAGATATGATCTATGTCACTTGGATGTTTTCAGTTTGCCTAAAGATCGAGACTAGTATGATTGAACATTAAGGGGGAATTTCCATGCCTTATGTTTAATCAAAGGATGTTACACGACAAAAGGATATGATATATGTTATTCATTAGGTTGTATCGATTTTGATATTCTTGCTACTTGGGTAGTTATAATTCCTTGCTAAAGATCGCTTATGACTTGTGTACCAAAATGGTTTTGGTTCTCTGCTAACGTCGCACACAAAGAATGGCTTTACGTGATTTCAATTGGTCCAAAGTAATGAATTCTTATATGATAAAATTCATGACATAAAAGCCCTTAAAATTTGTTATATGATAACTTATTAATAAGGGTGTATGTGTAATTTGCATAATTTCATAAATGCAATAATTCTATCGCGAATAGGATTTTAAGTGAGGGTTTATCTACATATATAAATAGAAGTTGAAACCCTAAAACAAAATAAGATTTTCGTTTTTGTTATTTTCGAGTTCTCTTGATTTCGGGAAAAAAGGAAAAACATTTTCTATATATTTTCGGGCCAGCAATTGGAATTGTGGTCACCATACGTGTGTGGATTTCCAATAGAGAACGGGCGCTTAAACATCTTGGAGATCAAACAATCAAAGAAGTAAATCACTGATTAAGGTATGGTTTTACTTTTGTAGATCTAGTTTAATGGAAGTTATTTTCGACCCTATTGGGGTTTTTCAAAATTGTTTTGAGTTTTTCACTGCGTATGAACCCTAAAACCCGATATATAATATATTGTATAAATTAGTTTTTAGGTTTGTGTATTGTCAGGATCTCTTTTGGAATGATTGAAATGGTTTTGGGACGAATTGGAATACTACGAAGTTAAGGTACTTTAGTTTAAGGATTTGGAAAACCTAAAATAGGTTATAATAAAAATCTAGTTTTTGTTAACACAATATATATTGTTACAGGTGGATTGTGAGTCCTAAGGATTTTTCACCAAGGTGAGCTGGTTTCATTGAAGATTTTTGAAGGCCAGGTTTCTCAGTGTAGGCTAAGAAATAGAGGAAGTGTTGTCAAAAATTTTGTATGGAGTTTTAGGGATTATTTAATCAATCTTACAGAACTTTAAGATTTGAGATTTACTTTTAGTATCCTATAGAGTTCATAAAGTATTATAATTGATGATTACTTCGAACATAATTTTATTTATTTATTGACAGTGAGATTAAGGTTGCTAGATTATCATGGAATTAAGGTAATGTAGGCCTGTTAGATGCCCTAATTAGATGGGGTCTGACACGGTTTCTCTCTGCAACACTATAGAGCATCTCGAGACAGTCAGTAAAAGCTAAGTTTTCACGGTGGAAACAAAGTATTTGGCCTGCAATTTGGTAAATTCTCAATTTATGGCATTTTTTAAAAATTCAATTTGAATTCTCTCGATTTTTCATTTTCTTTGGCAAGGTTCTGATAGAAAATTAGTATGGATTATTGTTAATTTGTAAATTGGGTTGATTTGCGTCAATTTGGCATAAGTTTTAATGATGTGAGTAACGTTTTTGGTGAATTGAATTGATGCAATTCAGTTGATAACTATATTTGAAGATGTTTTATAGTTAAAATTGATTTACATTGGGTTTCTAGACGATTTGGATAATTAGTTTTTGTCCAAATTGACTCCACGGGTTGTGGAAATATCTTGAATTTGGTTTGATGTGATTTCTCGGTAATTGGTGTTGAGTTTTGAGGACTTATTTCTAAAAGCATTGATTTGGAAAGTGTTTCATTAGTTCAAAATAAATAAATTTTGCCTAATCAACAGGCCATATTGGGAAATTCATCACTTCTTCATTCGTGATTAGATTTAAGTGTTCTTGTAGTCTTTGGAAAGTATGAAGTGAGCTCTGCAAGTTCATTTTTGGTTATCATCATAAATAATGAGGTTTTAAGGTTAAATACCCCAAGTTAGCCAGTTAAAGTTTTTATAAATAATTATTTTTAGAAATAGTTATCGAGCATACTTTTGTTGTTGTTTCCATGGGGTTTTATTATTTGTTTTATTATTTTTAGAAAGGATCAATTATATTGGAACAACTTTCAAGGTTATTTGACGCTCTGGGAACCCTAAATATTAAGCACAAGTTTGTTGTTTATAAGTAAATCCCCTAGTAACCTTTACATTTTATGATTATAATTTTTTTCTAAATTGCATTGATCCTTTCTATTGCATTAGTTGTTGTACATGCATATTCGGGGGGAGTATAAGGTCGATTTGAGTCTCCTTACTCTATTTAATATAGTGTGGTTATAGGGAAGAACACTACATTATATTTTGGGGGCTGGAGTCACTGATACTTTGCATCACGTGGTTACCTTGTAATCAAGTTAAACCTGATCATACTCCCATAGTGTAGAGGAACGAGACTCATTTGGTTATCCTCTCAGTGCATGAGTCCTTATCACTATTTACTTACCACTTTCAGAGGATATCAATTAATTTCGATTTGATAACAGAAACGAGATGGATTCACGATTGTATTTAAAGTCCTTAGATTATATAGTTCGTTTAATCTCTTAGATTATTATGGATTTGAATATTGCAGGTGTACTGGATATTGTGGGATTTACTTATTTAACATTATCGAATCTTTATAATTAGGTAATGACAGGTTTGAGCAACGACAAAGGAAAGGGGAAGTTGTCAGATTTTCTGTAACTTGCACGGTTCCCTTTACTTTATGCATGTATTGTTTTGATATAATATATTGTATTAATGGGTTTTTGGGTTCGTGTGTGGTTAGGGTTTCCTTTGGAATTGTTTTGATATACATTATGTTTATGCAATATATATTGTTATGGGTGCATTGCGAGTTCTTTGGCATTTCCACCAAGCTGAGGAGGTTTTGTTTGAATACTTTAGAAGGTCGGGTTTTCCGGTGTAGGCTTAGAAACAGAGGAGATGCTGTTGAAAAAACATTAACATCTGTTAGAACACCTGCCCTAAGCAATAGCTAGCGTGCGTCGCTACTCAACCTATATTTCAAAAGCAAGTAGGACTTCTATAAAGCAAACAATCCATGATCCTAGTTACCACCATTGTAATATCTTTCACCGCGCGGCGGTAGGATTACTGGATATGGTTCCTATCAAGATTGAAGTGCATGTGCACTTAAACCACGATAAAGAAGAAACACTAGACCCTAATGCAAGCGAAGAATTCCATACAACCATGCAGTCAAAATTACAAGATTCAAATTAAAATTAGTAAGAGATTAAGCATCAAAACTCATGAACTCCTAATATTAGGAATCAAGTCACCTTAATATAGACAAAAATAAGCTTAGTCACTCATGGCCATAGAATCACTAATGCTTCTTTGTGGAGAGTAAAGAACACTAGTGAATCTATTTAAAAGTAGAAATTTACAAGCAAAGGAAAACCAAAGAAAACTCTCTGATATATCTATGGTCTTTTGAAGGAAAAAATAGCAATGAATAATCTCAATTGGATATAATTAGATCTAATTTGATGCTTCTTAGGGTTTCTCTTGAGTATTATTTACACTAATAGTAAGATAGAAGTGAGTCTTCTTCATAATCTTCCACAACTACAAAATCAGTAAATTCCATTCTTGTGATCAGGCTAATGTCGTACATTCATTTTGTGGCGGCGCTGGGAATCTCTAGTGAGGCGATGTGATGCTTTCTTCCCGCCTTTTTATCCCAGATTTGCACTAGCGATGCCTTCCATCACATGTCCACGATGCAGGAGATTGCTAAGTGTTTGCTCAATGTTTTTGCCTAATTTTCGCTTCGCAACATTGATAGTTGTTGGGCCTAACCATATCCACTGTCTTTCTTGCAATTCTTCAAGTTTGGACTCCAGCGATTCCTCACGATTTCATTTCAAGGTTAGGGCGTTGGGAGTTGCTAGGCCTTAATTTTCTTTTTAACTCAATTTTTATAGGATTTTTTCCTTTTCTCTAAATTGCCTATTTTGACCATGAAAATATAAAAACAAATTATAAGTGTTGTAAATGAGAGATGAAGTCTTAAAAAACACACCAAATACACAAGAAAACATTCACATGACTTATCAAATATCCACAAACTTAGAAATTTGCTTTTCTTAAGCAAAAGAGTATAAGATAAGTAAGTTGCATACACATAATTCACATTAGCTTCTCTTAAAAAGCCCAATTCTAAATTAATGGTTTCATCCAATCTTATGATTTTGCCAAATTGAAACAAGAACATTTAAGCATGGCATGTTACTCCAAGTCAAGATATTTTAGCCATTTCCTAAGGAACACTCCGCAAAATACTAGCATCAAGAAAAAAGCCTTCTATTACACATAAGTTACCTCGGAATGTATGTTTAAGCTTAAAACTTATAATCTTTAAATAGATCATTGAATACTAAGATTTTTACAAAGAAAACTTATACAACCATTCTCCACTAACATAGTCAAGGCATCATTTGGATTCAATAAGGACTTGTTTTCTAAGATTATTGATAAGTCGGTAGTAATAATATATTTTAGGTGTTTATTTTATGTGTTTTTAGATCTCAATGCTTCGTATTATTAATTAATTCTCTTTTATTTAAATTTTCAGTGGTTCGAAGGCAATTTGATGAAAATGAAATAAATCGGCATCTTTTGAAGTGTTTTTGGTGTTTGGTATTGAAAAGTGAGCTTGCATGCACTTCGAGATAGCTTCATGGGACCCACATTGATCCGTGTTGATGCTATGGTGGTTTAGAAGAAGTTTGGTGGTTCATTAATTGAGGAAAGCTCTCAAATATGACTAAGTATAAGTCAATATTGCAGTGTGATAAGCTACCCTTTGATTTGCCTCGAGATATGCAATGCAAAATAGATTAAGAGATGAGCAGCAACCAAGTGACGCAACAAGGAGACACACTTGAGTCACTCAACTTTCAGAGCTATTTATCAAACATCAAGATTCGAACACCAAATCGTATCAAATGAGCAATTAAGAGATTCATTTTGCCTCAAGATGCGTGCTACATTGCATAACATAGTTTTACCGATTCCTTGATTGTCACTTCTTCCATCCAAAAACCTTTGATTTTCCTCGAGATGCATACTCTCACTGTCTCCCATATCTTTGCACGACTCTCCCCCCGCCTCTTTCTCAATCGCACAGATGTTACGTATCGTTATCACAATCACCAGCCACGTCCCACATCTCATTCTCTTCCAATCACAGCGTGCCACATCAGCAAACAGTAGTAGCACAACTAATCTGCTTCTACCACGTGTCCGAGACTCTAGCAGCAAAGCTGACACGCGCCGAACGCGTCAACAAAATAAAGTTCATAAACAAACTATTTTGTAGAATAGTGGCAAATGGTCGATCCCATAGAGATTGATAGTTTTTATATGTTTAAAAACAATAAAAGGAAAACGGGGGTTTTTAAATAAATTAATTTAACTAACTAAACTAAAATAAACTAAATAATTAAAATAATGAAAATAACTTTCAAAACTATTAACGGGTACCTAGGTCTATGGTTCCATAAATCGGAATCAAGATTCAATGGCACATCATGGTCTTCAATCCTTCCCAAAAAGTTATTAATTTAAGTTCTCCTAGATTAGCTACGGAAAATCAACATTTGACAGAAATTCATAATTCCCCTAATCTTGATAGTTAGGACGTCTGCCACTAACTACTTACCTAATTAATGCATAACCCTAGACATCCGCCAATCGGGTTTAACATACTAAACACAATAATAAGGATTCGTGGGAACACTAATCCAAGATAACCGAATCGCGTCCCCTCCCAGTTTAACTTAGATTCAATTATTGCATACTCGAAAACTGACAGGTTGTTACTGAAAACGGGTGAGTGTTCGTCACTTTATTGGTCCAAAAATACAATTACAGATACCATCAGTCCAAATAACTATAGATTGTTCACCTAAAAGCATGCACTGGCCATATACATACCCTAGATCTAAACCATATTCATTAAAATCAACAACAAGGAAATAGGAGAAATTAAATCAAATTAAATAATAAATATCATAGATCTCACAAATCCTGACTTGTTTCCTCTCTGACCTTGGCAAGGATTTTGTTTAGCCAGACATGGTGTCGAGAGCCTTCGGCATACTAAAGTAATAAAGTCGATGATAAAATATAAAAGTCGGTGTTAAATAATAAAACCTAAGTTCCTAATATATAAAACCACTAAAATTGAATTATGGCCTCGAAAGGTGAGAGAAACTAATTTCGGGGGTTGGTGGAGTGACACATACACCAAGGCACATCTATGGTTGTTTTATGGTGAAAAATTGAATTTTGTACACGTGTCGCTGCTTGATTGGTCCGCTTGTTGTAAGTCGCTGACGTGTCATGCTCTGATTGGTGCAAAGCGGTTGGAATGACGTGGTGGACGCGTGGCAATAAGGGAGGCGCTGGTTTGGTATTGCACAAAGTCGTGCAAACATCTTGGCCATTGTGCTTGCACGCATCCAGAGGAGATCGAAGAGCTGCTGGAACGAGCTGGTGATGAATTTGATGAGCTGGAGAGTGGAATGACGCGACATGAGAGGATTGGAGGAACGAACTGCAATGACGTGCTTGAAGTATGGAAGACCGCCATGTGTCACGCGGTGGTTGGAGGAAGCTGCTGGAATGATGTTGTTGCGAGGTGAGGTGATGACACGGATTTCGAGGATATCCAACAACAGCTCCTTGCAAGTGTCTTAACTTTGTCACTCCATGCGTTATTTGGTAACTCGAGGAAAATCTTCTGGCACCTGATCACTGCACGTAAATACTCCATTCTTAGTATTTTTCTGCCCCGAATTCAACTGCGCACTCCGTTTCACCCGAAAACGACCAATAAGTATAATTAAATATAGATTTTAGAGACTTTCTTTATTAAATACATTAAAATAAACTACTAAAATTCTATAAATACCGACTTATCAAATACCCTCAAACTTAAGACTTTGCACGTCCCGAGCAAAGGTGTAAATAATAACATAAACTAAACTATACTCTTAATATAGTAATGCACTAACTCAACTAATCCTATACCCGATTCAAAATTTCATGGAGTTCCTCTGGTTTACATAGCCACCAAGTTAACAAGCAATTCAAGAAATTTCAGAGTTATGATATGTCAAGACTCGCAACCCAAATACAATTAAGATCACACTTTAAAGATATAGATTTTGTCAAAACAAAGGCCATCAACTACTCACGAGTTTTCTTGGTCTATACATACAAGCACGCAAGTTTGAAATCTTACTTAATCTAGTGAAATTACTCAAGCTAAATCTTTTATTTGAGGAGTTTTCATAACTTCCGCCTTTATTCAAAAAAAATTTCTCTATTTTTTTCTTCACATTTTTTTTCAAGTAATACGGTTACTGCTCCATTTTCTATGGACCATTTTTTCACTTTTCCCACAACAAGTTTCCCTTCTCCATTTCTTGTGGAAACCAATTGGACTCTCTATAGTAAGAAAACTCTTGTTAGCCCTTCTTAGTTTCTTTATGATCAAATAAATTCCCCAAACGTGGGCTAAAATATTATCACTTGCACAATCTTGAATGTATGCTCATTTTTGTTATCTAGCATAAAGCTTAACCATCATACTAATTCCCTAATCATGAAATCAAAAAAATGCAGTGCTACGGACTCGATTAAGTGTTTCTCCTTATTTTCCCTAAGTTTCAAGTCAAAAAGGCAACTATAATGTACTTGTCCACAACCAAAGGCATGAAACAAACAAAGTTTTGGGTGACTCTAAACAATAAAAAAGTAAAAAGCTATACTAAATACATGCATGAAAGTGTATCAACTACTAATGAAATGAGAAAGAAATATGAAGGGACAAGAAATGAAAGAAATGGAAGAAATGATATAAAACACCACCATTACCATCTAATAACCCCATATAACCACATAAAAAATTAAATGATCTCACCTACGATCTTTCGCAAAGATAATCCATCCAACAAAATTCACAATCCCTAAAGTACCCCCAAACTTATTCCGAACCTTGTTCTCAAGGTTCAAAACAAGTCAAAGAATTCATCCAACAAAAAGAGAAATAATAGTAGTGAAGAAGAACATGGATAAAGAATAAGAAGATGATACAAATGCATGCATAACAAAATTCTTTAAAAAATTAGTGAACGCACGAAATCTCTCATGTCTAGGTGACAAAAGAAACTATGAAAGAACAATCATAACAAGAGCAAGAACTAGTAAACATAGGAGTTCACTCAAATAATTCCTATCAAGTCTCACGAGCCAAAAGTCTATCAAATAAGGGTGAAATCAACAAGATGATGGAATGAAGTCTGGGGTTTTGGATCTACTCAAAGACCCGCCACTAATGCGGCGACTTAAGTTGGATGTCTCGCAACTAAGTCTCAAAACACCTAAAACCCTGATAATATATTAATTCAGCGACTTAAGTTGGATGTGTCGCAACTAAGTCTCAAAACACCTAAAACCATGATAATATATTAATTCCCTAAAAAATGCTTAAATTATGCTAAAAAAATATAATCCATAGTCAAACCTAACAAAACTCGCAGGTGCTCCAATTCTCCTGTGAACGTCAAACATAACATATCACCTGTAAACATCCAAAAGACCAAGTTAGAGTTTTATTAAACATAAAAAAAAAACAAAAACTAAACTAAAACTGAAATAAATGCAAGAAATAAAAAAAATGAAGTTGGGCTGCCTCCCAATGAGCCGCCTTTCTTTTATGTCTTTGGCTAGACTTGGTGTGATTTTAACACGTGATGCCTTTTCCTTTAGAGATGTCGACGATGAATGGCGTATCTACGTATTCGGGCAATAAAGCATGCACACCCTCTTTCAGATTTGAGAGCTCATTTGGGACTTCCAACACAAAAGAATCTGTCGCATTAGGATCATCCAACATAAAGGTGTCGGCAGTGTAAAAAATCTATGAACGCTCCTTTACTTCCACCCCTTGTAAGGTTTACCAAATGTGCATGGGAAGGTGGGTGGTTTCACCAACACCAGAGGTTTATCTTCCTCGCTCTTTATCTGCGGCTTATCCGGCCTGTCTAAAATGACATCAATTTTCATCTCATTTTCCTCCTCATCTAGTGCAATGACAATTTCTAGCTTAATTTGAAGGACGTCAAGTCCTTCCGCTATTTTGCTCCAATAGTGCTACACTTGTGTAACATCATTCACCTTAAAAAATTTCAACGTATCAACACTCACATCCTCCTCTGGGTGAAAAATTGGTTGTGTGCTACACAACTCTTCCTCGTCAATCATATTCTGAAGCCTGGCATTAAGTTGAATAAATTGAGTTTCCAAATCCTTCAAGCCTGGAATCTCATAATCAATTTGTCGAAGCTCTTTCGAAAGCCGTTGAAATTGTAGTTGATTATCTATCAATTGCTTCATCATATCTTCCAAGGAGGTGCTTTGTTGAAATTGTTGATTTCCTTCATGCTGAGGAATCTATTGATTTGACATGAGCCCAAAAAATTCGGGTTGTGGCGATGCATAGCTAGAATATTGATAATTCTCACATTGTGGATAATACGGACAGTCTTGTGCGGAATGAGAATAATCTCCGCAAACTTCGTAAACCTCGACTTGTTGCACAAAAGAATGCATGTTAGAAAATTGATATCCATTATGCGACATACCTACCCCGTTCACATTATAATAATGTGAGCCTTCGAATTGACCATAATTGTGGGGGTAGGAGGAGTCCATCGCGGGGTTGCCAGCATACATGTTAAGAGCAAATGACTAGATACACAAAATAAATAAAGAAAATAAAATAAAATAAAAAAGAGAAAAATAAAAAAACACCCAAGAAAGAAAATACCAACCCCCAGCAACGGCGCCAAAAATTGACGCATGCCGAACGCGTCAATAAAATAAAGTTATTAAACGAACTATTTTGTAGAATAGTGGCGATCCCACATAGATTAGTAGTCTTTCTATGGTTAAAAACAACAAAAGAAAATCGGGGGGTTTTAAATAAATTAATTTAACTAACTAAACCAAAATAAACTAAATAAATAAAATAATGAAAATAACTTTTTAAAACAATTAATGGGTACCTAGGTTTACAGTTCCACAAATCAAAATCAAGATTCAATGGCACATCATGGTCTTCAATCCTTCCCAAAAAATTATTAATTTAAGTTCTCCTAGATTAGCTATGGAAAATCGACATCCGCCAGAAATTCCTAATTCTCCTAATCTCGATAGTCGGGACGTCCGCCACTAAATATTTCCCTAATTAATGCATAACCCTAGACATCCGCCAATCGGGTTTAATACACTAACCGCAAAAATAAGGATATGTGGGAATACTAATCCTAGATAACTGAATCGCGTCCACTCCCGGTTTAACCTAGATTCAATTGTTGCACACTCAAGAACCAAAAAGGTTTTACGGCAAACGGGTGAGTGTTCATCACTTTATTGGTCCAAAAGTACAATTACAGATCCAATTGGTCCAAATAACTACAGATTGTCCATCTAAAAATGTGCGTTGGCCAGATACATACCCTAAATCTAAATCATATTCATTAAAATCAACAACAATGAAATAGGAGAAATTCAATCAAATTAAATAATAAATATCATAGATCTCACAAGTTATGGCATGAATCAAGAATCCCGACTTGTTTCCTCTCCGACCTAGGCAAGGATTTGGTTTAGCCGGACATGGTGTCGAGAGCCTTTGGCATACCAAAATAATAAATTCGATGATAAAATATAAAAGTCGGTGTTAAATAATAAAACTTAAGTTCCTAATATATAAAACCACTAAAAATTGGTCTCGAAAGGTGAGAGAAACTAATTTTGGGGGTTGGTGGAGTGACACATGCACCAAGGCACATCTATGGTTGTTTTATGGTGAAAAATGGAGTTTTGTACACGTGTCGCGTGATGGTTGGAGGAAGCTGTAGGAATGACGTTGTTGTGAGGTGAGGTGATGACGTAGATTTCGAGGAGATCCAACAAAAGCTCCTTGCAAGTGACTTAACTGTGTCACTCCCAACATTATTTGGTCTGATTTCTCCTATTTTACCCATCGCGCCGCACGTAACTCGAGGCAAATCTTTCGGCACCTGATCACTGCATGTAAATACTCCGTTTTGAGTGTTTTTCCTCCCCGAATTCAACCGCGCATTCCATTTCACCTAAAAATGAACAATAAATATAATTAAATATATATTTTAGAGACTTTCTTAATTAAACACAATAAAGAAAACTACTAAAAATCTATAAATATCGACTTATCAAAAGTAGTCACGACCGTCAGATCTTCCTAGGCAAATAAGACAACAAACATCCTACAATTTTAATTTTCTCTCACCTCCAAAGACTAAAATTGAAAAAACATATAAATAGAATTTTAGGGTTTTACTTAGAGACTCTATAGACAC
Source organism: Stephania cephalantha (assembly GCA_039657325.1). Lineage (NCBI taxonomy): Eukaryota > Viridiplantae > Streptophyta > Magnoliopsida > Ranunculales > Menispermaceae > Stephania > Stephania cephalantha. Next base: position 30,320,274 of record CM077570.1, on the reverse strand, counting down.
TACACAATTGATCTCTTTTTCTCTTTTGTTTTCTAGTTATTTCCGTTATAAATTAATGGAGTTCAACAAGACGATTTTCGGCTAAGCACTCTATTACTAGGTCGGAAGCGAAGCAAGTCTAGAATCATGGTTTATAGCGTGATATGTAAGATCTTTATTTATAATTTGAATTATTTCAACTCCTTCTATATTATTTGTCCTTGTTTTCTTTATTATGGTGCAAACTTAGGCTATGTATGTGGCCAGTGCATGCTTTTAGGTGGAAGACCTATAGTTAATCGAGATAATCATATCCGTAATATATGATTGGACTGATATAAGTGACGATCATTCACATGTTTGCCGTCAAAACCTTTCTGTTCTTGAGTGTGGTGTCCGAAGTGCATATTACGCTAGCATTTTCCTTTGCCAATGATAAGAGTTGGGGTTTGACTCATGTTGGAGCTAAACATGTTGTAATTAAAATGTTTCTTAACAAAATAAAATGTTTAATTTATTAGCTTTAATTTATATGTATTTTTATTTTTATTTTATTAATCATGAGTATCCAAACACTTGTGTCGAACTAGTCCTCTAGGCTGAAGGATTGTAGAATTAAAAAGACCACTAGTGATATGACGTTTAGGTGTCGTAAAGAATCGAACTCGAGACCGTGCGTCTAATAACCCACACTGTCTCGTCTTTGCTCTTACTACTAACCAACCTATCTGAGTTTTATGTATTTTTATTTTAACTATAGGTGTATACGTAAAGGCAACATTGTCCCCAACTCGCAACAAAACATATAAGTTAACAAAATTTAAGTAAGCCAAAAAAAAAACCTGTTGTTACTCTTCTTTCAAGTAAGCCGATTTCCTTCCATTCCACATCCAAAAGGAGTTTGTATGCTCACACCTTGGGCATACTAGGATTTACCGCCGAGGTAAAAACAAGGTAGTTGGGGTAAAGGAAGGGTATGAGGGTGACACTGACTCAAATGTAAATCACCGGACACCCAAACAAATAATAGCACTCGCGATTGCACAACCAACATCCGAAGAGGCGTAGATACTGAATTGTATGTAGCTGAGGGGTTAAACTTGAACTTTGCCAAAAAGAATCTTGCCTGCAGGGAATCCAAACACAATTATAATGAATTTATATATCTTGATCATTCAAAGATAAGAACTGAAACATGAAAGTTCAAGGTTCTGTTGATGTTCTAACTGCGCGAATTGGCGCATTCATGTGAGGATACCTTATATGATTATATTCTTATGGTCAATGCATTATTATTTTTTTTAAAGGAGACACTTTTTTGCATTAGTAAAAAGGTATTACAAATACAAAAGTGAAAGTTATGTAATCTACAATAATGAGAACCCCAAATGTTTGTGAGCAACCATCCACATTGCATCATTATGTCTGATAACTTCCCATAACTCTTCATTTGCATCGTTTTTGCCTTAAAAAATCTTTCTATTTCTCTTGAGCCATATGCACCAAATTACTGTTAAACTGGATGTGTTCCAAAGCAATTTCGAAAGTCTTGGAGACTCTCATGAGATTCCCATTTGAGAATATGTTATCCCACTCAATCGATGCGCCGTCCGTATTACCAAAATCCGCAAACATTGTGCTCCATATCCTCTTGGTATAACTGCATTCCAAGAATAAGTGTTTCAATGACTCTCTCCCTTTGGCATAGTGTGCACCAACTTGGAAGAAGTGCAACCCGAGGCATCCTCCTTTGTAGTTGGTCATGACTGTTGATTTTCTTAGCCAAGCAAAAATTTTTATTTTATAGGGTATAGGAGCTCTCCAAATGCAGTTTTTTTTTTTTTTTTTTTTTTTTTTTTTTTTTTTTTTTTTTTTTTTTTTTTTTTGATAACTATGGGTATCCGCACTCTTTGAGTACGACTAATTCTATAGAGTCAAGTCAGACCCACCAAACCCATTGACCGAGAGAAATCACCAAAAAATAGTTTCATTGTAGATGGCAAGACTCAAACACAGGACCTCGTTGCGCCACTCTGCGACCCTTGTTGAGTGGTCTCCAAATATAGTTATATATGATAAGTACTCCCTCTGATAAAAAATATAAGTCTTTCTAGCAAAAACTCATTTGTCAAAATTATAAGTCGTTTTCCGAATTCGATAATGTATTTATTATTTCTTTTACCAATTATACCCTTATACAATTCAAATATTTATGATCTTCAATTCTTCAATTCATTTAATGTTAAAAGTCGTATATGTAAATTACACTTGTAATTAAGGTTGTCTTAATTCTTGAGCTTTTACCTTAAATGACTTATATTTGTGACCGGATGGAGTATAATTATATAGTTGGTCGTTTTCATTGTGATTAAGGTGGTAAAACATGGACTTGCATGAGTAGTGACCACTTGTGACTAAGAACCAACTTGTGTAGTCATTGATACCCAAGCAGATCCTAATTGGTTCTAAAGTGGATAACAGTTGACGTCTCTTCCGCTTTCCTATTTGTTAATGGTCGAGGAAGGTGGAAACTCCAAGTGGGGCTAGAGTCCACAACAAACTCTGAGATGGTTGCATTATGTTTTGGGGATAGTAAGCGCACACCAAGGTTCTTCCCAAAAAAGTATGATCTCCATTTCCCACCTTAAATCTAAGGAAGGGTTTCATTACCTGGGAGGTGGATCCGATGAGTTTTCATGGACATTTGTAAGTGCTTTGGTTTTGGATGCCGGCAAACCACCCGTTCTTTGATGTTCTATATCACTCTAGCCCATAGAAGTCCTCCCTCCCTCTAAAAGCGCCAATGCCATTTTGCTTCCAATGCTATGTTCCTTTGCTTGAATTTTTCAATTGACAAACCTCCCTTATCTTTTATATCGCACACATCTTTCCATTTTGCCAAGTGGATGCTATGATCCTTAAAGGTCCCATTTCATAAGAAGACACTCGTGATTTTCTCTATCATCTTGCACACATTCTCAGGAATTTTAAAGATTGAAAGGTAGCGTCAGTGGGCATGGCACTAAACACTACTTGAATGACTGATAATCTCACTCCTCTAGAGAGCATATATTACATCTTTCCATCCTTTAAACCCTCTGGAGAGAGGGTCCCCTTGTCTAACTCCCCTGAAAGCTCTAAACTGCCCCTTTGTCTTTCGTTAATCATGATAGAAAACCCATTGAATATATACCTTTTCATCTATTATGATTAATGGACCGGACTCCCGAGGGAACACCAACAACTAGGGCCCAAGTCGAAACTCAGATCCAGAGCCAAGGCCCAACCGCTCCACTCGCCCTCCTTTTTGGACCAAGGACTACACTTTCTAGTTTCGTTAGGCCCAACATTATCAGTCTATTAATCTTATCCGATCACGTTTTGTTGTTAAACCATCAGACATCTGTCTTATTCTCATTGGCTAATTCATCGTGGTTACACTTGTATTAGCAAATTTTATCCTTACTTTATCTCCCTTTTTCGGTGCCTAAGATTTATGGTTTACCTTTTATAATTGGTGCTTTCATCCTGAACTATGGCGCCACCGCGCCCTTCCGTACCCAACCCTCCTCAACAACCACCGGACGACCCCCTCACAGCCTTACAAGACTTTAAAAAGCTATATCAAACCAACCCAAACCATAAATGAAGAAAAACGAACCCGATTTGAAACACTCTTAACAGCCGTCTCGGAACTTTGCTCCCGAGCTAACCACCCACCTATTACCCAACCTACAACTCACTCACCAGCCTCGGCAACAACATAGTTCAGCGTATAGACACCAACCAGCCACCTTCACCACCGGGTATCAACGTTGTTGAAATATATTGAGTTTGTATTGTATCCACTATCAGTCCCACATGGGAAAGAAACTTTTTGTTTCTTTCCTTATAAGAGATTTTTCACTTGAAAGTCTTAGTTAAGTGAATGTGGGGTTGGAGGCAAAGACTATGGGTATTCCCCATTGATTAATATATATTAAACTTGATATTTAATATGTCTTTCATTAGGCCTTGGGCCTTTGGGGCTAATGTTAAAATAACTTAGCCAATTCACAACACAAAATTTTATTTTATTTTATTTATTAAAGTTGGTTATTTTCGAAATTGTTATTAGTGGTGAACAGTCACCATTTTTCAATTTTAAAAGGGTGTGTAATTAGTGGTGAAGAGTCACCACTAATGACCTCGTTTTTGAACAGTTGTTATTGTTCAAAAGAGGTGTCTTTTGATCTATAAATAGGGGTTGTAACCTCATTAGAAAAATAGATAAAAATTTTGAAATTAAGAAGTTTTTTCGGTTTACGAGAGAGAGATTTTTTTGTTGCGTAAGAAAGGATCTTTTGGTTGGTGTGTAATCAAAGATCAATCCAGTTGTATCCTGGAGACGAACCTCTTGAAGCATTCATACACCGAATTGGAGGAAATCTCGTCTAAGGACATTGCAATTTAGTGCAAGCCTCTGGTATAATTTAATTTAGTTCTTTGTAATTGAATTCATGCATGATATAACAACAGTTCAATTATATGCATGTTTTTTGTATATTGTTCTAACAATCTTAGACGAAATTGATGTTATCTTTGGTTTACATACAATAGTTGATTGCATATAATTTGTCCTTTGTTTTTACAAAAACTAGTCACCGATTTATACGAAATTGTTGTTTGCATACTAGTTTGAAATGGCATCTCTTGTAACCGAGAAATCCATTCACGCTACCTCTACCAATCCCAAAGATGAAAGACCGAGAGAAGTTCAAAGGTCTTGATTTTAAAAGGTGGCAAACGAGAAAATCTTTGTTACGGTGACCACTATGAATCTTGCCAACATAGTGAAGGAAGAAGTTCCGAAATCGATGAGGACCTTTGTCAGGGAAACTCTCCTTACTATTGAAGCATGGAGGAATTCGACTTTCTTTGCGAAATTAGATTTTGAATAGACTTGATGATACATTGTATGATGTCTATTCGAATGTAAAAACGCGCAAAGGATGTTTGGGATCTTCTCGAAAAGAAATACCAAATCGAAGATGCGGGGGCTAAAAAGTTCGTGGTAGGCAAGTTTTTGAAATACAATATGGTGGATTCGAAGTCCGTGGTAAAGCAAGTGGAAGAAGCGCAAGTTCGATACATGAATTGCTATTTGAAGGGTGCATCGTAAATGAACATTTTCAGTTTGGAGCCATTATTGAAAAGCTTCCCACCGTTGTGGAATGACTTCAAGGTCTACCTAAAGCACAAGCGAAGGGACATGTCCATTGAGGATCTCATTCTGCGACTTCGTGTTGAGGAAGATCACAGGAAGGAGACAAAAAGGAAATGGCTCATGCTAATGCTAACATGGTGGTAGGACAATCAAGCAAGTCCAAATTTCAGAAATTCCAGGATAAGAATTTCAAGAAAAATCTTAAGAGAACCGCCAAGCCGTTAGCACCAAAGGGAAGGATTACAAGAAAATTAAGGGAAGTTCTTTGGGTTTGTGGAAAGCGAGGTCACGGGGCTCAAGATTGTCGCCACAAGAAAGATCAGAATTTTCATAATTCGGTGTGAACAACAAAGCAAATGTTCTTGCCATGGAAATTGATAATACCGACTTTGATCTCACTGCAGGTTGTTTGAGAAACTAATATGGTTTCGATGCCAAAGGATGGTGGATCGATCTTTGGTGCAACAAGGCACATATGCGATGACAAAAACTTATTTTCGAGTTTCATCCGGTGATAGTGAAGAAAAACTTTACATGGGAAACTCATCCTCCTCCATGGTTGAAGGCAAAGGAACAGTGAAGATGAAGTTCACGTCTGGAAAAGTAATCACTTAACTTGATGTTCTTTATGTTCCTGATATTAGGAAAAATCTTGTATCTGGCCCTTTACTAAATAAGAAAGGGTTCAAGCTTGTTTTCGAGTCTGACAAATTTGTATTGACCAAAGGTGGCATGTTCATAGGGAAGGGGTACCTTACTGAAGGTCTCTTCAAACTAAGCATTGTAATTGTTAATGGCATTGGTAATAAAATGATTGTTTCGCGTATATATTTGTCTCTGCTTATATGATTGAATCATTTGATATATGGCATGCTAGACTAGGGCATGTAAATAACAGATTAATTCATAAAATGGTACATTTGAATATGTTACCAAAGTTTAAAATTGATTTAAAACATAAATGTGAAGTTTGTCTTTGAATCAAAGTTTGCTAGGCAAACATTTAAGTCTGTTCAAGAAAGATCAAGTGAATTATTAGATTTAATTCATAGTGATCTTTGTGACTTCAAATCAAATCCTACGAGAGGAGGAAATAACTACTACATCACCTTTATTGATGATTGTAGTAAATCTTATCACGTCTTTTTGATCAAGAATAAAAGCAAGGCCTTTGATGTATTTAAAATATATAAGGCGAGAGGTTGAAAATCAACTTGACAAAAAGATAAAAGTACTAAGAGCGATCGAGGTGGAGAATATGATTCCATTGAATTTGCGAGAATTTTGTAATATAAATGGAATTATTCATCGGTTCACCGCGCCATATACATCTCAACAAAATGGTGTGGCGAGAGAGGAAAAATAGAACTCTCAAGAATATGATTAATTCTATGTTGAATGATTCGAACTTCCCCAAAACTTGTGGGGTGAAGCACTACCGATCGCAAATCATATCTTGAATAGAGTTCCTTTTAAAAAATCGATAATTCTCCATATGAGATTTGGAGAAAAAGAAAGCCCACTTACAAAACTTTAAAAGTGTGGGGTTGCTTAGCAAAGGTTCAAATTCCTTTACCAAAAAGGACTAAATTAGGACCTAAAACCGTAGATTGTATGTTCATCGGTTTTGCTAAGAATAGTGCAAACATATAGATTCTTAGTAGTTAAATCACATATTTCGAGATATCGGTGACAATACTATTATAGAATCTGCGAGATGCTACATTTTTGAGCATATATTTCATTTCAAGGAAAAACAAAATGGTTCATCACGAAAAAGGACGGCTAAAGAGAGTCTAGAAGAACCAACCATTTCAAGGGTTCAAGAACAAGAATTGGAACCTAGAAGGGAAATAGAATTAAGGTTCCAAAGAATTTTGGACTGATTTTATAAGTCACATTAAGCGAAAATGAACCACGAGACTTATAGGGAGGCAATGTCTTCGCCAGGAAGCTCCTTTATGGATGGAAGCCATCAATAGTGAAGTTGAATCCATTTTACAAAATAATACATGGGAATTGGTTGATCTACCATCCAGGAATCAAACCAATTGGATATAAATGGATATTCAAAAGAAAGCTTAAAGGCGACGGTACTATTGATAAATACAAGGCACGATTGGTTGCAAAAGGTTATAGACAAAAGGAAGGTGTAGATTACTTGACACCTATTCTCTGTTTCGAGAATAACTTCCATTAGAATCTTGATTTCCATATTTGCTTTATACAATATGGAAATACACCAAATGGATGTTAAAAGCTGCGTTTCTAAATGGAGAGTTAGAAGAAGAAATATATATGGACCAACTGAAGGGTTCATAGTCAAAGGCCAAGAGAATAAAGTTTGTAGACTTGTTAAGTCATTATATGGACTAAAACAAGCTCCTAAACAATGGCATGAAAAATTTGATCATACTATGCTAGCAAATGGTTACAAAATAAACGAATGTGACAAATGTGTGTACATTAAAGAAATGAAAAACTTTTGCGTCATAATATGTTTATATGTTGATTACATGTTGATTATGAGCACAAGTAGGGATGCTATAATGTCAACCAAAAAGATGTTGAATTCAGTTTTGACATGAAAAACTTAGGTCTATTTGATGTAATTCTAGGAATTCAAATCAAAAGGAATAACGAAGGTTATGTCCTCACACAATCTCATTATGTTGAGAAAATCTTAAAAAGATTCAATCAATTCGATTGTAAACTTGCTCCAACTCCTTTTGATGCTAATTGTCATCTTAAGAAAAATAATGGAGAAGCAATTTCTCAATTGGAATATTCTCAAGTAATTGGAAGCTTGATGTACTTGATGAACTCTACTAGACGACATAGCTTATGCGATAAGAAAGTGAGTAGATACACAAGTAATCCTAATGATGCTCATTGGACATCATTAATAAGAGTTCTAAGGTATCTTAAATATACCTTAAATTATGGACTTTATAATACAAAATATCCAATTGTACTTGAAGGGTATAGTGATGCAAATTGGATTTACGATAATACGAAACCAAATCAACAAGTGGATATATATTCACATTAGGTGGAGCAGCGATTTCTTGGAAAACAACAAAACAAACGTGTATAGCACGTTCCATCATGGAATCGAATTCATTGCTCTTGACAAGGCGGTGAAGAAGCTAAATGGCTAAGAAATTTCTTAGAAGATATTCTTCTTGGCCAAAACCGATCACGACAATATGCATACATTGCGATAGTATGGCAACACAAGCAAGAGCTAAAAACAACATATATAATGGTAAGTCGAGACATATAAGGCGCAGACATAATACTATAAGACAATTACTCACAAGTGGAGTAATTAGTATTGATTATGTTAAGTCTAAGGAAAACATAGCGAGATCCTTTGACTAAAGGCTTACCAAGAGATCAAGTGAAGATATTATCGAGGGGAATGGGCTTAAAGCCTATAGAGTAAGTCAAGTCTAGTGGAAACCTAACCTAGGTGATTGGAGATCCCATGGTCTAGGTTCAATAGGCAAGCTGGTTAGACTTGACTTAACAAACAGACACACAATTACATGTTCCTATGATGAAGTAAGTGTGTTGATAAGAAGTTTAGGGTAGGCAATAATGCATTTAATGATTAAAGATAAGTCACCTATATGATAGTAAATGTGGGGTCGCATTTATGAGAATGAATAGGCTAAATTCTCTAAAGCTATCATGAACCCAGGATATGTTCGGGACCAAAATGAACAACGAAGAATAAAGTGCATCAGGAATCATGTCATAAGTGAGACATATTGTCTTAGTTTACTACAAAAAGTGAACAGTTCAAGATACATACATCACTGCGTCACGAAGTGAACTCGATATGATCTTACTAGGGTAAGTTCAAGTCTATACGACACTTTCACGATTAACATGACATGATAATCTCTCTCAATTGTTTTTAAAATAATGGTTATTATTTAATATTTGTTTAAATTTTGTGTTTGTGATTTGGCAAAGTAAACTCGGTCATGGTTGCAGATGGATACAATACAAATGTGGGGTATTGTTGAAATATATTGAGTTTGTATTGTATCCACTATTAGTCCCACATGGGAAAGAAACTTTTTGTTTCTTTCCTTCTAAAGATTTTTCACTTGAAAGTCTTAGTTAAGTGAATGTGGGGTTGGAGGCAAAGACCATGGGTATTCCCCATTGATTAATATATATTAAATACTTGATATTTAATATGTCTTTGATTAGGCCTTGGGCCTTGGGGCCTTTGGGGCTAATGTTAAAATAACTTAGCCAATTCACAACACAAAATTTTATTTTATTTTTCTCATTAAAGTTGGTTATTTTCGAAATTGTTATTAGTGGTGAACAGTCACCATTTTTCAATTTTAAAAGGGTGTGTAATTAGTGGTGAAGAGTCACCACTAATGACCTCATTTTTGAACAGTTGTTATTGTTCAAAAGAGGTGTCTTTTGATCTATAAATAGGGGTTGTAACCTCATTAGAAAAATAGAGAAAAATTTCAAAATTAAGAAGTTTTTTTACGGTTTAGAGAGAGATTTTTGTTGTTGCGAGAAGAAAGGATCTTTTGGTTGGTGTGTAATCAAAGATCAATCCAGTTGTATCCTGGAGACGAACCTCTTGAAGCATTCATACACCGAATTGGAGGAAATCTCGTCTAAGGACATTGCAATTTAGTGCAAGACTCGGTATGATTTAATTTAGTTCTTTGTAATTGAATTCATGCATGATATAACAACAGTTCAATTATATGCATGTTTTTTGTATATTGTTCTAACAATCTTAGACGAAAATTGATGTTATCACTGGTTTACATACAATAGTTGATTGCATATAATTTGTCACTTTGTTTTTACAAAAACTAGTCAGCGATTTATACGAAATTGTTGTTTGCATACTAGTTTGAAATGGCATCTCTCTTGTAATGGCGAGAAATCCACTTACGCTACCTCTACCAATCCCAAAGATGAAAGACCAGAGAAGTTCAAGGGTCTTGATTTTAAAAGGTGGCAAAGAGAAAATGTTTTGTTCGGTGACCACTATGAATCTTGCCAACATAGTGAAGGAAGAAGTTCGAAATCGATGAGGACCTTTGTCAGGGAAACTCTCCTTACTATTGAAGCATGGAGGAATTCGACTTTCTTTGCAGAAATTAGATTTTGAATAGACTTGATGATACATTGTATGATGTCTATTACGAATGTAAAACCGCAAAGGATGTTTGGGATCTTCTCGAAAAGAAATACCAAGCGAAGATGCGGGGGCTAAAAAGTTCGTGGTAGGCAAGTTTTTGAAATACAATATGGTGGATTCGAAGTCGTGGTAAAGCAAGTGGAAGAAGCGCAAGTTCGATACATGAATTGCATATTTGAAGGGTGCATCGTAAATGAACATTTTCAGATTTGGAGCCATTATTGAAAAGCTTCCACCGTTGTGGAATGACTTCAAGGTCTACCTAAAGCACAAGCGAAGGGACATGTCCATTGAGGATCTCATTCTGCGACTTCGTGTTGAGGAAGATCACGGGAAGGGAGACAAAAGGAAATGGCTCATGCTAATGCTAACATGGTGGTAGGACAATCAAGCAAGTCCAAATTTCAGAAATTCCAGGATAAGAATTTCAAGAAAAATCTTAAGAGAACCGCCAAGCCGTTAGCACCAAAGGGGAAGGATTACAAGAAAATTAAGGGAAGTTGCTGGGTTTGTGGAAAGCAGGGTCACAGGGCTCAAGATTGTCGCCACAAGAAAGATCAGAATTTTCATAATTCGGTGTGAACAACCAAGCAAATGTTCTTGCCATGGAAATTGATAATCTTGACTTTGATCTCATTTAGATTGTTTGAAACTAATATGGTTTACGATGCCAAAGGATGGTGGATCGATCTTGGTGCAACAAGGCACATATGCAAAGTGACAAAAACTTATTTTACGAGTTTCATCCGGTGATAGTGAAGAAAAACTTTACATGGGAAACTCATCCTCTCTCCATGGTTGAAGGCAAAGGAGCAGTGAAGATGAAGTTCACGTCGGAAAAGTAATCACTTAACTTGATGTTCTTTATGTTCCGATATTAGGAAAAATCTTGTATCTGGCCCTTTACTAAATAAGAAAGGGTTCAAGCTTGTTTTCGAGTCTGACAAATTTGTATTGACCAAGGGTGGCATGTTCATAGGGAAGGGGTACCTTACTGAAGGTCTCTTCAAACTAAGCATTGTAATTGTTAATGGCACTGGTAATAAAATGATTGTTTTGCGTATATGACTGTCTCTGCTTATATGATTGAATCATTTGATATATGGCATGCTAGACTAGGGCATGTAAATAACAGATTAATTCATAAAATGGTACATTTGAATATGTTACCAAAGTTTAAAATTGATTTAAAACATAAATGTGAAGTTTGTCGCTGAATCAAAGTTTGCTAGGCAAACATTTAAGTCTGTTCAAGAAAGATCAAGTGAATTATTAGATTTAATTCATAGTGATCTTTGTGACTTCAAATCAAATCCTACGAGAGGAGGAAATAACTACTACATCACCTTTATTGATGATTGTAGTAAATCTTGCATCACGTCTTTTTGATCAAGAATAAAAGCAAGGCCTTTGATGTATTTAAAATATATAAAGTGAGATGTTGAAAATCAACTTGACAAAAAGATAAAAGTACTAAGAAGCGATCGAGGTGGAGAATATGATTCCATTGAATTTGCGAGAATTTTGTAATATAAATGGAATTATTCATCCGACCACCGCGCCATATACATCTCAACAAAATGGTGTGGCGAGAGAGGAAAAATAGAACTCTCAAGAATATGATTAATTCTATGTTGAATGATTCGAACTTCCCCAAAACTTGTGGGGTGAAGCACTACCTTGATTGCAAATCATATCTTGAATAGAGTTCCTTTTAAAAAATCTGATAATTCTCCATATGAGATTTGGAGAAAAAGAAAGCCCACTTACAAAACTTTAAAAGTGTGGGGTTGCTTAGCAAAGGTTCAAATTCCTTTACCAAAAAGGACAAATTAGGACCTAAAACCGTAGATTGTATGTTCATCGGTTTTGCTAAGAATAGTGCAGCATATAGATTCTTAGTAGTTAAATCACATATTTCATATATCAGTGACAATACTATTATAGAATCTGCAGATGCTACATTTTTTGAGCATATATTTCCTTTCAAGGAAAAACAAAATGGTTCATCACGAAAAAGGACGGCTAAAAGAGTCTAGAAGAACCAACCATTTCAAGGGTTCAAGAACAAGAATTGGAACCTAGAAGGGAAATAGAATTAAGGTTCCAAAGAATTTTGGACCGATTTTATAAGTCGTTATTGGCGAAAATGAACCGCAGACTTATAGGAGGCAATGTCTTCGCTTAGGAAGCTCCTTTATGGATGGAAGCCATCAATAGTGAAGTTGAATCCATTTTACAAAATAATACATGGGAATTGGTTGATCTACCATCCAGGAATCAAACCAATTGGATATAAATGGATATTCAAAAGAAAGCTTAAAAGTGACGGTACTATTGATAAATACAAGGCACGATTGGTTGCAAAAGGTTATAGACAAAAGGAAGGTGTAGATTACTTGACACCTATTCTCTGTTTCGAGAATAACTTCCATTAGAATCTTGATTTCCATACTGCTTTATACAATATGGAAATACACCAAATGGATGTTAAAGCTGCGTTTCTAAATGGAGAGTTAGAAGAAGAAATATATATGGACCAACCTGAAGGGTTCATAGTCAAAGGCCAAGAGAATAAAGTTTGTAGACTTGTTAAGTCATTATATGGACTAAAACAAGCTCCTAAACAATGGCATGAAAAATTTGATCATACTATGCTAGCAAATGGTTACAAAATAAACGAATGTGACAAATGTGTGTACATTAAAGAAATGAAAAACTTTTGCGTCATAGTATGTTTATATGTTGATTACATGTTGATTATGAGCACAAGTAGGGATGCTATAATGTCAACCAAAAAGATGTTGAATTCCAGTTTTGACATGAAAAACTTAGGTCTAGGCGATGTAATTCTAGGAATTCAAATCAAAAGGAATAACGAAGGTTATGTCCTCACACAATCTCATTATGTTGAGAAAATCTTAAAAAGATTCAATCAATTCGATTGTAAACTTGCTCCAACTCCTTTTGATGCTAATTGTCATCTTAAGAAAAATAATGGAGAAGCAATTTCTCAATTGGAATATTCTCAAGTAATTGGAAGCTTGATGTACTTGATGAACTCTACTAGACACGACATAGCTTATGCAAGAATGGCGGTGAGTAGATACACAAGTAATCCTAATGATGCTCATTGGACATCATTAATAAGAGTTCTAAGGTATCTTAAATATACCTTAAATTATGGACTTTATAATACAAAATATCCACCTGTACTTGAAGGGTATAGTGATGCAAATTGGATTTCTGATAATACAGAAACCAAATCAACAAGTGGATATATATTCACATTAGGTGGAGCAGCGATTTCTTGGAAATCAACAAAACAAACGTGTATAGCACGTTCCACCATGGAATCTGAATTCATTGCTCTTGACAAGGCAGCTGAAGAAGCTGAATGGCTAAGAAATTTCTTAGAAGATATTCCTTCTTTGGCCAAAACCAGATCATGACAATATGCATACATTGCGATAGTATGGCAAAGCACAAGCAAGAGCTAAAAACAACATATATAATGGTAAGTCAAGACATATAAGGCGCCAGACATAATACTATAAGACAATTACTCACAAGTGGAGTAATTAGTATTGATTATGTTAAGTCTAAGGAAAACATAGCAGATCCTTTGACTAAAGGCTTACCAAGAGATCAAGTGAAGATATTATCGAGGGGAATGGGCTTAAAGCCTATAGAGTAAGTCAAGTCTAGTGGAAACCTAACCTAGGTGATTGGAGATCCCATGGTCAGGTTCAATAGGCAAAGCTGGTTAGACTTGACTTAACAAACAGACACACAATTACATGTTCCTATGATGAAGTAAGTGTGTTGATAAGAAGTTTAGGGTAGGCAATAATGCATTTAATGATTAAAGATAAGTCACCAATATGATAGTAAATGTGGGGTCGCATTTATGCGAATGAATAGGCTAAATTCTCTAAAGCTATCATGAACCCAGGATATGTTCAGGACCAAAATGAACAACAAAGAATAAAGTGCATCAGGAATCATGTCATAAGTGAGACATATTGTCTTAGTTTACTACAAAAAGTGAACAGTTCAAGATACATACATCACTGCGCCACGAAGTGAACTCGATATGATCTTACTAGGGTAAGTTCAAGTCTATACGACACTTTCCTGATTAACATGACATGATAATCTCTCTCAATTGTTTTTAAAATAATGGTTATTATTTAATATTTGTTTAAATTTTGTGTTTGTGATTTGGCAAAGTAAACTCGGTCATGGTTGCAGATGGATACAATACAAATGTGGGGTATTGTTGAAATATATTGAGTTTGTATTGTATCCACTATTAGTCCCACATGGGAAAGAAACTTTTTGTTTCTTTCCTTATAAGAGATTTTTCACTTGAAAGTCTTAGTTAAATGAATGTGGGGTTGGAGGCAAAGACCATGGGTATTCCCCATTGATTAATATATATTAAATACTTGATATTTAATATGTCTTTGATTAGGCCTTGGGCCTTGGGGCCTTTGGGGCTAATGTTAAAATAACTTAGCCAATTCACAACACAAAATTTTATTTTATTTTTTCATTAAAGTTGGTTATTTTCGAAATTGTTATTAGTGGTGAACAGTCACTATTTTTCAATTTTAAAAGGGTGTGTAATTAGTGGTGAAGAGTCACCACTAATGACCTCGTTTTTGAACAGTTGTTATTGTTCAAAAGATGTGTCTTTTGATCTATAAATAGGGGTTGTAACCTCATTAGAAAAATAGAGAAAAATTTCGAAATTAAGAAGTTTTTTTCGGTTCGAGAGAGATTTTTCTTTGTTGCGAGAGAAAAGATCTTTTGGTTGGTGTGTAATCAAAGATCAATCCAGTTGTATCCTGGAGACGAACCTCTTGAAGCATTCATACACCGAATTAGAGGAAATCTCGTCTAAGGACATTGCAATTTAGTGCAAGCCTCTGGTATGATTTAATTTAGTTCTTTATAATTGAATTCATGCATGATATAACAACAGTTCAATTATATGCATGTTTTTTGTATATTGTTCTAACAAACGTTAGGTGCAAGCCCATCGACCTACAAAGGCCAACCCCTTACCTCTTCGACACTGCCCCTTCCCTTAGCACCGCCACCTCCGTCGTCCCACTCAACTACCAACCATATATCCCAACCCAACACCACCAGCTAATCCCTATTAAACCACCGAAGGTTACTCTCTTTCCTTTTGACGGTAAAAATGTACTGACTGGATTTTCACGGTAGAGCCGTACTTTCAATTTTATCAGATACACCAAGACCAGCGCCTCCCGATGGCTGGATTCTTCATGCAGGGCAACGCACTGAGTTGGTATAAGCGGATGTCCCAGAATAACCAGCTAGGGAAGTAGGAGGGTTTCGCTAGAGCCCTTAAACTACGATTTGGCCAATCCTCTTACAAGAATCACCAAGTCGCCTTATTCAATCTCAAACAAACAAGACCTTTAATGGACTACCTCATTGAGTTCGAGAAGATAAATAATTGGTCGTCGGCTTACCCCTCGAGTTCACGTTATCATGTTTCATTTCAGGCCTCAAGCAAGATCTCCGACATGAACTTGCTATTTGGAAACACAAACCATTGCCGATGTAATCAATTTAGCCAAAATGTTTAGCGACAAATTAGCCGACACTAAGGGTAGCTTCCCCACAAGCAGAGAGGTTTTCCAATCATCTAAACCTCATTTTGGCCACGCCGTTCTAACACCTGCAACATCCCTCCTGGTCCGATGTCTATCCCCAGTTAAGATGCAAGAGCAAAAAGCCAAGGGCCTATGTTTTAATTGCGAAGAGAAATATGTACATGGGCATCGTTGAAAACCTAAACAATTCCTGTTGATGATAGACACTGACATCCCATCCCATCCTACCCATTCCGTGGATACACCACCAACCGAAATCCCACAACCCCCACCCCATCCCTGCAACTCTTGGGACCGAACACAATCGACACCATCCACTTCCAACTCTCCTCCACAACTTTACACGGGTCACTCTACTCGCACACCCTCCGCTTCTTAGGAATAGATCACGGGACAACCATCTCTGTTTTTGTGGATTCTGCCAGTTCCCACAGCATTATCCAATCGAAGCTGGCTACCTTTCTACATTTACCCATCTCCCCTATACTACAATTCTCGATGATTGTCAAAAACGTGGAAGCAATCACCTGTTCAGGCATATCTGTACAAAGGTCCCAATAACCATTCAATCTCACTTGTTTATGGCACCTTGCTACGCTATGCCTATTAAGGGTGCAGAACTTGTTTTAGGCTTCGATTGCCACCAAACTCTATGAGTATTTCGTTCTGACTGCACCGTACTTTACATTTGTTTCTACCATAAGGGATCCTTCATTACCCTAAGGGGCGATCACAACCTACCCATACCCTCGTCCTTTGCCAGAATCAGACACCTCCAAAACACAGATTCCAGCGCCTCATACCATGCCTTCGCTATTATACCCACCCCACAGAACCGACCCACATTAATCACTACCCAACCTCCCTTACCTACCGATCTACAAGACTTACTCCACTCATACAACCTTATTTTCCAACTACCTATCGCCCTACCCCCTCAGCGACCCCATGACCACCACATCCATTTTATCCCCAACACCCCACCTGTCAACATTCGACCCTACCGCTACCCCCACAGTCAAAAAGACGCCATGACCTCCTTGATCATAGACATGCTTCAACAAGGGGTAATTAAACCCAACACTAGCCCATTCTCCTTGCTGATTTTATTGGTAAAGAAAAAGACGGTACGTGGCATTTTTGAATCGACTACCGAGCCCTCAATGTCTTCACGGCCAAGGATCGCTTTCCTATACCTATTATGGATGAGTTACTTAATGAGTTACATGGGGAAGTAACTCAAAATTAGGTCTTTGTTCTGGACATTTTCAAATCAAGATTGCCCGAGAAGATACGTTCAAGACGGCCTTTTGAACGTTGGATGGGCACTACGAATTCCTAGTTATGCCATTCAGTCTCACCAATGCACCATCCACAATCCAAGGCGCCATGAACAACTTCTTTCGACCCTGCCTACGGAGATTCGTCTTGGTACTTTTTGATGATATTTTGGTTTATAGTCCTGATTGGACATCCCACCTAGCACACCTACGGCTAGTCCTCGAGTTGTTACTTGAAAACCAGTTTTATGTATAGTTTTCCAAGTGCTCGTTTGGAGTTTCTTCGGTGGATTACTTAAAACATGTGGTGTCCGCTCAAGGTGTCATCGCAAACCCGACAAAGCTCGAGGCAATTCAAACAAGGCCGCCTCGCAACTTCACCGAGCAACGCGGGTTCCTAGGTCTCACGAGCTACTATCGTAGGCTCGTGCGGTTATACGCATTGATAGCAAGCCCGTTCACTAACCTATTGAAATTGACAAATTTACATGGACAACCGAAGCCTTGCAAACATTTACAGCCCTAAAAAAAGCCATGATCAAACTCCCTACCCTGCAACTTCCAAACTTCTCAAAGGCCTTTGAAATCACCATAGACGCTCAAGGTTCAATGTGACGACCTAAAACTCAAAAGACTTGCCCTATGAGCAATTTAGTAATTTCGCAAACTCTACATTAAATTAGCCCTAATATAAAAATCAAATTGTAAACCTTAGCCCATTTTGTTCAAAATCAACACATTTGAGGAAAGTCGTAATTAGAATTGTTTAGATTTCTAACTCAAAGAGACACCAATTAAAAGGTAATTCCCACATTCATCTTCTTCATCATACTCTTTTGTTTGAAGTTTTCAATGGTTTACACATTTGGGTTGCACAAAAGAATAAAAAACCCCACCTAGGGGCGACGCCATCGTAACGTAGCCAGAAGTGGACGGCGACACCATCGCCGCTGTTGCCGGAGGAAGGCGGCGGCGTCATTGCCGCCACCGTCCCAAGAGGGTGCCTCCACTAGAGGCCCTTAAAGTGAATGGAAAGAGGAGGGGTGAAACTGGAGCCACCCCCATTACCGTCAGCAGGGATGTGCTCGGCATCCCTCCCGAGGATGTCGTCCCTGCCCAACGCATTTAAAGGCCTATTTGGCATCTAGACATTGTACCAGGGGCCAAACAACACATGGTTGATCGATCAACAATTGTTGACCAGTCAACACCCAAAATAGAAAAAATAAAATAAAATAATATATATTTTATAATAAACAAAAAAATAATATATTTACATATATAATAAAATAAAAGCTAATATTTGCTTTCAAACGGAGCACTACTGCGACTGCAAGGGAGATCGATCGGGTCCCACCCCTCGACCCTCACATCGGTCGACTAAAATTTAAATAAAAACTTTTATTTATGAAATGTGTTTATGGATTTGTATAGTGTCGCGCGAAAGTTCACATCAGGCCTGAGCGTACTAAGAGTTGTTATAGAACGTAACGTGCCGCGTCGAGGTAAGTGGAGAGCTTCGCTCATGCATTAAATTTGGCTTGAATATTAGATAAATAAAAATTTCATATTCTTATCGAAAGACTTGAGATTGGGTTGCATTTAGTTAATGATATGAATTTGTTTATCTATGGAATGCATTTGACGTGAACAAATTCGTTATTCGATTCAAAAGCGGTGATGAAGCTATATGCTTATAAAAAACGAGTGGTCTTCGCCATGAGTAGCGGTGGTGCAACAGTGTGCCTACCAACAGAACCACGCCACGAATTGTAGTGGTGTGGCTACGATCCCACCAACTAGAGAGTGGTCTGCACCATGAAGTATCAAGCTCACAAGTGGTCACAATCGGTGATAGCTTTGAAACACTTAATGTTGGTTTGATGGAACTAGATGGAGATCACAACAACCATTTTGACCGGTAATGGTTCACATCACCCCGAGGGTGAGTGTTTTGGTCACCAGATTCATAATATTAGCTAAAATGCATTGAATGAAACAACAACTTAAACGTACTATTTATTTCTTATGGTAATTCTCATGTTGAACCCCTTTGCATGAATAAATGAAATTTATCTACTAACTGAAATTTATTTATGAACTTGTAAATTCTCTTTCATGATGTGATTTCAAAAGAATGCTCACTTTCTTGATTATTTACTTATAAGTCTTACCTTTATGTTTTACTGGACTTGGAACTTGTTTACACCCCTTTACTAACAAGAACCATGTCTCTATTGCTTTTCGTTAAATGCTTTACAATTCAGTTTGCTAATTCATGTGTAGAATTGTTTTATTTTATAGGTAATACTTGCGTGTTTAGTGTTTGAGCGAGTTTTATCTTTTATTAAGCTCTGTTGGTTCTTTAGCTCACCCGACTTACATCTCAGGTATCCACGTCTACACTAAATCGAGAAAAGGGAGAGGCGATAGCTTGAAGCCTTCTCTCTTAACGTGAGCATTGTTTTATATCATCTATATATTCGTTTTTAAAACTATTAAACTTGTGTTATATTTTAAATAGGTTTTTTGGGTAGTTTGAACACTATCTTCCTTGTAGTTGAGTTATTTGGGAGCCTTGGATGATCTTACTTAGTTGCACAAAATGAAAACCCATTTATAATTCTTTGGTAAACATATGGATTTGTTCTATATTTTATTCCGCATTTTATTTTCACATTGTCTTTATGATTATTTTGCAAGTTGTTTAGGCGAGCCAGATCGCTTACTTGGGTCCTATTCGGTTGTTGGCTTTGGGATGCAGTCTGGGCTAGGCGACCGGACCCTATGTCGGAAGAGGGTCGTCGCAGTTGGTATTTGAGGATATGTATTAGAACCTCGGGAAACATAACGTTAATGGAACCTAAGTTTTTAGAGCCTTTAAGATGTAAAGGTCAATTCTTAGTTAGACGAATCAATGATATGAGACATTGGTTCAAAATCGACTTAACATTCATAAATGATAAACCCTAGGATGAGTTGGGATAAAAGAAAACTGACAAAAGATTTATTATGTTGATTACTTGTTGCCTTGTATATATGAATATATCGTTAAATATATAGATAATTATATCCCCTATTAGTTTAATTGTCTCTTATGATTTCTGCGATCGAATAAGGAACTTGAGTTCCACGAGACAGTGAAGGGAATGACAATGCACGACGCAAGGAAATCGAAGCGAAGTCCTTGAGAGAGAGCCCACACGCGCTTCAAGTGATATTTGCAATGACTACTGTGAGAAAAAATAAGCTTTGATTGGGAATTAGAAAGTGTAATGTGCATATACTTAATAGTAATGTAGCAAATAAAATACTCAAACAAGAATCATGAGACTTGAAATGACAGAGAGACGCCATAAGCAAAGGAAAGTAGTGACATGGTCACACTTATGAAAAGTAACTTTGACACTTGAGACTATTTAAATGGTTAAAAGTCATGATGCCTCGTTTATTAAGGATGATCATCAATCCTAGTAAGGATACAAATGAATTTTGGTCTCAACCAACAAAATTAAGTTAGTTAAGCTATGAAGCTCAACTTAAAAACTTAATTCAAGATAGGAAGGACGCGTGTATTACTAGGCGTCTAACTCTTGATTAGAGATGCAAGATATTGGTGTGTAATTCGATTGGATGGTCATTACTCTGTTTTAACTCATGTTGTTACATATAACCTATTTTCTTCAAAAAAAATATAGAAATAAAAATATTCTTTCGACAATATTTAATCACGATTTGGATGGAGTTTCAAGTTACTGTATACCACGTTTTGACAAACTTTTTGAGGAAGAACTCTACTTATTTTTATAAGACTTGAAAATATAAACAAGTGTAAAAGAAAAACGACTTATTTTCCTTGGTGTTTCAAAAAAAAGAAGAAAATAGAATTGACTTATATAGGTTTCAAAGATTTGTCGTCGTAACTTTACTTTTGATTTTTACAAAATGAGTTTTATTGATTCGACAAACATGGTTGAGGTTTCTTGAATGATTGGTCTTACCGAAGTTTAGATCCAGTTTGAGTTGTATAAAAGAGTTTTAATGAATTTGAAGGTTTTGACTTAATAAAAATGCAAAGCATAAGTTTGGACCTAAGTTATTATCTTATGGTAGAAATAAAAACATTCGTATGGTTATGATGTACTTTTAAGTCGCATTGACCAAATTGATTTGAAAAGACATTTACAGTCATTCGAAACTCAAGGATGGATTTAGATTTTTCCTATGAAAATAAGTTTGACTCGATTTTTGAAATATGGTTTTTGATGAAAAAATAAAATTTTAGAAAAGTTCTGATTCAAAGTTTACTTCTTGATAATTGAATCGTGTTTCTCGAGTTTTGATCGATCATGTATAAAAGAAAATTAAATTTAAACCAGCTATCAATGATGTGAATATCAAAATTGAGGATCCCAAGTCGATGAATGTACTTGATAAGATTGTCATGTGTGAGGATTGTGTTGCCAAATAGAAATTTGTAAATGTTGAAAGGAATCAAACGCAACCGACCTAAAGATAAGTTGTTTTTGCTTAACTAGAAATGAGTTGACTCATAAAATTAGGGATACCAAAATTTGATAAATCTTTTTCGAAATGAATGTGAGGTACGCGATGACAGTACCATAATTAAGAAATTACGAATGGCCTAAAAAAATAAATACTTTATATGACTCAAAATTTATACAGTTTGAAGGGTGTTGTACATTAATATTAATAATATCATGACAAACTCATTGATAGATGAATCATTAAAATTAGAGATACCCAGCTAAAACAATATCATCGGTATGATTGTTCGATAATGGACATATGGACTAACGACTATTGAGGCAAAGTAGAACCTAACATGATTATGAGGTAGTTGAATAAAAATAATGTTGAGGAATAAATAATGTAACTAATGCCGCCTAACATAAGTTAATGATGAGTAGATTCTTAAAATTGGGGATCTTAAGATATGATCGACCTATGGGGAAACAAATAAATTAATAGGTGGTATGAAAAATTATGAACTAAAGAAAGAAAATACTTGCTACAATAGCTTTTCGAAGTTGTACGATTTGCAAGGAAAATGTCATGTTCTAGAAATTAAAATTTCAAATCGAGGAGGTGGCGTCACGAGAAATCATGGAAATCGCTTATAGAAAGTAACTCGAAGTTTCTTGAAAAGAGTGAACCTTACCTTAAGAACCTGGACTATCATATTAGACGGTTTTGGAAAGGATAAATGATCAAACCAACGATAGAGTTACGATTAAAATTGGGGATCCTAGGCTAGGATCGACTCCCAATAAAATTCATACTGGGTAACACGAACAATAAATTAACTAGGAAAGATTAGAAGATATCTTGAGCTAGTTATGGGACATATATCTCTAGGTGGAGATAAGATCTCATAAATTTGACACCATTAGAAATTGTTAAACAAAGTTTTGTTAGCACTTGGGATCCTGACGGCTTGATGTAAGTTTCAAAATGAAAACCCTAATCGAATGGTGTAAGAAAACTTGAAAAACAACCTACATGAGTAAGTGATAAGTTTGCAAGGATAACCAAAATGTTGAGGGTATCAACAAGTGGTGAGATGCACGAACAATTAAGGATGATGCCTTAACAATGTAGAAAAAAACAAAAAAAATTTCTCATAAAAGTAGAGTTTGTAAGCATACATCATCTCGAAATTGGGGTCCCCTTGAATCAAAGTTTTAAATGGCATGACGTGCAAGTTACACTTGCCTAAGTACTACGTACACAATCATGTACATTACTTTTAGAGTACTCGAAGAACAAATAAAAAAATGCGACAGTAGGGATGCACACAAGTAATAAAATGAAACGCTGAGGGTGAATTATGAACTTAAAAAATTGAATCATAGGGAGTTATGAGTCCTTAATGAAAAAACCTGAGGTATACATTATATATTCTCAAAAAACAACATGGAAGCTAAACCATCATTAATTTCTCAGTAAGAGAAGTTCTAAATAAACTATAAGAGCTAAGAGTTAGCTCGGGAGGATGATAAGACACGATTTTATAATAAATGTGAACCTTGACAACACCAAAAGAACTTAAAAAGGTCGCCTAGGATCGTAAGAGTTAATTGATACGAAGACGCAATACAACAAGTCTCCAAAAATTCGAGTGATTACGATAAGAAACTTTGGTATGAAACAAAAATATTACGATGTAATAAAGCGCGTAAAAATTAGTATTGAAAGCAGCTTTAATTTAGCAACGATGATGATTATTCCACAACTTACTAAGGGTAGAAGTTGTTTGTGTAAGTAAATGGTTAAATGTGACATAAGTTAGAAGGTGGACCGTCGATCAAAAGTTGAATCGAATCATGAACCTTTAAAAATAAACGTCTACAAAAGTATGTTAACAGTAATGTTAAGATATTATTCTTAAAGGAATACCGTCTACTCATTTGTAGCATTCACTGATAGGTCACAAGGACATGATGAGTCGTTCATTCATATATGAGTAACCGAGATGGTGACAGAGATAATGTGCTAGTGTTCATTTATAGCAGATAGCTACCTTGTTCCTACTACCAATTGGCGGTATGGATTTGTTGCCAGATAGGCAGAGATGTTTTACGACACATATAGGCACCAATTCACCTCTCAGTAAGGCTCTCTCTACTAGCTGGTTGGACGACTTGGGTGCACATTACGACATCGGTGGAGATTATAAAAGAATACCAGAAACGCGTGAAGATATAAAAATTGGCAGGTAGCCAAAGTATAATGACTTTATTGGGACTTATACAAGACATACCTTATGAATTTCTGCATGTGGGACGAAAAATGATACTATTTATAAGTAGTTCAAAGTAAGATTTTATTACACGCGGGGTACAAGCCAATTTCGCATGTACGAATTTGCATCAGTTAAAAGAATTGTTCGTAAAAGAAATCGTTACGAATAGACACGTTGAACTACGGATGCACTTTACTTTTACTTTTGAAAACGAAAGTTCGTTAAAATTGAAGATATTGTGACGACCCAAAACTCAAAAAACTTGTCATATAGGCAATTTAGTAATTTCGCAAACCCTACACTAAATTAGCCCAAATATAAAAATCAAATTGTAAACGCTAGCCCCTTTTGTTCAAAATCAACACGTTTGAGAGAAATGGGTAATTGACTTTTTAGATTTCTAACTCAAATAGACACCAACAAGAAGGTAATTCCTACCATCTTTTTCATCATACTCTTTTGTTTGAAGTTTTCAATGGTTTACAAATTTGGATTGTACAAAAGAATAGAAAACCACATACAGGGCCCTCCACTAGAGGCCCTCAAAGTGAAGGAAGGGGAGGGGTTGTACTTGAGCACCCCCATTACCGTCGACAGGGACGTCCCCAGCATCGCTCCTAAGTACCCTTGAACATTAGACCCTTGGTTGACCAGTCAACATCCAAAATAAAATAATAAAATAATAAAATAATAAAATAATATATATTTTTTTATAAATAAACAAAAAAAAATACAAATATAATAAAATAAAAGCAAATATTTGTTTTTAAACAGGGCACTACAACGTCTCCGAGGGAAACCGATCAAATTCCACCCTCGACCCTCGCATCGGGCGACGGAGGGACCCGCGGGACTTACAATAGTGGATCTCAAAGACCAATAAATGGAAGATCGACTTAACTTTATATAAAAGCATTTATTTATGAGATGTGTTTATAGATTTGCATAGTTTCGAGCGAAGGTTCACATCGAGCTCTAAGCGTACCAGGAATTATTATAGTACGTAGCGCGCCGAGTCGAGATAATTGGGAAGCTGCGCTCATGCATTAAATGTGACTTAAATATTAAATAAATATAAATTTTATATTCTTATCGAAAGACTTGAGATCAGGTTGAATTTAGTTAATGGTATACATATGCTTGTTTATGGAATGCATGTGACTTGAACAAATTCGTTATTCGATCCAAAAGTGGTGATTGAGCTATGCTCATCAAAAGAGTGGTACACGCCACGAGTAGCGGTTGTGTGGCAGTGTGTCTACCAACAAAGACGGGTCCGCGCCACGAATTGTAGTGGTATGGTTATGATCACACCAACAAGAGAGTGGTCCGCACCAAGTGGTCATCAACGGCAATGACTTGGAAACACTTATTGTTGGTTTGATGAAACTAGATAAAAATCACAACGACCATTGCGGCCATCAATAGTTCACATCACCCAGAGGGTGAGTGTTTCGATCATCTGATTCATACTATTAGCTGGAATGCATCAAATGGAACAACAGTTTATACGAACTATTTATTTCTTATAGTAATTCTCATGTTGAACCCCATTTCATGAATAAATGAAATTTATTTACGAACTTGTGAATTCTCTTTCATGATGTGGTCTCAAAAGAATGCTCACTTTTTTTACTTATGTACTTATGAATCTTACCATTATGTTTTACTAGACTTAAAACTTGCTTACAACCCTTTACGAACAAAAACCATGTATCTATTGTTTTTCATTAAATGCTTCAAAATTCAACATTTGTAAAATTGTTTTGCTTTATAAATAATACTTGCATGCTTAGTGTTTGAGCGAGTCTTCTCTCTTATTGAGCTCCGTTGATACTTTGCTCACCCTACTTACATTTCAAGTATCCACGTCGACGCTAAATCGAGAAAAGAAAGAGGTGATAGCTTGAAGCCTTCTCTCTTAACATGAGCCTTGTATTGTATTATCTGTATATTCTTTTTTAAAACTATTAAACTTGAGTTATATTTTAAATAGGTCTTTTGGGTAATTTGAACATTATCACCCTTGTAATTGAGTTATTTGAGAGCATGGATGACCTTACTTGGTTGTACAAAATGAAAACCCATTTATAATTTTTTGATGTATATATGAATTTGTTCTATATTTTTTTGATGTATATATGAACTTGTCCTATATTTTATTCCGCATTTTATTTCAATATTGTCTTTATGATTATCCCGCAAGTTGTTTAGGCGAGCCGAATCGCTTGCTTAAGCCCAATTCGGTTGTTAGGTTTGGGGGACGGTATGGACCGGGCGGGTCGTCACATTCAACAATCGATGCTGTCCTATCCCAGGATCGCTCCCACAAATCTACCCAATTCCCACGGCAAGACAGTCATCTGGGTCATCGTCGACCGCCTAACCAAGTTTACCCATTTCATCGGGTTACCCACCAATTTCACGACAACAGACCTTGCAGGTATCTTTATAGTAGAAGTTTTTCGTCTACACCGAATTCCAAGGTCGATCGTAAGTGACAGAGACCGCATATTCACAAGTACTTTTTGGAAGGGGTTAGTCAAACAACTGGGCACCACACTACTTCTAAGCGGCTCCTACCACCCCCAAATTGACGGACAAATCGAAGTATTAAACCGATGTTTGGGAACTTATCTCAGATACTTTGTGGGTGAAGAACCTCATCGTTGTTTCCGCTTCCTCCACCTCGTCAAATTTTGGTACAATGCATCAAAGCACTCGGCAATCGGCGTCAGTCCTTCCAAGCTATATATGGTCGCCTTCCCCAAACAATCCCATCTGTGAGAATTCTCTAATGAGAGAATGCTCTGTAGCTATGAAATCAAGAAGAAACATATTTGTATTGATTGAAAAAATTGTTTTGTACAACTCAGTAAGTGTTATATATATACATTCAAATGACAGCACATCATTCATCTAACTAACTAACAATAATCACCAACTAACTAACTGAACTAACAGAATTACAACAGACCTAACAGAATTACAACAAACTAACAAACAGTTTGTTACAAGTCTTGACAACCAGAACTCATGAACACCAACTGCTAACCATGATCAGACAATCCACATTTTGTTGCTCTGTCATCAACTGAATCTTGATCTCTAACATGCCCCCTCAAACTGAATCTAGGTGAACAAACCAGATTCAGTTTGGAAGATAAGAAAAGAAACCGAGGAGTAGGAAGAACTTTGGTGAAAAGATCAGCATATTGATGTTCAGTAGGAACATAACGAAGATCAAAAACTCCAGCAACAAGTTTTTCCCGTAAAAAATGAACATCAACTTCAATATGTTTAGTCCGAGCATGAAAGGCATGATTTAAAACTAAAGCACGAGCACTAGTAATATCACACCACAATATAGGCTTGGAAGAACTAGCAAAACCAAGTTCACGAAGTAGAGAAGAAGTCCATAAGATGTCAGTAACTCCCAAAGCCAATGCTCGATACTCAGCCTCAGTATTAGAGCGTGCTACAACTGATTGTTTCTTGGAATACCAAGTAATAAGATTGCCACCAAGAAGAACACATACACCACTAGTAGAACGACGATCATCAATGTCACCAGCCCAATCAGAATCAGTAAATACCTCAAAAGAAAGTGAGGTAGCAGGGCGAAACACAATACCAGTAGTAAGAGAGGATTTCAAAAAATGAAGAACTCTTTTGACAGCTGCCCAATGAAGATCAGTAGGATGCTGCTGAAATTGACTAAGTTTGTTTACAATGAAACTGATATCTGGACGAGTGTATGTGAGATACTGCAGAGCACCCAAAGTACTTCGATACAAAGTAGGATCAGAGAATAATTTTCCATCAGTAGCACTGAGATGAACACCAACTGAATATGGAGAAGACAGAGGCTTAGAATCCAAAAGTTTGTCTTCTTAAGTAGATCAAGAATGTATTTATGTTAAGATAAATACAATCCTGAAGAGTCACGATGAACTTCAAAACCAAGAAAATAATCAACATCACCCAATGTTTTGAGAGAAAACTTGGAATTTAGCCAAGTAATGAGTTTCTGAATCAAAGAAGAATCAGATCCTGTGATGAGAATATCATCAACATACACAAGAAGAAGTAAAAAAGAAGAGCGGATCATTTGAAAAAAGAAACTAACATCATTGAACCTGTTAGTGAATCCCCAAGTGAGCAAAGCTGTTTTGAGCTTAGAAAACCAAGCCCGAGGAGCTTGCTTTAAACCATACAAAGCTTTGTTCAGTTTACACACATACTGAGGATATTTCTTACTAATGAAACCTTCAGGTTGGCTCATAAACACATCTTTAGAGAGTTCACCATTAAGAAAGGCATTGTTCACATCAAGTTGTTTAATAGGCCACTGATAAGTAACAGCAAGAGTGAACATTATACGAAGAGAAGACGGCTTAATAACAGGTGAGAAAGTATCCCCAAAATCAAGACCAGGAATTTGATGAAACCCCTTAGCCACAAGTCTTGCCTTATACCTCTGAATCTCACCAGTAGGACTAGTTTTAACTCGAAAAACCCATTTACAACCAACAACACTCATATCAGGAGTAGGAGGAACCAAAGTCCAAGTGTTGTTTTTGTCCAATGCTTGAATTTCATCATTCATGGCAACATTCCAATTAGTATCAGCAAGAGCATCTTTAACTGAAGTAGGTTCAGTAAGAGAATGCATCAAAACATATGGAGAAGTAACAACTAATGCTTTTGGTTTGAAAACACCACTCTTACTTCTAGTCTGCATAAGGTGAGTGTTAATATGAGAACTGGTAATGACAGGTTGTGGTAATTTAGTAGGTAAAGGAGGTAGTGATAATTCAGTAGTTAAAGGAGGTTGTGGTAAGTCAGAAGGAAGAGAACTAGAAGAATCAAATGTAGGAGGAACAAAAACAGATGAATTAGAAGAAGAAGAAACATGACAGAACTGAAAAATAGATAAAGGAAGGAAGAAGAAGCAAGAAGAAGAAGAAGCAAGAGAAGAAGAAGTATGAATAGATGAAAATAGACTAGGATAAGGAAAATCATCTTCATTAAACACAACATCACAAGAAATATAAATCTTGCCATTTGTATGTAAACACTTATAACCATGATGCCTAGGACTATACCAATAAAGACACATTTGGAAGATCAAAAATTAAACTTGTGTTGGGAGTAAGCAGTAAGATTTGGATAACAAGCACATCCAAAAGTTTTGAAATAAGAATAATCAGGTAGTTTATGAAAACATACCTCATTTGGAGATTTAAAAGCAAGAACAACAGATGGTAAGCTGTTAAGAAGAAAAACAGCTGTTAAGAATGCTTCCTCCCAAAAAGAAAAAAGGTAGTTTAGAATGAGCAAGAAGAGTGAGACCCATTTCAACAATGGAACGATGCTTTCTTTCGGGAACACCATTCTGTTGATGAGTATATGGACAAGAATAACGATGAACAATACCAGATGCATTGCAGAATTTTTCAATAGGTTTATACTCAAGTCCCATATCAGATTGAAAAACTTTCAACTTAGAGTTAAGTTGAAGTTCAGCTTGTTTAAGAAAATGAATAAAAACAGCATAGGCATCTGATTTCAATTTAAGAGGATAAAACCAAGTAAACCGACTGAATGCATCAACAAACACCATGTAATATCTTGAACCTTGAGAAGACAACAATGGAGATGGACCCCAAAGATCATAATAAACCAATTCCAAAGGTTTAGTAGCAGTTATATTGCAGGAAGTAAAAGGAAGTTTGTGCATCTTAGCTACTTTACAAGAGTTACAAAAAGATATGCAAGATTTATTAATAGATGTGTTCAATGAAGATAAAACTTTTTGCAACACAGAAGTAGATGGATGTCCTAGCCGAGCATGCCATACATCATTATTTGCAGAACTAAGCAGTGAAGTATTACAAGAATTAGTTGAAGAAAAAACAGTTGGAACAGAGAAAACTGAACCAGATGTAGGTGGATCAGCTTTTGGAAGACAATATAGGCCATTATGGAGCACTCCTTGAAGCAAGGTTGTCTTCAAATCCTTGTCCTTGACAGAGAAAGAAGAAGGAGTAAACTCAGTAATGACATTGTTGTCACGAGTAAGCTTTGAAATACTTATAAGATTCTTAGCAATTTTTGGAACAAGAAGAACATTATTTAATTGAAGAGAGTGAGAAGGAGCTGAATTAGATTTAACCAAAGCATTACCAGTATGAGAGATTTTTAACAACTCACCATTACCAACAGTCACCAACTGATTACCTTTGTATTTAGTTTTGTTGAGTAGAGCAGATCCATCAGAGGTCATGTGACTGGATGCTCCACTATCCATGTACCAATTTGGATCAATAACATTTTCATGAGTCACCACCATGCCTTGAAAATGATTGAACATAGCCTGAGGTGCAGTTGGTTGAACATTATGAGACATTTAATGATGAATCTGTGCAAGAGGTCGTCGATTCTGATTAACATGACTTGTAGAACCTGAGGACTGATTTTGAGGACCATAAAAAGATTGATCAAATCGATGATAACATTGAAGAGCCATATGTCCATGACGATAGCATAATTGACAAAACACCTTTCCTCTATTACCAGACCTTCCTCCACGATTCTTGAATCCACCACGAAAACCATTGTTAGATCGATTTTGAAATGGTGCATAACTGATTTTCATACCTTGTGACTTCTTGTCACTGTTTTCAACAAAATTTGTTGAAACATTATTCATATCTATTTGTGAAGCTTGATTAAGATCTTCAATTCTCTGTTCATGCATCATCAACATATATTGTGCATCTTGCAATGATATATTTGCTCTTTGAGAAGAAATTAAA
This sequence comes from Stephania cephalantha, assembly GCA_039657325.1. Classification (NCBI taxonomy): domain Eukaryota; kingdom Viridiplantae; phylum Streptophyta; class Magnoliopsida; order Ranunculales; family Menispermaceae; genus Stephania; species Stephania cephalantha. The sequence goes on along the minus strand of CM077570.1, from coordinate 30,289,374 downwards.
ACCACAACAGGATCAAATTCATGACCAAGACCATTCAATATTGATTGAATCATATCAGATTCAGTAACTACTTGACTTACTGACCTTAGTTCAGCAGCTATTGTCTTAACTTTGAGAACAAATTCAGAAATTGAAGATGAACCTTTCTTGATGTTGTTTAACTTCTTCTTGAGCTGCAGAACTCGTGCCATGGATGACTGAGCAAACAAGCTCTCCAATGTTTTCCAGATCTCAAAAGAAGACTCACATTCAGTTACATGTCCAATGACATCTTTACTTATGTTGGAAAATAACCATACCATAAGCAAGTTATCACATCTGCTCAAAACTTCATCAGTTACAGCTGAATCTGATGTTACTGAGGACCTCTTATTTTCAATGAAAAAATCCAAACCTAAAGCTCGAATTGCAGCTCTTACTTGAACCTTCCAGTAGATGTAATTACCTTCATCGAGCTTTGTAGGTAGATTGAAGTTGAGAGACTTTTTAATTGGAGTTACATCAGCAAATGTGCTGAGACCACCAGAATCACCTTCATAAGAACTAGCTTCTGCCATTGCAGGAAGCTCTGATACCATGTGAGAATTCTCTAATGAGAGAATGCTCTTTTGCTATGAAATCAAGAAGAAACAGATTTGTATTGATTGAAAAAATTGTTTTGTACAACTCAGTAAGTGTTATATATATACATTCAAATGACAACACGTCATTCATCTAACTAACTAACAATAATCACCAACTAACTAACTGAACGAACAAAATTACAACAGACCTAACAGAATTACAACAAACTAACAAACAGTTTGTTACAGTCTTGACAAGTAGAACTCATGAACACCAACTGCTAACCATGATCAGACAATCCACATTTTGTTGCTCTGTCATCAACTAAATCTTGATCTCTAACACCATCCTTTGTGCAAGGCAACACCGCCCATGCAGAGCTCGATGAAATCCTGCAACAAAAAAGAGGCTCTTGAAACACTCAAACATCACCTAGAAAGGGCTCAACAGCAAATGAAGGACCACGCAGATCTCAAACGAAAAGAAAAGACCTTCGAGGTGGCTACCTTCGTCTACCTTCGACTCCGTCCATACAAACGGACCGCCGTGCACATACATTTCTCCCAGTAACTCTCGCCAAGATAATTTGGCCCCTTCAAAATCCTCAGGCGCATCGACAAGTTTGCCTGTGAACTGGACCTCCCTCTATCCTCCAAGATTCCCAAGGTGGTCCATGTAAGTCCCCTTCGCTTTCACAAGGGTGATCCTCCCATAACAACTCCAACCATCCCCACTGATCTCGACTCACTTCGCCTTCAACCAGTCCCAAAACAAACTTTGGAAACTGGTCTGGTTCCTACTGGTTCCTACCTCACATGGTAAGGAACTACAGGGATTAATTGAATGGGACTCCCTCGATACCTCCGAAGCATCATGGGTTCCACTTGACTGCCTGCACGGACTGCCTGGCCTCTCGCCACGAGGCATCATCCTCTCGCCACCTGTCCCACCAATCACTGGGGATCTTAGCGTATCGGTCTCCCAACCCACGCGCACTAACGTCACTCTGACAGACATCCCACCATGCAATATTGAAGACAAGGTTATCCTCGACGATCGGAGTAATGTTACGATTAACGGACCGGACTCCCAAGGGAACACCAACAACCAGGGCCGAAGTCGAAACCTAGCTCCAGTGTCCAGAGCACATGCCCAAGCGCTCAACTAGCCCTCCTTTTTGGACCAAGGACCACACATTCTAGTTTCGTTAGGCCCAACATTATCTATATATTAATTGTATCCCATCACGTTTTGTTGTTAAACCATGAGACATGTGGAGGCTCCAGGCCTGAGGTGGCCCTGAGGTATCGTCGTGTCGTGCGCTCCTCACCTGATGGGCCCAGCTACACATGTTCGACACCTGGCCGTCCACCTCATGTCTCAATTATCGTATCCACTTGTGTATTATCCATGTAGGTAGTTAATAGTTTCATATTTTCTCAAGTTATTTCCTCAAGCATTTCAAGTTCATTAAGTTCAACTATTTGTAGTTTATTTGAGTCCTAGTCATGCAAGTGGTTTGTATTTTACAAGTTAACATTAAGTCAGCAGAAGCCTTAATTCGATGCAAACAAAGTATTGAATTAGCATGATAAACATTATTCATAAGAGCATATCCTACTGTAGAAAAATCAAAAAATACTCTATATATATGCGACAGTACCATAACAGTGTATATATACATGTACAAGGTCACTCAGTCTCCCAATACCCAAAATAATACAAAATATCAAAATAAACACGTACTAGTAGGTCCTCGACGGCGGAAAATCAGATGTAGTCGCCTAGGATCCCCTTGCCCCTATTGGTACTAGGATCTACACTCAATCTTTACAAAAAGACAGATGACGAGTCAAATAAGTAAAATTCCAAGGAACCCCTCTGAACATTCGCATAATAAAGTAAGAAATTGCAAGAAATATTGTTAAGTAAACATGCGGAATGTAAAGACAGACAACTATAATTGGCTCATCGCATTAACATATAAAGCTAAACAAATGTATGTACGTTCGCTCCAGATGGACTAGACTGTACTTCGGGTCACCAAGATCCCACCAGTGGATGCACCTAACTGGCCCAATGCTGGTCCTTCGCGGTGCTGGCCAAATCCACAGAATCATTGACACGTGCACCAAGGGTAAGCTCAGGTTGCCATTCATTGAGGGTCGGGTCACATGTGCTACAATCTAGCGCATCATGAACACACAACAAAGAATCCGGGGGAGTAAACTCAACCCAGGTCCAAGTAACGGAATGGAATAGTAGAAATAATAGGAAATGATAAAAATATAATTAAAATAGAATCAAATACTCAGAGTTCTTCTATTGGGTTTTACAAACCTCAAACCACTCTCCGACCTCCTCAGACTCCCGTATCCGACCCGACAAGCTCCCCGACACCGAGCTACGGTCCACTAAGTCCCTGAAGTCCAATTTTATAAGTTTAAGTTGTTTACAAGTGTTTAGAAATGTATTAAGTTGGAAATCATCAAAACAACCCTTAATGTTCAGGTTTCAACTGTTATTAGCGCGATAATAGGTCTACCTAGCGCACTAGGTAGAGTTAGCGCACTAGGGAATAGATCTAGCGCGCTACTGTTCTTCATTTTGAAAAACAGTTAAGAGCATAGACTAGTTAGCGCTCTAACCAGCCTAGTTAGCACTTTAATTGCGCTATGTGACATAATTCTTAAGTCGATAATTCTATCCTTCCCATCCCAATTAGCTAACCTAACCTGGTTTACTCACTCTCCATTCATTAAGGACTCCGAAACCGTAGTTAAATCCATATCGGAACATTAAATAGATCAAAATCCTCAAATCTCGTGAATTCACTAGTTCTTCCAAATTCATCAAAACCTCAATTCATGCAAAACCAGTTGTAAATTCTTATTGGAAATGGTTATTATACATATAATTAATCAAGTTTTCATCAAAAACCAAGGATATAACCCTCAATTTCAAATTACACAAAAAAATACACAACATTGGGTTCATTAGAAAGTGTTATAGATAGAGAAGATGATTACCTTAGTTTAATCACTTGATTTGCTCTCTAAAAGCTTCAATTCGGCTCTAATTCTCCTTCTTGCTCTGGTAAATTTCTGGTTTGCTTGTGCTTATGAGTTAGTGGAGATGAAACTCCTATTCGCTTGGTTTATATATGTTTGTCTTGATCAAGTGTGCTATGCATATCTCGAGGATTATCTTGTGGTTTCTATTCATGCTGTCACACGCCACTTAATGACTCTAATAGTACACTCATTATCCTAGATTCACTGACTAGGATGCTTATCTAAGGTCCACATTATTTAAATCAAACTATAGGCTTATTACTATTTACTTCAAATTACATTACATTTAGCCTCATTAAACCATATTCTTAGTGTTTTTGTTCACCAAAAGTAACCAAACTTATGGTTCCACTAACCTTCGGCTACCCGGTACCCAATGCATCGCGTCTCTACATGCATTCTGAGGCACGTCATAGCCTATTGTTCTAACTCAATTGACTTAGCCTATAGTTACATTACCCATTTTATCTGATTACTTAGTCATCTTATGAAGCGACCCGACCACGACCTAGGGTCGGGTCGCCCGGCCCAGACAGCCACTCAGGCCCAATAATCAATTCGAGTTTGAGCGAGCAGTCTGGCACGCCTAAAACAATCTGCAGAATATCAAACTAGTGCATATGGATAAATAGTTACGAAATTAAATAAAGAATTCATATGACATACTATGAAACTATCGTTGGGTTTTCTTATCCTTACAACAATTTAAGACATTCGAATAATACCAAGTAGTTTAAATTAAATGAGAGTAAGGTTCATTCTACCCAGAAGACCTATTTAAATGTGACCCAAGTTCAATAATTTCAAAATCCAATAAATAAATAATATCATTACAAGGCTCACATCAAAAGAGGAGGCTTCAAACTATCGCCACTCCCTTGTCTCGATTTAGCGCCAATGTGGAAAATCCTGATATGTAAATGGGCTGAGCTAAAAGAACCAACAGAGCTCAGGAATGCGGAAAACCCGTTCAACCATCAAATACGCAAGTAATACTTAATAAGCATGCAAGGCTAGCATGAATTGAAATTGAATAAAGCATTTAAACCAAGGTTTCGCATGGATTTATAAAACATTAATAAACCACGTCAACAAGATTGATAAAGCATATTAAAGTCAAAACTCATCATCATGCATGAGGTTCACGAAAGAGAGATACCATAGAAATTAGTAATAATATAAAGTCGTGGTCTCATTCAATACATACCAGTTATTGGCCAGAATCCGGTGACCGATTCACCTACCCTCGAGGTGATGACAACCACTAGATGACACACATGCCTTATGTGTCATCTCGTTTGTCCCATCAAACCAATAGTTAGTTCATCCAAGTCATCACCGATGCATGTCCCTGTTCACAAAATTATAAGAGAAGGCAACTCTAACTCTTGTCCCTAAGTGATACATTTATGAATTCAATTAGACAAGTAAAGCCCTCGGTGGAAAACTCCACAAACATCCTGGGGAAACAAATATTAAAGCCCTCGGTGGCACCACAAATATCCTGGGGCATTAAATAATGCTTGCTAATAATGCCCTCGGTGGGAACTCCATAAACATCCTGGGGCAATGAATATCATAAGAGGGGAAAATAAATGCATTCACATTCCATAGATACGTAAATCCAAGCCAATAGCATGATGCAACCTATTCCCCAAGTCTTTAGTTAAAAACATGTCCTAACATAACTAATATCAAGCCATATTTAATAATTTAGCAAGCTCCCCACTTACCTCGACTAGAAACAAATTCCTATTTTTCGATCCTCGCGCACTCGGGGTCTAATGCGAACCGCCTTGCGAATCTAAATAGTTCAAGACACTTTAATATCATTTACAAGTCATATATTAATTCTTAATTTATTTTTAAATCTATTTTGAGGTCTACTAGTATGGGTCCCGCAGATTTCGCGTTGTCGAGAACCCTCGTCGGGGTGCTGTAGTGCGCCCCGAAGTCCACAAACTTTGTTGCTATTTATTTTATTCTATCCATTTCCATTATACATATATATATATATATATATCTCATATATATAATAGTATAGCTTTTTTATTTTTTTATTATTATAATTTTTTTTGTTCAGGGGCCATTTTTGCCCCTGGTTGGAGATGGCCAAGGGTCAAAATGACCCGTGCTCACTGCCATTCGACAGTGACCACGACTCATATGAGGGGGGGCCTCCACTAGGAGGCCCCTCCTTTTCTAGGTGGCGGCGGTCCACCGCTGCCACTCTACTCCGGCGGCGGTGGGTTGATAAGTCGATATTTATATAATTTTAGTAGTTTATTTTAATATATTTAATGTGAAAAGTCTCTAAAATATATATTTAATTATATTTATTGGTCATTTTCAGGTGAAATGGGGTGCGCGGTTGAATTCGTGGCGAAAAATACTCAAAATGGAGTATTTGCATGCATTGATTGGATGCCGGACTATTTGCCTCGAGTTACGTGCTACGTAGTGGGTAGAATAGGAGACAACAGACCCAGTAGGCCGCCACATGTCACTTTGACATTGGATAAGCACATCATTTCCTGCGATTTTCTCTTCACACCAGCGCCACGCGTCGCTTACCCATTGGTCTCTACGCTCTCCCACTGCATTCCATCAACTTTCCTCCAATAAGAAGCCGCCACGTGGCATCTCACCATCACCACATCACAGACAAATCATTTCTCCTCATTCAGCGGCTCTTCGATTTCCTCGGGATATACAGCGTGCGGTCACCAAGATTTTCACCAAGTTCGTGAGATTCTCACTACCGCCTCTAGGCTGCCACGTGTTGCTCGCACACCACACAACAACATCATCAACTATGGTCCGGACCAATCAGACGCCGACACATCAGCGTGCGGCAGACCAAACGACCAATCGACACGCGGCATGTGGACGAACGTGATTGCAAGCCCAAAAACAGTCATACGATGCTCCTCGGCGCACGAGTCACCTCCCCAACACCCGAAATTAGTTTATCTCACCTCTCGAGACCAATTTTTAGTAGTTTTATATATTAGGAACTTAAGTTTTATTATTTTGAACACCGACTATTATATTTTTAGCATCGACTTCTCTTGACGATGACCCAGGTCGGCGGGGAAACAAGTCGAGATTATGGATTCATGGCATATTATGTGAGATCTTTTATTTTATTATTTAATTTAGTTTAAATTCTCCTATTTTGTTTTTGTTGATTTTAATGAATATGGTTTAAATCTAGGGTGTGTATATGGTCAGTGCATGCTTTTAAGGGGACAACCTACAGTTATTTGGACCATTAGTATCCGTGTAATTGTGTTATTAGACCAATAAAGTGACGAACACTCACCCGTTTGCCGTAAAACCCTTTCGGTTCTTGAGTGTGCGACAATTGAATCTAGGTTAAGTCGGAAGCGGATGCGATCCAGTTATTTAGGATTAGTGTTCCCACAGATCCTTATTACTGCGATTAGTATGTTAGACCCGATTGACGGATGTCTAGGGTTATGCATTAAGTAGGGAAGTAGTTAGTGGCGAACGTCTTGGTTATCGAGATTAGGGGAATAAGGAATTTCTGGCGGATGCCAATTTTTTATAACTAATCTAGGATAATTTAAATTAATAACTTTTTGGTAGAGATTGAATACCATGATTGCCATTGAATCTTGATCCTAATTTGTGGAACTGTAGGCCTAGGTGTTACTTAGGTGTTTATTAATGTTTTCAAAGTTATTTTAATTATTTTATTTATTTAGTTTATTTTAGTTTAGTTAGTTAAATTATTTATTTAAAACTCCTGAATTTTTCTTTTCGTTATTTTTAACCATAGAAAAACAACCAATCTCTGTGAGATCGACCCTTTGCCACTATTCTACAAAATAGTTGGTTTAGGAAATTTTATTTTATTGACGCGTTCGGTGCGCGTTAATTTTTGGCGCCGTTGTCGGGGATTGGTTTTCTTTCTTTGATGTTTTTATTTATTTATTTATTTATTTATTATTATTTATTTTAATAAATTGGAGCACCCCGAGATTTTTGTAGGTTTGACTTTGGATTACATTTTTTTAGTATAATTTGAGCATTTTTTTTAGGAATTAACATGTTTACAGGATTTTAGGTGTTTTGAGACTTGGTTGAGACATATACAACTTAAGTCGCCGCATTAGTGGCGAGTTTTTGAGTAGACCCAAAACCCTAGATGTCATTCTATCATCTTGTTGATTTCACCCTTAACTGAAAGACTTCGGGCTCGCAAGATTTGATATAAATCTTTTCAGTTAACTCCTATGTTTACTAGTTCTTGCTTTTGTTATGATTATTTTTTTACAGTTTCCTTAGTCACCTACACATGAGAGATTTTGCGCGTTCACTGATTTTTAGAGACTTTTTGTCATGCATGCATTTGTATCATCTCTTATCCATGTTCTTCTTCACCACTGTCTTTTTCTTTTTGTTATATGGATGCCTTAACTTGTTTTGAACCATGAGGATAAGGTTCAGAATAAGTTTGGGGGTATTTTAGTGATTGTGGATTGATTTGGATGGATTCTTTGCGAAAGACCGCAGGTGAGATCGTTTATTTTTTTTTATGCGGTTATATGCGATTATCGGATGGTAATGGTGGTGTTTTATATCATTTCTTCCATTTCTTTCATTTCTTATCCTTTCATATTTCTCTCTCATTTCATTAGGATATGATACACTTTCATGCATGTATTTCGTATAGTTTTTATTTTTTATTTTTTAATTTTTAGTTACATAGAGTCACCCGAAACTTTATTCATGCCTTTGGTTGAGGATGAGTAAATTATGGTTGCCTTTTTGACTTAAAACTTAGGAAAAACTAGGAGAAACACTCAATCGAGTCCGTAGCTCAGCATTTTTATGATTTCATGATTAGGGACTTAGTTGATGGTTAAGCTTTGTGCTATATAACAAAAGGGAGTAGACGGTCAGACTTATGCAAGTGGTAGTATTTTAACCCACATCGGGGGATTTGCTTGATTATTGTGGAAGTGAGAAGGACTAACATGAGTTTTTTGTTAATATAGAGAGTCCCACAGGTTTCCACAGGAAATGAAGTAGGGAAACTTGTGGTGGAAAAAAGTGAGAAAAGCGGTCCATAGGAAATGAAACAGGGACCGTATTTGTTGAAAAAAACTTGGAGAAGAAAAAAATAGAGAATATAAAAATTTAAATAAAGGCGGAAGTTGTAAAACTCATCAAATAAAAGATTTAGCTCGAGTGCTTTCACTAGATTAAGCAAGATTTTAAACTTGCGTGCTTAAATGTATAGACCAAGAAAACTCGTGAGTAATTGATGGCCTTTGTTTTGACCGAATCTGTCTTTAAAGTGTGATCTTAATTGTGTTTGGGTTGCGAGCCTTGACATATCATAACTCCGAAATTTCTCGAGTTGTTTATTAACTTATTGGCTATGTAAACCAAAGGAACTCCATGAATTTGAGTCGGGTATAGGATTAGTGAGTCAGTGCATTATTATATTAAGAGTCTAGCTTAATCTGTGTTGTCATCTGCACCTTTGCTCGGGACGTGCAAAGTCTTAAGTTTAGGGGTATTTGATAAGTTGGTATTTATATAATTTTAGTAGTTTATTTTAGTATATTTAATGTGAGAAGTCTCTAAAATATATATTAAATTATATTTATTGGTTATTTTCAGGTGAAACGGAGTTTGCGGTTGAGTTCGTGGCGAAAAAACGCTCAAAATGGAGTATTTATATGCATTGATCAGATGCCAGACTATTTGCCTCGAGTTACGTGTTGCGCAGCAGGTAGAATAGGAAACATCAGACCCAGTAGGCCGCCACATGTCACTTTGACATTGGATATGCACATCATTTCTTGCGATTTTCTCTTCGCACCTGCACGACGCGTCGCTCACCCATTGGTCTCCACGCTCTCCCACGTCATTCCATCAACTTTCCTCCAATAAGAAGCCGCCATGTGGCGTTTCACCAGCACCACATCACAGACAAACCATTTTTCCTTATTCAGCAGCTCTTCGATTTCCTCGGCATATGCAGCGTGCGGGCTCCCAGATTTTCACCGAGTTCGTACGATTCTCACCACCGTCTCCAGGCTGCCACGTGTCGCTCGCACACCACACAACAACATTATCAACAACGTTCTGGACCAATCAGGCGCCGACACGTCAGCGTGCGACATACCAAATGACCACTCGGCACGCGACACATGGATAAACGTAATTTCAAGCCCAAAAACAGCCATACGATGCTCCTCGACGCACGAGTCACCTCCCCAACACTCGAAATTAGTTTCTCTCATCTCACGGGACCAATTTTTAGTAGTTTTATATATTAGGAATTTAGATTTTATTATTTTGAACATCAACTATTATATGTTTAGCATCGACTTCTCTTTACGATGGCCTAGGTCGGCGGGGAAACAAGTCGAGATTATGGATTCATGACATATTATGTAAGATCTTTTATTTTATTATTCAATTTAGTTTAAATTCTCCTATTTCGTTGTTGTTGATTTTAATGAATATGGTTTAGATGTAGATGTGTATATGGCCGGTGCATGCTTTTAGGGGGACAACTTATAGTTATTTGGACCATTATTATCTGTGTCATTGTGCTTTTGGACCAATAAAGTGACGAACACTCACCTGTTTGCCGTAAAACCCTTTCGATTCTTGAGTGTGCAACAATTGAATCTAGGTTAAATCGGAAGCGGATGCGATCTATAAGCAGATGCGATTCGATTATTTAGGATTAGTGTTTCCACAGATCCATATTACTGCGGTTAGTGTGTTAAACCCGATTGGCGGATGTCTATGGTTATGCATTAATTAGGGAAGTAGTTAGTGGCGGACGTCCTGGTTATCGAGATTAGGGGAATGAGGAATTTCTGGCGGATGTCGATTTTCTATAGCTAATCTAGGAGAATTTAAATTAATAGCTTTTTGGGAGAGATTGAAGATCATGATTGCCATTGAATCTTGATCCTGATTTGTGGAACTGTAGACCTAGCTGTTACTTAGGTGTTCATTAATTATTTTTAAAGTTATTTTAATTATTTTATTTATTTAGTTTATTTTTGATTAGTTAGTTAAATTATTTATATAAAACCACCAAATTTTCCTTTTCGTTGTTTTTAACCATAGAAAAACCACCAATCTCTGTGAGATCGACCCTTTGCCACTATTCTACAAAATAGATGGTTAAAATATTTTTATTTTATTGACGCGTTCGGCGCACATTATGGGTCCGCCGTCCTATGTCGGCGGCGAGACCGCCGCGCTTCTTCGGCAGTGGCGACTACGCCGCCCCTTTGAGGTTCTCCACAACATTTTACAATTTTTTTTAAAAAAGAAAAACTATGTTTTCCACCATTATTGAAGCAACTACAAGTTTGACAGTAAAAAAAAGTATTGACTGTGGATTACCTTCAGCGGATGCCTCCTTGGCTTCGCACTACCACAATTTCCCAAACAAGTCTCTTCTCCTTTTTCTCTCTCATTTTTTTGTGTGTGTGCATAAAGGAGGCTAGGGTTTACAATAAATTTATATAGTAGGATCAATTTGGTTTGGGGTTTACGAAATTACCAAATTGCCCCTAAATCAGGTCTTTTGGGTTTTGGGTCGTCACAACATCTCCAATTTTAAAGAACTTTCATCCTCAAAAGTAAAAGTAAAATACATTCGTAGCCCAAAACATATTTTCGTAACGATTTCTTTTACGACTTTACTGATGCAAATCCGCACCTGCGAAATTTAATTGTACCTTATGTGAAATTAAATCTTACTTTTGACTCCAACTTCTCAATAGTATTATTTTTGTCCCATGGGCCGAAATTCATAAGGTATGTCTCGTATAAGTCCCAATAGTGTCATTATACCTTAGTTACCTGCCAAGTTCTTGTATGTTCACGCATTTTTGGGTATTCCATTATAAACCTCCACTGATGTCACAACATGCACCTAAGTTGTCAAACCAGCAAGTTGAGAGAACCATACTAAGATGTGATCTGGTGCCTAGCTGTGTCAAAAAAATATCTCTGCCTATCTGGCAACAAATCCATACCGCCAATTGGTAGTAGGAACAAAGATAGCTGTCTGCTATAATATGAACACAAGCACACCATCTCTGTAACCATCTCGGTTACACATATCAATGAACGACTCATCATGTCCTTGTGACTTATCTGTGGAGGCTACAAACGAGCAGGCATAGTATTCCTTTTTAGAATTATACCTTAACATAATTGTTATTACTCGTTTATCAACGTTAATTTTTGTGGGTTCATAATTTAAGTCAACTCTTGGCCAACGGTCCACCTCGTAACTTCTCCGTCACGTTTAACCGTCTACTTACACACCAAGCTTCCAACCTTGGTAAGCTGTGGAATAATCATCAATGGTACTATCCCTAAGAAACTTTTAATACTCATTTGTATGTATTTTATTATATCATAATTCTTGTTCCATACCAAGGTCTCCTATCATAACTCACTCGAATTTCTGGAGACTTGTTGCATCATGTCTTCATGCCAATCAGCTCTCACGATCCTGGGCGGACGTTTTAAATTCTTTTGACGTAGTTAAGGTTCACATTTTATTGCACAATCGTTTCTTATCATCCTCCAGAGCTAACTCTTAGCTCTTATAGTTTGTTTAGAATTTCTCTCACTAAGAAATCAATGGTAGTTTAGCTTTTATATCATTTCTTGAGAATATATAACCTAAGTCTCAGGTTTTGTCATTAAGTACTCATAACTCACTACAATCCAATTATTTTAAGTTCATAATTCACCATTAACGTTTCAATTTATTAGTCGTGTGCGTTACTACTGTCGCACTTTTTATTTGTTCTTCGGACACTTCAAAATAAATGTGCACAACTGTGTACTTAGTACTTATATGAGCGTAACTTTCATGTTATGCAATTTAAAACTTTGGACCAAAGGTACACTGACTTCGAAATTATATTTTTCACAAATTTTGCTTTTATCCGAAGAAATGTTCGAGTCAGCTTCACCAACGTAATCAATTATGGTTTTAAACTCTTATATTGTCACTAATTATGTTGTCAGCCTTTAATATTTTGTGTCTCTTACCACTTGTCAATACCCTCAACACTTGGTCATCTTTGTCCACCTATTGCTTTCCCATTTAGGTTGCATTTCAAGTTCTCTTACACCATTCAGTTAAAATTTTCACTTTTGAACTTACACTAAGCTCTTTGACTCCCTAGTGCTAGCAACACTTTTTTTAACAATTCATAATGGTGTCAAATTTAGAAGATCCCATCTCCACCTAGAGGTTCATGTTTCATAACTAGCTTAATATGTCTTCTCATCCTTCTTAGTTATCGTATTGTTCGTTTTACACAATATGAACTTTATTGGGAGTCGATTCTAACTTAAGATCCCCAATTTTCAATTGTCAATCTATCATTGATTCGATCCTTTATCCTTCCCAAACTATCTAGTTTGGTAGTCAATGTTCTTACAATAACGTTCAGTCTTATCGAGAAATTTCGGGTTACTTTTCACAAACACTTATTATGATTTCTCGTAACGTCACCATTTCGATTTGAGATTTTAAGTTCTTGAATAGGGTACTTCATTGCAAATCCTATGACTACGAAAAGCTATCATAGTTAATATTTTCTCTCTTGGATTCATAAATCTTTTTCCTTACCACGTATTTACTTATTCGTCTCCCTGCAGGTCGATCATATCTTAGGATCCCCGATTTTAAGAATCAACTCATCATTGACTTAGGTTGGGTGACATTTGTTATATTATTTATTCTTCGACATTATTTTCATTTATATAACTACCTTTACAATCATGCTAGGTTCCTGTAACGACCCTAAAATATAACTCGTGCCACGTGTCATTTCAGGGTAGTACGTGGGACCCACTTATCGTGATACGTATGTCCAAACCTCGGGAGTCGACACCGAGGTATGTTTTTTTATTTGATGTTTGTATTATGTATTATGTATTATGTAGTATATATGATTGAACAATTTAAACTAATCAATTTCAGAAATGTGCGCATAAGGTATACGCGGGCGTATCGTTGTCGAGGCAAGCGGAGACGTACCTTGAGTTGCGTGTCGACGTAGGATCGAGGTAGTGGCTTATGGGGTAAGTTTTATGTGAGCTAATTAAGGTTTAATATTAGCTTTAATATGGTCAAGTTGTGGTGGGTCTAAGTTAAGAAATAAATGAATTGGCCACATGATGTGCATCGAGACACGTATTATGCCATTTAGAGTTTGGATGAGTCAACTTGTGGTGTCATTTGTGCATAACTTGGGTAAATGATTAAGTGAAGGTGGACCACAAGACATGCCTCGAGATACGTGTATACACAAGATCAATGGCTAAAGTTTAAACCTATCCAATACATATAAGTCAACATTTTGATTTCCATTTCCACACCAAAATCGTTAGCAAGGAAGATGGAAGAAAAAAGAGGTTGCTGGAGTGATGAAGGAGAAGGAGAGGTGAGCAATTCATTGAAAGATTGGTGAGGAAGAAGAAGATCAACAAGCTAGGTAACTCCATCAACTTAGCTTGATCAAATTCTTCAATTTGATATTGTGGTTGGTGTTTATACGTTGAGATTGATGTTAGGGACCCTTAGTGGGGTGTATGAGGGTTAACAAGGCCTATGTGTAGAGGAAACCTAGAATTCGAAGTGCAGAATTCTGGGTTCTGTTGCACATAGTGCTAGGTGGATAATCTAGTGCACTATTATGTATTAGCGCGCTAAATATCAGAGGTAGCGCGCTAATGTTCAAATTAGTGCTAATGTCAAGAACTAGCACACTAATCTTGATTAGCGCGCTAGAGGTTTAAGGTTGCACGCTAAAGTTGGAAATTAGCACGCTAATGTCAAAATTAGCGCGACCCTGGCACTATTAAAATCTTCAATTCTCAAAAGTTCATTAAACACCCTAAATCGGTGTAATACCCCAAGTAAAGGTTCTAATGCACTTAAAAACTTATAATATGATATCAGGAATCGAAAAAAGAGTTACGGGGATTCAAAAACACGTTTAGGAGTGTCGGGAAGCCGGTTAGGCTAGGAACAAGTTTGTAGATTGGAGGTAAGTAAACCAGCTAGGAAATGCACAGTATTTCCTTTTAAGCTATTGAATATTGTTATTCATTGCTTTGTTGTCTATCCTTGGGAATTCCATTCTGATTGAGTTGTCTGAGGGCAACTTAGTCAACGGTGATCCTTGGAAGGAGTGGCTGGCTAAGGTAATATACCAGAGTCATGACCTCGGGATGCACTACACTGGTTACTGATTGTTGACGGGGAGTGAGTTCTTAGCATGGTTGTTCCAAGAAATCTCACTATCTTGTGGGTTTACGACTTGTGAGTGTACTAAGTCTTAGAACCTGAGTCTTGATGTTTTGCCAAGACTCAACGACCTATTGGTCGGGACCACTTGCGCCTCTCTGTTTGCATTCTTGGACACTTATGTATCGGTTGCTTTTGGTTTATTTACAGTCTTTTATTTATTCATGCGTTCTTTATACCTTTCTTTCTATCTGCATGAATATAGACTGATTTATTTATTTTGTAATGTTGTTTAGTATCATACTGGCGTTACTAACCTGGGCTCGTTATTCTTGTGTTTAACTGAGTGCAAATCTGCATTCGAGTAATGGAAAGGGGCCAGTGCTAGGATATTTATTGTGAGGACTTTGGAACGGTTTTCCCTATCATATTTTTGTAGGTTTTGTGTTACTTATGTATATTATTTTTGACACATGGGATATATTGGCTTTGTGATATTCACATGGAGTATATACGAGGTTTGCACACTCTAGGTTGTCCTAACTGATTTGTGTAGAGTTGTTTAGATTTGTTTAAGTTGAAATCGCTTCCGCATAAACTTTGATAACTCACAAATTCGAATAAATCACTAAAAATGTAAAAAATTTGCTGCCTTGTAATGAAAAATTGTTAGGAAGGCTGATTGGGCTTGCGTTTACGTCACGAGGATTGATTTGGGGTCCACGTAAGTCTAAGTCGAGTGGGGCCCAGTTTAGGTTGTGGAACTATGGCCCACAGTTGGTATCAGAGCCTTAGTTTTACGCTTAACTCAAGAATAAACCACAACCAACATAAGACACGAACCCATAATAGAGTTAGGAGAAGGTTGGAAGTTAAAGTGGAACCCTATGATCCTGACTTAAGTCTTAGTTGGGAAGTGAGGAGAGTTGGGGAAATTAAAATTGTACTATATGAGCTATTTGATGTATTGTATATTACTACTATCGATAGCCACGTCTTTATCGAGAAATCGCATTCTCTGCAGATTGCGATGGCCGATCAACCTGAGATCAGTGATACCGGTCCGAGTGACGTTTAGGAGAGGTTAGATGAGATGTCCCAGCTAGTCACCTCACATGGCCAGCAACTTCAGGAGATTCGTCGACTTTTAAGAGCACAAGCTACAATATCGCCTTCTACATCTGCAGGTGCAGCACCAGGTACTTAGGGTGGGAGTGCGCCAACAGTACAGGCCGCTGTTACGACTCCTACGGCGTCAACCAGACCTGAGGGAGTACAGGTTCAGGCCGAGAGAGTACCATCTACTACTGATACACCAACGGATGATACGCAGATGTGAGTATTCAGGCGACAGCTGAGGCCAGGCAGTATCGCGAGTTTTAGAGACATCACTCGGAGAAGTTTCACGGGGATACAAATCTCGGAGCAGCGGAGAAATTTATGCGTAGTCACGAGAAGATCCACGATGTCTTGACCACACCAGATCATATGAGGCCGAGCATCTCATCAGCTTCGTTGTTCGGAGAGGCTGATATGTGGTGGCGTAGCATGGTGGCTACGAAGGGGAAGCCCAAAGACTGGGCTGAATTCAATGAGAGGTTCAATCAGAAGTATTTCCCTCATTCAGTTAGGAGCGTGAAGAGGACCAAGTTTTAGAACATCTGACAGGCGGCTGATAAGACAGTGATGCAGTATATGGGCCGATATTTGTGGTTGATGGACTATGTCGGAAGCATAGCTGATACGGACGCTGACTAGGCCTACTACTTCATGAATGGCCTATTGGGTGAGATCAGCTCTATGGTGGCGACCACAATTCTAGGAACTTTACAGGAGGCATATGAGAGGAGTTTGGCCAGTGAGACTTTTCTGAGCATGCACACTGATCTAGTAGCCGTAGCTCCACCACCAGCACAGTCAAATGTCAGACCGGGTGGTGACGGGATGAGGAAGAGACCTAGACAGTGGAGGTCGAGGGATCGAGCTAAGAGCGTGGGGTCTGTTGTATCTCCACCTCCTGCAGTGCGTACTGCGCCAGTACCATCTGCTCCAGTTCGCAATTATATCAGCACACCATAGCTGCCGGCAGTGTTAGGTTCTCAGCGACAGCAATATCATAGGGCTGAGGGCAGTGGTAGGGGCTGAGATAGTGGTCGGGGGCAGAGGTATGGACGAGGGCCGAATGTGCCATCTAGATTAGGATCAGGATCTTAGCGTACGTGTTGGGAGTGTGGACAGCCAGGTCATTTCATCGGTTCGTGACCACAATTGAGCAGAGGGTAGCCACAGCAGAGCCATGAGTAGGTTCATGTTATTGTCGCGCCAAATTCGGATGCTACCCATAACCTGATTGAGGGTATGATATATATATTTGTAGTCATTTTATGTTTACCATGTTAGATTCTGGTTCTACAATATCTTTTATTTCTGGTCGCATGGTAGATGAGTTGGGGTTTGAAACCCATTAGACGAGAGAGACCATTGATCCTTAGCACAGCTGCTAGAGACAAAATATACCTGAACTTGTTGTGTGTTGATTGTTCGTTAGAGATAAAAGGTCATGTATTGCCAGCAGATATGAGAGTGTTGGAGTTCCTAGAGTTTGATGCATTACTGGGTATGGATTGGTTGAGTGCTCATCATGCACAGATCCATTGCTTCAGTAAGAGAGTTGCATTTTAGATTCTTAGATATCCCGAGTTCAGTATTTAGGGGACTTCGACTAGTTTACCTGTTACTAGAGGCATAGTAGCTTCTAGCGTGGAAGTCAAGACATTCGCTAGTGTTTTGAGTATGACGGAGAGGGTCGAGACTAGGTTGGAGGAGGTACCTATTGTCTGCGGGTTCCTAGATGTTTTTCCTACAGAATTACCAGGATTACCACCGCCTAGGGAGATTGACTTCATCATTGATTTGGTCCTGGTGACCAAACCTATATCTATTATGCCGTATAGGATGGCTCGGAAGGAGTTAGAGGAACCGATGAGACAGCTTGATGAATTGTTGGAGTTAGGTTTCATACACCTAAGCATGTCACCTTGGGGCGCGTCAGTCTTGTTTGTTAAGAAGAAAGATGATAGCGTGAGATTATGAATTGACTATAAACAGCTCAACATGGTGACAATGACGAATAAGTATCCACTTCCTTGCATTGACGACTTGTTCGATCAGCTGACAGGAGTACAGTGGTTCTCGAATATTGATTTGAGATCTGGGTACCATCAGCTGAGGATTAGAGCAGAGGATAGGGAAACGACTATTTTTCGCACTCGATACGGGCATTATCAGTTTACAGTCATGCTTTAGGGTTGACTAATGCCCCAGCAATGTTCATGGATCTCATGCATCAAGTGTTGACAGAGTACTTGGATAGGTTCATCATTGTGTTCATCGAAGACATCCTTATTTACTCCAAGACTCGTGAGAATCACGAGGAGCACCTCAAGATGATTTTGCAGACGTTGAGGATGAACATAATGTATGCAAAATTCAGTAAGTGTAAATTTTGGTTTACAGAGATTGGATTTCTTGGGCACATTATTGGAGCCAACAGAATTTCATTGGATCCTGCTAAGGTCAGAGCTGTGATAAATTGGCCTACACCGCGGTCAGTGACAGATGTCCGCAATTTCTTGGGGTTGGCAGGCTATTACAGATGTTTTGTTCAAGACTTCTCAAAGATTGCAGCACCAATGACGCAATTGACGAAGAAGGATACGATTTTTCAGTGGAACGACAATTGTGAACAATCATTCGAGACTTTGAAGGAAATATTGACTAACGCACCAGTATTAGCACTACCTGAGTCAGGGAAGGGTTTTGAGGTGAACACCGATGCTTCTAAGGTTGGTTTAAACTGTGTTTTGATTCAAGATGGTAGGGCGATTGCCTATGCGTCCCGACAGCTGAGAATTCACGAGAAGAACTACCCTACATATGACTTGGAGTTAGCGACATTGGTCTTTGCATTGAAGATTCGACATCATTATCTATATGGAGAGAAGTTTGTATTGTTTACAGATCACAAGAGTCTGAAGTACCTCTTCCCTCAGAAAGTGTTGAACATGCGACAGAGGCGTTGGCTTGAGTTTCTCAAGGACTATGATTTCTCATTGGAGTATCACCCGGGGAAGACCAATGTTGTTGCAGACGCATTAAGCAGCAGTGGGGCAGACTCAGAGATTGTTACTTGCCACATGATACACGAATATGGTTTACTTGAGGCGGTCGAGTCGTGTATTATGTTGATATCCCGACCAGTATCAGAATGTTAATTTATGTGCAGATGAGGACTCAGACAGTGTCGATTCAGAGTGTACTTGAGGGTCAGAATGCAGATGAGCAATACCAGAGATTCTTGGAGTTTGCTCAGAATCCGGATCAACCAGATTGGAGTCAGTCGACAGACTCGTGCCTGAGATTTAAAGGTCGACTGTGGATTCCATCAGTGGCTGAGTTACGTAATCAGATACTTGATGAGGCTCACCGCTCACATTTTACGGTTCATCTGGTTGGACCAAGATGTATTCTGATGTGCGTCGTCTTTTCTAGTGGCCTAGGATGAAGACCAATGTTTCTGATTACGTTCGAGCGTGTGAGGTATGCCAGTGAGTTAAGGCTGAGCATCGGAGACCCATTAGGTTATTACAGCTACTTTTCATTCCTCGGTGGAAGTGGGAGCATATTGCCATGAATTTTGTCAGTGGCTTACCTCGATCTCAGTGCGGACATGACAGTATCTGGGTGATTGTGGACAGGTTGACGAAGTCTGCGCACTTTTTACTGATCTCTATCACACATCGGGTTGATAGGTTGGCGAGTTTGTACAAACGAGAGATTGTGCGGTTACATGGAGTTCCGTTATCGATTGTGTCTGACAGAGAGCCATAATTTACATCTCAGATTTGGCAGAGCATGCAAGCACAGTTCGACACGAGGTTAGACCTCATTTCAACCTATCATCTACAGACTGGCGGATAGTCGAAGAGATCGATTCGAGTTCTCGAGGACATGTCGAGGATGTGTGTGTTAGAGTATGGTGGATCGTGGGAAGAGTATCTTCATTTATGTGAGTTTGCCTACAATAACAGTTATCCAGCCAGTATTTGTATGACACCATTTGAGGCACTCTACAGTAGACCGTGCAGATTTTCATCTTATTGGGCGAAGCCTGAAGATGTGGCAGTTATTGGGCCTAAGATTGTAGTGGATCACACAAAGAAAATACGAATGATCAAATTGAGGTTGAAGGGTGCGCATGAGAGGCAGAAAATGTATTATGACATGTATCACGACAAGTTAGAGTATGATATCGGAAACTATGTGTATCTGAAAGTTTCTCTGATGAAGGGTCAAAAGAGATTTGAGATTAAAGGAAAGCTTGCGCCGAGGTTCATTGGTCCATTCAGAGTGAAGAAACGAATAGGCAAGGTTACGTATGAGCTGGAGTTGCCACCTCAGTTATCCGGGATTCACCCTGTATTTCATGTTTCTATGCTTCGACTAGATATGTCGAAAGAGGGCCGACGACCGACAGTGGATTTGAGTCAGATAGACTTGAGGGAGGACATTACTTATGACAAGCAACATATACATATTTTGGATCGTAAAGTGGAGATTCTGAGGAACAAAGAGATCCTATCAGTTCTTGTTAAATGACAACATCACGGAGATAAGGAGATAACGTGGGAACTCGAGTCATATATGCGCAAGTATTTTCCCTATCTCTTCTGAGTTTTGGTAAGTTTTTATCTTGTGAATTGCTTCAATTCTGAGGACGAAATTCTATTTAGTTAGGAAGACTTTAAAGACCCTAAAATATAACTCGTGCCACGTGTCATTTAAGGGTCGTACGTGAGACCCATTTGTTGTGATATGTATGTCTAAACCTCGATAGTCGACACCGAAGTATGTTATTTTTGTTTGATGTTTGTATTATGTATTATGTAGTATATATGATTGACAATTTAAACTAATCAATTTCGAAAATGTGCGCGTAAGGTATACGCGGGCGTATTGGTGTCGAGGCAAGCGAAGACGTATCTTGAGTAGCGTGTCAACGTAGGATTGAGGTAGCGGCTTATGGGGTTAAGTTTTATGTGAGCTAATTAAGGTTTAATACTAGCTTTAATGTGTTCAAGTTAATGTGAAAATAGGTGGGTCTAAGTTAAGAAATAAATGAATTGGCCACATGATGTGCATCGAGACACGTATTGAGCCATCTAGAGTTTGGATGAGTCAACTTATGGTGTCATTTCTGCATGACTTAGGCAAATGATTGAGTGAAGGTGGACCACAAGACATGCCTCTAGATATGTGTGCGCACGAGATCAATGACTAAGGTTTAAACCTATCCAATACATATAAGTCAACATTTTGATTTCCATTTCCACACCTAAATCGTTGGCAAGGAAGAAGGAAGAAAAAAAAGGCTGCTAGAGTGATCAAGAAGAAGGAGTGGTGAGCAATTCAGTGAAAGATTGGTGAGGAAGAAGAAGATCAACAAGCTAGGTAACTCCATCAACTTAGCATGATCAAATTCTTCAATTTGATGTTGTTATTGGTGTTTATATGTTGGGATTGATGTTAGGGGCCCCTAGTGGGGTGTATGAGGGGTCCCAAGCCATTAACAAGGCCTATGTGTAGAGGAAACCCAAAATTAGAAGTGCAAAATTCTAGGTTCTGCTGCATATAGCGCGCTATGTAGATAATTATTACCGAGCTAATGTTCAAATTAGCGCGCTAATGTCAAGAACTAGCGCGCTAATCTTAATTAGCACGTTAGAGGTTTAAGGTAGCGCGCTAAATTTGGAAATTAGCACGCTAATGTCAAAATTAGCGCACTAATTACCCTGGCAGTACAAAACTCTGCAATTTTCAAAAGTTCATTAAACAAGCTAAATCGGTGTAATACCTCAAGTAAAGGTTCCAATGCACTTTAAAACTTATAATATGATATCAGGAATCGAAGGAAGAGTTACGGGGATTCAAAAATACATTTAGGAGTGTCAGGAAGCCGGATACGCTAGGAACAAGTTTGTGGATTTGAGGTAAGTAAACCAGCTAGGAAATGCACAGTATTTCCTTTTAAGCTATTGAATATTGTTATTCATTGCTTTGTTGTCTATCCTTGGGAATTCCATTCTAATTGGGTTTTCCGAGGGCACGTGAGTCAACGGTGATCCTTGGGAGGAGTGGTTGGCTGAGGTAACATACCAGAGTCATGACCTCGGGATGCACTGCACTGGTTACTGATTGTAGACTGGGTGTGAGTTCTTAGCGTGGTTGTTCCAGGAAGTCTCACTATCTCGTGGGTTTAGGACTTGTGAGTGTACCAAGTCCTAGAACCAGAGTCTTAATATTTTGCCAAGACTCAACGACCTATTGATCGGGACTACGTGCGCCTCTCTGTTTGCATTCCTGGACACTCATGTATCGATTACTTTTGGTTTATTTATAGTCTTTTATTTATTCATGCGTTCTTTATACCTTTCTTTCTATCTGCATGAATATAGACTGATTTATTTATTTTGTAATGTTGTTTGGTATCCTACTGGCGTTACTTACCGAGGCTCGTTATTCTTATGTTTAACTGAGTGCAGATCCGCAATCGAGTAAGGGAAAGGGGTTTGTGCTAGGAGATTTATTATGAGGACTTTGGAGCAGTTTTCCCTCTCACATTTTTGTAGGTTTTGTATTACTTATGCATATTGTTTTTGACACATGGGATATATTGTCTTTTTGAGATATTTACATGGAGTATATACGAGGTTTCCACACTGTAGGTTTTCCTAACTGATTTGTGTAGAATTGTTTAGATTTGTTTAAGTTGGAATCGCTTCCGCATAAACTTTGATAACTTACAAATTTGAATAACTCACTAAAAATGTAAAAACATTTGCTGCCTTGTAATGATAAATGGTTAGGAAGGCTGACTAAGCTTGCGTTGACGTCACTAGGATTGACTCGAGGTCCACGTAAGTCTAGGCCGGACGGGGCCCAGTTTAGGTTGTGGAACTAGGGCCGTCACAGTTCCATTTTGCCTCAATCGTCTTTAGTTCACGTGTTCATTACTGGACAATCATACCAACGATATTTTTTTAGCTGGGCATCCTCAATTTTAATGATTCACCTATCATTGGATTTATCATGACATCATTAACATTGATGTACACCCTTCAAACTGTACAAATTTTGAATCATATAAAGCATTTAGTTTTGAGGCATTCCTTTAATTTCTCAACCGTCATTTCGTACACCACATTAATTTTGAACACGATTTATCTAATTTTGGTATTTCCAATTTTATGAGTAAACTCATCTCTAGTGAAATAAGAACAATTTATCTTTGAGTCGGTTACCTTTGATTTATTTTATTTTAAACTCATGGTTTGTGTCCTTTAAACCTATACAAATCTTTACTTGGTAACATGATCCCCACTCATGACAATCTTGCCAAATACACCCCTTGACTTGGGATCCTCAATTTCGATATTCACCTCATTGATAGCTGGTTTAAAATTAACTTTCTTTTGTACATGATCGATCAAAACTTGACAAACATGATTCAATTATCAAGAAGTAAACTTCGAATCGAAACTTTTCCAAAATCTTTTGTTTTCATCAAAAATCCTATTTCAAAAATTGAGTTAAACTCATTTTCATAGGAAAACTAAATTTATCATCGAGTTTTCGAGTTACTGTAAAAGTCTTTTCAAATCAATTTGGTCAACGCGACTTAAAAGTACTTCATAACCACACGAATGTTTTCATTTCGATCATAATATAATAACTTAGGTCCAAACTTATACTTTGCATTTTTATTAAGTCAAAACCTTCAATTTCATTAAAACTCTTTCATACAACCCAAATTGGATCTAAACCTTCATAAGACCAATCATTCAAGATATCTCAACCATGCTTGTCGAATCAAAGTAAAACTCATTTGTAAACACCACAGTGAAATTATGACAAGGAGTCTTTGAAATACACAGGAGTTTAGTCACTTCATTTTTAAAACAACAAGAAAATTAATTCGTCCCCTTTTACACTTGGTTATGCATTCAAATCTTGTAAAACAAGTAGAGTTATTCCTTGAAAATTGATAAACATCAACTCGCAACACCACAAGAATTATGGCCCATTATAGTCGAAGACTCATTTTTTCTTTTTCGAGGAAAATATATCGCATGTAACAACGAAAGTCAAATCATAGTAATGACCTTCTAGTCAAATTATAGACCATTGATTCACATATGTAATTAAGAGTTAGATGTTTAAGAGTACAAATGTCCTTATCTCGAATTAAATTCTCAAGTCGAGCTTCATAGCTGAACTAACTTAATTTTGTTGTTTGAGACCAAAATTTATTCGTATCCTTACTAGGATCGATGTTTTCCTTTACAAACAAGACATCATGACTTTTAACAATTTAAATAGAGTGACAAGTGTCAAAGCTACTTCTCTAAATTGTAACCACGTCACTACTTCCCTTTACTTATGTAGCGTGGCGTCTCACTGCTCTTTCAAGTCTCATAAGTTTTTTTGTTTGAGAATTTTATTTGCTACACTACTATTAAGTATAGGCACATTACACTATGTAACTTCCAATCAAAGCGTGGCGTTCTCATAGTAGTCGTTGTAAATATCACTTAAAGCGAGTGTGGGCTCTCTCTCTTAAGGAGTTCGCTTCAATTTCCTTGTATCGTTCATTGTCATTCCCTCTACTGTCTCGTGGAACTCAAGTTCCTTATCCGCTCGTGGAAACCATCAAAGACCATTAGACTAATAAGGAATGCAATTATCTTATATCTAATGATATATTCATATATACAAGGCAACAAATAATCCACATAACAAATATTTTGTAAGATTTCTTTTATCCTATCCCATCCAGGGATTTATCATTTATGTATGTTAAGTTGACGTTGATCCAATGTCCCATGCCATTAATTCGTCTAACTTAAAATTGACCTTTAAATCTTAAAGGTCAATTTAACTTTAGGTTCCACTAACCTAATAGGTTCTAATACTTATGCTCTGATACCAGCTGAAGCGACCCGAGCCCGACCTAAGGTCGGGTCACCCGGCCCAGACCACCACTCAGGCCCAATAACCGATTCGAGTCTGAGCGAGCGGTCTGGCACGCCTAAAACAACCTGCGGAATATCAAACTAGTGCATATGGATAAATAATTACAGAGTTAAATTAAAAAAAAATCCATATGACATACTATGAAACTATCGTTGGGTTTTCTTATCCTTACAACAATTTAAGACATTCGAATAATTCTATGTAGTTTAAATTAAAGGAGAGTAAGGTTCATTCTACCCAGAAGACCTATTTAAATGTAACCCAAGTTCAATGATTCCAAAATCCAATAAATAAATAATATCATTACAAGGCTCATATCAAAATAGAAGGCTTCAAACTATCGCCTCTCCCTTGTCTTGATTTAGCGCCGATGTGGAAAATCATGAGATGTAAGTGGGGTGAGCTACAAGAACCAACGGAGCTCAGTAATGCGGAAAACCTGCTCAACCATCAAATACGCAAGTAATACTTAATAAGCATGCAAGGCTAGCATTAATTGAAATTGAATAAAGAATTTAAAACAAGGTTTCACATGGATTTATAAAGCATTAATAAACCACGTCAACAAGATTGATAAAGCATATTAAAGTCAAAACTCATCATCATGCATGGGGTTCACGAAAGAGAGATACCATAGAAATTAATAATAATATAAAGTCGTGGTCTCATTCAATGCATACTAGTTATTGGCTAGAATCTGGTGACCGATTCACCTACCCTCGAAGTGATGGCAACAACTAAATGACACACAGGCCTTATATGTCCTCTCATTAGTCCCATCAAACCAATAGTAAGTTCATCCAAGTCGTCACTAATGCAAGTCCCTCTTCACAAAAGTACAAGAGAAGGCAACTCTAACTCCTGTCCCTAAGCGATACACTTATGAATTCAATTAGACAAGTAAAGCCCTCGGTGGAAAACTCCACAAACATCCTGGGGCAATAAATAGTAGAGCCCTCGGTGGCACCACAAACATCCAGGGGCATTAGATGACACTTGCTAATAATGCTCTCGGTGGGAACTCCATAAACATCCTGGGCCAATGAATATCATAAGAGGGGAAAATAAATGCACTCACACTCCATAGATACGTAAATCCAAGCCAATAGCATAATGCAACTCATTCCCCAAGTCTCTAGTTAAACACATGTCCTAACATAACTAATATCAAGCCATATTTGATAATTGAGCAAGCTCCCCACTTACCTCGACTCGCAACGAATTCCAATTTTTCGATCCTCGCGCGCTTGAGGTCAAATGCGAACCGTCTTCCGAATCTAAACAGTTCAACACACTTTAATATCATTGACAAGTCATATATTAATTCTTAATTTATTTTTAAATCTATTTTGAGGTCTACTAGTGTGGGTCCCGCGGGTTTCGCGTTGTCGAGAACCCTCGTCGGGGTGCAGTAGTGCGTCCTAAAGTCCACAAATTTTGTTGCTATTTATTTTATTATATCCATTTCCATTATACATATATATATATATATATATATATATCTCATATATATATAATATTATAGCTTTTTTATTTTTTTTATTATTATACTTTATATTTTTTTTTCCAGGGGCCATTTTTGCCATTGGTTGGAGATGGCCAGGGTCAAAATGATCCCTGGCCATCCCCCGTGCTCACTGCCATTCCTCCTTTAGGTGGAATGGCAGTGAGCACGACTCACATGAGGGGGGCCTCCACTAGGAGGCCCCTTCTCTTCTTGGTGGTGACGGTCCACCGCTGCCACAGCGGTGGGTCCGCCGTCCTAAGTCAACGGCGAGACCGCCGCTCTTCTCCGGCGGTGCCGACGACGCCGCCCCTTTGAGGTTCTTCACAAAATTTTACAATTTAAAAAAAAAGAAAAATTATGTTTTCCACTATTATTGAAGCAAACACAAGTTTGACAATTAAGAAAAAAGTATTGACGGTGGATTACCTTCAACGTATGCCTCATTGGCTTCACACTACCACAATTCCCCAAACAAGTCTCTTCTCCTTTTCTCTCTCAATTTTTTTTGTGTGCATAAAGGAGGCTAGGGTTTACAATAAATTTATATAGTAGGATCAATTTGGTTTAAGGTTTACGAAATTACTAAATTGCCCATAGGGCAGGTCTTTTGGGTTTTGGGTCATCACATTTTATCATGAATTTTTCGAGTTTTCTAGTGTACCCGTAATTCGCCTCTCGATACCCACGTTGACACGTATTTTGAGATGACTACCCATCACACAACCTTGCACGATATAACCATTCAACATACACACATGTGATGTATTAGCAAATAAATTCATAAAATGCATCGCAAATAAACAATACAACACACAATTAACTAGTGTACCTAGGTCGACGTGTGTCCTAGCCTACCCGCATAGTCCACTTGAATCTGAGTTGGCGTTGAAGTCTGAAGTTACGAAATAAATAACGGCGTTAATAAAACAGGTCGTGACATCTGTCTTATTCTCATTGATTAATTCATTAGGGTTACACTTGTATTTAAGCTTATGTTTTCACAAGTAAGGTAGAGAAAACATCAGCGAATTTATCCTTTCTTTATCTTACTCTTTCAGTGCCTAAGATTTATAGTTTACCCTTTATCATCATCCACTTTCTCCATCGTTCTCCATCTCTTTCATCTTCGTCACATAATCTAGCACATGCCATTCTATGTGATCATAAGCTTTAGTGAGGTCTATGTTAAATACAAATGCGTCTTTCTTTCTTTTTTTTTTCTTTTTTCTTTTTTCTTTTTTTCGGCATTCATCGATGACTTCATTTGCAATAAGAGTTGCATCTAAAATTTGTCTACCCATAACAAACGTGAATTGTGTCTCTTCGATAGTGGTGTGTATGACATCCTTTAACCTCTTAGCTAGGGTCTTTGCAATAATTTTATAAAGACAATATAATTGGCCGAAAATTGTAACGACCCGAAAATTTGACTTGTGCCACGTGTCAAGTCGGGGTCGAATGTAGGATCCATTCGTCGGAATACGTATGCTCGAATATCCAATTTCGAGGTTATAATGCAAATTGTTGAACTGTTTTACGAGTTTGTATACGCGAGAAATTTGTTGAGCCGAAACATGAACGGGGACGCGCCTCGAGTTGCGTGCCGACGTGGAGACCGATGTAGTGTTGTAATGTGGCTATAGTGACTATAGTGGTTTTCATGTTGGCATATTAAAACAATATAAATTGGATGCGCCTCGTGATGCGGGTGGCGCGAGTATCGAGATTGTGAAATGAGGCAGGTTGGTTCCTCGAGATGCGCGCTGCTCAATTTTTAAGGAAATCATTCGAATAATTATATTTTTGATGTGCCTCGAGTTTCGCGCCGCACGAATCTCGGGAAAACATTAGATTTGGATAAGAGCAAAGGAGATAGAGAGTGATCGGTAGGTGAGAGAAAGAAGAGATGAGAGGAGAGGAGAGAGGTGAAGGAGCTCCAACAGATCCGGCGTGGCGAACAAGATCGATCCGGCGGTGAACCCGCAGCTCAAGCGGCGGCTCGTAGCGACGAGGGGGCACGAACGGTGGTTCGCGGCCGACGCGAGTGAGTGCGAGCTGCGCGCGATGTGACGCGAACCAGCGATGCCAACCAACGGCGCGCGGCAGGCTCGGCCGCAGACGGCGGCGATGAGGCGAAGCCGCCGGACGACAGCAGACCACCGCGGACGAATCGGGTGGTGCGGCGGCGGAGCTCCAATGCAGCGATGAACTAGGGGATCGGCCGGGGAGAAGCGATCGCTGCGGATCGGCGAGCGGCGATCTCGAGGGCCGGCGGCGCAGATGACTCGAGCGGATGTGGCGTGGATGACCAGCATCGGCGGCGGCTACGTAGCCGCGGTGTCGGCGTGATCGATCGCAGAGGCGGCGGCGCGGCTCCGGCAGCAGCGGCGGCAGCGGCAGCGGCACGCCTGGTGAAGGACGGCGCGCCGGTGAGTGGCAGCGGTGGCGCGCGGCAGTGGTCTTTGGCAGCCATGTGGCGCGGTGAACACGTCGGCGCGGTGAAGCGACGCGATGGCGTTGTCGGACCGATCGGAGGCGTGACTTCGACGAATTTCGACGACGTGATGGAGGTGAGGTGGACTTCACCTAATTTTAGTGCGATTTGAATTATTTAAGTAATATGACCATAAATGGTATAAATTGATACGAGGGACTTAGAGTCGGGTGTCGGGTGCGCAAATCGAGGCGTGAGCGGGACGTCTTGAGGACGAATTACGAATTTCAAGGTAAGTAAACCAGTTAGAAAATGTACAGTATTTCATTTGAGCTTGCATGTTTGATTGATGTTGAATCATGTCCTTTTCTTGGAATTCTCACTCTTATGAGTGTCCGAGGGCCAAGTGAGTCGTACTCGTGTCTCTGATTGGAGTGGTTGCCGGCTCGCAACCGGGGCCATGACCTCGAGTCACAGTATTCGGAATGAGATGTGCTTTATCCGGGGCGCCGTTGATATCCCTCATTCGCGACATTTTAGGTACGGCGATGCCGCATCCGATGACCGAGAATGCGGCTTGGCGTTGTCGCGACTGCGACCCGACCCTGTGGCACCCGCATTCGGTGGTCTTAGACTACTTGGGCACCTCTCTTTATTGTTTCTTGTGACACTCATTCTCGTTGTACGTTCATTGTTTTACTGAGTCTCATGATCATGCATTCCATATGACTTTCTCGTTTATCCGCATGCCTTTTAGATTTGTTTCATTTTATCTTGAATTCTTGTTTAGATTCTCTTTGGATTTTACTTACTGGGCTCGTCAATCTCGTGTTTGGTCGAGTGCAGAGCATGACGAGTAGCGAGAGGAAAGCTCCATAGCTAGGTGATTATTTTGTATATCTTATTTACTCTCCTCGATGATAACATATTTTTTGGGTTCCACAATTAGGTTGCCTAACTTTTTACATTATCGTTGAGTTATTTATTTGTAGAAATTGCTTCCGCTAAATTGTAAAACTTGCAAAATATTAATAACTCAACTTAAAATTGTGAATGTACGTATAATGATGGATTGAAAGGCGACTAGGTCTGCGTTGACTTTGCGAGACCGGCTCGGGGGTCCACGTGGGCTTAGTCACGGTTGGTATCGAGACTAAATTTTAAAAATCTCATGGCTTAAGACATTGTGATACCAACGTCACAGTTGGTATCAGAGCCGAAGTTTTAAATACTCGACTCTTGAAATTAAAACACAAAATCAGCGGAAGTTAGGAATGGTTGAACTTAGAGTGGAACCCTATGATCCTGACTGAAGTCTTCGTTGGGAAGTGAGGAGAGTTGGAGAAATTAAAATTTGAACTATATGTGATATTTGATGTGTTGTATTATCGATAGATATACGATATTTACTACGTGTGTCGCGTGAGAAGTGATGAATAAAATGAAAAGATTGACGATAAATTTATCGAATTAAGAGAAATTGATAAATTGAGATAAATATCATTGTTGGTTTGGTGAAGCCAATGGAAAATGAAACAATTCATTTTGAGTAAAATGAGATAATTAAGGCTTTTAAGGTTTTCAATTCGAAACTTTGGTATTACAAAGGGTATAATTTTCAATTGAAACTTAAAATGCCATGTAGGACTCAAACAAACTTGTGAATTGGTTTTCAAGCCATTTAGAGGAATTTGATCTTATTTAGGACTCAAAAGAGTTCATTAAATTCATTTCAAGTTGTTTAGTTATTACCGAAATTGAGGATTTCCTATAGTATTGAGACTTGAAATGGAAGTTTGAGTCTCTAAATGATTTTAAATTGGTAATATGGAGACAATTGAATAATTTTGAGTCTACTTGGGACTTGAAATCAATGTTTTGGAATTTAGAGAGCTTTTGGAGTTTTAAAATGCTAGAACACCGATTGGATTGTGGAAAATGGAAAATACTAGAATGACAACAATACTTTAAGTGACACACCCGTTTCACTTAAATGAGGCTGCGATGATGATCTCGTCTTTGCTTGATAATCATTTACTA
Organism: Stephania cephalantha; assembly: GCA_039657325.1. Classification (NCBI taxonomy): domain Eukaryota; kingdom Viridiplantae; phylum Streptophyta; class Magnoliopsida; order Ranunculales; family Menispermaceae; genus Stephania; species Stephania cephalantha. The sequence goes on along the minus strand of CM077570.1, from coordinate 30,258,373 downwards.
GGACTTTGAGATTGTGCCGATAACAAAGAAAGAAAGTGTTTAGGAGTTATATCTCCATCTCCACTTGTGCACTTTGACGAGGTAACTCAGAAAGTCTCTAAGAAGAGAGATGGACATGTCTCTTACGATTTAAAAACTCTCTTGAAGAGCAAACTGCTGTTGCAACCATGGTTGTTGAGTGGAGAGTTTGGTTTTGGTCATTTGATCATATTGATCATATTGCCACAATGAGGTCGACATCACAATCATAATGTAATTATGCATTGGATAATAGTGCCTTGCTAGATAAACCTTTAACCCTAAATACTTGATTCTTTCTTGTCTGAAAAAAAAAAAAAAAAATTTGGTGAAGTGACATGATAAAATGAGGGACGTGTAAAATAAAAAAACAAAAAAAATTCTTAAGAGTGAGTTAATGCGGACTATAAGGGAGCAAAGTGTTGAGATGACTTGAGAGCTAAAGATTACATCATGTACGGACTCCTTAGCTTTGACAAAAGTTTTGGAGTAGTAGTGTTGAATCAGAAGCCCAAGTAACTCCACTTTAGTGACACTATGCATTTATAGTCTCAGGGTTGGTGAAGTCGACCACCACCTTTAGGGATTTGTAAATGAATTAAGTGTTACCGGCAGAGGTAGAGTCTGTGAATCATTCTCGAGGTTAAAGGCAACCTAAGTATAAATCCTACAAGATTATAAATCTTAAGATTCTCACATATTTAGAATTGATGGAGATATGCCAAGAAGCGTACTTAAGGAAATTCTCGTACAAGTAGAGCATGTTAAAAGAACGAGCACCTTTGAATAGAGTGAAAAGGTAATGGGACTTTGTAAAGTTGCTAAGACTAGCAATTCACCTATAGAAAAAAAGGTGCGTTTAAAGTTGCTAAGAAAAGAGTAGCACTTGATTCTATATGGTATATTTGTGGTGTGGTAATATACTATATAAGATAGCAGTAAATATACGCGATTCGAGGAATCGTAGCGATAGAAAATGCGATGACGTTTCGGATCGGGTCTAGGAATGATCGTGGGGCTGCGGAGGGTTCGCGGTTTGCAAGTCTTGAGGAGCTGCATACTACTGTCGGACAAATTTGTATCGCACGACAAAGCAAGCATAGGAGATTCTTCGATTGTTAAGGGCACAGGCTACACCATCATTGTTTATAGCAACAGCTCCAGTTATTAAGGTTGGGTGTTTTTACAGTAGATGTTTAGGCAGGACCTGCAGTGACTGAGGTGACACATGTTCGGGCCGAAATAGTATTTCCTATACCTGAGACACCGGCTGAGGATACGCTGAGCAATCCCATTGATACGGGTGTTAGGGCTACAATTGAGGCGAGGCAGGCTCGTAAGTTTCGGAGGCATCATCCGGAGAAGTTCCACGGGGGTACTAACATCGAGGCTGCAGAGAGGTATATGAGGAGCCACGAGAGGATACATGATGTATTGGCCATATCAGCGCAAATGCGGCCGAGTATATCACCAGCTCCACTGGTCGGCGAGGTTGATGTCTGGTGGCGTATTACGGAGGTGTCGATGGGGAACAGTCCGTAAAGAGGACAGAGTTTCAGACCGTTCGACATAGGACCAGGGAGTCAGTTGCAGTACATGGATCAGTATATACGCGTGATGAAGTATGCTGGGGGTGCGGCCGATACGGACATTGACCAAGCTTACTACGTCATACACGGTTTCCTATAATTTATTGGTTATGTTGGGTGACGACGGCTCCGAGCACAATACATGAGGCTTAAGCAAGGGCTATGGCTGGCGAGAGTGTGAGAGCGCACGCATCAGAGTACCAGTCGTCTTCTCGACATTGTCACATTCAGTGCGAGGGTCTGGAGATGATCAGAGGAACACGAGGGTTAGACGATCGTGGCAGATAGATCAACCTCAGCGCGTATTGCGTTTCCACCATATGCGGCGTATATGGCGTCAGTGTTAAATGGTCCAGCGTAGAGTTACGCTAGTGCACTACAGTAGCCAGCACTGTCAGATCCTCAGCATCAATACCATTAGAGGTTGATGGCAGAGGTAATGGCCGAAAACAGTGTCAGAATCCCAGTCAAGTGCAGAGATAGGGACAGAGGTTTAGTCAGGCTCGAGTACAGGGACAAGGACAACATGTTACATACGAATCGAGATTTCAACGTACCTGTTTGGGAGTGTTGACAGCCAAGACACTTCACCAATACGTGTTCACAACAGCGGGCAAGCACAGCAGAGCTAGGAGCGATTCATCTTTGTTGTCGCGCAAGGTCCGACTACTACCCATCGTAATCGGATAGAGAGTATGAGTTGGGTTGGGACCCACTCGATCGAGAGAGAGAGTATGAGTTGGGTTGAGACCCACTCGATCAGAGAGACGGATAGACAGGCAGAGAGCTTGATTTACATTCTCGCGGACATACTGCAGATATAAATATGTTATTGACGGTGGATCATGGGACTTATGTATCGTTGTATTCCAATATATGTTGCGAGGATGTTGCCCTGACATATATTGAGGGGTGGAGACAGATGGTGTGTTCATTTCTTGGAGGTCACGGAGGAGCCCAGCTCGTCACGGAGGAGCCCAGCTTGTCGCGGAGGAGCCCAGCTTGTCGCGGAGGAGCCCAGCCCTACAGAGTAAGATGGGGGTATGACCTTGGGCGAGTATGGCCTTGGGCGGGTATGGCCTTGGGTCTTCAGTTATAACACACTATCGAAGTGCGTAAATTTCGAGGACGAAATTCTAATTCGTTGGGAAGACTGTAACGGCCCGAAAATTTGACTTGTGCCACGTGTCAAGTCAGGGTCGAATGTAGGATCCATTCGTCGGAATACGTATGTTCGAATATCCAATTTCAGGTTATAATGCAAATTGTTGAACTGTTTTACGAGTTTGTATACGCGAGAAATTTGTTGAGCCGAAACACGAACGGGGACGCGCCTCGAGTTGCGTGCCGACGTGGAGACCGATGTAGCGTTGTAATGTGGCTATAGTGACTATAGTGGTTTTCATGTTGGCACATTAAAACAATATAAATTGGATGCGCCTCGTGATGCGGGTGGCGCGAGTATCGAGATTGTGAAATGAGGCAGGTTGGTTCCTCGAGATGCGCGCTGCTCAATTTTTAAGGAAATCATTCGAATAATTATATTTTTGATGTGCCTCGAGTTTCGCGCCGCACGAATCTCGGGAAAACATTAGATTTGGATAAGAGCAAAGGAGATAGAGAGTGATCGGTAGGTGAGAGAAAGAAGAGATGAGAGGAGAGGAGAGAGGTGAAGGAGCTCCAACAGATCCGGCGGCGAACCAGTAGATCCGGCGGTGAACCGACAGCTCCAAGCGGCGGCTCGTAGCGACGGGGGCACAGACGGTGGTTCGCGGCGACGCGAGGGTGCGAGCTCCGCGGCGGCGACGCGAACCAGCGACGCCAACCAACGGCGCGACGGGGCTCGGGCGCAGACGGCGGCGATTGAGGCGAAGCCGCGCGGACGACCAGCTGCGAGACGCGCGGACGAATCGGGTGGTGCGGCGGCGGAGCTCCAATGCAAGCGATGAACTAGGGGATCGGCCAGGGGAGCACGATCGCGACAGATCAGCGGGCGGCGATCTCGAGGGCCAACGCCAGCGCTTGATGACTCGAGCGGATGTGGCGTGGATGACCGAGCATCGGCGGCGGCTACGCGAAAGCCGCGGTGTCTGGCGTGATCGATCGCAGAGGCGCGCGCGCTCCCGGCAGCGACGCCGGCGAGCATGACACATGGCGCGCGCCGGTGAGGACATGCGGCGCCGGTGAGTGGCAGCGGTGGAGCGACAGTGGTGCCGGCATGTGGCGCGGTGAACGACGTCGGCATGGTGAACGCACGCGATGGCGTTGTCGAGCCGATCGGAGGCGTGACTTCGACGAATTTCGACGACGTGATGGAGGTGAGGTGTACTTCACCTAATTTTAGTGCGATTTGAATTATTTAAGTAATATGACCATAAATGGTATAAATTGATACCAGGGACATAGAGTCGAGTGTCGGGTGCGCAATTCGAGGCGTAAGCGGGACGTCTTGAGGACGAATTACGAATTTCAAGGTAAGTAAACCAGTTAGAAAATGTACAGTATTTCATTTGAGCTTGCATGTTTGATTGATGTTGAATCATGTCCTTTTCTTGGAATTCTCACTCTTATGAGTGTCCGAGGGCCAAGTGAGTCGTACTCGTGTCTCTGATTGGAGTGGTTGCCGGCTCGCAACCGGGGCCATGACCTCGAGTCACAGTATTCGGAATGAGATGTGCTTTATCCGGGGCGCCGTTGATATCCCTCATTCGCGACATTTTAGGTACGGCGATGCCGCATCCGATGACCGAGTCTGCTTGGCGTTGCCGCGACTCTGCGACCCCGACCCTGTGGCACCCGCATTCGGTGGTCTTAGACTACTTGGGCACCTCTCTTTATTGTTTCTTGTGACACTCATTCTCGTTGTACGTTCATTGTTTTTCTGAGTCTCATGATCATGCATTCCATCTGACTTTCGTTTATCGCATGCCTTTTAGATTGTTTCATTTTATCTTGAATTCTTGTTTAGATTCTACTTTGGATTTTACTTACCAGGCTCGTCAATCTCGTGTTTGACCGAGTGCAGAGCATGACAGTAGCGAGAGGAAAGCTCCATAGCTAGGTGATTATTTTGTATATCTTATTTACTCTCCTCTGATGATAACATATTTATTGGGTTCCACAATTAGGTTGCCTAACTTTTTACATTATCGTTGAGTTATTTATTTGTAGAAATTGCTTCCGCTAAATTGTAAAACTTGCAAAATATTAATAACTCAACTTAAAATTGTGAATTTACGTATAATGATGGATTGGAAGGCTGAATAGGTCTGCGTTGACTTTGCGAGACTGACTCGGGGGTCCACGTGGGCTTAGGCCGGGCGGGGCCCAATTTGTGGAAAATTGGGGCCGTCACAAAAATATTTAAGCTTCCAAGAGTAACTTTTTCTGTACAAGGAAAATGTACGTCTCATTGGTGATTCCATTTAAGACCCCGTTGAGATGGAACTCGTACATTACTTCATCACATCCTCCTTGATCACTGACCATTAATTTTGGAACTTGCCATTGTAAAACCCGTCCGGTCCCGAAGCCTTTTATCCATCTGCCTCGAACACTGCATCATTTACTTCCTCCACATTGAACGGTCTTTCTAGCATTCTACTCGTCAACTTGTGTGAGAGGGCACCACCGTAGTCGCTCTAAATCCCACAACTATGTCACGCTGCTGGTGTATAGCTTTGCAAAGAATGACTTCTTCCTTTGTCGACATACTCCTTCCTGATCATTCTCAAGTTTGAGAATTACCCTTTTTTTCTCCTACTATTGAGGCAGTACTGGTGGAAAAATCTAGAATTTGCATTACCTTCCACTAGAACAAATTCAGTTTTTGATAAAGGTTTTGAACGGTTTTTGACCTCTATGAAAAGCGTTATCTTTTAAGGCGTTATCGTATCTTCAAAGCTTACATAGGGGTTTCAAACCTCTATCAAATCTGGCTATTTCATAGGGGTTTAAAACCTCTATAATATCTTAAGAGGCTTACATAGGGGTTTCAAACCCCTATCAATTGTAGTGATTTCATAAGGGTTTGAAACCTCTATATTATCGTCAAAGGCTTACATAGGGGTTTCAAACCCCTATCAAATGTAATTTTAAAAAAATAATAGCTGAAAATGCCCATAATTAATTTCCATTTCCATTTTCAATTGAAAATATAACAAATCTACATTCCACTCGCAATATTATTATTCCATCAAGAAATTCGCAGTGTTCTACAACCAATCAACAAAACAACAAATCGATAGCCACTCATTTCACGAAACCCACTAAAATGATCGAAAATCAAACAAATATTGAATCTTGAACAACATCGATTCCTTCAACAAAAAGGGAAGCAGGAACCTCAAGAACATAAGTGATTCCTTCAACAGTAACAACACCAACATATATGGAAACAAGCACAATGGAAGAACATCAGTGATTCCTTCAACTTAAAATCACTTGATCTATGGAAATTTTTTGATTGTGATATAAAAGGCCTTTAATTGCTACTTTCAAATTTATTATTGTTTTAAAATCAGTTATTAGACATAAGAGACTAAGCACCCAATAAGATATAGCTGCTATAGACAGACCATATGGTAGTACATTATTCAGATTTTATATGTTAATTTCTGTTTGTAGGATTTTTCTCTTCTATAGCAAGACATTGCAGCACAGAGCCTAGCAGTACTGTATAATACAACACCAGTGTTCATATGTTGCATTATGTACTATACTTACAGAACTAGTAATGATTTTCGAACTAGTATTAGAACTATGCCGTTCATAAAGTAGTTTCTTGGCAATTAGGTTTCATTTAAAATTTGTTAAACTCAAAACATGTTGTCATGATTGAAAAAGAAGAAATGTCTTAAGAGCGAAGAATCGAACCGACCTCTTTTAAGAATTCATTTAAATATGAAGCATCTAAGTTCTGAGCCACAGTAAGAATGAAAGTTATATTTACGAACCTGTCATTCGTTTCATCTCCTGCAGTAGTTCTAGTTCCATCCCTACCAATAGTTGTACTGCTCGTATCAATAGTCTTGTTTCTTTGTATTGCACTATTAGCCAAACGAAACAAACTATCTCGAATGCAGAGCCTTATTTTCATATCCAGCTGTAGAAATGGTAAAACTATTTTCAATGTGATTGGGATTGAATTAATGTAAGTTATGTTTTTAGATTGTTAATCATGGGAAAGAACATTGCATGATTTCAGTAATGATAAAAATACTTACAAAACTAGTAGGTGATTTTCGAACAAGGTATTCATAGTAACAGTAAGGTTCACCATCAATCTGTTAACGCATAACTTAAAAAATTAATTGTCAACATTTTAAATTAGATCAATGGGGAAATGTTTTTGAACTAGAACACAGTCCTTTTTGGAGAAAGTAAATCACAAAAGAAGCACGTTACTTTAGGAGCTCACTTTGGTAGTGTGTGTATCAAGAATAGAACTCTCAGCCAATCATTGAGCTGAAGTGACACGCTGCAGAGAAAAATAACTCATTAAATGAAAATAATGAATTTACTACCGCAAAATCTAGAGAAATATGAAGTGAAACTGCCTCCTTAACCAGTTAAAGATAACACCTTCGCGCTGATTATTGAGTATAACATAGATTGAGATCAACCAATCAATCGATTTCCCTTTAAACTAATTCATTATCATAATCAACTTTGATATATTAAAAATCCAAATGCAACGATTGAATGGCTAGAAGAAAATTAGGAGGTTTTTTCAATGAAAGGGATGAACAAACCAAATATCAAAGCAGACTTGTCAGATAAGACACAATCATCAACATCTTTCGCATCCTTTGAATTCTTATCAATTGATTTTATAAACTAGGAATTAGGAGGACCTATCTGAGCCAAAGAAAATTAATGTTATGAAGCCGAAGCTGATTATAAATTTATATATATGTTCAATTCAATGTCAAAAAGACATGTTAATTAATTAGATCACTGATTGCATCATGATTTGCCTTATAGTATATATGTACTAGTGACCACTAAAACAATTGTAAGGTGTGCACGCCAACTATTAGCCTATTAAGTGAATCACAACAAACTTGTATTCCCTCATCAATCTTCCCATTGAACAACAACATGAATTCTTACAGCAGCTATGATTCACATTCAATTCTACAGTAAATTTATGGAAGCATAGAAAAGAAGTTCACAATTCACCTAATTTACCTTTTAATACTTGATTACCTCTCGAATTCCTCGCATTCGTACCAAAATCATAATCAAACACGCATAATTCAAATACTTGATTACCTCTTAGTTCCAAATGAAGTAGATGCCCTCGCTGGTCTCTCCATCTCTAACCACGTACTCATTTGGATCTACACAACACAACCACAATTGCAATTCAACACAAAGCCAAGGGACTAAATAGTGAATCCATCCTAATCACTGCTCAAATCAAGTATTGAATAGTGTTAGACTTATATGAGAATGACGAAAGGCCGATAAAGTCTGAGGATAGAGAGCATCAATGCGTAGGTTACCAGCGGAGGATGTTTTGTAAAGATGAAGGAATTGGAATGGAAAGAAAGCAAAAGTAAGGGAATGCAGTTATAATAATGAGGACAGATGGAGAGATGCTATGTCCATGTTACAAGCATCAACCATATGTTAGAGACACACACATGTATGTATAGAGAAGTAAGAGCAAAACAGAATGTATTTAAAGAAACACAAAAGTAACAAAGCTTAGTCTCATACAAAGCAAAAGTAACAGAAAAGAAGTTATTGAAACAAATATGAAACATTGAAACTCATCAAGTTTCTAGCACCATCTATACGCTCTTCCCATCATCTGCAAGCACAAAAAAATTAAATTCAGAGACACAAGATGAGTCAAAAAATAAAACTAAATGGTTGAAACGTACTTTCCTCAAGTGTTAGGTATGAAGACATGTTGTTTGGGCCATGGAATCGATTCCCCTAAAGCTTGCTCTATTGTCCTCATATTAGCTTGAGTCCTTCATATCAAAGCATTGTGGTCAATGGCTGTTTGCACCCACACCATGTAAGATCCAACCCCAATAGAAGCACCCTCCACAACATGTAGCGGGTCATCTATTGCAATCTCTCATTCTGCCACTATATGGGTACCAACAACCCAATCGATCAACTTGCACTCCATTCCACACTTATTCGAAGAGTTCCCGTTTTGTGGCTTCAATAAAAAACTAAGAAGTTTAATTATCCGTAACACTTAGGTTTAATAGATTAATATTTTTTTTACCTGGCATGTACAAGTGTGCCCGTCTCCCCCTTGTTGACCCTATCATAAAAAAAAAACCAACACAATTTAAGAATGAATATTGTTCACGATATAAATAAATATACATATGTGTATAGTGAAAATATCAATTTGTACCTGTTTATGTTGATTGTAAACATAGGAAGATAAATCTTCATACTTCTCTCTCAAACCCATAAGTTCTTTGATGATAGCGTTATTCTGAGTTGTTGCACCTACACAGGTAGGAGTTACTCCAAAACCAAGACCTCTCACTCGACCTTGGTGTTCAGTACCAAAAACTTGTGAGATAGGGTCATTGTTAATTGATTGAGCAATAGATTTCGAGCATTGACTTTGATTACATGCATTGATTTTATCCTTCAAAACCAACAACTACTATTTGCATCAAATGGAAGAAAAACTTAATAATATAAAATAGCAAAGATCGATTAGTTAATTCACCACAATTTCGATAATTTCAGCATTGTGTGGTTTCCCGTTTTTATCTGAATGCCCTCTAATCCACACCTCAGCTTTGGGAACACTAGCACCGTCTTTTTCTTCAATCTATAAGCATAAAAACAATAAATAATACAAGATTAAAATATAGGTATAAGTAATAGAATAAATGAATAAAACTTGCCATCTCATATTCAAGGCGAGCATATCCTTTTCGACTTGTCATATGTTGAATCGTTTGCTTTGCTCTAATTTCCTTAGCTTTATTGCTTTGTTCACGAAAGTTGCTAGATCTCCTTTGTTTTTTGAACTCTTTCCATAACTATTCATCAATTGTGGCAGGTTTTTCGTCGTTGCCATTTTCTAACTCCTTAGTAAGCCTTGATTTCCATGCTCCAAACAATCGCCCAATTCTTTGTAATATATGTTTTTCACGAGATGCTTTATCCAGAATTATAAATCTTTCCTGCAATAAGAATGAAACACAATCAAATAGAGTATTTTTATACTTTTATATAAAAAAATAGAATTCTAACCTCAATAAACTTCCATATTCTTTTCTTATTATCTCCCTTGAGTTGGCGCCAATATGACAATGTAATTGGCACCATTTCGCGTGAGACGATTCCCAAGAAAGAAGAAAAGACATCTGCATTTTCACCAATGGGCTGATTTCTGTCATTGAAAATAACGAGTACTTTTTTTCTTTCTGGCAAGTGAAGGAAGCTTGGTTGGACCTCTTTTCTTCCTTTGTTGTTGTTCATCTTGTTGATCTTCTTGTTCTTGTTCCTCTTCTTCTTTTTGTTCTCGTTGTTGTTGATTGAAGCTCCTAGTTATTGGTCGAGAACGAGAGTCATATGATGAAGGTGGTGCTTCATATGTAGAACTTTGCAGACACCTTATCCTCACACCAACATTTGAGTTTCGACTAATCAATGCTTCTATAGCTTGCTTTTCTTTTCTTGCTCTCTTTTTTGCATCTTTTGAACTCTATTCATTCAGCCAAAGAAAATATTATAATTAGTAAACGAGCACAAATAAATTCATCAACCTATAAAGTGAGTAACTAAATCACTTTTTACCTCTTCCTTATACATTTGTTTTCCTCAAATCTACACACGCTATGTCAACAACAAAATATGATGGTTGTAAAAAACGCCTGCAAATGCTACAGTTAGAACATGTGAACGACAAAGAGAAGCAAAAGAGAAATTATTAGTACAAGAATAAAAGAAGATAATAATATTGCTACAACTTAATCAGTCATAAAGTGATTAATATAAGCATTTGATCAGTCATTCGTGAATAAGGCTACAACTTAAATCCATTACACAAATTGACCTTGACAATTCATTCTAACATAACTTTCATCTTCATTGCAAGTGTCCAAATCTACACGCGATATGTCAACAGCAGAAAACGATGATTGAGCATTCTCGTCGTATATTGCTATATCATACAATCATCGAGGAGGTGCCCTTAACACAACGCACCAGTTTGATGAATCATTTTCACTAGAATAAAACACTCGTTTGGCCTGAGTTGCCAAAATAAATGGATCATTATGATTGTGACATTGGTTAAAGTTTACTAGGGTAAACCCATCTTCAACTTTCATACCGTTTCCCTCGTTAACCCAGTCACACAAAAATAAGGGAAATCGATATACAATATAATCCAATATAATTATCTCTCTTATAACCCCGTAATAATCAACTTCGCTTCTTCTTTGTGCATTGTCCCGTGAACTTGATCTACAAAGGCTATCAACACCTTCAATAAACACGCCAGAATTTTGAGTAACTCTTTCAACATCTCTTATGTGAAACTTTAATCCATTAATTGCGTAACCTGAACAAGAAAGTGCACTTTTTTCTTGGTTTACAAGAAATCCAATGCAACATGTTTGACACATCAACATAAAAATGCACTAAACATATAAATTAAGAAATCGGATCAGGAATTCAAATCAACAAAATGATCTAATTAACTATCATACTTACTCCAAATAAGGTTCAACAATCTTCAAATTGAACAATATACATCGATGTGCCTTTTCCAACATATCATCTGACAACATTTTTGTATGTACTGCTGAGATTGGTTCTCCTTCCAGCATTGTCTCATTATGAATATTGTTGTCCTGTCGTTCTTGATCTCCAATATCAGTTGATTGTTCTAACTTTCTAATGCAAAATTGCACGCACTCATCGGCAATATAACATTCTGACATGCATATCTCTGGCCTTGCTCGTATTTTACAATAACTTTTGAGCTTTTTCATATATCTTTCAAATGGATACATCCATCGGTATTGGACCGGTCCACCTAAGCAAGCTTCCTTTGCCAAGTGGAATGGTAAATGAACCATGATATCGAAAAATGAATGAGGGAAATATCTCTCTAACATTCATAAAGTCTCCCAAACTCCATTCTCAAGATCCAAGAGTTTATTTTTATCTACAACTCGTTGGCATAGTTCATTAAAAAAAATTACAATATCGAAATATTCCAATCCGAGGTCCTTTGGGTAGAAGTCCCCTCAAAGCAACAGATAACAATTGTTGCATTAGAACATGATAGTCATGAGATTTGAGACCTACAATGGTGCAATCCTTTAGTGATACATGATTTGCAAAGTTGGATCCATAACCATCTGGAAGTTTCATATTTGACAATCTTTGGCAAAATATATGCTTCTCAACTTTAGAATGTCTAAATGATGCTGCCATGAGATATATTCGACTCCCACAAACTTGAGGATGCAATCTCTGCCGAATTCCCATCTTTTCCAAATCCTTTCGTGAACTAAGTCCATCTTTTGATTTACCTTTTATATCAAGAATTGCGCCAATAATACTTTCGCAAACATTCTTCTCGATGTGCATAACGTCCAAATTGTGGCGTAAAACCAAGTGCTGAAAAGAACGATGAATAGTTTAATGCAATTTCAAATAATTAAAAATTTTTTTACACATCAACTTAGTATCATACCTACCAATATGGAAAACTAAAAAATATGGACATCTTCTTCCAAATTCCAGTGGTTTCAATGGCCTCGGATGTATTCTTCTTCCTTGATTTTTTCCTGTTTCTTTTCGTGCCTCTTTCCCAGGATTCACATCTCTCTTTCTTTTTGTGTTTTTTCCCCCAATCATTTTTGATATTCTTTACTGCATTCGCAACATCATATCCAGTCATTACTTCAAGTCTTCCGCGCTCTTCATAAGTTCCATCAAACCAAGTACTTTTATTTCGAAAAATGTGATCACGCTCAAGGAATCATCTGTGGCCCATGTATACAGTTTTCTTGCTTGAAGTCAACCATGTTGAACATGTATTAACCCCACAAATTGGGCAAGCAAAATGTTTTTTTGTAAAACATCCAGCTAAATTCCCATAAGCTAGAAAATCGTTAATCGTCCACAACAAAATTACTCTCAAATTAAAAATGCTTTGAGTTGCTGCGTCAAATACAACTCCCCCATCCTTCTACAACTTCATCAAATCTTCAATCAAAGGTTGTAGATAGATATCTATGTCATTTCTTGGTTATTTTGGGCCTGAAATTAATAATGTTAACATCATAATATCTTCCTTAAAGCAAAGCCAAGGAGGAAAATTATAAGTGACTAACATTACTGGCCAACAACTATATGGAGAGCTAAAATCATGAAAAGGATTGAATCCATCCGCAGAAAGGTCAAGCCTAAGATTTCGAGGCTCTAATGCAAACTCAGGCCACTTGTGATTAATTAAATCACATGCTATTGAATCTACTGGGTGTCACATCTTACCATCTTGGCTCAAATGGGAAGAGTGTCACAATAAATTCTTAGCTATTTCCAATGACCCATACATTCTTTCGAATCTTGGTGTGATAGGAAAATATCTCAAGATCTTAGCAGGAATTCTTTTTTTGGTCTCTTTGTTGGATTTACTTACTTTCCATCTAGATGACTTGCATTTAGGACATGCATCTAAAGCTTCATTTTCCTTCCTAAATAAGCAACAATCATTCACACAAGCATGAATCTTTTCATAATGAAGCTCATACTCCTTTAACAACTTCTTCACCTCTTGCAACGACTTAGGGAGAATATTTTCTTATGGCAACATGTCTACCACAATCTTTAATAGTTTATTAAAACCACTATTAGATAGACTATAAATATATTTATGCTTGTACAAAATCACGGCGGCATAAAATCTGGTGTACTTTGTGCAACCTGAATAGAGAGGTGGAGTTCTGTCCTTTTCAAATAACCTTTCGTCGTCAACTTGGATATTGACATCTTCTAGATCATCCCCTCCATCCCCTTCATCCCTAACAACTCCATCCCCTTCATCCCTAGCAACTTCATCTCCTTCATCCCTATCTACTCCATCCCCATCATCCATTTCATCCCCTTCATCCGTAGCAACTTCATCCCCATCATCCCTAACAACTCCATCTCCTTCATCCCCTTCATCTCTAGCAACTCCATCCCCATCATCCCCTTCATCCGTAGTAATTTCATCGCCTTCATCCGTAGCGACTCCATCACCTTCATCATTTGCGACTTCATTCCTTAAAATGGGGCTACTCTCTCCATGATGGAACTAAATTGTATACATGAGATCCAATTCATATATGATTAGATGGTTGTAAGCAATATCACACTTCACACGAGACACGTTTCGACAGTTTTGACAAGGACACCTAATTCCTTTTGGATGTCCTTCTCTAGCTTGAGCTTGAAGAGCGAATGCATTTGCTCCTTTACAATATTCTTTTGAAACTCTAATAACAAAAAAAACTCTGAATAGTAAGTTTCAACCTTACAAAAAATATGAATGCTTCTATCACTATAAAAAGATAATATGATAATATTAACCTCGAATGTCTGGCCCAACCTTTATCCATCCTGAGATTGTAATCTTTGCTCTGTTAAAGTTGAATAACGGTAATATTTAATACCTCATCTTTTCTTTAAACTCGCCCCTAAACCCATTCAAGAATGAATTATTGTTATTTGTTATCCATACAAGTTATTGCGCGAGGCTGAATTTTAAAAAGCCTAATCGCCTAATACATAGGGGTTACTTAAAAACCTCTATGAATTATGTGTTATTAAAAGCCTAATCGCCTAATACATAGAGGCTGAATTTTCACAACATTTCTCAACTGCCAATTGATTGTAATACACAATCACAAAAATAGTATTGTGCATGAAAGTCACAAAACATAAACAAGTGCATATTACAATAATAAATTATAAAAATAATCTCAACTTGACACCCAAATTAATTAATTTGAATCATGGTCAATATCTACAATAACTTAATTTATATATAACATATTCTTAGGTAAGCTAGATGTGAGGTCATGAATTCAAATATATGAAGTATACCTATATATATCATATGAGAGAAAATAAAAACAATGTGAAAGAAGAATCGCAGCTTGGCAACTAAGCCTTAGACAAGCATCCAATGTGACTTGATATGGAAGTGAAATAGTTAAAACTTAAAAGCATCCAATGAATAATTCGCTAAATCATTGCAATAATTCACTATGTCCACAAAAATATATTTACAAGCCCCCATGTAAATATACTTTGAAGAGACAGTGCCTAACTTAGGTAGATATACTTACTAGAATTTGCTCTGTGTCTTCATGTTATGGATAGTGCCAAGGTGTTGATGCTAGCTTGAATTGTTTGAGATTTAACAAGAAAGCGTAGTGGTTTCATGGGGGAAATGTATTTGGTGCTACATGATTCATACAGGGAAGATTTCATTGATATTTTTGGCCCTAATTGGAGTCTTCATCATTTAATAGAAATCAAATCAAGGTAGAAGTAGAACATTGATTTCAACATTATGTACTCAGGGTACTGATTTCGGCCCATGTAATAAGGTTGGGTGGCATCTGGCATGCTAAACAGGATTCAAAATTTAGAAAGTTCTTGCCTGCCTAATTTAGTATTTCATTCAAAAATCTACTTCAAATAGTTTGATAAGGCAAGTTGGTGTCTCCAACAAGTTGTAGTTGCAAAGAGAATCATAGGCTCGAGTTTTCCAGAGGTTTTGTGGTGATCTTTGAAGGTTCAATCTTACTAACAAACTAGTAAATATGCGTTTCCTTACGTTGATCTTATTTTTTGAGGTATTTTTTTATCTGTAATTCAATAGGATTTTAGGAATAGCTAAAGATTAGGTTTTTGAGACGTTTTGAAACACATTTGAATAATTTTATATGTGATAACTTATGTAGTTAATGGTTCATTTCAGTGGTTGATTTACTTGTGTTTGAATCTGGTTTTACTTTCAAGACTTCATATCTTGGAGCTTTTTCTCGATCGGCGTTTGTGATGTTTTGGAAGAGGACTGTTGATTCCTCCGTGAAGCTTTTTCTCGATCGACGTTTGTGTTATAAGCATGATTAAAATAAAGCACATATGAACCTAAAATTAATTCAAGTTGTCTATCACATTGTATAAACTCAATCAGAATATCCATAACACCATCAACAAATGCATTTCACCTTATCTCATTGAGGCATTTTCACAAACAGAGACCATTTTAACAAAAAAACTTGAATTTGAGAGCCAAAGTTTGAGATCTCGCACAAACATAACAAATCAACAATGCGAATCAGTGAAATCGCTTATCCAAATCCAAGTTTTCAAACTTTTGATCAATCTAGGTCGAGTATTGTGCTCGAATCACCAAACCAAATCAAATCAAAATCGATCAATCACAGAGAAAACTTTAACAAGGTCTAAATGATTCAGATCCATAAACATCTACAATGAGAGCAAAAACAACGGAGAAGAATCGAAAAAATACCTGGTGTTGAATGTAGAAATTTCGAGTGAAAAAGGTGAAAGAGGGATCGAAATGGAGGTGTTGATGATGAGGTGAAGGATCAGGGGAAGATGAAGCTATCGAAAGAGGAGAAGGTAAGCGATCACAGCGAATTGACGAGGAGGAGAGTGAGAACCCTAGTTAGGTTTTTGAAGACGATGAGACGACGAGACAACCTGGTGTTGAATGTGTTTTGTTTTAATCGGATGTAGTAGTTACATAGCGGTTTTTTTAAACCTCCATGTATTAGTTGCTATTAAAAGCCTAATTACCTAATACATAGGGGTTACTTAAAACCTCTATGTATTAGGTGCTATTAAAAGCTTAAATTGTTTTAGTGTTCCTTTACCCACTTCAACATATCACTCAGACCCTTTTTCATTGGCTTTCGTTCCTCATTCAAGTCTTCTTGTTAAGTACATCTCCAAAGACATTCTTGTTCCACTCCTTGCATCTATCCTTCACCCTTTTTAGTTTGTTCATAAATATATATAGCCCTCCCATCTTTCTTTGCACTGCTCTCTCCACCAATCTTTAAAACTTTCTTTACGAGAAGGTCCATCCACATGTTTTCAAACCGAAAGGGTGTAGTGCCCCACCGAAATGTAGATGTGTCCATTAACACTGGTCTATGATCCGATACAATTCATTTTCTTGCTTCTTGTCTTGCCTCTAAAAATGCTTCTTGCCAAGCTCTCTTCCACATGAATCTTTCGAGCCTGCAACAAATTGGATTGTTCCTGAAGTTTGCCCATGCCACTAGAGCATTTATCATTCTTTGGTCCACCAACGCCAACTCTGAAATGAGTTGATAGAACCGGTTCATGCTTCTAGTGATGGTGTCGCTATTAATCTTCTCTTCCACACTTCTTACTACATTGAAGTCCACACCATATTTCTCCACCTAAGATGCTCAAGGTTGCCAACTCAACCCAAAATGATCCCCTCCCACTGTATCTAACTGGTCCATATAGGCCATAAAACCACCTATCTCCCCGAGTCTCATCCCCTACTTTGAAAAATTCTCAACAAGAGCTAAAAATTTAAGAAAACATTGAAAGGAAATCAGTGTTATTTTTTAAAGGATATAACAAAGTACATCGGTAAAATCATCAACGTAAATCACATAATATTTAAAATGTTGAGAAGAAAGAACCAGGGTAGGATTCCATAAAACACTGAGTTTTTTTTAATAGATAAGTTGAAATAGAGCTTGAATTATTAAAGGAAAGTTTACAACAATGACCGAGTTGGCAACTAATACAAACAATAATTTTTGTCAATCAATGTGAAATATCGATAATTTTTTTTTCTATAATTTTTTAGAAATCTCAAGTCAGCATGGCTCAAGCGAGCGCTCCATACATTAGAACCGACTTCTAGATATTTGACAACAATATAGGCTTCTACAAGTTGTCATCTTCTAAGTGCATATAAGCCTCATTTCCTATGTCCTTCTTCCAAGGTTAGATTCTTGTAATCCTTAATAATAAACTCATCATCAAAAGTAATAGAACAAAAATGAGCATCAATAAGTTTACTTATGGTCATAGATAATAAATTTATCTTAATTTCCAGTATGACGAAAACATTAATTAAAAGCTTACCATGTGTCATGTTCAACAAGGTTTGTCATTGTTGGTAATAGGTAAGACTTGACCATTACCAACAAAGATAGAAGTATTACCAAAATAAGGTTTCAAAGAATTTAGATTACCTTCATGATTTTTCATGCGAGAAGGTAGCGCCGGAGTCCGCATAAAATTAAATTTGGATCATCTTTATTGTTTGAGTTAGCATCATGAACATCTTGTTATCTGGATTACAATTTGGAGAATAAATCCCATGAGTTTGGACCGAGAGAGTCTTGTGACTTTTCTACAAGTTTTTCGTTTCTTGTAGTTGTCTTTGTTTATCAATTCGACAATTAAATTCCAAAATTCTATCACATTTCCAGGTAAAAATCAAACCTACAACCAAATAACAAGGGGAATTATGTTTAATCCAACAAGGGAAATTATGTTTAAAGATCAAACATACAACCAAAAAACAATGTTATCCAACTTTCAGTACACTGCAAAACATTGTGTCTTTAGCGACATAATTTACTCATTTAACGACATTAATTAGTGTCTCTAAAATTTTTACCGATGCATCATAAAGTGTCGCCACTTGTATTGATGTCGGCCCCTTTTTTATGACACATAAGGTATGTGTTATAAAACATTTATTTACGACACTTTCGCTATAAACATTTTTAAAGTGAGAACGCTTGTTATTTATGTGTCTTTAATTTTAAGACATTAATTTCTTATGTGTCTCCAATTTAGAGACACTCTTTATTTATGTATCTCTAAATTAAGGACACTTGAAAGTTTAGCGTCCTTAAATTGACAACACTTGCACACTTAATGTCTCTAAATTACCAATCCTTACACACTTAGTGTCCTTAAATCACTACAAAAAATGGATATTTAGAAATGGAATTAGCAACAGAATTTAGTTCCGTTGCTAAGAAAAAATAGTTTGAGACGGAATTGAGACGGAATAATTCAGAGACGGAATAGAGAGAGATTAGAGACGGAAATAGAGACGAAATTAAATTCCGTCTCAAAAAAATGGCGCCAACATTCCCACCCAAACTTTAATTTTTTTACAACCGTCCATTACGTCTCGAGATTCATGAGTGCTTCGATCTAGACTATTGAAAAATGGGGACCGACCACAATAGAACTCTCTCTCTCTCTCTATCGATTCTCACCATCAACTCTCTCTCTCTCTCTCAGAAATCTCTCTCTCTCTCACCGAAATCTCACTCACCGTCATCTCTCTCTCTCTCTCACCGAAATCTCACTCACCGTCAACTCTCTCTCTCACTGGAATCTCACTCACCGTCAACTATCTCTCTCTCACCGAAATCTCTCTCCTAAACCCTGAAATCTTTGTCGTCGCTGCGATTGAGACTGCGATGAGGCCGTCGAGTCTGTCGTCGCCGTCTACCAGAGATTGGAGCATCCGAAGCCCTCGCCGTTTGCCCTCGCTGCACCCTAAGCGCTCTCCACTGTTCGCCGCTGTTCGTCGTTGTACCTTGCCATCTCCGAAGTCCTCGCCGCCTGCCCTCGCTGCACCCTAAGCCTTCGACTTTGAAGAAGGAATGACAGATGAGGCATTAGATTTGAAGAATGAAGGACAGAGAAGGCGTTGGATTTGAATAGAGGTAGGCGTCGGGTGTTGAGGGTTTTGGGGTGTCATTGAGATTTTAGAGACGGAATAGCTGTGATTTCTGGTTGTTTGTGAAATAGGATTTTTTTTTGGGTTGATTATTAGGGTTTAAGAATCTTGATCGATTCTGGGTATTTTTTTTTGTTTTTTGCCTTTTTTTCATTTGTTGAGTTGTTTATTTTGATTTAGTATTTCTGTCATTGTTGATGTAAAAGTGGAGGATTTTGGGTTTTTTTTGTGCTTTCATTTGTTGAGTTGTTTATTTGGATTTTGGGTGTATATTATCTAATTTATTTAGTTTCCTAACTTACTTTAGTTTCCTAGTTAAGATATGTTGAATACGGTATTGTTTGTGTAAATAGGCAAGTTAGAGGTTGACAAATTATATAGCATATTCTTAGGATTGATTTTGGGCAACACAAGAAGCTGCAAAATAAAACTGAAATGATGTTCCTTCTCCTTCATCATTCAAACCCCCACAAATTGATCAGTTGTTAGCATCACTGCTGCCACCACGCCTTAAACATGTGGAAATGAAACTACCTCCATCAAACCATGTCCCCAATGCTATAATTTCCAGATCTGGTACCGAAGAAGAGGGAGTACGTTATATCTATGCCAATTAATTGTGGCATAAGAACCTTGAAGATATATGATAAAGTGGTTAAGAAATTGAATGCAACACTTGGGTTTCGCGAGTGAATTTGATGGCCCTACAATGCACATAGTGGGCACATGTCAATGGTTGATGCCTTTGGAGTTAGAAACTCAGTTACATGAATATATACCTAAAGCTTTTATTTCTATATCTGCACCTAAAGATGTGGTAGTACAACACAAGATTGGTAATATTTCTTGGATAGGCAATCCAATGCTCACACATTCTGTTTTTGCTACAATGCCTAATATCCTTGATGAGAGTGCACAATTTTTTATTTCTTTCTCTCTAGTTTGTAAGATTTCGATCAGTTTTTGTGATATTCGATCTCAATTTTTCCATTTACATATTTTTATTTCTTCTTATATTTGGTATGTTGAAGTTGAAACAAAACTTTAGGGTTTGTATTTGATTTTTCTTGTAGCGTTGGTCAATTTGGGTTTGCTGATCTAGTGATTTATGTTGCTCAACATTTCATTTACATATTTTTTATTCGTTCTTATAAAGGGTTTTTTTTTGTAATTCTTATAGCATTTGTTCTTATCTCGTTTTTTTAGACAATGGAAACTTGTATGGTTTTTTTAAGTCAACTTGTATGGTGTTTTAGCCTTTTAGGCATAAAGACTTTTAAGTTCTGATCACTTCTCCTTCTTGTCATTTTTTTGGTTTTTAATTTTTGATCTCTTATTGATTTAATTCATGTTTTTATGATCATGTATGGATTCTTTCTCTCTAGTTCGTTAGATTTTGGTAAGTTTTGTGGTTCAAATGGTGAAAACTTGTCAAAGTTTTTAATCGGTATAATGGTTTTATTGTTTTTGGAGATTTCATTGGATGGCCAAGTAAGATAATCCCTCCATTTGAATACCTATTTTTGATTTATTTTTTACTCTCACTAGTTTATCAGATTTCGATGAGATTGTGTGGTTAAGTTGGTTATAATTTGTTGTTGCTTTGATGGGTAGTTACCAGGTTGTAGTGAACATGTTTTATCGGTTTAATTTACATCAAGGCTTATGTTAACAAGCTTGTTGGATCCCCGCAATTATAAGAATGTTGTATGAGGATATATTTTCGAGGTAGTTTGATGTGTAGTGTTAGATTTCCAGGTGGTTTATGCATGTATTCACGCAATGAGTTCGGTTAGGAACAACGGAGAAATGTAGCCTCGAAACCAGGGAAAACATGGATACTTTGAATAGATTTTGAGAAGTTAGGGTTCTCTTTAATTGGAACTTGGAGGGAAAAAATAAGTTAGGGAAAAGGTTTGGTTTATAACTTCATATGACTATGAATTTGTAAGTAATCTTGAAAATTTTACAGTGGAACTTGTAAGTCTCTTTGACATGATATTGCTCTACGTCATTGCTTTACTTGTTAAGGTGTGAAATGGTAGAAATTTAAAATTATATGCGTAACTACATTTAAGTGTTATGGGAATGCATCTATTGTCAATGTAGAAATTTAAAATTATATGTATGAGTATACTGGCGTATTTGGTTTGGTAGGACGTTAAATTGTTTTGGTTTTGGTTTTGGTTTTGATGCAGATGAGCGTTAGGGAAGTGGCTGAGCTATACGGAAGCGAGAAATCCTTCGTAGTCGAAGTGCAATGTGCTTTGTCTGGATTGCATTCTACTGCTCTAATTGCTCTGGAGAGGTAAGGTTTTTTGCTATATTTTATTTGTAATTTACATTCTTTGATCTCTTCATGCCACATTTTTTCATGTATTTCCTACTATATTTGGTTCAGTTGTTTGTATATCCGTGTGTATAGATAAAACATACATGAAGTTAGACACATTTTTCCAGAAATTAGGAGTAGTACATTCAATCCACAAACAGACATGAAGTCAGAACTCAACAAATGTAAAGTTAGTTTTGTTTTATGTTATTTGTATCAACCCACATTTATTCAATGCATAAAAACAAAGCTTTTTGTTCATGTAGTTAGGAAGGTTCTCAGATTCCCCCTTCTAATAAATTGTGTAAGTTGGACAGACAAGTAGACCTGTACAGTCAGAAATTATGAAACTAGTTGACTAATTTAATTGCACAATTACAATAAGAATGTCGTCTACAAGTCGAGACTGGATGTACAACCGTCTCGACAACGGCTTCGTTCGAATTGAATTCGCGGCGAGGGTTAAAGAATTCATAGCATTTGCTAAGCAACATTGTCTTACCTACCATAGTGAAAGGAAGATTAGATGTCCGTGCAATTATAAGAAATGTCGACTTGTACCGTACCTGGACATCGAAATGGTTGAATACCATATATGTAGGTACGAATTTGTTTCGGGATGTCACTGTTGGTACGAACACGGTAAGAATGGAGATGAAGACCCGCAAAACTTCTACCAATTTGATAACCATATTGATGATGCTGATGTGGGAGGTTTTGATACGACAACTTAACACAAGATGCTGCACAACGTGGCAGGTCCAAGTTTCAATTAGAATCACGTGGAAGAATCACCAAACCCCCAAGCACGCCAACTATATGACATGATTGAGGCTAGTAGCGAACAATTGTGGCCGGGGTGCGAAACCATGACAACGTTGTCCGTAATGGCAAGATTACTTGCTATCAAGTCAGAACATCATATCTCTGAACGAGGGTATAACGAAATCATAAAATTCATGAAGGATTGTTTGCCAACTGACAATTCATTGGTTGAAAATTTTTATGCCACTAAAAGACTAATGCGAGGTCTAGGTCTACCTGTTGAGAAAATATATTGTTGTGAGGACCAATGTATGATTTATTGGGGAGTGGACTCTGAATTGACATCATGTAAATTGTGTGGGAAATCACGCTACATTGCACAACGACGAGGTCGTGGACGGAACACCAAAAAATGCCCTTGCAAAAAAATGTACTACTTCCCTTTGGGCCCTAGATTGCAACGATTGTATACGTTTGAGTCAACGGCAAAATATATGCGATGGCATGGAGAACATTCCTCGCCAGAGATGTTATGCAACACTGTTCTGATTTGATAGCTTGAAGGCATTTTAATGATGTCAACAGAGACTTCGCCGCCGAGGTTCGGAATGTTCGTTTAGGATTGTGCACTGATGGCTTTCAAGTATTTGGGATTTCAGGAAAATCCTACTCTTCATGGCCCGTAATTTTGACTCCGTACAATCTTCCACCGTCGATGTGCATGAAATATGAGTTTATGTTCTTAACGGTTATCGTTCCTGGACCGAGCAACCCAAATAGAAAATCGACGTGTTCCTTCAGCCGTTTGTGAAAGAGTTGCAAGATTTATGGAACAACGGTGTGATTACTTACGACGTGTCCACAAAGACAAATTTTCGTATACGAGTGGCCCTTTTATGGACTGTTAGTGATTTCCCTGCGTATAACATGTTGTCCGGTTGGAGCACACACGGTAAGATGGCTTGTCCATATTATATGGAGGATACAAATGCATTTCAATTGCAAAGTGGTGGAAAGACATCGTGGTTCGACTGTCACCGTCGTTTCTTGTCGAAGGCCTCACAATTCAGGAAAGACAAAAAAATTTCTTAGAGGCAAAATGGTACTAAATGATGAACCGCCCGCTTTGCGATCTGGTGAAGAAATTTTGGCCGAAATTGAATCGTTAGGCTTGATGAAGGTGACAGAAATCGAAGCTGATTCCGTGAATGGGCGGATAGCTAAGAATTCAGGATGGAGAAAAAAAAGCATTTTCTGGGACTTGCCGTATTGGAAGACAAACTTGATTCGACACAACTTAGATGTCATGCACATCGAGAAAAATGTTTTTGACAACATATTCAACACTATTATGTGTGTACCGGGGAGGAGTAAGGACAATGCGAAAGCGAGACAAGATATTCGTGAATATTGTCACCGACCTTCTCTACACATTGATTCGGCGACAAATACTTATATCCTTGGATGTTATGCTCTCGATACATCAAAAAAAAAAAAATATATTGTGCGAGTGGGTTGAAAAGTTGTGTTTTCCTGATGGTTATGCTTCAAATCTTGGTCGATGTGTGGATCCAAAGAAATTGCGAATGTTCGGCATGAAAAGTCATGATTGTCATATTTTCATGCAACGGTTGATACAATTGTATTCAAAGAACTCCTCCAAAACCCGATTTGGGTTGCAATTAGCGAACTAAGCCTTTTTTTTCGATCCCTGACTGCGAAAAGTGTCAGTCTCAAAGATATGGAGGTTTTAGAGTCTGAAATACCAAAAATCATTTGCAAGTTGGAGAAAATATTCCCTCCAAGCTTCTTCGACTCTATGGAACACCTACCAATCCACTTGGCTAGCTGTTTGTTGCTGTCAACCAAAATTCGCCGACAAGGAAACGAGCAAAGACGATAATGACCAAGGCTCGGCAGAGATTGCATTCCAAGATGGCCTACCCACCACATGCGTAGTCGACGATGCAATTCAGGATTTCAATAATCTGGATGATCCAAATGGGACCTGCGTCATTGTTGAAGCGGGTCCAAGTCAAGAAGACAATGACTTCACTGTCGATAGTGGAGATGATTGAGAAGAAGAATCATCAACTTCTAGTCATGACAATGAATTTGAAACGGATGACAACGAGTAATGTATGTCTATGTTATGTCAATGTTTGATCGACGTTACGTGAATTTTCTAAACCTTTCTCACAACTGTTTAAGATTGGTGTTTTCATAGGTTTCATGGCTCTCGGTGATCACCCCCACTTCGAGGGTGCACATTACCTTAGGGCAGTCGAGGGATACCTTTAGGGGGACATCGTCCAATCGCAAGAGGTGCAGCACAGACCTCTGGAACCGATATACCGACTGGGCCTCACGGTCAGGCCACATGAGGGGGTCAAAGAGGTCGTGGCGGTCGAGGTCGTGGGTCGATTCCTGTCTTATCGATTCCGACTTCTCGTTCACTTGATCATGAGTTACAGTCAGCGTCACCTTCGCCTTCCATACCGTCTGCGTCGCCTGTACCATCGACATCGTCATCTAGAACTATACCAAATCATGGCTTGCAGTCACCATTGCCGACATCGAGACATGACACTCCTGTACCGAAGAGGCCTGTGCCTCCAACCACCGCATCACCAGCAGCATCCCCATCTTATGACGCGGAGAGAGCAGCTTGCAGTGACAGCCCTCCGCGGGCACCTCAGAGGACAGGGACCGAGCCCCCTCGCGTGGATAGGATCCCGATCACACTGATTGCCATTAATACGTAAGTTTGTATTTGATTCATATATGTATTTCCAATTATCGATGTAAATTATTAAATAAGTTTGTAAGATGTTATGCATTTAAATGAAACACAGGGAGTTGCATCCTTCTCATTCTTGTGCACGGAGGATGACAAAAGTTTTCAAGAGATGGATGATTCCAGAAGGGTTTTGTTGGAAGTCGGTACCGAATCATCATAAAGACCACTACTGACGCCAATGGAAGGTACGCGGGACTAATAAATGTCTTATGATTTTTACTAGTTTTTCAATGTCTCGTAACAATTGCACTCGCCATTTTATAGGTATATTTTGGATTGGATGACGCGATTCACGAGGATCTCATCCGCGCCGCGTACGACACGCATGCAGGCACAAGGTACACCGCATTGATGCATAAGTTAAAGAAGAATCGTGTGCAGCCAAACTTTGTTACAGATGAGGCGTGGAGGAGATACTTGGAGTACTGGGAGAGCGAGGACTTTCTTGCCAGGTCTAGGAAAGCGTCTACGAATAGGAACACTGAGGTCGAAGGACCTGGGACTGGACCCTCGAAGCACGGTGGTGGCTCGGTGTCTTTTGTGACTACCAATGAAAGATTGGTAAGTGTTTTTTACACTCTTGTTTATTTTTTTCATTTCTACACTTGTTCACTATGCTTGTGTTTGCTTTTAATCTTGTTTTATTTAAATAAATTTCTTACACATTGATGGTAGTTTAACGCATGCATGCATTGTACAAATTTCATTCACTTCAGTTCATTTCACTTCTATGCAATTGATTTGTGTTTGGCGAATATAAGTGCGCCGACCTACTACTAATTGACATATTTAACATTTTTATAACTTTTGTATGCAGACTAATACATCCGAGACGCCACCTACCGTGAATGAAGTGTATTTGCATCTCCACACCGTAAATCACGGCTGGGTGACATTCATCGATACTAGATCAGAGCGTTTCTATGTAAGTATAGAAGTGAAATGTGAAATAGTACTAAGTCTACTTTAAAGCATATCATTTAAGTTGTTTATTGTTGATCCATGCAGGATAAGCTTCAGAGGAGACGTCTGGAGCTGACCCAGGCTACACTGGACCAGCCGGTGGATGATGAGGCGGTGTACTTCAATGTGGCGGGTGAGTGTCCTAAAGGACGCGTCTACGGTCTCAGGTCTTTAGGGAGAAAGAAGAGAAGATAAGCAGATCCTGGTGCTAGCACATCCCAGATGCCGGAGATGGTGCCACGTTCAGAGTACGATAGTGTAGCCGAGCAATTACGACATGTTGTGGCGTTTATGCAGAGGCAATTCAGGATGACCATGGACGGAGCAGGCCTATCTCAGGCATAGCCACCACCACCACCACCACCTCATGAGCAACAGCAGCCGCCGCAAATAGATCCCGCCGATCCACCACAGCAACAGGACAATGTTGAGCGAGAGATGCAAGATTGGCTTACGAGAGATGAGCAGCTTGGAGATACTTAGGTATTTTTCTTGTTGTTTGTGTAACTTTTGAGATTATAATTTTGTTTTTGTAGATAACTTTTATAGTTGTTTACAGAACTTTTAGGTTGATAGTTCTTTTTGTGCATATTTAGAGGATTGAAAGTTTTTTGTTGGTGGTTGTTGAACAATAGGATTGGTGCTTTTTGTGAATACTTAGAAATTTGGAACATTTATTATACTTGACAAGCTTTCGTGGATATATAAATCTTTTTCAATGTCGAATTGTCCATTTTTTCCCTCATTTGAATCTTTGTTGTTGATATATATTGTTGATGTATGTATGTCAAATTCTATTTTTTAGGGGGATGTTAGCACCCCCAAGAGTTGTTGGAGGGGGTGCAGGCGATGGAACAGGTTCTATGGTTGTATTTTTAGGTTTAAATGTTATGGAGAACCAATTGGATTGATCTTAGATGTGAAAAGTAAACAAAGCGTACAAACAGAATTGAGACGGATTAGCAACGGAATTCAGAGATTCAGTTGCTATTATGTCTCTAATTGCCGAGGAAATAGCCTCGCCAAACTGGGTAAAACTAAACTTTGATTTGAAATAGAGACAGATCAGAGAAGGAATTCAAGCATTCCGTCTCTGATCTGTCTCTGATTAGCAACGGATCAGAGACGGAATACTTGAATTCTGTCTCTGATCCGTTGCTAATCAGAGATGGATCAAAGACGTAATACTTGAATTCCGTCTCTGATCCGTTGCTAATTAGAGACGGATCAGAGACGGAATGTTTGAATTCCGTTTCTGATCCGTTTCTGATTAGCAACGGATCAGAGACGAAATTCAAGTATTCCGTCTCTGATCCGTTGCTAATCAGAAACGGATCAGAGACGGAATGCAATTAGAATTATACCTTTAGGAAGAAATTCCATTTATGTCCCGTCTATGTTCCGTGTCTAAATCCGTTTGAAATCCGTCTCAAATCCGTCTCTAATCAGAGACGGAAACACATTTTCGTTGCTGACTTAATTAGCGACGAAAATTTCAGAAACGGAATAGATTTCGTCTATGTTCAGTTGCAGAATTGAATTAGAGACGAAATTTATGCTAATCAGCAACGGAAATTTCCGTTTCTGATTGGCTATTTTTTGTAGTGAATCGGCAACACTTGTGCACTTAATGTCTCCAAATTAGCAACCCTTACATATTTAGCGTATTGTAATTGGCAACACTTATGCACTAATGTCTCCAAATTAGCAACTCTTACACACTTAATGTCTTTAAATTGACAACAATTGTGCATTTAATGTTTCCAAATTAACAACCCTTACAAATACAAGACACTTGTATTTCAAAGGTCATTCTATTATTATTATTATTATTATTATTATTTAATAAATAAACACGAATAGAAATATATACAAAAGTAATTAATATACTTATCCATTCAAAAGAGAACATTATATTTTATACATATATATACTCATAAATTTATTTTTATTGACAATGATATCCTATGGTTAGTTTTAAAACAATAATTCCCCTTTGTTAGTACCATTAACATCACATTGGACCAAATCCACGCAATAAGCTCTTTCCATCTCCTTACTCCATTGAAAACTAAGAAGATGTGCTTCTTTCATTCTTGTAAGTTGTCAGGCTTCTTGAGAAAAATTAGAATTACATACATTATAGTTAATAATGGCAACAATACATCATGTCAAGTCAAAATTATCAAATAATTCTTACTTGAAAGGTCCCAAACAATCGAGTTGGTCATTATTAGCAACTTAACCTTAGAAAAATAGACAAAGTTACTAAACTTCTTAAGCTTATATTACTTTACTATGATTCCAGAGACAATTTTGGGACGTTTTTTATTAGCGGTGACAAAAAAGTGTTGCTATAGACTCACTTTGTTGTAGTGGTAGGATACCTCTGTGAGAGACCAAATCGTCCTAAGTCTGCAAAACGCGAAAGCTTAAGCATCATAAAGCAACATGGGTTGCACAATCACAGGTTACCACCAGATCCAAAGTCAGCACTCCGATGGCGAGCAAATTCCATCGGTAAGTTTATTTATGGAAGCATAAGGATTATAATTGAGCCTATTTTGTAGATAGTGGTAAAGGGTCGATCTCACGAAGATTGATATTATTTCTAAGGTTCTAAAAGAAAAAGAAAAATGGGGGTTTTAGAGAGAATGAACGTATTAACTAATCTAAATAGCAATAAAATAAATAAAGCAATGGAAATTGTTTTGAAATCAATTAATAAAAATACCTAGGTCAAAACATACGAGTTTGGTTCGATAAAAAATTGGAATTAGTCATCAATCTATGTAAAGTATGCAAATTGAAACTATCATAGTGTAGCTATAGACCCGGTAATGTATGCAGTTTCCCGCACTTCCTATTCTTGATAGCCAAGGTATGAGAATGACTACTTCCCTAGCCAATTGTATAACCCTATACTTTAGCGCATTGGGTTTAACAAGATCACCATATTGAATTTTGTAAAGGCACTGCACCTAGACAACCGGATCACTAGTGTGTTCGATTTAGCCTAAATCTATAAGGTATTTGACCGGTCGCAAAAGAGGCGAACCAATCGGTATGATCAATTGCCACTTGTGGTCTTATTGCTTAAAGACGAATGCTTACGACTCACTAGCAAAAGAATCAGGGTTTAAATATAAATTTAACCATAATTATTCAATCTATAACAAAAGGAATAAAATAATCATGAAAATCAATGAAATTAAAGTAAATAAATCTCACAAATCCATAAATAAGAACGGTCGAACTGTTGGGGCATGTGCCCTAGGTCAATCCATTAACTGTCTTTATGAATACTTTTAGTTAATAAAATAGAGGATTTCATTTGTTGTTTATTATAATTAATTTGCATGTTTACATTATAATAAGATCCATGGGTATTTACAGAAATATCATAAATGTCCCTAGTCGATCATTATACTGGGAACTATAATGAATTAAGACTAGTGTGAGTCTTGATTGATGATCATATGATGATTATACGTATAGGGATACGAATCAAGATCACAAGTACTTGTTAGGGAACAAAGTACTGGACCGACCCGCTATGAGAACATCACATGGATTAAGTCATAGTTGTTTCTCATGATAGGTATATTTTACAGTCCTCTGACTTGAGATTACCAGAGACTTCAACTTAGCAACACAGTGATTTGACACAATCAAACGTTGTCTTTAACCGGATAATTATAAAGATTGTGATTGGTTACTGTGTGAGCAATGTGATGAAGTTGTGTAATTAAGATAGAATTTGTCTCTCTCATATAAAGAGAGATATCCAGTGGATCCCTCGATGTGTTAGACTGTTAAAATGCCTAGTCTAAGTGAATTGATATTGATCGATGTCACTTGGATGTTTTTAGTCTACCTAGAGATCGAGACTAGTACGATTGAACATGTTGGATGACAATTCCATGCCTTATGTTTGATCAAAAGGATATCGCGTGACAAAATGATGTTATATACACTATTGATTAGGTTGTATCGATTTAATATTCGTACAACTTGGGTAGTCATAATGTCTTGCTAGAGGCCACTTATGACTTGTATACCAAAATGTGTTTTGGTACACTGCCAACGTTGTATGAGCCTATTGGGTCGCACACTAAGAATGGTTTTGCGAGATTTTAAGATGGTTAAGAAAAATGAATTTTATATGATAAAATTCATGACAGAAACGTCCTTGTAGTATATTACACTTATACTTCTTTAAGTAGGGGTACATGTGTAATTTACTTAACCGTCTATATACAAGGGTTGTATAAATGACGCTTTAAGTTAGAACACACAGATGAAAGATTGAGGGCCGAAACTTTATTTTCGTTTCAGAAACAAATTAGGGTTTTATGGTACGCTCTGGATCGTTTGGGAGAGAAACAAAAAGGTTTGGTATTCTCTCGAAGCTAGCACTTCGAATCTCGGCCACCGTTCGTATGTGGATTACTGGTAGAGGGCGTTCGTCATTGGTAGCGCCTTATAGATCGATCAACCTTTAGAAAGGTATATTGCGACCGAGGTATGATTAAGTTTTCATGGTTTAAACGTTTTTAATGGAATTAGATTCGGATCTTGTTGGGGTTTTTGTCAAAATTATTTTGTAATTTTCCCTACGTATAAACCCCATCACCCAACACGAACCTCCTCGCAGTCTTGCTTAGACCATGTGATTAGTGTCTCATGGATGAAGAACATAAAACAAAATAATGGAAGTCAATAGAGAGAGAGTAGAAGAGAGTTCTCCAATAAAACCCTATGTACTAATTATATAAAACTAATAAAATTGGTTTCTAGAGAAGAGAGAAACTGATTCTCGAGGTATCAATAGTGACACGTGTGCCGAGAAAAATCTAGTGGCTGAGGTGAGTTTGTTCCTGGGTGCTGGACATGTTTCAACCGCTGATTGGATGAAGCTGCCGTAACTGCTGACGTGGCGGACACTGATTAGCCGGAGCTGCTGTTGTGATGTGCTGGACTAGTTGGATGTTGACACATGGTAGGCGATGAAGGAGGGAAGAGGCAAACGAATGACTCGACAAATTAGTGTGAGACATCACCAATATGCATCTCGAGGAAGATCGATGGTTTCTGAAGTGAGGGAAGAACTGCATGAGAGCTCGTGCGAAAATTTAGGAGAACGTGTTCGCACTCATCCCAAGGCAAGAACAAACCTCATTTCTCATTCGATATGCAATCTCATGTGTGAATCTTGAGGCGGAACGGGTGTCTTTGAAGACGAGTGACCCACGTATGTCCTTTTCTGCGTCACTTGGCCTGTTGGTCACCATTGCGCAATGCGTGTCTCAAGACACGTCCTCTGGTACCTGATCACTGCACGTAAATACACCATTTCGCACAGTTTTTCGCCCCAGATTCAACCGCACACTCCAATAACCCTAAAAATAACCAATAAAGACAATCAGCCTAATATTTTGGAGACTTAAACATAAAAATATGTAAATAAACTATATATAATTACATAATTAATGACTTAATAGACCTGAACAACCTCACAACTAAGTCAAATAATAAAGAATAAAAGAGAACACAATAATATATGTAATGAAATCTTAATATTATGCAAAGCATCAATTTTTCTATTCATTTGGATGTGTTTATATACACATCATGATACGCATAAATATAGAAATAAACTATATGGAAAGATTATAGATAAGGAAATGAATTATTTAAATCTTGCCTACCTTATTGTTATGACAAACATAGAAATAAATCAAACAAGAATAAAACAACTTATTATTGATTCCTTAAATCAACCATGAATATTCCTTAATTCAAAGAATATTTAATACTCCCCGTCTACTTGGCGCATGGAGACTTTATCGTAATGCTCTACTTGACGAGTAACACATTTTCAATCAGGATCCCTAATGTTCTCGATCTGGGCCTGCTTGTGTTTAATGGTTCTTCTTTTGAATCCTTCAAATCGTTTTGCCAAGCAACTCCATGGTTGTCTTCTCAACATGCTCCTAATAATTGTTTTTTATGTATGAAGTATGGGAAAATCATATCCATAATTTTGATTACATAAGACATGAATGTAGTAAGGGGGAAACATCTATACTAAAATATGAATATAGTATGTGCAAAACATCTATACTAAAAATATAAGTATATTCTAGGAAAATCTTTATATTATGATATAAAAATGGATTGCTTTGCGTGTCCCTAGTTGGGAGGAACAATGCGGAGCCAGGTATAAACCTGCTCTGATACCATGATGAAATCTGAATATTGCGCAAAGCATCAATTTTTCTATTCATTTGGATGCGTTTATACACACATCATGATACGCATAAATATAGAAATAAACTTACAAGGAAAGATTATAGATAAGGAAACGATTTATCTAAATCTTGCCTACCTTATTATTATGACAAACATGGAAATAAATAAATAAATAAATAAAAGCAACTAATTATTGATTCTTTAAATCAACCATGAATAATATTCAATAATATGAACTAATAGCAATCTGAGGCACGACCATATCGAAATGGAAGATTAAATAATTTACCTTGACAAAAGCGACTTGCAGTTGAAGCATTACTGGCATTATTAAACTTCACAAAAAAAGATCCCCATGAGTCTATCGTTTCTCATCATAATCTTTACTTCTTCGAAGCCTGCAGAGTTATGGAATAACTCTATAACGAGGTCAAGGGAAAAACCACAAAATAACTGTTAGGGCATGTGCCCTAGGTCAATCTACAAACATTGTTTATCTTATAATTTTAGTTAATAAAATAGAGGTTTTATTTGTTGTTTTATTATAAGTGATTGCATGTTTACCTTATAGCAAGATCCATGGGTATTTGTTAAATTATCCTAAATGTTCATAGTCGGTCATTATACTGAAAACTATAATGAATTAAAACTAGTGTGAATCTTGATTGTGGTCATGTGATGATTATGCATATAAGGATATGAATCAAGATCATGAGTAATTATTATGGAATAAGATACTGGACCGACCCGCTATGAGAACACCACTTGGATTAAGTCATAGGTGTTACTCATGATAAGTATATCATTTAGTCTTTTGACTTGAGATTACCATAGACTTCAATGTTATGAGCATGATAATTGACACAATCAAATGTTGTCTTTAACTGGACAATTATAAAGATGATTGGTTACCGTGTGAATAATGTGTGAAGGTGTGTAATCAAGATAGAATTTGTCACTCTCGTATAGAGAGATATCAATGGATCCCTCGATAAGATAGACTGATAATGGCCAAGTCCATGTCAATTGATATTGTAACGACCCTAAAAATCTAACCCGTGTCACGTGCCATTTCAGGGTCGTATGTGGGACCCACTCGTCGTGATCCGTATGTCCAAATCTCGGGTGTAGACACCGAGGTATGCTATTTTTGCGTGATGCTTATATTATTTATTATACAAAAGATTGAACAATTTAAAATAATTAATCTCGAAAATGTGTAGGTAAGATCTTACTTCGAGTTTCGTGTTATTTGGCAGTAGTCAAGGTTGAGATTGGGTTTAATTTGGTGTAAGCTTGGTTAAATATGGCAAGAGAATTGGTTTGTGGGAGTTGGGTATGTCATGGAAGAAGTTAAGATTTTTGAGGTTTTGGCGTGACCAAAACCAGTATTTTGGACATTTTATGAAAATAGACTATTTCGTCGAGAGTTTGGTTCAATTTGGTGGAAAACGGGATCGAAAACAAGCACCGGAAGTCAAAACACGTCAAAATAGGAATTTCAGGAATTAATAAATACAAAGAAATTAAGTTTATATATAAATATATATATATAAAACATGAAATGAAAATCAAAATCATTTGTTTCCAACAGAATGTTCAATCGAATGTTATTCCCTAAACCCCTCGATTTGGGTTTTTGCTCGAGGAGCTCCCGACATTCGATTTTCGCCCGGTTTCTTTCTGCAAAATCGTAGAGGATCGCAAGACGATCAATTTGAGCTAAGTTTCCGCAGCAGAAATGAGGTATTCAGCCCGTAATTTGGTAAATTCTCAATGCCAGCATTTTTTCCTCAATTCAATTTGAATTCTCGTGATTTTTCAATTTCTTTCGCGGGGTTTCGATAGAAATTGGTATAAATTATCGTGAATTGGTGTATTTGATTGATTTGCATCAATTTGAGATAAATTTCACCAACGTGGGTTAGGGTTTTGATGATTTGAATTAATGCAATTTAGTTGATAACTGTTTTGGAGATGTTTTTATACTCGATATTTGACTCCACGAGCCGTGGAAATATTTTGGTGTTGGTATCGAGTGGTTTCGTGGCATTTATTATTGAGTTTTGAGGATCTAATTGCGAAAATATTGATTTGGAGACATTTTCTAGTTGAAAATAAATAATGTTTGTCAAGTTGACATGCTATATTAGAAAATTCGTAACTTCTCCATTTGTGATCCGATTTGAGTATTCTTGAAGTCTATGGAAAGTACGTCGTGAGTACTACAAGTTCCTTCTTGGTTGTCATAACAAATTATGAGGTTTTCAGAGTTAAGACTGTAACTCTAGTGGGCTAGTTGCGAATACTTTGAAATTATTATAAAGTATTATTTTTAGAATTAGCTCTCAAACGTACTTTTGTCGCAACATTTGTATGGTTTAAGAGTTCTAAACCAAGGATATTAGACTTGAATTGATACTAAATGATATCAGGAAATCTAAGGAAGAGATACGGAGGTTTGAGAACGCGTTTTGGAGTGTCGAGAGGCCGGATAGGCTAGGAATAAGCGTGTTGATCGAGGTAAGTAAACCAGCTAGGAAATTATACGGTAATTTCATTTTAAGCTATTAAAATATTGTTGTTCATTGCTTTGATATCTATCCTTGGAATTCCATTCTAATTGAGTTGTCCGAGGGAAAGTGAGTCAACGGTGGTCCTTTGAAGGAGTGGCGGGCTTAGGTAACATACTAGCGTAATGACCTCGGGGTGCACTGGTTACTGATTTTAACGGGGTGTGAGGTCTTAGCGTGGCTGTTCCAGGAAGTCTCACTATATCGTGGGTTTAGGGCTTGTGAGTGTACCGAGTCCTAGAACTTGAGTCTTGATGTGTTGCCAAGACTCAACGACCTATTGGTTGGGACTACTTGCGCCTCTTTGTTTGCATTCTTGGACGCTCATATATCGTTTGCTTTTGTTTGATTTACAGTCTTTATTTATTCATGCGTTCTTTATACCTTTCTTTCTATCTGCATGAATGTAGACTGTTTTATTTATTTTGAAATGTTGTTTAGTCTGGGCTCGTCATTCTTGTGTTTGACTGAGTACAGATCCGCAATCGAGTAAGGGAAAGGGGCCAGCACTGGGAGATCTACTTTGAGGACTTTGGAGCGGCCTTGCCCCTCGCATTTTTGTAGGTTTTGTATTACTTTTGTATATTGTTTTTTTTGACACATGGGATATATGGGTTTTGTGAGATATTTACATGGAGTATATACGGGGTTTCCACACTCTAGGTTGTCCTGACTGGTTTGTGTATAGTTGTTTAGATTTGTTTAAGTTGAAATCGCTTCCGTATAAACTTTGATAACTTACAAATTTGAATAACTCACTAAAAATGTAATGATAAATGGTTAGGAAGGCTGAGTAGGCTTGCGTTGATGTCGTAAGGATTGACTCGGGGTCCACATAAGTCTACGCCGGGCGGGGCCCAGTTTAGGTTGTGGAACTGGGGCCGTCACATATATGATCAATGTCACTTGGATGTTTTTCAGTTTACCTAAAGATCGAGACTAGGATTGAACATTAAGGGTGACTTTCCATGTCTTATGTTTAATCAAAGGATATCGCACGACAAAAGGATATGATATACTTTATTAATTAGGTTGTATCGATGTTGATATTCATGCCACTTAGGTAGTCATAATACCTTGCTAGAGACCGCTTATGACTTGTGTACCAAAATGGTTTTTGGTTCACTGCCAACGTCGCATGAACCTATTGGGTCGCACACAAAGAATGGCTTTGTACAATCTCAATTGGTCCAGAGTAATGAATTTTATATGATAAAATTCATGACATAAAAGTCCTTACGATGCGTTATATGATAATTTATTAATAGGGCGTATGTGTAATTTGCTTAAACTGTGTAAATATAATAGTTGTATTACGAATATGATTTTATGTGAGGACTTATCTACACATATAAATAAAAGGTGGATCCCTAAAAAATGAAATAAGATTTCGTTTTACAATTTTTCGAGTCCTCTGGATTTAGTGAGAGAAAGAAAAGTCGTTTTTCAATCTCTCTTGGGGCTAGCACTCCAAATTGCGGTCACCGTTCGCGTGTAGATTTATGATAGAGGACGCGCACTTGAACGTCTTGAAAATCGAACAATCAAAAGGAAATCACGGAATAAGTTATGATTTACTTTTGTAGATTTAGTTTAATGGAACTTATTTTCGATCCTGTTGGGGTTTTTCAAAATTTGTTTTGAATCTTCCGCTGCATATGAACCCCAAAAACCCAACAATAACATGAACAGAAAAATGTAACATGGCAAGACATGTTTTAAGAGGATACAAATTAACTCACAAACAAAGTATTTGATGGATTAGATAGGAGAGTTGGCTTCACGTCCTGGACCAAACATAAATGGAGACTTTCCTAGTGGAGTAGCAGGTTGTATCCCTCTAGCAGCTCGTATCCACACTCCATGGCTGTGGATACTACTAGCATCACCGGAACTATCAGAAAAAGTAAGTTTTTGCGAGAGAATATTATGAAAGTTTTTAAGCAAACTAGAATACGCGTTTGGCAGAATTAACGTAAATAAAGCAAACACAATTAGGCATACAACCATGCTCATACGATTGCAATCATTTTCAGATTCAATAGATTGAATTATAGCACGAGACTCACCAGATGGACTATCTGCAATGTCAGCATACATAGGTAACTTAAAATAATTGTACAAAGTACCAAAAAAAGTGCATATCTTTTAATAATGCATTCTACTAATTATTTACCTTTTCCCTTAACTGTGATGGCCCCAAACTCCGAGGCAAACCGGGTACCGCCACGTCGCCAAACACGTCACCAAGCATGCCAAGTCACCGCACACTTATTTTTAACTGCCCGCGACCTAAACCTTTGTACGTATCTTATTCACCTTAACTTAGTATTTATGGATGTTTTTATGAATATTTAAATTAAATTGACTAAGTTAAGTTGTTCGCGATTTATTAAATTAATATAAGTTAAATATCAAAGCGGGAGTCTTTGAAGCATGCAAATATCGTAGAAATGAAAAGTTTGCATTTTATAAATAACCCTATAGTGTGGAAACCCGACATTAGATACCATGTATATCAAAGAGCGACAAAAGTACAAAAGATGAGCATATACATGTATCAGGTATACAAGTCCTCCCAAAAATTCCATAAAAGCAGTAAATAAATGCATACAGACACCTACGCAAAAAGCTGATGGGGCTCACCTAACTCAGAGGTAGTCGCCTAAAACCTCATCGCCCCGGCTCGTCGTAGGATCTGCGATTTGTCACAAAAAACAATGACAAATCCCAAAGAACGTTAGCTAATATTCACGAAATCCAATAAAACGGCTACAATTCATGCAATTTAAATAAGGAACGAGAATAAAGTAATCGCATGAAAATAAGTGGTTGAGAAGTCGAATTTGGACACGAGTGTAGCGTGACAGAGAACCCTGGTCGACATCCGGGAATTGTCTTAGCTAAACCGAGAGGAACCCATGACGACCACCTCGCCAAACATCTCACGGTCGAATGAGAGGAACCTATGAATGGGAGAACCCCATCCAAACATCTCTCGAGAGGAACCTATGACGAAGACTTAGGTCTTCGTCAAACATCTCTCAACCTACGGGTCTCGCGAAAAATAATCACTGCATAGCCCTAACATGGCCAATTACTCGAACAGCGCGGGGTAGCTAGCCCCGGGGTGTGAGTCCGTGCCATGCCTAACCCCGTCGACAAACACACATACACACGTGGGAGTGGATGAACAGTAAATGGACAACAATAAATAGCACAATGGAATAATTGAAATGTGAAATAAAATAAGTACCATAAATGAATTTTCACTAATTCTCTCGTGGGTTTACTTACCTCAAACAAATTGCAAATCGCCCTCACAACGTCCCGCACACGCCTCGAGATACGCGCTCGATATAAGACTATAATCTCCTAGTCCACTGTAGTTGCGTTTCGTCGGGATCGATCGTTCCGGCAACGCGCCACCGCACCGTTGCTTCACGTCGTTCGCCACCGCCGCCGCTGTAGCCTAGCCTCCACCGCCGGCGCCGCTGCCGTGCGTTGTCGGCACCGCTGTCGCCTCGCCGTCTCCGTTGCCGGCGTCGCTGTCTCCTCGTCGTCTCCATTGTCGGTCTTGCTTGCTGAGCTGCGCTCGCCGTGCCGCCGCGCTTGAAGCCGACTTGCCATCCAGCGATCCACGCCGGAGTTCAGGCCGCCGCCTTGACTGCTCATTCCCGATCTCCAGCCTTCACGTCTCCGCGAGCCGCCGTCCGCGGGCTCCCGTCTCGCTCCTCGCCGGAGCTCCCTTCACCTCCCTCTCTCTCTTGGCCGCCTCACTCTCTCTTTCTCTCTCCTGGCCGCCTCTCTCTCTTTCTCTCTCTTTCCTCTCCTCTCTTCTCTCTCTCACTAGGCGTCCTCACCCTCTCTCTCTCTCTATCCGTTTTAAATGAAAATCTCTCTTTTTTCTTATTTTGGAGGAAACAAAAATGATGAGGGATGTGTTTAGGTATGGTGATGTGATGTGTGATGTGATGGGATGTGTGATGTGGTTACTAAATCACAGACTATCCCATACACCGTCGTTACGCGCTCACCGCGACGTCGTACGCTCTCGTCACTACACGTGCACAACGCGACCAGTAAAATATCAAATAATGCGACGTGAATTATTTAATAATAGTAAAATAAATAAACACTCGCACACAAAAATAACAAATTTTACCTCGTTAGGCGTGCCCTGGACTTTTTCGCGACGTTCACGTGGGTCTGAGCTTAGGATCTTAATATGTAATTTGTCAGTTAATCGGGATTTATTAGAGCGGGCCGTTACAATCTTCCCAACTAAAAGGAATTTCGTCCCGAAATTCAAATTTAATGAAATCTTTACCTTGGAACAAGTGGGGGCATCGCTCTCGCAAGGTAGACTCTCTTTCCCAAGTGAGGCCCTCGTTTTTATGATACCGCCATCGAACGAGTACAAGTGGTATTTCTTTACTTCTAAGAGTCTGTACCTTGCGATCCACTATCTCAATAGGGTGTTCCTCGTATGTCACATCTGGTCGAACCTCTATTCTAGTCATATCAACCATCGGTCTCGGTCCTGATCTAGCCAACCGTAACATCGAAATATGTAAAACATTATGAACACCTGCAAATCGACTTGGCAATCTCAACTGATAAGCGTCCTTCCCAACTCGTTTCTCAATTTGAAACGGCCCAATAAATCTTGGTGCTAGTTTTCCCTTGATCCCAAATCTCTGATGACCCTTCAACGGAGAAACTTTCAGATAGACCCAATCATCTACCTCGTAGCTCAGCCCATCGCGATACTTATCCGCATACTTCTTATGTCTGTGTTGGGCAGCCAACAACCGTTGACGAATCAGTCTCACCTTCTCTGTATGGTCCACAACAATCTCAGGCCCCACGGCTGCCATATCTTTGGGCTCTGCCCAACAAGCCGGTGATCTACATAGTCTACCGTACAGAGCTTCAAATGGTGGCATCCCAATACTGGCCTGATAGCTGTTATTGTAAGAAAATTCAAAGAGTGGCAATTACTCCTCCCAAGACCCACCAAACTGTAACACACATGCCCTGAGCATATCCTCAAGTATCTGTATTAATCTCTCTGACTGTCCGTCTTTCTGAGGATGGAATGCAGTGTTATACTGTAATTTAGTACCAAACTGCTCCTGCATAGCTTGCCACAATGCCGATGTAAGACGACTGTCTCGGTCGAAACAATCGAAATTGGTACTCCGTGCAGTCGTACAATCTCTCTTTCGAATAATATGCTCAACTGTATGAAATTATACTTCATAGAAACTGGTAGGAAATGAGTTGACTTCGTCAACCTGTCCACGATCACCCATATCGCATCGTGTTTTCGTAAAGTCTGCGGTAATCCACAAACGAAATCCATCGTAATGTGTTCCCATTTCCATTGAGGGATGGGCAGCGGCTGCAATAACCCTCCAAGCCTCCCGTGCTCAGCCTTAACCTGCTGGTACACCTCACAACCCCTAACATAGGCGCCGACGTCCGCCTTCATCCCTGGCCACCAAAATAATCGTCGCATACCGTGATACATTTTGGTCCTGTCAGGATGCACTGTAAACCGGGACCTGTGAGCCTCCTGGAGTATCCCATCGCGTATATCTTCCACTGCTGGGATCCATAACCTCCCTAGGTGCCTCAAACATTGATCCACAGACTCGCTCCAATCCGGATGATCAGGACTGCGTGCCATCTCACTGAATCTCGAGTACATCTCGTCAGCCCTCTGACACTCCAACACTCACGGAATAGAAATAGACGGTACACCAATCTGTCCATAAATCTGTGCGTTCGCCATAACAGGAACCTCTGTCAAACTCAGTGTTGCCGCCGCCTCAAGTAAACCATACTCGTGCATCATATGGCAGACAACTGTCTCACAATCTGGTCTTCTCCTGCTCAATGCATCTGATACGACATTCGACTTCCCAGGCTGATATTCGATGGATAAGTCGTAGTCCTTCAGCGACTCTAGCCAACGTCGATGTCTCATGTTCAGATCCATATGAGCGAATAAATATTTCAAACTCTTATGATCTGTACACAATGTGAACCTCTCACCGTAGAGGTAATGTCTCCATACCTTTAGTGCAAATACGATTGTCGCAAGCTCCAAGTCGTGCACTGGATAATTCCTCTCATGGGATAGGTAGGTGATTACGCTGTCTCCCTGCATCAGTACACAACCTAGCCCTGTGTCGCAAGCATCAGTATGAACTGTCAATCCCTTGCCTGGCTCTGGCAACACTAGTAATGGTCCAGTAGTCAGTCTCATATTCAACTATGTAAATGCGTCCTCGCACTCCTTTGACCAGTCAAAAGGTACATCCTTCTTTGTCAAATTAGTCATCGGCGCGGCGAACTTCGAAAAATCCTTCACAAATCGCCGATAGTATCCTGCCAACCCTAGAAAGCTCCTGATATCAGTCACCGTCTCAGGTGTCGGCCAGTCGATGACGGCATGAATTTTACTCGGGTCCACTGATATACCTCTGTCTTTAATCACGGCTCCCAAGAACTTGACTTCTGACAGCCAAAACTCGCACTTACTGAACTTAGCATACAGTTTGTGCTCTCTCAACGTCATCAATATATGCCTGAGATGTTGCCCGTGATCTTCGTGAGTCTAGCTGTAGATCAATATGTCATCAATGAAGACTATGACGAATCTATCCAAGTACGG
The DNA here is from genome assembly GCA_039657325.1 of Stephania cephalantha. Classification (NCBI taxonomy): domain Eukaryota; kingdom Viridiplantae; phylum Streptophyta; class Magnoliopsida; order Ranunculales; family Menispermaceae; genus Stephania; species Stephania cephalantha. The sequence continues at coordinate 30,216,599 of CM077570.1, read as the reverse complement.
CTTCAATACTCTATGCATCAAGTCCATGAACATGGCCGGTGCATTCGTTAGTCCGAACGGCATCACTGTAAACTCAAATAACCCATATCTGGTGCTGAATGCAGTCTTAGGTATGTCTCCATCTCGAATCCTAAGCTAATGATAACCCGATCTCAAATCGATCTTAGAGAAGACACGGGCTCCGGCCAACTGGTTAAACAAATCGTCGATCCTGGGAAAAAGGTAACGATACCGTACTGTCACCTGGTTCGACTTCCTATAGTCAATGCACATCCTCAAGCTACTATCCTTTTTCTTAATGAACAGGACCGGTGCTCCCCATGGTGATGTGCTCGGGCGTATAAACCCCTTCTTCTCTAAGTCTTCCAGTTGAGTCTTCAACTCATCCTACTCCTTTCGTGCCATCCGGTACAGTCTGCTAGCTTCGGATGTGTGCCTTGCACTAACTCAATAACGAACTCGATCTCTCTGTATGGGGGCAATCCTAGTAGATCCTCCAGAAAGACATCGGGAAACTCACTGACAAATGGGACATCCTCTAGTCTAACCTCTAGTGTCTTGGTTGACTCTACTATCCCTGTAAACACTTCCATCTCTAAGGTCATAGCCAATCAACCCCTAGTGGTCGGTAGTATACTCGCATCACTAGTGAAACTGAACACTGGTATGTCGGGGATCTGAAAAGTCACTATCTTACGGAAACAATCCACCAGGGCATGATACGACGCTAGCCAGTCCATGCCCAAAGGTGCATCGAACTCTAAGAACTCTAGAACGCGTAGGTCGATAAGGAGTTGGTGTCCGGAGATCTGTATCATGCAACCCTCACAAATCATGTTAGGGTAAACCTTCTCCCCAACTGCTGTGTTGAGAATCAAAAGTGTACTAATTGTAATCGGTGCTAACCCTAACTCACCAACCATACGTCCATAAATAAATGATATTGTGGAACCAGAATCAATAAGTGTATGCATAAAACGATCACAAATCGAGATCATACCCTCGACGAGCTGTCTGGTGGCCTCGCGGTCTGGCTGTGCTACAGTGTGTACCCGTTCCCCGACATGAACTGGTGGTGCTGCAATCGGTGCTACTGAAGCCATCGGACATTCTTTCTTAATGTGTCCAGGCTGAATTTGAAACAAGTAAGATGTCTGTGTCTTGACCACTGGCCCTGGCCACTGTCTGACCACTGGCCCTGACTCTGACCATATTGTCCTCGGTCCCTGCCTCCCTGATCCTGGGTCGGTCTATGTCCCCGCCGCGGTGCATAACCACCACCTGAAAGTTGTGCTGACTGTGTAGATATTATCGCATGGGAAATGACTGCCTGATGATCATCATGTCTAGCCTCTGTCCTCGTCTATCTCTGTGATCGATGATCATTTTCCCTTTCTTGTCTCATGGGCTAAAGCCCTCTCGTAGATCTCCTGCAGTGTACGAGCTCCGCCTGTTACTACTGCGCTCGCAATGTCATCTCTGAGCCCAACTCAAAAAGAGTGAACCTGATCGCGATCTGTAGAAGCCAAGTCCCCAGCGAACTGTAATAGGTAGCGAAACCTCTCCATATACTGGACCAATGTGCGGTTACCCTGCCTAAGATACAAAAACTCATGTCTTAAATGCAATTGTATCTCCCTCGCATGTACTGGTCATAAAAGACATGTCTGAAACCGGCTGAAATAGTCGGCTCTCCATGAGTCTCGGTATGAGCTGTCCACCAAACTCCGGCCTCTCCTCGAAGCATATATTCGGATATGCTGGCGCGAATACTGTCGTGAATCCTAAGAAGATTATGTAATTTCTCATGTGCAATAAACCATCTCGCAGCTGCCTCTGGGTCTCCGCCTCCAGTGAAATATCCCGGCTGAAATCTCACAAACTCCTTTGTCAGCTTAGCCTCAGCTGACAGGGAAGTCTTGAATGTGATCTCTTGTGGGATCTGTGTCAGTGTCACTGCGTGTGTAGATGCCGGTGTGATAGCCTCAGGACGAGTCTCTAAAACTGTAGTCGGTGTGGTAGTCTCTGCCATAACTGCAGTGACTGCCGTCTCGGTGACGCTCGGTGTGTTGGCGGTGGTAAGTGTCGCAATAGCCGCTGTCTGAGCATGGAGCAAGGCCATCATCTGCTCGAACTGTCGATCGTGTGCCGCAATCCGATCAAGTACACTCTGATCAGTCGCGATAGGCGTAGTACCACTCGTCTGTCCACCATCCTCCGGAGGTGGAGTCGGTTGTCCGTCCATGTCGTATATGCAACAACGAAGGCACGTATCAGCTTTGTATACGTATATATACAATTACAAATCAAAATATATAACGTATAAGCCTTGGTACTAGCCGTCCCATGTTCGCTTCCCAACTAAAAGTTCTAAGTCAGGATCTTCGGGTTTCCACGTCTAAGTTCGTTTGTTAAGTTTTATTCAGTTTCATTAAACTTTTCCCCTAGGTTCGCTTGGACCTAGGCTATGATACCAACTGGAAAGGCCCCAAACTCTGAGGCAAACCAGGTAGCGCCACGTCACCATACACGTCACCAAGCATGCCACGTCACCGCACACTTATTTTTAGCTGCCCGCGACCTAAACTTTTGTACGTATCTTATTCGCCTTAACTTAGTATTTATGGATGTTTTTATGAATATTTAAATTAAGTTGACTAAGTTAAGTTGTTCGCGATTTATTAAATTAATATAAGTTAAATATCAAAGCGGAAGTCTTTGAAGCATGCAAATATCGTAGAAATGAAAAGTTTGCATTTTATAAATAACCCTATAGTGTGGAAACCCGGCATTAGATACCATGTATATCAAAAGCGACAAAAGTACAAAAGATGAGCATATACATGTATCAGGTATACAAGTCCTCCAAAAAATTCCATAAAAGCAGTAAATAAATGCATACAGACACCTACGCAAAAAGCTGATGAGGCTCTCCTAACTCAGAGGTAGTCGCCTAAAACCCCCTTGCCCCGGCTCGTCGTAGGATCTGCGATTTGTCACAAAAAACAATGACAAATCCCAGGTGAGTAAATCCTTGAGAACGTTAGCTAATATTCACGAAATCCAATAAAACGGCTACAATTCATGCAATTTAAATAAGGAACGAGAATAAAGTAGTTGCATGAAAATAAGTCGTTGAGAAGTCGAATTTGGACACGAGTGTAGCGTGACATAGAACCCTGGTCGACATCCGGGAATCGTCTTAGCTAAACCGAGAGGAATCCATGATGACCACTTCGCCAAACATCTCACTATCCAATGAGAGGAACCTATGAATGGGAGAACCCCATCCAAACATCTCTCGAGAGGAACCCATGACGAAGACTTAGGTCTTCGTCAAACATCTCTCAACCTACGGGTCTCGCGGAAAATAATCACTGGATAGCCCTAACATGGTCAATTACTCGAACAACGCGGGGTAGCTAGCCCCGAGGTGTGAGTCCGTTCCATGCCTGACCCCGTCGACAAACACACATATACACGTGGGAGTGGATGAACAGTAAATGAACAACAATAAATAGCACAATGGAATAATTGAAATGTGAAATAAAATAAGTACCATAAATGAATTTTAACTAATTTTCTCGTGGGTTTACTTACCTCAAACAAATTGCAAATCGCCCTCACAACGTCCCGCACACTCTTCGAGATACGCGCTCGATATACGACTATAGTCTCCTAGTCCACTCTCGTTGCGTTTCGTCGGGGATCGATCGTTCCGGCAACGCGCCACTGCGCCGTTGCTCCAAGTCGTTCACCGTCGCCGCCGCCGTTGTCGCCTCGCCGCCGCCGCCGCTGCCGTGCGTTGTTGTCGCCTCGCCGTCTCCGTTGCGCGCGCGCTGTCGCCTCGCCGTCTCTCTCGTCGACGCGCCGCTGGAGCCGCCTCGTCGGCGCCGGCTGCTGGAGCCGACTCGCCGTCCGGCGATCCGCGGCGGAGTTCAGCCGCCTCACGCGCCGCGGCGCTACTACTCGTTCCCGATCTCCCGCGCTGCCTTGATCGCTCGTTCCCGATCTCCCCCCTTCACGTCGCCGCGAGCCGCCGTCCGCGGCCTCCCGTCTCGCTCCTCGCCGGATTTCCCTTCACCTCCCTCTCTCTCTCTTGGCCGCCTCTCTCTTTCTCTCTCTCCTGGCCGCCTCTCTCTCTCTCTTTCTCTTTTTTTCTTTCTCTTTCCTCTCCTCTCTTCTCTCTCTCACTAGGCGTCCTCACCCTCTCTCTCTCTATCCGTTTTAAATGAAAATCTTTTTTTTTTATTTTGGAGGAAAAATGAGAAATGATGAGGGATGGGTTTAGGTATGGTGATGTGATGTGTGATGTGATGGGATGTGTGATGTGACAACTAAATCCCAGACTATCCCATACACCGGCGTTACGCGCTCACCGCGACGTCGTACACTCTCGTCACTACACGCGCACGACGCGACCAATAAAATATCAAATAATGCGACGTGAATTATTTAATAATAGTAAAATAAATAAACACTCGCACACAAAAATAACAAATTTTACCTCGTTAGGCGTGCCCTAGACTTTTCTGCGACGTCCACGTGGGTCTGAGCTTAGGATCTTAATCTGTAATTTGTCAGTTAATCGAGATTTATTAGAGCGGGCCGTTACATTAACACCTTTGCCAATGAGAATGTTGTATATCATGACTTAACAGTTTTGTAGTTAGTTCATGAGCCATTTACATTCAAATCTAACAAAAATATCTCCCGATTTTTCCTGCAAGAGAAAATCAAAAGATGTAAAACATAAATACATTAAAAAACACAAATGAAATAATACTAATAATTGAACCAAATAAAAATTGCATTACGTAGGGCGAAGCCACATACAAGGCTGCCAAATAAAAATAGCATTACATAGTAGATTAATCGAACAAAACTAAAAATGTTAAGCTAACCAATCCCTTAAATACTACATGAAAAAATGTTTTTACAAGATCTAAAAATGTTGTAATACTACGCTGTTAAAACTTATTTAATATGTAATTAATATACAACAAAATCATCTATAATTAAGAAATTAATGTATAATGATTTATAAATTTAATGAAGTTTTGTATTTTATAATATTTAATCAATCATAAACTATCATTTTTTGTCAAATATTAAGTTATTTGTTAATTTAAAATTTAATAAGTTATAGCAACATATTGTATAACAACATGATTAAGTGTTGTAAAAGATTATTTTCTTATAATTAAAGTAATGCCTAAGCTGCTCTTGGTCTAGCCCAGGGAGCATTGAATCTTGGCTCCGCCCCATCTTTCTTACTTGGAATGGAACATTAATGTACTTCACGTGTTTTTAATGCTTGCATAACGACTAATCCCTTTTAACTTCATCTTAAAAGGCCCAAAACCTATATCTCTCATATTTTCTTCTTGCAATGAGAAATAAGAATCGTCTCGAATTGCACTTTTCAAAGACCATTTCAATGTTCGAGCTTCAAAAATCAAGTGTATTGCATTGAGTAATTGGAATTTAAAGGAAAAACATGGACCAACTATTATCAAAACTAGCAAGGCTGATGCAAACACCAAAACAATCGGTCTATAATTTGCATATCAAATTGCAACAAGAACTGTATAAATCAAAATTACACCAAAGACCAAACAAGGTAATGTAACTGAAATTCCCCAAAATGCTACTAAACAATGCACTTAAACCAAATAATAAATAAAATTAAGACTGAATTAGACTAAAATCGCTCCCCAACAAATCACTCGGCATTAATGAAGAAATGAAGTGTTATTCACATCACTAGCTACAAATTCTTTCACGCAAGCCATGTCATTGCCACGCTCCTCGATAGTCATGCTAACTCGTTAATCAATGATAATATCAATCAATATTCAATTATTACTTAGCATTTCGTTTGTCGTTTAACGAGTTACAAGTGGATAATTACAAATTTACATCGTAAGTCTTTAAGTAAACATAACTATAGATTTTTAATACTTTCATGTCATATATAGCATAAGTCCAACTGTGGAAAACCTTAAATCAAGTACACTGTATATCAGACGACAACATACTGTGAAAAGTAAATATATATACTTGTATTGTGTCTATCAAGTCTCTCCCAAAAGTAAAACAAAATATAAAAATGAACATGTACTAGTAAGTCTTGGACTGTAGGCAATCAAAGATAATCACCTAAGACCTCCTTGCCCTTACTGGTACTAGGATCTGCACTCAATCATCACAACAAAACAGATGACGAGTCCAGTGAGTAAGATCCTAAAAGAAAACCACCGAGCATTCAATAATAGAGAAGCCAAGAGTAATGTTAAATAAACATGCGGAAATAAACATGCAATTGTAAGATAATCACATGCATAACTAACACCAATAGAAACCAAATAATTGTGTCACGTGTAGCAAACCAAACCATACTTTGTCAATCCGGATGATCTCAGTGGCCCGTACCATGCCAGCTCCCACCTGGACTACTAGCGGAGGATCAGTTCCTATCACAACCTATCGAACACGTGCACCGATGAGGTCAACAGCTCGGGTTGCCATTCATCGAGGGCGCAAGTGACACATGATATGGTCTAGCGTATTAGAGCCCGTACAACACAACATCCGAATAAACCCCGACGACGAACAAAACTATAGACCATTATACCAAATCAAAGCAGTGATAGAACATAGATAATGAATAACAAAGAATCCAAGATAGCATAATTGAAACAATAAAATACTCAAGATGTGTTTCTTAAGGGATTTACGCACCTCAATCTCGCGCTCCAACTCTTTCAAACACGCCCCGAATGAGTCTCCTACTCACTCCAGACCCTCTTACTAAGGTCCCATACCCTTACGGTCATTAGAGGGTGTTTAGAGTAAGTTTTAGATTAGTTACAAGCTAGCTCAAGTCATTTAACCTAATCACTAAGAATTGAGCATGCTCAAGATTTGAGTATGTTGAAGGTTTGAGCAAGCTAAAAGTTGAGTCTACCGAAAGCCTGAGTCTACTCAATGTTTGAGCTTACTCAAAATTTGAGCATCCTTGAGACTTTGAATATGCTCATAACTTTGGGTATGCTTTCTGGGCAGAACGCTCTATATGGTAAACACCCAACTAATCTCATGGTTCATCTTAAAGTCTCAAACCTTACGGTCGTTAGACTTATACAATCCTCCCAAAATTAGTTCGCACCTTATTTCTCATCACCATGCAATAAAATGGGATAAAACATAAGCAAAAGACACCAAATCAACTTTCCCACAAAGTTATTATTCATCTTCTTCCCCACATAATCACTACCCAACAACAACAATAACTTCAAAATGATTTCCCAACAAGGGATTCTTACCCATTGAGGGTCGATCTACTCTTATGGACCCTCCATACATCAAAATACATAAAAAAAACAACAATCTTAAAACATGCATTATTAAGATTTGGTGAAGGACATTCATATGGCTTTAATGGAGTCGTCACTCTTATTTTACCTCTCTTGGATCCCCAAAAATTACAATAATTTCACACACAAAGTCACCAAATCCTTCATATTTCTTCTCTTTCTCATCTTAGCACCACATTCTCTCTCCTCTCTACTTTCTTTTTTTCAAATGAGAGAGAAATGGGAAACTTGAGGTTTAAGTAATCATCTCTTATTTGCATCTTCAAGTGGGTGTCTCAAGACACATCTAAGGTTAATATCTTTCCAATACATAATCCACTACATCTCTACTAGCAACCACAAGTCATTTTTAAATGTGACACTTAGCATGCACTTAGTCTCCAATCGGTCCACATACACATGGCATAGTACATTTCCCATTTTGCACATGATTTTTTAAAATAATTACATGCAAGTCTAGTTCCACCCACTTTATAATTGTCGTTGGATCTCTCTATATTTACAATCAAACCATAGGCATATGCTTTTAAATTAATTTAATTAACTTGACTTATGTACAATTATTATACAGTTAGTGTAATTGGTTATATAATTGACATATTTGTGATCCCACTAACCCACGACTACTCGCCTACCTGATACCTGCGTTGACATGCTTTACGAGGTGAATACATGTCTCACTTCCTCACACGATATGTCAATATAAACTCACATATGCGATGAGTTATGTAATACTTAATAATTAACATCGCAATTATGCAACCAGGGACAAAAATAACGATTTATGCCCAGTCAGGCGTGTCCTAGCCTATTTGAGGCATCTGTGTGGGCTTAAGCTAGCATCCGAGTGTGAGAATAAACTCATTAACGACATCAATAAATATTGGGTCGTTACATACGGTACTAACAAAGATTCATCCACTTTATCTCGACAAATCCAAAAAAAAGAAAAGCTGGATCAGAAGCAAGAAATATTCTGATTAATTAAAAACCATTTACAACTTCAAATCCTCAAACCTGTTCCCAAAAAAACACTAGGGCAAAGTTAAATCGACTTGCAAAACCCTAATCACTAATCACAACAACTAAGAAGATCTGGCAAATTAAGAGAGATAGCATTCAAACTATCTATTTGCATAGTAAATTAAAGTTACTCATGGTAATTTCAAATCATAATCACATAATTTGCACTAACCTAAACCACTAAACACATATAAGAACGATCAGAGAGAAGAAATTCATATCGTTTAAGAAAGAGAGAGATTTACCAATCGTAGCGATGGGTTTTCTTTTTTTCCTCCTAAAGTCTGAGACTGAAAGTGAAAGCTTTAGGGAATTTGAAAAGTCTTTAGAGGGAGGAAAATGCTTGAGTAACCCACTTTGGACACCCACTTTGGGTACTTAGTGGACCCAAATATGTGTCCCTCCATGTGATATATGGGTATACATTGAAACGTTTTACAATTAGACTTTATTTTTGTTATATATTTTCATAATTGTAAAAAGGGAAGTGCTATTTGGACTAATGAGACCAGACTCAAAAGACATTTTCATTTCAAAGACATCCTCAAGCAATTAATGAAACAAACACAATCACTTGAAAAACTCCTTTGATACCCCTTAAATATTTGTAAAAAATTTAAAAATTCTTATGAGTTTGGACTCATGAGTCCAAGTAGATTTATTATTGTAAAAAAATAGATACTTATTTCTAAGAGTTTGCAACAATTAAACACGCAATATGACTTTATTGGTTTACAAATACAATTATTCTTAAGAGATGAGACATCGAGTGGGACAATCGACAAGTGGTGAATGGCAACGACGCACCGTTTGAGAGATGACATCACAGTCCTTGTTTAGACTCGACCTAATTTTAAATTCAAATAAAAGGTCTTTGTCTAGATTCGGCTTGGATTTCTTACAACATTGTCCGAACTCTTTTCATTTCGAGCTAGAGAAAATCGATCCGACGAGCCCGAACATGAAATTGCCAGCTCTAGTGTGGGCAGATCGATAAGGATAGGCATGGGTGGGTGGGTGTTTTATTTGTTTTAAGGGTAGTATAGGGATTTAGTTATATTGTTGGGTGGTTTTATAAAATTTTAAGAAGTAATTAGATGGGCCATTAATATTGGATGGGAAGAGAGGATTGATGGGTTGCAATAGCAACCCTCAACATTTATATGTAGAATAAATGATTTTGGTCAGTGGGGACCGCGCAAGTACCATTTCACGAGTAGGGTACCCGCTACCCTCCTGAAAATTCGAATATATCGGATCGATACCTGATTCCATTGTTATCTCTAAGGACAACCTGTAATAAAAGTCTTATATAAGAAAATAAGAGCTAGCTTAATCATGTTTGATAGATTTCAAAGAAGAGTCTTAGAATTGTATTAATGTGGGCAAATCGAGTAGAATAAGGTGCTCTTATTTATAGAGTTGAATAAAGCATAAAATAAGAAAAGTTTCATAATACTACCTAAATATCAAAATATAGAAACTACCTAAATACCTAAACCACAAAAATATAGCGACTACTATAGTTTTCTTAACACCCTCCATCAAACTCAAGATGGTTCATAAAAACTAATTTGAAGTTGTTAATCGAATCAGTAAACCTAACAAATCTAAGGTTTTTCGCCGTGTAGATCAACGACCACCAAATATGGTAAATCTAAGGTTCATTACGGAGCAGATCAACGAACTCCCAAGACTGCAAATTTAAGGTTCATTGTGGAGCAGATCAACGACCACCCAAGACGGCAAAAAAAAAATAGATTCAGATGTGGCGGAGACACAACAGCATAACAATGAAACTGCAGACAACATAACATCAGAACTGCGAAAAAGCAGATTATTGGACATCAAAATAGTAAGACAAAGCAGTCAACGACAGAAATATAATAGATTTGACGTAGTTGACGGCAGGCAGACAGCGGAGTCAATGAAGTCGATGAGAGACAGATAACGGAGTCGACGGCAGGCAGACTGCGGAGTCGACGAAAGAGCAAATGAGCCGATCGATTGGATGTTGCGCAGAAGCTTCTTCCACACAGGGATATGAAACGCGCAAACGCACGGGATGAGAGGTGATAGATTTCAAAAAAAAAGACTAAGAATTGTATTAATGTGTGTATAAACTGAGTACAATAGGGTGCTCTTATTTATAGAGCTGAACAAAGTATAAAATAAGGAAAGTTTTCTCATACTACTTAAATACCAAAATATAGAAACTACCTAAATACATAAACTATGAAATATAGTAACTATTATAATTTCCTTAACACCCTCCCTCAAACTCAAGTTGATTCAACTTGAGGTTATCAATCGAATCAGTAAACCTGACAAATCTAAGGTTCGTTGCGAAGCATATCAACGACCACCCAAGATGACAAATCTAAGGTTCGTTGCGTAACAGATTGATGACCACCGAAGACGACAAATCTAAGGTTCGTTGCGGAACAGATCAATGACCACCGAAGACGACAGGAAAATGGTTAAGATGTGGCAGAGTCAGAACAACGAAACTGTAGAACAACGGATATCAAAGTCGATGGAGTCGACGACGTACAGATAGCAGAGTCAATGGAGTCGACGACAGTCAGATAGCAGAGTTGACGGAGTCGACGACGTACAGATAGCAGAGTCCACATAGTCGTCAGCAGGCAGGCATCGGAGTCGACGTAGTCGACGGCAGGCAATCAACGGAATCGACATAATCGATGTCAGATAGCATAGTCGACATAGTTGACGACAGACAAATAGCGATGTTGACGTAGTCAACAGCAGGCAGGCAGGCATGCAACGCAGCAGATTCCACGCAATCATAACGTGGTAGTAGCAAAAAGCGAACGAAAACAAGAAAACGTACAAAAACGTAGAAATATTCATCCGACGAACAGTATCGACGAACCAACAACGACAAGCCGGTGATGAAGACAGTTAACGAAGAGGGCGAAGCACATGGTGATGCAAGTTGATGATGGAGAGAACAAATCGAACAAGATGTCTTCCAAGTTAATTGATACCAAAGTGACTCTGATGCACACATGCTTTGTAACTTTATTATCAAATCAAAAAAGAATAAAAATATATATGTGACACATCGCACATGGTGAACAGGATTGTGCGTGACAAGGGGCTGAATGCACGGATAGAATGGAGAGGCGTAGTGGGACATGTACGTGATGATGCAACCGCAGATGGAAGATTATGGCAACAGCGGACAAAAGCACTGAAGCAAAAACGCAAGACAGATTGCTTGAACAGAGGCATCGCAAAAGAATCATAAAGGATAGGAGATCACGAATCGGTCATCGACTCGAAAGTCGACCGACCTAGAATTAAAAACCAAGCTCTGATACTATGATAGATTTCAAAGAAGAGACTAAGAATTGTATTAATGTGTGTATAAACTGAGTACAATAGGGTGCTCTTATTTATAGAGCTGAACAAATTATAAAATAAGGAGAATTTCCTAATACTACTTAAATACCAAAATATAGAAACTACATAAATACCTAAACTACGAAATATAGTAACTACTATAATTTCCTTAACAAGAGGCATGCAAGGTAGCCGTTAACATACATGGTGATTGTTTGCATAAACATGGAAGATGATGCAAGCACATATATAGTGATTGATGCACGGTTGACACTAGCAAAGTTGATGTGTGATGCACGGGTGCACGAGTTGAACGCATGGAATGCAAGCAGGGAGATCACAGCATACACGGGTTGACGATGCAAAGAGAACAAATCAAATCAAAACTTGCGGACTACCGCACAAGTAGATGCAGATGGCGCATGGGCCACGACGACACAGAAGCAAGCAAGTAAATGATCGAGGAACAAACAATAAAACGAAAAATTAAAACTGTGAGCATCAATAAAAACAACCACCATGAATTGGTCATCGACTCGAAAGTTAACCGACCTAGTACTAAAAACCAAGCTCTGATACCATGATAAATTTCAAAAAAGAGTCTAAAAATTGTATTAATGTGGGCAAATTGAGTACAATAGGGTGCTCTTATTTATAGAGCTGAACAAAATATAAAATAAAGAAAGTTTCCTAATATTACTTAAGTACCAACATATAGAAACTACTTAAATACCTAAACTATGGAAATATAACAACTACTATATTTTCCTTAACAATGTTGATCCACCGAAACATTTCCATGTCAAAGGTTAAACATACAACCAAATAACAAGGGAAATTATGTTTCATCTAAGAAAAACGGAAGAGTTCTTAATTTGAAAAAAAAAGAACGGCAGTAAGTAGCTTTGATGGAGCATTCTACACAAATGTAGGGGATAGTTTCACTGGTCGGTCACCCGACACTTTAATGTGTGTAACAATGTTCTTCGAAATTCACTTAAAAAATGTTATCCAACTTTCAGTAGGATACATCTTTGAGAGACCAAATCATCCCTAGTCTGCAAAACTGTAAAACAAGGAATCATACAGAAACATGGGTTGCACGATCACTAATTACCACGAGATCCAAACTCTGCACGCAGACCACGAGCAAATTCCACAGGCAAGTTACTTGCTGGAAGCATGAAGATTACAAGGGTATTGTTCAGCTATCTGAACCAACTCACAAGTACGTCAAACAAATAAAAAATATGTTGCGATGAATCACTGCGGAATGCCCAAGATCGCAGTCACACAAATACATCCGAGCAAGAAACAAGGCAATCTACTAATAATAGTTTAGTACAAAAAGAAAAAACCTCATGTACCAAAAGCCCATATAGAAACCCTTAGAAAATTTAATCTCACAGTGTCACGTACCCGCACGTAGGCCTGTATGGTACGACACAACTCTTGGCTCTCACAAACAAGCACAACACACTTTATGCAATCGCACACAACTATATCTCGTTCAATGTGTTACCACACACATATTCATAGAACAATACCTAGACATGTATTTCTAATACAACTAGTTGATATCCCGCGCTTTTCGAGCGGGCAAGAATAAGTATCTACTTGTTGAATAAAATAATTTTGATCAGGAAAAAAGTGGAAAAAAAAAACTTAAACGAAAATTATTAAAAAACTAAAAAATAGATTTTCTAAAAAATTAAATTTTACCATCCTACCATTCACTTAAGTGCGAGAAATATCAATGATTTTTGTTTTTTGTTTTTTCTTATACAATATCAATTATGAAATCATAATGCCACATCTCACATTGTGAGAGCTTTTTACATTCCACGTGTCGCGTTGTGAGAGCTTCTCACAAAAATAGTTCCTTTATATATCTACTACTATATTAAAAGAGCCAATATCGACCGTGACGAAAGGTTTGTATTGCCCTTCCTATATTTGAGACCAAATTGAAATTGGAATTTTTATTCACATCGAAATCGAAATATTTCTACCTATTCATCTACAATCTGAAACTTCACTCTCGCGCGACTCTGAGTTCTCCAAATTCGATTCTTCAACCTTTGTTCTCCAATTTCCCAACCCCAACTCCAACTCAGACAACAACTCCAATCCGACGACTCTGAGTTCTCTGATTCAACCTAACTTCGTTAATGATAGAACTCCGACTTCAACTCTAGCTTTGCAACTTTACCCTCGTTTTCTTATTTTTCTACCTGTTTCAACGAATTGAAATCCCCAAATCTCCTTTCTCGTCTCCCGCCACGCCATACCCCACAACACCCTCTCCCTCTTCGCCCCCATGCCCCGCTATGCCTCGTCACAAGGCCTACAAGGTTACCTTCATCACCTTCTTCAGCGCCTGCTCTCAGCTGGGAAATTAGGTTGTCGGGCAACAAGGGCATGGGCACATGATCAAGAGTGGATTGCCCTTCACGGTGTCGGTGAGTAACACGGTGATGGACATGTATGCGAAGTGTGGGATGATGCGCGAAGCGAGAAGGGTGTTTGGTGAAATGGGTAGGCGAAGCGTGGTGTCTTGAACTATGATTTTGTCTCGGGAGGTAAGGCGGGGTGGTGTTTGTGATGGGCGAAAGGTTTTTGATGAAATGCCTGAGAAAAATGTGGTTGATTGGACTGTCATGATTGTTGGGTATGTGGAGAATGGGTTAACTAAGGAAGGGTTTTTGTTGATTAGTGGATGTTGAGTTTTCAATTCTCATATTTTGCATGTCATATGTGTGCTTGAATATGATTTGAAGTGGAAGTGAAATTGAACAAGTACAGCTAATGTCTCCTGGGTTGTTCGAGGAATCTCAAGATTTAAATATTATGAAGACGGACCAAAAACAATCACCATAGCATTATAATTGGTGTTGAATTGGTAGTGAAAAAGGACTTTTTGCTTTGTGCTTTGTCTCCTGCAAATCATCCCTATTCATCTTTTTTATTCACGCTGGCGTTCTCACACATAAGCTTTTCTCCAAATCGCTTGGTGTCGACGTTCCCTTCTGCTACTGGTGGACTCTCATGCTTCTCTTTCATTATTTAAAGATAAGTCTCCAAAGTGTCTTTTCACCCTGCCTACCAATTGATAGTTGTGATTGTAATTTAGTATTTTCGGACTTTTGCATTCTCTGCTCATTTCCACGTAGTGGGCTAATATTTTGATGTGTTTTTAACATCCATTAATATCTATTCCATCAACTATATGTATTCCATATTCTCTTCTCATTTTGCACATAGTGGGCTAATATTTTGATGTGTTTTTTACTTGTCAAGGATAATGTGGTTTAATAAGACAAAAATCTCATCATTTTAATGTGTAACGGATTGTTATGGTTTTTAGTAGGGGTGGCAAAAAAAATGGGTACGGACGGGTATGGGTCCGGACACCCCCTTAATAACGACTAAAAATAGTGTCCGGACCCGTACCAGTTTTTGAAACGGACACTTTTTTTTTTGTCCGGACCCGTATGTTTTTAAAACATACAAGACCCGTTTTTTAATAAAATAAAATGAATTTTTTCACTTAATTATTAACAAAAATACATGATTTTTATGTTGTCATGCATTCCATCACTACAAAAAAAAGAAATTTTATAAATTCAAAATTCAAATCTTACAAGTTTCCATATAAAAATAACATCATCATTAGTGAAATTATAATTCAAACATTATGAAAGTTTCAAAACACTCCTATAAATATATAAATATTATTTAAATTAATCGCTAAACGGGTACCCGTTTTTCAAAAAACTTTGTCCGGACTCAGACCCATTTTTTAAAACGGACAAGAAAACATGTCTAGACCCGTATTAATTTTGAAAAAATTATGTCCGGACCCGTTTAAAGCGGGTCCGGACAAATGCGGACAAACGGGTCCGAGCACATTTTGCCACCCCTAGTTTTTAGTATCACTATAGAGAATGGTTTGTGTAGATTTTCAGTTGAGATTAGAGGACATTTCTCTATAATCAAAGCTTATAAAGAGTATTTGACATCATGGATTGATTCTATCAATCATAGTGCACCTGTTACTAACTACTTCACAATTAACGACATTTCTCTATTTCTTTTGATGTTATATGTATGGTATTTTTTTAATGATCTTCAATTTTTTGTTCCATGCTTTAACTTTACGAAAACTATACAACTTAAAGACATTAATAATTCTATCAAAATTAATATTATGGCTTTCTCTCATTACTAAACTACTTGTTAATTTCTCATATCGGCCTTGCAT
Source organism: Stephania cephalantha (assembly GCA_039657325.1). Taxonomy (NCBI): domain Eukaryota; kingdom Viridiplantae; phylum Streptophyta; class Magnoliopsida; order Ranunculales; family Menispermaceae; genus Stephania; species Stephania cephalantha. The sequence continues at coordinate 30,200,564 of CM077570.1, read as the reverse complement.
ATTCTTTGCAAAGTGAAGATCATGATCAAACAATTCAAGTATTCATTACAATTCTTGTCATTCACATTATCTAACCTTAGAAAAATTGGAGTCAGAGTACTATTGTCGTGAATATAGTGGATACGTTACAAATGTCACATTTAATGTTATTGAGAATTTAAGTAGGCATTGTACTAACATAAGGACTTTCTTGATTGATCTCTAATTAATCCTTAGATAGTACCTACACTAGTTGGTTCTATGAAATTTTGATTGATGTTTTTTTAATTATTTTAGTTCTATTTTATTTACTCAAAGTATTTTATTTAACATTATATTTTTACATTTATAATATATTTATATTAAGTCCTATATTTATAAAATTTGTTTGATTTAATCAATATTATTATTTTAATTTTAGATTTAAGTTAATTTATGGAGTGTGAGTAGCATGTTATGAAAACTAGTATACTATATATATATATATATATATATATATATATATATACTAGTTTTCATAACGTGCTTCGCACGCTATATGAATTAAACTCCGATTGAAATAAAAAAGTTAATTATAATTGAACTAACTATATAAAGATAGAATTTAGTATAAATATATAATACTAAGTCATTCTATCAATGATAGATTGATTTGTTACTTAAAAAATAGCCTCTAATAGTTTGAGGCACACATTAATTACAACAATGTAAATTTAATAAGTCACTGACATTTCTATAATTTATTCTAACTAATTTCCACTGTAACAAAAAATTTTAACTAATAAATGAGCAAATTACTCCCTTTATCAATCACTTTCTATGATTGCTTGTATATGTTCGTCCCGCATAAAATTAGTCATTTGATATGTTAGTCCAATACATGTTTTAGAATAAATAATTATGTTTAAAAAATTTGGAATAGATACTAACATTCTCATCGAGCAAAAGAATATACATTGAGATAAGTGCATCAGAATTGAGATTGGTTGAGTGCCACTTTTTGTTACCCTTGCTTTAACCTTAGGTGTATCTTTCATTGTATTGATATCTTTAATCAAAGTAAATGACGTTGCCATTATCGACATCTTTCCTAACATATATATTAAAAGAAAAAAAAAGTTAGAATTAATAATTTTTTATAGGTAATACAATGTATGTAGCACGCAACGAAGATTTTTAATTGATAAAAAGTAAATATTGAAATAAAGGAAAAACCAGATTCTAAAAAAAAAAAAAAAAAAAAAAAAAAGATGAAACATAGGTCATGACAGTGCGGTAATTTGTTTCTAAAAAAGTATGTAAAAATGTTAGTATGTATATAAAATCAAATAATTGGTTTAAATCTCATCTATTATTAACTAATTCCATATCCGAAATCAATTCCACGAGATTCAAAAGCCTTAATCATAGTAAGGTCTGTGTGAGAAATCTGAAAGAAAAAGCCAGAGTAAAGGTATGTCAGAGAAACTGACAAAGGAAGAGGGAGAAAAAGTCCAGAGAGAGAAGAAACTCACCCAAAATGACGAAGAAGTTGAAGTGATTTCGTTGAGTCGAACACAGATGCCCTACCTTGAAACACAGTACGATAGATAAAGAAAGTGGATTGTGAATGAAGGAGAGGGTAATTATCTCTCATAGCAAAAACGCAAATTAGTTGAGGGAAGTTGACTTAGTTCGATATGTATATATAGCTAGCTTCTAAAACATGTATACACTAATTTGTATTACATATTGTAACCTTTCATATTGTAGTTGCTCTTTAAGCTGAAAAATAATAATTATTTTTTATTGTAGGAAAAATTTAGCAAACATTGATAGTTTATTATTTCTTCGCCCAATTAGCTATTTAAACTTGAAAAGAATTGGATCTTTGGTCTTGTTATCAAGCCAAGAAGCTATATATGTTGGGTGGATGAATAATTCCGTTGTAGACTCTTGCACACAGAGAGCATTGTCAAGTTATCAACTTATTGTGTCAAGCCATTCTCTAATTAGAACATTTAGAATCCAATCCTCAAAGTCTTACTTCCGCATTTTTGTGTCATTATCCAAGTTACATAGTAAATTCATCACAAGCACCAACCAGAAAGACAATCTCTCAATCAAAAAAGGTAATTAATTGAGGCACTACAAATAAGAATGAAATTTGAACATGAATCCACCTAAAAAATGCTTAATTATATAAACTCCATCAAAGCATTATTGGAAACACCATTCCACACTCAATCGCATGTAGGGGACTTAGAAATTGAAGCATTCGAACATTAACGGATAGAAAAGCTCTAAATTTGCTTGAAGTAAGGGATTTATAAATTGAAGCATTTAGATAGAAAAGCCCTAATTTTGCAAAAAATCTGGACACACAGCAATAGAGACACAAAGCAGCGATGGAGAGAGCGTATAGTTATTGGCAATAAATTGTAACAATTAACTCACCTTATGCAGGCCCAATCAGCTACAGACACAACAGCGATGGAGAGCGAATAGAGAGTTTTTTTTGTGAAACGAATACATACTATAGTCAGTTGAGTTTTTGACTCAAACTCCATATCCTAATTTAATTAGAAGTTAGTATTTTAGCTTGTGGCTAATTAATAAGTTAATTGTTTGAGTCAAAGTAGGATTGGTGTTTGTTAGTTGAGTCCAATTATGATTTAGATTTGTTTTAGGATAATGTTTTAGTGTTCTAGTTGGATTACAAGTATGGTTTGTGGGTATCTATATAAAGAACCCAAGGTTAGTTTATTATATACAAAAGGTTAATACAAATTTATTAAGTAAATAAAGTTTGAGCGTTTGAGTGTTATTGTGTGATTGCTTCCGCTGTGTGTGTATGTGTGAGTGAATTCCCAACAAGTGGTATAAGAGCAGGTGGAGATCAAGGAGTTCGTAGAGTTCTTACGAGATTGTGTGATCGAAAAATTGGCGGGTTTACTTGCGTTGGAGTGCAAAACTCGTCTGTTTGATGTGAAGAATTGAAAGTGTGCTTTGATTGTTCTGATCATAGTTTGAGGTGTAAGTTTGGTTCATTAAATTAATTTCTTCCCTACAAACAAGAATTTTTTTTCTTTTTTTTTGTCTCTGTTACATTAATTTTTTGTCTTTTGTAAAATCATAAGAGATCAGTTTGTTAGAGATCAGTTTTTTTCAATTTCATTAAAGAAATCTGATAGTTTATGAATATGTTTATTGTGTAGTAAACTTGTGTACATGGTACCATATATATATATACACAGGTCTAAAATATAAGAAAGAAAAATATAACCACAAAAGGAACCTACGAGATACACGAGATACTAATATCCTTAACTGCTAGATACAATATTTAGTTTCCTTAACTGCTAGATACAATATTTAGTTTCCTTAACACCATCCCTCAAACTCAAGATGGGTTCGTAGAAATCAACTTGAGTTTGTCAACTAAAGCATGAAAGCGACCCGGAAGATGAGCTTTAGTGAAGATTCAGCCATCTGATTGGAGGATGAAACAGAAGAAAGCTGAAGAGTACCCCGAACCAAGTGTTGACGGACGAAGTAACAATCATTCTCAATATGTTTTGTTCTCTCATGAAAAACATCATTGTGCGCAATTTGGGTTGCACTTTGATTGTCACAATGCAGAATGGTAGCAGAAGCATGCGTAACCCCTATATCTTCAAGTAACCAACGAATCCAAAGTAGTTCAGAGGTAGCATCAGCAAGAGCCCGATACTCAGATTATGTGCTAAAGCGAGATATGACTGTTTGTTTCTTGTTTCGCCAAGATATTAATGAGTTGCACCAGAAGAAACAATAACCAGTAGTAGAACGTCGGTCGGTAGGATCACCAGCCCAATCTGCATCCGAGTAGAGATAATATCAAGGGAGAGTTGATAGAGAAGTGGAGACCATGAAACAAGGTGCCTTTTACATATCGAAGGATGCGGAGAACAACAGTGAAGTGAGCAATACGAGGAGCCGACATGAACTGACTGACAACATGAATAGCGTAAGCAATGTCTGGACGGCTAATAGTGAGATAAGCCAAACTACCCACAAGCTGGCGATATAGGTTAGGATCTGAAAGAAGTGCACCATCTGATGGAGTCAGCTTGACATTCGTGTCCAATGGAGTGGATGCAACATTAGTATCAGTAATCACAGAGCGAGAGATCAAGTCAGAGGCATATTTCGCTTGTGAAAGATTGTATCCATCAGGATTAGAGGTAACTTCAAGATCAAGAAAGTAGCTCAAGTTACCCAAGTCCTTCATCTCAAAGTGACTCTTGAGATATTGTTGTAAGTCAGAAATCCCAGTGGAGTCGTCCCCGGTGATGATCATGTCATCAACATAAAGCAGGAGAAGAACCATGTCGTTGTCAGTTCGTCGAGTAAATAAGGCAGAATCGTGAGGACTCGACCGAAAACCAAACTGTGTAATAGTGGAACTGAACTTGGCAAACCAGACACGGGGAGCTTGTTTAAGGCCATATAATGCACGACGGAGGAGGCAAACTTGTTTTGGAGAATGAGAGTAGCCGGGGGTGGGCACATATAGACTTCTTCGGCAATATCACCATTTAGAAAAGTATTTTTAACATCCATTTGGAACAAGGGCCAATGTCGGACAGCTGCTACAGCAAACAAACTTCGAACAGAGGTCAGGCGGGCTACAGGAGCAAACGTTTCTTCATAGTCAATGCCGTATTCCTGTGTGTAGCCATTAGCGACCAAACGAGCCTTATACTGCTCAATAGAGCCATCGGAGCAAGTTTTTATCTTGTAAATCCATTTGCATCCAATTGAAGTCTTGCCAGCAGATCCACTAATTCCCAAGTATGAGTATTATCTAATGCACACAGTTCTTCTGACATTGCTTGTTGCCAAAGGGGGTCAGAACTAGCCTCTCGGTAGGAGGAAAGCTCGTGTAAAGAAGAAATAGTAGAGAAACAATGATAATCTTCGAGGTAAGAGGGGGTTCAGTTACCTGTTCAGAATGACGAGGGGGAACAGGAGCAGGAACAAGAGTATTAGAGGGGGCAGATTCATTGACGACGGGTGTTGGAATGGGATAATGATCATTGAGCTCATATGGAGTACCTGCAACAGAAGATGGGAAAAGCTCGATAGACGAGTTAGTGAAAAACGGTTTAGTACATGATAAGGAATTGTCGAACTTGGATAAGGTAGAGAACATGGTATTTTCCCAAAAAATAACATGTTTGGTGATGCGTAATAGCCGAGAAAGAGGATCTCAACACCTATAGCCCTTATGTTCAATTCCATACCCGAGAAAACAACACAAACGAGCACACGGTTGGTTAAGAAGAACGAGACATGCACAACCAAAAACCCGAAGATTAGAATAGTTTGGTGGTGTACCATATAATCGTTCAAATTGAGAGATGTTCTTTAACACTGGTATGGGAAGTCGATTAATGGTATGGACACAATTTAAAGCGGCTTCACCCCAAAACCTTTAGGGACAAAATGCAGAGAGAAGTTGGGCATGTACAGAGTCTAGGATATGTTGATGTTTCCTTTCAGCTCGACCATTTTGTTGAGAGGTGTACGGGCTGGAACATTGAACAATGGTACCTTGCAGTTTAAGAAACTGAAGAAGGACATAATCACGGTATTCTAAAGCATTGTCAATACGAAGAATTTTGATTGTACATGCAAATTGAGTTTTGATCATGTTAGCAAAATCAATGTAAGTTTGAGGTGTTTCAGATCGATGTTTTAGAAAATATATCCAGGTAAACCTTGAATAATCATCAATGAACAGTACAAAATAGCGATAGCCATTCACAGTAGAAGTAGGTGTAGGACCCCAAACATCAGAATGAACTAATCCAAATGGACTATTATTGATGGATTCGTTAAGACAGAAAGAAGAAGCAGGTTATTTTGCCAACTGACAATGCACACAATCAAAAGACTCGAATTTAGAAATACACAATGACCCACTGAAAATAAGAGTATGGAGTTTAGTGGCTGATGTATGGCCAAGACGAAGGTTCTACTGATAGAGTGAGGGGGTGGGAACTGCGGCAGAGATCTGTTTGACGACAGGCATATGAAGTGGCGTGAGCTCAAATAATCGTCCCACTTTGATTCCCGTTCCCAGAATACGACCCGTCTGAATGTCCTGTACCTGACAGACAGTGGGAGAAAATTAAACGGTCAAGCCTTAGTCACATAATTGATCGACAGAAATTAAGTTCAGAGTGAGGTCAAGAACACAATGGGTGTCGGGGAGATTCAAACTGTGGTTGGACACGGTTCCTGAGTGGGTAACAGACATGGAGCTACCGTTTGCAGTTTGAATTCTCAAAGAATGCGGAAATGGACTATTGTTGGAAAAGAGAGATAGATTTGGTGTCATATGATTACAACACCCAGAATCAAAGAACCAATGGTTACCTAAAGTTACAGATAGGTCAGTGGGTTGGGTAGGTATCACCTATTTGATGATTGCTTCCAAATCATTCATAGAAAACATCGGTGAGGAATGTGACCCCATCAGACAGCAACAATAACAGAAGAACTAGTGGTAGAGACAGATGCAGACTTAGGTGTGCCTTTGGGACGAGATCGTTTATTTGGGCAGTTCTGCACTATGTGACCACGTTCATGACAGTATCGTAACTCAATTGTAGGACAATTAACAAACGAATGGCCTATTTTTCTGTAGTTCTTACAAGGGTGGGGGACGGATTTAAGCCATGATTGAGTAGTTATGAGGCCACTTCTGACGAAAGGGCCGAGTTGACCAATCCAAGCTGAGTTTCTTCAAACAAAATTTCTTTTACAGCTGCGTCAAGAGAAGGTAGTGGATCGCGATGCAGGAGGGTCGCACGGACTGATTCATATTCAGGGCGAAGAGCCAGGAGAACTTGGATGAGATGAAGGTGGTCTTTGCTAATTTCGACATGTTGTAACTGGTTCCAGATTGGTTGAATGAGTGCTAAGAATTCATTGATGGGCTGACCAGCTTCTTATTTCAAACTGTTCAAAGTGGTGAACATTTGATAATACTGTGCCAAACCAGAGGTTTTGTATCTAACAGACAAAAAATCCCAAATCTCTTTAGCCGTCCCAAAATCAACAAACTGAATATGAATAGAGGGAGTAGATGTGTTACAGAACCAGGTGATGATCTGATGATTCTTATTGTCCCAGTCGTCAAGTCGGTCAAGAAATTTGGCTTGTGTCTCCGTGTCATCCTTTTCAGGTTTGGGGCTGTCTCCTGTAACAATTCGCTAAAGTTTTCGACCAATTAAAAAACTTTTAATCCGTTGGGAGCAAAGTAATTTGTACCATCGAGAATCATGGAGATAGGCTGTGAGACTTCACTTTTCTCCATTGAATAGGGAACTTGTCAAATTGTCACTGATCGATTCGGTGTATGCAGCGACTAGTGAAGTGAGCAAGCAAGCGAGCGTACTGAGCGGCGGCGTGCAAGCGAGCGATGTGATGCGTGCTGTGCAATGGCAGCGATGGCGACGAATATGGTGTCTAGGCAGCGGCGGATCGAATCTGGTGTGCAGCGGCGACAACGACGGGTATGGTGTCCAGTGGCGACTGTGACGGCCCCAGTTTCCCACAAACTGGGCCCCGCCCGGCCTAACCCCGTGCCAGTCTCGCAAGGTCAATGCACACCTAGTCAGCCTTCCAATCCATCATTATAAGTAAATTCAAACTTTTAAGTTGAGTTATTAGTATTTTCAAGTTTTACAACTTAGCGGAAGCAATTAATACATTAAATAACTCAACAATAATTGTAAAAGAGTTGGACAACCTAATTGTGGAACCCTACATTAATATATCATCATCAGAGGAAAGTAAATAAAATATATACAAAAGATTCACCTAGCTATGGAGCCTTCCCCTTGCTGGACCGTAGATCTGCACTCAATCAAACCCAAGAATGACGAGCCCAGGTAAGTAACGTCAGTAGGACATATATACAACATTTTGAAATAACTAAAGTAGTCGAATTCATGCAAATAGAAACAAAGGAACAGGGAACGCATGAATATAAAAGACCGTAAACGAATCAATCGATACGTGAGGCCGAATAGCAAGAAGTCCCGACCAAAAGGTCGTTGAGTCGCGGCAAAAGCCCAGCAGACTCGGGTTCAGGACGGGACACTGCCTCCCAGCCCTAACCCTTGCGACTATGAGATATCCACATACCCGGCTTGCCCCCAACGTACACTCAATTGGGAGATATCAACGGCGTCCAGATAAGAGCTCATATCACAGATAAACAGTACCATGACTCACTTGCCAATGGACCACTCAACCAACAGCAATTTCAAAGATAGCTATCAAAGCAAAGAACAACAATATTCAAAAGAGTAACATGAAATGACGGTACAATTTTCTAGCTGGTTTACTTACCTCGAGAAATCGCAAATCGTCCTCAAAACGTCCCAAAACGTCTCACTCACGCCTCGATATGCGTACCCGACACCCGACTATAGCCTCATAAGTCCCTAGTGTCCATTTATACCAATTAAGTTACTTAAGTCATTCAAATCACGATTAAATCGAAATCACTCGATCCCAACACCAAAATATGGTTTAGGACCTCACCATGGCATACGCCTCTCGTCTTCTTCGCGAGCAATCCATCGCGTCGTCGAGCTTCGTCGAAGTCACGACCCAATGTCCACTGTTGTTGTGTCTCGTCGGGGATCAATCGGTCCTGCAACGCGCCACCGCGCCGTTGCCGCCGCCGCCGCCGCGCGCCGCCGCCGCGCGCAGCCATCACCGTGCTTGCTGCTGCTAGAGTCGCACCGACGTCCGACCATCCGCGCCGGAGTTCGGGCGCCTCGCTCGCCGCCATTCTTGCACCGCCGCTCGTCCACATCCCTACAACCGAGCCATCTCCTTGTCGCTGCTGCTGCTGGCCGTCCGCCGCCTGCTGGTGCAACGGAGGCTCACCGACCCTCGCCAGTGGTGCCACTCACCGTCGCCGCCATCTCTCCTTCTTCCCTCTCTCCGCCGTCTCTCTTTCTCTTTTTCTCTCTCTCTCTCTCTCTCTCTCTCTCCTTCTCTCTCTCTTTCTCTCCTCCTCTCTCTTATCCGATCTCTTATCCGATTTTTTTTTCTTTTTTTTTCTTATCTTTTTTTAATTATCTCCTCAATTTGTGTCCGAATTAGACCCCGAGAAATACCCCATTTTCGCCAAAAATTGACGAAAATACCATTGCACTCCGAAACACGGGGACACCATCTGAAACTTAACTTGACCCTATTTCACGTCGATTAAAATACGGATCACGACGAGTGGGTCCCATGTACGACCCCGAAATGACACGTAGTACAAGTTAGATTTTTAGGGTCGTTACAACGGCAACGGCGGATCTGGTGTGGGTGTGCAACGGTGGCAGTGGCGGATCGAATCTGGTGTGCAATGGCGGTAGTGTCGGAGCAGATGTGCAGCGGTTGCATCGGAACGATTGTGCGGCATGGAGAAGAAGCGAGTGCGCGAGCGACGATAAGCGGCGGAAGCGAGTGCGCGGCGCGGCAGCGGCGGAGCATGTGCGCAGGTGATGGCAGAGGCAGAGCACGTGGGCGGGCGGCGGGAGATGTGCAGCGGCGGCGGCGGATGCGTCAGACGAACATATATGCAGGTGTAGTACAGGCGCCTACCGAGGGGTTGCAGCAGACGAGACAGAAAAACAAAGAGGAAAGACCCACAATTAGGTCTCTGATACCATGATAGTTTATGAATAGAATATGTTTATTGTGTAGTAAACTTGTGTACATGGTACCCTATATATACACAGGTCTATAATACAAGAAAGGAAAGTATAACCACAAAAGGAACCTACGAGATACACGAGATATTAATTTCCTTAACTGCTAGATACAATATTTAGTTTCCTTAACTGCTAGATACAATATTTAGTTTCCTTAACTGCTAGATACAATATTTAGTTTCCTTGACACAATCAGTTTCTTTGCTTTCTTAATTTTGTACGTTTACATATAAATCACAAAAGAAAGGTTAATTTGTTGAGATGGGTTCTTCAAGCGAAGATGTCAAATATGCTATTGAAAAGTTTGATGGTAAGCAAAACTTTACCTTGTGCCAATTGAGGATGAGGGATATGCTTACTCAACAAGGTTTGGGGCTTCCATTGAACGAAGATAACCTACTGAAATTGATGAAAAAAGTGGAGTGTCATAGTCTCAAAGAACCCAAGGTTAGTTTATTATGTACAAAAGGTTAATACAAGTTTTATTAAGTAAATAAAGTTTGAGTGTTTGAGTGTTATTGTGTGATTGCTTTCTCTGTGTGTGTATGTGTGAGTGAATTCCCAACATGGTCATCAAGAAAAACCAATACATACTATTATACTTAACAAAAACGAATAGATTTATGAAGTCGATGCCTTATAATTCAGGGCTTAAGCAATAGTTATATATAAAAGCAAGGAATTCCAAGTGGGTAGTTGGATTAAAGCCCTGTGAGATGAAGCAATGGGCCATGTGATAAGGTCATGTTTAATTAGACAGATTGATTCTTCCCTTAGAATTGTCACAAAGTTTGGATTTTGTTTTGTCTAGGTTCACCCGCCGACTGCAGTCGTCTCTAGGCTGTACTAAGCAATGGCCAATGGGCATACTCAAAGAAGAAGAAGACAAAAATAACATAGAGCATATTTGTAGAATAGGGAGATGAAGAAGACAGTAGATGGAGTTGTTGTCGATGAAGAACTCCGGATTATGCTGAGTCCCAAATTATTCAAGATATTACTAGTTTCATATGCGTGCTACGTACGCTCGCTTCGCTCGCGAGATTTCAACTAATCTAAAAAATTATGTTTTCTCTTAAGTTTAGCTAAAAATTTTAATTATTAAACTTCTCATTAATGTGTAAATCTGTTGAGCTTGTGAGAGAGAACAACAAATTTATTGCCAAAATGATATGAGACGGGTAAGAATAAGTTAGGCACAATTATTTTATTTACCATAGAAAAAAAAGAGTCTATAAATATGTAATTAGTTATAATAGCTGTAGCTATCCAAATTGAAGTGTAGAGTGAGAGTATAATATGTGGACTACATAATATAATCAATCGATTGTATATATAATTTAATAATCGTTACTTTAAAAAAGTTCTATAGCTGTTTTTTTTTTTTTGGTTACAGTTGTATAGTTGTTTAGTTCAAGTGCAACACATAAACAATGACACAATTAAATGTAGGAAGATGATAATCTAACATTTTGAGAGACATACATTTGTTACACAATGGTATAGATTTGATTGAGATGGGTGGACTCCACGAATTTTAAGGGAATCTACACCATTGTGTAGCAAATTTATGTAACAAAAAATGTCAAAAAATCATTTTTCTTAAATGTAACACAACTTTGAGATAGGGAAAGCTATCTAATTTAATGTACCGGTTGAATGAGAGTTATATATGCGGACTACATATAATCGATTATATATATAGGCATAAATCGAAATAAAAAAAATCGAAGAAACTAAAATCGCAAATAATGTTATGCGTAGAAAATATATGCAACTTCCAAAAAAGTAGGCATAAATAAATGATTAAAGGGTATAAACGATAATTCAAGTCACGAAGGAAATTTTTGTTATTGGTGCTTTTAATTAATCTAATAGCCTATTTTTATATTCCGAAAAATATACTACTTTATTTCTATTCTGATTTTTTTAACAACTAATTATAATTATTTAAATTTAATAGCGAAAATGCCCTTAATTAATGGTAAAATAATAAATTTAAGTGAATGTTGAAAGACTTATAAAGAGTAAAATCTTAAATTCAAATGATGGTTGAAAGATTGATTATTTCTTTAATTAAGGGTAGGATAGTAAATTGAAGTGACGGTTGAAAGACTTAATTAAGGGTAAAATAATAGATTCAAAGTGGCGATTGAACCATTGATTATTCGCGCTTATTAAGTATAAGATATATATCATCACTTACAATTAAAATTCGTCAACACGAGAATTGAGATTTGAGAAGCCACCGATGAATCATTATATATTTATTAATGCAATTCATCTTAATCATTAATGAATTAATTAGAATGTTCTTTATATATTTAGTTTAGTCCTTATAAATCTATTTTTTAAACCACGTGAATTTTGTTTGTAAATTTTAAAAACTTAGATGTATGAGTTAAGCCTACGTGTAGTACCCAACAATCATTGTCGACTTGTTGTGCATCATAAATATAGATGTCTAGCTAGTTTTCAAAAATAAAACAAAAATATATTGTGAAACATATTTAACACATATACAAATCGAAGACGTGATGGGCACCAAAATTATTAACTCCAATATGCACAGAAGCCAAATATTGTTTGATCAATGTTAATTAACCAATTACCTATTAAATAGGTGATTACCTATTAAATAGCCCATTACTTTATATTTTATAGGTAATTGGTTAAGTTAAAAGTGAAATAAACTATTAAAAAGAAAATCAATTATTAAATAAGTAATTAAAAGTTAAAAAATGTAATTCAAGTGACGAATGAATCTTTTGTCATTCGTGCTTTTAATATATATATATATATATATATATATTTATCTTGCCGTCAAAATACATTAGCTAATGTTAGGGTTGGCAAAAATACGGGACCGGACATAAACGGGACCGGACACCACTTTCTAAAATGATTAAATTTAGTGTCCGGACCCGTTCCCGTTTTTAAAACGGGCACTTTTTTTTTGTCCAGTCCCGTATGTTTTATAAACATACGGTCCCGTTTGTCTAATTTTTATTTTTAAATATGATTAAATATTTTATTTATCAATTATTTAAAAAAAAACCTCTACAAGTCGCCAATTACCAAAAAAACCCTCCGCGGACTGGCGGAGTGACCACAGTCGCCGGCGAGCGTCGCCAACGCCCGACTGGCCGTGAGCTGCGCTGCTGCGGAGAGTGGAGCTCGAGACACAGTCGCCGACGCCCGACGAGGCTGAGAGGCAGAGGCGAGAGCTGGAGACTGGAGAGGGGTGACGGCACAGGCATAGGAGAGTTGGAGAGGGCGACGCGCCGACGGCACTGACGGGTGAGGCCGTGAGGCGGTGAGGCCGCACAGGCGGTGGCGAGCGCGAGAGCTGGAGGGAGAGGGTGACGGCACGGGTGAGGGTTTGGACTTGAGAGGCAGAGGCGAGCGCGAGAGCCAGAGATGGCGACGGTGAGGCGGTGAGGCGGTGATGACTGAGGCCGCACAGGCGTTGAGGGTTTGGACTGGCGGTGGCGAGCGCGAGAGCTGTGGAGGGAGAGGCCCGAGAGGGTGAGGGTTTGGACTTGAGAGGCATAGGCGAGCGCGAGCCGGAGATGGCGACGGTGAGGCGGTGAGGACTGAGGCCGCACAGGCGGTGAGGGTTTGGACTTGCGGTGGCGAGCGCGAGAGCTGTGGAGGGAGAGGGTGACGGTGGGCACGGGTGAGGGTGAGGGTTTGGACTTTGGAGTTTTGGTTTGGTGACTTTTGTTATGGAGTGTGAAATTACCTATATGCCCTTCAAATTAATCACTAATGTTTTTTTTGAAACCGAGCACGTATTTTTAAACGTACTTAAAAAATTGCCAAGTCCGTATGTTTTTCCAAAAATATTGTCCGAACCCGTTTAAAACGAGTCCGGGACAAGTTAATGTGTTCACCGTGAGAAAGCAATTGGAGTTCAAATCAAACTCCAACCATGAATGCACGCCTACATGTCATCATATGTGTAGTTAGAGTCCAACTCAAATCAAACATCCAGATGAGCCATCAACAAAATATAAGTAAAAAAATATATGAACTAAAAGCAATCTAAGGTACGTACTGCCATAGTGCCATATCAAAATGGAGAATGAAATAAATTACCCTGAAAGGCGTTTAAAGCCATTGCAGCACAATTGACATCAACAAACTCTACGAAACAAAAGATCCCCATTCGTGTACCTTGCTGCATAAGTTCAAAACACTTGCATTTTTCAGCAAAATCAAAATAATATACTCAGGTTTGATACAGTTCTCATCACAAGCCTTTATTGTAACTGAAAATAAAATAAATAAATAAGCTTCGATCGGATTTTTTGCAAGCTGCAATTACATTGAAATCATTTTTCTTATAACAATAGAGATAGGCCTTACAAGAGAAAGGAAATACATATTTATAGATAATGCTTACCCATATATGGACTTGGTCAACATGACCCATTCACACCCCTTTATATACATGTACTCACTTCAATAACTAGTAACTACCTATGTACACACGTATATAGTGCACATTGATTAACTACCCAACTTCATTACTTAGAAATTAACATCACTTGGACTAAAAACACTTTAATTAAATTTGAATCACATTCTCTAACACATTTTCAGATGGATACCAATTAAATATGAACAGAGAAAAAAGTATCATGGCAACACATTTTCAGATGGATACTAATTAATCCTTGCATTTTAAAACCATGGTGAAGACCTCGAACAATCAAAGTATTTGATGCGCAAGAAGGGAGAGATTCTATGAGAGGAGGAGTAGCACGAGTCCCTTTAACACCCAACCAGTTCCTATGCTGCGGAAATAACTAGCTTCAATGGAACTATCAGAAGAAGAATGTTCCTGGGAGCCCAATAATATGAACATTTTTAGCAAACTACAACACACATTTTGCAGAATTATAGTGAACTAACCAAACTGCGAGACACACAACCATGCTCAGAACACCGTAGTCATTTCCTGATCCAATTGACTTCGTATCATTTCCTGATCCAACAAACGAAGTATTTGATGGATTAGATGGAAGTGAGTTGTGACGGCCCCAGTTCCCCACAAATTGAGCCTCGCCTTACTTAAGCCTACGTGGACCCTCGAGCCAGCCTTGCAAGGTCAACGCAGGCCTAGTCAGCCTCTTTTGCCATAACATTTACAGTTTAGTCACTTATCAAAGTTGTTATTAAGTTTAACAAGTCTTAATGAATTGCGCAGCAGAAATAAAAGAATTAAATCGACAATAATTTAATCTAACACGACGATGGGACAACCCTATATGTGGAAACCTTGCAAAGTAGATCTCATTCTTATTAGGTAAAAAAAATGAGGAAAATAGCATATGCATGTATCCAAGTGTTCGCTCAACCCATTAGCCAGTTTTTTTTTTAAACGATACATACATATCTACACAAAAAATATACCTACGAGTAGTAAAAGTAGAAATCGTCTCTGATGTAAGCTCAGAGGAAGTCACCAAGTATCGATTCCTTGCCCTTGCTATTGCCCTTGCTACTAGAGGGACCGGCAATTGTCACTAGGGGTGCACATGGATTGGATCCAGTCCAATTAGGGTCAATCCAAAGTCCAATCCAATTATTGCGGATTAAAAAAAATACAGTTTAGTCCAGTTCAAATAATTTATCAATCCAACTCAATCCAACTTGCAAAATGCGGACCGGATTGGATCAAGTTATGCGGATTCATATTTTTCTATCCAAAAATTCGTGAAATTAAACTTTATCACATGAATCACAAAAATCATGCATCTTGTGAAAGACAAATTTATAACATACATCCCATAAATTTATATATATCATATTTTCCACAAACTTGTCATCACAATAACCTTTAAAATGCAAGTTCCTACATAAATAAATATGTTACCACAAATTCGCACCATACACCCTTACAAAAGCACATAAAAAGTGTACGTTGCAACATATAACCTACAAAAAAAATGTATGAAGTGTAATTAAAGAGTTAAGAACAAGCGTAGTCTTTGAGATACTACAGTTTCTACTTGATAGTTTGGGTTAGTACTATTTGAGATACTATAGTACATATGATTATATATGTATATGTGTTAATGTGATAAATGGATTGGATTGGATTGGATTGGATTGGATCCGCGAACTTTTTATGTGAGATCCGCGATCCGATCCAGTCTAACTGGATTAGTGATTTTTCAGTCCGGTTCAGTCCAAAAGATCAAATATTAATCCAATTAGTGATAATTGGTCCGGATTGGACTGGATTCGCAGATTAGTGCAATCCGTGTGCAACCCTAATTGTTACCAAAATGGAAACAATTTCAGTGAGTAAAACTAAATGAGTCTTAACTATATTTCGAATGTCAAATAAATGATTAATCGAATAATCATGCAAGAATTACTACGAAATAATGAACAAAGCATGAATTCCAATTTAATAGAGATATCAACGAATAATTGAGTGCCGAGTACACAAAACAAAAGAATCTAAGTGCTCCAAGTTCGTCAAGTGCGATAAAGTACCACAACTTGACTTTCAAGACGGTCGGTGGACTTAGCTAAGTCACTTGACTCACAGTTTAGATAGGGTCCATCAACTATAGCAGACCGCTACCACTTCTATCAGCTTGAATTTCCTTAATCCTAAACTGTGGGCTTAGGTAAGTTCAACAGTCCATGTAGTCACAGTGGAGGAAAAGATCACAAAGCATTTCCACCGCGCTCGTAACTACCATATCGCCTACTTAGATCTTATGTCACTCATTACGAAATCCAAAAAAATGTACAACTAATGATGTAACAAGGATAGCATAATTCGGAACACAAGGCAACAATTCATGCGAATAGATATCACCACAAAGCCAAAGTAACACAAGGATAGCATGAATGAGAATTCACAACAATAAGCCACAAAGAATTTAGCTTAAACATGGATTAACAAAGGATAATAACCAATAAATGCACAAGTGAAATCATGTTACGGCCCCAACTGGTTTACTTACAAATAACTACGCAAATCGACAAGTCACGTGAACCGCTCGACGTACTTGAAGTCCGTACTATCGTCCCGCGTTCATCGCGTCCGAATTCCATAAATTATTTCACTATCTTTATTAGATTCAATTCTAAAAATATAAAATTTTGACCGCATTCGTCGCATTTTGGGTAGAATAGAATTGGTCAAATCTTGGCTCCACCAATTTTCTTAAACTTGACTTAATTTTCTTCTTAGCCAATTGATTATTACTTTATTTTATTGATTATATCTATCATATATATAAAAGCACGAATACCAATTTTTTGAGTGGTAATGAAATTTACTTCTTTGCCCATATATATTTATCATATTTACTTCTTTCCCCATATATATTTATGATATATATATAAAAGCAACTATATATCTATCTATATACGCTACCTCTTCAACATCTTGAACACTGCCTCTTTAAATCGATCAACAACTCAACGACTCTCCTACCTCTTCAAATTGATCAACAACTCAACTGATCAACGACTTTCATTCCTCTTCAAATCATTCATTCCCTACTTTCCTTCATCGACTCATTCGTTGCTTTCCTTTGCTCTTCGATTCAAATGTGAGTTAATCCACATTTCTTCTCCAATTCTTTTTTTTTTTCGGAGAGGTTCGATTCAAATGTGAGTTAATCATTTGGTCTATATGGTTCAATTTGATTCATGGTTTTTGAAAGAAATTTGGGTCTAATCCACCCTTGATTCAATGTTGAATTTAACACAAAAAACCCTCTTTCATTTGGTTTATATGGTTCAATTTGATTCATGGTTTTTGAAACAATACCTTGGAAGCTAATATGATCAACCCCTCATTCATTGTATGGTTATTAGAATTCATGGGACACATATATGTTTGACTATTTGTAGTGAGCGATTTCACACTAAGCCGAAACTGAATTGGGCTTTAAGATCTTGAATACTAGGTGTTTGTTGAAATACCAAAATAATCTTCATCTTCTTCCTTTATATAAGAAATATATAGATGTTTGATTTGTCTGTCTTTTTACAAGTTGGAATTAAAAAATTGCATCTTTTATATTAGCATACTTGGAAAAAAAAAAGGACATGAAGTAATTTGAATCTTTGTTTGTTGAGCTTGTTGTGTTGTTGGCAACGAACTAATCTCTTGGTTCATTAATTCCTACACAAATGAATGTAAAGTTTTTGTGCTCATTTGAGATAAATGAAAGCCTCCAATAAAAGCATGTAGGAGATGGAAAGTAAGCAATGAAATTCTTGTGTCTTTTTATCTATATCGAACTTGCGGTTGATATTTTTTAATTTTTTTGCTAAATTATGTCTTTTATGTCTTGTTGAACAAGCTCTTCGAAGTAATCTTTGTGATACATAATTTATGGTGTATAATTCTTTTGAGAGGTCACAACCACAATACATGCTAATCCTATTATAACTTGGAACTAAAGTTGAACTAAAAACACAAACTGTCTCCAAATTATATTTTCAATAATTGTGGTTTATCATATTATAATTTGATATCGATGAGCATAGCCTATTGCATTTGCTCGATTATGAAACATTATGATATATGTTCGACACTCTCGTATGCATACACTATTTGATTGCAGTTTTCAACCGATCGGTTAATTTCCATATGTGCAGAAATACCATCTTAATTCATAGTTAAGATGAAATGATGGACCATCTTAGTTTTACAATTATGCTTGTCTACCATCTTAATTTTACAATTATGATTGACGCGTTCTTCTTTGGTTTTTTGTTTCAGTTAATTTCCTCAAAGTAGGTCTTGACAATAAAGCGAATAAAGGAATAATAAAATAAGAATAATCTGTAACATCAATTGAAGTATAATGAGAGAGCCCCTTATTGAGGCAGTTGTCATCCCTCTTTCCATTTTTTCTAGATTATTCTCGAGGTATCCTGGGATTTGCCCCTGCCAATTTTGGACTTGAGGAATGTAGGACTACAATAATTTACAAGAGTTTTAAAGCTTTTCCATTCCTAGAGTTCTCATCCATCTTTTCACCCGATTTATATTTTGAAAATGTGTTCGTAAGCAATTCTTCTTAGTAATCCGACTTCGAAAAACTCGTGATAAGTCTTTTTTAATAGGTAATATGAACTCGAACTTGTAATTTGCTATTTATATAGACCTACTTCCATTTGGTGAAGTTTTAAATATCTAATTAAGTTTTAATGTATTTAATGTATTTAAGTTTTAAAGGTCTAATTAAGGTAAAGTTACACATAAGAAGTTCAATCCTCCAATGGGTGGCTTAAACTACTTGCATTTGGTGGCGGTAGTTATAACTTAACATCAGAAAATTGAAAGAGTTTCTTCTAGATTGAGTAACTCATAAACAATAATTCCATAATCTTTTGTTTTGATAAGAAGCCAACTTAATTAGATACATCATACTTGACTCCAAAATGAGTCAACCCCCAACCTTTACTTTGACACCTGCATCAATATTAATTCATCTAATTAGAGTTGTTTTGGCATAACTCTCTAATCTTTCCTTCTTGCTTTCCACTTTATTCATCAAACAAGTCCAATTTGTAAAGTTGGTCATCTTTCAAATTTTAGGCTACTGTTTCTTTTTTATTTTCTAGAACAAATAATTAAATATTATAAAAATTAACAAGACATATTTGCGAGTTGATCAAAAGTCTATTGTATAGTTATATTTTTTTTCAAAAGAAGATATTTGCGAGTTGTGTGCTGATCTTTTGGAAGACTAGGGAGGACTAACAATCAAAAGTCATTAACCTCAAGGCTAAATATTGATGTATAATTCTATTTTTTTCAAAAAAAGATAGTATTTAGATGAGCGGTTCATGTCGTCAGTATATTTCATGTAATGTTTAACAATGTTTATAGTATATGTGTCCACAATTGTGAATTCAATTTTGTCACGTCTTTTGCTTTGATATTTCGTTCCTATGGATCCTTTTTTTCCTTTCTATTTTTTTTCTTTGCTAAATGATGCTTCTTGAATTGCACTTTTACTTCTTACGTATTCAAATTATGTACGTTTGGATTTTATATTACATAGTTTGTTCAAACTCATACATATTATTTAAATTAAATTTTATATTTAGTTGCATATTAAATTAACATTATTTATTTTTTTAATTACTACTCTAATGTTTGTTTCATTAGATTGTAGTTTAACAATCTCATCTAAAAATTCATTAAGTATAACCATTTTACCTTGCATTTGCGAGTTACTATGGTTAAAAACTTAGGAGTTATCAACAATATTGAATATGCTGTAAGAAAAGCAATAAATACTAATCGTAGGGAGGTGGATAATTTGAAACGTAAATTTGCAATGGAGGAAGAAAAAGAAATGAAGCGGGCTCGCCAAAGACAACTAAGGAGTGAAAAGAAAGAGTTGAATGATCACAATATGAATTTGAAACTTCACAAAATAATCTATGAAATATTGAGTATTGTAAATGCTATGAAGCAAAATGAATGATTTTAATTAATAATTTAGAAATTAAGTTGCCTTAATTTTATTTTTTTATGTATAGGTCCCCGGAATGCAAAACCACGTTATGTCGCTATGGGTTTTGAGCATGTTGCAAGTTCAGGAGATGTATTACCATCTGTAAACTCTTGTCGAAATTGTAGTGCGAAGAGGTTTTTCATGAATCTAATAGTTTATGTTGTTCAAACGGTCAAGTAACACTCGTTCCTAATGTTGTCCTTGAAGAAATGTTCGACCTATTCAGTTCAAACACTAAAGAGACACGTGAGTTTTTGATGTACATCCGTACTTATAACACCAATTTTGGTTTTACATCTTTTGGTGTAAAGTGCAAGAGAGAGTATGCCAAAAGTAATATGTGTGTATATATATACGTTTAGAGTGCAATGCCAAATTCATCATTTTATAAATAATTTACTTCATGACGAGGAACATCCATCTTTTTTGCAACTGTACTTTTATGATACTGATCATGAAGTGCAAAACCGAATGTATTGCTCTGATAGGATGAAAGAGACAATTTTGGCAAGGTTAATTAGTATGCTTGCGAAAAATCCATATGCAAGTTTTTTCCGCACTTTACAAAATAAGGAAGATTTAGAAGATCATGTTGTTCAATTAGTTTTAAGTGTTAGTCGCCTTCTACTTATTGTTTTTCATGTTTTCTATTAATTGTAGTGGTTCTTTTCAATTTTGGTTAATTAACTAGAAATTAATTCCCGCGAGCGAAGCGAGCGGGTCAATCGTGCGTAGCACGTCTTGAAACTAGTATATATATATATTTAAAGATTATATTATATATAAATATACTATATATAATGTATACTATATAAACTATAAAGCATGTAATATATACACGTTGTATATATAATATATATAATTTTAATTATTATTCTTATTTTTATCATTATTTAAAAGAAAAAAGCATGCCTTACAAGGTAGTCTCGTGATGCATGCGATTTCATCGTGTTTGTTTCCTCGAATCAACACACAAATCTCGAAACACCCTTCCCACACACCATGCACTGCACGGATCTTGAGGCGATCCCCCACACAAATCCTGAGGTGTACACTTGCATACATTACATACACATACACATTCTAAGCCCACCCCAAAAAACACTACTCTCCCACCATTTTTTTCATCAACAACACCAAAATACCACAACCACTTACCTTGGTGGTGGAGGAGAGTCGTCGGCGACAGTTGCCGTCGGAGCTGCGTGGAGAGCGAGAGGATGGTGGTGAGGCCGAGATGATGGTGGTGAAGCCGAGAGGTTGTGAATGAAAGAGAGAGATGGAGAAGAAACCACCAAAATGAGAGAGGTGAAGGAGAGACCAAGGGAGGAGAGAGAAAGAGATTTTTAGTTTGTTTGTTTCGGTAGAGGAAAGAAAGATAGATGACGTGGGAGAGAGATAGAAGAGTGAGGTGTAGAGATAATGTAAGGTGGTGAGGTGTCCACAATTGTGTGGTTATTGTTGTGAAGTGTGGATGACCATGCATGCACACCAACATATTGTGTAGTCATGTAACTTGTATTGTCATTTCCAATGTACACCAACTCTTCCATGTATTGTCAAATTACTTGTAATGTGTTGTATGACATGGAGTGTATGTGTTAATTGTCCCACATTGCTAAGGCACATTTGTCATCATACCAAATGGCCTATATAAAGGGTGATAACCTCATTGTAAGAGCACACCAAGTTGAATGAAAATTTCTCATTCCAACTATCTCATTTCTTCTATTTTCCTTTATAGTAGTAGTTTGTAGTAGTAGAAGTTCTTAGTCTTCTATTTTCCTTCTCTAGTTCTTAGCAAGTTCCAACTCAATTTACAACACGTTATCAGCACGAGCTTGCTCTAGCATTAAGGAGATCTTGAAGTTCAAGAAGGCTTGTTAAGGAGACAAAGCTAGGAATGTATAACTTTTGTTATTTAAATAAGTTCAATTTATTTGTATATTATCATGGTTGCTTCCTTTTATTACATGCATCACTTCTATATGCATACTTTATTCATATACTATACATTATAATGTCACGATTGCGAAAGTATGCTCTGTAGTTGCGTCTTGTACGATCTTCTACATCAGAAATCAAAAGTCAATATGTGACATAACTAGTTTTCTCTTAAAACTACAAACGATTAGTTATTGTTCTATTCTTGATTTTATAATACAAATAATGCTATAAGTTTGAGTTGATAGTGGGTAAGCCTTGTCCCCGGTAAAGCTAAACATTGAAAGGGAGATGGGTTATCCCGTTCGAGGAGGCATGACATTTAAGCGGACTTTGTCTCGCCACCAACAACCTGGAGGTTGTCCCACCAACTCATACGAATAGTACATTTGATTATTATTTAATCAAGTTGTGAACATATACTTAATCATATGCTATGTTTTTTTTTTACATAAAAGAAAAGAGAAAATTATTTTCTATTATATTTACTTTCAAAATATTAATCAACCATAGTTGAATTTGTTACCTTATTATAATTCTTGTCATGATAATTAGATATTACAAATTATGAATAAAGCTTGCATCTATGCAAAATTTGTATGTTGTACACAATCATTTGCCAATATCTCTTTAGAGATTTGAAAAGTGAATATTTCATATATCTTTTCACCTTATGGAGTTATATATATACATACCAAAAGGGTAATGCTTCAAAAGCTCAAAATGAGTAATTTGAGTCTCATGCTACAAAATTTAATCAATCAAATATTAATTATAATTCCACAATTTTAATTACCTCTATGTTGAGGCTATGTGGAAATAGGACTGATGAGACAATAAAAATAAGGTCACGTGGCCCGCCTCGATTTATTCTTTGCAACAAATATCGAGGCGCACGTCAATCCAATAAATATTAAGGATTGATTTCTTGTCTCATGGTGGCTGAGTAAAATAATGAGATATTATAAATATAATATCGCTCCCGTCCAATTAGTTCAGCTTCAAATTAAGAAGCATATGTTGCATATAATGATCATGATCGCAATAATAAGTTTATGGACATGGAAAATGTGAAAATATCAGGTAAATGTCGTATTGACAATTCCAACAAAAAGTGGAACAAAAGTGGTGCACCACTACAAAGGGTAAATAATTATTGACAATGAGCGCTCATAATTGTGACATTTTTTTGGTCATATATGAAAGGCTATTTTGCCTAAATATTGTCATATATATACCCGAAAATTTTTGTGACATTTACCATGCCTTCAAAATCAAAGGCAAAATATTATGAATTTTTATCAATGAAATATGACTCTTTTCTAATTTGCCAAACATTATTTGTCCAGATGGATCAACAAATCATGTGTTCAAATCATGAATCAAACAAGAGCGATATATGTTTTGCTGATTGTGCTACAACACACACAATCCTTAAAAACAGAGAATATTTCTCTAGTTTGAACTTAGCTGAGGCTAATGTTCAAACAATATCTGACATCTCCAATTTGATTAATGGCTCTGGAAGAGCAAATATTATGTTGCCTGGGGGAACAACAATTCATGTTGACAATGCCTTATACTCTGAAAATCCAGAAGAAATTTACCTGAGCTTTAAAGATATTAAACAAAATGGATATCACATTGAAACCGTGAACGAAAATAATAGAGAATTTATCTATGTCACATTGGTTTCAAATGGGAAAAAAGAAGTGTTAGAAAAATTCTCAGCTTTATCCTCTGGATTATATTTTACACATATAAGGCATGTCGAAACAAATGTCGTTTTAAATAAGAAAATTAATGATCCAAAGACATTCATTTTATGGCATGACCGGCTTGGTCATCCAAGATCATCAATGATGCGAAGAATAATTAATAATTCGCATGAACATCCTTTAAGGAGTCACAAAATATTTTCAGCTGGTGATTATAATTGTGCTAGTTGTTCTCAAGGTAAATTGATAGTTAAACCATCCCCAAGTAAAATTGTTATGGAATCCTCAATTTTCTTAGAACGCATTTAGGGAGACATATGTGGTCCTATTCATCCTCACTATGGACCATTTAGATATTTCATGGTTTTGATAGATACATCAAGTAGGTGGTCACATGTTTGTTTGCTTTCGACCCGCAATGTTGCATTTGCTAGACTTTTAGCACAAATCCTTAAGTTAAGAGCATAATTTCCAGACAACCCAATCAAGACCATCCGTCTTGATAATGCCGGGGAATTTCAATCTCAAGCATTTAAAAATTATTACATGTCTATAGGAATTACCATTGAACATTCTGTTCCACACGTGCATACCCAAAATGGTTTGGCAGAATCTCTGATCAAACACATTCAATTAATTGACAGACCTTTAATCATGAGAACTAAGTTATCAACTTCGGTTTGGGGACATGCGATCCTTCATGCAAAGCATCTATCATTCGTTATAGGCCTACCGCATACCATGAACATTCCCCTATGCAACTTATTTTAGGTCAACAACCAAACATTTCACACTTGAGAATTTCTGGTTGTGCAATGTATGTTCCTATACCACCTCCCAATAGAACTAAGATGGGTCCACAACGAAAACTTGGGATTTATGTTGGATTTAACTCATCGTCGATTATAAGATACCTTGAGCCCTTAACGGGAGATTTATTTCTTGCACGTTTTCTTGATTGTCACTTTGATGAAGCAATTTTCCCACCATTAGGGGAGATAAGAAGTCAATTCAAAAGGAATGACGCGAAATTGCTTGGAATGCATCAACTTTATCACATTATGATCCACGCACAAATCAGTGTGAACTTGAAGTTCAAAAGATCATTCATTTGCAACAAATCGCAAATCAATTACCTGATGCATTTACAGATGCAAAACAAGTGACAAAATCACATATTCCAGCTGTAAATGCTCCTACAAGAATTGATGTCTCTGTGCAACAAAATGCACAAGAACCAACGAAACGCTTAAAGCGTGGAATACTAGTTGGTTCAAAGGATACAATTCCTCAAAAGAGGAAAATGGGAAAAAAATAAATACAAATCAAAATACTCCTGAGAAAGCACAAGAATCCTTTGATAAGGATTTATCAGAACTAGTTGTTCCTGACGAGGGACAACGACATGAGATCTCAATAAATTATTTAAACTCTGGTAAGATTTGGGATCGAAATAAAATTGTTCCTGATGATATATTTGCTTTCAATGTGTCATTTGAAATATGCGAAAATGATGATGATCCAGAACCACGATCAGTGGACGAATGTCAAAAAAGACCTGATTGGCAAAAATGGCAAGAGGCTATCCAAGCAGAGCTAAAATCGTTAAGGAAACGAGAGGTTTTTGGACCGATCGTTCAAACGCCAAATGACATAAAACCCGTTGGATATAAATGGGTATTTGTACGAAAGAGAAACGAAAAAAATGAAGTTACAAGGTATAAAGCAAGACTTGTAGCTCAAGGTTTCTCACAAAGACCTGACATTGATTATGATGAAACATATTCTCCTGTTATAGATGCAATCACATTTCGGTTCTTAATAAGCCTTGCAGTTTCTGAAGGGCTTGATATGCATTTAATGGATGTCGTTACAAAGATATCGTACGGATCTCTAGACAGTGAGATATATATGAAAATCCCTGAAGGATTTGAAATATCCAAAGAAATAAAATCAAAACCTCATAACATGCATTCTGTAAAATTACAAAGGTCTTTGTATGGATTGAAACAATCCGGACGAATGTTGTACAAACGCCTTAGTGATTATTTATTGAAAGAAGGATATGTAAATAATCCGCTTTGCCCATGTGTCTTCATTAAAAGATCATCAACATGATTTGTGATTATTGCTGTATATGTTGATGATTTAAATGTAGTGGGAAACCACGACGACATCATTAGAACATCCGAATACTTGAAAAAGGAATTCGAGATGAAAGAACTTGGAAAATCAAGACTTTGTCTTGGTTTGCAAATTGAACATTTTTCAAGCGGAGTATTTGTCCATCAATCAAATTATATTGAAAAAATATTAAAAAGATTTTATATGGACAAGGCGCATCCATTGAGCTCTCCAATGGTTGTCAGATCACTTGAAGTGGATAAGGATCCATTTCGACCTCATGAAAGTGATGAAGAGCTACTTGGTCCGGAGGTACCATATTTAAGTGCAATTGGTACACTTATGTATCTTGCAAAGCTGTACAAGACGACATTGCTTTTTCTTTGTCAACCTACTAGCAAGATATAACTCTTCACCAACTCGAAGACATTGGAATGGGGTTAAACATGTTTTTCGATATCTTCGAGGAACAAGTGACATGGGTTTATTCTACTCGAGAGGGGTAAAATTGAATCTCCAAGGTTATGCTGATGCTGGATTTTTATCTGATCCCCACAAGGCCCGTTCTCAAACGGAATATGTATCACCTGTGGTAATACTGCTATATCATGGAAGTCAGTAAAACAAACTATGGTTGCTACTTCTTCTAATCATTCTGAAGTACTTGCAATTCATGAAGCAAGTCGTGAATGTGTATGGTTGAGAAACATGATTGAACATATTCAAGAATCATGTGGATTGCCTTCAATAAAAGATTCTCCAACCATATTATATGAAGATAATGCAGCATGTATTGCACAATTAAGTGAAGGATTCATAAAAGGGGACAGAACAAAACATATTTCACCAAAATTCTTTTATGCGCATGAGCTTCAGAAGAATGGTGAAATTGATGTCAAGCAAATCCGATCAAGTGATAATCTTGCTGATTTATTCACAAAAGCCTTACCAACTACGACATTTAAAATGCTTACATATGGTATTGGCTTGCGTAAACTTAAAGACATTGCAAGCAAAGAAACTGAACAAGTTTCACCCATGTTCACATGAGGGGGAGTTATTGATTAGTGTATTGCACTCTTTTTCCCTTAGCTATGGTTTTATCCCATTGGGTTATCCTAGCAAGGTTTTTAATGAGGCAATCTTAACAATATTATGTCCGTCTTAATATTTATGAGAATAATGTATTATTTTTCTTTTACTATATTTTTTCCCACATGGTTTTTCTTAGTAAAAGTTTTAACGAGGCACAATCTCTAAGCAAGTGTCATCCAAGGGGGAGTGTTGTGAAGTGTGGAAGACCATGCATGCACACCAACATATTGTGTAGTCATGTAACTTGTATTGTCATTTCCAATGTACACCAACTCTTCCATGTATTGTCAAATTACTTGTAATGTGTTGTATGACATGGGGTGTATGTGTTAATTGTCCCACATTGCTAAGGCACATTTGTCATCATACCAAATGGCCTATATAAAGGTTGATAACCTCATTGTAAGAGCACAACAAGTTGAATGAAAACTTCTCATTCCAACTATCTCATTTCTTGTCTTTTCCTTTGTAGTAGTAGTTTGTAGTAGTAGAAGTTCTTAGTCTTCTATTTTCCTTCTCTAGTTCTTAGCAAGTTCCAACTCAATTTACAACAGTTATATGTATGTATTTCTTTTTCTTTTCTTTTTGTTGACTTTCTTTTTGAGTGAGGCATCATTTTTACTTTTGGTCCACTCATTTACTTAAAACAACACCTAGTTACATCATATCTCTCCCATTTAAATCATCATACTTTACTACCTTACCCAAAAAATTATATTAATTATTCATTTTTTAAAACTATATGATCGATACATTTAAATTTAATTAAAGTTATAATTTTATAAATTATAAACCACATTAATTAATTTTTTTTGGAGTCGTTACAAGAGTTGACTTCATGTCCTGGACCAGACATCAATCTAGCATCTCGTATCCCTCTAGCATCTCGTATCCATGCTCCATGGCTGTGGCTACTACTAGCATCACCGGAACTATCAGAAGAAGTAAGTTTATGAGAGAGAAATATTATGAACCTTTTTTTTAGCAAACTAGAATACACATTTGGCAGAATTAACGTGAACAAAGCAAACACAATTAGGCAC
Organism: Stephania cephalantha; assembly: GCA_039657325.1. Taxonomy (NCBI): domain Eukaryota; kingdom Viridiplantae; phylum Streptophyta; class Magnoliopsida; order Ranunculales; family Menispermaceae; genus Stephania; species Stephania cephalantha. The sequence continues at coordinate 30,172,389 of CM077570.1, read as the reverse complement.
ACAATCATGCTTATACGATTGTAGTCATTTTCAGATTCAATAGATTGGGTTAGAGCCTGAGACTCGCCAGATGGTGAACTATCTGCAAAATCACTATACAGAGGTAACTTAAAATAATTGTATAAAGTACCAAAAAACAAGTGCATAGTGTTATAAATTGGATGACCCTTTAACCAAGCTTATAAATGATCACATTGTCAAACATGACTCTCACATTGAATTGTAACATCAATTATGACTTCTACATTGAATGTAACTTGTACACTCTATATAACTTGTATTCAACTCCAATATATAATCAATTGTCTATGTATTGTCATGTAACTTGTAATCCTCTCCAATGTACACCAACTCTTCCATGTATTGTCTATGTTGCTTGTGATGTGTTGTATGACTTGTGGGGTATGTATAACTTGTACACATTGTATAAGTACAATTATCATCATCACCAAATGGCCTATATAAAGGGTGCCAACCCCATTGTAATTCACACATCAATGTTGGAATGTAAATCTCTACATTTCTCAACTCTAGCTCTCTTTTCTCTTGTCTCATCTTCTCTACTTGTTCTAGTAGTTCTTAGTTTATGTCTTCCATGCTTAAGTCTCTAGCAAGTCCAACTTAAGTTCTAGTTAGCTTACAACTTAGTTTACAACACGTTATCAGCACAAGCTTGCTCTAGCATTAAGGAGATATTGAAGTTCAAGAAGGCTTGTTAAGGAGACAAAGCTAGGAAAATATAACTTTTATTATTTAAATAAGTTCAATTTATTTCTATATTATCATGGTTGCTTCCTTTTATTACATGCATCACTTCTATATGCATATATATTTTATTCATATATTATGCATTATAACGTCACCGATTGTGAAAGTATGCTATGTAGTTGCGTCTTGTACGATCTTCTACATCAAAAATCAAAAGTCAATGTGTGACATATAGTTTTCTCTTAAAACTACAAACGATTAGTTATTGTTCTATTCTTGATTTTATAATACAAATAATGCTATAAGTTTGAGTTGATAGTGGGTAAGCCTTGTCCCCGGTAAAGCTAAACATTGAAAGGGAGACGGGTTATCCCGTTCGAGGAGGCATGGTATTAAGTAGACTATGTCTCGCCACCCAACCTGGAGGTTGTCCGACCAACTCATACGAATAGTATATTTTGTTTATTAATGAATCAAGTTGTTAACATATATTTAATCATATGTTATGTTTTTACATAAAAGGGGAAAACTATTTTATATTAAATTTATTTTCAAAATATTATTCAACCATAGTTGAACTTGTTGCCTTATTATATTACCGACAAGAATTACTTGTCATGACAATTAGATACTACAATTTGTGAATAAAACATATATGCAAAATTGTGTGTTATACACAATCATTCGCGAATTTCTATTTAGAGATTTGAAAAGTGAATATTTCACTTTATATATCTTTTCACCTTATGGAGTTATATATATACATACCAAAAGGGTAATGCTCCAAAAGCTCAAAATGAGTGGCTGAGTCTCATGCTACAAAATTTAATCAGTCAAATATTAATTATAATTCCACAATTTTAATTACCTCTATGTTGAGGCTATGTGGAAATATGACTGATGAGACAATAAAAATAAGGTCATGTGGCCCGCCTCGATTTATTGCTGCAAAAAATATCGAGTGCGCACGTCAATCCAATAAATATTAAGGATTGATTTGTTGTCTCATGGTAGCTGAGTAAAATAATGAGATATTATAAATGTAATATCGTTCCCGTCCAATTAGTTTAGCTTCAAATTAAGAAGCATATGTTGCATATAATGATCATGATCGCAATAATAAATTTATGGACGTGGAAAATGTGAAAATATCAGGTAAAGGTCGTATTGACAATTCTACAAAAATTAGAACAAAAGTGGTGCACCACTACAAAGGGCAAATAATTATTGACAATGAGTGCTCATAATTGTGACATTTTTTTGGTCATATATGAAAGATTATTTTGCCTAAATATTGTCATATATATATACCCGAAGATTTTTATGACCTTTACCATGCCTTCAAAATCAAAGGCCAAATATTATGAATTTTATCATTGAAAATAGCTCGATAAAACAAGCACATCGAGATGTGTTTAAATCGTGACCTAAATATGGGCGATGAGTTTATGTCTTGTGTATCGTGCTACATGCATGTACATTATAATATAAAAGTGAATATTTCTCGAATTCAAACTTAGCGGAGGCTAATGTTCAGGCAATATCGGGTACAACAATTTTATTGTTAATGTCTTGTTCAGAAGAAGTCTACTCAGAATAATAGAAAATTTATCTATATGAATATGATTTAATCTGAGTATAATATTCTCGGCTTTAACTTCTGGAATATATAAGAGACATTAAAACGAATGTCGTCATAAATCAAATGACATTCATAATGTGGAAAGATCTATTTGATTATCCATAATTATCAATAATGCGAAAATATCATAAATTTGCATGGACATCCTTATTCGAACTGGATTTTTTTATCAGCTGGAGATTATCTCAAGGCAAATCAATAGGAAACTTATATTGATTTAACTCTCCATTGATCATATTATAAGATACCTTGGATCCCTAATAGGGAATTTATTTATAGCAAGTTTCGCTAATTGTCACTTTGATGAAGTAATTTTTCCACCATTAAGGGGAGATATAAGTCAATTCAAAAGGAATGACGTGAAATTGCTTGAAACACATCAAATTGCATTAAATTTGTTGTATTATGATCCATATATAAATTAATATGAACTTGAAGTTCAAAGGATCATTCATTAACAACAAGTTATGAATCAATTACTTGATGCAAGTATTATATACAAAAGAGTGACAATCATATGCTTCAGCATTAAATGGTTCATATAAAAAACGATGTCCATGTGCAACAAAATGCACAGATGTCTCACCCATGTGAACATGAGGGGGAGAATCAAAATGAGTTATTGATTAGTGTATTGCACTTTTTTTACCTTCGCTATGGTTTTATCCCACTGGGTTTTCCTAGCAAGGTTTTTAATGAAGCAATCTTAACATTATTATACTTCATATAAAAAAAAATTATGAGAGCAATGTACTCTTTTTCCTATACTAGATTTTTTTCCTACAGGGTTTTTTAGTAAAGGTTTTAATGAGGCATATATATATTCTCTCAAAGTGTATCAATGTGTTGCACTCTTTTCCTTAGCTATGGTATTATCCCACTGGGTTTTCTTAGCAAAGTTTTTAATGAGGCAATCAACAATATTATACAACAAATCAAGATTGACGAGAACATTGTACTCTTTTTCCTATACTAGATTTTTTTCTCACAGGGTTTTTCTAGTACAAGTTTTAACAAGGCATATTCTTTCAGCAAGTGTCATCTAAAGGGGAGTGTTATAAATTGTATGACCCTTTAACCAAGCTTATGAATGATCACGTTGTCAAGCATGGCTCTCACATTGAATTGTAACATCAAGTATGACTTCTACATTGAATGTAACTTGTACACTCTATATAACTTGTATTCAACTCCAATATATAATCACTTGTCTATGTATTGTCATGTAACTTGTAATCCTCTCCAATGTACACCAACTCTTCCATGTATTGTCTATGTTGCTTGTGATGTGTTGTATGACTTGTGGTGTATGTATAACTTGTACACATTGTATAAGTACAATTATCATCATCACCAAATGACCTATATAAAGGGTGCCAACCCCATTGTAATTCACACACCAATGTTGGAATGGAAATCTCTACTTTTCTCAACTCTATCTCTCTTCTCTCTTGTTGTTCTAGTAGTTCTTAGTTTATGTCTTTCATGTTTAAGTCTCTAGCAAGTCCAACTTAAGTTCTAGTTGGCTTACAACTTAGTTTACAACACATAGCTCTTAATAATACATTCTACCAATTATTTACCTTTTCCCATAACACGTTTGTCAATGAGGATGTAGGGGATATCACGAATTGTCAGTTTTGAAGTTAGTTCATGAACATGCCTTTTACATTCAAATCTAACAAAAATATCTCCTGATTTTTCCTGCAGGAGAAAATTGAAACAAGTAAAACAGAAATATATTAAAAAAAATACAAATGAAATAATACTAATTATTGAACCAAATAATAATACCATTACGTAGGGTAGAGCCACATACAAGGCTGCCATGGGCTGTAGCCTAGGGCAGCTTCTTGTAACCCCTTTTTATATACATAGTTGATTAGTCGAAAAAAACTAAAATTTTAAGCTAGTCCACCCCTCAAACACTACATGAAAAAATGTTTTTACAAAATCTAAAACTGTTGTAATACTATGTTGTTAAAACTTATTTAATATGCAATTAATATGCAATAAAATCATCTATAATTAAGAAATTAATGTATAATGATTTATAAATTTAATGAAGATTTTTATTTATAATATTTAATAGATCATTAACTATTTTTTTGTCAAATATTAAGTTATATGTTAATTTAAAATTCATTAAGTTATAACAACGTATTGTATAACAACATGATTAAGTGTTGGAAAAGATTATTTTCTTGTAGTGAAAGTAATGCCTAAGCTGCTCTTCATCTGACATATGGGAGCTTTGAATTTTGGTTTCGCCCATATTAGCATACATCTTTCTGACTTGGAATGGAACATTAACGTCCTTCGCTTGTTTTTTAAATGCTTTGTATATATTTCCAACTTTAGGCATGACGACTATAATCCTCTTATACGCGATCCTTTTCATCTGAGAGGCCTAAAACCTAGAATCATCTCGAATTGCACTTTTCAAAGACCATTTCAACGTTCGAACTTCAAAAAGGTATTTCAAACACATTGCACTAAGTAATTGGAACTTAAAGGAAAAACAAGGACCAATTCTTATCAAAACAAGCAAGACTGATGCAAACACTAAAACATTTGATCTATAATTTGCATATCAAATTGCAGCAAGAAGAACCGTATAAATCAAAATTACACCAATACCAAACAAGTTAATGTGACTGAAATTCCTCAAAATTCTACTAAACAATGCACTTAAACTACAAAATAAACAAAATTAAGGCTGAATTAGACGAGAATCGCTCCTAAACAAAATCCTACACCCGGAATTTATGATCAAGATGGTGGAGCCACTACAACTCAAGAAGTACCTGATGTTGAAATGGGCTCACAAGATTGAAATTTTAGAATTAAAGAATTCATGTTGTACAGTTCATATATACTTGCTTAATTAAAAAATTCAAGTTTGAGTTGTAGTCATAATATAGTTATTACCTTTTTCTGGTCTTATGTTTTTACCTTTAATGGTCATCGAGCATTTAAAGGACTTTGGAAGGCCATGATTCCCTCTAAATTTAAGTTTTTTGGTTAGCTAATATTGCATGGTGATTTGAACACTTTTGAAAAATTACAAAAAAGAATGCCTCATTTGAGCATCTAACCTCTTTATTGTTTTATGTGTATGATGGAAAGTGATTTTATAACTATCTTTTCTTTAAATGTATTACGGCTTGTTAAGTGTGGAATAGGTGGGACGTTTTTTCAGGTGGTCTCGTTTCCAATTCGGGCTCATTGGATGGATTGAGAGCCATATTTGATAAACTGGAAGGTAAAAGTAGAAGAAATCACATCGTCGATGTAGCAACATTGGTGATACTATGAGGCATTTGGCTTGAGAGGAATAAGAGGATATTTGAGAACAAATAAAATTCTTTTGAAGCATTATGGGACTCTACTAGATTATTCGCATCAAGATGGATTGCTTGCAGTAAGTTAAAGTCAGGATACACAGCTAGTGATTGATTTTATCACTGGCGATGGATATCACAATAAGTTCATTTTGGAGCAAGAGAATCAAACTCACTTGATAGCTAGTTTTCATTTTATTGAATGTAGTTGTCTTTCTTTTGAAAGTTGTCAATGACGTAACTTCAGGTGATTTTGTATTGATATTGATTACATTACTTTATCAATAAAATTGTTTGTTTACTATAAAAAACCATTTTTTTATTTGATTTGCACCATCCAGTATTCAAACGCTTGACTAATCCAAGCTCAAGCCGGGGAAACCCACAAAAGGTTCTAACTTTCCCGATGAAAGTGACTTCATTCGTAGGTTCAAAATTAAGACTCCACTTAAAAGGACTCAAGTCCTAAATCACCCCGACCAATTTCTATTGGTAAAAAGGGACTCTTTAAAACTCAACAAAATACTATCCTTGCGTCTTTAATTAGAATTGTTCACTTGGACTGGAGGAGACGCCAAAGTTGTGTGTCCCGCCCACTGGTAAGTTGTGGGCAAAATTAGCGAATGTGTCCACTGGTAAGAAGTTTTGATAGGATTTGCTGCAATTACATTGTAATCATTTTCTTATAACATTAGAGAATACTTACAAGAGAAAGTAAATACATATTTATAGAGAATGCTTACACATGTATGGACTTGGTCAACATGACTCACTCACACCGCTACATACATGCACCCACTTTACTAACTAGTAAGTAGTTCAATGGTCATGATAACTTCTAAAACCTAATAAACACTTGATCAAGATGTTCATAGCAGTACGGTTAAAATCAATATAATTTCTAACCATTGCACTTTTATATTCCTACTCTACTAATGTTTATAGCATATCATTCATAGCATGAGATCCATTGATCCTTAAGATTAATAGACTACTCAAACATCATTGAAACAAATATGCACGTACATAGTGGTATTCATTGAAATCAGAGATATAATAAAATAAATTCAATTAAATCAATAAACACAATACCCGAATCACCACATGTGAGTCTTCAATGTCATCTCTCAACAAATTGTCTTAGTACTAAAAAATAAATAAATCTATGCTAAACTATGTTAGTGGTTGCTAATCTCATAATTAACTCCAACCTTTTATGAATGTCACATACACATGCACTCAATTTGATCGAACAATGTAGACACGTTCTACATGCCAGTTATACAATAAATTTAAATCACAAATTCCAACATTTCCTCTTGATTTAATTTTTTTAAAAAAAATTAAAACACATATCAAGATTCGAGCATTGCAAAGCGCCTCAATTTGATCTAACTATGTAGACATGCTCTATATGCCCCATATACATTAAATTTAAATCACAAATTCCAACAAAAGATGATTGAATGGCATGCATTTTATGTGATATTTGCAAATATGAATCGTCTAGATTCGCTTATATATATATATGCATGCTCTCATATCTCAATGTGTTTCCAAAGAACTTAAACTATATAGCGAGAATGCATTTGTTAATAACGAAAGTTGCAACGGTCATTTGATGAAAAAGGAAGACCCACAATAAAGGGATTGCAATCAATTGTAGTATTCAATACTTTAAATTGTTTTATTTTCTTCTTGTTTCCATTTATATGTAAATTACCAAAACACAAAAATCTTACAGTTATATATATATATATATGTGTGTGTGTGTACACATAATATGAAAATCATTCAACCCTATTATCTTTCTTTGAAATCTTTATGGTATCAAAGCCACAAGTTTCTAAGGAGCATTATTTTTATTTTATTTTTTTCAATTTCAAACCATGGCAAACAATCATTCTCCTACACCTACTTCTTCTGCAGCCACCATTCACAATTCTAATGAGACTCGTAGTTCTATTATAGCCATCAATACATCCACTCAAATAGCTTTGAAACTCACTTCCACAAAGTACACCTCTTGGAAATTTCAATTTCACACCCTCTTCGTTGGATTTGATCTCTTAGGCTTTATTGATGGCTTTCGCCTATGTCCAGAGCCAACACATCCCAGTTATGCTCACTGGATTCAACAAGACAACTTCATTCTTAATGTTATTGTAGGCTCTCTTACGCCAACATTGATTCTGTTTATTGCCTCAGCAAAAACATCTCTTCAAGTATGGAATATTCTTGCTAATACTTATGTGAAACCTTCTCCTGGGCGTATTACTCAATTAAAGGAGCAACTTCGCATTCTCACAAAAGGCACTCAATCCATCACTGAATACATGCAACACATCAAGTCTATCGCTAATGATCTCTCCATCCTTCATACTCCAATTGACAATGAAGATCTTATTCTTAAAATCATTAGCGGTTTTGACGATGAGTATAAGAATCTTTGTGATGCCATTCGTGTTCGTGAAACTTCCATTTTGTTGAGTTACATGAAAAACTCATCAACCATGAAGCATAACTCAAGTATGAAGCTGCGAAAATTGTGAAAATGCCAGTAAGCACCAATCCAACACATAAGCAATTAAGCTATATCTTGAAGTACATGCAACCTTCTAATCCTCGCATCCCCAACGCCAACTCCTACAACCCACCACCTTCCCCTCCCATTACCAACTCTGGAGTTCCGACTAATCCACATGCTTCCCAAAATCCAAAAGCCAATTTCACTCCTCATCCCTACTTAAGTAAGTGTCAATTATGTAGACAACAAGGCCACTCTGCACGCCGATGCACCACCTATCACTACTCCCTATGGTAAAAAAACACTACCAATCAACCCCAAGCACACTTTACCTATCCCAATCCCTCTTCTACTTCTGATTGGCTTCTTGACACTGGAGCTTCACATCATGTCACTAGTGACCTCCGAAATCTTTTTCTTCACTCACCATACATTGGATATGATGACATCATGATTAGTGATGGTACTGGCTTTCCCATCACACATATTGGTTCCACTTCTCTATCCTCATCCCCACATTTTTTTACTTTATCTAATGTTTATTTTGTTCCTCATATGCAGCACAATTTAATTTCTAGTTCTCAATTTTGTAAAACTAATAATATTTCTATTAAGTTTTTACCTTCTTCATTTTTTGTTAAGGATCGACGTAAGGTGTAATTCTAGCCGAAAGGAAAACTAAGGATGGTGTCTATGAATGGCTAAAGAGCCAGTCCAGCAATCCACCACTACTTGCCTTTTTCACTAATAAGACCTCTTTATCTTTATGACACTCACGTCTTGGCCACCCCTCTATCAAAATTTTGAATTATTTTATTTCTTCAAATTTACTTGATCTCATTTTAAAAGAATCTTCTGATTTTTCTTGTAATTATTGCCATTGCAATAAAAGCAATAAATTACTATTTTTTGAGTCTACGTTAACAAGCTATGCTCCTTTGAAATTAGTATTCTCAAATGTTTGGAGTTCTCCAATTTCTTCTTATGATAATTTTAAGTATTATGTCATTTTCGTTGATCATTATACTTGCTATGTTTGGTTTTATCCATTACAAAAAAAATTTGAAGTTCATAGCATATTTGTTTGTTTTAAGTCTATTGTAGAAATGTTTTTTAAAAAACAAATCATTACATTATTTACTGACAATGAGGGTGAGTTTCAAGCACTAAAATCTTTTTTATCCTCCAATGGTATTTCTCATCTTACATCTCCTCCTCATATACCCCAACATATTAGGCTTTCTGAATGACGTCATAGGCATATAGTTGAGACCGGACTCACTTTACTTCATAATGCATGTATGCCTCAATTTTTTTGGCCTCATGCCTTTGAGACGGCTGTTTATTTGATTAATCGAATACCAAAAGCTTAATTTTCCATGATTTCCTCTTTTCAAAAATTGTTTGGCTACCAACCAAATTTCTCTAAATTAAAATTTTTTGGATGCTTATGTTATCCGTGGCTACGACCAAATATCACCCATAAATTAGAACCAAAATATAAACCATATGTGTTTATAGGATCTCTCTCACCCAAAGTGCATACAAAGTTTTTGACCAAAGCACTTAAAAGATTTTCATATCACGTCATGTTCAATTTGTTGAACAAGTTTTTCCATTTTTCACTTGTACATCTTCTCCTGAGACACCATCACACCATATTGATCTACATGATACATATCATACATCAATACTATACCCCACTATTTCCAACCACTCTCTATTCACCGACATCATTCCCTTTACTAATACTCCAAGTCATGCATCAAACCTATTTGAGGAAGCTAGATTACACATTAACAATCAATTGTCAGCACCCTCTCAGACCTCGGTCCCACCTCATACTCCCTCTCTTCATTCTCCAACTACTGACACCTCATCACCACTACCTACATCTTTATCCCACATAACCACAAGCCCATGCATAACCTCTACAAACCCTCATAAGTCATTTGAGTCTGTCTTTATCTAAAATCCAACAACTAATTCTCATCCAACGCAGACTAGGTCGAAGAACAATATTATCCAACCTAATCCTAAATACTCGCTCCATACCATCTCCTCTCAGCACATATCACTTGAACCAACTTGCATATCACAAGCCCTTAAAAGAACCTAACTGGCGTTAAGCCATGTCAGAGGAATTTAATGTTTTGTTACGTTACCATACTTGGGATCTTGTTCCTTCGAGACCCCATCAAAATCTCGTAGGTTGTAAATGGGTGTTCCGTATGAAAAGAACTTCCAACGGCTCTATTGAACACTACAAAGCCGGACTTGTTGTAAAAGGCTTCCATCAACGACCCGAAATCGACTATCAAGAAACTTTTAGTCATGTCATCAAACCAACCACTATTAAACTAATTATTAGTCTTGCACTCACGCATGGTTGGTCTCTTTGCCAAATTGATGTCAACAATGTCTTCCTTCACGGTACCTTCCATGAGGATATATATGTCTCAACCACCAGGTTTTCTTGATACTCAATATCCCAATTATGTTTGTCGCCTTAATAAAGCGTTGTATGGTCTTAAGCAGGCTCCACGGGCATGGTATCCTGAATTAAAACACTTTCTAATCTCTACAGGTTTTGTTAATTCTAAATTTGATACATCTCTCTTTATTTACAAGCATATGCATTTAACAATTTTTGTTTTAGTATATGTAGATGATCTTATTATCACAGGTAATAATGCCACACGAACTCAAAAGTTTGTTTCCAAACTTGTTGGTCGATTCTCTATTAAAGATTTGAGGTCATTGTCTTACTTCCTTGGAGTAGAAGTCATTCCTACAGTAGATGGTATTTTTCTCACGCAACATCAATATATTCAAGACCTTTTAGTGAAGGCAAACATGGCTCATGCTAAAGTTGTCACTATTATGATGTCGACTAGTCAAGTTCTTACACTATATGATGGTACTGCTCTCACAGATGCCACCGAGTATAGATCTATTGCCGGTAGTTTGCAATATTTATCATTTACTCGTCTGGATATAGCATTTACTATCAACAAGTTGTCCTAGTTCATGTATTGTCCTACCAAAGATCATTGGATGGCAGTGAAACATCTATTACGCTACCTATGCAGGACGATCTATTATGGGTTTTATTTCAATAAAATTTCTCCATTATCGCTACATTCATTTTCAGATGCTGATTGGGCCGATAACATTGATGACAGAACGTCAACTAGTGGTTATATGTCAATGTGTTTCCAAAGAACTCAAACTGATGTATGGTGAGCATGGAAAATGCATTTGTAACCCGGAAAAAACACACATGAACGACGAACACTTTTTGGCGTCCTTTCATTTTCGCATCGACTTGTGCATGCATATATGCATCCCCATGTGTATCGAAGGGATACCACCAAGTGTGTGTCGTTACGTCGTGTCTTTTTCTAGTTTACATTAGCAGGGTCCAACATGTAAATGTATTGAAAATATGCCTCATATCATTTCCCTTAATTAACATTAGCAGAGCATATCAATGTTTCATAGATTAAACAATTAAGTATTCCTAACAAGCATCCTTGTAAGATCATTAACAAAAATTTGAGTTCTCCTTGGATTTGAGATGACCTTTAAAACTGTTCCTTTTGTTCTTTTAATGTATCATACCTTGAAGAAGAACAATTGATGTTCAAGCAAGGAATTTAAGCACTGCTCCAATTGCTGCCTTTAATTTGCATCACAACGTTTCCAACAGGAGGAGTTAGCAATGTTGCCAATTATCAAGCTAAACCAATTCAAACAATCTTGATTTTTGTACATATAATGACATTAATTTTAGTTTGATTAGTCGAATAAAAAAGGAATAAAATTTCTATTTGGATGGATCAATAGATTGACGTTTTTTAAATGGGAGATCTAGATCCCAAGTACAAAAGTTTATCAAGTTACGAATGACATAATCTTCGTAGAACAACTCCCCTCGTGTCATTAGTTAGAATTGTTCACTTGTACCGGAGGAGACGCTAAAGCTGTGAGTCCCGCCCACTGTCAAGTTGTGGGCAAAATTAGCTAAGGTGTTTGCAACTCTATTCCCTTCATGGTATGGAAAAAATATACATCCAGTCCTCCCTTTAAATGAACCTTTTGATGTCTTTAACAATTCTGAGATTATGATTGATAGAAAATGTATGTGAAATTGAAGTCAAATTAACAAGACTCCTACATTCTGAAAAAAAAAGGACTCTTTACAAATATGAATTTTATTTCATTTTTTTTTTTTTTAGAATTGGAGACAAGCTATGCAATGTTGTATAAATCCCAAAGGTAGTACAATATAAAAATACTTTAGATTATGCAACAATGTGATGCAATCATTTCTCAAAGGTTTCAAAGAAGCCCAAAAACTGTATGGCAAGTACATGTATTGAAATTATGTTACTCAAATCATTTTCCTCAATCTGTGCTTCATAGGTTGAACAATTAAGTATTCCTAGCTACCATCCTTGTAAAATCATTAACGAAACTATGAGTTATGTTTGGATTTGAGATAACCATATATATAAAAACTGTACATTTTTTTTTTTTTTTTTTTTTTTTTAATGAAGGAGAACAGAAATTGATGTTGAAGCAAGGAATTAACCACTGCTCCAATTAATACTTATTTGCATGTTACTTTTTTTCCATTGCTTGATACTCAAAAAACTACTTTAGGTGATGGTATATATACCTTAACAATCTGGAGAAGCAAAGTGTTGGCCACGTTGACAAAATGTGGGCAATTGGGTGTGTGGGCCGCGTTTTACATATTTGTAAAATAGATAATATTTTGATAATTAATAAATATCTCCAAAATCTCAACAATCCTTAGGATAATAAATCACATAGATTTTTGATTTCACGGCTTTTAGCAATATAGTGGTGTGAAGAGTTCTCCCGTAGTTCGGAGACCATACAAGAAGAAATAGGACCAAGGTACGTTTCCACACAATCCTTAGGATAATAAATCACCTAGATGATTTTGGGGTTTTCGCCGAATTGGGTTGGAATACTTACTAATTCTCTTTATTTTAGGTTATTTATTTAATTCTGATTTTTTTATTAAAAAAAATTGGGGTTTCACGAATTCCAGCAATGTCGCCAGAATCCGATCACGATCAAAGTCGGTGCACCCACTGTCGGCGTTGTGGTCCGGTCTCAATGAACCCAATAGTTGGTGTTTTATTTATTGTTAGGAAGCCGAGAAAAATCAAGAAAACCACCATGCAAAGTGGTGGATTTATGAATTTTCGTCGGAACCCGGCGAGGACCGAAGTCGACGCACTCATTAGGGTGCTCGAAGGATTACGGTCGCGCGCAGATGCTTTTGATTGGCGGATTGGGTCACTAGTGGGTGAAGAAAGAAAGCAAGGAAGGCTTCTGTTCATTCTTCTTTAAACAAGTGAACCTTTTTTTAATGAGAACAGTAAACAATGTACAGACGTTCAAGACTTTGGTTAATTTTTTTTTAAATAGTTTTTTTTTTGTAAACTAAGAAAAATTGCTTTTTTCATCTCTCAATGAGATCAGAACAATGGATGGACGTTTAATACCTTGGTCAATTTTTTTTACATATAGTTTTTGTAAACAGAGAAACATGCATGCAAGTATATATACATACATACATACATACATACATACATATATATATATATATATAAAATGAACGACTTAGTCAAAGACAATGTTTTTTATGTGAGCCACAAGAATTGAGGTTTGATGCTTTTTGGCTTTCTCAATATTTCTTGGAAACCCATGGTGGAGTTTATAAAGAACGAAATTTCTCTTAATATTTTTTGAAATTTTTTTTATGAACCGATAAAGGCAGAACAACGCCAAATTCGCAAAGAAATTCAGCGGAGCGCTGCCTAATCCTATTTTCTACCATAAAGGAGTGCACAAGGTATGCATTTCTTATTTTCTTATGGTTATATTATGCTACTCTTTGATTAATCAATTTTTTTAAATGCATTTTAAGTGAGAAATTAATTGCGCGAATTATTTGAAATAATAATAACATGTTTTTGAGCTTATAAGTGATGATTGTAAGCATAGCGAACTCTCAATCTTATACCCATAAATATTTATTAATTATTTTAAATGAATTCAGCGACAAATAAATGTAAGATTATTTTTTGAATAATCTAACTATTGAATGGTTTTTGTCATTAGAATTCATGGATTCAACGACAAAAAGTATTATAACTGAGTTGAACAAGAGCGAAAAGCTCAATGGGGACAATTTTGATATATGGCATCGAAAAGTGCAATATATCTTAGAAAAGCAAGAAGTCTTGGATGACTCTTGAGAACGTGATCCTGAAGCCTGAAGAGGGTACGATTACTCAACATCGTAGGGATCGTGATGTGTTTCAAATATGAAAACGTAAAAAAAGCATTGCTCGCATTACGTTGCTGAGCTGCATGCAAGACGATTTGATGTGCGAGTTTGAGCAGTTTGATACCGCTCATAAAATGTGGAATGCTTTGAAGCAGAGGTTTGGGATGACTTCCGCAACAAGGTTGCGTAAGCTCACTATCAAATTTGAAACATATGTCAAACGTCAGCATCATTCGATGAAACAACATCTGAGATAGATGTCGAATATGATACATGAACTGAATACCACTAGTCATGTTAAGTCAGATGAACAACAAATCCAAGAAGTCATCCAATCGCTTCCTTAAAACTGGGAGCACCTGAAAGTTGCAATAACCCACAACGAGAATGTCAAGACTTTTAATGATATTGCTCGTCATGTGGAGTTGGAAGCAGAGCGCTTAGAAGCTGCCATGACTTCAACTCAGGCAATGATTGTGCATAGAGGCTCCCAGAGTACTTCTTTTAAACCTAAAGAAAAGCCAGCAGTTAAGAAAGGCAAACACATTATGACGAACTAAAATCCAATTGGCCCACCATAAGGGCAATTTAGTAATTTTCCCCGAACCCTACATTAAGTTAACCCTAATATAAAATAAACCAAATTGTGAACCCTAGCCACCAAAATTTATTTACAAATCCTAGATTAAAAAATGGGGGAAGAAAGAACAAGAAGAAGGAGATCTATGAGGTTCTTAGAGATCAAGACAAAAGACTATACAAACAAGGTATTCCCCATCTTTTGTTTTTGATCTTGATTTGGTTAATTTTGAAAAAAATTAAATTAAAAGTGACTTGAATGGGAAGAACACCAAGAAGGTGGTGGTTTCGCAGTGGCACCATCGATGGGGGCGGCGACGACGTCATGGCCGTCGTTGCCGGCGACAGAAGGAGGAACCCCACTAGGAAGCCCCACCGCCGCGAGGAAGAAGACAAAGGGTGGCACCCAAATCAGCCCATCCTGTGTAGGCTGCCGAAGCCGCGACTGGCCGGGGCGCGAGCGTCGCTGCGCTGGGACGTCGCTGGCCAGCGGCTAGGGGCGGGGGAAGTAGTTGCTTCCCCCTCCCCATGGTTGACGAACCATGAGCTATGCTCCTGGTTCGGTCAACCTCTTGACTCAGTCAACTGTTGTTGACCGGTCAACAAAAAAAAGACTATTGACCGGTCAACACAAAAAAATAGATATATTATAAATAAACATAATAATAATATGTTTTCAAATGGGTTGAGGTGGGCCCCCACCCTTGACCCTCTCGCGGGCGACGGAGGACCCGCAGGGACCACACTAGTGGGCCCCATCCCGAGGTAATTGAATAAATAATTAACTATGAATCTCAAATCGTCGAATAATGTAACTATTGTTTAAATTTTCTAGATTCGCAAGGAGATTCACATCGAGCCTTGTGCGTGCGAGGGCGGCTAAGAGAGTCTGACTAGACGAATCGAGGTAAGTGGGGAGCTCCGCTCATTTATTAAATGTGGCTTGCTATTAGTATATTTAGAATTCATGATTTTAACTAAAGGACTTTAGATGTGGTTATTACCTACCTTATTTGACTTCATGTAAGGCTTATTGGGGAGCCATAGTCATATGGTGG
Organism: Stephania cephalantha; assembly: GCA_039657325.1. NCBI lineage: Eukaryota > Viridiplantae > Streptophyta > Magnoliopsida > Ranunculales > Menispermaceae > Stephania > Stephania cephalantha. The sequence continues at coordinate 30,156,197 of CM077570.1, read as the reverse complement.
AACCAAGTCACCTTACATGATTAAAGGCCTCTTAGGGAGCCGTAATAACGCGGTGGAACCAAGTCACCCATTTCTGCAAGGGCCTTTTGAGGAATCATGGTTGCACGATGGAACCAAGTCACCCAGGTCTCTTGAAGAGTCGTGGACACACGGTGGAATCAAGTCACCCACGCATATTTATTATATTATGATGATTGGTCAACAAGGGGAGGTAATGAAAAATGAGACAATGAACTTGCATTTACATCTATTACATTCTATCTATCTCTCTTGTAACCCCTTTGCATGAAAAAATTGATTTTCTTATGTTTTATAACTCTTGAAACTCCCTATCACTGCTTAAGTTGCTTTACGAATATGATAGGCTTACTCCTTGTGGGAATTGATGTCATGCTTTAGATTTCAATGCTATCTTATTTTTAAATGCATGGTAGCTTTATTTTGCTTTATAGGTATTACTTGTTTAATATTTCAGCGTAGTTCTTCTCTTATTGGGCTCCGTCGATTCTTTAGCTCACCCTAATTACACTACAAGTCCATCTACGAGTGTGATAGATCGTTGAAAGGGAAGGCCATTGTTTGAAGTCACCTTGCAGCGTGAGCCTTTTATGATATATCTACAATTTGTTTTGAAAACTATTAATAAGGGTTGCAACCTAAGCAAGTATGTTAGGTAGTTAAACCTTTCTTTAGTTAGTTGGATACATTTATAAATATTTGAAGGCTATGGAGATTTTATATTGTTTGATTTGCTTATGTGAATATGAGATACTTGATGCATATGGTTGGGATTATGTGACATACGGTATTTATTGAAATTCAAATTCCGCATTCTTTTGCCATATAATCTATATGTTATTCCGTAGGTTGTTTAGGCATGCCAAATAGTTATTTGGGTCTGGTTTAGGTATTGAGCCTAATTGGCAGTTTGGGCCAAGCGATCCGACCCTAGGTCGGGGAAGGGTCATTTCATACATTGTGGATCACCCTTTGAAATTGTAAAATACCAATTGCAAGCGAGGCAAGCGAGGTGGCGAAAAGAAGGACAAGAGAGAGATAACATGTCACAACTATGGAGAAAAAAGACATTTTGCAAAGGAATGTCCTGAACCAAGAAAATATCAGGTTTTTTCTTTTAATGCTTCTTACAATTGCTTTATGTTTAGCAATGCTTTATTTGTTGACTTTAATCCTTTATGGATTATTGATTCAGGAGCAACAAACCATGTAGCGAAAGGCCGTGAGGCTTTCGTTGAGTATCGCCGCATTCCAGTGGGAGCACAGTGGATATATGTTGGAAATAATGCGCGTGTAGCTGTTTGAGGAATTGGCACATGTCAATTAAAGTTACGCAACGGGCGCACACTACTTCTATATGATGTTCTCTATGCCCCAGAAATAAGGCGAAACTTAATTTCAGTAGTCGTCTTTCTTAGTTTGGGTTTCAGTTTGAACTTCAATAATAATGGTGTCACTATGTTTTTGGACACCACACTTTATGGTTTTGGATACTTGTCTAATGGTTTTATTATTTTGGACATCGAAGGCGATGTTAAAATTGATGATAATAATGGTTATTTTCCTATTTCTGCATATTCAGTCTTTGTTAATTTAGATGCAAATATATGTCATGCTAGATTAGGTCATATAGGACATGATCGAATGAATAGACTTGCTAGAGAAGGCCTTTTAGGCTCACTCACAAAAGTTGACTTGCCTTTTTGTACACATTGTCTAGTTGGAAAAACAACTAGAAAACCATGCGGAACAGTGGTAAAAGCTTATAATCCATTGCAATTAATACATTTAGACATATGTGGTCCAATGAATGTTAGAGCGCGACATGGTGCATCATATTTCATCATATTTATTGATGATTTTACTCGTTTTAGTCATATTTTTCTGATCTCACATAAAAATGAATCGTTTGATTGCTTCAAAAGATATGTAACTCTGGTTGAGAATCAATTAGAGAAACATGTCAAAATGTTGAAAACTGAACGAGGACGTGAGTACTTATCAGATCAATTTAAAGAATATTGTGATTAAAAGGGATTGCTAGACAGCTTACCATATCTGGCACTACGCAACAAAATAGTGTTGTAGAAAGGCGTAATCAAACTTTATTAGATATGGTTTGATCTATGATGGCATGAGAAAGTCTTCTGATTTCATATTAGGGAGATGCATTGCTAACCGCAATTCATGTACTAAATCTAGTACCATCAAAATCAGTAACATCCACACCATATAACCTATAGACCGGAAAAAATCCTAATCTTATAAATTGGCGCCCTTGGGGTTGCATAACATATGTTTACTCTCCATCCAATAAATATGAAAAATTAGGACCAAGGGGAAAGAAATCTATTTTTGTTAGATATTCTGAACATTTTAAAGGGTTTATGTTCATTGGTGAACAACCAGATGGTAGTTTTATTGAATTTGAATAAAGAGATGCCACATTTTTAGAAAATGAGTTTCCTAGTAAAAATGAAGCAATAAAAGATCTCACCTTTTATGAAGTTGATGATTATTCAGAGAATATAATCCTAGAAGTAGATTCAAATGCGGTTGGGACTAATCCATATTTGGCTCCAATTCTTGATTCTAGTGGGAGAGACATTCCAATAGATGCTTCAAATAAAGAAGAACTGCGTAGAAACAGTCGTCAAAGTGTGTCTCGAAGACGTTTTGAAATTGAGGGTCATGCTTTTATGATTGCTCCGCATGATGAAAATGATCCCTATAGTGTTAATGAGGCTTTATCATCATCAGCTAAGGAACAATGACTAAAAACAATAGATGAAGAAATGAAGTCTATGAAATCTAACCATGTCTGGGACTTGGTTGATCTACTTCCTGGACGTAGACTAATTGGGAACAAATGGGTTCTCAAGATCAAACATCAGGCAGATGGATCAATTGAAAGATTTAAAACACGATTAGTGGCAAAACACAATTAGTGGCTAAGAGATTTATACAACAAGAAGGAATAGATTATGAGGAAACTTTTCACGAGTTGTAAGGTTTGCTTTATTCGTCTATTATTTGCTATTGTTGCACATATGAATTTAGAATTACATCAAATGGATGTAAAACTGCTTTTCTGAATGGAAAATTGAATGAAGACATATATATGCAACAACCGATAGGTTTTATTGTAAAAGGACGAGAGCGCAAAATGTGCAAGCTCAAAAGTCAATATATGGTCTTAAACAATCTTCAACACAATGGTATTTAAGATTTCATTAAGTCATAACTTCTTTTGTATTTAATAAGAATGATGAAGATCATTGTGTATATATTAAACATTCAGATCAACACTTTGTGATATTATCCTTATACATTGATTATGTTGTCGCTATTAAAGAATGGTTGTCCTTTAATTTTGATATGAAGGACATGGGTGAAGCAAACTTCATACTGGGTGTACAGATTCACATGAATCATCCTAAAAGAGTTCTTGCTTTATCATAAGAACAATATATTAAGAACATTCTTGAATGATCCAAAATGACAAATTATAACCCCATTGACACTCCAATTGCTAAAGGTGAAATCCTAAGCATGGAAACGTGCCAAAGACTCCAATAGAGAAAGACAAGATGTCCAATGTCCATACACAAGTGCAATTAGAAGTTTAATTTACACAATGATGTGTGTACGTCTCGATATATGCTACGTCGTTAGTTTGGTTACCAAATATCAATCAAATCCTGGTCAAGCTCATTGGAAAGCGGTGAAAAGGATATTGAGGTATTTAAAAGACACTATGGATTTGTGTTTGTGTTACCAAAGTAATAATCTATAGTTACTTGGGTACTCTGATGCCGATTGGAGTGACGATCAAGATGAACGCAAATCAACTTTAGGATATGATTTCCTATTAAATAATGGTGCAATCTCATGTAGTAGTAAAAAGCAAACATGCATTGCTTTATCAACCATGTAGGCATAATTTGTTGCTTGCGCTGCTTCAGTTCAAGAGGCAATATGGCTTAGACATTTCATCATGCACTTGCAAGTCATCAAAGGTGCATCGAAACCAGTGACTATATTTAGTGATAGTCAAGCAGCAATTGCCTATATGAAGGACCTGAAATATCATGGAAAAACAAAACACATCGACACAAAGTATAACTTTGTGAGAGACATCATAACAAGAAAAGAAGTTTTCATACAACACATTCCTACGCAAAGGATGACAGCAGATCCAATGACGAAACCTATCGCTAGGGATATTTTTCTAAGTCATGTAAAATCCTTGGGAATGCGTAGACTGTAAATTGTTTGCTATAGATTCTTATTTCGGTTCAATAAATAAGCTCTATTGGAATTTATTATTTCATGCTTTGATATAAGTCATTATTGACTGGAAGTATGCAACAGGCACTGATTGACTTTCTTATACAAGCAATCGCCTTTAGCGCTAGTAGTAGCGAGCATAGATGAGACATTAAAACTTATTTGATAAATGTCGCCTTGATAGGAGTCAATATGAGGTCATTTTTGCAAGACCATAATAAATTTCCCACTATCTATTAAGCTTGCGAATAAAAACCAGATGCGAGATCTAGTGATTGGTGCCTCATTATGGCGAGCTGCACAGGTTTCGGGTTAGGTGCTTTGAGAGTGACTAAACTAAGATCTACACAGTGTATTTAGAGAATTGCATACACTATTATTAAGAGTTAATCCATTGTGACATGTAAAGAATTACATGTGTTACTCGACCACTTAAAAGTAAGTAGATAGTAAATCCTGGATCCTCACTATGTGAGTCTAATTAAAAGAAGCTCTTATATAGTTGAGACTTCCTGAATTGCCCTTATGACTTTCGACTACATTATGAAGTAAGGAATTAGTGCTTGCTACTTTAGTGAGTTACCTATGGTCAAGTATGATTAAATCTAAAGGTGCTACATTAGGAAAGCAGCTAATTCTAAACTAAGTATGACAAAGGTACGCTTCCGCCAATATTTTTTTAATTCCTATTTAGATCAAAGCCTTAACAAAAAATATTTGCTTAATCATGTCCATTGAACAATATATGTATAGATAGTTTCATAGAAGGATTTCATATTCAAGTTTTGGGGGATATCTAAAAAAAGAATGGAAAAGCCTTGTGTTCTTTAGAGAACAACCTTTATTCTTCACCAGTTCCTTATGTTGGCTTGTAGACTGCAGGCACCACATTGGAATGTCTTTTGCTCATGCTTTATGATATGATTTTCTATTTTCGTCATAGAATTTTATACTTACCTGGCAAGTTTTTTGCAATAAATTCTGTCACATTAACTCTCCTTGCAATTGCTTCAAAACTCCCAGTGGACCTAACTTCTTATATGCCTAGTGCTATAGATCAACTATCAAAGCTTTCCACCACTGCTATGGTTTGCGTTACCATTGGTTTTCTTCACCTTCATTTGGAATTAATCGACAGACTGAAAGTGTTACAAACCTAATAGCTTTAAGTCTTTTGGTTATTACTATTGTCGTCAATGTATGCATACAAATGTATACTGGAGTAATCAACTCGTTCATTATAGGACACGCTCCGATCTTTTGTTCCATGATGACAATGTTGTTTGTGTTGTTGTATCTCACTTTGAATATGGAGTGTGAACAATTAACAAACCAGACTAGTAGATCAAAAGATCAAATGATCAGTTGATCAATGAAACAGTTCAGCAAATCAAACAAAGAAGAATACATGAACAACATACAATCTGTTATTCATCATTATCCAAAAAATACAGAGTACATGTCTTATATATATACAAAGAAGGTGTACACTACACACCCTTGTCATAACCAACTGAAGTAAACTAACATGTGCCTATGATACAATACACACCAGCCTATGATACAATACATTACAGTGCCTATACATTACATAACTGCCTATACATTACATAACTCTACATCCCCCCCTCAAGATGGAAGTCTATGCCAGTCACATAGACCCATCTTGGATAATAAATCAGAGAACAAATGAGCTGGTAAAGATTTGGTAAACAAACCAGCTAACTGTAATCGAGTAGGAACATACTGTGGAAGAAAAAAACCACATTTGAACCGATGACGAACCAGATGACAATCAATCTCCAAATGCTTGGTACGTTCATGAAAAACAGGGTTGGCAGAAAGGTGTATTGCAGCTCGATTATAACACCAAAGAGGTATAGGAAGAGGAGTAGGAACACCTAAGTCCTTAAGGATATAAGAAATCCATAACAATTCACAAACTGTGGAAGACATACTCCTATACTCAGCTTCAGCAGAGGATTTGGAAACAGTAGCTTGTTTCTTAGTTTTCCATGAGATTAAAGAGGAGCCCATGAATACACAATAACCAGTAAGAGACTTTCGGGAAAGAGGACAAGCAGCCCAATCAGAATCACAGTAAGCAACAATAGGAAAAACCAACTTGAAGGTCACCCAAGAGGGGGTGAATTGGGTTACCGAGTAGTTATTGCCCTTTTAAAACTTTATGCGCAAATTACAACTATAATGCATACACTATCAATGAATATATATATGCTATGCAAGTGAATGGAATGGAAGAGATGGAAAGTGACACACAATTTATAGTGGTTCGATCCAACGATCTACGTCCACTACCTAACCTCCCCGGTTAGGATTTTTAACCCCCACTTATATTGCAAATAAGTGTTACAACCTAAGCATACAAGCCTAGAGTGCCTAATTACAATTAGGACTTCCCACCTAGCCGCAACTAGGATTTGTTACAACCTAAGCATACAAGCCTAGAGTGCCTAATTACAATTAGGACTTCCCACCTAGCCGCAACTAGGATTTGTGTTCTTCCCACCTAGCCGCAACTAGGATTTGTGTTCTTCCCACCAGCCGCAACTAGGATTTGTGCCTAGTCTCAACTAGGTCTTCCCCTTTGACTTAGATTCCACTAAGTCTTACAATCAAACAAATACAATAAGTTGCTGAAAAATAATGAGATACACTTTACAACACAAAGTGGTATCAAATTCAAACACTAGCAAGCCTCCTAGAGCCTAACAACTCTTATGCATGCAAGTATGAGAATAAATGGAATATGCAAATATGTCACTGATTTTGTTGCAAATCCCAAATGTGAAATCGTTTTAAAAACTTAATATATTAGTGTAAAACCGATTTCAAGTCTAAGAACAATAGTTTAACAAAAATCAAGTTTAAGTGCAAAACTTTTGTTCAAATCAATCTTAGGGTTTGATAAAATAAATTTAAGTGCAAAACCCAAGAAGAAGGTGTTCAAACACACAACAAAATGATTTTCAAATCAAATACACAAAACTATGTAGATTAAGCACAAGCAAGATTTTAGATCTAGGACTTTCTTACAAACAAGAGAATGACAAAAGAGATCAGCTTTGAAGAGATTCTTGTATTCCTTTTAAAGCCTCAAAAGTCTTTGGATTAGAGAACTAAAGAACGACCACAAAGATCTCCTTTTGCTTCTTCACAAAAATCAAAGTTCTTCTCTTTGTAGATTTTGAGTTTTTGAGTGTGTTTCTTCCTTCTATTTACAAAACCATGTTCTTGGTGGTTTTATAGTGTTAGGTATTCCATCTTGACGAGTTTATGACCGTTCTAGGGATCCAAGGGTCCAAAATAGATCAAGAATTCAAATTAAAGTGTGTTTTCCATTTGTAAAAAAAAGTCATCGAGATATGCAATTAGCGCGCTAATTTGAGACCTAGCGCGCTAACTCGCACTTAGCGCGCTAATGAAATCATTAGCGCGCTAAGCTGCAGGGACCTCAAAACAATTATTTTGTCCCTTTGTGTTAGCGACCCTTAAACTCGTCGGGACCTAACCAACCCTTATATAACATGTTATACACGTTTATTATGAGTCATTAAGCCTAATTGGGTGGTCCGGATATTTTTACAAATCCCGAAAACGGAAATTCACGATTTCATAATGTATTAGGGGCTTTTACGCAAATTTACGATTTTCTTTTTGAAGACCTTTCAAAAACGAGTTTTTCTTTTTCGAAAACATTTACAATGATCGTAATATGCAAATGACCATCCACACAAAGTTTCACATTGTTTAAACTCATAGTCCTAGTTATGTGTTTAAATTCCACTTTGAAACTTGAAGTAAACTTATAACTTTTGAAGAATGGTTTAAGAAACTTGATATGCATGGACTAATGCATTTGGCTTGCGTGAAAGAATTTGTATACCTTACATTGAAATTACAAATTGCGGTTTGAACTTTCATCTTCATTTCTTCATTAATGCCGAGTCTTGAACTTGTATTTCTTGAGTACCCTTGATATGTTGTTTTGCATCCTTTAACAAAAACTGAAATACACTAGATGTTTATTAGTACATTTTCACCTTGTTTGTTTCCATCAAAATCTCGGTCGGAGTGTGAGTGACTAACCACTTAGTCCAACACAACCGAACAGGGAAAAACAATCCCTGAGAAGGAGTACCCTTAAGATACCGTAAAACATGAAGAGCACCAGACCAATGTTGTTCAGTAGGAGCGTGAACAAACTGACTCAACTGCTGTGTGGCATAAGTAATGTCAGGACGAGTGAAATCCAAGTAAAGAAGACGACCAATTAGTCTTCTATATCGATCAACTTCAAGTAACAAAGGTGAATCAACATCATCAAATTTACAGTCACGAGGAAGAGGAGTAGCTGCTGGTTTAGCCATGGTAAGACCAGCATCAGTAAGTAAATCAAGAACATATTTACGTTGATGAACATAAAGTCCTGAGGAAGAACGAACCAACTCTAAGCCCAAAAAATAGCGTGCTTGGCCGAGATTTTTGATGGTGAACAATTTGTGCAGGAATGCCTTGACTTTGTTAAGCAACTCAAGAGAAGTACCAGTAAGAAGAACATCATCAACATATACTAGTAACACTAAAAACTGACCATCGATGTCGTAAGTAAACAAACAAGGATCATGGACAGATTGAATGAAACCAAAAGATTGAAGTTTAGAAGTAAACTCATGGTTCCATTGTCTTGAGGCTTGCTTTAAACCATATAAGGATCGCTGAAGTTTGCAAACTTGAGTAGGAGAAGCCAAAGTGTAACCATCAGGAGGTTTCATATAAACATCTTCATCAAGATAACCATGTAAGAAGGCATTATTAACATCCAATTGATGTAAAGGCCAATTTCGAGCAGTTGCTAAGGATAAAACAATCCTAACTGTGACATTTTTGGCAACAGGAGAGAATGAATCAGTGTAATCAACACCTTCAATTTGATGAAATCCCTTGGCAACCAAACGAGCTTTACATCTATCCAATGATCCATCAGGATTAAGTTTAACCTTGTAAACCCACTTAGAACCAATGACCTTTTTATCAGGTGGTAGATCAGTGAGACTCTAAGTACCATTTTCCTCCAAAGCTTGTAACTCCTTAGTCATTGCTTCAACCCAAACAGGATCATGTTGAGCTTGAGCATAACAAGTAGGCTCCTTTATGTTTGAAACAGCAGCCAAAAAACACTTGTAATCAGCAGTAATGTGAGAAGAATGAATGAAAGGAAATGTAGGAGGAACACCAGCAGAAACAACAGATTTTGCAGGAGTGAATACAGAGGTATGGATATTGTTTAAAACAAAATCATTCATCCAAAGAGGCTTGTGAACAGCACGATGACTCTTGCGAGGAACAATCGCAGCAGGAGGCATGACAACATCAGTATGAGGCACTACTGTATCATCAACAAGCACAGAGGAAACAGGCAAAGTAACATCAGACAGTGCTTCATTAGGATGAAAAAGCTCAACAGGTAACTCCCTGGAATGAGGCATAACAGGCAAAGTAGGTACATTACTTGAAGAAGGTACAGCAGCAGAAGCAGGAACAGCTCTTAAGGAATCAGATGTGTCATTACAAGGAATAGGCAATGGAAACTCTGAACTTGAAAAAACATTGTAAAATGGAAATTGATTTTCAAAGAAAATTACATCCCTTGAAACAAAACAGGCATGTGTTGCCATATTGTATAATCTGTAAGCCTTTTGACCAGGGGAATATCCTAGAAAGATACATTTAATTGCTCGTGTATCTAACTTGGTTTTACTTGGTGAAACATTAGTAGCAAAACACAAACAACCAAATGTCTTCAAGGAGAGATAATTTGGTAATCTTCCAAATAAGAGATGATAAGGAGACTTCCATTTTAGCAACTGAGAAGGCAGTCGATTAACAAGATAAGTAGCAGTAAGAATTGCATCACCCCAAAATTTGTTTGACAAACCAGACTGAAAAATGAGAGCTCTTGTAACTTGTAACAGATGGCGATGCTTTCTTTCAACTACACCATTTTGCTGAGGAATATAAGGTGTAGATCTTTGATGTAGAATTCCCAAACTAGAGAACAAAGCATGACAATCTTGATTACAAAATTCAGTACCATTATCAGTCTTAATGGTTTGAACAGATGCTTTGAAATGATTGTGAATAAAAGCTAAAAACTGCTTGATGAGAGTGCCTGTCAAGGACTTATGTTTCATCAAAAATGTCCATGTAAATCGACTGTAATCATCCACAATTGTCAAGAAAAAATGAGCTCCTTGAAGAGAAGATTGTTTATATGGTCCCCAAACATCCATATGCAACAGTTGAAAAGGACAAGAAGTTTGAATAGAACTCAATGGAAAAACAATTCTGCATTGTTTGGACATTTGACAAACATCACAAGGTACATTGTGTCCTCCAGTTGTAGAACTGTTAAGTAACAAATTAAGCTGTTTTGTTACACTAACAGAAGGGTGCCCCAAACGATGATGCCATGAAAAATTAGCACTAGCATTATTACAGCAAGCTAATGATAATTCTGTAGGAGACACAAATGAAGCAATGACATCTTTATTGAAAGAACTGGAATCTAGTATGTAGAGACCTCCAATCATCCTTCCCACAGCTAGAACTTGAGATTGCTCAATGTTCTGTATAGCACAAAATGATGGATAAAACTCAACTGTCAGTTTAGTAGAATAAAGTAGCTTACTAACTGACAAAATATTATACTTGAATGAGTTCATATGTAAGCAGGAAGATAGAATTATGTCTGAACTGAGTTGCACATCTTCTATGTAATTAACTTCTTTAGTATGTCCATCAGGCAAACAAACCGAAAAAAGTTTAGCCAAAGCAAGATAATGTTAACAAGCAAATCATAGTTAATACACATATGATTTGTTGCTCCACTATCCACAATCCAAGCATCTGAACTAAATGAGGAATGAAAGCTAGAAAGCCTTTTTTGTGAACTACCTGTGAAGTCAGAAACAACTGAATTCACATGAGCAGGAACACCTTCAGTTGAAAGAGATTTTCCTTTCATGAAATTCTCAATGCCTTGCTGTATCATTGCTGCAATATTAGTTTGAAAATCTTCAAATTGAAATGTTCCTGCATCTGGTATATCTAGAGGTGATTCCATCATGTTTACAAAAGATTTAGAACCATTATTCAACTGTTTCTTGTCAAGCTCTTTCTTATACCAATCTGGAACTCCATGAAGCTTGAAACAAGTCTCTTTGGTGTACCTTCTTGCCTTACAATGATTACAGAACAGTTCATCTTTATTAACAAATTTCTTGTGACTTCCTTTACCAGTAAACTTAGGACCACTAGCTGAACCAGATGGACCAGAATACATCTTGCTAGTTTTCATCATCATGGCTGTATCCATTACAGGTGAATAACTAACATGAACTTCCTTTTGCTTTTCAACTATAAGAATCATAGAGTAAGCCGTGTTTATATTTGGTAAGGGATCCATCACCAAGATTTGATTACGAATGTGATCATACATATCACCTAAACCCATCAGAAATTGCATTAATCTGTCATTAGATTCCAAAACAGCCATTGCTGTTGAAGCTCCACACTCACAAGCAAGTAAAAGGACCAAACAACTCAGTTCATCCCATAATTTCTTAAGTTTTGTGTAATATTGTGAGACAGAGAGATCTCCTTGACTTATAGAAGAAATATCTCGTTTTAGTTGATATAAGAGAGGTCCATTACATTCTCCAAACCTTTCTTTCAATTCATTCCATAGATCAAAAGATGAAGTAGTATAAAGAAAGGCTTCAACAATATCTTTTGAAATAGAATTCAAGATCCAAGAAGTTACCATATAATCCACTTTGATCCACCGATCCAAATTGGAATCAGTTGAATCTGGCTTCATACATCTTCCATCAATGAAACCAATCTTTGTTTTCGCACCCAAAGCAATCAACATAGCTCTACTCCAAGAAAGATAATTGGAACCAGTAAGAGAGTTAGAAACCATTACCATACCAGGATGATCAGATCCTTGAAGGAAATAAGGACTCCCTACACCAAGATCTCCTGAATCAATAGCTCTTCCTGCTCCATTTCGAATCGAAGAACTCGATGAACCATAAATGGAAGCCATGATCGAAGAACACAATTAAACTCAACACAGATCAAAGAACAGTGAAGACCTGCTTTAATACCATGAACAATTAACAAACCAGACTAGTAGATCAAAAGATCAAATGATCAGTTGATCAATGAAACAGTTCAGCAAATCAAACAAAGAAGAATACATGAACAACATACAATCTGTTATTCATCATTATCCAAAAAATACAGAGTACATGTCTTATATATATACAAAGAAGGTGTACACTACACACCATTGTCATAACCAACTGAAGTAAACTAACATGTGCCTATGATACAATACACACCAGCCTATGATACAATACATTACAGTGCCTATACATTACATAACTGCCTATACATTACATAACTCTACAGAGTGGGCAAAGAAAATTATGGCCGACACAAGCCAAAATCTCTTCGAAAAGGGTGAAGCAAAAAGTTTTTCCACCAAGTGAAACTATGGTATGTATATAGTGGCATCACCAATCCACAATATTTGTTATTCGGGATTTCTAGTTTATTTTGCGCATCAACTTGCATGCTTTACTTAACTGTTTTATCACATTCTGCCTATCTGTCACTTGTTCTTCATGAGTCAGAGTTCTGTAAAGGTGTTTCTAATTATGAATGGTCTATATCTATCATAGTCATCAAGCAAATAGTCACCATAATGGTAGGAAGTTCGGGCATTGTCTATAGATTCACTGCCACATTATGGATGTGGTCACGCTATGATGGAGTGAAGGCCACATGAAGGGAAGTCATTATGTTATTGATGTTGAACTGCTTTCCCTTCACTTTTTGGCCAATAAGAGAGGGCTAGTAAAGGTTGTTTTAATAATAATGTTGTCTCATCTATTGGTTAAAATATCGGCGATGATCATAAATGTATTTGCTTTCGTGATTGTCCGAGTTGTTTCACTTTTAGTGGGTGCAATCGTTATTCTGGTGGTACTGGTAGCAGATTTAGCGATGTATAAATGTTGTCCAATATGCTTTACTAGCGATTCAGATGTATCGCAAATTACTTCGCCATGGAAAGAAGAGTTGAAAGATCGTATTCTGAAGGTCCTAAGTGGGTTTCTAGAGAAAATAATGCGGACTTGTGTAAAGGACGTGGAAAAATGGATGGATGCAAGCAACACAAGCTCTCCAAGCCATTGAGTCCAATTGCTTGCAAGACCTCATTCTGATCCTCTACAAGATCTTGTCGGTACGGTGCAATAAATTGGTATTAGAGTTTTTCCCGCGGATACAAATTGTCGTGTCTATCACTTGTGATGCTCGAAAGAATCATCACCATTTCTATGCCTTTTACTCTTGCAAAATCTATTTTGCGAGCTTTATGAAGCCTTCAAGATGATTTACTACGTTGATGAGAAAATTCTTAGGTTTAGAGACACCGCAATGACACTCTTTATTAATCACTATAATAAACTCGTTAATTACAATGTGGGAAGTTAACTCTAATTTATAGACTCACATAAACATATTCCTAATCCAACTAGGAGATCCTACATAGACTTATACTCTAACTCAAATTCCTAATCAAACTCAAACATTAATCTAATTTAGATTACAACTTCAACATCCCCACATAATCTAAATTACCTATCTGAATTAAAAAAACAAAACATCACCCCCCTATAATTTAGATCGTCATGATCTTCCACTTGATCTTCTCTCGAAATGCAGATCTCGACCTCCATCGAAGACATCCTTTATCGTTCACCCGCCATCTATCTCACACAGCTTCCTCAATGTTGAACAGTGCACAATGCACTCGATTGCCTTCCTCATCAACGACATTATCATGGGTGATCTTACAATCCTGAAGTCGAGCTGGTTGTCCCACACTTCTTTGTGGTCTGCAACTGGTACGCTGGGGTGTAGCGCCAATACCAACTGAAATGGAAGCTTCATCCTCACATCTAATCGTTGATGGTTGAGCAATAGTCTTTCCTTTTATCCCAAATCTACGCACCCTTCTCATCAAACTTGACATCTCTGCTAACAATGACTGCATCGATAACTGGATTGTACAATTTGTACGTTCCAATCCTTCCTGAAACATAGCTAATAAATATAACCTTCATGCCTTTGTCATCTAACTTCTTCCTGTTAGCATCAAGAACATGTACATATGCAGTGGATCCACACACCTTCAAGTGTTTGACACTTGGCTTGTAACCACTCCAAGCCTCTTATGGGTTATATGGGACACACATTTTGTGGGAGACCTATTTAGCAAATAAACTGAACATGCAACTGCTTCGGCCCAAAAGGAATCAGGTAGACCTTTGGCCTTCAACATACTATGAGCCATATCTATAATCGTCTTATTCTTTCTCTCTACAACACCATTTTGCTGCGGTGTTTGTGGTGGCTTGATCGCATGCTTAATCCCATGATGATCACAAAACTCAAAAAATGCCAAGGACGTATATTCAACACCACCATCTGTCCTCAAAGTCTTGATGTAGCGTCCACTCTGTTTGTCCACAGTTGCCTTGAACTACTAAAAACAACTAAAGGCATCAGACTTATTCTTTAAAGTATACAGCCAAATCATCTTGCTGCAGTCATTAATAAAATTCATAAAATATTTGTTTCCTCCTAGTGAAGCAGTCTACAAAGGACCATAAACATCTGAGTGAACCAACTGTAGTAGAGATTTGGCACGCCTTGGAGTGTTAGAAGCAAACATTCATCTATGTTGCTCCCCCAAAATACACCCCTCACAAAATTGCTATGGATGTTGAATAACAGGCAATCCTTTCACTAAATTCTTATGATTCAACAACTTCAAACTCTTGAAGTTCAGATGTCCATATCTCAAATGCCATAACCACGACTCATCAAAAACAATTGAGTTAAAACATGGATAAGATCCAATCTTAATCTCAATATGAAACAACCTATTTTTCAAAGGTGACTTAAGAATGATCATACCTTTAAAGTCAAACACAGTGATATGAGTATCTTTGAAATCCACTGTGTACCTTTTCTCGAGCAACAGCCCCAAATTTAACAAATTGCATTTCAATGTCGGTACATATAACACATCTGAAATGTACTGATGATTACCATTCTTCAACTGAATTAGAATTCCTCATTTTCCCTTAACTGGAAGTTTCCTATCATCAGCAAACTTGACATTTGTCAACACTGACTCATCCAACTCATTAAAAAACTCTCTATTGCAACACATGTGGTTAGAGCATGCACTGTCGAGATACCACATGTTACTCTGAGCATTTTCCTGGGCTAATGAAACCATCATTAGTGTCTGATGACACTCCTCATCTTGATCTTTCTGCTCCTCAGACTCCGACTCTGACTCTGATGATTGCTTTATCCTGCATTGTCTAGCTATATGCCCAAATTTGCGACAGTTGTAACACTGACTTCGATTTCTCTATTGATCTCGACCTTCGTCTCGTCCACGAACTTTATTTCTATCCCACCACTGCTGATTATTATTCTGACCTATGCCATTGTTGTTGACTTTATCACGGCCTTTGAACCCATAATTCTTGTTTAGCTTCGGGACAACTGCAGTCTTCAATGCCTGCTCAGTAGGCTTGACTTTGTCACTTTTTTCATTGATTCGTTGTTCATTTGCTCATAATGAACCAATGATTTCTTCAACTGACTTGGTCTCATAATCTGTACGGACTCCATAATAGCAGGTACTACGTGGTCGAACTTTGTGGTCAAGGTGCGTAAAATCTTCTCGTTCACATCGAGATCGACGACATCTTCGTCATTCATCTTTAACAGATTGACGATTGTCTGAACACGATTGGTGTACTTCTCTATATCTTCAGAGTCATCCATCTCGATCAACTCAAATTGTCGCCTCAAAGTTTGCAACCGAACTTTCTTAGCTTTCTGTCAATTCTGCACTGATTTATCTCTGCCTTCTCCACCACGACTCTGCAAGTCGTTTTCTTCTTCAACGAATCTGCTGCAACTTAACGGTAACAACCCTCTTTATGCGTCGGTACAGAACACATGACTTCGAACCTCTCAATTTATTTCTCCACTTGAACTTTCTCTCATCTCTTGAGAAAGCCCTAATCAGTTGTTCAATAATGAACCTCATTCTGATCCTCTACAAGATCTTGTCGGTACGGTGCAACAAATTGGTATTAGAGTTTTTCCTGCGGATACAAATTGTCGTGTCTATCACTTGTGATGCTCGAAAGAATCATCACCATTTCTATGCCTTTTACTCTTGCAAAATCTATTTTGCGAGCTTTATGAAGCCTTCGAGATGATTTACTACATTGATGAGAAATTGTTAGGTTTAGAGACACCGCAATGACACTCTTTATTAATCACTCTAATAAACTCGTTAATTACAATATGGGAAGTTAACTCTAATTTATAGACTCACATAAATATACTCCTAATCCAACTAGGAGATCCTAAATAAACTCATACTCAAACTCAAAGTCCTAATCAAACTCAAAAACTAATCTAATTTAGATTACAACTCCAACAAAAATAAATGTTGGCAGTTCTAAAGAACAAAGGAAACATCAGTTTGCAAAAGTTTTGTTGGAGTACAAGGATGTCCATCTAAGTAAGGATGATTATGTTTCTACTCGTTCTAACTGGTCCAAAGCAATTTCATTGATTAAAAATTAACGAGGTCCATTCGAGGAACTCGTAGGAAGAGAAATGGATGTCTTCGTAAATCTCATCTCAAAAAGGGAAATGGAGTGTACATCAATTGAGGAGCTTTATTTTCATTTAGAGCGACTCTTTATTGATATATTACATTACTTTCTTTCTCAATTCCCAATTTCAATAGTGAAGGATGTGAATGAGAGCCCAATTGAAGTCCACGAGTAAAAGGCAAGGTTTGTTCTAAAGCTTCTTTGCAAACTCAAATTATTAGAAGATGAAGTTCCATGGTCATTTCCTGAAGGTTAGTGCTTCGCAAGAGTAATGGACCCCGAAGGAGAAGACAATGATTAAGCAAGAAATATTGAGAATTAAAATCCCACACTCAGAATTGATGATCAAGATGGTGGAACCACTACGATTCAAGAAGTACTCGATGTTGAAATGGGTTCACAAGTTTGAAATTTCAAAATTATAATTTAAAATTATTGGCTTTCCTTCCTTTTTTTGTCTTCTTTTCTACAATACATATATACTTGCTTAATTAAAGAATTCAAGTTTAAGTTGTAGTCATGATATAGTTCTTACCTTTTTTCTAGTCTTGCATTTTTACCTTTTTATGTATTAGAAAAGGGATTTTTTCCATCTAGTATTCAAATGCTCATTGAACCCCATTACTTCAAATAATGACCCATCCTTCTTACCTTTTAGATTAATCTGGAAGGCACCTATCCCCCACAAAATTAGAGTTTTTGCTTGGGTTGTTTCCCTCAAGAAGATTAATACATGTGACAGCTTTCAAAGGAGACTACCTCACCTCTCCATCTCCCCTAGTTGGTGCATCCTCTGCCAAGAGGAAAACGAAACATTGGATCACTTATTTCTTGACTGCAGGTATACAAAAGAAGTATGGATTGCAATATAGCTGGAGTTCGGCAAGACGAATGTGACAATCAATGATTGGGATTCTATTATTTCTAACAGAGATATTCATGGACTTTCCAAAATCTTCAAAATTGCTTGGAATGCATCAATTCTAATGGTTTTATGGAATGTGTGGATTGAAAGAAATAGAAGAATATTTGAGGATATGTGCATATCAAAAAAGGATTTGTAGGATTGCATCAAAAATCATGTGGCAACTTGGTTGGTGACTTCTCAAAAATTTAATTTTCCATAAATGATTGGTGTAGAAATTGGACCACGATTGTTGAATGAGAATGTCACATAAGTTAGTTGGGATGGGGTGAAAAAGTATTGTAGTATCTTAATTTTGATATTGTCCTTGCTTTTGTAATTGTAAACTCTTATTACTGATACAAAAGCCGTTTCTAATTAAAAAAAATGTTCGTTTCTAATTCAAAATTGAGACTTTAAAAAAATGTTCTATTGGTAAAAAAACCTCCCCTCGCGTTAATGAGTTCACCCCGACTAGTAATTAATCCAAATTCAAGGTCTGGGTCAACCCTTTAACGATTCCGAGATTAAAAGGGTAAAGCTCTCCCACGATTAAACCCGCTCGCTATGCTCACGGACATTAGTCTAATCCATTCTATAGGTTTATTAAATTATTTTGAGACTTTACTTACAAGCTCATGGCTAAATAAGTCCCAAATCACCCCAATGTTTTTTTTGATGAATATCTCATTCTATTATTGGTAAAAAAAACCTGCATGCCTCGCGATTGATTTTGATGAATGATCGTAATTCATATATTATAAGCGTTGTGAGTTGTTCACATTAACTAATAGGATCGGCTAATTAGATAAACTTAAATAAAATGGGAGGAGACATCTAATATATTAGATAAAGTATATACTACATGATGATTTACAAACAACTTACACTAGTAATTAAGTTGTAGACAAAATTAGCTAAGGAATATTTTAGGATCTGCGTATTGAAAATATGCTCTATTTCTTAATTTCACGACGTTTCATAGATTAAACAATGTAAGCATCCTTGGAAAAGATCAACCATTCGATCCTTTTGTTTTGTTAATGTATCATACCTTGAGATGAGCCAAGGAATTTAAGCACTTGCTCCAATTAATATTTTTGATGTCATTTTGAGAGTTCACAAACTACTTTATTGAGATTATGACATTCGTGTTCTTCAATATATGTATAAATAGTCTCATACAAGAATTCATCTCATTACTCTTCTCCAGTTCCTTATGTTGGCTTGTAGTTTGCAGACGTCGCATTGATATGTCTTTTGCTCATGTTTTCCAATATGATATTGAGTTTTCGTTGTAAGACTCATATTTACCTTGCAAATTATTTTCAAAAAATTCAATCACGTTTGCGATGGTATGTGTTTCCATTGATTTCCTTGTACCTTCATTTGGAATTAACTAAGAGAAAGAAAGCCTTATAAACCTAATTGTTAATATCGTGATAATATTGATAGTTTAGATTTGTCACTATAGTTGCTACGGTTGACATTATCAGTAAATGAGTTATCCAAAATCCAACACATGATACATGTGCTCAAATCAGATCCAAAACAGTTGGAGATTGCGATTCGGAAGAATTATCACCACGTGTTAATAATAGAAGAACGTAGTTATTTAGAGATGGTGATTGATCGATCTTGGTAGTTTAGTTATGATTGTGAAATCTACGTTGGTCTATATATTTTTCAAAGTAATTGACTCTTGTACACCAGTTATTCAATTTAATTTGTATTGTGAACCTGTTCTGTTTACTTCATTATTGAGTTATAAAAACACCAAGGGGACTTGAGTGTTCCAGTGAAGAGGAGTCTCACACACAAGAGGTATCTTGTGTATGTAAGGTACACAAAGTGATGAATGAGAGAGTGATTAGAGGAGCTCAATGAGGAGTCATGAGAAGGAGTCTTGTAGTTTGATTATTCATACAAGTGGAGTTTACATCTGGGTGTGGCCCGAGAAACGTAAGTCTTGGACCGAACTATGATAACAAATCTGGTGTCCTAGTTTGATTTATTTTACTGCATACTTTACGTTTAAGTATTTGTATTACTTGCTATTTCCCAGTTACAAACAACATTATATTCGATTGTAACCGCATTTGATTATTTCAATTGATATCAGAGAGGGAACTACGAATTCTTTGTTTACAGAGACAAGTGAGATCCGTACTAACCACAATATCTCAGGGAAACTAATCAAACTAGTTTGAAGTACTGCTAACTAATACAAATTACATGTAATGGAAAGTTTGCATAGAGGGGTACATTCTGTCCATCTACGTCAAAGCATGGACGGCTCTTGAGATAGGGTACAAGCCACCTAAAGTTGATGGAGAACAAAAGAATCCAGATGATTGGGCGGCTGATAAAGAGAAGCTTTTGTCAGCCAATGCCAAAGGATTGAACGCTATTTTCAATGCTGTCAACCAAGAGCACATAAAGCTTATCTCCTCATGTAGAGTGGCAAAGGAGGCCTGACAGATTCTCGAAAACTTTTTTGAAGATAACAAAGATGTTCGTGAATCGAAAATTATGTTGCCATCTCAGTTTGAAAGCTGAAAATGGAAAGGGAAGAAATTATTGCTAAATATACCGCCAAGCTCAAAGACATTGCCAACCAAGCTCAACAATTAGGGAAGAAATACTGTAACAAAAAGTTGGTCCAAAAGGCAATCAGAAGCCTTCCTGCCAAATATCATGTAAAATTTGCTGATATTCAAGGGAATCGAGGTCCCAAAGATATAAAATTCAAAGAACTCATGCGGTCTCTTACCACCTATGAGATGCATCTGAATGAATAAAAGAAGTCTAGAGAATTGGCCTTGAAAGCAACATCTCAGTATTTCAATCAAGAGAAAGATGTTACTCACAAATAAGATGATCTTACTTTACCAACCAAAAGGTATAATAAACTGTTTCATAAATCTCAAGGTATGAAGACTAGTGGCAAAGGTGAAACCTCAAAGAAAGAAATCAAAACAAAGCTAGTAGATAAAAGTAAGCTCATGTGTATGAAATGCAGAGGATCAGGACACTTCCAGGCAAAATGTCCACCCAGAATAAAAGAGAAATCACTGGCCAACACATGAAGTGACTCAAAATCAAAAAATGAAGGAGATCATGTGAATCGACACATTGCCTTTACTGTCGTGCATGCAGTTGCAACCGCTACCTTTCATTAGCAATTGCAACCAAGGAACATAACTCTGCAAAATCAAAACACGTTGTAAGTGATTCAAATGATTCTGATTATGAATTATCTAATCACTCCACTCATGTAGAGATCAAAGGGAATTATGCTGAAATTATAACAAAATGGGAAAAAGTAGTTGCATGCAATCAAACACTTGAACACCTCCTTGAAGAAAAAAATAAGGAGTTGATCGAATGCAAAAATAAGCTGGAACATGCAGAGAGCATTATCAGTAAGCTAAAAAAATCTCGATGATCTACTACAACATGGAAAATGATATGGAGATCGCCGGGGTCTAGGTTTCATCAAAGGATCCTCTTCCAAAGTTTCCACCACAGAACCTGTGAAGTCTTTTAAACCATGAAGTAGGCTAAATCAATAACAAAGAAGAAGGTTCAGACCTACATGCTACTACTATGGGATCAAGGGATACATACATCCTAAGTGTTTCGAAATGATTCGAGAACTAGCACGAAGTCAACATCCGATCACTTAGAAAGCTACTCAAGAACAAGGATACCATCAACACAATCACCCGAAAAATGGGTCCCTAAAAAGGATGTATGTCATGCTGCACATATATCACTAAAGTCCATGTCATCCTCTGACTGGTACTTTGATAGTGGTTGCTTGAAGCATATGACCGGTGATAAGGTTCTTCTTGGTAACTATCAATCTCATGCAGGTAGATATGTCACTTTTGGAGATGGTATGCAAAGCCAAGTCATTGGCAAAGGAACTTTGGATGTCCCAAGTCTGCTTGTGTTAGAAGGAGTTCTTCATGTTGAAGATCTAAAGGAAAATTTACTTAGTATTAGCCAGCTATGTGATCAAATTTTTTATTTAAATTTCACCAAAAATAGATGTGATGTATATGATGTAAAAGAAGAATGTATCATGACCAGATAAAGGTCATCTAATAATTGCTACCTGTCGCAACAGCTTAGTAGGTCTTGTTTTAACTCAGCAGCAGACACCACCGAAGTATGGCATCAACGATTTAGACACGTCTACTATAGACACCTAAGAAAGCTATCAAACTTAGAACCAATACATGGACTACTAAATTCTAGTCTGTCCACTATCAAGATCTGCAAACCCTATCAACTTAGTAAGCATAAAAGAGAAACCCACAAACCAATGGACAGATGCAACACCTCAGTAGTCCTCGAGCTTTTACATATTGACTTAGTTAGACCTACTCAGGTGACAAGTCTGTCAAGGAAGAGATACATTCTAGTACGCGTAGATGATTTTTCTCGTTTCACTTAGGTTCTCTTCTTGAAAGAAAAATCTGATGCTTTTGAAAGTTTCAGTGATTTGTGTTTAAAGTTGATGAATGAAAAGACAGCTTCTGGAGAATAAATTATGAGGATTAGGAGCGATCACGAGAAAGAGTTTGAAAACTCTAGATTACCAGAATTCTACAGAGCCTCAGGAATTCATCATGAGTTATCTGCTCCAATTACACCTCAACAAAATGGGCCAAAGTCATGCTCACATCTAAGAATCTTCCTACAAAACTTTGGGCAGAGACTGATGACATGTTACACTATCAAAAAAATCTATCTTCGTGCTTTCACCCACAAGACTCCTTATGAGCTTTGGAAAAATATAAAGCCTAATCTTGCTTACTTTAAAATATTTGGAAGCAAGTGTTTTGTACTAAATGACAGGGATGTGCTGAAAAAGTTTGACTCAAGAAGGGATGAAGCCATCTTCCTTGGTTACTCCATAAATAGTCAGACATACTGAGTTCTAAATCAGAGCACTTAGAGAGTAATGAAATCAATCAATGTGTTCTTTGATGATACTCCATTAGAACAACAAGCATAGCAAGCTGACAACAGAGAGGATGATCCACTGCTAGTTGCAACCACCCCCAGTATCCCAGTTGCAACCAGAGTGGAAGCTTCACCTGACGCAAATGCTACACAAACCTCACACAGGAATAAGTCAAAGCTATATACTGTTACTCAAAAACTTTCAAGTTCACAGACAACATTATTGGGGAGAAAGAAGAAGGAATAATGACCGGAGATACAACAAGAATAGACTATAGGAGGTTAGCTGGGTATGTCTGCTACGTCTCAAATATTGAGCCTAAAAATGTGTTTGATGCATTGCAGGATGAGTACTGGACCATAACAATGCAGGAGGAGTTGAACCAATTTCATAGACTAGATGTTTGGACTTTAGTGCCAAGACCACAACATGCCAATGTAATAGGCACAAAGTGAATCTTCATGAACAAATCTGAAGCATAGGGAGAAGTGGTAAAAAACAAGGCTCGTTTAGTAGCTCAAGGTTACAATCAGGTAGAAGGAATAGATTTTGATGAAACATTTGCACCTGTTACTAGATTAGAATATATTCGTCTACTTCTTGCTATTGCATACTATCTTAATTTTAAGCTCTATCAGATGGACGTCAAAAATACATTTCTGAATGGTACAATCAATGAAGAAGTGTATGTGTTGGGGAATGTGCCTTAGATCAATTTTGTAAACGTTGTTTAACTATTATAAGTGGAAGTATGTTTCTTTTATAATAGTATCCATGAATAATAACTGTATTATTTTAAACGTCCATAGTCAGTTATTATTGTGGGAACAATAATAAATTAAGGCTAGTATGAGTCTTGATTGATAGTCATGTGATGATTATGTATATATTGATACAGATCAAGATCATGAGTATCTATTGGGAATAGATGCTGGACTAACCCGCTATGAGAACGCTACATGGTTAATGTCATAAGTACTTCTCATGATAGTTATATCATTTAGTCCTTGAATTGAGATCACCAGAGACTCCAATATTAGAAGCACAATGATTTGACATAATTAAATGTCATCTTTAATCGGATGATTATAAAAGTTGTGATTGGTCATTGCCTGCCTAATGTGATGATGTTGTATGATCAACATGAAATTTGTCCCTCTCTTTTAGCGAGATATCTATTGGGCCCCTCGATATGTTAGACTAATAAATGGCCATGTCTAGTGAATTGATTGGATCAATGTCACTTCACAATTTCAGTCTACTCGGAGATAGAGACTAGTAGATTGAACTATAAGGGTGACATTCCATGTCTTATGCTCAATCAAAAGATATTGCGTGACAAAGGGATATGATATACATTGCCTATTAGGTTGTATCGATTTATTGATCTTCATGCAACTTGGGTAATCATAATATCTTGTTAGAGGTTGCTTATGATTTGTGTCCCGAAAAGGATTTTGGTTCACTGCCAACGTTTTACGAACCTATTGGGTCGCACACAAAGAACGAATTTGCGCGATTTAATATTGTCTGGGTTAATGAATTTTATTTGATAAAATTCATTTTGAAGATTCTCATTAAGTGTCCTAGTTTGACTAGGATTCAAAATTCTCCTACATTTGTAGTGTGACTAGAAATTTTGTATCTTAGTAAATCCTATTTTGAATAGGACTCTAATTGGAATTATAGTATGAATTTAATTCTTATTTGAGTATTAGATAAATTACAACTCTTGTTGGATTAGTGATTGTATATTATCTATGAATCTATCTTTTTTAGAGTTGGATTATCTAAGACTCTATCTTGAGTGTGACTAGGAGATGAAGTTCTCTTACAACTCGACCTGTTGTACTATAAATAAGACATTAAGGTCACAATTGTTGGTGAGATTATTCTAGATAAATTTTGTGAGAACTTTTGTCCTAGAATTTTTGGCGCCAGCACTCCGGATCGTGATCGTCCGTTCGTGTGTGGATTTCTGATAGAAGACGTTTGTCCCCGACAGCGTCTTGAAGGAATCGATCAACACCAAACAAGCCAGACATGGAGTTGTTCTTTTTAAGGTATGGTTTTTCTTTATTGGCACATCTGTTTAATGGAATCGATAAGATTTTGGTACGGGGATATTCGAAAAGGTTTCGAAAACTTCCGCTGCGCTTGATCCCCGAAACCCAACAGTGGTATTTGAGCACCAAGGTTCGAATCCATTAATTTTCTTTAATAGATGTGATATATTTATTTAATTGGTATACTACCAATCATTGATGCAAATCCGATATGCTACTTGTTGAATTAATAGTCATGTTATTGATTTAATACATATAAGATTTTAAAAGAGAAATAAGTGTATTAAGACTAACACGTTTTATGTATACTTTCTATGCATTAGATGCAAATGATCGATGCATGTGGTGAGGTTGAGAATCTTAATCGGATAATGATGTTAGGGGCCTAGTTGTGTGGCATTGTAACTGATAATGGCTATCTGTGTGGCATTGTAATTGATAATGGCTATCAAATTTATTCTATCAATATATATTCATAACGAATTAATAGGGATCGACCCTTATCCGTTGTGAACACACAAAGATTGAACAAAAGCTGGGTTGCGTATCCAAATTCTGCGTGTTTTTGGTAGTCTGTTACAACTTATTTGATTTAATGACTTGATTATATATCATGCTTATCTCTAGTGACACGTGATAAGATCACATGTAGATTAATTCCAGCGAGTATGAAACTCTTATCAAAAGTAAGCAGGTATGAAACT
Organism: Stephania cephalantha; assembly: GCA_039657325.1. Lineage (NCBI taxonomy): Eukaryota > Viridiplantae > Streptophyta > Magnoliopsida > Ranunculales > Menispermaceae > Stephania > Stephania cephalantha. The sequence continues at coordinate 30,130,422 of CM077570.1, read as the reverse complement.
CTTATCACATGTGCAAAATTCTCATTCTAAAGATTTATAGTAATCATTAATGTGTCCACATCTAAACACTTAGTTTTCACATTCCATGTTCCATGTATTTTATTGTGACTTTAATTGTTCTCTCTAAAGCATGGATATTAGGATGAGACTACTAATAATGTGTGTATTGTGTAAGTTAGCCACTAGATTAAAAAATGTTGGAGCCATGTGGCTACTTGGAGAGTTCTTACTAAAAGGGTTTTAGCTAGGAGGACTCTCGACCCCGTGATTATTATTTATACTTAGTAAGCACACATGGTCATCACGACAACCTCATAGGAATTCTAAATCAATTACACCTCTTATAAGGCCGTCACACATAAGTATTGATTTGGCTAATTTAATTAAAAATAGTTTTAATTGAATATGTTTCTCAATTGGATTGATAAAAAAAGTTAATGTTATATGCCTTGCTACTTATATCAATCGGATTGATGGAACTTAAATTCTCAAGTAAATATTTTATTATTTGATAATAAAATTATTTAAGTTTGACCCACAACCCACCGATCGGCAAGTGGGACCATTGTCTACCTAATTCTAGTGCATTGAAATCTTTTTTGCTATTTAAGTATAGTTGTTTAATTTCCTATTTTGTTTTATGATGCCTTGCCTTAACATGAAATTGTTTCCAATTTTATTTATGATCTTTATTCTATGCATCTTAGGTATATAAGATATTCCATGATTAAAAGAAAATGCTAGAATTAATCATCATAAAAATATAAAAAGGATCATAAAACTTATTAAAATCTCTCTTTAAAATTTCAAGTCAATGCCACCTAATTTTAAAACACTTGTTGAGGCCTTGATCACATCAATATGGGTCTACCTCCACAAGGTGTATTGTGTTATCTTGGTGAGGCAAGCCGAGTAATAGTTACTGTATGTTTTAAATTGGTTTGACTTAATAAAGCTATCAAAACGGTTTTGGGCTTTAAGCATAGATGAGACATAATATGTTATGACATATGATGTCTAAGTCTCAGAAAGAACTTAAGAGTTGCATGTGATGCAATTGGTAAAGATTGCCTACCTAAATAACTTGATTTTGAGTGTCATGGCATAGATTTCTCAAAATTAAGTGAAATATGGATCTTAGACCGCTAAATTAATATTTATGAGGGTTATTGATTTAGTGGGAGTTTAATTACTCATTAATAAATTATTCTGCATAATCTTCTAGGTGTAAATATTAAACTCCTAGTAACACTAATCCAGAGTAACTGCGATCAATCCTTAAAAAGGATAAAATAATTTCTAAGATTAATTTCCCTATTTTGATTGGAAAAATGATAAATTTTATCAAGCATAAAAACAAGGATGTATGTCTTAGATTAATGGTTCCGTTTACACTACCATTTATTAGTACAAGAATTATATTTCATCTTAGCAAATATAAGAAAAACCCGGACTTTAAGAAAGGTTCGAGACCGTGGAAGCTAATGGCATATGTGTAAAATTGTAGGAAATGTTCCAATAGTAAGTCACACGGGAAAGGTATAAAATTACCAAAATTCCTAGATTCTTGTAAAATGGTTGGGAACCTATTAATATGTCTTTATGTTTGGAACATTAAAGGACTATATTAATTATCTCAAAAGGCTCGAATTTTCATGTGCCAAAAGTTGGCAGTAGATATGATCTATAATTCATCAAAATAGTTTTGCACTATATAATATGAATGACATGAATAAGTTTGTTTAAAGTTGCATATGATGTTTAAAACCGTAAGACAAAATATATATTTTTTTAAAAAGGCCTTAGATATGCATTTGATGCTTTGTAACAGAAATGAACTTAATATAGAAAGGATAAGAGGAAGGTAAAGGCTACCAAAAAGACTTTTATGTGTCGCACATATAAATCTTAGTTGTGAGCCAGACTTTTTTCCTAGTTCTAAATAAAAGCTCTAAAGGACAAATTTTTGTTATTCATAGAATGAAATTGCTCATTTTATAATGAATTACAAATCCTATCAGGAAAACATAATTTTGAATTGTTATGAACATTTCAAAAATGAGTATAAAAAAATCACTTGGCAAACTATTAACATACTTAGATGAGATCCAGGTCAATTATATTTGAGCAAAGAGTTTAAATGACTGTCTTTGAAAATGTGGAATTGTCTTACAATTAACTCCACTGGGAACGTTATTTTGAGAAATGATGTTTTAAGAGGAGAAATCGAATTGTATAGGATATAATTCGATTTATGATGTGTCACACAGACCTTCCTATGATGTCTTATTGAGGCTAAACTTTAGAAACTATTGCATTTCGCACTAAACCTTATTTTCTTTAATTAAAGTGGTTGAAAAAACTCCATATACGATATGGAATAAAAAGACTTAGTTTGTCTTTTCTTGAGATTAGAGCCGGCGAGACTTGTGTAAGATGCTAAGTCACATAAAGTTTGATACCAAAGTCATTTGAGTCTATTTGTGGTTGATCATTATGATACCATTTTATACAATTGAGAACAAATTGTTTGTTACTCAAAATGATGTCTTTTTAAATAAAGAGTTTATTTTAAAGACACTATTGGGAATAAAATAAATATTGAAATATTCAAGTGCCACAAATTAAAATGAACCACTTTATGATGCTCAACAAAGTTTTGAACTAGTTGGGTATACATAAGTAACTTATATCTCTTGAAAATATAGAATAATAAGAAATTGGCTAGAGAGATATAAAATTCCTTATTATTGATAGTTGTGATGTATTTTGATACTTGATCAGAATGAATCACTACTTATCAAGAGACATGTCTCATCTAGATTGGATGAAAAGACTAAGTGTTAATGAACTTTGAATTTTAATTCATGTATGTTATTCAAGTTTGGAACTTGATTTATTTACTTGAGAGTGGTCTGACCATTGGATGTAAATGGTTTAAAATGACATGAAAAACAAAAAAAAGTTGCATACTTAAAAGCACGACTTATCAAAAAATCTCAATCTAAATCAAGGTGTTGAGTATGATAAGTTTTTCACTTGTAGCTAAGCTCAAGCTCAAAAATTCCGATTATCATTACTTCATAGTTTCACTATAAGATATGACAAGCGGGTGTCAAAATAACATTGATCTATGCTCCTTAAAATGTGTATGACACAACTTAAGGGTTTTTTATTATATTGAGAACTTTTACAAAGTTATGCAAGCTTAGAGAGAATGTAAAGATTTGCGGAACATAAATAACAAACAATGTAGCAGATAGATAAACAAACTTCTTCCACTAAAAACGCATTAAGGTCACTCAGTATTGGATACATGTAAGATTAGACCTAGTGCAAGAGGGAGATGTTGGGGAATGTGCCCTAAGACAATTCTATAAACGTTGTTTAACTATTATAAGTAGATGCATGTTTCTTTTATAATAGTATCCATGAATAATAACTGTATTATTATAAACGTCCCTAGTCAGTTATTATTGCGGGAACAATAATAATTTGAGACTAGTATGAGTCTTGATTGATAGTCATGTGATAATTATGTGTATACGGATATGGATCAAAATCATAGGTATCTGTTGGGAACAGAGGCTGGACCGACCCGCTATGAGTACGCTACATGGTTAATGTCATAAGTTTTTCTCATGATAGTTATATCATTAAGCATAATGATTTGATACAATTAAACGTCGTCTTTAACCGGATGATTATAAAAGTTGTGATTGGTCATTGTTCGACTAATGTGTAGATGTTGTGTGATCAAGATGGAATTTGTCCCTTTTTTAGAGAGAGATATCTATTGGGCCCCTCGATGTGTTAGACTGATAAATGACCATGTCTAGTGAATTGATTGGATCAATGTCACTTGACAATTTTAGTTTACTTGGAGATCGAGACTAGTAGATTGAGTTATAATGGTGACATTTCATGTCTTATATTCAATCAAAAGATATTGCGTGACAAAGGGATATGATATACATTGCCTATTAGGTTGTATCGATTTATTGATCTTCGTGCAACTTGGGCAGTCATAATTTCTTGCTAGAGGCCACTTATGATTTGTGTGCCGAAAATGATTTTGGTTCACTGCCAACGTTATATGAACCTATTGGGCCGCACCCAAACAATGGATTTGCACGATTTAATATTGTCTGGGTTAATGAATTTTATTTGATAAAACCCATTTTGAAGATTCTCATTAAGTGTCCTAGTTTGGCTAGGATTCAAAATTCTTCTACATTTCTAATATCAATAGAAATTTTATATCTTAATAAATCCTATTTTGAGTAGGACTCTAATTGGAATTATAGTATGACTTTAATTTTTATTTGAGTTTTAAATAAATTACAACTCTTGTTGGATTAGTAATTATAGATTATCTATGACTCTATCTTTTTTTGCGTTGGACTTTATCTAAGACTTTATATGGAGTGTGACTAGGAGATGGAGTTTTTTTACAACTTGACCTATTGTACTATAAATATGACATTAGTCATAGTTGTTGGAGAGATTATTCTAGATAGTTTTTGTGAGAACTTTGGTTCTAGAATTTTTGGAGTTGTTCTTTTTAAGGTATGATTTTTCTCTATCAGTACATCTGTTTAATGGAATCGATAAGATCTTGGTTCGGGGATATTCGAATAGGTTTCAAAAACTTCCGCTGCGCTTGATCCTCGAAACCCAACAATATGTTGAACAACCCAAGGGATTCGAATATCCATCATTCCCAGACCATGTCTATCAATTGTATAAAGCACTATATGGGTTGAAACAGGCTCCACCTACCTAGTACGAACGACTTGCCAAGTTCCCGCTGAATCATGGCTACAATCATGGAATTATGGACCAGACACTGTTTGTAAAGGAAAAACCCTCATCTGTATATGTTGATGATATAGTCTTTGGGGCTACTATAAAATGATTGGTAGAAGAATTTTTGAACAATATGAAAAAGGAATTTGAAATGAGCACGGTTGGAGAACTCTTTATTTCTTTGTTCTACAAGTTCATCAGACTAGCAAAGGTGCCTTTCTATCACAACATAAGTATTTTTGCTCCTAGGTCAAACGACTTGGTTTGGAACATGCTAAACATGTAAGGACACCAATGGGTACTAACGAGAAACTTACCAAAGATGAGCAAGAAACACTACTAGATCCATCCCTCTACAGAGGTTTGATAAGGAGTCTTCTCTACCTCACAGCAAGCAGACCTGATATCTCATTCAGTGTTGGACTGTGTGTAAGCTACCAAACTACACCAAAGGAATCTCATATGGCAGCAGTCAAGTGGATCATCCGTTATATGGTAGGCTCATCCAATTTGGGACTATGATATTCATCTAACTCTAACATTTCTCTAGCTGGTTATAGTGATGCTGACTGGGTAGGTGGTGCTGATGATCAAAAGAGCACCACTAGAGGTTATTTCTTTGATGTAATAAATATGGTGTCTTAGTTCAGTAAGAAACAAAACTTAATCTCACTCTCAACAGCTGAAGCAGAGTACATTGCAGTTGGGAGCTATTACACACAATTTCTCTAGATGAAACAAATGTTAAGTGACTATAACATTCAGTTGCAACCGCTTGCTATGTTTTGTGACAACCATAATGAAATTGACATCTCGAAAATCTTGTTCAACAATCAAGAACAAAGCACATCGAGTTGAGACACACTTCATCCGTGATCTGGTGGAAAGGAAGGTAATATCTATCGAATATGTTCACACTGAAAAATAATTGGCTGATATATTTACTAAAGCCCTTGATGCTTATAGGTTTGAGTTTTTAAGAGGGGCTATTGGGTTGTGTCTTAACCTTATGTAATTCCCAATCGTCCCTATCCTCATTTTTTAAATATCTTTTAGCAATAAAAATGAAATAAAGGGGGAGTAACGATTTGTATGTGTATAGATTTAGTAGTAGTGTTTTTATTTTGAGTAATTTGGACATATTGAACACTAACATTCATATTACCATTGCAAACATTTCTATTTTCATTTGTTTTGATTTATTTTTTATTTGTAATGATCATTAACCCTTTTATTAGGGGTTGGTGAGAATTTAAAAGGGTAGATACGCATCAAGGTAACTAAAATTGAAGCCGTTGTTATTTCATTGATCATCTTCATCATCTTCAACCTTAGACCCTACCTCATCGTTTGTATCAATTTTGGATTACTGTGGTATTCTCACTTGATCTTCATCTTTAAGTTCTGTTTGAGCAATTGTAATAAGCCGAACGCCATGGTTCGAACTCAAAGCTCTGCAAAGCGGACTACATATAAGGCATGATCTCAACCGGAAGGAAAAAAACCAGTCAAAAAATAAATAAAGATTCTAAATCCTACGCCACTAAATATTGTTCCACCATTATCTCCAATTTAGGAGAAATCTCAATCTTCATCAGAGGACTTTCCACCATTGTTTAAAAAGAAGCCTCCACGGGTAAGCAACCCACCTTCATCATCAACAACAAAATCAGACAACCCTGAGAACTATGAACTACGAGCATCATTTGTTCAAACAGAGCGTGCATGTTACCCCCGTGTTTGATCAACCCCCACTAGAAGAAGAAATTAGGGAACAACTTGATAAAGGGCAGATACAACCAGTTGTCTCATCACCGGTTGTTACAAAACACCCAGCCAATACTTAGCAGATGAAAGGAGAAGAAAATGTTCCAAGAACCACCATCGAGCCAACCGAATGTGGTTCTGAGGTTGTTCGTGATTAGTCTGCTCCTAAAGAGCCCACTCATGAGCAACTAAATCCTGAGGAGCCCATGGAGAATATAGAGCAGGAGGCTCCTAACCAATCCATGGACACTTCTGCTCCAACTATGACCACTCAAAAAAGTGCAGACCTTCCTGAGACAGAACCAACAAAGCATGAGCATGAAGTCTTTATAACTCTCGATCAGCAAAATACTCAAGATCAGGAAACCCTTAATGATTTGGGGGTGATTTGTGCAGAGCATACTGTTCTAGAACGAGATGATGATAGTGATGATGAGACTATTCTATTATCTTCTTTGAAAAGGAAACTAAAGAAGAAAGGTTCGAAGAAGAAGGCTAAAAAGCCTAGAGTTACAACTCCAGTTACAACCGGTGAACCAACAAGTTCGGTTGCAACCGAAGCAGAGACTGTGGAAGGATTTGTTACTGGTTCTGATTCTGAAGGACCAGATCCACGGAGCAATATTTCATATTCTGATACTAAGGCAGAACAACCCAGAGTGAAGTTGAGCAATCATAGAGGAGTGTCTCGCTCAATGCTTGATGACGAAGCTGAGGCTATATATAAGGGGCCTCAAAAGGAAGAAGTTCCATGCCGAGACATATCTTTACAAGAAGGACTATGAAGTAGAGAACTTGGTAACTTTCTTGAAGTCTCACTCTCTCTTCAAAAATTTTTCTTTTCCAACCAGATATAATATGAGTCTGGTAAAGGAATTTTATGCAAACCTGAAGTTTGATGTCTTTGACATTAAGTCTCCACATATTCAAAGAGTATATGTTAGAGGGAAACTTGTTGAATTCTCACTTGGAATCATCAATGAGTTTCTTGAATGTCCCTTCAACAATGAGTGACATAGATTTCCTGAACCTTTTAGGAAATTAAACACCATGTCTACCTTGATCACGACCATTACACATAGAAAGAAGACAAAGTGGTCACAAAAGACGATGAAAAAAAGACAAATGACCAGACTACCATGTACTTCAGTCTTTACAACCAAATCACTATTGACCTACTTCCTACTAGACATGGAAACACCTTTGACAAGGAAATAGGGATACTTCTGTATGCTATAGGTCATCATTTTTCAAGCTTTATTGCAGAGGACCAAACCAGGAACTACCTATTAATATTTTTTATTTCTATGTCTACTAACTGATTTTCTCAGCTATCAAGAAATACTAGAGGATAATCAAGACTCATGGTGTTCGGCTAAAGTCAGAGGCATCACCAATAAGATCAAGAAGGTAGAGTTTTCACACTTCAATGACTTGCCAGTTTTGACTCAGTTAGTTACTTCACCACCATACATGTTGCAACAGAGTGGTAACTACTTCTAAGGCAACTGCTTCCTCTGTATTTGCACAATCTTCACTAGTTTCACGAGCTCATTTTGACTCAGAGCTAGATGGAAGTGAGTTATTGGATCTAAGGAAAGAGCAAGAGAAGGAGCTGATGACATCAATTCGATCCTTACCTAATAATCTATTCCAAAGGCTATTCGAGTTTCTGAAGCTTATTGCTCTTACACCCATTTGAAGAAATAGATTGTATGGATCTCCCTAGATATTTTTGTCCTTATGTTTTCATAAACGGGGAGATTTGATTATTTCGATAGTTTGGAAGGGGTTCTTTTCATCTTTGTGAAGATACTATTTATTTTTGCTTTTTTAAGTCTATTGGTGTGAAGATACTTCTGCTAGTATTCTTTTTACGTCTGGGTTTCTATTGAAGACTATTTGGAGATGTGATATTGTGGTATAACCAGATGGTTGAAGCGGTTGTAACAACCATGTAAGTTGTTGTTACATGTTTGTATCAACAATATATTTATATTTTTACCTTCATAAATTTTTAGAAGAACACCGAACATTATTGAAGACTCGTTTGACAATTTATGAAGGAGTAGAATGTTAGCTAATTAAATGATTTCTATTTATGCTCCAAAACTCATTTTACTAATTGTGATCATATAATGACAAAGGGGGAGATTGTTAGTGTCGAGATCATATCGATAGTTTAGATTTGTTACTATAGTTATTACGGTCGACATTAACAGTAAATAAGTTATCCAAAATCCAACACATGATACATGTGCTCATATCAGATCCAAAGGCGTTGGAGATTTGGATAATGATATGCGGTTGCAACCGGTGGATCGAAACAGTTGCAACATGATTTCTAGATCAAATAGTTGAAGATTTGATCTTATCCCCAACCGACTTGTAGCGGTCCCAAATTCCAGGTCGCCTTGCTACCGCCACGTCGCATCCCACATCACCTGGCATTGCCATGTCATGGCCCGCTTATCCTTGACGCCTCGCGACCCAACAAGTGCTTACCCTTTTTCCAGCTAACCCTAGTTATGCTAACTAATTTTTACATAAGTATTAATAGTTTAACTAACCAGTTACTCGATTTATCAAGTTATATTATAATTTTACAGTGGAAGTCTTTAAATGAGTAACTTATACAATATTTAAAAATCCTAAGTAGTGGAAAACCCGGCAAAAGATACCATGTATATATTAAGGTGAGATAAGTATAACAAAAGTTCCATATACATGTTATTAGTGTTCTATAGTCCCCAAAACCCAACAAAAATAAATAAAATAGACACACTTAGTCACACACGAGCTGGCTCCACTATCTCAGAGGTAGTCGCACGATACCTCCTTGCCCTTGCTCGTAGAAGGATATGCACTCAGTCACCTAACAAATACAGTTACGAGTCCATTGATTAAATCCCAAGAGAAGTCCACACAGTATTCATGAAATAAAACTGATAAACTACGAGACATGAGAATATAACTCTTGGCAACAATACGTTATATTCCCAAGAATGTAGGCAACATACGACAAGCAAAAGCAATAGCATGAAATAAATAATCAGCATGTACCAATTAAATAAGCTTGGAAATGAAGCAATAATCAGTAAACATTCGTTTAATCACGAGAAAACCCTGACCTACACTAACCAGTAATCGATAAATCAAATAGGAACCATGTATATACTTACAGGCTTACAGTGACTAAACCCAACTTCAGTTACCGAATGAACCCCTCCAGACGTTATTTCAAGTCAAGGGAACACCCTAAATATCTCCCAACAGTCGTAGATATATTCTACTACCATCGATATGAGCACTAAACATAAGTAACTCGTGTAAGCGATTTAGCCACAACCAATATATACGCAAACCGAATAGGAGTGAAAACCCATGTGTGTCCACCAGCAGTCACACATCAAAATACGATATCAATAAAATCGAAACCATGAATCCTGTGAAGCATTCTCATTGGGTTTATGCACCTCAATCCGTGCTCCGACTTCCTCAGACTCCCGAATCCGACCCAACTAGGTCCCGATATCCAATATCCCTGAGTTCGGTGTCTAATCAATTCAAATATAATGGGTTTAAGATTAATTTAGTGTCTATTAACTCTTAAAACCAATATTTATTTCAAAATCTACAAAATTATTAAATAGTCTTTTATTAGGTCAATTCCTTCAAAATAAGTTAAAAATTGTAAAGCTAAGAATTGGTGTGTCGAAAGTGGGTTTCAACTAGCTACGTTATTAAAACACATTTTTATCAAATTTTTGGTGTGCTAATTTACATTAGAATGACTAGTTGGTCCCAGAATCATTAGCGCGTTAATAGGGCTTATTAGCGCGCTAATCATGAAACTAAATTCGAGATTCTGCCCAGAATCATTAGCGTGCTAATTTTCCTCATTAGCGCGCTAATTGCCCTTTGTGACAGAATTTTTAACTAAAAAATTATGTCCCAAAGCCCCCAATTAGTTAACTAAACCCCATTTAACACCCTCTCCATATCAAATTGACTAGAAACAATAATTAGAACAACCTTAAAACAACAATTTGATCAATTTCCTCAAATCTCATAAATTCACTAGTTTTCCCCATTTCATCAAAATAATAATTCAATCAAAACCAGTGATAAATCCTTATATAAAATGATCATTTAACATATAATTCATCACAATATCACCAAAAACTAGGGATCTAACCCTTAAATTTAATTTTTCATCAAAACTCCCAAAAATGGGTTCATTAGATAGAGGAGGTGATGAAGAAGATGATTACCTAAGTTTTGATTCCTCAACTTGTGTAATGGCCTATATTAATTAAACTAGTATTAGCGTTAATCTCAGAGATTAGCGTTAATCTTAGGGATTAGCGTTAATCTCAGGGATTAACGGGCTAATTTGAGCGTTACGCGAACAACTCGGTTGACTCGAACATGAGAATCGAGGAAATATGTTATTTGTCGAATGGTGGTTGTGTAAATGTGGTGTTTAAATTTATTATTATTATATTGCACTACATGTGTGTATGTTGATATCGTGCGAGGTTGTGTGACGGGTGTTCGCATCGTAAGACGTGTCAACGGGGGTGTCGAGTAGGCGAACTACGGGTACACTAGGAAACTCCACTAATTCACATTAGAATGACTAGTTGGTCAATTTAAAATCGGTAATGTAACCATAGGCTAAGATTGATTCAATTAAAACAATAGGCAATGGCGTACCTTGAAATGCGTGCCGAGACGCGGGGCACTGAGTGTCGGGTAGTTGAGAGTTAGTGGGACCACAAGTTGATCATTGTTGGTCACTAAAAACACTAATCATAGGCATTACGATGGGCCTAAGCCAATGCTAAGGTGAATAAATGCAATAAATCAAGGCCTATAGTTGAGTAAATTAAATGGAAAGCATAGGATTGGTCTAGAGATATACATTGACACATCTAGGAACTAGGTGATACATTTTAACGTACTTTTAGACATGAAATGGTCCAAATATTGAAATCCTCCATCACTATAATTATTGTTGGTCTCTCTCTTAGCTTTCAGGAAAGGTTTAGTTTGCAAAATTCTGATTTAAAATGAAAGAGATATCATGATTTTACTAAACATAGGTCTAATTCGAATCTAATCCGACCAGCGGACTTAAAAATCTATTTCTCCCAATCTATAATTCCCAAAAATGTGATTTTTGGTCACAATACATAAAACATACCCAAATAGGACATACTAAAATGTCAACTCATTTGGATAAGTAGTTAGGGAGTTATGCCCTTAACAAGTTTTGTTTCAAAACTTTCCTTTTGAATTCCAGCACCTACTTGTAGAGCATGTTTGGGTATAAAAACATTTGAATCAAAATATCTTTAGCTAAGAAAAGTTATTCCCCTTTAAATAATCTTTCAAATGCCACTGGTTTGAATTAATTTGGATCTAAAATGAGGAAGTTATGACCAAATTACCCAGGTTGATTCCTAATACAACATGCAGAATTCCAGTTTTGGTGTTGCAACTTCAAAAATTCATATCTTTATGATTTCAAAACCAAATGAAGAACTTCAATATAGCTGGATTATCAGCTTCAAATGAGGAATCCAAATATATAATCCAATTGCAAATATTCAATAATCTATTTTCTGAAATCAGCATAAAATCGAAACTTGTTTCAAATTCAACTAGAAAGATGTGTACCTAGTTGATGTTACACTCTAGCTTGAGAATTTCTCACCAACTCCCATGGATTCCTTCAATACGTTGATGATTCACTCATATCCAGCAATTCCTTCTTTTTCTCCAAAAAAATGAATGAATGATTTTGTTTGCATGTTGTTTGATCACTAATGTTATATATTAAGGTGATGTTCCTTTCTAGCCCTTGATCTCCATGGATTTATGTATCCCGAGGACTATCTAATGGTCCACCTCTTTCCATGTATCCAACTAACTCATACTAACTAAACCTCTAGTGACACCGTTTCATTACTCACCTAGTTCCTAGATGTGCCAATGTGTATCTCTAGACCAATCCTATGCTTTCCATTTACTTTACTCAACTATAGGCCTTGATTTATTGTATTTATTCACCTTAGCTTAGGCCCATCATAATGCCTATGATTAGTTTTTCTAGTGACCAACAATTATCAACTTGTGGTCCCACTAACTCTCAACTACCAGGCACTCAGTGCCCCGTGTCTCGGCACACATTTCAAGGTACGTCATAGTCTATTGTTTTAATTGAATCAATCTTAGCATATAGTTACATTACCTATTTTAAATTGATTAACTAGTCATTCTAACGTGAATTATTGGAGTTTCCTAGTGTACATGTAGTTTGCCTACTAGACACCCCCGTCGACACACCTTTCGATGCGAACACTCGTCACACAACCTCGCCCGATATCAACATACACAAATGTAGTGCAATATAATAATAATAATAAATCTAAACACCACATTTACGCAACCACCATTCCACAAATAACGTATTTCCTCGGTTCTCATGTTCGAGTCAACCGAGTTGTTCGCGTAACGCTTAAATTACGCCCGGTAATCCTCGAGATTAACGCTAATCCCAGTTTAATTAATTTGAGTCGTTACAATTCTTCCCAACTAGGAGAAATTTCGTCCTCGAACGTTAAATCTCGAGTAAACTCTGGTGCCACCATCCTATCCCCGTGTGACGACTCGTCACACCTTGATAATCCCTTCTATAGTCCCTTGAACACCCCACTACCCCCCATAACAAGGAAATAGTGTTACCCTGAGACATAGGTGCATGTTGTCGAGGTAGTCAAGATCAGCCACTCTATTCCAACATCTTCGCAACCTACTCTCAGTTCGATTTTCGTGTTCAAGTTTCTCTAACCCAGTTACCTAACACCCGTAACTGTAATCTTCTCCTCTCATGTATCCCAACATGATAGTCCTAACCAACCATCACATACCATGACAATAACATGCCATGCCATAAACTCCCTTTACTCACCATGACAATTCCATGTCATACCATGACTTATCCTTACTCACCATGACAATCCCATGTCATGCCACGACCAATGACAATCTCATGTCATAACACAATCATCTACCATCGTACACTATGATCTACCATCATAATACCACTATGCATGTATAAAATTTAACTGGAATTATTCATAACTTTAAAATCACGTACCCTGAACCCGCTGCTGGGACGTCTCCCTAACTACTTATCCAAATGAGCTGATCTTTGGACCATTTCATGCCTAAAAGTGCGTTAAAATGTAGGACTAAAATTGAGACTTAATTTAGTCTTAAGGGGCTGATTTAGGAAGATTGATTTAAAGTCTATTGAAAAAATTTGAATACACAATAAACACACTTAATTGACTTCAGGGACTTAGGGGACCATAGCTTAGTGTCGGGGAGCTTGTCGGGTCGGATACGAGAGTCCGGAGAAGTTAGAGCGTGGATTGAGGTGAGTAAACCCAATGAGAAATCTTCACAGAATTCATGGTTTTGGTTTAATCGATATCGCGTTTCATGTATGACTACTTGTGGGCATACATGGGTTTTCACTCCTATTCGATTTGTGTATATATTGGTTGTGGCTAAATCGCTTGCACGAGTTACTTGTGTTTAGTGCTCGTGTCGATGGCAATAGAATATATCTACGACTTTCGGGAGGTATTTATGGTGTTCCCTTGACTTGAAATAGCATCTGGAGGGGTTCATTCGGTAACTGAAGTTAGGGTTTAGTCACTGTCAGCCTGTAAGTATATACATGGTTCCTATTTGATTTATCGATTACTGGTTAGTGTAGGTCAGGGTTTTCTCGTGATTAAATGGATGTTTACTGATTGTTGCTTCATTTCCAAGCTTATTTAATTGGTACATGCTGCTTATTTATTTCACGCTATTGCTTTTGCTTGTCGTATGTTGCCTACATTCTTGGGAATATAACGTATTGTTGCCATGAGTTATATTCACATGTCTCGTAGTTTATCAGTTTTATTTCATGAATATTTTGTGGACTTCTCTTTGGATTTTACTCACTGGACTCGTCACTGTATTTGTTGGGTGACTAAGTACAGATCTTTCTACGAGCAAGGGCAAGAAGGTACTAGGCGACTACCTCTGAGATAGTAGAGCCAGCTCGTGTGTAACTACAGTATGTATATATTTATTTACTTTTGTTAGGTTTTGGGAACTGTAGAACACTGGTTACATGTATATGAATTTTTGTTTATCTTGCCTTGATATATACATGGTATCTTTTGTCGGGTTTTCCACTACTTAGGATTTTTAAATATGGCATAAGTTACTCATTTAAAGGCTTCCGTTGTAAAATTATGATATAACTTGACAAATTGAGTAACTGGCTAATTAAGCTATTAATACTTATGTATAGTTTAGTTAGCATAACTAGGGTTAGCTGGAAAAAGGGTAAACAACTCATTGGGTCGTGAGGCATCAAGGATAAGCCGGCCATGGTGTGGCAAGGCTAGGTGATGTATGATGCGACGTGGCGGTAGCAAGGCAACCTGGAATTTGGGGCCACCTCAACTTGCCTCCAAAGTGGTTGAATCCCTGCTTGAATGAGCTTTTCTTCTCTGATTTTTTAGCAAAACTGATTTTGATTTCATTTGCATGCTTGATCAACCTTGCTTATATATTAAAGTGTCGTTAATTCCTAGCCCTTCATCCTCATCCATTTACGTATCCCGAGGTTATCCAATGGCTCACCTCTAGCCACTTAGCCCACTTCTTCCTACTTACTCACCTCATGTGACACCATTTTGTTACTCACATGGCTCTTAGATGTCTCCATGTGTATCTCTAGACCAATCCTATGCTTTCCATTTGATTTACTCAAACTATAGGACTTTATTTATTGAATTTATTCACCTTAGCTGAGGCCTACATAATATCTATGATTAATGGTTTTATTCCCCGAAAATTATCAACTTGTGGTTCCACTAACCCTCGACTACCCGGCACTCAGTGCCCCGCATCTCGATACGAAATTCAAGGTACACCATAGCCTATTATTTTAATTGAATTAACTTAGCCTATGGTCACATTACCTATTTTAATTCATCAACTAATCATCTTAATGTAAATTAGTGGAGTTTCCTAGTGTACTCGTAGTTCGCCTACTCGACGCCCGCGTTGACACGCCTTTCTATTCGAACATCCATCACACAACCTCGCTCGATGTCAAAATACACACATAAAGTGCAATTTAATAATAATAAACTTAAACACCACATTTACACAACCACCATTCCACAAATAACATATTTCCTCGATTCTCATGTTTGAGCTAACCGAGTTGTCCACGTAATGCTCAAATTATGCCCGTTAATCCCTGAGATTAATGCTAATCCTAGTTTAATTAATTTGGGTCGTTACACGACTGATGGCTAACTGAAGATTATGAAGAGGTTAGAGATTATGACTTAGAAGAGTTATCACCACGTGTTAATCATAGAGGAACGTGGTTATTTTGAGATGGAGATTGATCAAAACTTGCTAGTTTAGTTAGGATAGTGAAATGTACATTGGTGTATATATTTATCAAAGTAATTGAGTCATATACACCAGTTATTCAGTTTACTTTGTATTGTAAACTTGTTCTATTCACTTCATTATTGAGTTGTAAAAACACCAAAGGGACTGGGGTGTTCCAGTGAGAGGAGGCCTCATATACAAGAGGGATCAAGTACATGTAAGGTCCATAGAGTGATGTATGGGGGAGTGATTAGAGGAGCTCTGTGAGGAGTGACGAGAAGGATTCATGTAGTTCAATTCTTCATGCTAGTGGAGTTTACTTTTGGGTGTAGCCCAATAGACGTAGGTCTTGGACCAAACTGCGATAACACATCTATTGTCCTGGTTTGATTTATTTTACTGCATACTTTTTGTTTAAGTACTTTCATTACTTTCTGTTTCCTAGTTACAACCAAAATTGTATTCAGCTGTAACCACATTCGGTTATTTCACTAATAGTTTTAGGTCTCATGGTTATTACTATAGTCGTCAATGTATGCATACAAATTTACGCCGGAGTAGTCTTCTCGTTCATTGCGGGACACATTGTAATCTTGTGATGCATGGTATTATTATTGCTTATGATATGGCATGCCATTTTAGATACCAAATGGCAGAAACCAATTACTAGAGATGCCAATAAAAAACTCTTCAATAAGGGTAAACCGAGAAGTTTTATGCACCGAGTGAAACTATGGTACATGGGAAGTTGCATAACAAATCCTCAATCTTCAGTCTGTGCCTTAACTTGTCTAATGGTACCCATGATTTGCATGGTTTGCTTAGTTGTTGTATCACACGCTGCATTTCGATCAATCGTTCTTCATAAGTTGGGGTTTTGTAAAGAAGTTTCTGATTATGGATGGTTGATATCAATTATAATCATAACCCAAATTATCACTCTCATGGTAGGAAGTCTAGGCACAATCTTCAGATGCATAATAGTATATACCTACCCTCCAAGTATAGAAAAACATTCATACACTATAATTGAGGTTGTGAGATTCGCCCTTAAATTTCTTTCCAATAGGAGAGAGCTATCGAAGGTTGTTTCATTAACAATGTTGTCTCTTCTCCTTGTTAAATTAGTAGTGGCAGTCTTATATTTTCTTGCTCTTGTATTTCTTGGAATTTCATTTTAAATTGGCATCGTAATTTCATTCGGGCTACCACATATATTAATATCACATTTTGTTATCCCACTTGTTTTATAAGCACTAACACTTCTTATGTATCAAAAACTACTTCGCCATGGAAACAAGAATTGATAGATCATGTAGGGAATGTCATGGAAGAGCCATCAAAAAGAATGATGTGGATTTGTGTGGAAGACATGAACAAATTGATAGGTGCAAGCAATTCAAGTTTTCAGAACCATTTAGTCCAGTCTCTAACTAGACCTCGTTCGCCTCATCTTCCTCTGTAAGCTCTTGTAGGTTATACGTAACAAATTAGTATCAGAGCTTTTCCAGAAGGGTATATAATGTCATGTCTGTCATTCGTGACCCTCATTAGAATTATCCCGTGACCCTCATTAGAATTATCCCCATCTCCATACCTCCCACTCTTACAAAACCTCTAATAAAGGAATTTGATGAAGCCTTCAAGATGATTTACTACATTGACAAGAAAATTAATGTCGGCAGCTATGAAATGATAGGAAACGTCAGTTTGCAAAAGTATTGTTGGCATATAAGGGTGTTCATATGAGCAATAAAGGCCCTATCCATTCTAATTGGTCTATAAGTGAAGCAATTTCATTTATTAAAGATGAATGAATGCTATTTAACAAGGGATTCACGGTGAAAGAAATGGGCATCATCAACAATTTCATCTTAATGTGAGAAACGGAGTATACATCAATTGAGGAGTTTTATTTTTATTTGGAGCAACTGTTTGTCGATATGTTGCATTTCTTTCTTTCTCAACTTCCAATCGCAATATTGAAGGAAGTGAATGAGAGCCCAATCGAAGACCATGAAGAAAAGGCAAGGTTTGTTTTAAAGCTTCTTTGCAAAATCAAATTATTAAAAGACAAAATTCAATGGTCATTTTCCAAAGTTTATTGCATCACAAGATTAATGGACCCCGAAGGAGAGGATAGTGATCAAGCAAGAAATACTGAGAATAAAAATCTTACCCCAGTCAATGATCAAGATAGTGTCACTATAATTTAGGAAGTACCTGAACTTTATGTTGAAATGGGTTCACTTGGTTGAAATTTTAGAATTACAAATTAATGTAGGTGACTTTCTTTCTTATTTGTTTGTGCAGTTTATATATACTTGCTTAATTAAGTAAAGAATTTTAGTTTGAGTTGTATTCATGATATCATTTTTACCTTTTTCTCAATTAGAAAAGGTACATTTTTCTCTTGCACCACTAAGTACTTGGAAGCCCATTCGGCCTAGACTAATCCAAACTCAAGTCGAATTGGCCCAACAAGAGGAAAAAAAGAAATTGAGACCTCCCAAATCAGTCAGACCAATTTTTGTTGGTAGAAAGGGACTATTTCACTTGTGGAGGTAGTTCTTGGAGTGTTTTGTCTACTTCATAACTATTAAATGCATTATAAAATGTTAAGGGAATCTAGAGTTAATTGCTATTGTTAAAAAAGAGTTAAGGCTTTAAGATTCAAGGTGAGCAAGTCATCAAGAAAGGATTCTTACGTAAGCTACATTTTTATTTTAATAGTGAAAAATTGATACTGCGCGTGTAGGTCATGATACTGAACTGCATAACTAAACCCCTTCATCGTTTGTATATTTTTTATTATATCTTATCCATTTGCATGCTTTGCATGTTGAAACTTGAAAGTTCATTGAGTTTGTATTGTACCCAATCTTTAGTTCACGTGGGAAAGAAACCTTTTGTTTTTCTTTCTTTATGAGAGATCACCCACTTGAAGTAAGTGGTTAAGTGAATGTGGGGTTGGAGGAAAGGACCATGGCTATTTCCTATTGGTTAATACATAAATATATGTCTTTGATAGCGCCTTGGGCCTTCGGGGCCTTTGGGGCTAATGATTAAATGACTTAGCCAATTCACAACATAAGTTTTTTACTTTTTACATTAACTTGTTAATTTTGTAGTTAGTAATTAGTCGTTAAATAGTTGCACCTTTTGGATTGCGAAAAGGTGTTTAGTGGGATGATTGGTGGTTAATAAACCACTCCGCCACTAATTACCTAGTTTTGAACAGTTGTAACTATTCAAAAAGGTGTTTTTTAGTTTATAAAAGAAATGGTATAAAACTCTATTGGTACCGAGTTTTTCGAAATATATTGTCTTCACTGGTTTTTTGTATTGAGAGAGATTTTCGATGTTGTAGAAGAAATGATCTTTGGTTGGTGTGTAATCAAAGGTCAAACCAGTTGTATCCTGGACATAAACCTCTTGCATTATTCATACATTAGCCGTAGGACATTGCAATCAAGTGCATTCCTCTGGTATGATTTTCTTAATTCTCTGTAATTGAATTGAAGCATAATATATTGTAGTTTGTATTCAAGCATAAGAACTTTTATGTTAATTGACACGAGCCGCAAGTGTATGACAACTTGGAAGTAAGAGTGGCACCAACTAGTGTTGGTACCGAATATATCAAATCCACAAGGACGATTTTGTGCTAATTTATAATCTAATTAGGAAATAGAGTTAGGCAACTTGAAGTTTAATTATGTAAAGGAAATTAACAACTGATTTACTCTATCTAATTGCGAGGAATTAAAATGTGTTTTAACAATGGAGAAATAACCTAAGGGAGTTGATTTCACTTAGGTTGCATTCTTTTCATCCAATTCTCATAGTGCAATCCCCAATTCAAGTGTGATAGGTAAATTTCCATAAATTTTCACTCCACCCCGAGGTCTCGGCGATGGAGATTTTAGTGTTGCACTTGGACTCCATCGGTGGGCGTGACGCATTAGACTCCAGATTCTAAGGTCTCACTAGTCAACAGCCGTCGGTCGATGTACCATATTTCAAAGGTTGAGTTCCCCATTTCCGAGTTGAAAACCTTAAGGTCATGGGTGAGTTCAGTCCCTAAGTTGTATACCTACTTTATCAAGGAAAGTATTTCAAGCAAACACAAATCCATACCACAAAATTGAAGATAACATCATGAATCACATTAGAATTAAAGAGAATAGCAACCCGGGATCCATCGATTCTCGGGACAAGAGTATTACCCCATTATAGAGCAAGAAGCAACACTAAACATGATTAAAACTGAAGAAAACATCAAATCGATACCTAGAAATCCAAGATGAATCACCAAGTTTGATCCAATACTCTTTTCCCAAAGTGTGTTCCCAAAGTTTCTCCAAAGCAAAAGTTTTTAATTCTATCTAACACACCCTTATATATAGTCCAGGGGTATTTAGGTCTAACGAAATGAGCTCAAAACCCTAAAAACATCCAAAAAGGACTCTGACTGACGGCAGTGTCGGGCTCAGCGCTGAGACTTGAAGACCATGCTCGACGAGCGCTGTGGCGCTATGTGGGCGCTGTGGCGGGCGCCAAGTCTGGCTTCGTGGCACCGAGGGAAGCGTCGTGGTGGACGTCCACCATTGGTCCCAGCGCTGATGTGTCAGATGGGCACTGGGGCGCCGTGGGTAGGTGGGTCATAGAGCTGGGCGCTATGGTGGCCTGTGGGGCACTGTCAGGCATTGTAGTGGGAGTCACAACGCCAGGTGGGGTGTCATAGCGCCAAGGACAGCGCCATAGTGCAAAACCTCACTAGTGTGAGCGCTGAGGTGCCATGTGGGCGCTGGGGCGCCGTAAACATGAGATCTAGTGATGAGGCACTTCACAGGGGTGGCGTGGCACCATGAATAGGGGCCTTGCACTCCTACTCATTCGGTCTTACATTTTACTTTTCATTCCATTTCATCACCATTTGGACCTAGCACACATAAAATACCCTAAATAAGTACCAAAATACCATTTATTTTTCAATGTTGTGGAGTGAATACTACTTAAAATATCTAAGATTATGCTACGCATCACACCCCCAAACTTTGAGATTTTCCTAGTCCCTAAGAAAGAATTAAGCACAAAGTGATACAATTTATTTAAACCAACAATCTAAGCATGAATAACATCCATCCACTGTTTGAAAACATCTAGTATATGCAAACACAATTTATTTCCAAATTCAGTTATTCTCATCTCTCAATCTTATTGGTGTCTTCCGATTTCAAATTCTAACCAAATATTGACTCAACTCAAGGCTTTTCAATTTCCCACAAACCCAGCCTTTCAACCCAACCTTCGCAAGAATCGACTTTCAACAATTCAAGTGCAATTTCGAGAGTCTAGCCGCCACTACACAAGAGAGTCCATAAAAAGATTTGAAACTTTAATGATTCTTCATTTAAAGCAACAACTTCCAAGAGATTCTATAAGCTTGTTTTTCGCTCCACTTCTCTGCTATCATCAAATTTAAAAGACCAAAAATCCTTAGGTCTTCAATAGGTTGTAGTAGGGCCACGACTTGGTTTATTAAAAAGCAGATATTTAAGCTCAAACAAAGTCAGATAGATTTTGCAAACCCTTTCATTACAAACATAGAGCACTCAAAAAGAATAAACTCTCAAAAATTCAAACTTTCACATTCACTTTGGAGTTTACTCATAACTATTTTTTTCATCGCACCAGTCCATATTTTTCTTTTTCTTTGGACCTTTTTAGTAGATTAATTCATTTTCTTTTAACGTTCCCCTTTTCGGGTTGATTTCATCTTCCATTCAAAATTTACAAGCTCTTTTCATCATTGATAAAGGTTGCTCATCAATCTAATTTTAGGTGGTTTAAGGCTTTTAAGTTTGAGACAATGTTTGGTGCTAAAAATTCATGATAAGCAAGGCTTAACGAGATGACTAGCGATCTCATGTATGGGAAGAAAATATAGGATATTGGGTAAAAAGATCAATCCTAAGATAGATATGAGAAGTCGTCCCTCGCATGATACACGCCAGTATCATCATAATAACATGATGAATCCGAGAGCGGGTATCTATGACATGAGGGTGACGAAAAAAATGTCTCGTATTGAGCACCATCCCCTCGTGATGTTGCATGTCAGCACACTGATATGATAGTTGCTCTAAAATCTGTGCTTGTTGCAATTGCTCCATTCGGTCCAGCTGTTGTTGCATAGCTCACTGATCACGCTACATATCCTCCAACAGTCGGAAGTATATATCCTAAGAGGGGTGCTACTGCTGATGCTGGTGATGTGTAATCATAGCCAATGGGTTTAGGTCCTCATTCCCCTGAGTTGCCACTATCCCACCTTACTGTGCCTTGTGCTCCATGGCTTGAGTAGGTGCTTTTCGTCGCGAACGTTGTTGTGCCTGATGTAATGGTTGTGGCTACTGCTTTGGCTGATCATCATCCGAATCTACATATTCGGGAGGCGAAGCACATTGCTTTAGCGTCGCATCCGAAATAATGCCAAACTTCAATGTATATTATTTATCTTCAAATGAGACGGATGCTTACTTGTAGAGAAGGATAATTTATGGGTAATATAGAACTTTCATTAGCGGGCCATAGAGAAAACTCAACAATGATCGTGAAATGACTTTGTCGAAGTCCACATCATCCCATGCCAAAATATGCGCCACCAAAGTCGAGCGCTAATAAGCGATCTCACTAGTATTCCCTAGAGCCAACCTCGATGGGCATGCCTTAAATTTTTTGTGGATAATTGTTGATCATGGACTCCATCCTTATTTCATTTCCACACTGCTCTCCCTGGAAGATAAATGATCTATACAATCTGTTGCTTTATGTATGTTCCTAGTTGTTGTGGAAAGTAGGATTTTGTATGATCAATAGTTATGCCAAAGGCTTTGTTCACAACCTTTCCATCAATTGGAACTCTCATACCCCGCACTCAAGCTATCTTTCCTTGACATCCATGGTAGCCATTTGCAGAAAATTTGACTGTTAGCTCATTGGACGCCACTACCTTGTCACCATCTCACTGGATCCCCACATTTCACCAGTTATTATTGGCCACAATGTCCAAGATATGCTTTCTATACTCGTCTGAGACAACAAATAGGTGCTTGGACTTAATTTTTAATGTAGTATACTTCTTATATCTCACTTTGGCTTCTTTATTCAGGAAGTAATTAATCTCCTCTTCTCCTGATTCAGACTCAGATTCAAATTTAACAATCTGGCAGCTGGAGTGAGAAGGTTGTACTACAGGCAATTTAGACGGAGTGGATCGTGAAGTACTCATCCTAAGAAGAAAAAAATATTGTAAGTTCATGTGAGAATGAATATGGAGATCAAAATAGGGGCTGAGATACTTTATGAGACTTGAACCTTAAACAAAAAGATTACTCTGCAAAATATGGGGACAAGGTGACAAGAATCATTAAGAGCATGGAAGTAAACTGAAAGTCCTTAACAAAAGAAAACTTAGGCACACAAGTATATGCACATTCTAACAAACACATAAAGTGCGGTAAAATAATAGATAAAAAACATTCAAATAGTCTCTTGTACCAAATTATTTGATCTAGCAAGTTATCTCACACATTCTCCCTCAAACTTAAGTGAAAATGCGCAATGCAAAATTACAACCCAAAAATTGCTATTCATGGAAGTATTACTGTCAAAAAGTTGATAATGCGAATGCAATTTAACAAGCACTACAAAATATCATATTTTGGGAGCACACAAACAAGGTAATTAGGCAATGGAAAATAAAGAAGCAAGGCAATCTGAATGCATTTCGATCACCCACACATGCTTACAAAGTGGCTATAAGAGATACATAAAAGGGAGCACAACATGGTGTCATTGGGACATTTCATCAAACACATTATAAGCAAGCAAAACAAACATCACTACATATCCAGTTATTACACACATTCAACATCAACAACAAAATCAAGACTAAACCAAACTAATCATAAAGTAAGCATATCTCAAAGTGAAACTTGGAAATCTATAGAGGTGGGAGCATATACCTTGTAGAGAAGAAAAATGCCCAACCCAAAAACTACAATGTGACTTCGAAAGTGAGGAAAAAGTGTAGATCTAAAGCCCTCCTACTTGATTTGATTGTTATTTGGGGGAATAAAGAGGAGATTTGTGGTGTTGGAGAGGGAGGGGGAGAAGTTAAGGTCGGCTAGAAGGGAGAAGGATGAAGTGGGAGAGAGGAAAAAAAGTTTTCTCGCGCTGGACCCTGCGCCATGACGCGAAGTCAGCGCCCAGCCCGTTCAGGCCTCTCTGCCAGTTGCACCGAGGCTTAGGTCAGGTGCCCGCCTTAGCGCCACTGAGGTTTTTTTTGTCACAAGGGGTGCCGAGGCTGGCGCCTCAGTGCCCGAATCAGTGGGCTTGTGTTTCATGGCGCTGAGGCAATTATGGCGCAATGCTAGGCGCCGTCGCGCCCAGTCCAACACTAGGTCCAGAGTGGTGTTGGTTTGTGGCGATGAGCTCGGCGCCATGGCTCCAGAGGCAATACTCCAAACCAACATGTTAAATTTTTAGGCTTTGAGCCTGACCCTAAGGCTCTCGCACCCGTGCCCGCCTCTCGGATCAAATTACACATCATTTAAATAATGCTTTAAGTACAATTCAACAATTGAAGACAAATTAAACTAGAGAGAAATAGTTTATACAAAAGGCAAGCTAAACGGCGACACGCTTGAGAGCCCCCTCAATCGTTGTTTTGAACTCGTCCACTTCGATGATAAATCACTCGACAAACAAAAATCAACCAGAAATCATGTAAATGCACCAAGTTAGTCTTGCAAATAAACCCAATCTTTTATTAACTAAAACTCATTAAAAATTCTAAACAAAATAACTATAGGGTGCCTCCTAGTAGCGTTTAATTTTTCGTTGCTAGCTCGACGCCTAACACGAGATCATCAATCACTGCTGGTGGCAAACTCGCTTTACTGCACTTTTGAGCTGTAATAGATCTTCACTCTCTGAACGTTGACTTCGAATGTCTTGCCATCATCTCCCCGAAGCTCTACACTCCAAAAGGCCATGTCTCGTTGACTGTGTATGGTCCATACCACCTTAATTTCAGCTTTCCTGGAAAGAGCCTTAACCTTGAATTGTAAAGCAATACTAATTATCCCGGCTCAAAAGTTTTGTGTTCAATCATTGGTCATGTCACCTCTTCGTTCGCTCTTTGTACAGCTTTGCATTCTCATACGAATGAAGTCGGAACTCATCAAACTCCATCAACTCGAGTAACTGAGCATCATCGACAGCTTTGATGTCTAGATTCAACCTTTTCAACGCCCAATATGCTTTATGCTCCATTTTGACCGGTAAGTGACATGCCTTCCCATATACCAACCTATATAGAGATGTCCTAATCGGCATCTTTAACGCCGTCCTACAAGCCTGTAGTGCCTCATCAAGATGTAGTTCCCAATTGTTTCGACAAGAATTAATGCTTTTCTCTAAAATTTGTTTCACTTCTTGATTACTCACTTCAGCTTGGCCATTAGTTTGAGGTTGGTAAGCCAAAAAAGTCTTGTGTCGCACACTTTACGTTCGAATTACCATATCCAATGCTCTATTGCAAAAACAAGAACCTTCATCGCTCACTAAGGCTCGAGGTGTTCCAAACCGACAAAAAATGCTCTTTTACAAGAAATTAATAACAACTCTCGCATCGTTCTTTTCTATTTCAACAACTTCAACCCATTTCGACACATAATCAACGACGACTAGGATGTATTGCTTTCCATGAGACATTGAGAAATGACCTATTAAATCAATTTCCCATACATCAAACAATTCCACTTCTTGAAAAGTGGTTTGAGGAAATTCTAGGCTTCTCGAGATGTTACTTGTCTTTTGACATTCATTGCAAGTCTTGACATAGATATAAGTGTCTTGAAAAGACTTGGCCAATAGAAACCACATCGGAGCACCTTTGCTACCGTCTGATGCACACCAAAATGATCGCCAAATGGAAAACAGTGGCATCCTTCTAAGATTCCAATAAACTCATCTTCGGAAACACATCGTTGGACCAACTCATCATTGCACCATCAAAAAAGTAAGTCTCATCCCATAGATGGTTCTTTATATCACTCAAAAATTTCTTTTGTTTGGATTGACTCAAATCAGGAGGCAAGACTTGACATACCAAATAATTCAAAAAATTGGCGAACCATGGCACATCTTTTTGAACTTCCACTCTAAACAACTGCTTATCCAGAAAAGTATCTTGAACCGAATTCTTTGTATCTCCCTCTTGATGTGGTAGGCGCAAAAAATGGTCGGCTACCACATTCTCACTTCTCTTCTTATCCTTGATTTCAAGGTCGAACTCTTGCAATAAAATGACCCATCGAATTAATCGCGACTTTGCATCTTTCTTGGCATACAAGTAACGAATGGGCGAATGATCTGTAAACACCATTACTTTAGATCCCACAATATATGGACGAGATATGTCATAAGCGAACATAACCGCCAACAACTCCTTCTCAGTAGTTATGTAATTTTGTTGAGCTGGATCCAATGTCTTGCTTGCGTAATAAATAGCCCGAAAGATCTTCTCTCCTCTGACCCAATACGGCCCCCATAGCAAAATTACTTGCATCACACATCAAAGTCAGACTCCCAATTGGGACAGCCACAATAGGCTCCGAAATCAAGGCTATTTTCAAAGTGTAAAAAACTATCAAACATTCATCATTCATATCGAACATAACTTCTTTCTTAAGCAACCCATACAAAGCCTTCGTAATTTTTAAGAAATCCTGAATGAAGCGACGATAAAACCCGGCATGCCCTAAAAAGCTCCTAATATCCTTCACATTTTTAAGCACTAGGAGTTTCTCATTTGCAGTTATCATTACTCGATCAACCTCCAAACCATTAGAAGACACTCGATGGCCTAGCACAATGCCCTCACGAACCATAAAATGATATTTTTCCTAATTCAAGACCAAATTGGTATCTTGACACCCTTTCAAAACCAAGGATAGATTATGCAAACACAAGTCAAATGAGCCCCCAAATACCAAGAAATCATCCATGAATACTTTCATTATATTTTCGACCATGTTAGAGAAAATTGTCATCATACATCGTTAAAATGTCGTCGGTGCATTACAAAGACCGAATGACATTCTCCAAAATGCAAAAATACCATAAGGACATGTGAAGGTGGTATTCTTCTGATCTTCATGTGATATAGAAATATGATTATATCTTGAATACCCATCAAGGAAGCAATAGTAGTCAAAACTTGCTAGTCTGGCAAGCATCTGAACAATGAAAAGCAAGGGAAAATGATCCTTTCGTGTCGCCTTATTGTCAAATCCTAAAATTTTCAAACTGATAATTAAGGCTAATCAAGGATTAACAAATGCTTAGTTATGGTTAAAGCCGCGTGTCGGGAGCTGAGAACTCGTGAAATGATATTTACAGGTAATTTTAATTTTGTGTAATGTTTGCCTAGTGTTATGTATTATATTATCTTATTTTATGAAATTCAAGTTAAATAAGTAAATTTGAGATTTTACAGGATTTTATCTCGAGATACGTGTCGAAATGGGTCTCGGTAGAATTAAAATATCAATTCAAACTATTATTTTGAATTTCGCAAAAATTAAGTGAAATTAAGTTTAAAATTTTGAATTTAAAGTTTAAATTGACTTAAAGAGCCGACGAGGAGATTTTGCATCGGTTTGCATGTAAGTTGGGATCAGAGGTAGTGTGAAATGAGACAAAATTTGTGCAAGATCTTGTTTTGAGTTTTATGTCAGTTGACGATAGTTGAGGTTGAGATTGAGTCCAAATTGGTGTAAGTTTGTTGAAGTATGGCAAGAGGATTGTTCTAGAAGATTTTAGTATATTGTGGACAAAGTTAAGATTTTTTGGATTTTGGTGTGACTATAAACAGTGTTATGGACGTTTCACGAAGATGGACTGTTTTATCGAGAGATTGGTTCAACTTGGTGAAAAATCGAATTGAAAATGAGCGCCGGAAGTTAAAGCACATCAAAATAAGGATTTTGGGAATTGATAAATAAAAAGAAATTAAGCTGCTGACAAGGAACTGAGGGTTTTTATATATATAGAAAAAATGAAAAGACATTTCATTTCAAATAAAGCATAACGTTTTTTTACGTTAGTCCCTAACCCACTAAACGCGAATTTTCTCTTTGTGATCTCCCCATGTCTAATTTTCGGCCCGATTTCTTCCAAAACATTTTAGAGTATCGCGAGACGGTCAGTTCAAGCTAAATTTCCACAGTGGAAATGAGGTATTCGACCCACAATTTGATAAATTCTCAATTCATGGCATTTTCCACAATTTAATTCGAATTCTCGTGATTCTTTGATTTCTTTCGCAGGGTTTTGATAGAAATTTGTAGGGATTGTTGTTAATTGTTATATTGGATTGATTTGCGTCAATTTGGGATAGAGTCCACCGACGTGGGTCAGGGTTTTGATGAATTGAACTAACGCGATTTAGTTGATAACTGTTTTGGACATGTTTTTTAGTTGATATTGATTTACATTGGGTTTATTGATGAATTGATTATTGGTTTTAATCCAATTTGACTCCAAGGGTTGTGGAGATATTTTGATGTTTGTATCGAGTGATTTCGTTGTGTTTGTTGTTGGGTTTTGAGGATTTAACTGCGAAAATATTGATTTGTAGAAGCTTTTTAGTTCAAAATAAATAAAGTTTGCTTAGTTGACATGCCATATGGGAAAATTCACAACTTCTCCGTCGGTGATCTGATTTGGGTGTTGAGTCTATAGAAAGTAGGACATGAGTACTACAAGTTCCTTTTAGGTCATCATAACAAATATTGAGGTTTTCAAGGTTAAAAAGTTACCCCAAATTGCTAGTTGACAGCAAGTTGAAACAATTTTATAAATTAATATTTTTGGAAACTGTTCTTAAGCGTATTTTGACTGCATTTTTCATTGGGTTTTGTGATTTGGTTTCACTTGAAGCTTGACCGATAATATAATTGGGTATACAGGGAAGCTATTGGAAGCATTTTCAAGGTGATCCGACACTCCGGGAACCCCAAAAATTAAGCTCGAAGTTAGCTATTTGTAAGGTAAGGTAAGGCCTACAGTAACCTTTATATTGTAGGATTATAATTTCGTATAAATTGCATTGATCTTTGACATTGCATTTTTTTGTACATGCATATACGAGTAGGGAGGATAAGTGCGATTCTAGTCTCCTTATAGTGTATACTATATCGTGGTTATAGAACATTATATTATGCTTGAGGGGCGGGGGTCACTGATACTTTGCATCACGTGGTTATCATGAGATTGCATTGAACTAGATCATACACCTAGAGTCTAGAGGAACAAGATTCGTTTGGTTATCTTGTTAGGGCATGAGTCCTTATTATTAATTACTTACCACTTTCGGAGAACATTATCTAATTGTGGTCAGATAACAAAAATGGGATGAATTCACGGTTGTATTTAAATTCCTTGGATTGTATTCTTCATTTAATCTCTTAAATTATTATGCATTTGATTATTACAGGTGTACTGAATAGTATGAGATTTACTTATCTGATATTATTGAATTTTTATAATTGGGTAATTACATGTTCTAGCGGCGACAAGGGAAAGAGAAAGCTTTTCGATTGTTTGTGACTTGCTCAGTTCATTTCTCTATCTGTATGTATTATTTTTGAATATAACATATTGTATAAATGGGTTTTTGGGTTCGTGCGTTGTTAGGATCTCTTTAGGAATTGTTAAAATGGTTTTGGGGTGGATTGGAATATTATGGAGCTAAGGTAATGATGGTTTAAGGATTTTGAAAACCTAAGATTGGTTACAATGAATAAATAATTTTGTTAATGCAATATCTATTGTTATGTGGTGGATTATGAGTCCTTTGGCATTTCCACCAAGTTGAGTAGGTTTTGTTGAAGATTTTTGAAGGCTGGGTTTTTCAGTGTAGGCTTAGAAACATATTAGATGCTATCGAAAAATTTGTAGGAAATGTTGAGGATTATTAATCAATCTTACGGAACTTTAAGGTTTGTGATTTACTTTTAGAATCCTTTATGTTTGATAAAGAATTATATTTGATAATTAAGAGGATAAAATTTTATTATTTATTGATGGAGAGGTTAAGACTGCTAGATTATAAGTGGTTTAAGGTAATTTAGGGCAGCTAGATGCCCTAATTAGGTAGGGTCTAACAATGTTGGTATCGGAGCTTAGGACTCTGAAGGAACCTTCTTGATTGAGGTTAAGTTAGTGATTCAAATATGTTTCAGAACATTGCGAGGCAGATGTTAGAGTCGATGAATATCTTACGAGCATAGGTGACAACTCAAGTATTTGTGGTTTGTGTGGCCTAGGAAGTTCCTACTGTCTCTCTAGCTATTCAGGAGGAGCATGCTAACTCTTCATTTCGTTTCAAAGTTGAACCAAATTTTGCAATTCTTGTTTGAATTGATTTATCTATGGCTAGTGGAATTTCACAGGAGAAAAAGAAGGAAGCGCTTGGTTCCATGATATCAACGACTAAATCGAACACTTTGTGAGACGTTCGAGATAGTACTTGAGCTTATTCGCCTACAAAAAAAAATTTAGCGTGAATCACGACGATATCGAGGCGTCGTGGAGTCATAATAAGGCTCAGGTTATAAGATAAGAAAAGTTTTACATCTAAGTTTAACTTGAAGTTTTTTAAAAAAGAGAAGATTGGAGGTAAGGGCTGAGGATCTTAGGGATATGCCTCGAGTCAGTGATGGATAACTAGTCAGGAATCTTTAGTAGGTAGTAAACCAACAGTTACATGTTTTGGGTATGGTAAGAATGGCCACATTAGTCGAGTTTGTCCTCAGAATTCGAGTGCAGTTACGTGTTTTGGGTATGGAAAGAAAGGACATTACAAGATTGCGTGTTCACGACTTTTAAGAGTGTCCTCTTGTGTGTCAAAAAACTCAATAACATAATAAGGAACGTGCTCGGATTGTGACTAAATGAGATTCAGATGTAAATCGTAATCTTATTGAAGGTACAATTTTAGTTTGTGGTTATGTGGTGATTGAGTTGGGGTTAACTATGGTGCAAGTCCCTATTCATCTTGTACTCAACACAATAATAGGGATAAGGTGGATCCTTACTTTATGTGTGAGAAGTGTGTTGTTGAGATCCGAGGACACGAGAGGCCATTGATCTCCATTTGCTGGAGTTATTGAAGTTTGATGTGTTGTTGAGTTTAGCTAGCCACTAGGAAGAAATGGAAACTCTTGTCGAAACTATTAGTATAAAGACCTGAAATTAAACTGGAGAAGATTCTTGTGTTTTGTGAATTCTCGGACGTGTTTCCTAATGATTTACCTAGAACTCCACACTCAAGTGAAATTGATTTTATGATTAGTTTGGTTTATGGAACTAAAGTTTATTCCTTCCTATAGAATGGCTCCGAAGAAATTGCAGAAGTTGTGGAAACAATTAAATGAGTTGTTGGATAAAGGTTTTATTCACTAGAGTATGTCGTCATGGGGTGCACCAGTCTTTTTTTGTGAAAAAGAAGGATGATAGTTTGAGGCTTTACATTGATTATAGACAATTGAACAAGGTTACTATTTGGAATAAAAATCTATTATCTCGAATATATGATTTATTTGATCAACTAATCGGTGCTAAATTCTTTTCTAAGATTGATCTTCGTTATGGTTACCATCATTAGAGAGTTCGAGAAGATGATGTGCAGAAAGCAATGTTCAGTACCAAATATGGTCATTGTGAGTTTGTTGTTATGCCGTTTGGGTTTACTAATGAACCGGCGATGTTTATGGATTTGATGTAGAGAGTGTTGAGATCGTATCTGGAGCACTTTGTGATAGTCTTCATTGATGATATTTTGATATATTACAAGACTCGTGAAGATTATGAACAACATATTAGAGTTATTATCCAAACTTTGAGAAATCATAGGCTGTATGCTAAGTTTAGCAAATTCATGTTTTGGTTGTCTAAGGTGATGTTCTTGGGTTATGTGGTTCGTACGGAAGGAATCGCAGTGGATAAAGCCAAAATTGAGGCTATCATCGGTTGGCCGGAACCTACCAGAGTGACGGAGATATGAATTTTTCTAGGTTTGGCTAGCTATTATCCTAGATTTGTGTAAGATTTTTCTAAGATAGCTGCGCCAATTACTAAATTAAATCAAAAAAATGTTTTATTTGTTTGGTCAAAAGAATACGATGCTGCATTTTTGGGAACTGAAGAAGTATTTGACTTCAACACCAGTTCTTGTATTGCCTAAACTGGGGAAAGGGTTTATAATTTATATTGATGCATCGAAAGTTGGTTAGGGTTGTGTCTTAATGCAAAATGACAGGGTATTTGCTTATGTTTCTCGGCAGTTGAAGACTCACGAGAAGAATTATCATGTTCATGATTTGGAATTAGCAGCAATTATGTTTGCTAAAAAGCTATGGAGAAACTATTTGTATGGGGAAAGCTTCACGCTATTTTCAGATCATAAAATTCTGAAGTATTTGTTTTCCTAGAATGAGTTGAATATGAGGCAAAGACGATGGTTTGAACACTTGAAAACTTTGATTTCAGTCTTAAATACCATCCGAGTAAAGCTAATGTTGTAGCTGATGTACTGAGCAGAAGCAGTGCTGAAACATTACGTGTAGTTAGTCGATTGACTTACGAGTATGATTTGCTTGAAAAATTCATTACTATGACTTTTGTCCGAGATTCTTGATGATGCTGATAATGATGAACCAATTTGTGCTCAGTTTCAGGTACAAATGGTCTCTATTCAGAAAGTGATAGAGTGTCAGCAAAGTGATGAGAATTATGAGAAGTTCAAGGGGTTTGCTGATGACATTAATAATCCAGATTAGGCTGAGTCTACAAATTAGAGTTTGAGACTTAGAGGCAGATTGTGGATTCCATTGGCGGCTGAGATTTGGGATGAGATGTTGAGATAATCTCATCGATATAACATTCATCCTAGCAGGACCAAAATGTATCATGATATGAGGTGATTGTTTTGGTGACCAGGGATGGATGTTGATGTGGGTGACTTTATGAGGAGATGTGAGATTTGCCAATAGGTTAAAACCGAATGGCGGAAATCTGGGGGTATGTTGCGGCCACTTCCCATACCACAGTGGAAATGGAAACATATTGCAATGTAATTTTTTACTCATCTGCCTACTTCTCGGAGAAATATGATGCAGTTTGGGTTATTATTGATAGATTGACGAAGTCTGCTTATTTTCTTCATATGTCCATTTCATATAGTTTTACACAGTTGAGCTTAATATATGAGTGAGAGGTGGTTCACTTGCATGGGGTTTCGTTGACTATAGTTTTCGATCTTGATGCTCGGTACACATCAGGGTTGTGGCAAAGCATGTAGAAATAGTTCGACACTTGATTACATTTAAGTACTGAATTTCATCCACAGACGGATGATCAAACTGAAAAGTTGATCCAGGTGTTAAAGGACATGCTTAGGGCTTGTATATTGGGATTTGGAGGTTCATGGGAAGAATATATACCTTTGTGTGAGGTATCTTAAAATAATAGTTGTTAATTGTGTATTGAAATGAATTCATTAGAGGCATGGTATGGGAGACCTTGTCGTTCTCCTGCCAGTTGGGCTGAACTGGAGGATTTGGTGGAGTTGGGGCTACATATGGTTTGAGATCACACTGAGGCTGTGCAGGAGATTCGTCTAAGACTGAAAGCAGTTCAAGTAAGACACAAAATTTATTATGATCTCAATCACGGGGTTGTGGAATATAATGAAGGAGATTGGGTGTATTTGAAAGTTTCCCCTTGCAAAGGTCATTACAAGTTTGGACTGAAAGGAAAGCTCTCTCCATGATTTATAAGACCTTTTGAGATTGTGAAATAGATTGAGAAGGTTGCGTTTAGACTTGCATTTTCGTCTCAGTTAGCCCGAGTTTATGACGTATTTCATGTGTCTGGCAAAAGGAACCTGATTCGCATCATATAATAGGATGGAATCATTTCGATTTTCAAGGTTATGTTCATATGAAGAGCAACCTATTTCAATTGTGGATAGGAAGGTCAAGAAGCTTCAAAATAAAGAAGTTTCACTTATCTCGATTAAGTGGTGATTTCATGGTAATTCAAAGCTGACTTGGGAATGAGAGGCATATATGATAGAGCATTTTTCAGATCTCTTTTAGCCGCGAGTCGGGAGCTGAGGACCGTTAAAATGAGATTTACAGGTAATTTCACTTTTGTGTGATGTTTGCCTAGTGTTGTGTATTAAATTATCTTATTTTGCGAAATTTAATTTAAATGTGTAAATTCGAGATTTTACTGGGTTTTATCTCGAGATACTGTCGAAATGGGTTCCAGTAGAGTTAAAACATCGATTCGAATAATTGTTTCGAATTTTGCAAAAAAAAGTGAAATTAAGTTTATAAATTTGAACTTGAAGGTTAAATTGATTTAAAGAGCCGACGTGGGGATTTCGCCTCAGTTTGCGCGTAAGTCAGGATCAGAGGTAGTGTAAAATGAGACGAAGTTTGTGCGATATCTTATTTCAAGTTTTGTGTCGGTTGATGGTAGTCGTGGTTGGGATTGGGTTCAAAATGGTGCAAGTTTAGTTAAGTATGGCCAGAGGATTGGTCCGAAAGATTTTAGTATGATGTGGACAAAGTTAAGATTTTTGGGGTTTTGGGGTGGCTAAAACTAATGTTATGGATGTTTCATAGAGATGGACAATTTTTACAAGAGTTTGGTTCAATTTGGTGAAAAGGGGATTGAAAATGAGCGCCGAAAGTTAAACAACGTCAAAATAAAGATTTTGGAAACTAATAAATAAAAAGAGATTAAGCGGCTGACAAGCAGCTCAGGGTTAATATATATAATAAAATGACATTTCATTTCAAGACAAATAGAACATTTGTTTTACATTCGTCCCTAACGCCCTCAACTCGGATTTTCACTCCGTGATCTCTTTACATCAAATTTTCGCCCGATTTCTTTCCACAACATTGTAGAGCATCGCGAGGCGGTTGGTTCGAGCTAAATCTCGACAGTGGAAACGAGGTATTCGGCTCCCAATTTGATAAATTCTCAATTCAGAGAATTTTTCACAATTCAACTTGAATTATCTCGATTTTTTTATTTCTTTCGCGCGGTTTTGATAAAAATTAGTAGGGATTGTTGTTAATTGTTTTTATAGTTGATATTGATTGACATTGGGTTTGTAGATGAATTGATTATTGGCTTTAATTCAATTTGACTCTACGAGTTGTGAAAATATCTTGATATTGGTATTGAGTGGTTTCGTGGTTTTTTTTCGTCAAGTTTTGAGGATTTAATTCTGAAAAATATTGATTTGGAGAAGTTTTTTAGTTCAAAAATAAATAAAGTTTGCCTAGTTGATAGGCCATATGGGAAAACTCATACCTTCTCCGCCGAAGATCCGATTTTGGTGTTCTTGGAGTCTATGGAAAGTAGGAAATGAGTACTTCAAGTTCATTTTAGGTCATCATGACAAATATTGAAGTTTTTAATGCTAAAAAGTTACCCCAAGTGTGTTAGTTGAAAGCTAGTTGAAACAGTTATATAAATTAGTAATCTTGGAAATTTTTCTCAAGTGTACTTTGACCGTAGTTTTCATTGGGTTTCGTAATTTGGTTTCACTTGAAACTTGACCCATAATATAATTAGGTATAGAGGAAAGCTATTGAAGGATTTTCAAGGTGATCCGACGCTCCGGGAACCCAAAAAATAAAGCTTGAAGTTGGTTGTTTGTAAGGCTAGATATTTCGCATAGTAACCTTTTTATTGTATGATTATAATTTCATATAAATTGCATTGATCCTTGATATTATATTTTTGTTGAACAAGCATACACGGGTATGGAGGATAAGGGCAAATCGAGTCTCCTTGTAGTGTATACTATATAATGTGGTTATAGAACACTATATTATGCTTGAGGGGCTGAAGTCACTGATATTTTGCATCACGTGGTTATCATGAGATCACGTGGAACCAGATCATACTCCCAGAGTCAAGAGGAATGAGTCTCGTTTGGTTATCCTCTCAAGACATGAGTCCTTATTATTGTTTACTTACCACTTTTAGATAACGTTATCTGATTGTGGTCGGATAACAAAAATGATATGAATTAACGATTGTATTTAAATTCCTTAGATTATATTCTTCATTTAGTCTTTTAGATTTTTATGCATTTGACTATTACAAGTATACTGGATAGTATGGGATTTACTTATCAGACATTATCGAATTTTTATAATTGGGTAATGACAGGTTCTAGCAGCGACAAGGTAAAGAGAAAGCTTTCTAACTATTTGTAACTTGCTCAGTTCCTTTCTCTCTATGTATGTATTATTCTTGAATATAATATATTTTATAAATATGTTTTTAGGTTCGTGTGCGGTTAGGATCTCTTTAGGAATTGTTGAAATGGTTAAGGGATGGATTAGAATATTATGGAACTAATGTAATGATGGTTTAAGGGTTTTGAAAACCTGAGATTGGTTAGAATCAATAAATAATTTTGTTAATGCAATATATATTGTTATGTGGTGGATTGTGAGTCCTTCGGTATCTCCACCAAGCTGAACAGGTTTTGTGTAAGATTTTTGTAGGCTGGATTTTTCGGTGTAGGCTTAGAAAATCTAAGGTGTTGTCGAATTTGTTTTTTACGTAATTTTGAGGATTATTTAATCAATCTTACAGAACTTTGAGGCTTGTGATTTACTTTTAGAATCTTTTGAGGTTGATAAAGAATTATATTTTATAATTAAGAAGATAGATTCTTAATTATTTATTGATGGAGAAGTTAAGACTGCTAGTTTATCAGGGGTTTAAGGTAGTCTAGGCCAGTCAGATGCCTTAATTAGGAGGGGTCTTACACTTATTCAGCTTTCGGTAGTCAATGCAGAGAAGCCACCCCGTCACAGTTCTTGTCTGCAACGTCTCTCATTCCTCTATCTGAGCTATGGTCATTCCTCCTTCCTTAGGGACAACATGCATTCGTGAAACCCATGAAGTGTCAAAAATTGCATATATAATTCATGCATTAAGCCACTTCAGTATCTTTTTTTTCACCACTTCTTTCATCACCAGATTCAAGCGTCGTTGATGCTCCGCGGAATGCTTATGATCCTCTTCTATCAAAAATTTATGCATACTAATTGATGGGCTAATTCATTCGATATCCTTAATTATCCACCTTAAAGCTTATCTGTACTCTCGTAAGACTCGAAGCAACTTTTCTTCCTCTAACTCAATCAACAAAGATGAAATGATCACAGGATATCTAGAATCTTCTCCCAAGTAAGAATATCGCAAATGCTCAGGCAAAGGCTTCAATTCTATAGTCGTTTCGATAACTGCACTTTCAGGCTTATGTTCTAACCACTCAACTGCTTGTTGAAACTTAACTGATTTTAATGCTTGCCAACTCTTGAACTGTATCTGAAGTGTACTCTTACTAGCCAGGGTAGATGTGATGCTCTGCACTAAATATCTATCCAAGGGATCTTTCGGTGCTTGCTCTCGAGATAATTCAGTAACACATTCAGAAAATCTATCCAGCACCCATATGCTCTTGCATTGCTCATTGGCATCAAGGAACTTCATCGTGTTGTAAATGTTGAACAACACCACCTCGTCATTTACTTGCAGTCATAACTCTCCATCTTATACATCAATGAGAGCTCTAGCAGTTGCCAAAAATGGTATCCCCAAAATCAAGAGAACTTCATCATCCTCATCCATGTCTCGTAATGAAAAAATCGATTGGGAAGATAAATTTATCAACTTTAACAAGCACATCCTCGATCACACATTTCGGATAAGATAAGGATCGATCCGCCAACCGCAAGGTCATGTTCACATGCTGAACCTCCCCTAAACCTAACTTTTTGAAAACAGTTAGGGGCATCAAATTTGTACTTACTCTAAGATCATATAACACCCTATCAAAAAGACAAACTCCAATGGTGCAAGGTATGGTGAAACTTTTGGGGTATTTCAATTTCTGTGGAAGCTTTCTTTATAGAACACCACTACACTCCTCAATCAAATTCACTGTCTCAAATCCTCAATCTTCCTTTTTTGAGTAATGATGTCCTTCAAGAACTTGGTGTAGTGTAGCATTTACTTAAGAGCATCGGCAAAAAGGATATTCATTCGCAACTTTTTGAACATATCAAGAAACTTTTTGAATTGTTCTTAATTTTTCTATTTCTTGAACCTCTGACGATAAGGTAATGGTGGAGTGATAACGGGGGGGTTATTTGAAAATGTAATCCTACCTGGCACTGTTTCCCACCTTGGTAAACTACCTCTCTCAACACTTTTTCATTTTCTAACTGCCCCCAAACTATCTACAGTATCATCATCACCTATCAAAACACTTATTTCATTTTGATCACACTGCGCAGTCTGCTCAGACTCTTCATGCTCTGACTACTCAGGCTCATCACACTGCTCGACCTTAATTTTCTCATTCTATTTTTGATCCACAGGTTTTTTTCTAAATCAAGTCAATCAACGTCTAACCACTCCTCAATTGCACTGCGCTGACATTTTCTCTTCGATTCACTACTGTATTACTTGGGAAGTGGCCCTCCTGTCAAGATTTTAAAGCTGTCGCCAACTGCCCAATTTATCTCTCCATATTTTTAATGGATTGGGTTCTCTCATCCTCTATTATTTTCAAAGATTGCTTCATCCTATCCATAGTATGTTTCACTACCTCCATTTCTTTCTCATTCTTATCATGCCTCTGGTTTTGACTAATATCCATAGCCCTCAAAAGTTGTTCAATTGCTTTGAAAAAGGCTTCTTCTTTGGCTGGAATTTGTCTTTATTGCGCTTGATTTCCAAAATCTGAAAGTGATTGCAATGCATTACTAGTATTTCCATAAGATAGATTTAGGTTAGAACTGATCCTCGGATAGTATCACTGTGGAGCTTGAGCCTTTGGCCTAAAATCAAGTGAATTAAAGATGTTTTTGTGCTAGTTTATAATATAGTTAAGAAATAGAATTAGACAACTTAAAGTTTGATTATGTAAAGGAAATTAATAACTAATTTACTCTATCTTATTGCAAGGAATTAAAATGTGTTTTAACAATGGAAAAATAACCCAAGGGAGTTGATTTCACTTAGGTTACATTTTTTCATCGAATTCTCATAATGCAATCCCCAATTCAAGCGTGATAGAAAAATTTCCATAAATTCTCGCTCCACCCCGAGGTCTTTGCGATGGAGATTTTAGAGTTGCACTTGTACTCCACCGGTCGATTTGAGTAGCGTAAGTGCAACGCTGCATTAGACTCCAAGTTCTAAAGCCTCCCTAATCAACAGTCGTCGGTCGATGTATTATATGTTCAAGTCCCTATTTTCGGGTTGAAAACCCCAAGGTCATGGGTGAGTTCAGTCCCTAAGTTTTATACCTACTTGCTCAAGGCAAGTATAGCATTAAGTTAAAGCAAACACAAATCCACGACACAAATTGAAGATAACATCATGAATCACATTGGAATTAAAAAAAATACCAACTCAGGATCCATCGATCCCCGGGACAAGAGTATTATCCCATTAGAGGGCAATAAGCAACACTAAACATTATCAAAACTGAAGAAAACATCAAATAAATACCTAGAAATTCAAGATGAATCACCAAGTTTAATCTAATACTCTTTTCCCAAAATGTGTTCTCTAAGTTTCTCCAAAGCAAAAGTTGTTAATTATATCTATCATACCGCTATATATAATCTAAGGGTGCATTGGTCGAACAAAATGGGCTCAAAACCCTGAAAAACGTTCAAAAAGGATTATGACTGACGGCGGCGCTGAGGCAGACGCTGCGACATTGCGCTCAGCACCGAGACCTGAAGACTATGCTAGACGGGTGCTGTGGCAGGCGCCGCGGCTCCGGGTTTGGCTCCGAGGGCAGCGCCGTTGTTGAATTCCTCCACAAGTCCTGGAGCTGAAGCGCCAGTGGGCGCTGGGGCACCGTAAATAGGAGGGTCATAAAGTTGGGCATTATGTGGCATGTGGGGCACTGTTGTGGACGCCACAGCGCTAGGTGGGGCGCAATGGCGCTAAGGACATTGCCATGGCGCCAAGGACAACACCATGATGTAAAACCTAACTAATATCGGCGCTGAGGCACCATTTGGGCGCTGGGGCGCCGTAAACAGGAGATCTACTGATGAGGCACTTCACAGGGGCACCGTGGTCTTAGGTTTGGTGATGTGGCGCCATGAACAAGGGCCTTGCACTCCTACTCCTTCGGTCTTCCATTTTACTTTCCGTTCCATTTCATCGCCATTCGGACATAGTACGCGCAAAAAAACCCTAAATAAGTATCAAAATATCATTTATTCTTCAATGTTGTTAAGTGAATACTACTTAAAACAACTAAAATTATGCTTCGCATCATTAATCTTCATATATATATATATATTCTGGTTTTAATAAAATTAAAGGTTCTGTAATATGCATGATCTCAATGTTTGTTCTAACATTGTATACATGGGAACTTTTCAATATATCCATAGAGATCATGATCATCCCCTCAAAATCTAATTATCAATCAATTCCATTCTCCATTGATGTTGAATCAATAAAAAAGGAATTACAGTTTTGATAGGTGAATAGATCGACTTTGAAATACATTATTATGGGGTATTGGTTTCATTAATTACAGAAATTGGGGTGCGATATAGGGTGAAAAGAATATGAGATGGTTTATCAGTCTGTGTAACTAGGACTCCTATAAGGTCTTTTATTGAATGATCATTAGATCTATTTATGTTTTCTTCGTGAACGAGTTCATGAAGAGTACGAAAATGGCTTCTTAATTAGGATCTATATGGTAAATATTTTCTTTCCCTTCATCAATTTGTTACGTGACGACCCAAAAACCTTAAACACCCATCCCAAGGATAATTTAGTAATTTCGTAAACCCTATACTAAATTGATCCCATTATATAAATCTAATTGTAAACCCTAGCCCCTTTTTGTTCACACACAAAAATTGAGAGAGAAAATGAGATGAGACTTTTATTCAGGGAGTCGTGGTGGGTGTGATGCTATGAAGCCTAGGAGACCTCCATTGAAGGTAAGCCCACCCTCTATCCCATTTCTTTTATTGTCTAAACGAATCACAAACCTGTGTTTGCTTTAATAATGGTGGAAAAATATATTTTTTCTCTCCTTTTTGTTTTAAATTTGTGAAATCTTAGTGAACCCCCAAGGGGCGGCGCCGTCAGCATCGTTGAAACTGTCAATTTAGGGCAGCGAACCACTGCCGCTACTAAGGGGAGGGTGGAGGCCCCCCAATGTGAGCCGTGCTCATTGCCGAATGGCAATGAGCACATGAGCCGTCAAGGGTCATTTTAACCCCTAGCCACCTCTAACCAGGGGCCTTATGGCCCTTGGACCTAAAAAAAATATAAAAAATATAAAAATATAAAATTAAATACCAATAAAATATAATGTAATAATCAAAATAAAAAATTAAACTAAAGCATTATATATATGATCTATGATATATATAATAGAAATACATAGAATAAAAATAGATAAAAGCAATACTAGTGGACTTCGAGGCGTAATACCGCACCTCGAAGAGGGTCCTCGACAACAGGAAACCCGCAGGATCCACAGTAGTGGACCCAAAGCAATTTACTAATAAATTGGAAATTGAGTAACTTTGAAATGAGAATTGTGAATCAATGCGAATGGGTCTTGAATTTTCTAGATTAGTGAAACGGTTCGCATAGAACTGCGTACGCACAACGACCAGGAGTGGGTATCGCGTCGAGTCAAGGTAAATGGGGAGCTTCCTCAAGTATCAAATATGACATGTTTTTAGATAATTAAGATTCACGAGTTGAACTAGAGATTGGGG
Source organism: Stephania cephalantha (assembly GCA_039657325.1). NCBI lineage: Eukaryota > Viridiplantae > Streptophyta > Magnoliopsida > Ranunculales > Menispermaceae > Stephania > Stephania cephalantha. The sequence goes on along the minus strand of CM077570.1, from coordinate 30,088,393 downwards.
AATAGGTTGCATTATGTTATTGACTTAATTTTACTTATCTATGGGTTGTATATGTGTTGCACCAAAAATTGGGATTACCTCCTCCTGGACAAGGAGATGGAATTATGTACTCTTGGGTAAGCAGTTGGATGACCTTCTCCAGGGTAAGAAGTTGAGATTACCTCTCCTAGCTAAGGAGATCACTAAGGACATGACCGGTGGTAAACTTCTCATGAAACCCCGAAGTGATTTTGGTGCATATATCGGCGACGACTTGGACGAACTTACTGTTGGTTTGATGGAACCATTGAGGGGACATAACGGTCATTGTGTTCACTAGTGATCTTCATCACCTCGAGAGTAGGGGAATCGATCACCTGAATCAAGTCAATAACTAATATGCATTGAATGGAACAACGACTAGTATTTATTATTAATTTTTTATGGTATATCTCTTGTAGGCCCATTTGCATGAATGCTTTGATTTCATTTATGATTTTCAAACCCCTTGTTATTATGGTTTAATGAATCTGGGAAATTGTCTTAAAAGAATAGAATTGATGGTTTACACTTGTTTATAGATATGATTAATTAAACATTAGTCGATAATTGAACCAGGCATCTGTAGGAATGAACAGAACAATAATCGACATGATTAACTAAACATTAGCGAAAAAAAGATGGACTTTTTAGATGTTCACGAGTCATTTAACTATGTATTCAGTAAACACGAATTAAAAAAAAAAGACTAAACAGAGCTTAATTGTAAAAGGAGAATCGTTTCCATCAATCTACAAATACTATATGAAGATCATTTTTCTTTTCTCTATATTTTTCCATCAATCTTCTTACAAGGAGAATCGCTTCCATAGTTGACTTTCTAGACCTGAAGCTAAATTGATTCTTCGGTATTGTTGTTTCTCTTCTTAGCCTATTATCAATTATCCTCTCCTAAAGTTTCATATTGTAAAAGCAATATCTCTGTCCAATAGATTCTGCTATGGCCATAAATAGTAGCATGTATATATAGGTGTTGTGGGCATAGATACAGGTTGCTTGTCTTATCGTAAATGAATAGCAACAAGTAAAAAAAAATTGTAGTAAACAAAAGACGCATAAGATTGTTTACACAATTCGGACCTCCCAACCTACGTTTGCGGGGCCATGCCTAAGGTGTAAATGCACTAAGAAAGATGATTACAAATTTACATAGAACTTTTGACTAGTGATCCCTCACCTAGCTAGTGATTCCTCACTAAGTTCTATTACAGTAATCACTCCCCCTTACACTTTGCACTTACATGAAGTCCCAAGTCCCTTTGGTGCCCGAGATCCCTTCGGTGTTTCGGCTAAGTCCCCTTAGGCTAGTGTATGTATAACTAAAGAGAATATCTTCTCTTATCTCACTGTGAATACAAAGAACAGTTAATGTCTAAAAAGTTACTTTGCATCTATGATGAATCTACTATTTATAAAGAAAGCCTAGAATCTCTAAATACACTTGTTTCGATCTTGACAACCTTCAAAGTATCTTGCGCATATTCATGTTTCCATTAGATTGAGATTTGCTAGCTTTGGGAAAGAATTTAATGTCAAATTTCTAATTTCCTTTTCCCGCATCTTCGTTTGAAATAGGCAAACTAAGCACCGAAAATCTTTCCTTATGTTTTAAATGCTTGCCAATCTTTGGAAGATACACGGGATATTGCAAGAATTTTTCGTGATCTTCAAAGATCCAATGAGTTTTACATATATCCCTTGGGCCTACGTAAAGATATCCTGGCAAGGCTATTCAAAATAATAACTAAATAGACTATTAGTGACACAATGAATTTCATTTTAAAATGATGCACAAGGTGTGACACACAATGACAACTCTAGGGAATTTATGTCTTAACAATCTCCCTCTTTTTATATGTGTCACAACTTAGTAAATGGATTAGATATGCAATAATTAAATATGCATAGGTTATGTTAAACAAATACATTCACACAATGATGAATGAGATGCATGAGTTTAAAGACTAACATAAATCCTGCAGTTAGAAATATGATCGCAGTTGTAGTTCAGCAAGAAAAATATATTGAATTAATAACACAAAATAAATTAAAAGTTTATGTGATTCAAAAAAGATGTTGCTCCCCCTATATCTAAGCCTAGTCTCCCCTTTTGGACATAGAAAAACAAAAGGTGCTCTGGGAGATATCATCTAACAATTGAGCAAACAAAGTCGGTGCAAACGAACGAACAAAAACTACTAACTAAAAACTCGAAACGAGAAAAACAATTGACTCATCAATCGGTACAACCTAACAAAAAAAACTATATGTTGGACAACTATCATATCAAAAGCTATAAACTTCACATCAGTAGTAAGAGCAGTGGAAATATAAATGCTATAAAATAGTTATAGCATGAAATAGTTTCAAAGCAATAAGGGAAGATGCATATGGAACCTTATACTTTCATTAACTCCTCCTAAGTTCATTATTACCTATAATGAAATCTATTGTAGGCACATATAGTGGCTCTGCATTTGACAAATGTAGACACAATTATGTGGCCACATATGCAGACAAGTATGTACATATGTAAGCTGACTGTCTGTGGACATAGAAGCTATGGCCTTCTAAGGAGGTTTATCTTCATTTTTATTCAACCTTTCCAACCTGTTCCCTATCTCAAAACAAACAAAAAAATTACAAAAATAAAGAAAATAACCGAGTTTTAACATTATACCTTTCCATAGTGCAAATGGTGCCGCCCTAAGATGTGAAACAAGAATTTAATAGAGGATTTGTGCCATTGCATTAATGTTGTGCCTTACGAACCCACTTTTGCTAATGATACGATCTTTTGTCATCAGCTTTCTTCGAAGCATCAGTTCTCTTGGTGATTGAACGTTGTCGTCTTGCTAGATCACAGTGCATTTTGAAGCATCGTGGCCGAATGTTCCCCTTAATTCCACAATAGTAGTAGATTGGCCTAAATCGACATGGAGGATCTTCATCATTTTCTATGGGGATGACATTCCTTTTGGCAAAATAAGTTGTTTCTCTTTTTTGTGTAGAGGTAGATGCTTCATTTTTGAATCTGAGCCCTCTTGTCTTCACATGAACCTTTCTCTATATTAAGTATATCATCTAGTTGGGCTTTTCCCTTGTTTAGTTGCTTCATTGTATCATTGGACTTCTCAAATGCCTTTCGAATAATTATCATCTCCTTTTTTTGCAGATTTAAGCTGTTCTTGGATATTTGTAACTCCTTTTGATAGAAGAATGTTTTTGTCAATAGCTTCAGACCACCTCTCGTAGATTTCCTTGTAAGCTTGTTTTATATCTATAATACTAACAGAGTTAGTTGAATTTAAATCAGGCTCATAGTTAGGAGACATTACCTTCTCTAATTGTCCAGAAATTGTGGGCACTAACAGTGGTTGGCTAACTACAAAGTCTGTGGGCGCATGTACTGAACAGATGATGTGAGCAGTATGTGCATAAGATTTAACACTTATGGGCACATCATAAGGCTCATTCAAGTCTTCAAAGATGGAGAGGAATGTGACATGATTACTCTTTTTTCCATTCTTGTTTTCATCATTAGACTCGGAGTCACTCAATGTTGTCTTAGGTGACTTTCGTTTTTTCTTTATGAAGTTTGGACACTATGATTGATAATGCCTAACTCCTCCACACTCTTGACACTAGATGGCTTTGTTCTTTCTTTCATCAGCCATGTTTTGCTTAGAACCATGGTACTTGCTCCCGTGCACTTTTTGTATAACTTATTGTACCTTTTGGTTAGTGAGGCGAAGTTGCTCTCTTCGGTTTGATCTTCTTTGAAGTATTGAGCAGTAATTTCGAGATCAATCTCACGCTAATTCGTACTTTGGTTCAAGTACATCTCGTACGTTGTGAGAGATCTCATTAACTCGTCAAATTGGAAGTTTTTCAAGCCCTTTATCTCCTAAATGGCTGCCACTTTTACTTCAAATTTGGATGGTAGCAATCTAATGGCTTTTTCTACCATCTTGTGATTTAAGTATGTCTTGTTGAGCATCTAGGCTTGATTTGATATGTCCTTATGCTTTGTTGTATACTCTGCGACATATTCATCATCATCCATTCTTAAGGCTTCAAATTGATATGCGAGAAGTATTTTTCTCGAAGCCCTGACATCTTCATTTCCTTCAAAGACATTTTGAAGAATTGTCCATGTTTCTTTGGCTATCTTGCATGATGAAATCAGCTTCAAGTGCTCTTGGTTCATGCCACTAAAAATTGCATTCAAGGCTTTGGCATTTGCAAGTAAGAGTCATTTTTCTGCCTCAGTCCAAGAGTCTGTATTTTTAAGTTTTCCATTGACTCCTGAGAATTTGTAGCCTTTCTCTATTGCTCTCTATGCCTTTACATCGATTGATAATATGAACCCCTCCATTCGTGAATTCCAATAAGTGTAATTTGTGCTAGTGAGCTGTGGAGGTCTTATGGTTGACAGTCCTTCAGGTTGATCTGATTGGAGAGGCTGAATATTGGTGCCATCAGGATCTGCCTTTTTCGACACAACGAAGGTTATAAGTATTTGTCTCTGATACCAAATGTAAATATAATATCTATGTCCAACAGATTCTGTTGTGGCCACAAACCGTAGCTTTGTATATATAGGTGTTGTGGGCACATATACGGGCCGCCTATCTTGGCATAAATGAATAACAACAAGTAAAAATAAATTGACACAAACTAAAGACACACAAGATTGTTTACACAGTTCAAACCTCCCGTCCTACCTTTGTAGGGCCATGCCTAAGGTGTAAATGCACTAAGAAACATGATTACAGATTTACATAGAACTCTTAACTAGTAATTCCTCACCTAGCTAGTGATCCCTCACCAAGTTTTATTACACTAGTCACTCCCCTTTACACTTTGCACTTACATGAAATCCCAAGTCCCCTTGGTGCCCAAGATCCCCTTGATGTTTCGGCTAAGTCATCTTAGCCTAGTGTGTGTATAACTAAAGATAATATCTTTTCTTATCTCATTGTGAATACAAAGAACAATTAATGTCTCAAAAGTTACTTTTCATTTGTGATGACTCTACTATTCATAAAGAAAGCCTAAAATCTCTAAATACACATGTTTTGATCTTGACAGCCTTCAAAGTATCTTGCACATATTCATGTTTCCATTCGATTGAGATTTCCTCGCTTTAAGAAAGAATTGAATGTTAAATTTCCAGTTTCTTTTTTTTCGCATCTTTGTTTGAAATAAGCAAACTAAACACCGGCGATCTTTCCTTGCGTTTTAAATGCTTGCCAATCTTTGGAAGATACACAGGATATTGCAAGAATATTTTCATGATCTTCAAAGATCCAATGAGTTGTACATATATTCCTTGGGCCTACGTAAAGATAACATGGCAAGGCTATTCAAAATAATAACTAAACAAACCGTTAGTGACACAATATATTTCATTTAAAAACGATGCACAAGGTGTGACACATAATGACAACTCTAGGGAATTTATGTCTCAACACATTGTATGAATCATAAGTTTAATTCCCTGGTAATTTGAACAAATTTGGATGTCTTCTTTATTTTTGAAAATTGGTACAAGAGTGCTTCTTCTCCAATCCATTGGCATCTGTTTTGATTTTAACATTTTGTTGAAAAGTTTTGTTAACCAAGACAATCCAATTTCTCCTAAACATTTTCAAACCTTTATGGGTATTTCATATAGGCCACATGTTTTCCTTATTTTCATCTTTTTTAATGCCTCTTTAAATTTCAAAATCCTAATATTATGTGTATAGTTTACATTTCTTTCTTGGTCTGGGTTTTCATCCACTATGATATCAACTTGACGAGGAATTGAAAAAATAGATGAGCAAAATACTGTCAAATATATTATGTGTACCAACAAAGATAATCAATTTGAAAAGGCAAGATATGCATCAAAGATGTATGAAATGAATCAAATTGTATTTAGTAGTATATTTTGAGGTATGGATAGATAATTACACCTTCAAAAACATTGCCAATATTTTACTCATGCCTTGTATATATTTCACACAATATTGTCCTAAGACTAGATGATTGAAATATATATATAATAAATGATGCATCATTCAAGTTGATCTGTTATAATTATATACTAGTCGACATCCAACGCTTTGCTCATGGGCAAGACAAAGTATCAAAATATTATATGAAACCAGATTAAACGTACATTATATACCTAAAAAAGGAAAAAAATTAGAAACATCTACATAAATGTCATGTGTAGTAAAAATTACCTAAAAGTAGCAAAATAGAAATTGTGACATAATCATGCCATGTGTCAATCCGTGAGAGCTTCTCACATGCCATGTGTCGCATTGTGAGACCTTCTCATAGAAACATATCCTTTATATACATAGAAGATTTGTAAGGCATGGTTTCACCTACCATGGTGGCCACTTATGTATGCCTAAAACATCTAATTGTATACTTCAATTCTGGTTGGTGTGCACGGGTTTGAATAATATATATATATATATATATATATATATATATATATATATACAAACTCAATAAATCACATGTGGTTGATCAAACGGTTATTTTAAATTTGAAATGGAAGACTTAAAAATTGGGTTTTCAGTTTTCAGATTATTTTTCCACTGCTATTAGCCAACAAAGATAATGATCAGCTATCGAAATAGTACATGTACATAACTCACCATAAAGTTGAGGTCGAGTAAATTTTCTAATTCCTACGTAACATTTAAATTTAATTGTGAATTCTTGAACACAACGATGTAAATTTTTAACAAATTTTCTTCTACACTACTGACTTCTTTGGACTACCAACAGGCTCGTGAGCTCAGGGATGAGGCATACATGTTGAGGAAGGCATTGTATGATGATTTCCTAAACTTGAACACAAAAGGCCAAAAATTACATTGCAATTGAATACAACAAGAAAAGCGAAAAAAGGAGGAGCAATACCTGCAAAACACTCACAAAGCATAATACTACCAGCAATTGCTCAACAATGTGTGTTTCTTCGAAACCCAATCAAAATGCAACCTATCAAGAACAAGTCTCTCAATCAAATGAAGCAAAGAAACACAACACAAATGAATAAAAAATAGGCAAACCCTTGATTCCTGCAATCTGAATATACATGAGGAGATCGACTGAGAGTCGTTTCCCTAGTTTCGATATTGAGAGGGCATGTATAATTTTGTTAAGATAGTCCCAAGTGGTTAAGTATAGAATTGGTGCTTTTCTTTAACATGTCAAAGCAAGATAGCGTTTCCTAGACCTATTCACATAATTTCTTTCAATAGATGTTGAAACTGAAAAATAGTCTCCAATGCTATAGATTCTTTTTTCATTGATGAGCTAGGTAGCAACCATTTATTATACCAAAATTTGAATTCTAAGTTCTTTTAGATTTTTATGTCAGGAAAAATTGACTTGGCATTAGAAATGCCACTTCACCACAATGTCTAGAAGTAGACGACGGTAATAGACATTATCTTCGCTACATCAACTATGCATAGTTTGGAGACATTTTGTTATGGAGAAGCATTTTAATGTTTCAATCCTATTTTATGTTGCACACATATTCCCCAATCCCCACTTGCATTAGAGATGCTCTCAACACATACTTGGCGCTTACCATCTCACCATTCACCTCCCCCAATACACACTTAGACATTGTAGCAGTTTCAGTGTCACCATCTGATGAAAAGTGAAAAGCAAAACCTTCACCAGAATCTTTTTTTAACTTCTAATTTACAAAACCACATTCACCTACTAATGGCTTTATCATCTCCTCTGTTTTTTGGGTCACCTATTGTTGTTGTTCATGTTGCATAGTTTTTTCTTCACATGTTATTTTATGCACGGCAACGAAAAAATTACAATGCTTTAACAATTGATGTTGATGAAGAAAACAAGGAACTATATAGAAGCATTGATTTTCAATATTTGGACATACTTCTCTTTTCCTTTGCTTGATATTATGATAAAACTATATGATATACGATTGCTTTTCAAAATCATTGTGTTCTTCAGATAGTGATTGTTACTCTTCCCCAGTTCCTTATGTTGGCTTGTACATTGCAAGTGCCACATTGGTATGTCTTTCACTCACACTTTACGATGTGATTTCTGGTTTTCGTCGTAGGATTCGGTACTTATCATGCAGGTTATTTTAAATCAATTCAATCACATCGTTTCTCCTTGCAACTGCTTCAAAGCTCCTAGTATATCTCACTACTTACAAGCGTAGTCGTGTCGATTAGCTATCAAAGCTTTCTAGCACGATTATGGTATGCGTTAGCATCAGTTTTCTTGCCCCTTCCTTTGGAATGAACAGAGAGGCTGAAAATATTACAAACCTAATAACTTTAAGTCTCATAGTTATTACTATTGTCTTTAATGTATGCATACAAATGTACACCAGAGTAATCTTTTCATTTTTTATAGAACATATCATAATCTTGTGTTACATGATGTTGCTGTTACCTTTGTTCTGGTGGTCTGTATCAGTGAACCAACTTGGGAAAATTAATTATGGCAGACATCTATAGAGATCTCTTCAAAAAAGGTAATGAAGCAAAAAGTTTTGTGCACCAAGTGAAACTATGGTACATGTGTAGTTGCATGACTAATCCTCAGTACCTAGTTTGTGGATTTGTTTCTCAAATTATGGCAACAATTTACATGGTTTTCCTAGCCGTGTTATTGTATCTCACATTTCAGTCAATTGTTTTTCATAAGTCAGAGTTTTGTAAAGGCGTTTCTGATTATGGATTGTTGATATGGATCATATTCATAACACAAATTATCACCGTCATGGTAGGAAGTTTAGACAGTGTCCTTAGATCCATTGCTAGGTTAGGGATGGTTCTCTGCCCTGGTGGTCTGAGTGAGCCAAACGGCTTACTACAAAACAATTTTTCACACCAAATGGAGAGTGAGAAGGTTGCCTTCATCTTTTTCACCAAGAAGAAAGGGCTAGGGAAAGTTGTTTCAATAATAATGTTGTCTTGTTTATTACTAAGAATATTGGTGTTAATCATAAATTTGTGTCTTTTGCCAATTTTCAGACTGGTTCTTGGTCTCAGCATGATTGTTTGAGTGCTAATATTGCATTCGCTGCATTCAGTTTGTCCCACAATAGACTTGATCATCACTACCAGTGTTTCTGGTGTATCAAAAATCACTTCACCATGGAAACTATAGTTGCAACATTGTGTTTCAACTATTATAGATGGGTTTCCAGAGAGAATAATGTGGTTTTGTATGCAAGACATGAAAAAATGGATGGATGCAAGCAATAGGAATCCCTTAAATCATTTAGTCAAATTCCTAAATAAACCCCTAATGACAACTGATGTCCTAGATGGGGTGCAAAAAATTGGTAGCAAAACTTTTCCAAAAGGGTATAGATTGTCATTATCGACATTCGTGATCCTCAAAAGAGTCATCTCCTTTTTTATCTCATCCGCTTGTGTAGAATCTATAACACAAGCGTTAGATGAAGCATTCGAGATGATTGACTACATTGACGGGAAAATAAATGTTAGCAAATTCGAAGATCAAAGGAAACATTAGTTAGCAAACACTTTGTGGGCATACAAGGGTGTCTATCTAAGCAAGAGTACTCATTTTAACAGATCCTCTATGAGTGATGCAATTTCCTTGATTAAGAATAAACACCAATAAGTTCACGCGGGACTCATTGCAAGAGAAATGGAAGTCATCATTAGATTCATCTTAATGAGCCAAACAAAGTGTACATTAATGGAAGAGGTTTATCACCATTTGGAGCAACTCTTTATGGATATGTTGCATTTTGCTCTTTCTCAACTTCCAATTGCAATGCTGAAGGAAGTACATGAAAGCCCTTGAAGTCCATTAAAAAAGAGCAAGATTCGTTCTAAAGCTTCTTCACAAACTTAATTTATTAGAAGACAAAGTTCAATGGTTATTCCAAGAAGGTTATCGCGTCACAAGATTAATGGACACCTGAGGAGAAGGCATCATTGATGAAGTAGAAAATACTAAGAATCAAAACGTAACACCAGTTAATGATGAACATGATGGTGGAGCCACTGCAATTCAGGAAGTTCGTGATGTTGAAATGGGTTCATAAGGTTGAAACTTTAAATTAGAATTACAATTCATAGAGGTGGTTTTTTTTGTCTGCTTCTTTTTCTTCTTTTATACAGACCTATATACATGTTGAATTAAATGTAAAAAACTCTAGTTGGATTGTGGATATATTTATTTTGAGGACTTGACAGTTATTCTTATATTGGAAAATATCTCCATTGACATGTTTAATTTTTTAATCAGTTGTTCTATTTAATTAGAACAATTTTTCATAATTTGGAGTTATGTAAAAAGGTTTGATTAAGTGGTTATACTAAAAACTGTGATCACATTGCAAAAGTTGAACTATGTTCTCTTACATCAGTAGCTAGACCATAACTATTTATAAGTGATTATTCTCAATTCCGATCAAACGCTTCCAAACCATTCAGTATTTAATGCACTTCCTTTTACATACAGATCGAGATATCAACATGACTAGAATAAGTTGGTAAACATAGAGGTACAAAGTCAATAAAGTTACTAATCAATTTTCGTTTGAATTAATAAAGAACATACATAAAACAAAATCCTCAAGGACCTTACGAAGAAATTTTGTAAAGAAATATATGTCTAAGGAATTTCAAGATTTTATTAGGAAATATGTGTCTAAGGAATGAAACTGATGATGCTTCAAACAAAATAGAAGAATGAAGCTAATGATCAGCCATTTCCTTCACAGAAAGACGCAAAAATAATGCTACATAAATTAAACTACCTAAGATAATCAACAGAAATTAATTGACTTCTCTAATGATTTGAGTTAAGCATCTAACTAGGGTCCTTAATTTTCTTTCTAATGTATCTCATAAATGAGCACCAAATAAAATAGAAGTAAATTAAGAAACTTTCACAATTGTTGTTGGTGAAACAATGAAGCAAGGGTTCAGTATTTGAACATGTTTTCTTTCCCTTTGCTTGATAGTATCTAGCACTATATGCTATTTGGTTTCTTTTCAAAAGGGAGAAGCAAGAATATTATTTACTTCTATTCATTCAACAAGACATAAACACAGGATTAGTACACATCAATCGGTGGGGGATATTAATCACTTAAATATTTATTCTTTTCCATTGCTTGAGGGTTACAACTATACCATTAGTCATGGTATCAATCTTTCTAACTAGAAGAAACAAAAATCTATATTTATTTTTGTCCATTGAACAATATATAGAAAACGTTACGTAAGAACTCCCATCAATATATGGGGGATGTCTAAACGAAGAATGGCAAAGCCTTTATGCTCTTCAGAGAACAATAGTTACTCTTCACCGGTTCCTTATGTTGGCTTATACAATGTAGGTGCCACATTAGTATGTCTTCTACTCCTGCTTTATGACATGATTTATGGCTTTTGCCGATGTAGGACTCGATACTTACCATACAAATTATTCTCAATCAATTCATGCTAGAGACTAGCTATCCAAAATTCTTAGCATTGCTATGTCTCTATTTGTATCGGTTTCCTCGTGCCTTCGTTTGGAATGAACAAAGAGTCTGAAAGCATAACAAACCTAATAGCTTAAATCTCATGTTTATTACTATCATTGTCTGTTGAGCATGTGCCCTATGTCGATCTATAAACATTGTTTATCTTATAATTTTAGTTAATAGAATTTAGGTTTTCATTTGTTGTTTTATTATAAGTGGTTTCATGTTTACCTTATAGTAAGATCCATGGGTATTTATTGAAATATCATAAATGTCCCTAGTCAATCATTATACTAGGAACTATAATGAATTAAGACTAGTGTGAATCTTAATTGATGGGCATGTGATGATCATATGTATAAGGATATAAATCGAGATCATGAGTTCTTGTTAGGAAACAAGGTACTAGACCGACCCGCTATGAGAGCACCACATGGATTAAGTCATAGGTGTTACTTATGACAGGTATATTATTTAGTCTTTTGATTTGAGATTACCATAGACTTTAATATTAGGAGCATGGTAATTTGATGATGGGGCATGTGCCCTAGGTCAATCCATTAACTGTCTTTATGAATACTTTTAGTTAATAAAATAGAGGATTTCATTTGCTGTTTATAATAATTAATTTGCATGTTTACATTATAATAAGATCCATGGGTATTTACATAAATATCCTAAATGTCCCTATCGATCATTATATCGGGAACTATAATGAATTAAGACTAGTGTGAGTCTTGATTGATGATCATATGATGATTATACGTATAGGGATACAAATCAAGATCACGAGTACTTGTTAGGGAACAAAATCTTTGGACCGACCCGCTATGAGAACATCACATGGATTAAGTCATAGTTGTTTCTCATGATAGGTATATTTTTCAGTCCTCGACTTGAGATTGCCAGAGACTTCAACATTAGGAACACGGTAATTTGACACAATCAAACGTTGTCTTTAAGGACGATTATAAAGGTTGTGATTGGTTCTTGTGTGAGCAATGTGATGAAGTTGTGTAATCGAGATAGAATTTGTCCCTCTCATATAAAGAGAGATATCTAGTGGATCCTCGATGTGTTAGGATGTTAAAAGGCCTAGTCTAAGTGAATTGATATTGATCAATGTCACTTGGATGTTTTCGATCTACCTAGAGATCGAGACTAGTACGATTGAACATGTTGGATGACAATTCCATGCCTTATGTTTGATCAAAAGGATATCGTGTGACAAAAGGATGTTATATACACTATTGATTAGGTTATATCGATTTGATATTCATACAACTTGGGTAGTCATAATGTCTTGCTAGATCTTGCTTATGACTTGTATACCAAAATGTGTTTTGGTACACGCCAACGTTGTATGAGCCTATTGGGTCGCACACTAAGAATAGTTTTGCGAGATTTTAAGATGATTCGAAAAATGAATTTTATGTGATAAAATTCATGACAGAAACGTCCTTGTAGTGTATTATACTTATACTTCTTTAAGTAAGGGTATATGTGTAATTTACTTAACCGTCTATATGAAAGGGTTGTATAAATAGACGCTTTAAGTTAGAACACATATACAAAAAAAAAAGCTGAAACTCTATTTTCGTTTTAGAAACGACTTAGGGTTTTTGGTATGCTCTGGATCGTTTTGGAGAGAAACAAAAAGGTTTGGTATTCTCTCGAAGCTAGCACTTCAAATCTCGGCCGCCGTTCGTGTGTGTGGATAATAGAGGCGTTCGTCGTTAGCGGCGCCTTAGAGATCGATTAACCTTCGAAAGGTATATTGCGATTGAGGTATGATTAAGTTTTTCATGGTTTAAACGTTTTTAATGGAATTAGATTCGGATCCTGTTGGGGTTTTTGTCAAAACTGTTTTGTAATCTCCGCTGCGTATGAACCCCAAAACCCAACATTTGACACAATCAAACATTATTTTTAATCGGACGATTATAAAGATTGTGATTAGTTATCATGTGAATAATATGTGAAGGAGTGTAATTAAGATATAATTTGTCACTCCCGTATAAAGAGAGATATCAGTAGATCCCTCGATATGATAGACTGATAATGGTCAAGTCCATGTGAATTGATATGATCAATGTCACTTGGATGTTTTCAGTTTACCTAAAGATCGAGACTAGTACGATTAAACATTAAGGGTAATTATCCATGCCTTATATTTAGTCAAAGAATATCGCACGACAAAATGATATGATATATGTTATTCATTAGGTTGTATTGATTTTGATATTCATGCTACTTGGGTAGTCATAATGCCTTGCTAGAGACTACTTATGACTTGTGTACCAAGATAGTTTTGGTTCATTACTAATGTCGCATGAACCTCGCACACAAAGAATGGCTTTCTGCAATTTCAATTGATCTAGAGTAATCAATTTTATATGATAAAACTAATGACATAAAAGCCCTTACGATTTGTTATATGATAACTTATTAATAGGGACGTATGTGTAATTTGCTTAAACTGCCTAAATAGAATAGTTGTATTACGAATAAGAATTTAAGTGATGGCTTATCTACACATATATAAAGGGTGAAACCCTAAAACAACATAAGATTTCGTTTTTGCAAATTTCGAGTTCTCTGAATTTTGGGAGAGAAATAAAAACGTTTTCAATCTATCTTGGGGCTAGCACTCCAAATTATGGTCACCATTCGTGTGTGGATTTTTGATAGAGGACGCGCGCTCGAACGTCTTGGAGATCGAACAATCACAGAAGAAAATCACGAATTAAGGTATGGTTTAATTTTTAGATCTAGTTTAATGGAACTTATTTTCGATCCTGTTGGGATTTTTCAAAATTATTTTGAATTTTTTGTTGCGTATGAACCACAAAGTCCAATAGTGGTATCAGAGCCTTAGGCTTGGTTCTATTAAACATTTGCATGTTTTCTCTGATGTATATATGATATATGTGTGAAAACATGATCTTGATTTATGTATATGTATGATGTGCATATAGGTTCTTTGATGTTTTCAAGAATTGGTTTTAAAGCATGTTGTTAATTCATGTATATTAATACATACACAAGATTTGATTCAATGATGGTATTTATGTTTGAATATTTCGATTAACATATGTTTTTAATATTGAATGATGCGAATTTTGTATGTTCTTGGTAGAAGTCATGTTTAGGTTATTGTGATTCTAGTGTTGAATATATATTTCATTTTTGTTCAATAATTATGTATGTCTCCATGATAGAAATCATGATTAGGTTAATATGATTCTGGTGTTGAATGCATGATTAATATTTCAAAATTGATTTTGATCATATATCTCATTGTGGTTATCCTTTGTATATTCCTATTAGATAGGAGATAAACTTGTAATCGAATAAGAATTACAAATCCTATAAGATAGGTGAGATATATAACAAATTCTAATTGGATAAGGATTCAAAGTTTAGATTCTAATTGAATTAGAATAAGATTTTAAGTTAAAGGTGGGCCTGAGTTAATTAAAAATGTTTTAGTTAATATTTTTTGGAATTAAAATAAGGGGCAGTTTTGGTCAATTGGATTGACTAAAATAATGAGAAATTTTAGGCAAATTTCAATTATCGAAAATGAAATTCGTTGTCGCTATTGCCCTTTTATCAGATCGGTCATTGACCGATCAATGAATCATGACAATTTGGACCGTCGTTAATTGTTCGTAGTTCAAGGAAATTCATATAATAGTCAATATTAGTAAAGTTTCCTAACTTCTTTAGTGATTGTTCATGCATTGTAATCTATGATATTTATCTTATTTAATTATGATCACTAAAACAAATAAAATTCACTCTTCCAAATTTTAAGTCAAATGTCATCCATTCTCAAACACTTGTAAAGGATTTGATCACATCAATATGGGTCTGCCTCCACAGAGTGTATTGTGTTATTTATTGTTTGAAATGGTTAGACTTGATAAAGCTATCAAAACAGTTTTGGGCTTTAGGCACTAGAAGAGATAAAACATGTTAAGATATAAGATGTCATAATCTCATAAAAATAACTAAAAGTTACATATGATGTAATTGGTAATTGGTCCCTACCTAAATATCCTAATTCCAAGTGTCATGTCTTGGAATTAGGTGAAACATGAATTTTAGTCCCTTAAATTAACATAGCGTTTTCAGGAGGGTTGTTAATTTAATGGGAGTCTATTCCTCTATACTAAAATGAACTTTTGCATAATCTTAATTGTAGATCTATGGCCTCTTCAAATCACACTAATCCCTTGTCACTACGATCCATCATTGAGAAGGATAAGTTGTCCGGGACAAACTTTCTTGAGTGGTTCA
Organism: Stephania cephalantha; assembly: GCA_039657325.1. NCBI lineage: Eukaryota > Viridiplantae > Streptophyta > Magnoliopsida > Ranunculales > Menispermaceae > Stephania > Stephania cephalantha. The sequence goes on along the minus strand of CM077570.1, from coordinate 30,072,525 downwards.
GAAACTTGAGAATTGCTCTTAAGCATGAATACAAGTTGTATGTCGTAGATAATCCTGTTCCTGAGGAACCACCACCTAATGCTTTAAGAGTCGTGAAGGATGCAATACTAAGCATGTCAACAACTCAACTGATGTTGCATGCATTATGTTGGTAACCATAGTTCCTGAACTTCAGAAAGACATGGAACACATGGAAGCTTACGACATGGCTACGATGCTAAAGGAAATGTTTCAACAACAGGCTAGGCAAGAAAGGTTTGAGACAGTTAAGAACCTTAATTATTGCAAAATGGTTGAGGGTGCATCAGTTAGTCCTCATGTTCTGAAAATGAAGGGCTATATTGACTATCTTTATAGACTTGGATTTCCCATAAGCTAAGAGTTGACTATGAATTTGATCCTGAATTCATTGCCTGATACTTATTCACAATCTATGATGAACTATAACATGAATAACATGGAAAATTCTATCTTAGAGTTGCATTTGATGGTTCAAACTGCTAAGCAGAATGTCAAGAAACCCATGCTAATGTGTTGATGGTTCAAAAAAGAAAGGCTTAGAAGAAAAAGGGCAAAGGCGAGGCTAAAGTCGCCAAGGCTGTTGTAACTGTCCCAAAGACTATGGAACAAGTCAAGCCTCATGTTGCTTCTACTTCACAGCCCTAGAAGAAAAAGGAAAAATAAGGAAATTGCCATTTTTGCCATGTACCTGAGCATTGGTTCTGAAGTTACAAGCTCTATATTGAAGATCTAAAGAAAAAGAAGAGTAGTGCGACTACTGCTTTGGGTATTTACATTATTGAAGTTAACTTGTCTACTAGTGATTCTTGGGTATTGGATACCGGATGTGGATCTTACATTTGTATTAATGTGCAGGGTCTCACCAAATTTTGAAAGCTAAAGAAATGAGAAGTCATTCTACGAGTTGGAAATGGAGCAAAGGTTGTTGTGTTGGCTGTAGGATGCTATAAGTTAATTTTACCTGGTGGACTTATTTTAATTTTAAATAATTGTTATTATGTCCACGTCTTGAGTAGAAACATCATTTCAATTTCATGCTTGGGTTTGGATGGTTTTAATTTCATTATTACGAATAATAAATGCTTCGTTTCTCGTAAAGATGTTTTCTATGCGAATGCTGATTCGTGTGATGGTTTTTATATTCTAAACATGAAAAATTCCACAAATACTTTTATTCTTAACTAAAATACAAAGAGTTTAAAGTCAAATGATTTGAGTCAAACCTACCTTTGGCATTGTCGTCTTAGCCACATAAATGAGAAACGTATTTCAGAACTCCATAAAATAGACTTTTAGATTTGTTTGATTTTGAATCATATGAAACATATGTCTCTTGTTTATTAGGCAGGATGACAAAGAGTATCTTTACTGGACACAGTGAAAGGGCAAGTGATTTATTAGGTCTAATACATAATAATGTATGCAGTCCTATAAACACAATAGCTAGAGGTGGTTATCAGTACTTCATTGCATTCACTCATAATTTCAGCAGATATGGTTACGTGTATCTCATGAAACACAAAGGTGAATCTTTTTAGATATTTCAAATATTTCAAATTGAAGTGCAAAATCAACTTGGTAAAACTATTAAAGCACTTCCATCAGACTGAGGTGGTGAATATTTGAGCCAAGAGTTTGATGATCATCTTAGAAACTATGGGATTGTCTCACAGTTAAATCCCCCAGCAACTCCACGATGGAATGGTGTTTCTGATATAAGAAAGCAAATTTTATTGGATATGATTCGATCTATGATGAGTCGTGCAGATCTTCTTATTTTCTTTTGGGGTTATGCCTTAGAAAATGTTGCATTAACACTTAATCGTGTTCCTTCTAAAGTGATTGATAAAACATCACATGAGATGTGGTTTGGAAAAAACCAAGTTTTTATTTACTTAAGATTTGGGGCTGTAAGGTTTTTGTATGACGACAAATCTCAGAAAAATTATCAGCTAAATCTACCAAATGTGTATTTGTTGGTTATCACAAAGAAACTAGATGATACTACTTTTATGATCCCATTGAAAACAAAGTGTTTATGGCTCAGAATGGTGTCTTTATTGAAAAAAATTTTATTTCAAAAGACAACAATGAGAATAAAGTAAGTGTTGAAGAAGTTCAAGAACCACAACACCACAAATAAGCACTCAACCTCCAGTGGGAGATCAACAAAGTCTTGAACTGGTTAAACCTCCACAGGTATCATAAGACCCACGTTTCTGACAGGGAAAGACATAAGCATGAGAGATTTGGATTTCTTATTATTGATAGTGGTGAGGTGTTGCTTATGGATTAAAATGAACATACAACTTATCAGGAGGCTGTGTCTAACCTTGAGGCAGATAAATGTCTTAGTGCCATGAATTCATTGATGCAATCAATGTATGATAACCAAGTTTCGAACCTGGTTCATTTACCTGAAGGTGATAAGACCATTGGATGTAAATGGGTTTTCAAGAAGAAAATTGACATGGATGGCAATGTGCATACTTATAAAGCACGGCTATTAGCAAAAGGTTTTAGACAGACTCAAGGTGTTGATTATGATGAGACTTTTTCTCCTGTAGCCATGCTTAAATCCATTAGAATTATAATTGTCATAATCGCATATTATGATTATGAGATATAGCAAACGAATGTCAAAACAACTTTCATAAATGGAAAGTTACTTGAGGACGTATATATCATACAGCCTGAAGGGTTTGTTCATCCTGAGAATTCTAGGAACGTTTGCAAGCTTCAAAGATCCATTTATGGATTAAAGCAAGCTTCTCAGAGTTGGAATCTTCATTTTAATGAAGCAATTAAGGAATTCGGTTTCATTAAAAATAAAGATGAGCCTTGTGTATACAAGAATGTCAATGGGAGCGTGGTTTTCTTCCTAGTACTGTATGTTGATGATATATTACTCATTGGAAATGACATCTCAACCTTGTATAGTGTCAATCCTTGGTTAGAGAAGTGTTTTTTAATGAAGGACTTAGGAGATGCGGCCTACATCCTTGGGATTAAGATCTATAAGGATAGATATAAAAGGCTGATTGGTCTAAGTCAGAGTGCTTACACAAACAAAGTATTGAATAGGTTCAGTATGCAACACTCTAAAAGAGTGTCGTTGTCAATGTCTCATGGTATAAGTCTTAGAAAGACTCAATGTCCAAAGACTAATTATGAGCGAGAGTGCATAAATACGATTCCATATGCATAAGCTATTAGATCTATCATGTATGCCATGTAATGTACCCGACCTGATGTATCATATGCTTTAAGTGCAACAAGCAAATATCAGTCTGATCCCAGTGAGAGTCACTAGATAGCAGTAAAGAACATTCTAAAGTACTTGAAAGGGACTAAAGAAGTGTTATTGGTCTATGTAAATTTGGAAGACGAACTTGTTGTAAATGGTTACACAAATGCAAGTTTTCAAAGTGATATAGATGACTTCAGATCGCAGTCTTGATATGTGTTTACTTTGAATGGAGGCGCAATGAGCTAGAAAAGTTTGAAGCAAGAAATTATAGCAGATTCTACAACGGAAGCTGAGTATATTGCAGCGTCCGATGCAGCTAAGGAAGCAGTTTGGATCAAAAAGTTCATCTTTGAACTTGGTGTGGTTCCTAGTATAGCTAACCCCATTTGTTTGTATTGTGAAAACAACGAGGCGATAGCACAGGCCAAGGAACCAAGATCACACCATCGATCCAAACATATACTTAGACGTTTTCATCTCATTCGAAAAACCATTGAGAGGGGAGACATGAAGATTTGCAGAGTTCTTATGGAAGACAATGTTGCTGATCTTTTGACGAAGGCTCTTCCACAAGCAAAATATGATGGTCATGTTAGGTCATTAAGTATTAGATATATGATTGATTGGCCCTAGTGCAAGTGGAGATGTTGGGGCATATGCCCTAGTTCGATTTACAAACATTTTTTATCTTATAATTTCAGTTAATAAAATTGAGGTTTTCATTTGTTGTTTTATTATAAGTGGTTGCATGTTTACCTTATAGTAAGATCCATGAGTATTTGTTGAAATATCATAAATGTCCCTAGTCGATCATTATATTTGGAACTATAATGAATTAAAACTATTGTGAATCTTTATTGATGGCCATGTCATGATCATGCGTATAGGGATACAAATCGAGATCATGAGTACTTGTTAGGGAATAAGGTACTGGACCGACCTGCTATGGGACCACCACATGGATTAAGTCATAGGTGTTACTCATGATAGGTATATCATTTAGTCTTTCGACTTAAGATTACCATAGACTTCAATATTATGAGCATGGTAATTTGACACAATCAAATGTTGTCTTTAACCAGATGATTATAATAATTGTGATTATTTACCATATGAATAATATGTGAAGGTGTGAAATTAAGATAGAATTTTCACTCTCGTATAAAGAGAGATATCAATGGATCCATCGATATGATAGACTAATAATGGTCAAGTCCATATGAATTGATATGACCAATGTCACTTGGATGTTTTCAGTTTACCTAAAGATCGAGACTAGTACGATTGAACATTAAGGGTGACTTTCCATGCCTTATGTTTAGTCAAAGGATATCGCACGACAAAAGAATATGATATATGTTATTCATTAGGTTTTATCAATTTTGATATTTATCCTACTTGGGTAGTCATAATGCCTTACTAGAGACCGCTTATGACTTATGTACCAAAATAGTTTTGGTTCATTGCCAACGTCGCATATACCTATTGGGTCATACACAAAGAATGGCTTTGCGCGATTTCAATTGGTCTTGAGTAATGAATTTTATATGATAAAATTCATGACATAAAAGCCCTTATGATTTTTTATATGATAACTTATTAATATGAACGTATGTGTAATTTGCTTAAACTGCCTAAATACAATAGTTGTATTACAAATAAGATTTTAAGTGAGGGCTTATCTACACCTATAAATAAATGGTGAAACCCTAAAACGATATAAGATTTTTGTTTTTGCAAATTTCGAGTTCTCTGAATTTTAGGAGAGAAAGAAAAACGTTTTCAATCTCTCTAAGGGCTAGCACTCCATATTGTGGTCACCATTCGTGTGTGGATTTCTACTAGAGGACACGCGTTTGAATGTCTTAGAGATCGAACAATCATAAAAGAAAATAACAATTAAGGTATGGTTTACTTTTTAGAACTAGTCTAATGGAACCAATTTTCGATCATGTTGGGGTTTTTCAAAAATTGTGTTAAATTTTCTGCTGCATAAGAATCCCAAAACTCAACATTGTCAATGTATGCATACAAATGTACACCGGAGTAATCTTCTCGTTCATTGTGGAACACATCATAATATTGCATTGCATGATGCCATTGTTGTTTATGTTGTGGTTTCAAACTTCAAAAAGCAACTTCAAAAAGAAAATATAGCAGACACCTAAAGAGATCTCTTTAAAAGGAGCAAATAGTTACAGCACCAAGTGAAACTATAGAATATGAATAGTTACATTGCCAACCCTCAATACATATTTTGTGTACTTACTAGTCGAATTGTTGCAGTGATTTGCATAGTATGCTTAGCTGTTTTATCACATGCCGCATTTCGGTCATTTTTTCTTCATAAGTTAAAGTTTTGTAATGATGTTTTGGATTATGGACAGTCAATTTCAATCATAGTGGTAACGCAAATCATCACCGCCATTATGGCAACTTTAGGCATAACCTTTAGATTCGTTGTTATTTTTTTTACGGACTTTCGCTATTTTGGTGAACGTTGCTTGCTACACTCAACTTCCATCCATATTATTGGGATTGAGATTATTGCCCTCAAATTTTTTGCCAAGATAAGAGGGCTAGTAAAGGTAGTTTCAATAATAATGTTGTCTCATCACTTACTAAAGCACTAGCCTTAATCATAAATATGTGCGTTTTCTACACTTTTGGACTTGTTCAAGCTTTATTGAGCAAGATTATTGGTTGTGTAACATTGCTATCATTGCATATATTTTTTCCTGCAAGTTTGAGTAGCACTTCTGATGTATCACCATGGATAGAAGAGTTGAAAGATCATGTTTGGAGTGAGATGGATGAGTTTTCAGAGAAAATAATATGGATTTGTATGGAGGACATGAAAAGATGGATGGATGCAAGCAACAAAAATTCTCCAAACCATTTAGTCTAATTGCTAACTAGACCTCATTCTCATCCTCTGCAAAGTCTTATAAGTATGGCACAAAAAATTAGTGTCAGAGCTTTTTCCTAAGGGTATAGATTGCCACGTCTGTCATTCATGATCCTTGAAAGAATCGTCTCCATTTCTATGCCATCTGCCCTTGCAAAATCTATTTCGCAAGCCTTCGATGAAGCATTTGAGATGATTTGCTACATTTATGAGAAAATAAATGTGGGTGACTCAAGAGATCAAATGTATCGTCAATTGGCAAAAAGTTTGGTGCATACAAGGATGTCCATTTGAGCGACAAAGATTTTATTCTTTTTAACTGCTAGTTGGTGAGCGAACCTATTTCATCAATTAAAAATTAACATCGTCAATAGTAATTCGTGGAAGAAATGAACAAGATAACAATTTTCATTTTAATGCGTGAAAGGGAATGGGCATCAATTAAGTAGCTTTATGACCATTTGGAGCAACTTTTTGCTAAGATGCCACATTTCTTTCTTTCTCAATTCCCAACTAAAATCTTAAAGGAAATGAACGAGATACCAGTTGAAACCCATGAAGAAAAAGCAAGATGTGCTGAAGCTTCTTTGCAAACTTAAGTTATTAGAAGAAAAAGTTCAATGGTCATTTCCTGAAGGTTATCACTTCACAAGATTAATAGATCCTGAAGGAGAAGACATCAATGATGAAGCGAGAAATACTAAGAATCAAAATGCGGCACCAGTTGATGATGATCAAGATGGTGGAGCCATTACAACTCGAGAAGGACCTAATGTTGAAATAGGTTCACATAGTTGAGATTTTATAATTACAAGTTACTATTGGTGGATTTTTTTCTCTTCTTTTATAGAGTTTATACATGATTAATAGAATCCTAGTTTGAGTTGTAATCATAATATAGTTTTTACCTTTTCAATTTCCTTTATCAGAGGACTTTTTTGGGTTTCAACCACTAAAAGTTCATTTGGCCCCACTAATCTAAGCTCGAGATAGGTCAACTCATAAAAGGATAATTAAAGCTCTCTCAACAAAAGCAACTTCATTCATAGACTCAACTCGTTAGCTCTATACTTCAAGGAACCAAGCACCAAATCACTCCAACCATATTTTGCTAGAAGAAATCATGAATCAACTATGGGGTATGTGCCCTAGGCCAATTTTGTAAACATCTTTTAACAATTATAAGTAGATGCATGTTTCTTTTATAACAGTATCCATGTAAGATTACTATATTATTCTAAATGTCCATAATCAGTTATTACTGTAGGAACAATAATAAATTAAGACTGTTATGAGTCATAATTGATATTAATGTGATGATTATGCGTATATGGATACAGATTAAGATCAGGAGTATCTGTTGGGAACATATGCTGGACCGACCCACCATTAGAACACTACATAGTCAATGTCATAATTGATTCTCATGAGAGTTATATCATTTAGTCATTTGACTTGAGATCACCAAAGAGTCCAACATTAGGAGCACAATGACTTGACACAATCAAATATCTTCTTTAACCAGATGATTATAAAGATTGCGATTGGTCATTGTTCGACTAATATGTGGAAGTTGTGTGATCAAGATAGGATTTGTCCCTCTCTTTTAGATAGAGATATCTATTGGGTCCCTCGATATATTAGACTAATAAATGGTCATGACTAGTGAATTGATTGGATCAATGTCACTTGACAATTTCTATTTACTAAGAGATCGAGGCTAGTAGATTGAACTATAAGGGTTACATTTCATGTCTTATGTTCAATCAAAAGATATCACATGACAAAGGGATATGATATAAATTATCTATTGGGTTGTATCGATTAAATGATCTTTGTGCAAATTGGGTAGTCATAATGTCTTGCTAGAAGTCGCTTATGATTTATGGACCAAAAAAGATATTGGTTCACTCCGAACGTTGAATGAATCTATTGGGTCGCACACAAGAAACGGATTTGCACGATTTAATATTGTATGGGTTGATGAATTTTATTTGATAAAATTCATTTTGAAGATTCTCATTAAGTGTCATAGTTTGACTAGGACTCAAAATTCTCCTACATTTCTAGTGTGATAAGAAATTTTGTCTTTTAGTAAATCCTATTTTAAATAGGACTCTAATTGGAATTATAGTATGAATTTAATTCTTATTTGAGTTTTAGATAAATTACAACTCTTGTTGGATTAGTAATTGTAGATTATTTATGACTCTATAATTTTTAGAGTTGGACTTTATCTAAGACTCTATTTGGAGTGTGACTAGGATATGGAGTTTTCTTACAACTCGACCTATTGTGCTATAAATAAGACATTAGGGTCGCAGTTGTTAGTGAGATTTTTCTAGAGTGTTTTTGTGAGAATTCTTTCTTCAGAACTGTTGGCGCTAGCACTCCAGATCGTGATCGTCCATTCGTGTGTGGATTTCTGATAGAGGACGTTCGTCTCTGCCAGCATCTTGAAGGAAACGATCAACACTAAATAAGGTTGACATTGAGTTGTTCTTGTGAAGGTATGATTTTTATCTATTGGTACATCAGTGTAATGGAATCGATAGGATCTTGGTTTAAAGATATTTGAAAAGGTTTCGAAAACTTTCACTGCGCTTGATCCCCGAAACCCAATAGTAGTATCAGAGCCATTAGGTTGATTCCATCAAATTTAATGCATCTTTCTTTTCATATATCCGATATATAATATAAACCACGCATTAAATTAAGGTGTATTTGATATACATATTGATTTCACTGTAATTGTTATCATCCGAATATAAGTATATTTGCTATACTTAAAAATAATTTTGTTTGCACATGTACGCTTTTTCGAATCGTCTTTTTTAAATTCTTCACTATTTGTGTCGAATGATCATGAATCCCCAAGTTAGCGTATGTATTGAGTCCTAAACTTGGATTTGAAGGAAGAATCATTACGAATTATTGAGTCGCCTGATTACAATGAATCTCATAAATTTCTTATTACGAAAACCAATTTCGTTATGGCTTCTCATCACGTCACAACTATCCTTGCCATCATGAGTCTCAATTGGCATAGAATCAGGAGATTAGACACATTGCACTTTTTAGTTGAGGTTTAATTAGGTGTGCATCCGTGGTGTAGATGGGAGTCCCACAACAAAAGTTTGATTTATATTGTGACACATTAGTAGGAGGTCCATGTTCAAAATATGACTTATTTCACATGCATGTGATATGGACCGTATCGTAAACTTAGATTGAGTGCCCAGCTTGGTACGACTTGTATCACCAATAATATAATGAATTTGTTGTTTTCATGTGTGACATCTATAGGAACAATGTGATCCTTACATTGATTAGTGATCTATTGGGTTGAAGTTTTTTCCTAAATAAATGGGTTTGCTTAAGATATTAATCTAACGAAAATACAAATCGGTGTATATCCCTTTTGACCCTGCAAATGGGGTGCTATGCATGGAAATTTTTATACTACTGAATAGCACTTAATTTCTTAAATTATTTTATGATGCCTTATTGATATATAGATAAATTGCTTCCTATTTTATTTATCTCTGTTCTATGCATATTGGGTAGATAGGATATTCCATGATTAAAAAAATGATGGTAGAATTAATTATCATAAAATACAAAAATGATCATAAAACTTATTAAAAATCCCTCTTTAAAATTTTAAGTCAATGCCACCCAATTTTAAAACACTTGCCAAAGGCCTCTATCACATCAATATGGGTTTGCCTCTGTAGGGTGTATTGTGTTATCTTTGTGAGGCAAGCTAGGTAACGATTAACTGGACGTTTTAAATTTTTTTGACTTAATAAAGTTATCAAAACGGTTTTAGGTTTTAGGCATAGATGAGACATAACATATTGTGACATATGATGTCTAGGTCTCATAAATAACCTAAAAGTTATATGTGAGGCAATTGGTAAATGTTACATATCTAAATAACTTGATTTTGAGTATCATGCACTAGTTGTCTCAAAATTATATGAAATATGGTTCTTAGACCACTAAATTAACATTTACGAGGGTTATTAATTTAGTGGGAGTTTAATTACTCAGTAATAAATTATTTTGCATAGTCTTCTAGGTGTAGATATTAGAATCCTTGTAACACTAATCCAGATTAACTATGATCAATCCTTAAAAAGGATAAAATAATTTCTAAGAGCAATTTCCTTTATTTGATTGAAAATTGATAAATGTTATCAATCATAAAAATAAGGAAGTATGTCTTAGATTAACGGTTCCTTTAAAACTATCATTTACTATTACAAGAATTATATGCCATGGTAGCAAATATAAACTAGACTTTTGAAAAGATTTGGTACCGTGAAAGCTAATAACATAACAATGACGACATTGAAGGAAATGTTCTAATAGTAAGTCACAATGGAAAAGGTATAAGATTACCAAAAATCCCTAGATTCTTGTAAAATGATTGAGAACCTATTAATATGTCTTTATGTTTAGAACATGAAAGGATTATATTAATTATCTCAAAATGTGTGAATCTTCATGTGCCAAAAGTTGGCAGTAAATTTGATATACAATTCATCAAAATAGTTTTGAACTATATAATATGAATGACATGGAGAAATTTGTTTACAGTTGCATATGATGTTTAAAATTCTAAGACAAAATATTAAAAAAGGGGCCTTAGACATATATTTGATGGTTCGTAACATAAATAAATTTAATAAAGAAAGATAAATGGAAGGTAAAAACTACCAAAGGTGTTTGTGTCAAACACAAAAATCTTAGTTCTGAGCTAGACTTTTTCTAGTTCTAAAGATAAGCCTTAAATGACAGATTTAGTTATTCAAAGAATGAAATTGATCATTTTATAATGAATTACAAAACCTATCGAAAAGACATAATTTTGAATTATTGTGAACATTTCGAAATGAGTATAAAAAAAATCACTTAGCAAACCATTATCATACTTTGATGAGATCAAGGTGGATAATATTTTAGCCAAGAGTTTGAATGACCATCTTTGAAATTATGGGATTGTCTTGCAATAAACTTCATTCGGAACATTATTTGAGAAATGATGTTTTAAGAGGAGAAATCAAACTATACAAGATATAATTCGATTTATGATATGTCACACAACCTCCCTATGATGTCCTATTGAGGCTATAATTTAGAAACCACTGCACTTCGCACTAAACCTTATTTTCTTTAAAGTGGTTAATAAAACTTCACATACGATATGGAATAAAAAGACCTAGTTTGTCTTTTCTCGAGATTTGAGGCGGTGAGACTTGCATAAGACCCTAAGTCACATAAAATTTGATGTCTAAGTCATTTGTGTATAATTATGATTGAACATTATGGTACTATTTTATACAATTGAGAAAAATTGTTTGTTACTCAAAAATGATGTCTTCCTAAATAAAAAGTTTATTTCGAAAGACAGTATTGGAAATAAAATAAATCTTGAAATGTTCAAGTGCCACAAATGAGAATTGAACCACTTTAAGATGCTCAACAAAGTTTTGAACTAGTTGAGTATACACAAGTAACATATATCTCTTGAAAACCTAGAATAATAAGAAATTGGCCAAAGAAATCTGAAATTTCTTATAGTTGTGATATATTTTTAATACTGGATCAGAATGAATTTCTACTTATCTAGAGACACGTCTCACCTAGATTGGATGAAGAGTCTAAGTGTTATGAACTCTGAATTTTAATTCATGTATGGTATCCAAGTTTGGAACTTGAATTATTTACCTGAAGGTGGTATGACCATTGGATGTAAATGAGTTAAAGTGACATGAAAAACAAAAGGTGCATACCTAAAAGCATGGTTTATCGAAAAATTTAAATCTAAATCAAGGTGTTGGTTATGATAAGATTTTTCACTAGTAGCTAAGCTCAAGTTCTAGAATTCTGATTGTCATTACTTCATAGTTTGACTATAAGATATGATAAACAAGTGTCAAATAGCATTGCTCTATGCTCCTTAAAGATGTTTATGACACAACTTAAGTGTTTTGATTATCTTAAGAATTTTAGAAATGTATGCAAGCTTAAAGGATCCATTTGCGGATTATAGTGAGCTTATCAGAGTTGAAATCTTTGTTTTAATGGAATAATTAATGAACTAAATTCATTGAATCAAAAATAAACCTTATGTATACAAAAATGTTTGTGGAAGTGCAATTATCTTTTTCAATCTGTATGTTAATGATATATTATTCATTAGAAACAATGTACTAACCTTGTAGAATGCAAGCCTTGGTTGAGGAAACTTTCTTAATTAAATTCTTAGACAATTAGGCATTTATCCTTGTGATATAGATCTATAGAGATAGATCTAAGAGGCTAATTGCTCTAAATTAGAGTGTTTATACAGACACATAGTTGAAAAGGTTTCAGTGTGCGAGATTCTTAAAGAATCCGTACTTATGTCTTATAACACAAGTCTCTACAAGACTCAAAGTCTTAGGAAAAATGATGAGCAGAAAATATGAATACGATTCCATACGCATTAGCTATGAGAATCAACACATATGTTATATTTTGCATTCAACTTGACATGTCATATGCTTTGGGAAAAACATACATATATCTCATAGATTCCAGTGAAGGTCACTAGATATTTATTGATACCATTCTTAAGTACTTCAGAAGCACTTGAGAAATGTTATTGAATTTGCAGAGGTTTGAAAGATATGAGTCTTGTAAATGGTTACAAAATGTAAACTTTCAAGCTAATATAAATGATTAATGATTGCAATATGGATATATGTTTAACTTCGTAGAAAGATGCAGTGAGTTGGAAACGTTCTAAACTCACTATAACAAGTTCTACAATATAAACTGGGTTTTTAGCTGCATTTGATGTTTTTAAAGAAAATGGTTAGATCATAAGGTTCACGGTTGAATAAGTTGTGATTCCAAGTGTTGGAAACAATGTTGGCTTTTATTGTAAAACCAATGGACGAATTTAGGTTATGGAACCTAAATTAATCACATTATAGATTAAACAATCACTTAAGCATTTTTGTCTCATTATAGAAATAACGTGAAGATTTACAGAATATCAATATTAAGCAATGTAGCAGATCGATAAATAAACTTCTTCCACTAAGAATACATTGAAGTCACGTAGTATTGGATACGTGTAGGATTAGACCTAGTGCAAGTAGGCAATGTTGGGGTATGTGCCCTAGGCCGATTCTGTAAATGTTGTTTAACAATTATAAGTAGATGACGTTTCTTTTATAATAGTATTCATAGATAGTTACTATATTATTCTAAACATCCCTAATCAGTTATTATTGTGGGAACAATAACAAATTAAAACTAGTATGAGTCGTGATTGATAGTCATGTGATGATTATTCGTATACAGATGCATATCGAGATAATGGGTATCTATTGGGAACAGATGTTGGACCGAACCACTATGAGAACACTACATGGTCAATGTCATACGTGATTCTCATGAAAGTTATATCATTTAGTCCCTTGACTTGAGATCACTAGAGACTCCAACATTAGGAGCACAATGATTTGACATAATCAAATGTCGTCTTTAACCGAATGATTATAAAGATTGCGATTGATAATTGTTGGACTAATATGTGAAAGTTGTGTGATCAAGAAGGGATTTATCCCTCTATTTTAGAGATATGTATTGGGCCCCTTAATATGTTAAACTGATAAATGGTCATGTCTAGTGAGTTGATTGAATCAATGTCACTTGACAATTTCAATCTACTCGGAGATCGTGACTAGTAGATTGAACTATAAGGGTGACATTCCATATCATACGTTCAATCAAAAGATGTCGCTTGATAAAAGGATATGATATACACTATCTATTTGGTTGTGTCGATTTAATGATCTTCGTGAAACTAAGGTAGTCATAATGTCTTACTAGAGGCCGCTTATGATTTGTGTGCCAAAAAGGATTTTGGTTCACTGACAACGTTGTATGAACCTATTGGGTCGTACACAAAGAACGCATTTGCACGATTTAGTATTATTTGGGTTGATGAATTTTATTTGATAAAATTCATTTAGAAGATTCTCATTATGTGTCCAAGATTGACTAGATAGTTTTTTAAAGATTTTCTAGACATTTTTTATGAGAATTTCTGCCCTAAAATTTTTGGCACTAGTACTTTGGATCATTATCGTCCGTTCGTGTGTGGATTTCTAATAGTGGAGGTTTGTCTATGGCAGCGTCTTGAAGGAAACAATCAACACCAAATAAGGTAGACATGGAGTTGTTCTTTGTTAAGGTATGATTTTTATCTATTGGTACATCAGTTTAATGGAATCCATAGGATCTTGGTTTAGGGATATTCGAAAAGGTTTCAAAAACTTCCACTACGCTTGATCCCCGAAACTCAATATCAACTCAATTCACCTTTGTGTTGAATCATCATTTAGCTGAACCCACACTACAATTATAGCACTTTTAACTCCCCATCGAAGTTCCTATATCATGCATATTGAGATATCTTGGGCAAGATCTCGAGGCTTGATCAGTTGATAAACTTAGAGATCGATACAAACTCCACTCTGTTACCAAATGGTTTCATTTGAAAAAAGTACATAGATACAACATAATCCTCAAGGATCTTAAGAAGAAGTTATGTGAAAAATATATCTTTCTAAAGAACTCTAAGATTTTATTAGGAAACATGTATATCAATTGGAAGAATGAAACTAATGATCAACCATTTCCCTTTACAGATAGAATATCAATGCTACATAAATTAAACTACCTTAGGACTTTCATTTTCTTTGTTTCTTTTTCTTCTTTTGCACAAGTCCTGTATATGTACTTGCAGTTACGAATTTTTAAACTAAGGTGTGCATGCATTCCTTTCTAAATTCACATGTAAGATAAAAATCAGATATTATCCACTAAAAAAAATCACAGATATCGAAAGAATCAGCATCTAACCTTAATAGCTCCACCATAAACCATTATGATTGATCGATTAAGCTTGCCCATAGCCATAATTGAACTATGCATTTTCTGTAAGAAAGAATATAACAATAGTCAACACAAGTAAGTATTGAACATAAATAAAAGAAAACGATGATCCATTTTAGATGTTCACCAGTCATTCAACTAGGATTAGTATTTAGTAAGCACGAATTAAACAAAAGAAATAAAAAAGACAAAATAGAGCTTAATCTAACAAGAATTTAAAGAGCCTTGAAATAAGTGGAGATTATCAAGTCCGCAAAATACTTTCAGTCACATTTGAGGAACTTTAAAAACGGTAAACAAAATACTTTCGAATATTACATGTAGCAATATAGATAATTAGTTTGGAAATGCAAAATATGGCATCAAAGTCGTACAAAATGAATTAAACAACATTTAGTAGCATATTTTGAAGTATGCATAGTAAGGGAAAGAGAAAAGGCATGAAAAATAAACCCTATGTTTTGGTGACGTAACCTAGAATATCACATCGCCAATATTTCACTCAACATCACCAATAATTTGGGATTGAGGCTATGCTCATGCTGTAGACAATTGGGAAACTTCACCAATGTAGAACATTGTATGCTCTATGTAGTCGGTCCCAAGTCTTGATAAAGGAGGATGACACCCAAAGCCATTATTCATAACCAAAAAATGGGGGAGGTGGATCTCGAACCCATTATCCATACCAAAAAGATGGGGGAGGGTGGTGATAGGTTAACAGTGAACATAAAACTTTCATCTCTCTTTATGAAATGGATCATACAAATATAAACTTTGGGGTTTTCCCACCCATTGCACGAAATCAAGCGCAATGGAAGGGTTTGATCTATGAAGCTGACCCCAACTAATTTGGCATTGAGGGTTGTATAGTACAATTATAGTTAGATTACACAGGTTTGAAATTGAATAAATATATGTAAAAACTCAAAAAATAGATATCTTTAACTTGATGGAATTCTTAAAAACTAGATTTTTTTTTTGGAGTTTTTTTTCTTCCATATATTAGCCACCAATGACAATGATTAGCTATCAATCATAAGTAGCAGAAAAAACAACATATAGAAGAATTAAAAATGGGCAAACCCTAGATTTCTCTAAATTCAGTTAATTACCTTGTTAATCCAAGTAAAAAAGCTAAGATTTGTTTGATAATGTGAATTTAGTTCTTCAAATTCATTCTTGAAGAGCATTGTGGTTTGAAAATACATAGGAGATCGAATGAGAGTTGCTTCCATAATACCGTTAGTGAGAGGACAAAGGGTCTCCCCACTCAACGAGTGCCCCTGAGTAGAGGTGTTCATGAAATATACGAATCCGCAGATCCAATTCGATCTAGTTCATTTATCTCTAATTAGTTCATAATTTGAGTTTGTTAAATTGGATTGGATTGCAATCTGCATCGATTGGATTGGATTGCGGATTGCACACCTCAATCCGCAAATCAAATCTGCAATCCGGTCCAATTAATATTTATATATTTTACATTATACATACACATGCACTCTTAAAACCTTAAACTATATTTAGATGGTGTTAGCGTTTCTATACCTCTAATTCATCAACTATTTATTCATACATACACTTCCAAATCTAAATATTTATGTAACGGCCCGCTTTAATTAATCCCAATTAATTGATAAATTACGGATTAAGATCCTAAGCTCAGACCCACGTGGATGTCGCAGAATAGTCTACGACAAGTCTAATAGGTGAAATATGTTATTTTTGTGTGGCGAGTGTATAATTATTTTACTATTATTTAATAGTTCGTGTCGCGTTAATCGAGAATTTCGCTTAGTCGCGTTGTACGCAGGTAGTGACGAGAGTGTACACGTCGCGATGTGCGCGTAACGCGGGTGTACGGGGTAGTATGGGGTTGAGTGTCACATCACATCACACATCTCACACGTCACATCAAACCCATCCCTCATCATGCTATTTTGTCTTTTTCTCCAAAATTAAAAAAAAAAAAAAAATTTCTTTTTGTTGAAAACGGACAGAGAAAGAGAAAGAGAGGAAAGAAAGGAGAGAGAGACAGCAAGAGAGGAGAAAGAGAGGGACGGTGGCGGTGGTGGAGAGAGCAGGAGGCTCCGGCGAGGAGCACCAACGGCGCCGGCAGCGAGGTGACGGCCAGCAACACGGACGGCTGAGCCACCAGCGGCGGGAACGAGCGGCGCGACATCGGCAGCGCTCGGCAGCGCACGGACGCGACGCTGGGCGGCACGTCGCGGAGGCAGACGGCGGCTCCAGCGAGGTGGGATGGCAGCGAGCGGCGACGGCGAGCGGCGGCAGCAGCTCGCGGACCAGCGACGACACCAGCGGCGGAGGAGAAAGGAAAAGAAGAGAAGGGAGAAGAAAGGCGGTAGCGACGCCGGCAGTGCGCGACGAAAGACGTGGAGCAGCGCGCGGCGCCGCGTTGTCGGACTGATCGATCCTCGACGAGAGGCGCAAATTCGACGAAGTTCGACGACGAGATGGAGGTGATGTTTACTTCACCTAATATAATTGTGGTTGAAATGAATTAAGTAATGAGACTCTAAAATGATAAAAAAATTGTATAATTGGACACACGAGACTTAAGCTACTATGGTCGGGTGTCGTGTACGTATCTCGAGGCGTGTACGGGATATTTCAGAGAGGCATTTGCGATCTGTTGAGGTAAGTAAACCCATGAGAAAGTCAGTTTAGAATTTACTTATTTTCCTTGTAAATTATTTATTTCACATTACTTTTCGTCAGATCAATTTGCATGTTACTCTATTCCCGCGTGTGTCTGTGTATGGTCGAAGGGACGGTGTGACCATTTTTCGGCTCCCTCGTCGATGACGATCCGATTGTTGCTACGGTGTTGGTCATACCTTAGACTACGCGTGAGATTTCTCAGCGAGTCGATGATCTCGATGATTGACGTGAGGCCCACCTCCGTCACAGATTTCCTCTCTTTTGAGGCGTTGGGCGGAAGTCTACCTTCCGACTCACAGAGTTCCTCATTTCGACCGTGAAGAGGGGGTGTTGATTTCCTCACCCCCAGGGCCTTCTCGGTTCAGTTTTTGTCCCAGGGCTCGACAGCTATACACCACACTCGCGTTCCACATTCTTGATTATCTCACGACTTAATTCATGTTTTACATTCTTTTTCATTTACTTTATATGCATGAGTTGTAGCCGTTTCCTTGGATTTCTTGTGAATACTAACTGAATTTCTCTTGGATTTACTCACTGGAACTTGTCATTGTTTTTGGTGGCAAGTTGCAGTTCCTACGGCGAGCCGGGGGAAGGCGGTGATTGGCGACTACCTCTAGTTTGGAGCGCCTCCACTAGCTTACTCGTAGGTGTTTATAATTACGTATATATATTTTCTTGGGATCTTTTTGAGAGACTTTTACCTGATACATGTATATCGACACTTATTATACATCTTGTCGCATTAAATGATATACATGGTATCATTTTGTTGGGTTTCCACCCCATAGGTTGTTAATTAATGCATAACTTGTTTAAATTAGATATATGCAAGTTATTAAGACTTCCGCTACTAAAATAACTTAAATAAATCAAAACAAATGAATTAAGTTATAAAACTTTATAACTTAGTATATTTTGCTAAAATAATCATTTAAACATCAAAATTTACTAAGTTGGAGTATTAGGTTGTAAGTTCGCGGGCCGTCATAGACAGGCGTGCAGGCGATGTGGCATGGCTTGGTGACGTGTCCGGCAACATGGCGGTGCCCGGTTTGCCTTGGAATTTGGAGCCGTCACAATTTACAACTTAAGTAATGCTTCCAACTGAATAGAACCATTTGGGAGCCTCCTCATCCACATTAATAAGAAGGAGATCAAGTTTTAGGCATAAAGCAACGACTGTCACCCGATGAGGAACAAAAAGTAAGGAAACAAGTGGTACACACATAAGTGAAATATAGATGCATACCCAAAGGAGTAGGCAACGTAAAAGTCTGGAGATGATCCTTGAATGATGCGTTATTCATGTGGGCCTACCACTTAAAAGCCAGATTATCAAGTTCTGATATGGATGAGATGTACCCTACATGCATATGATGTGTTGTAATGATCACCACATAATCTCCGTGAGATGCATGCGTCCAATCATAGTCATCTTCCCTAACTGAACTACAACTATGACAAGAGAAGTGGTGTATGGCATCGAAGTATCTCTAAGGTAGATGTCTGTTGATTAGAGAATGAAAAACAGGTGAGTCAAGTGACGGTGGCGATGGCCAAGTTTGGAGCCCAACATTCGCGCAACAAAAGCTCAAATTGTCCACAAATAATGTCAGATCTAGTGGACCTAGGAGTTGAACTCCACTACAGTCCTTGATCTATTGAACACCCAAGACCTTGGACACGGTAGTGAGAGGATAAATGAGAGACTCGTCTGTAATGACCCTAAATCTTTAACTCATGCCACGTGTCACCGCATGACTCTAACATGGACTTATAATGACGTGGCCTACTTGGTCAAACCTCGAGAGTCGACACCAAGGTATTTTACTGTCAGACTCCACTTAATTAGGGCATTTAACCGGCCTAGATTACCTTAATCCCCTGATAATCTAGCAAACTTAACCTCACCTTTAATAAATAATTAAAAATCTATGAGAGTAATTATCAAATATGATTCTAAATCAACCACAAAGGGATTCTAAAATGAATCTTGTACCTCAAAATCAGTAAAGGTTAATTATATAATCCTTAAATATTCGTAAAAGTTTTTCGCCAGCATTTCCTCTATTTCTAAGCCCACGCCGGAAATCCCAGCCTTCATAAATCTTCAACAAACCTGCTCAGCTTTGCGGAAATGTCGAAGGACTCACAATCCACCCCATAACAAAATATATCGCATTAATAATGATTATTTATTCATTCTAACCTATCTCGGACTTTCAACATTATTAAATCATTAATGCCTTCCGATCCAACATAAAACCATTTCAACACTTTTCTAAAGATATCCTAACCTCACACGAACCCAAAGACTCGTTTATAAAATATTTTATATTCAAAAGTAATACAAACATAGAGAGAAAGAAATTGAGCAAGTCACCAATAATCGAAAAGCTTTTCCTTTCCTTTGTTGCCGCTAAAACCTGTCATTATCCAATTATAAAAATTTGATAATGTCTGATAAGTAAATCCCACACTATCCAGTACACCTTTAGTAATCAAATGTATAATAATCCAAGGAATTTAAACGAACAATATAATCCAAGGAATTTAAATAGAACCGTGAATCCATCTCGTTTTTGTTGTTAGACCATAATCAGATGATCAATCTCCGAAAGTGGTAAGTAAACAGTATTAAGGACCCATGCGCGGGGAGAATGACCAAACAAGTCTTGTTCCTCTAAACTATGGGAGTATGATATGATTCAACGTGATCTCATGATAACCACGTGATGCAAAGTATCAGTCACTCGCCCCTCAAGCATAATATAGTGTTCAATAACCTCGATATAAACACTATAAGGAGACTCGTAACGCCTTACCCTCCAAAACCGTGTATGCATGTACAACAAAAATGCAATTCAAGGATCAATGCAATTTATACGAAATATAATCCTACAATGTAAAGGTTACCATAGGATTTATTTAACCTTACAAACACCTAACTTCAAGCTTAATTTTTTAGCATCCATGGTTACTGTGGCTCCTTAATTGGCATTCAAGTTCTATACGTAGTTGGCATCCAAGGTCACTGTGGCCTCCTTTGGAGCTCTCTCAGACAACGGCTTAAATAAAGCTAGCGATGTCAAATAAATTGGTATGGCTTATGAGACTTCGGTTCATGGTACCAACTTTCGCACTTGCACCTTTTTTCGGTGTAGAGTGTATAGACCACTTTCTCCCTATCTTTTGCTTTCGAACCACATTGTTCCTATCATTGATTGTCTTAGTCTGTCTATCATGCACTTTACTGCTTTATTTATTGTTCTTTCATTTCCTGCATGATCTATAGACTTACTATTTATTTTCTTAAAATATTGTTGAGTTTCTGCTGGATTTACTCATTGGAATCGTCTTCGTCACTGGTGACAATTCCAAATCCCTCTAGTAGTAGAGGTAAGGAGCCTGTGATTGGTGATTATCTCTGAGCTTCCCTTAGAGTCAGCTCCTCTCTACTACTATCGTAGGATCTTTTTGATAGTTTGGGTGTACATATGAACTACACTTATTGATTTTTGTTATATTTTGGGATATTATAGGTTGTGAGACTCGAGATACATGCATATGATGACTTGATTATTCTATAGTACTGATTCCCACTTCATGCATGTACATGGAATATATTTTTGCAAGATTTCCACATTAGGATTGTCCTAGCTCTAAATCATTAATTGTTTAAGTTGTTTTAAATTGACTAACTTCCGTTGAGATTTATTAAGACTAATTTAAAGCAAATAGCAAACTTACTAAACAACTAATGATCAAATGACATGGAAAAGATGCTAACTAGGTATGCATTGATTTCACGGGGGCCGACCGGGAGTCCATGTAGGCTTAAGCCAGGCGAGGCCCAGTTCGTCGAGCTGAGGTCGTCACATCGTTGATCTACAACAACAACCCCTAGATCTTGGATTTCCCATCAGATCTAAAGTCGAGCGCCTTCTTCTTCACCATATTTAGAACATGAAAAGTCAGGAACACCTTGGCCGCCACTAGATCTAAATTACCAATGATTTGAATCAACTCAAACACCTCTAAATCTGGTGGATTTGAAGGTTTTTATGACGACACAAGCAACGAAGCTTCAATCCACAAAACTGCAGTTGATAATGGATTTGCCATCTCATCTGGATTAGGCAAAGATTGAACACCCAGGTTCAAGAGGTTGCTCAATTCGCTATCTGATTGGAGAATATCTGGACTACTTGGAGCGAGATCTGCAATGCCTTCATGTTTGTTGTTCCTCATGGTAGATGGATCAGAAAGTATCAACATCTTCAATGTGTGATCTCCATCTTCTTATGAGATCACAGTGGGAGGAGAAGGACAATGAACGCATAAGGTATCAAACTTCTTTACTATGTGTTTGAGCCCTAACTGTATTTCGTAAAGACCTTTTAACATCTCCTCCTTCATAAACCTTGAATTCATACTTGATATATTGTAATGCTCTGATACCAATGATAGAACAACAATGATTACAAACCCAAAAGTAACCTAGAGAAAGTCTTAAAACTCTCTCAACCTCAATCACTCAAAGAGTGCCCAATTACAATCAAATTCCAAGATGTCTCATCTAATTAACTCACCCATATTTACAATGTTTCCTTCTTACTAGTTCTATGTGACTACTTGATGCGTAGCATAATGTTAGTGGTTTTTTATTAGTATTCACTCAAAACATTGGAAAATAAAAAATGATTTGATACTTACTTGGTGTATTTTTGCATGTACTAGGTCCAAACGACAATAAGATGAGATGGCAAGTCAAGTGAGAAGACTAAGGAGCAAAGCTGGGAGTCGAAGCACGATGAAGGAGTGAGAAGTTGCAGTCTCTGGTTATGGCGCTGACCTCAGTGCCATGGCGCCCCATTTGACGCCACAGCGCCCCGGCTGGAGCCCCAACATCAGAATGCTTCCACAACACCCAAACTAAGGGTCTCCTTTTCACGGCGCCACAACGCCGTCCACGGCACCCCAGTGCCAATTGTGGGCATGCAATGTTATGTGCCCTCCACGGCACCCCCTTGCAAAGATCAATAAGTGGTCAGTGGATATTACACTTAATCTTAAGCCTCCCGATTAGTGGTCTGATTGTGTGCATGTCGATTTTCGTCACTCGTTTCTTTTCAGCTCCATTAATAATTTTTTGCTCCACTGCAATTTAATTAAGAAAAAACTGATCATTGCTGCTAGTAAAATTAATGAATCGATAATTGCATTAATTTTTGGCCTAGTGGTAAGGGCAAAGGCAAGACTGTATGGGAATTAGGAGCACAGTCTCAAGTTTGATTCCCCATGATAGTCATTCGTCGGGCCACTTAAAGTTTCTTTTTGCAATCTCATATCCAATTAGACTACTCGAACAAGTGTTTGAATACTCGTATAGTTGATAAAAAATGCATTAATTCCATTTCCTAACATGAGGTTCATCATTCCTCAAAATTAATAAATAAAGAAAGATTCATCTGGTATGCATGTACTCACCTGCAGTGTATTCATGATTCTTGATGAAAGAATGATGGACTTCATCACGATCGGTAGGAGGACCAATAACTCTTGCATTTGAGGTGATAGCAAGAAACCTTAATAGTAGAGTTCCAAATATCAAGAGGGAGTTGGAAGATGCCATTAATTAGTGTTGGATATGTGTAGATCTAACACACATAAAGTCCAGCCTAAATATATAACTTGTTGGGCAAGACTTTCTAATTTGATATTTTAGAAAGTGATAGTTGAAAACCAACGAAATAGGAGTTGGAATTTTAGGGATTTCGGTTCTTTTGGAGACCAAATTGAAATAGAAGTGAGAGAATTAGGAAAGTCGACTTGGTGTACGACTAGTAGGTGAAAAAAAATAAAAAGAGAAATCATTCTCTTTACGTGTGTCGTGCACAATCTTTCTAGTTTCTTCTCTCTACATTGAAGGCATATCAAGATCTTGAATCTGAAGGCCTGCAGAGAGGCTTTGGAGATTTCTTGGTGTTCAAGAAAAGATGTGCAAGGGTTAAATACAATTAAGGTAGTGTTCTTCGCTCTTAGTGTGATCATTTAAGTTCTTGGAAGAGGTATTTTTGCATTACTCCATTGTTAGTGAATCTCAAACAATTGAGATATCTTGTACTATTTATTCACATAGTGGATTGTTTAGAGTTTGGCTCGTAGTTTTTACATTGATTTATATGGTTTTCCACATTAAATGTTGTGTGTTTTGTTGTGTGTTTTTTTCATGCATTGAACGTGGTTAGGTGGAATTAGTTATTCATCTGTTTCATTGTTCGAAAGAGTTGAGTAACCCCAACAAGTGGTATCAGAGCATCGCGGCTAGATCGTGATCGGGAATTAATTGTGGGAATCGAGATGGACGAGGAAAAATCATGTACGGTCAATTTGAATTCTTTGAATTATTCAATTTGGCAACATATGATAGAAGATCATCTTTATTGCAAAGATTTGTCTGACCCAATTGAACATGGATAAACCAAACCAGAAGAAACATCCGATGTTGATTCGAAGAAAATGCACAGGAAAGCTGTTGGAACTATTAGAAAATGGGTCGACCACAATATCTATCACCACATAAGCAAAGAAGTTGATGCACAAGTGTTATGGAGAAAATTGCAAAGTATATGTGAGAGAAAAGGTGCACAAAACATGGCTTCTCTGGTTAGAAGGCTTGTAAGCATGAAGTACAAAGATGGACGGTCAATGATAGAGCATTTGAATGATGTCGAAGACTTGATTTATCAATTAAGTGCCATGAAGAGTGTTTTATGATGACTTACATGCACTATTAATTTTAAGTACTTTGCCAAAAAGCTAGGAAATATTGGTGATGTCTCTCAATAATTCCGCCTCGGGCAGTGTTTTATCCTTATCCATGGTATGTGATAGTCTTTATGATGAAGAAAATAGAAGAAAGGATAAAGAGATTGATACTTCACATGCTCTTGTTACTATAACTGAACACAACGATAGAAGTATATTTAGAGGTTCGAGAGGGCGGAGCAGATTTAGATATGAGTCTTAAAATGTAAAATTTACTTGCCATCATTATGGCAAGGAAAGGCATATTAAAAGAAATTTTAAAGCGTGGAAAAGAGAACAAAATGATGAGAAAAATCAGAACAAGGCGGATGATCGGAACACTATAGCTACTATATTAGATGCAAGTGAAGAACCAGTTGTGCTTTCTTTTGTTGAGGATCAAGGTCATGTCACTAATGCAGATAGTGAGTGGGTAATTTAGTAGCATCCTTCCATGTTGCACCAAGGAAGGATGTTTTCTCTGTTTATCGAGCAGGGAATTTTGGAAAGGCAAATATGGGGAACAGAGATTTTACAGATATAGTTGGCATTGGATATGTCTGTGTGCAAACAAATGTTAGTTGCACAGTGATTGTGAAATATGTGCAACATGTTCCAGATTTGCAGTTAAGTTTGACTTCTACTCATGCTTTAGACCTAGATGGTTATCATAACGTCTTTGGGGGCAAGGAGTGGAAACTCATAAAAGGCTCAATTGTTGTTGCGAAGATTGAGCTACACACTTTACAAGACTCAATTGAAGACCGTCAAATGTGACCTGAATGCATTTGAAGATGATTCTTCAACCGATTAATGGTATAAGAGGTTGGGTCACATGAATGAGAAAGGGTTGCAGATGTTGGCAAAGAAGTCTTTCATCCCTTTTGTCAAAGGTAAAATTATGAACCCATATGATGATTGCTTATTTGGTAAGCAACGTAGAGTTTCTTTTTCTTCATCCTCTGAGAGAAAAGAAATATACTTGAGTTAGTTTACTCCGATGTTTGTGGTCCTATTGATGTGGAAACTATGAGATGTGGTAGATATTTTGTTATTTTTATTGATGATGCTTCAAAAAAAGTTTGGGTGTTTGTTTTAAGAACAAAGTGTCAGGTTCTTGAGTACTTCATGCAGTTCCACACCATGATGGAAAGAGAAAAATGAGTATCTTTGAAGTGCCTTCATAGTGATAACGGGTAGAGTACACTTCAAAGGAGTTCGAGAATTATTGCTCAGAATATGGAATCAGACATAAGAAGACAGTTTCGGCACCCCTCAGCATGATGGTGTCGCTGAGAGAACAAACTGAACCATCCCGGATAAAGTCAGATACATATTGAAAATGGCACAATTGCCTAAGTCATTTTGGGGTAAAGCTCTTATTACTACTTGCTACCTGATGAATCGCTCTCTTTTAGCACCGTTAGAGTTTGATACTATAGAGAGAGTATTGTATGGGAAAGATGTTACTTACTGTCATTTGAGGGTGTTTGGATGCAAGGCATTTATCCATGTGCCTAAGGAGTAGAGACGTAAACTTGATGATGGGACTATTCCGTGTATCATGTTGGGGTTTTGAAGATGTAGAGTTTAGCTATAGGTTATGGGATCTAAAAAAGAAAAAGGTTTTCAGATCCAGATATGTGGTCTTTCGTGATAATATGACCATAACATATTTTAAGATATCAGATAAAATCACAGTTGATGATGATATTGATTCTCTTACTGGACTAGTTTCTCCTTCGATTAATGATGCCACACATGAAGTAGATTTAGCTGAAGAACATGAGTAGATGATGAGCATGCACATAATGATGTTGATGACGTGCAAGCACCTATTGTTGATAATGTGCAAGGATCATATGATGATTCTGAGCGGGGGGAGTATCGTCCTTCACCTGTGGCTACAACAGAACCTCCATTGAGAAGGTCGGAAAGAGGGCATGTTTCTTTTATGAAGTACCTCAATTCTACGTATGTTACAGTTACTGAAAAGAGGGAGCAGGAGAGTTTCCAGAAAGTT
This sequence comes from Stephania cephalantha, assembly GCA_039657325.1. Taxonomy (NCBI): domain Eukaryota; kingdom Viridiplantae; phylum Streptophyta; class Magnoliopsida; order Ranunculales; family Menispermaceae; genus Stephania; species Stephania cephalantha. The sequence continues at coordinate 30,045,864 of CM077570.1, read as the reverse complement.
CAGATTCTCGCTGACAAGAATCTAGTTGATATGTTCACCAAGGTGGTGACTCGCGACAAGCATCAATCCCACACCAAGTTGGTGGGACTGAGTTGTAGTTGAGCGTCATAGATGTTTGAATATCTGCCCATAGGCTGAAGGGGGAGACTGTTAGATATGTGTGGGCCTAACACACATAAAGTTCAGCCCAAATATATAACTTGTTAGGCAAGACTTTCTAATTTGATGTTTTAGAAAGTGAGAGTTGAAGACCAACGAAATAGAAGTTGGGATTTTAGGGATTTCAGTTCTTAAGGAGACCGAATTGGAATAGAAGTGAAAGAATTGGGAAAGTCGACTTGGTGTACGACTAGGAGGCGGAGAAAAAGAAAAAGAGAAATCGTTCTCTTTGGATGTGCATTGGTTTTTGTGCACAATCTTTCTAGTTTCTTCTCTCTACATTGAAGGCATATCAAGATCTTGAATCTGAAGACCCGCGGAAAGGTTTTGGTGATTTCTTGGTGTTCAAGAAAAGAGTTGTAAGGGTTTGATACAATCGGGGTAGTGTTCTTTGTTCTTAGTTTGATAATCTAAGTTCTTGGAAGAGTTATTTTTGTATTACTCCATTGTTAGTGAATCTCAAACAATTGAGATATCATGTACTCTTTAGTCAGATAGTGAGTCGTTCGAAGTTTTGCCCGTAGTTTTTACCTCTGATTTAGAGGGTTTTCCACGTTAAATCTTGCGTGTTTTGTGGTGTGTTTATTTTCGTGCAATAATCGTGGTTAGGTGGAATTAGTTATTCATCTGTTTCATTATTCGAAGGGGTTGAGTAACCCCAACAATTAGTAGTACTTGATCTAACAAATATTCGAACTTTAATCACTCTATTTATACGTCCATGCTTAACACCAATCATTTGGTTTCCATACAAGTGGTTAATTTTTAACTGATTAAGATTAGTTTATAACTAATAATTATATGACATTTGGATTTCACGATCCATATATAATACTTTTTAAATTCTTTTTTTGGTCACCTATAGAGAATGAACATTATTGATCTTAATTGAATATATAGGTGCTCATCACGTTTCTAGTAAGAAATTGCTAAATTAAAATCTAAGAATGGTAAAGGGAGCGGCTTGAAACCTTATAAAATCTTTTCTTTGATCCTTTGTTGTGATTTAGGATCTTAAGCCATCGTCGATCTTCTTTTTTGATCGCTAGTGATTCCAATCATATCTTTTTGTGTTTTATTTATTTATTTTTTTGAAGAGTAATCAAAATCTCATTAATCATTTATGGGTCAATTCAGGCCATACATAGAATCGAGTATGTACATTGATTCGTGAATCCTATTTGTTCAAACGAACTGCCATTAATTTGGATGTAAATGCGATTGTGAAATTGAGATAGTTTGACAATCAAGGACTGCTCTCTACAACGTTGAAACTTATTACAATACACAAACACCACTAAAACCACTTAACGAATAACAAAACTTCCAAACAAGGAGAAGAAAACCTAAGACTTCTCAACAAGGAAAAGACAAATCAAAGACTTCTAACTAGGGAAGAAAAGATATCTATATATAAAATGACAAACTAAAGACAAGATCAATCCAAAGTGCCGCACAAATCTACACAACGTTGATGAAAATGCATCGTAACAAGGATGGATCAATCTCCACAAACCTGACTAGATCTGCAATTTATTGTACGAACAAAATGCTAAGGGATTTGATTGGAACTATCACTGATTGAAAAAGAGGATCAACGATGGTTCAAGAACAAAAATCACTAAAAAGAATCAAGAAAAAGAATTTTAGGGTTTGTTTCGCCCTTGCTCCCAAATAGGAAGTACACTTCTGGGAAATCTTGACAAAATTACCTTATTTATTTGTTTGATAAGAAATAAACAATTTGCCACTACGTACATACGAAGGTTTAAACATGTCATCTTACTCTCAAACCTCATACCAAACCATTTTTTTATAGGAACGAGACTTTATTTCACTATAGCCAAAAAATGGGGGTATGTACATGGCGATATACATTGTATTTCTCGTAAAGTACAGTAAAAAAAAAAAAAAAAACTCCCTACCGGTATGTAGGGAAAAACACGTTGTCCCTATAACTAAAATAACATCAAGTCATCCCCCATAATTGAATAAAGTCAATGATGCTTACTTTATCCAATATGGTGCCAAATGAAAATTACAATAGCATGTCTCCTAAAACATTTTACCCAACTTCCACCCCTCCCTGGTCCCTGCCTTGTCTAGCCTTCACTCTCCGTGTAGAAGCCTCTTCTACTCCCCATTAAAATCAGTCCATGTCTATGCCTTGAACTCCTTCGACCCAAATAACGAAGACGCTATCCCCCTTTTAATCGACTCCCGAACCTCCTGCCACGACCGTTATTTATTCTCAAACATTCTTCGATTTCATTCCGCCCACGTCCACCATATCACCGCATGAATTCCTGTTTGCCACAGCTTTGTTTTGCGATCATTGTGTGCTCCACCAATTCGTTGTTCCAGGCATCCTTCTATATTTTGTGGCACCTCCCAACGCTTATCAAGTTCATGTGACAAGGCCTTCCACAATTGTGTTTCAAACGGGCACTGCAAAAATAAATGGTCCACAGTCTCACCATAAGCTTTGCATTCCAAGCACATATGGGGTTGAAGATACATATCTGATCGGCGTGATTGCAACACTTCCCCTTCACTTGCCTTCCCCTTCCATGCTATCCAGCTAAGTAATTTAAATTTCATTGGAGCATTCGCTTCCCAAAGACTCTAGTATGCCTCATTACTCAGCGTTGGTGCCGCCCCTGCCCATGCCTCAAGAGCTGACTTCACTATATACCGCCCTGTTTCATCCCATCTCTACACTTTATTATCGTTTCGATCTGCCACTATTTGTATCCCAGCAAGCTGTTGCAGCAAAATGTCCCGCTCATCTCCTCCATTGCATTTTATCTGTTACTCCTTCGAAAATTAAACTGCCATGTCGACTGTCCTTTCCCATTAGTAACATGTATGACTGCAACGAATGCATTGGGAAATCAAGTTAGACTGAATAAGAGAGGATATTCATCTTTGAGTCTTCTTTCCCCAATCCACCAATCTTTCCAAGATCTAGTTTGAGTGCCACTACTCACTTTATACTTAACGCCCTCAATGAACTCATGTTTACATTCGGAGATGGCTTACCAGGGAGCTCGATATGTCGGTTGAAAGTTATGCCCAACGTCCAGCCCAATTTCGTTTTGGCCATAGATGCTTTTAATAGTTCGTGCCCACAACGCATCTCTTTCGCATTGATACCTCCACAACCACTCGCCCAATAATGCTCTATTCATGTCAAGCAACTGCCTGATTCCCTGTCCCCCTTCTGCTTTTGGTTTTGTTACATGTTCCTACCCAATCAAGGAGTACGATGACACTTCCCCCATTTTCTACCACAAGAAGTTCCTCACCAACTGCTCTCCATTCTCTGCCACACACACATGCATTCTTGACATTGACATAAAGAACGTAGGTAGAGCCTCCAAAACTGCTCGTATCATAGTGAATCTTGCCCCTTTCTATAGACACCTGCCCTACTACCCATCAAGCCTCTTCTTCAATTTTTGTAGGACTGGTTCCCAAAGGTTTCGTGCTCTAGGTGACCCCCTAGGAGGCATTCCCAGGTACTTAACTGGCTATCCTCCAACCTCACACCCTGTTAGTCGTGTCGTATGCTGCAACATATTTTGATCAATGTGGATACCCATTAATAGAGATCTTTGTAGATTGAGTTTCAGCCCTGAGACCCCACAAAACGTGTAGACTACTCTCATTGTATTTACATTAGCCTCCGTGTTTCCTCCAACAAATAGGAGTAAGTACTGAGTCTAGCATTCATCGACCCGGTGCAAAGGCGTTTTGTTCTTGTGCGATTGTTTGAGGCAATGCTTCTATAAGTTGTGCCGCCAAGATTTTTGAACGTATCTTGTACATAGATGTAATCAAACTTATCGGTCGATAGTCCACCACTTTGGAATAAGGCATATGTATGTTCCATTCATTGTTGCACTCACCACATCCCCAAGTTCAGCCCACAATTCTTCCCTCCCGTTAATATTACTTAGCCCATAAACCCCGGACCCCGTTACCCATACCACTCAACTCCCCCATCTCCTGTGAACTATATCGATGTTGAATATGAACCCACCAAACTGCTAGTAATGCTCGTCTTCCTCACATCCCATACAACCACAACCCCCATCTCCTCCCCACCGACGCTAAAGTCACCAATCCCTTATACATGTTTCCCCAAATGGACGAGATCACTACTCTATCAATCACCTCCAGCTTTGTTTCCTGGAATACAACTATATTAGGTTTGTTCTTCTCCACTACCCGTTTACCAATCTTCGTTTATTTGCCGCTCCTAATCCTCCTACATCTCATGTCAATATCCTCATGGTGGACCTTTAAAGCCCCTTCTTATCTGGATTGTTATTATAATTGACCCTAGAAAGAAGTCGATCCTGCTCTCATTCTGCTCGTGTTCTTGCTCTCCTACTCACAGAGACCCCCACAAGATGCCATAAGGCCTATATCAACTTCAATAGGTATTGGTGCGGCCCACTCCTCCCCCAATGTTTCCTCACGTGTCTCTGTTTATGCCTCCGCAATTTGCATTTCCCCACTCATCTCTCCCTCTTTGGTAGAGTCATTGGTATCCCTATCCAGGTTTCTATCGGCCGATGGGGAAAACTATAGTCTGACTGCTTCAATTCGTTGTTCAATATCTGGTATCTGGGGATTTGTGTTCCTTTCCACTATTAGTGTTGCGAAGGAATCATTAACTTGTTCATTTTTCCATTATTCAGTATCTCGGGCTTAGGTTTCCCCATTTTGTATGTCGCTATCACCCGATTCAGAGCTTCTCATAGAACCCCAGCTGGTAACTCCTCATCCTCATCCTCACGAGGGTTAATTTCACAGATGGTCACTCAAGTTTGTAGTTTGTAACACTTTGATCACTAAACTCACATTTGTCCAAAATATATCACTCAACTTTATAAAACGTTTCAAGAAAATAACACCGACCACTCTCCAATCGAAAATTCGGCGACCCTGCTTACGTGGCGCCACGAGGATTTCATGGGAGGTCACTAAACTTTTGAAGTGATGATGTGGCAATTTCTTATTTGATTTTAAATAAAACACAGGTCACACTTCATCTTCTTTTTCGTTTCCGTCGCTCTGCTCCTCTTCATCTTCGAGACTTCGACTGGCGACAATTGAATTGCTGTGTAGAGTGGCGAGTGGATGCGAGGCGTTGGCGGGGCACGCACTGACGGTGTCGTTACTGGTGAAGATAATATTGAAGGTGTCGGATAGGTCGACGGAGTACGCAGCTGGGGTGCTGTTGTCGCTGTGCTCGGCAGCGGAGGAGGTGAGGAGGGAGGCGGTGGCAGAGAGGGTGGTCACGTAGCTACTGGTGCTTCTGCAGAGCGAGTGCACGGAGAGGGCTAAGAGGAAGGCGCATATGTTGTTGAAGATGTTGAGGGATTTGTGGGCTGAGGATTCCATTGCCAATTCTGATGATTTTGGATGCAGTGATGTGCTGCCATTTTGAGAATTTCAATTTTTTTTTTTTGAATTATCGTTGTTACTTGTTTTTTATTCTTACATAGAATACCAATCTATTCAAAAAAAAATACCCAGATTAAATCGATATGTATGTATGTATGCAACTATGTATGTAGTGGAGAAAACGAATTGCAAATACAAATTAAGATCTCATCTTACAAATTAAGACCATTAATGAACAGAGAGGGTGGTTTAATTAGTTGCTTACAGGGGACTTGAAAATAGGGCACTTGTAGAACTTCCTCCCTAGATTCCTGGGCGTGTTGGAAGTGAGAAACGCAGAAAGAAGAACAGTCGAAGACGAAGAAGAACAGTCGAGGACGAAGATGACAAGTCAAAGTCTCGAAGATGAAAAGTAGCAGAGCGACGGAGACGAAGAAGAAGATGAAGTGTGACCCATGTTTCATTTAAAATCAAACAAGAAATTGCCACATGATCACTTCAAAAGTTTAGTGACCTCCCGTGAAATCCGACGTGACGCCACGTAAGTAGGGTCGCCAAATTTTTGATTGGAGACTGGTCGGAGTTATTTTGTTGAAACGTTTTGTAAAGCTGAGTGATATATTTTAGATAAATGTGAGTTTAGTGACTAAAGTGTTACAAAGTATAAACTTGAGTGACCATCTGTGAAATTAACCTTCCTCTCGGGCAATCTCTACAGTCGACCCATCTATAAATATGGTTTCCTCTATATTCGATACTACCCCTGTTATCACTCCCTACCTCCTTCCATAATCAAGGGTACCGTTCTATCTCTTTGCCCTTGAATTGTGCCTTATCGTAACCCACTTACTCCTTTGGGCCTATCCCCGCTCGGTTCAAGATTATGTATGGGCTGGACTAGGCTTTGGGACATCACTTCCATCGCACCCCTTCTATGTTCATTCACCATAACTTCGGGATGTATCGGGCCACTCTATTATCATAACCCTAGGCCACAGTAACTAAATCGTTAATGAAACTGGAATCAATAAAAGTACCTGTAATGCATATTGGGTATGCTCGTGGACCTGGCCTTGAATATATTACCTCTAGGTGCCTTCCCCTTTATTGGTAATTTGCTTCCTCAAACATAACATCAGGGTCGCTCGGGTGGGCCTGTACATCATACCGCTGGGCCACTTCAATGAGTTCTACAACAAATAGTGGATTCGAGAATATACTTGACATGGGCTTGGTTGTGTGGTAGTTCCCAAAATTGTTTCTACTGCTTCAGTTGTGTGTGGGCCTTTGGTGGGATCCTTATCATATTCGCTCGCCATGTCTATTAAGGCGTGAGGGCCGCTATGTGCACCCCGCCAATTTAAAAAGGCACCCATTTTTGTGTATTATCTCCTCTAAATTTGACTTTGATGTAAAAGACAATATTGCCCCTTCATATAATCCCTCAACAATACCACAACACACTTTTGAACCATTTTTGGGGCACCCCACCTTCTTTGTCTATCATCTCTAACATAAACCTATTTTTTTTTTTTTTGCGGGTGTTTAACGATTATTGCGCTTTGACACTATCTGATAGCGAGGTACCACTCGATTAATAATATATAAAGGTTCAAATCAATTGTTTTTGGTGTTGGAAATAGTGACATTGATGATTTGATTTTTCATTGTAGGGTTTCAAATATTTGACCTTTTCGAATTCGTTTTCAACATACAATGGATGAATCTACCGTAATGGTGTAAGAGGAGGTACAGGAAGAGGTATTTGTTGCTTTTTTATGTTTTTTTTTCCCTTTTTTCATAGGTGTGTTCGGTCTCGATTATTTCTGTCTCACAGGACCGAGACATTCAATAAAGTCTCGGTATAAGGGAGCCAAAACTTATTGAGAGGTCTCGGTCAAACTGAAATCGAGACATATTCAGGAGTATCGGCTCCCAATACCGAGACATAAGGTACGATCCCGGTACCCAACAACCGACACTTTGTGTTAGGTTGCGGCCCTGTACTACCGAGACAATGGTTTTTAGGTTTTTTTGTGAATCTGTTGTGTATTGGTGTTGAGTAGTTCAATGTTTGTGTTGCGGGTAATGCCAGTTTCAACTTTATTTCTAAACTACAAGAATGCTTTCACTCCTTGTAGGTCATTCCCATCGAGAGAATCGGCTATTTCATGGCTTCAAATGATTGGTCGTGCAAAAAAATTTGTGTTAGTAACAAAGCACTCTGATGTCGGAGGGATTAAGCGCAGGGGAAGGGCCAAACTTGCATGTGAGAGGTCCAGTACATTTAGGGGAATGTCACAAAGAGTAGGGAAAGCCAAAGCTGCAAAACTTGCTTTGACACCAAGAACTGAAGAGGAAGAGGAAACTACTATGACTCAAACTGGTACAAAGAAATGTTGGTGCCCTTTACTTATTAACATCAAGGAAAATGCGGATTCTTTATGGTACGTCACTGTGGTGTGTGGGAGGCACAATCATGACCCCACTAAAAACTTGGATGGCCACTCATTTGCAGGAAGATTGGATACGGGTGAGCAGGTGGTTGTGGTGCAGATGACTAAAGGGAATGTGAAGCCAAGAGATATCCTCAACACGTTGAAACAAATGGATGGAAATAATGTTTCGACTATGCAGACAATATATAATGCACGGCAAAAATTCCGAATTAAGGATGCAGGTAAGAGGACTCAAATGCAACAACTATTGCACATATTGGAGAAGAATAAGTGGATGTCGTGGCATAAGAAGCATCCCGATACGAATGTCGTCACTGATTTATTTTGGTCACATCGTGATTCAATCAAGTTGTCACGGTGTTTCCCGTCGGTTCTTTTCATGGATTGCACTTACAAAACAAATAGGTATCGGATGCCATTATTGGAGATTGTTGGCATCACTTTGACTCATTTGACGTTCTCAATTGGGTTTACTTTCATATCATCGGAGACTCATGCAAATTATGTAAGGGCACTAGAGAACTTGAGATCCATTTTGGACGGGTGGCCTAAACCTGACGTGTTTGTTACAGATCGAGAGTTAGGCCTTATTAGTGCTATCGAAGAAGTATTTTCATCATCATCTCACATTCTTTACTCTTGGCACATCAACAGAGTAGTATTGGCCAAGACTAAGAAGATGTTTGGGGATAACGAAGGCTTCGTTCGTTTCATGGATAGGTGGACGAGCATGTATTATGCTAAGTCCGAGGCCTTATTTGAACTTAGGATGAATGACTTGCGTTGTGAGTTCGATCGTGTGAAGGGTCTTACTGATTACTTGGATAACACATGGGTGAAGATCTACAAGGAAAAATTTGTACCGGCATAGACAGATCGAATTATGCACTTTGGGGAAAGAATGACGCAGGGGGTTGAGTCCGCGCATTCCACTCTGAAGCTACATCTTGGCAACAGTCAGGTAAATTTTGAGACTTTGTGGAGTGTGGTTGATGGTCTTCTTAGGATCCAACATAACAACATCAAGGCATCATTTGAACTCAGTTTGAATGTGGTGCAACATGAATATGTTGACACTTTGTATTGTCGGTTGCGTGGATATGTCTCCTAAATGGCGCTTAAGTTAATTATAGATGAATTAGAACGTGGAAAGGATGTTGGACATGACTCTACTCGTTATGGTTGTGAGATACGTACCACGCATGGTCTTCCTTTCGAACACGAGATAAACTTCCATAAATTTGTTGGTTCAACCATCCAACTCGAGGACATTCATTTATACCGGCGAAAGTTGAGTATGGTACAAGAGAATCTTATGGATCGGGTCGGGTAAAATGTCAACGATGAGATTCAAAGAGTGTTGGAAAATTTTAATGCTTGCACTGACGAGGACGATCGCATTAGGATTATTCAACAGCTTAGAGAGATTAGGCGGCCTTCATTTACATTGGGAGTTGTCCCACCTACAAAAATAAAGACAAAGGAAGGACACCGGGGTCTACAGTTGGAAGTTTGCTGAACAAAGGAAAGAAGAAATGATCAAAGAGGAAACACGATGAAGAAGATACTACGACGACAAGATTTTCATGCGGGCTTGAGTATGTACTATTAAAAGAAGAGGCATCTAGTTCGAGGAATAAGCAAAATAAAGGAGGGCCTATACGGTTGACACGTCGGGTGACCCAAGGTGTATCTACGGTTGGTTATTCTCATTGCATATAACCGGATTAGTTGTCATATGTTGAGAGCACTATTGATGTAATGGGCGATGGTAATTGTGGATATTGGTGTATTGCTTCAGGGCTCGGACTCTCTGACGTAGATGGTTGGAGGTTAGTACGTAGAACGATATTTGATGAGATAATGGGGTATGAATCTCTTTAGCAGGAAGTACTTAGAATGAGTTACGAGAATGTGAAGACTGTCGTTTATTGTCCGGATGATCGGGTTGGTGCCTCTTTTCACGAATGGCTTACACTTCGGGACATGGGGTTGTTAATATCAACGGTCTTTAACGGCCTTTAACGCCATCTTCTGATAGTCGTCTTATCATTGGCATGATTAATGATAAGAACATCCATTGGGCTAGGGTACGTGCATACATTAATTGGTAGTTCACATGATGTATTATTCAATTTTGATTAATTGATAATGTATTCTTTGTTATACTTTGTGTTTTACAGGTGAAGTTGATTGTGAATGCACCGCTTCCACCATTATATCCATCATGGGAAAGGTATGCCGAGGAGTGCGCTAAAGATTGGCGTAAAGGAATCATAATTCGAGAAATCGTGTCGGTGGTGACTTCTCAGCTTTGCACTCCTTCCATAGTAGACTTAGGTTCGCCTTAAAAACATTCATTGTAAAAAGAATGTTTCAGTGTACGGAGGATTAATTCGTTTATTTCACTAGTTACTACGTTAAATTAATTTGTCATAGAACATGTGTTATTTGTTGATCTATTGATGAGCGTTGGTGCATATCGAGAAGGTTGTCAAGGTGTCATAAGACGTGTTATTTTTTAATTTCAATTGTGGCAGACCTAAATCTCGGTACCACAGGTCCGAGATCTAACAAATATCTCTCCATGCTATAACTGAGGTTACCGTAAACTTCTCGGTTACCACATACCGAGAAGGTTCTAAATTTTTGTAACTGAACTTAATCTCGGTACTACGACTATGAGATCGATACTGTTATCTCGCCATGTAGTAGCCGAACGTAACCTCTTCATCTCGGTTACTTCATACCGAGACCGTTCTTATTTTTTTGATTATTGGTTACGAAACGGTACACAGGCACCGAGATTCATTTTAATGTTTCGTTCACAAACAACCGAGACAATACTTAATTGAGTATTGTACACAACTCCCGATAAATGGCTTACAAAATTAAACCTATAATCCCGGCCTTCCATGAGCGAGACTTGTTCTAAATGTCGGACGGAGCTAACCGAAACATGTTAAAAAAAAATTGTCAACGCAAAACTCGGTAAGATGTAGGCGTAAGCTATACACCATTCTAGATCATGATGTAACGAGACTAGCCAAACAGTCTCAGACCTGGGTAACCGAGACTGTGTTCTGAATACTTAAACTAGCTGATTTAACCGAGACTGTATTCTGATCACTTAAACTAGCCTAACAATCTCGGTCTTCCTGTCACATTCATCACAAAACATTCACATCACCAAAATTCAAACAACAAGTAATATTAACCATACATTCAACATTGAATACTCGAATCACAAGTTAGTGGCATAATAAACTTCATCACAAAACATTTCATGAACAATTAGTGCCTTCATGCCTTCATTCACATCAGCAAAGTAAACTTCAACAATTAAACAATAATCAAATTCCATAAACCCAATACTAATGTAAAACAAAACAACTACACTCCCTCATTACTTTGGCTTCTTCAAGTTCTTCCTAGTGTATTCCTTGCCAAGCATTCCCTTTGGGGGCGAGCATTGACCGGTGGTGGTGGAGCATTAGACGGGTTGGAATGTGTAGAAATATTGTCGTGCTAGGACTGCCCAGGGCCTGTTGGGTAGGTGCTAATGTGTAAGTCGCGGTGGTGGTGGCGGCGGCCATGGTGGTAGTGGTAGTGGTAGTTGTGATAGTAGGATCGAGAATCCTCCCAAACAGGAAATCGACGACGTCACTCGTCATTTTCCTCACAGACTCCAACGTAAACAACTCTGGCGGGGTGTCCATCCATCGTAGTGTCGCGTTCAAAGCTCGCCTATTACGCTGATGAAGACAAAAGAAATAGGTTAATGTTAAAAATTATGGGATTTCAATAAATTTAAAGCACATCTAGAAAACACATTCAATGCCTCCAATAGCTCATTGTCAGCGATAGTTATGGCAACAAGGTTTTCATCTTCGAGGCTCGAGTTTTCGATCACTGGGTGTGACACTTTGTGGAACCAAGGTAGATAGTCCGGTGTAGCCAAAAACTCAAACTGTGCCTTGTCACCGCGAACTTCGGGGGCCAACAAATGGTTACGCCAGCGTTCCCAATTGTCTCGTTGGAACCCATACTTAACAGAGTATTTGAGTGCAGATGGGCCTCGATGTGCTTCTAATGGGCGGTACAGAGGATCTGGTATAGATTGCAAGGGGCTAAGCTGTCTCAGAATCCTCTTCGAATGGTAGGGCTCCACCACATCCATGTACTTCAATGTGCTACTATAGAAGGACATCCGGTGCACAACTCCATTATCCCTGTAATTAACATAAGGGTCCTAAGTGACCTAATCAAACATAAACAACCGTAATTAGTAAACATAAACTAACTTTAACGTTTACCAACACGATTGACTAACTAACTCACCTCGTTTGGCCGCAACATGTCTAACGTTCTCTTGATGGACCCAAGCTTGTCATGATTTATCACCGTCTCATGCTTTTGAATCCATCTACAGACACGAGGTTGCACGTAGTCCATGTACTTAGCATTGGGTGTGGCGAGCCCGAGTTTGAAGTGGTCGTACACCCATCCCTGCAAATACATACAATGTTAGTTATTGGGAAAATGCGAAACCTAATTCAAGTTATTCAAGTACATAGATTTAAAAATATACCTCAAGTAATGTGAGGTGGCCGGCAATCTGAGAAACGTGTGCTCTGGTGGCAGCCCCCAATTGTCGGTACAAGTACGCTAATGCGGCTGCACCCCATGCATGCTTGCCCACGTCATCCAAATCTTCTAGAAGCTTCAACAATGCGATAGACACCCGAGATCCACTCTTGTCCGCAAAAAGGGTGCAAGAGAGTAGATACAACAAGTACGCCCGGGCAGTGCATTCCACGGGCGGATAAGTAGGGTCAGTCGAACTAGCTTTGGGGCACCATCGACTCTTCAACCAACACTTTCGCACTTAAGCCACTTGCTGATGTTCACTTCCTCCTCAGCATCTTCAATGCTAACCCCAAGTATTTCGGACACCAGCTTAATCGCATCCGAGCGAGATTCATCGGTGTACCTCGCGAAGTTCTCAGCTGCAACCACTTTGCCTGTGACAGGAATCTTCAGGAGAATGCTCACATCCTCCAAGGAAATCGACATTTCACTGAATGGTAAGTGAAATGTGTTCGTCTTCGGTTGCCACCGCTCCACAAAGGTATATATAACCTCCTTGTTATTCTTGCGGTATGAGCAGTCTATCAGCGTATTCAACCCGGACAGTTGGATAATCCTCTAAAGGCCGTCAGTGTCAGGGTGGCATGACTGTAAGTCCCAATCTTGGGTCTGAGCACCGTGATTAATACACTTGAGTACCGGGCGATCCTACGACAAGAAAAGAAAATTTTCATCAGTTATATGAAGTCCTTAATTTTGTAAGTATTATATTCAATGAAGATATACATACATCATTGCTTCAAATCGCTAATGATACATGATCTTTAAAGCTCTTCAGCAATGATCCATCTGAATGACCACCAAGGAAAGGTGCACAGATTTCTGATTGCACTTGTGACTCCCCTTCATTCCGACTACCTCCACCACTAGTACTCCCACCCACATTACTATGATGCCTACTAGTGGTGTCAGCTGGTGCAGAGGACTCACTGCTACAAAACTCCGATGCATGATCCACAACTTCGCCTCGGGCAATGACAAGATCTTTGCGTCAACGTGTGTCGACGTTCTTTGCCCGATCAGCAGTACTCTTTCCCTTTCCTTTCACATTGGCGTTATGTTTCTCTTTCCGATAATACGTGGCCGCCTCGCCCGCAGTTACCTCTCGACGCGTCAACGCCAGCCTCCTCCCTAGTCACTGTAGTCTTGGAACGAGCCATACCTGATAAGACAATAACATGTCAACACCTACAATAGTAAAAAAAATGAACTTAAAAAAAAATAGACAAAATTCTACCATTTTTTATAGTTTCGGTCAAGCAGGTTCGAGAAAACAACACTAATCTCGGTTGTCTATAACCGAGATAGTGTTCCTAGTCTCGGTATTCAACAACCGAGACAGTTGGAGCAGTCTCGGTTGTACATAAACTAGACTAACCAAATTACACATTTTGAACTACTCTCAATATGTGGTGTCCGAGAGTAATCCATGTGTCTATGTACTTGGGATAATACTACCTAACCAAAATCTCGGTTATTGTTAACCGAGACAATCGAAGATCACGTATACTACAAGTTTCGGAGATTACCCTCGAGCCTATAAGGTGACTCTCGGTAGTAAGTAATCGAGACACTACAATAACTACAAAAAGACATACATCTCGGTCATGCTTTACCGAGATTGTGCTCACATTCTCGGACATGTGTGGCCGACAAGCACGGGTTTGCAAATTCAATAACCTAGCAGACGAAATACACAAAACAAATCGAAATCAAACCGAAATCTATCAAAATCAAGTTTATACATACCTATAACTTGTCGAATAAACGCCTCCTCTGACTTGGTACCCTAAAACCGAGCCCTAACTTGTCAGACAACTTGAGATCTCTCAAACAGGAAGAAAACCACCACTTCAGATAACGAGAATTAGAGGAGAAGCACAAAGGAATTGATTTCACTTGCCAAGGATCGAGAATGTGGTTTAGGGTTCAGAAATTTTTAACTTCCTCGTGTTTGCGTTTTATCAAATCGGTTGTTGTGTGGTGGGGTGCACTTGGGGATAATTTCGGGTTTTCATTCAAGTTTTTTGGGTGCCTTTGGTAAACCACTTAGTGCCCTCAACAGTAATGTGCCTTCACTAATTGGTGTGGTGCCCATAGCAGCGCTCTAAGGCATTTATGAACTCTGGGTCTGAGTTCATGTCTAAGTATAAGGACCAATTTCGAGGTAAGTGGGTCTCGTATCTCGCCGCCATCTCCGCTATAATACTTAAATACGCTAAGTCAAAGATTTCCCCCATCTCCCAACATGATCTCTAAGGTGAGGGTGACTCCTCGACCAAGATCAACAACAACAACATAGCCTCAATCCCAAATTAATAGGGGTCGGCTAAATGGATCAAAATTTCTCATTGTGCTCGATTAAGTGCAATTGATGGTGAGCTTTTCAGACCATTAAAATCCTTCCTAATTAATGCATCTCATGTTAACTTTGGTCTACTCTTACCTCGTCGAATTTCTACAGTTGCTATTGAGTCAAGTTTTCTAGTGGGGCCATTTCTAGGCCGTCTTTGCAGGTGACCAAACCACTGCAACATCCCCTCCCTAATCTTTGTATCAATTGGTGCTACTTCTACTTGTCTTTGAATTTCTATAATTCTTATTCTATTTTTACGAGTTTTACCACACATCCACTTAAGCATCCTCATTTATGCTACGTTCATTTTATGTAATTATTGTTGTTTTACCGCCCAACATTCACTTTCATATAGCATAGCTGGCCTAATTACGGTCCTATAAAATTTTCCTTTTAACTTACTAGGAACATTTCGATCACAAATCACTCATGTTGCACTCCACCATTTCTTCCATCCAGCTTGAATTCTATGTGTGACATCATTCTTAGTATTACCATCATTTTGTGTGATTGATCCTAGGTATCTAAAATGGCTCACCTTAGGAACTTCTACTTCCCCTAATTTATCATTCTAGCATCTCGATGTCTAGTATTTCTAAACTCACAGTGCATGTATTCGATTTTCATCATACTCAACTTAAAGCCTTTATATTCTAATGTATTCTTCCAGAATTCTAATTTCCTATTCACTCAATCTTTTGTCTCACCCACTAAGACAATAGCATCTACAAATAACATACACCATGGTATATCCTCTTGAAGATGTCTAGTTAGTTCATCCATAACTAAAGTAAATAGATATGGGCTTAAATTTGATCTTTGATGTAGTCATATCGTAATTGAAAATTCTTTTGTAGCTCCTCCAAATGTCTTTATACTCATTACTACTTCATCACACATATCCTTAATAATGTCTATGTATCTAGCATGCACTCATTTTTTCTAGAACCCACCAAATAACATATCTAGGAACCCTATCATATGTTTTTTCTAAAACTACAAATACTATATGATGATCTTTTTTTTCTTTTCTCTATATTTTTTAAAAAATCTTCTTATAAAGAATATCACCTCCATAGCTCACCTCCAAGGCATGAAGCCAAATTGGTTCTCTAATATTGTTGTTTCTCACCTTAGCCTATTATCAATTATCCTCTCTCAAAGTTTCATAGTATGACTCATAAGTTTAATTTCTCAGTAGTTTGAGCAACTTTGAATGTTTCCTTTGTTTTTGAAGATTGGCGCAAGCGTGCTTCTTCTCCAATCCATTGACATCCGTTTTGATTTTAAAATTTTGTTGAAAAATTTTGTTAACCAAGTTAATCCAATTTCTCCTAAGCATTTTCAAACCTTTATGGGTATTTCATCTGGGCCACATGCTTTCCCTATTTTCATCCTTTTCAATGCCTCTTTAATTTTTAGAATTCTAATATTGTGTGTATAGTTTACATTTCTTTTTCGGTGTGGGTTTTCATCTACTATAATATCAACTTAGTCATCATTAAATAAACTATTGAAGTAACTTCTCCATCTCTCATTAATATTATCCTCGCACATTAAAACATTTTGATTTTCTTCCTTAATACATCTTACATGACTTGGTCTTATTTCTTTTTATCTCTTAATTTAGCTAGCATATATATATTTCGCCATCTCTATTACCTAACCTTGTGTATAGATCTTCCATGAAATTTGTTTTAGCTTGACTAACAACTTTTTTAGCTTGTTTTCTAGTTTCTCTATATTGATTGTACGCATCTCCATCTTGACACTTAGGTATTTTCCTATACATCTCTCTTTTAGTCTTAATTGCTCGTTGGACATCCTCGTTCTAACACCATGTTTCCTTCTTTAGTGGTCTCAAGCCTTTAAATATACCTAATACGTTTGATCCTACTTTCCTTATGCAACTACTCATTTCTACCCACATTGTATTAGCATCTAAATCAAAATTCTAAACAGTTTCCTTTAGTAGTTTTTCTGTAAATTCTACTTGTTTACTTAGGTTCCACCACTTTATTCTAGGGCGTTGACTCTTTCGTTCCTATTAAGTTGTCATTTTAGCTTAATATCAAGTACTACTAACTTATATTAGGTACTAAGCGCTTCACAAGGTATTACTCTGCATTCTCTACATATTTTTCTATCTATATTTCTTGTTAAAAGAAAATCTGTTTGACTCTTGTTATGACCACTACTAAAAGTAATTATGTGCGATTCTATTTTCCTAAAACAAGTATTTGGTAAGACAAGATCGTATGTTGAAGCAAATTCTAATATTGATTCTCCTTCTTCATTTCTATTACCGCAACCAAAACTTCAATGAACTCTCTCAAACCCATCATTACTTGACCCAACATGTCAATTTAAATCTCCTATAATAAAAACTTTTTCATCAATGGTATACTTTGCATAAATTCATCCATATCGTTCCAAAATTTGTGTTTGATGTTCTCGCTTAATCCTACTTGTGGTGCATAAACGCTAAGTATGTTAATCTTTTCATCTCCAATAATTAATTTAACTAGAATCAATATATCCCTCATTCTCTTAACCTCTACGACCTTATCCTTATAATCATTATCAGCCAAAATTCCTACTCCATTATATTTTCTATTTATACCAGTGTACCACAATTTAAACCATGTAATTCTTATTTCTCTACTCTTTTCTCCTTCTCATTTTGTTTCTCGGAGGCAAGCAATGTTGATTCTCCTTATAATCATAGTATCTACTAGTTTTATTGACTTCCCTGTAAGTGTTCATAAGATCCATATTCCTAAACGAATTTTTCTCCCTTTTGTGTTTGTCTTCCTTTGCTATTTCTATTTTGTCTAAAAGATCTAGTATCCGTATCTATGATTTTGTTTTTGTTTTCCTGTTTGTTTTGAACTAGCTTCTTTACCCACATTCGTCCTATGTGTGGGAGCCCTTGCTCATTTTGCTTCACATCCGGGCGACGATGTGAAAGGACTAGTATCTTTACCCACACACGTCCTACGTGTAGGAACCCTTGCTCATTTTGTCACACCTAGGTGACGATGTGAAACACAACCTTGCTCATTTCTCACTACACCCGGGCTCCAATGCAACGCGTCGCTAGGTAGGAATGCCACAACGTTTATATGTGTTTGATCAATTTCATGAAAAGTGACAAAAATTTTACACTGGCTGTCAACCTATCCTAACCCTCCTTCATTTTTCAAGAATGGAAAATAAGCTTGGGGCCTCCCTCCCCCCTTTTCGTGCGTGAAAAACGGGTTTATGACCTCCCTTACTCATGGGTGTCAAAGTCCTCCTCCTTTATCCGGACTCGAGATTGGATATGTAGTGCACATAGTGCTCATCATAGGTGAAGTTTCCTTGACCATGATCTTTTTTTTCCTTTATCCAACTCCCTTTCCTTCCTGATTCCCTAGGCATGGTATCAATCCTCCGTACTTTCCTCCCTTCTACGTGCCATCGGGATACCGACAAGTGGCATTGCAACTCGCCTAGGTATTTCATCAATCATCTTCCCCTCCCCATTTTATTGGTTTTGCACCTAGTATTGGGCCTCTCTCCTCTGTAACACATTAAATAAGACACCACATGTCATTGAATTAATGGTTCCATATAGGCTATGTTTATTGTAGCACTCCCCTTGGTCTCGATTTCTAGATGCCCTTTCTGTGAAACGTTCCTACCTTCCACCACCTCTGACAGCCACCCTGTCGCTAGTCATATCCAACAGTTGGAAAGTCGTTGAGGCCCATGTGTGATTACCAATCCTTCTTTGAAAAACTTTTCCATTAACCCAATATGTTCAACATCTATTATGCTCACCCTGATTTTGGCCCTTCGCACCCAGCACGGCATACTCACCTCTTTAGGGTAGATGGTTTCCTCAACTCCACGCACTTTGATTTTTGCTGCATGAAACGTTTGTCGTTCCATGGTTTCCGGTGCCACCTCGAGTAACCCTCCAAATTTATCCCCGATCATCCGAAAGGCATGGATGTTTCGTAAGTTTTGAGGTAACCCCTCCACTTTGATCCAATAGTCTCGTCCACCCAGATAGGGCTCCTGCCAATGGAAATCTGGAATCCAATGGTGGATGCACCATATGTAATGGCCCGTTTTATTGACAACGTTATTTATTTCGTAATTTCAGACATGGGAGCCAGCTCATATCCATGTGGATGTTGCGGGTAGGCTAGGGCACACATCGACCTAGGTACACTAGTAAATTGTGTGTTTAATTGCTTATTCGTGATGCATATTATGAATTTATTACTAATAGATCGCATGTGTGTATGTTTTATGGTTATATCATGCGAGGTTGTGTAATGGGTAGTCGCCTCGAAATGCATGCCAATGCGAGTATCGGAGAGGCCAATTACGGGTACACTAGAAAACTTGACTAAGTCATGCTAATATGACTAAGTAATCAAATAAAATGGGTAATGTAACCATAGACTAAATTGATTAAGTTAGAACAATGGGCTATAGCATGCCTCGTAATGTGTGTCGGGACGTGAGGCACCGAGTATTGGATAGCCAAAGGTTAGTGTGACCACAAGTTGGTAAATATTTATAAATAGAAACACTAACTATATGGTTTAATGAGGCTTAATGTAATATAATCCAATCAATTGAAAATAAGCCTATAGTTTGAATTAAATAATGTGGATCCTAGATAGGCATCAAGATAATCCTAGTGAGTAACTCTGATAGTAGTAGGCTGTTGGAGTCATTAAGTAGAGTATGACAACATGAATTAAGACCATAAGATAATCCTCGAAATACGCGTAGCACACTTGATCAAGACAAACATATATAAACCAAATGAGTGGGGGTTTCATCTCCACTAACTTGAAAATCCCTGCAAATACTGAGAAAACCAGAAGAGAAGAGGATCATTTGGAGTTGAAAATCAAGATTTTGAGATCAAATTGAGGATCGAAACTGGCGTAATCTCCATCTTCATTTTCTACTCTATCAAATGAACCCAATTCTGTGCATTTTTTATGAAATTCGAGTTTGATGGTTAGATCCCTAGTTTTTGGATGTAAACTTGATGAATAATATATTAAATGATCATTTATATTAAGAATTCACAACTAGTTTTGCATGAATTAGGGTTTTGATGAATTTGGGAAAACTAGTGAATCCATGGGAATTGAATAATTTTGATCAAATTGATGTTCTGAGTTATTTTAAATGATGTAATGGAGTCACCGTTGTGTGGAGATGGTGAAAATTAGGTTAGGTTAGCTAATTGGGATGGGATAGACAGAATTCTCGACTTGAGAATTTTATCACATAGGGCAATTAGAGCGCTAACTAGGCTGGTTAACATGCACTCATTCTGGGCACTCAACTATTTTTCAAAATGAAGAACAGTAATGTGTTATATCGATTCCCTAGCGCGCTAACTCCACCTAACGTGTTAGGTAGACCTATTAGCGCGCTAATGACAGTTCAAACTTGAACATTAAGGGTTGTTTTTGTGATTTCCAACTTAATACAAATCTAAACACTAGTAAACAACCTAAACTCATAAAATTGGACTTTAGGGACTTAGTGGACCGTAGCTCAATGTCGAGGAGTTTGTCGGGTCGGATACGGGAGTCTGGGGAGTTCAGAGAGTGGTTTGAGGTTTGTAAAACCTAATTGAAAAACTCTTAGTATTTGATTCTATTTTTAATTCCATTTTTATCATTTCCAGCTGTTTCTACTATTCCATTTCGTTACTTGGACGTGGGCTGAGTTTACTCTCTCGGATTCTCTATTGTGTGTTCATGATGGTAGATTGTAGCACGTGTGACCCGCCCTCAGTGAATGGCAACTTGAGCTTGCCATTAGTGCACGTATCGATGACTTAGCGGATTTGGCCAACACTGTCAGGGACTAGGTGTTGGGCCAGTTGGGCGCGTCCACTGGTGGGAACCTGGTGACCCGAAGTACAGTCTAGCTCATCTGGAGCGAACACACACATTTGTTTAGTTTATATATTAGTTATTCATGCGATGAGCCAATTACAGTTGCATGTCTTTACATTCTGCATGTTTGCTTAACAGTATTTCTTGTAATTCCTTACTTTATTATGCGAATGCTCGAAGGGGTTCCTTGGGATTTTACTTAGTGGATTCGTCATTTGTCTTTTGTGATTATTGAGTGCAGATCCTAGTACCAGTAGGGGCAAGGGGATCCTAGGCGACTACATCTGATTGTCCGCCGTCGAGGCCCTACTAGTACGTGTTTATTTTGATATTTGATATATACAGAGTATTTTTTTCGGGTTTTCCACAATAGGACATGATTTTATGAATAATGCTTATTATGCTAATTTAATACTTTATTTGCATCAATTAAGACTTCCACTTATTATTGTTAACTTATAAACTACAAACCACTAGCACGGTTAGGACTCGAATAAACTTTAAATAGTTAAACTTAAGGAACTTTAAAAACATAAGGAAATAACTCAAAAAGTATGGATAATCAACTAACCACATTGATAGCACACACGTGGACACCATAATTGAAACATGAGGTGGACGGGCAGGTGTCGGACACGTGTAGTTGGGCCCGCCGAGCAAAGAGTGCGTGGAGAGACAACACCTCGGGGCGACCTCGAGGCGTGGGGCTGCCACACCATATGAGGCCATAGCTTTGAGCAATGCCTACTCGATGGATTTGGTCTCTATCTTCAATTGTTTCGCAGACTAGAATGGCCATATCCATAGTTACTGGTCTGAGTACCATACTCTTTCCTGTGATTCGGCCCAATATTTCTTCTAGATCGGCCCAAGTTG
This sequence comes from Stephania cephalantha, assembly GCA_039657325.1. Taxonomy (NCBI): domain Eukaryota; kingdom Viridiplantae; phylum Streptophyta; class Magnoliopsida; order Ranunculales; family Menispermaceae; genus Stephania; species Stephania cephalantha. The sequence goes on along the minus strand of CM077570.1, from coordinate 30,024,022 downwards.
TTTCCCATTGCTTTTTAAAGACGAATAATGTGCGTTGACATTCATGGGTCAGTTGTTGCTCTGGTTGGGCCGAAATAGAATGGCGTCATTAGGTATAGTCACGCTTGGGGGTTGTTCGTTCACAGAGGAATTCGGATCTGTTGCCCTAGGATTCAGGGATGGGTTCACTCCTTCCGACGTCGGCGTCCCAGTGCTCTGCGTTGCGCCCCTGCACTTCGAATTCAATGCTTCCCATAGCCGGTGCCAAGCTTTCAAGTCTTTCCCTTCCTGGATGAGAACCATTATTGCACCCACTATTGTCCATCTTGTAGATTTTCGTTGCCTTACCCATCGAGTTTGCAAGGACTTGAACCACCATTGTGGTTTGGTTCTCCCTTTTAAGATGGCGTTCCTCCAGCAGGGGGTTGGTTATGAAGCTTTGTACAGCACTTGCACACCAGCTAACAAAGTTCTCCGCCATCTCCACCTGAAAATTGCCCTCGCTGGAATATTCAGAGATTCTGATTCCTCGTCCATTAATTCTTGCAATGATAATTTGCTTCGCCTCAGCCTAAAAATATCGTGTACCATCTTCTCCCACCCCATCTCCGCCAATGGGTACAGTATTTGCACCAGTCGCCTTCCTTCTTTTCCCCGTCACCTCCACCCATGTCTCCGCCATATGCATTGATGTAGATTGTTGATATGTTCTTAATAGTAAAACCTCATACCAAACCATTAAACACACAATTCATTAATTAATTTTTGTATTTTATTTATTTAATAAATTTTAAATCTATTTAGATATATGAAGATTGATTCGATTCTTGTCGCCGCATGTCTATTAATTTGTAACGCCACATATATATCATATGTTTTTTGCAAAAATAGCATTAATTTTTTCCAGCTAATTCTCTCTTCCATCTTATTTCTCTCCAAACTTTTTACAAAACCCCACATTTTAATTTACTTAGAATAAACACTAGTTAGTTGTGGTACCTTTGTTTGCTACTACTACAAAATTATATATTGTTGGAATGATAGATTGGGTTTATTTATTGGTGCCCGTAGTGACCTGTTCCCTAGGCAGGCTTGAGCTGGGCCTTGTTGGGCTCGAATTTTAAACCCTCTCTCAGGCTAACCCAAGCCTGCTCAAGTTAAGAATTTTAACTAATTTTTTTATTTTTTATATAATAAATATAGTTAATTAATGTTCAAAAAAGAATGTAAATTAAGTAGATTTTAGCCTAGTGGTAAAACTCGTACCAATTGACCTTGATGTTTAAGGTTTGAACTCTACATTCAACACACATTTTTTAAGTACTTGTATCAAAAAATGTATTTTAAATATTTGATGGGCGGGCTGAGCAGATTTGGGCTTGCAAATACAAAACCTAGTCCATCTCAAACAAGGCGTTCGGCCCATTCGCACCAAGCCCTTGAAGAGGTCTAATTGGCACCATGCCCACGTACATGACCAATCATGCAGTAATTAACTACAATTAGTTTAATTAAGCATACATAATTAACACAGAGATAAATACAATAATCAAGAAATTAATTTCATTCACCAAAGGTTGGTACAAAATCACTCAATTATAACAAATTATACTTATTCCAAAATCAAAAAAAGAAATAAAATATAAAAATTCGGTACTTATTCTTCTGCATGGTAAGGTGAGTACTGGGTGTATATATATATATATATGCCGATCCCTTTATTGCACAAAATACTATCACAGAAAACACAAAACAATATATGCAACAAATCAATAATAATAATAATGGGACAAGTAGGAGTCTTGATGTATCGTTAGCAAGTTAACACTCCAAAGCCAACAGCCAGCTTGGTAACACACCAAAGCCCGCTGCCAAGATTGCCAAAAAAGCTCAATTTGCGCTCATGACGTCTTATTTCTTGCACAGCTCCATTAATATTAGTTTTCTGCTCCCCTGTAATTAACAAACATAAATTAATTAAATCATGATTAAATATATTAATTTGATCATGATCGCCATTTGCCAATGGTGAAACTCCGAAATCCCTTACCAACGAAGTGGATACTCAATAGTTTGGTATAGGTAAAAACTAGATCATGTCAAGACATGCAAGAAGCAACTTTAATAAGTCTGTTTTTTATTATTAAAAAAACCACCAAATCCCTTAATTTGACACATCCTGGACTTTCTCGAGATACGAGTTTGAGGTTGAATGTATTAATTATTCCTTACCAGTAGCGAATCCAGAAAATTAATCTTGGGGGAAGGGGGAGGCAACTTTCACATATTTTTTTAAGCAAATAATTATACTAGTAAATAAAAAAATATAGTATAATAAATTAATAACAATTATAAAAATTTGCAATGTAAATTAAAAATATAGCTAAATTTTGCGTGAAAGGGGTTGAATCCTGCGATTGTACATGTTTTGAAAACGCTGCAATGCTTTAATTTCATCATCTATATCTATAAATATGTCTTGCTCAATATAACACATTAACTCGTTCAATCATTCATCACCTATCTTATTTCGCAATTTTGTCTTGATAATGTTCATTGTCAAGAAAACTCTTTCTACCGTTGCAATTGCCACTGGTAAGATAAATGCTAACTTGATAAGGCGGTAAACCAAAGAAAAAATCAAATGATTTGGAGTGTAAACCCATCTTCACAACAAGACTTGCAAGATCATTACAACCTAAGAATACAAAACTTCTTTTCACATCATGAATGTATACTTAAAATTGGTGTTCCAAGATTACATAGTCACGTGTAGATAAATTATTAGCATAAGTCTTGGACTGTCGAAGAAACATATCATTATCAAATGTAGAAAATGAATTTATTGGATCAAGATAATCAATGCATCTCAATAACTCTATAAAAGCTTCACTTAATCAGTTATTCATCTTAACAAGTAAGTCAACTACAACAATAAAATTCTCAACATGATAATGATGATAATAAGTAACTCTTTGTCCCTTGCACCTTAAACGACCTCGAGCCATTATCGTATCTTCCATATTTGACACTGGAATAGACATTTTAACACAAAATGCTAACCTTCTCGAATAATGAACCCTGTCCATTTTTTCTTAAGTTTTGCAAAAGAGCTTTTACTGTTGCAATCAACCCATAACTTCTAATTAAATGTAAGTTTTACCCTTAGTCAAGTTTTTTGCCCAAAAGGTTTTAACCGTAATTCAAAATCAAGATCCGTAAAATTCTGGTGAAAGAAGATTTCGAGGCCTTTCCAACAATTATTTATATGACCCATTTAGAATTGTAGTTTTTTATATAATTTTTGCAAGTTACTACTTAACGATATACATATATAAAAAAAACTTATTTTTTTAGATTGCACTATACAATACATAATTGACATAATAAAATATACACTTAAGACACTCCGAATACATCATATAATTAGCAACTTCACATACTATATTTATAGTCTATCAAAAAAGTGTGTCCGTAGTAGACGTAAGGGGCGGGAGCGAGGGATGGGGGCAGCATAAAAATATGTGAGTACTATAAAGGGGTCGGGTGGTTAGAAGGGGGTGGGGGGGGGACCGCCCACCCCTAGATTTTCCACTGCATAAAACCTTCAACAGTGACTGGGTTCTAGCTATATACTAGCACATGCATATGTCAAAGCATATCTAGTGAGATGGATGAGACATCATTGGTATAAGGCAAGGTTTAGGGAGATAATGGGTTCAACTCCAGCTAAAATAAGAAAAAAAAAACTATTGAAGATGCATGTGTGGACTGAAATATAGTCCCACATCGACTAAGTATAATCTCATAAAAAAGTAAATAAGTAATCATCTCTCCCCAACTAGTACCGAAGTCTTTTGAGTTAAAATTTCACATTATTAAGTTGAAGGTGATTAAGTTGGAGACAATATTGGTGCTTGCGGAGATTGACGGGCTTACTCTAGCGTATGTGGGCGGACCAATATGAAAATCTAATATGATATCAGAGCGAAATGATCTTGGGCTTGTATTTGAAGACTTGGTTGGGCTAGCTAGCGATGGAGTCTATACCCGATTGTGGATCTAGAGCCTATATAAGAGTAGGCCTAGACATCCCCTTATTAAGAGTAGGTCTGTGTTTGACAAATGACAATTAGTCCAGGTCTAGTTACACTTGAGGGAGTGTTGAAATATATAATCCCACATTGGAAGTATAATAAGAGTTGGTGTTATATATATCTTATATATAATGGCAATTACCCCTAAGATCTTCTTCAAGCCTAAATAGCCTTATTAACATAAGTACCCACCAAAGTTAATATTTGATTGGATGAAAAATCTTTGAAAAATAAAAGTAAGGGTGTTTAAGTAAATTTGACTTAATTAAAAGTGGGGATTTAAAAGTAATACTCGTGGAGAGAGAGAAAAAATATATATATATAACCGTATAGTAGTTATCTTTTAATTTTTTAATTTTTTGGTGGATATGGATAGTTATCTTAATTGAATCTTTTGGTTTAAGTAGCCAAGTTGCTAGAAATATTAACGTCCGTAGCACGCGCCTTCCTACTAGTATGTGTATATATAATTATTGTGGTGCATCTTCATCAACGGTGTTGCGTAGATTTGTTCGGCGCTGGATTGATATTGTCTTTAGTTTTATTTTATAGTTAGTTTTCTTCCCTATTAGAAAGTATTTGATTTGTCTTCTCTTTGTTAAGAAGTTTTAAGTTTTATTCTCCTTGTTGGGCAGTTTTATTATTCGTTTTGTGGTTCTACTAGTTTTGTGTATTGTCATGAGTTTCAACGTTGTAGAGAGCAGTCCCTGATTATCAAATTGTTTCAATTTCGTATTTACAGCCAAATTAATGGCAGTTTGTTTGAACAAATAGGATTAGTGAATCAATATACTTGATTCCATGCCTAATCTTGTATTGAGCCATTAGTGATTAATGAAATTTCTCTTCGAAAAAAATAAGTCAACAATATTGATTGTTAGGTGCCATTCATAGCCTTAGTTTTCATTTTTTTGTTTTTTGTTTTTTATTTTTTTTATAAAAAAAAAACAACTTGCAGCCACCAAGGTTTGAACTCATGACCTCATTAAGGTTGCAAGTGGGGTAGGGAATCTTCGTTCCCCACAGAGGCCTACCCCAGTGGGGCTAATATTCTCTATTTTTTGCCCACGCAGGGTGGGGCACAAGGCAAGACGGGGATTGTAACGTCCCGAAAATTTGACTTGTGCCACGTGCCAGGTCAGGGTCGTATGTGGGATCCACTCGTCGGAATATGTATGTCCGAATATCCAATTTGAGATTATAATGCAAATTGTTGAGCTGTTTTACGAGTTGGTATACGCGAGAAATTTGTTGAGCCAAAACACGAACGGGGACGCGCCTCGAGTCGCGTGTCGACGTGGGACCGACGTAGTGGCTATAGTGGTTTTAATGTGGTCACATTAAAACAATATAAAATGAATGCTCCTCGTGATGCGTGTGGCGCGAGTATCGAGATTGTGAAAGGAGGCGGGTTGGTGCCTCGAGATGCGCGCTGCCCAAATTGTTAAGGAAAACATTGAATAAATATGTTTTTGATGTGCCTCGAGTTCCGCTCCGCACGAATCTCGAGGACACATTTGATTCGAAAAGATCGGATAAGGAGAGGAGATGAGAGAGAGAGAGAGAAAAAGGTGGAGAGAGAGAGATCGGAGAATCGGAGAAGAGAGATGAGAGAGAGAGAAGAGGAGAGAGAGATCGACGACAGAGCTCCGGCGCGGCAAGTCCGGCCAGGCGAGCAGTCGCGGCGGCGGTTGAGGCGAAGCCGCGGACGACCAGCTGCAGACGAGCGGACGAATCGAGTGGTGCAGCGGCGGAGCTCCAGTGCAGCAGCGAACCAGGGGACCGGCTGGGGGAGCAGTCGCGGCGGATCGGCAACGCAGAGGACAGCGGCTCGCAGCGACGCGGAGGCCGCGGGAGGTGGCGCAGCGGCGAACCAGCAGCGCAGCTGAGGCGGCGGGCGGTGCGGACGGCGGTTCCAGCGCCAGGAGGTGGCGCGACTGCCACGGAGGACGCCGACGAGGAGACGGCAGCGGTGACGGTCGGCACCTGTGCGGCCGCAGCGGCGGCGAGCGGCTCCGGCAGCATTGCGATTTTGGCGGTGGCGAGTTTTTGACGGCGGCGCGGTGAACGGCGAGGAGCAACTGTGCGGTGAGAGTTGTCGGACCGATCGATCATCGACGAGGGATGCGATTCGACGAAGTCTGACGACGCGGTGGATTCCAATGGATTTTGGAGTAGAGACCCCCGTTGAAAGCCATGGGACTTAAGAGTCAGGTGTCGAGTGCACATATCGAGGCGTGAGCGAGACGTTATCGAGGTAAGTAAACCAGTGAGGACTTGTACAGTATTTCATTTCACTCCATTGGCTATTGTTGTTCACTGCTTGGTGATAGCTTCCTTTCACTTTATTAATTATTGTTGTTCACTGCTTTGTGATGATAGCTATCTTTGAAATTGTTATTGATTGAGTGGGTCCATTGGCAAGCGAGTTATGATTACTGTTTATCTGCGATATGAGCTCTTATCTGGACGCATTCGATATCTCCTAATTGAGTGTACGTTGGGGGCTCTTATCCGGGTCTGTGGATATCTCATAGTCGCAAGGGTTAGGGCTGGGAGGCAGGGGTTTCGTCCTAAACCCGAGTCTGCTGGGATTTTGCCACGACTCAACGACCTTTTGGTCGGGACTCCTTGCTATTTGGCATCACTCATCGATTGATTTGTTTAGTCTTTTATATTCATGCGTTATTTGTTCATTTCTTTTTATTTGCATGAATTCGACTGTTCTGGTTGTATTTTGAAATGCTGTATATGTCCTACTGGCTTTACTTACTTGTGCTCGTCATTTTTGGGTTTGACTGAGTGCAGATCTACGGTCCAGCAAGGGGAAAGCTCCATAGCTAGGTGATTATTTTGTATATCTTTTATTTACTCTCCTCCAATGATGATATAGTTATGCAGGGTTCCACAATTAGGTTGCCTAACGTTTTTATAGTAATGTTGAGTTAGTTGTAGTAATTGCTTCCGCTAATTTGTAAAACTTGCAAAATATTAATAACTCAACTTAAAATGTTAATTTACGTATAATGAAGGATTGGAAGGCTGACTAGGTCTGCGTTGACCTTGCGAGACTGGCTCGGGGGTCCACGTGGGCTTAGGCCGGGCGGGGTCCAATTTTGTGAGAAATTGGGGCCGTCACAGTTGGTATCAGAGCCTAGTTTTTGAGATTAAGACAATGTGATACCAACATCACAGTTGGTATCAGAGCCGAAGTTTTAAATACTCGACTTTTCATTTAAATCACAAGCCATGTAGACGCAAACCAGCGGAAGTTAGGAATGGTTGAACTTAGAGTGGAATCCTATGATCCTGACTTAAGTCTTCGTTGGGAAGTGAGGAGAGTATTTGATGTGTTGTATTATACTACTATCGATAGAGATACGATAAAACTACTTTGGTAGCCGTATTTACTCTTGTGTATCACGTGAGACACGATGAGTAAATTGAAAAGGATTGACGATAAATTTATCGGATCCAGAGAAATTGATTACTTTGTCTATGCATACGTCCCTAGAAGAAAATTTGAATAGGAGTACATAGGAAAGTAAAGTTTGAGAAAAAAAAAGGACGAAGAGCAGACTATAAGGGAGCAGAGTGTTGAGATGACTTGAGAGCTAACGATTACATAATGAACGGACTCCTTAGCTTTGATGAAAGCTTTGGAGTAGTAGTGTTGGATCAGAAGCCCAAGTAACTCCACTTTAGTGACACTATGCATTTATCGTCTCAGGGTTGGTGAAGTCGACCACCACTTTTAGGGACTTGTAAATGAATTAAGTGTTACGAATTGAAGTAGAGTCTGCAAATTCATTCTACAAGTTAGGGGCCGCCTAAGTATATATCCTATGAGATTGTATATCTCAAGAATTCTCACATGCTAAAATTTGTTCAGATGCGTTAGTAAACGTACTGAAAGGAAATTTTCGTGCAAGTAGTGCATGTTGTAATAAAAAAAATGTATCCGATATGGTATATTTGTTGTGTTGTAATATATATACGATATCGATGATTCGTGGCTATGGAAAATGCGACGATGTTTCGGACCGGGTTTAGGAATGATCGTGAGGCTGCAGATTTGTGGTTTGCGAGTGCTGATGAGCTGCATGCATCGCACTGCATACATCGCACTACCAACAACTGCAGGAGATTCTTCGATTGTTAAGGGCACATGTTACACCATCGTCATCTACGTCAGCAGTGCTAGTTATTCAAGCTGGGTGTGTTTTTCCAGTTCAAGCAGGATCTGCAGTGTTCGAGGTGACACATGTTCATGCCGAGATAGTACTTCCTATACCTGAGACACCGGCTGAGGATACGCCGAGCACGACGATTGATACGGGTGTTAGGGCTACAGCTGAGGCAAGGCAGGCTCGTGAGTTTCGGAGGCATCATCCAGAGAAGTTCCACGGGGTACTAACCTCGAGGATGATGAGAGGTATATGAGGAGCCACGAGAGGATACATGATGTATTAGCCATACCAGCTCATATGTAGCCAAGTATCTCATCAGCTTCGTTGTTCGGCGAGGCCGATGTCTGGTTGCGCACTACGGTGGCGTCGATGTGGACGCTCAGGGATTTGGGCTGAGCTCAAGGATCGGGAAGTACATTCCTCCTACAGTTCGTAATCTGAAGAGAACTTATATGAATCGGTATATACGCTTGATGGAGTAGGCTGGGGTGCAGTCGATACTGACGCCGACCAGGCTTACGACTTTGTACACAGTAAATTGGACTCGATTGGTTCTGGGGTAGTGACGACGGCTCGAACACATTATAGGAGGCCTATGAGAAGGCTATGGCTAGTGAGAGCGTGTGAGCACACTCATCGGAGTACCAGTCGCATTCTCGGCATCGTCACATTCAGTGCGAGGGTCTGGAGATGATCAGAGGAAAGCGAGGGTTAGACGGTCGTGGCAAAGCATATGCGGCGTATATGGCGCCAGTGTTAGATGGTTCAGCGCAGAGTTACGCTAGTGCATTACAGTAGCCAACACTGTCAGATCCTTAGCATAAGTACCATCAGAGGGTTGATGGTAGAGGCAGTGGCCAGAGACAGGGTCAGAGATCCAGTCGAGTGCACAGACAGGGACATCAATCTAGTCATGCACAGGGACAAGGACATGGACATGTTCCATTTGGATCGGGATTTCAACGTACTTGTTTGGGAGTGTGGAGAGCCAGGTCACTTCACCAGTAGGTGTTCACATCAGCGGGCAGGCACAACATAGCTAGGAGCAGGTTCATGCAATTACCCCGTCAGTTCTGACTACTATCCATCGTACCCTGATAGAGGGTATAAGTTGGGTTAAGACCTACTCGAAAAGAGAGACTGACGGACAGTCAGAGAAATTTATTTACATTCTCGTGGACATACAGCGGATATACGTATGTTAGTGACAGTGGATCATGAGATTAAAATGTTCATTTGTATTCCAATATATGTTGCGAGGATATTGCCCTGACATATATTGATGGGATGAGACAGATTGTGTGTTCTTTGCTTGGAGGTCTCGGAGGAGCCCAGCTCGTCACGGAGGAGCCCAGCTTGTCGCGGAGGAGCCCAGCATTACAGAGTAAGATGAGGGTATGGCCTTGGGCGAGTATGGCCTTGGGCGGGTATGGCCTTGGGCCTTCATTCATAAAACACCATTTTCCTTTGAGAATTGCATCAATTTCGAGGACGAAATTCTAATTCGTTGGGAAGACTATAACGACCGAAAAATTTGACTTGTGCCACATGCCAGGTCAGGGTCGTATGTGGGATCCACTCGTCGGAATACGTATGTCTGAATATCCAATTTGAGATTATAATGCAAATTGTTGAGCTGTTTTACGAGTTGGTATACGCGAGAAATTTGTTGAGCCGAAACACGAACGGGGACGCGCCTCGAGTCGCGTGTCGACGTGGGACCAACGTAGTGGCTATAGTGATTTTAATGTGGTCACATTAAAATAATATAAAATGAATGCTCCTCGTGATACGTGTGGCTCGAATATCGAGATTGTGAAATGAGGCGGGTTGGTGCCTCGAGATGCGCGCTGCCCAAATTGTTAAGGAAAACATTGAATAAATATGTATTTGATGTGCCTCGAGTTTCGCTCCGCACGAATCTCGAGGACACATTTGATTTGAAAAGATCGGATAAGGAGATGAGATGAGATGAGAGGAGAGAGAGAGAGAGAAAAAGGCGGAGAGAGAGAGAGAGAGAGAGATCGGAGAATCGGAGAAGAGAGATGAGAAAGAGAGAGAGAGAGAGAGAGAGATCGACGACAGAGCTTCGGCGGCAATGGCGCATGCGCAAGTCCCGCCAGCGAGAGCGACGATCGCGGGCGGTTGAGGCGAAGCCGCGGACGACACTGCGTGAAGCGACGACGAATCGGGTGGTGTGACGGCGGAGCTCTGTGCGGCAAAGATCGAACTGGGGGATCGGCGGGGAGCCATCGCGGCGGATCGGCGACGCGAAGGGCGCATGGGGGAGGTGGCGCTGGCGAACTCAGCAGCCGCAAATGTGCTCGAGCGCGGGCGGCAAGGCGGACGGACGGCGGTTCCAGCGCCGGGAGGTGCGCGGATCGCCACGCGAGGACGCCGACGAGGAGACGGCAATGGTGATGGCCGCAGCACTGCTGTGGCGCCGCACGCATGATCGCCGGCGCGATAGTGCGATTTTGGCGGTGGCACGGTTTTGACGGCGGCGTGGTGAACGGCTTGGAGCAACTGCGCGGTGAGAGTTGTCGGACCGATCGATCCTCGACGAGGGATGCGATTCGACGAAGTTCGACGACGCGGTGGATTCCAATGGATTTTGGAATAGAGACCCCCGTTGAAAGCCATGGGACTTAGGAGTCGGGTGTCGAGTGCACATATTGAGGCGTGAGCGAGACGTTCTCGAGGTAAGTAAACCAGTGAGGACTTGTACAGTATTTCATTTCACTCCATTGGCTATTGTTGTTCACTGCTTGGTGATAGCTTCCTTTCACTTTATTAATTATTGTTGTTCATTGCTTTGTGATGATAGCTATCTTTGAAATTGTTATTGATTGAGTGGGTCCATTGGCAAGCGAGTCATGGTTACTGTTTATCTGCGATATGAGCTCTTATCTGGACGCATTAGATATCTCCTAATTGAGTGTACGTTGGGGGGCTCTTATCCGGGTCTGTGGATATCTTATAGTCGCAAGGGTTAGGGCTGGGAGGCAGTTCGTCCTAAACCCGAGTCCGCTGGGATTTTGCCACGACTCAATGACCTTTTGGTCGGGACTCCTTGCTATTGGGCATCACTCATCAACTGATTTGTTTAGTCTTTTATATTCATGCGTTATTTGTTCCTTTCTTTTTATTTTCATGAATTCGACTGTTCTGGTTGTATTTTGAAATGCTGTATATGTCCTACTGGCTTTACTTACTTGTGCTCGTCATTTTTGGGTTTGACTGAGTGCAGATCTACGGTCCAGCAAGGGAAAAGCTCCATAGCTAGGTGATTATTTTGTATATCTTTTATTTACTCTCCTCCAATGATGATATAGTTATGAAGGGTTCCACAATTAGGTTGCCTAACGTTTTTATAGTAATGTTGAGTTATTTGTAGTAATTGCTTCCGCTAATTTGTAAAACTTGCAAAATATTAATAACTCAACTTAAAATTGTGAATTTACGTATAATGAAGGATTGGAAGGCTGACTAGGTCTGCGTTGACCTTGCGAGACTGGCTCGGGGGTCCACGTGGGCTTAGGCCGGGCGGGGTCCAATTTTGTGAGAAATTGGGGGCGTCACATGGATGGGTATTGCTTTCGCCCCGTGTGGATTCTCCGCCCCGCGTGGATTCTCTGCTTCGCACCCCACAGGGATCTCCAAGAGGATCCACTTCCCGCCCCGCTCCCTGCATAAAAATTTCCATTATTTAAGTTTTTACTAAAAATTTATGTAATTTTTTTATTAAAAACTTGTCTAATTATATGAAATGGAAATCAAGATCTCTAACTCTAAAACATAACTTATACCATTAAATGAATACTACTATATATATGTATCTCGTATCATAAGGATATATTTCTTGTTTAAGTTCTAGTTCATTGTCTTTATTTTCTGTGCTTTAGCCCTAGTTAGTTTTACAACACATTATCAACACGAGTTTTCTCATATCGAAGGAGGCTAAGAAAATCGAGAAGATTTTCAAAGAAGAAAAAGCTTGGAAGGTATAATTTTTACCTTAAATCTCATTTTGGTACTATGGTTTTTTGTATGATTTTTAGGTTGCATGTATGTTGTTAATTGATGTCAATCTCATGAACGCATCGTTCATCAAACATTCATTGCCTACAAAATACATCTCATAGTCATATATGTCATGCTTGATAAATGGATATATGTATTCTACTGACACATTTTTTTTGGTGATACACTAGCCCATATATATAATTTTTATGAATATGGTTTTTTTTTTTTACTTAAATCATTTGGATTACATGTATATATATATATTATTCACACTAGCCGATGGGCACGCACTAGGCACGTGAAAACAAAAATATTTTACTATGAAAAACATAGATTTGTGAGAATCCATGATTATATGCTTTGAATAGTTTGTCCCATGAAACTATAATAAAAAAGGAAAGTTATACTATGAGTTTGCTGTTTTTAAGTATCTAGAATGAAAATAATTGGTAGCATTTCAAAAAAAAAAAAAGAAAATAAAAATTTGGTAGCAATAATTAAGTAGGATGAGATGACCTTCGTGAAATGCATTACATTCTATTTTACATGATGTGCTTTGTCATTAATCAAAAAAATTATTATAAATTTTTATACATGTCAATTATGCTTTTGATTAGCAGTCTCGTAATAATTGACTCAACTCTCCTAATATTTATTAAAAAAATAAGTTATTTAGTTAAATTGATGAAATGTGAATGGTCTCTCCTATATATTCTTTAGACAGTTGCATTAATTTTAAATTTTAATGAATTATAGTAATTTAATTTGTTTTACTAATTGTATGCATATGTCATCCCTATATGCAAACATTATTTTTTAAAAATTAAAAAAAGAATACATTGATAGGTGTCGAGCGTGCACAATAATTTTTCGTGTTTTATTATTAACTTGTAGTGGTGGTAAGATATCTTCTCCACATAGATTTTTGAAATCTCAAAGGAAAGTAACTTTTTGTTGTTTTTATTAACTTAATTAATCTAGTTAAATGAGAATTAAAATACTAAATAACTTAACAATTATGATTAATAACTTAAATAACCAAACTAACTAAATTAATCTAAACAAATTAAATTCAAATGATATTAAACAATATTCAAATGCAATTCAATATAAATAAACAAACATCTAAACAAACCCCGACTAAACAACATAATATATTTGGATTACTTTCAAATACTAGAATATAATATCACTTCATGCTATAGTTATAATTATAAAACATGGAATCTTGGAATCGTTAAACCTTATTTCATAATAGGTTGATAGCCTTTAGCCAACCACCGATTTTTTTATTCAATAGAAATACCACATTCTTGTTATTGTGAATCTACTCATTGGATAAAATGCAACACCATAGAAATACGATAGCATTAAATTCAATGAAAATCATGCTTAATATAAGTCAATATTACCGCAACCGCGTAATAAACAACTTAGAACACAATCATCTAGAACATTCATTCGGGAAATGCCCTATAGGTTAATCTTAGTTACTACTTTTATAATTGTTGTCAATAACTATAGACATAGATTCATAATCATAATACTACATAATACATTTCCAACTATGCATACGAATCTCCTTTAGTTGTAATAAGAAAAAACAACTTGATAATTCCGTGATTGAAGTATATGAATAGATTTAAAGCATTAAGTACGAGATTCATTAATTATAACTATTTAGTAATCCAAAATATACTACATTGTTTAGGGTTTGTTTAGATTGATAGACTACTCACTTATGCTGGAAATAAACAACACATAAATTGTTGGGTTATAGGGTTCATACGGAGTGAAAAATTCAAAATTATTTTTAAAACCCCCCAACATGATCGAAAATGAGTTCCATTAAACTAGATCTGCAAAAGTAAACCATACCTTAATCTGCAATTTCATTCTCTTATTGATCGATCTCCAAGACGTTCAAACGCGCGTCCTCTATCAAAAATACATACACGAACGATGACCACAATTTATAGTGCTAGGCCCAAAAGAGATAGAAAACATTTTTATTTCTCTCCAAAAATTCAGAGAACTCGAAAATAGCAAAAACGAAAATCATATTTCGTTTTAGGGTTTCACCCTCTATTTATATGTGTAGATAAGCCCTCACTTAAAATCATATTTGTAATACAACTATTGTATTTAGGCAGTTTAAACAAATTACATATATGACCCTATTAATAAGTTATCATATAACGAATCGTAAGGGCTTTTATGTCATGAATTTTATCATATATAATTCATGACTTTGGACCAATTGAAATTGCGTAAAGCTATTCTTTGTATGCGACCCAATAGGTTCATGCGACGTTGGCAGTGAACCAAAACTGTTTTGGTACACAAGTCATAAGCGATTTCTAGCAAGACATTATGACTACCCAAGTAGCATGAATATCAAAGCAATACAACATAATGAATAACATATATCATATCATTTTGCCATGCGATATCCTTTGATTAAGACATTATGACTACCCAAGACACCCTTAATGTTCAATCGTACTAGTCTCGATCTTTAGGTAGGCTAAAAACATTCAAGTGACTTTGATCATATCAATTCACTTAGACATGGCCATTTAATAGTCTAACATATCGAGGGACCCATTGATATCTCTCTCTATATGAGAGAGGCAAATTTTATCTTGATTACACACCTTCACATATTATTCACATGGTAACCAATCACAATCTTTATAATCATCCGGTTAAAGACAATGTTTGATTGTGTCAAATTACCATGCTCCTAATATTGAAGTCTATGTAATCTCAATTCTAAGGACTAAATGATATACATATCATAAGTAACATCTATGACTTAATCCATGTGGTGTTTTCATAGCGGGTCAGTCTAGTACATTGTTCCTTAACAAGTACTTATGATCTAGATTCGTATCCTTATACGCATGATCATCACATGACCATCAATCAAGATTCACACTAGTCTTAATTCATTATAGTTCCCAATATAATGATCGACAAAGGACATTTAGGATATTTCAACAAATACTCATGGATCTTACTATAAGGTAAACATGTAATCAATTATAATAAATCAACAAATGAAAACTCAATTTTATTAACTAAAATATAAGATAAACAATGTTTGCAGATTAACCTAGAGCATATAATTAAAAGACATAATGAATGAATAAATACCTTAATATAAATAAAAGCTCCAAAGTATCGTCAAAACATGGACAATGAAACTAACCTAAAGCAATAGTTAAAAATAAAAGGAAAAGATTTAGGAGAGTTATTTCGAAGCTTTCCGACCTTTTTTATTATCTCCCTACATATACATATAATAGATAAACTCAAGTTCTTCATACTAATCTAAAAAAACTCACAACCAACCATAGCGATTTCTTAGCGATTCCTAACTTTTACACAAATCGCTAAGCAAATCATTGAGAATATCTCTCAGTGCTCCACCGATTCAGTTGACGATTTATAGTTCATTTTCCAATTCACTATGGATTCGCTGGTCTTCTTTTGATGCTGATTTACATGGCGATTCCTAGTGTTATTCCAAATCGCTGCCTAATCGCTAGTGCATTTTTTCAGTTGACTATTTTGCTTTCTTTCTCTTTTCTTCTATTTCTTCATTTTCCTATTTAACACCTGAAATCTCAAAAACAAGAGAATACCTAGTATAATATCATCATTTATACCTAAAATCAACCTAAATTATACTATAAAATGTGTTTAATTATTGACTTGTCAAATGCCCCCAAACTCAGCACTTTATTGTTTTGAGTAAAGGAATACTCTCAATCCTATTCTCTTTTCATTTTTTACAAAATGATTTCAATCTAATTCTTCTTAACTTCAAATAATATAAATTATAAATAAGAAGTGATTTTTGAATGAACATATATTACCCAAAAGTAAATGAAAGTTATGATAGAGTAGAATGATGGCAGACCCCACCTAATTAACGCATCTGACCGGCCTAGATTACTTTAATCCCTTGATAATCTAGAATCCTTAACCTCTCCATCAAATAAACAATCAAGAATAAGATCTTTTAATCATCAATTATAAAATATTATCAACCATTAAGGATTCTAAAGTAAATCTTAAACCTTAAAGTTCCATAAAAATTAATTATATTATCCTCGAAGTTCATTTACATTAATTAGATAATCCTCAAATTTCGTAAAATTTTTTTGACAGCATCTCTTCTATTTCTATGCCTACACCGAAAATGTCAGCTTTCAAAAATCTTCAACAAAACATGCTCAGCTTTGGTAGAAATGCCGAAGGACTCATAATCCTCCCATAACACTATATATTGCATCAAATAAATTATATATTCATTCCAACTTGATTTAAAGTATCAAAACTTTAAACTAACATTACTTTAACTCAAAAATTATCTCAACTTTTCCAAACATCATTCCTGCCATTCCAAAGGAAATCTTAATCACACTTGAACCCAAAACCCCATTTATACAATACATTATATTTAAAAATAATATATATAGAGAGAAAAGAACTAAGCAAGTCACATACAGTCGGAAAGCTTTCCATTTCTTTTTTCTCCGCTAGAACATGTCATTATCCAATTATAAAAATTCGATAATGCCATATAAGTAAATCTCACACTATCTAGTACACCTGTAATAATCAAATGCATAATAACCCAAGAGATTAAACGAAAAATATAATCCAAAGAATTTAAATACAACCGTGAATCCATCTCTTTTTTGTTATCAGATCATAATCAGATAACGTTCTCCGAAAGTGGTAAGTAAACAATAATAATGACTCATGCGCGGGGAGTATAATCAAATGAGTCTCGTTCCTCTAGACTGTAAAAGTATGATCTGGCTCAACGTGATCTCATGATAACCACGTGATGCAAAATATTAGTGACTCCAGCCCCTCAAGCATAACATAGTGTTCTATAACCACGGTATAATCTACACTATAAGGAGAATCATAATGCCTTATCCTCCTAAACCGTGTATGTATGTACAACAAAAATACAATTTCAAGGATTAACGAAATTTATACAAAATTATAATCATACAATGTGAAGGTTACTATGGGCTTTACTTAACCATACAAACTGCCAACTTCAAGCTTAATTTTTGGGGTTCTCTGAGCGTCGGATAACCTTGAAAATGGTTCCAACAGCTTTCATGCATAGCCAATTATATTATGGGTCAAGCTTCAAGTGAAACCATATCACGAAACCAAATGAAAACCGCGATCAAAATACACTTGAGAACAGCTTCCAAAAATATCAATTTATATAATTGTTTCAACTAGCTTTCAACTAGCTAACTTGGGATAACTTTTTAACTTTGAAAACCTAAATATTTATCATGATGACCTAAAAGGAACTTGTAGTACTTATGTTTTACTTTCCATAGACTCCAATAACACCCAAATTGGATCACCTATGGAGAAGTTATGAATTTTCCCATATGGCCTGTCAATTAGGCAAACTTTGTTTATTTTAAACTGAAAAACTTATCCATATCTAAATTTTCACAATTAAATCCTTAAAACTCGACAATAACCGCCACAAAACCACTCGATACCAACACTAAAATATTTCCATATCCCGTGGAGTCAAATTTGATCAAAATCAATAATCTATTCATCCAGCAACCCAATATAAATCAATATCAACAATTAAAACATCTCTAAAATAGTTATCAACTCAATTGCATTAGTTCACCTCATCAAAACTCTAATCCACGTCGGAGGAATTTATCCCAAATTGATGCAAGTCAGTCCAATATACCAATTAACAACAATTTCTACTAATTTCTATCGAAACCACGCGAAAGAAATCGAAAAATCGCTAGAATTCATATTGAATTGTGGGAAAATGCCCAACATTGAGAATTTACCAAATTGCGAGTCGAATACCTCATTTGCACCGTAGAAACTTAGCTCGAACTGACCGTCTCCTGATGCTCTACAATGTTCTAGAAAGAAATCAAGTGAAAATTGAACGTCAAAAGCTCGCGAAGTGAAAACCCGAATGAGATGGTTAAGAGAACGAAAAAATTCGTTCCCTGTTGATTGAAATGAAACAATTCGTTTCATTTGATTTTTTATAGATATTATATATAAACCCTCAGCTGCTTGTCGTCAGCTTAATTTTTTTATTTATTAATTCTCAAAATCCCTATTTTTAACATTTTTTGACTTTCAGTGCTCGTTTTCATATCGATTTTTTACCAAATCGAGTCAAACTCTCGATAAAACAGTCTATCTTCATAAAACTTCCATAACACTGGTTTTAGTCATACCAAAATCATAAAAATTTTAATTTTTTCCACGACATACTAAAGTCTTTCGGACCAATCCTCTTGCCAAACTTAACCAAACTTTTACCAATTTGAATCAAATCTCAACCTTGAACACTGTCAACCGACACAAAACTCGAAACAAGATCTCACATAAACTTTGTCTCATTTTACACTACCTCCAATTGTGACTTGCATGCAAACTGAGGCGTGTATAAATTTCACCAATAGCCACCAAATCGTCTATTATTTACTTCCTCGATGATCATGCTACGCGTATCTCAAGGAGAATCCAATGTATACTTTTATTTGATTTTAAACTATAGTATTCATTTATATATATTTATATATATATAAACTATATTATATATATAAATATATACACACCTATATATTTTCATGGCTATAACTTCGCCGCGCGCGCCAACGACCAACCTCGAGCGTGCACACTATTATACATAACACACGTGTTACCCTCGACACCGCGTGTCAGTAGTCGCCCACCGATTTATTTATTATTTTATTTATTTTCATGATTATCTCTATAGTTTATACCTAAATTAAATTCTAAAAAATACCCAAAATTTTCAAATATTAGATAAAATTCCCAACGCACTCCGAAACTCACGGACACCGCGTATATACCCCACTTGACCTTATTTCACGTTGAAATAGTATATAATACATCAAATAGGCACACGACACAGAAAAGTAATATTAAATTTATGATCTCCGATACGTAACACTTGGGTCCCACCTTGGATACCTAAATCACAAATTAAATCCAAAAATACTTAATTAGCCACCTAATCAAGTTTATAAAATTCTCGGATGTCACAATCTTTCAAATTAATCAAAAAATTTTTCCTCGAAATTTAAACTTACAGGTTACCGAACCAAAAGAGATATGAGAAAAAAATTGATCTTTGAAATATAACTCTTTTAATCCAAACCTGTAAAATCATTTTCAAGGTGAACTGTTAAGTGGACCCAATCATTTTTGTTGTATTCAACAACTCAGTGGTAGAGATCATAATTATTTTAACTTTTCACTTTCCAACATTTTGGTTTAACGAAAAGTTATCTCCATTATTTTGTCAATCATGGCAATTTGTGAATTTCTGACGAGTCAAATAATCGACTTTGTGTAATATCTGATAACCTTACTTCATTTCTCATCTCATACCTTGAATCTCATTCAAGTATCAATCCATAGCAATACCTAGCCTATCTTGCTTTTCATAACACAATTCTCATTCTAATATGAATACTATTCCACAAACTGCTGATAATTATTTTCATATCCACTCAAACTCTGGTACACATCCCTGTTTACTTTCTCATTTCTAACCATCCCTTTTTATTTCAATTATGAATCGATTAACTCTTAGACTATCATCAGTCTAAAATTACATATTAATGCAAATAATATTCGAGTACAACATAAGATACTAAGTAGAGTCGTATGTCTATCCGATCCATCACCATTCCAGCGTTCCCCACCAGAGACTTGGAATTACACAAGTCATCTCATGACTATATATCTCATAAACATATCTATCATCCCATGACAAAAGATCTCGAATTCCCAATCCGATTCGAAATAAAAACCTGACACATCGTGCAACGCTCACTCATTCTCTAAATGTCTACTCACAATATTATTTATATTATAGACTAAAAAGCAATTACCAATTCCAACTCATCGGCCAATTCACTTAACTTCTTCAATTGGTAAGAAAATCATCTTTTCTAACTTCGTCAAATCATTCTCTAACGATGAGTTCATCAAACACTTCATTCCTTTCGCTTTACTAAGATCTCTCACAAACTCACGCCTTAATCACTTACTGTTCACCAACTTTTCTCATTACCTGAATAGAGACATATATCCTTAACTTGAGTAGACATACGCTTCTAAATAGAGATATCAACATATTCGATGATTATACTTTCATAGTATAACTTTTAATTTGTATTTCATACAAGTTTATAAATATGTTATCTCTTTTTTATTTCTACTCAATAACAATTGAAGAATATTCAATTCTTCAAACATATCAAGTCAGATACATTGTACTATATTCAATATT
Organism: Stephania cephalantha; assembly: GCA_039657325.1. Lineage (NCBI taxonomy): Eukaryota > Viridiplantae > Streptophyta > Magnoliopsida > Ranunculales > Menispermaceae > Stephania > Stephania cephalantha. The sequence goes on along the minus strand of CM077570.1, from coordinate 30,003,365 downwards.
CCCAACCTAACAAAGATAAGGCTTACTAATTGAGCTGTAAATCATGCATTTCTTTTCATTTCATTTATATCTTCACCAACATACAAGCATCTTACATCATCTCCAATTTACAATAATTAGTGCTTTAAACCTTACCATTAACTAATCAAGTGGTGTAGCACTACAATTGAATGAATGTACAACATATTCACTGATATTAGTTGTACACTACTTTGGTTCAAAACTTCAACATTCGAAGTTTGACTCCTCGTAAGATCCTTGTAAAAATATATTAAGTTTCATCAAATTTATATTTTAATATTCTAATTTGATCGGGACTCGTTAACCTGAAATTCTCATTTTCATACTAATGTGAGAATATATTGACCATTTAGTTGCCTATACTTCAGCCTCCATTTGACTCCGACGAAACTTCATAGACTCTTTTATACCAACTATTACCAATTCATTCGATTATTCAAAGATGGGTGGATGCATCACACTGATCTTCTACGCTGTGAATGAATCGTGATTATGAAACGGAGTTACTTAAACTTTTGGTCATGCACAACTACTCCAGTGCCTTACCTTAACTAAAGGAGTTCGTCTGTGTCACTTCCAGCAGTCACAAGTCATCTCAACATCTCATTTTATTTTATACATTGAGTTTATTCTGTTCTGTTTTTGTCGATCTTTGCTATTCTCACATTGATTTTGTTCTTAGTCCCTTTACAAACTTACCATGCCTTTTGCTTAACAATCGGACCACTTACAGCTCATTAATCTTGACTTAGAAAGGCAATTTATATATCTTTTCTTTTCGAAATATATAGCTAAGGACGATGCGACTTCTTATTATCCTTTAATGAATCGAAGTCTTCTTTAACTAATCTTAATTCGAAACAGAGAAACTTTGCGACTCAAACAGTTAAACTATTTGTTATTGCCTTACGTTATTTCCATTAATCTCGAATATCTCGACTTTTCTTTTTCTCAAAAAGAAATTTGGTACCTTTAAAGAGACTATGTATGATAACTTTGTATCTTACTGTTCATCAAATTACTTTTGATGAATTCACTTTTCTATTATTATTCAATTGAAGAGATAGATGAATTTGAGTTTCCAAACTCGGATCATCTTAACGACTACTCAGACTTTTAAAGGATGTTATTTCAATCATTTAATTCATATCAATGGAAATTCCTGCAATATAGGAGCTCATACTGACATCCTATACAACTCACTTACTGATACTCAATCAGTATGTCTATCTCTTCCTTTATTATATTTTAGGTCGTAGTGATAAGCATTATTATTTGATATTGTTAAAAGTGATTATTTGGTACCTCTTGTGTTGATGTTTAATAGCTAATCCAAGCTATTATTAGACCATTTTTCCCAACACGTTAACTTCTAACATGTTGATCTTATCACTACATTTTTTTTTTCGTTTTCAAGTTAGAAATTTCATTGATCCTTGTTTCATAACAACACTTAATCTGGTGTTAACAAAGATTACTTCTAACTCGTGTATTTTCATTCATTTTATCAGTTCTTTATTCATCTAATAGAACCATTGTACTCAACGTCATTTATGGATAAGTAACTTGAGTAATAAACAATCAATGTTTTTTGTACTTCTTTTTAGAAGTCGTTTGATTAATCTAAATCATAGTTCTATTTCAATTCTCACTTTACGTTTTGTTTCGAAAAGAAGACAATATTTTACTTCAAAGTATTTTATTTTCTAAGAAACCGCCTTAGACAACTTAACTGATCCAATCACAATCTCATTGTGATTTTCAAGTCAAGATTTAATTTGTCTAATCACTTTTCATTTTACGTTTTCGATGATCATGTGTCTCCTTTTTCTTTTCATTTAAGACTTGTTCGAAAGCAACTATTAGTTGATTATGTATCAAACCAATATTTTATATAATAGGTCATCCCGAATTAACCATGCAACCAGTACTAACCTCATTCTAAAACTCAAGATAATCCATATCTTGTGCTTCCTATAAGTCTCAACTTCATATTATGTTTTCCAAATGATTCTCAATCGCTTGAGACTTAATTTAAGTTTATTTTAATGTTTTCCTGAGCATTTGAAAATTATAATAGTTCGATACTTTCGATTTCCAAGAAATTCATGTTCAGTAGTTACGTACATGAATCATTTGAACTTCACTTTCAACCAATTCCTATTGGTTTTATAACTGATACTTTCATCAGTTATATCAGTATCGAACTACTTACAACACCTTTGTGAATTCATACTTCATAAGTCTATTTCACATCCATTTACGCTAAGTTTCATTTCACGAGCTTATTCTCTCTTTTAATTATTCGTTTCTGATTTTACTCGTCCAATCTTATGCGTTAAGTATCGAACGGATAAGAAGAATAAACTTCCTATCGCAAATCTAGCGGTAAGACAAACGTACAATATAAATATAACATAATAATAAAGTTTTTAAACTTTTTAACCACGTTCCATCGCGTTACTTCCCAACTAATAACTCACAATCACCCTTTGCTTCTCAACTAAAGTTTTATCTTCAATTGAGCCAAACATAGGCTCTGATACCAACATTATCACACCACACCTAATTAACACTTCTGACCGGCTTAGATTACCTTAATCCCTTCATAATCTAGCAGCCTTAACCTCTCCATCAAATAAACAATTAAGAATAAGATCTTGTAATCTTCAATTATAAAATATTATCAACCATTAAGGATTCTAAAGTAAATCTTAAACCTTAAAGTTCCATAAAAATTAATTACCTCAAAGTTCATTTACATTAATTAGACCATCCTTAAAATTTCGTAAAATTTTTTCGACGGCATCTCCTATATTTCTAAGCCTACACCAAAAATCTTGGCCTTTAAAATCTTCAACAAAACTTGCTCAGCTTTAGTGGAAATGTCAAAGGACTCACAATCCACCCATAACAATATATATTGCATCAACTAAATTATATATTCATTCTAACTTGATTTAAAGTATCGAAACTTTAACCTAACATTACTTTAACTCAAAAATTATCTCAACTTTTTCAAAAACCATTCAGGCCATCCTAAAAGGAATCCTAATGACACTCAAACCCAAAAACCCATTTATACAATATATTATATTAAAAAATAATACATACAGAGAGAAAAGAACTAGTAAGTCACATATAGTCGGAAAGCTTTCCCTTTCCCTTGTCGCCGCTAGAACCTGTCATTATCCAATTATAAAAATTCGATAATGTCAGATAAGCAAATCTCACACTATCCAGTACACTTGTAATAATCAAATGCATAATAATCCAAGATATTAAACGAATAATATAATCCAAGAAATTTAAATACAACTGTGAATCCATCTCAATTTTGTTATCCGAATCAGATAACGTTCTCTGAAAGTGGTAAGTAAACAATAATAAGGACTCATGCGCGGGGAGTATAATCAAACGAGTCTCGTTCCTCTAGACTATGGGAGCATGATCTGGTTCAACATGATCTCATGATAACCACGTGATGCAAAGTATCAGTGACTCCAACCCCTCAAGCATAATATATAGTCTACACTATAAGGAGACTCGTAACACCTTATCCTCCCAACCCGTGTATGCATGTACAACAAATATGCAATTTCAAGGATCAATGCAATTTATACAAAATTATAATCATACAATGTAAAAGTTACTATGGGATTTACTTAACCTTACAAAAAGCGAACTTCAAGCTTAATTTTTGGGGATCCCAAGCATCGGATCACCTTGAAAATAGTTCCAATAGCTTCCTTGCATACCCAATTATATTATTGGTCAAGCTTCAAGTGAATCCATATCATGAAACCTAATGAAAATCGCGATTAAAGTACGCCTGAAAACAGTTTTCAAAAATATTAATATATATAACTGTTTCAACTACCTTTCAACTAGCCAAATTGTGGTAACTTTTTACCTTGAAAACCTCAATATTTATCATGATGACCTAAAAGGAACTTGTAATACTCATGTCCTACTTTTCATAGACTCCAAGAACACCTAAATCGGATCATCGACGGAGAAGTTATGAATTTTCCCATGGCCTATAAATTAGGCAAACTTTATTTATTTTGAACTGAAAAACTTCTCCAAATCAATATTTTTACAATTAAATCCTCAAAACTCGACAATAACCGCCACAAAACCACTCGTTACCAACATCAAAACGTTTTCACATCCCGTGGAGTCAAATTGGATTAAAATCAATAATCAATTTATCCAACAACCCAATATAAATCAATATCAACAATTAAAACATCTCCAAAATAGTTATCAACTGAATTTCATTAGTTCACCTCATCAAAACCCTAACCCACGTCAATGGAATTTATCTCAAATTGATGCAAATCAATTCAATATACAAATTAACAATAATTTCTACCAATTTATATCGAAACCCCGTGAAAAAAATCTAAAAATCACGAGAATTCAAATTGAATTGTGGAAAAACGACCAACATTGGAAATTTACCAAATTGTGGGTTGAATACCTCCTTTCCACTTCAGAAACTTAGCTCGAACTGATCGTCTCGCGATGCTCTACAATGTTGGAGAAAACAACTGGGCGAAAATCGAACGTCGGAATCTCGCGAAGTGAAAACCCGATTGAGAGGGTTTAGAGAACGAAAAAAATTTCGTTCTCTGTTCCTCGCTTGACTTTTTTACTAAATTTTATCTGCATCTTTACCTGTATATTCCTACTTCATCATTCTTCCAAATTTCTTTCGATTGAAATGAATCAATTCGTTTCATTTGATCTTTCATATACATATTTATATATAAACCCTCAGCTGCTTGTCAGCAACTTAATTTCTTTTTATTTATTAATTCTTGAAATCCTTATCTTACCATTTTTGACTTCAGGTGCTCGTTTTCAATCCAATTTTTCACAAAATTAAGTTAAACTCTCGACAAAACAGTTCAACTTCATAAAACTTCCATAACACTGGTTTTACTCACATCAAAACCCCAAAAATTTGAACTTTGTCCACGACATACTAAAGTCTTTCGGACCAATTCTCTTGCCAAACTTAACTAAACTTGCACCAATTTGAACCCAATCTCAATTTCGACCACTGTCAACAGACTAAAACTCGAAACAAGATCTCAAACAAACTTTTTCTCATTTCACACTACCTCTGATCGCGACTTACATGCAAACTGAGGCGTGTATACATCTCATCAATAGCCACTAAATTGTTCATTATTTACTTCATCGATGATCATGCTACGCGTATCTCAAGGCGAATCCAATGCATACTTTATTTGATTTTAAACTATAGTATTCATTTATACATATTTATATAAATAAACTATATTATATATATAAATATATACACATCTATATATTTTTGCAGCTATAACTTCGCCACGCGCGCCAACAACCAACCTCGGGCGTGCACACTATTGTACATCCCACGAGTGTCACCCTCGACCCCGCTTGTCACTAGTCGCCCACCAATTTATTTATTATTTTATTTAATTTCATGATTATCTCCATAGTTTATACCTAAATTAAATCCCAAAAAATACTTAAAAATTATCAAAAATTGGAGAAAATTCCCCAACGCGCTCCGAAACTCATGGACACCGCGTATACACTCCACTTGACCCTAGTTGAAATAGTATATAATACATCAAGTAGGTACACGACACACAAAAATAATATTAAATTTATGATCTCCAATCCGTAAGACGTGGATCCCACCTTAGATACTTAAATCTCAAATTAAATTCGAAAATATTTAATTAGCCGCCTAATCAAGTTTATAAAATTCTCAGATGTCACAAATGATTTAGTCAAATCAAAACATCCCTTAATTATAACTCAACCACCTGATATAGCACTTCTTTAAAATTTAAAGTTTATTGCCAAGGATAGTGCACAACATCGGTTTCTTAATCTCCAATGACAAGCATCAAGCTTACAATAACTAATATAGAATCTCAAAACACAAAAAACACTAGATTAGTTTCATTATTAGAAAATACTTTATAATAGTACCACAATCTAAATAAATATGAATTTTGCTAAGATACCAATGAATATGTCATTTAGAACATGTTAGATTAAGAAATGCGTCATTCAACTCTAGTTTCAAGTACTCGAGTTAAATCTTTTTATTTGAAAATTTTAAAGACATCCATAATTTGTTTTTATCTCTCATTATTATTTTTTCCACTCCATTCTAATTATTTATTTTTAACATATTTCTTTTACTATTGCGTTTGAGTCCCTGCTCCATTTTTTTTTGGATATTCTTACATTTTTTTCACTATAGATTCTCTGCTCCATTTCCTTTAGAATCTATAGGATTCTCTATATATTTATTTTATAAACTCTTGTTAACACTTCTCATAATCTACTAAAATTGAAGAAAGTATTCTTTCTAACTTTTATAAATTCATCGGTTTCTAACATATTTCTTCTTTCAATTATGGCATAATAGCTTTATATATACTATAAAAATACTTAATCAATAGCTTTTGTATCTTAAGATTCATAGAAATCTATCTTGTTCATCTTGCACTATTGTTTCGATCTTCTACCCATTATTATGACTAACACACGACATTCAATTTAGTGTTTACATCAAGTAGCAAAGTTAATCAAAAGGGTATAAAAATTGATTCCTTCTATCATAAAATTCACTAGGGTAATAAAAATATCATTTCCATTCAAAATCTATTATATATATTTATTTTTATTCTTTTCCTAGCTAAAAATAAAGAAAAATGAAATTCATACTTACTTGATTTCGGAAGAAGTTTTAAAAATTTTTCGTCAACTTACTTGAATATCGGATTAATAGTAATTTTGAACTTTTCTTCTATCTTTTCTTCCTTTCATTATCGTCAATTCCATATTTCACCTAAAATACCCTCAAACACATTCTAAACCTTGTCCTCAAGGTTTAAAAATGAAATATGATTTTCAATAACAAACATACCACGTGAAGTACATAAGAATTGATAGAAAAAATAAATATGACACATCAAGAAGTTAAGTTAATTATAATATGACAGAGTGCATAATAGTTGAATGAATAAACATCACCATTATATAACAAGTAAAATAAATACCATACCCAAACATTGAATAAAATGTAAACATAATATATCATCATAAACACAATGTATATAACGACTAAACACAAAGTATATAACCACTACCAGAATTACATAGAGAAATCTTACATCACTCAGAGATGAAGAAAATAAATAGAAGAAGGAAATCAATGTCGGTACTCGTAAGTCGCATCATCATCATCTTCCACTGGATCAATCCTCCGGGACTGGTAGCTCACAGCGGGGTCATAGAGGTGGTATTCTTGACCGGCAATGTCGGAACATCAAGATTACTATAAGGCAACTATCTCATCTATTTAGATGATACAGGAACCGATGTGCCTCCTTAACGTCTGCTTCTCCTAGTCATCATACGCTTCATTTTATGGATGTTCCTTGCTAAAGCTCTCTGATTCTCGAATACGAGATTTTGATTGCGGAAAGTGGTCATTTGATTACGCAAAATTGCACCCATGAAAGCCAACTCCGACTCATCCATATATAGCTCGTCATAGTCTCTAGCAGGTTGCTCCATGTTCGCATCGTTTCGAGCTTCCGACGTCTCTTCCAAGATTATCCTCGTGTCGTCTTTGATTTTCCTTCTCTGCTCGATTTATCTTCTCGCTATCTCAGCTCTCTCCCTTTCTCTCGCATCCTCTATGTCTTCATAACCATACATTCTACCATATCTCTCTATAACATCATCAATGATGGTATTCTTCGGTAAAACATCCATGTCGAAGCCTGCCATGTTCACTTGGTTCGTCCTACAAAAGGCCGTAATCATCAAGGGGAGAGGAAGTTCGTCGTTCTTCTGAGTGGTGATGACACTCCTAATGGATTCATAAATGATTTTTCCAACATCAAAAGTATCCTAACCTCATGACAAGGTGGTAAAGTAGGGTGGCCTTGTAATTCACTATTTCGTAGTATTGCAGGCTCGGCTGTAAGCTAGTATTGATGAAATAACACCAAGCTTTAGTGGTCTTTCTAAAAAATTTATAGTTATGTGCTTGGGATACCCCTCCATGTCAAAAATAAATCCATCTCAATGGATTGCTTCTAAACCTCCCCTTATTGTCTCGGTGAGGAAATAATACTTAAATCTATACTCGGGTTTGGGGTACTCGTCATTTTATTTTTAGAGAATATCCGGTAATCCAAAATACCGGTTTATTCTTACAGTGGAGTAGTCTACTGTCCTCCCTCTAACTCGGGACTCTGTCTTACTTTCACTTCCATATGCATTAACGTAAAATTCTTGCACTAAAGCTTCACAAACCCGTTCACTAGGAACATCCTTGAGGTATAGGTGGTTGTAATATCTAGTAAGTAAACCCTAATTTCTCGTATCTATGATGTCTAGGATCTTAGGCCTATGCTTCAATTTATTTTTCACATTAAATCCCCTTTTCGTGATCAATTTCTTATCCTTAATTACAACGTTCATAAATTTTTTGTAGGCCTTTGCATTTACAAATTTTTTTTCCTCAATTCATAATTTCTCTATCCTCAAGGTCTAGGTGGTTATGATTTCTTGTCAGTAAACCCCAATTTCTCGTCTCTATGATGTCTAGAAACCTAGGTCTATACTTCAATTCATTTTTCACATTAAATCCCCTTTCTGGGATCAATTTCTTATCCTTAATTACATCATTCCTAAATTTTTCGTAGGCCTTCGCATTTGCAAAGTTTTTCTTTCTCAATTCATAGTTTTTCTCCCCCATCGGTATCTCTTGTTCAACTTCCTTTACTTCCTCCTCATCCACATAATCATCCTCAGTACCGTAACTAAATGAAGAAGGTGGAGTAAGTCCTCTTTCCGTTCTAATCATAGGTTGTTGAACGATATGGATGTGGGTTGGATTTAGAAAATTTTGCATTTTGTTTTTGATTTCTCTACTAACTTTCCCTTCCCTTTCTCTTCTCGTGAACCTCTACTCTTTCCTCATCCGTCCATTTAGAATATTGTAGGTAAAAGAGTTAACCTGTAAAATCATTTGAAACCAAATTTGTCGGATTAATATTCAATAAAGTTAAATTTATCTATCGAGAGTAAGAAATCATCAGTAAAAGTATTTTGAAATTTATATGAAACTTGTTGATGAAATAGTGTTGGGAAAAACAAGCTTTGTAAGTAATTCAAATCAATCGATAAATATACATAAAAACCCCCAAAATAATTTGAAACTTAATCTCAAATTAGTTTGCTTACAAGATTTAATCTACTCGCCATATATGAAAGACAGTTGAAAACTCGATAGTGATAAAAAAAAATCATCACATAACTCCCATACTAGTAGTACAATAGAAATCATTTGATATCAAAACTATATTAAAAACAAAAGATTTTGAAATTGAGTTCTTATCCTAATAATCAATCCAAAACCAACTAAAAACCAAAAATTTAATCTATAAGATGTTAGGGTTTTAGTTGATTACCTTCTTGAAATTGATCACTTTCAAGTATTGAACCTAAGATCGTTTCTCTATAACTCTCCCAAGCTCCTATTTGAACTCCCTTGCTCAAACCCTAGGTGGCTCTATACTCTCAAAACTTTCCACGTTTTTGGGTTGAATGTGTGAGGATTGAGGTGTGAATCACTTATATATACTAAAAATTAAGATTTGGAAGGATGAATCTAGTCAAAAATTAGTCTCTTGATCGAAAGAGTACAACGGTTTGTAAGTGTGAATATTTTAAATGTGGCGATTTGAGGTTTTATTTTTTAATAACTCGAATTCGTTTCCAGCTAATCAAGATTTAAGTGGATTCTCTGAGGACTCGCTGATAAAATCGCTGGAAATGAGCCTCAGTGACTTAGCAATTTGTCCAGCAATTTCTAGTTATAAATGTGATTCGGCGAGAATTCGCTGACTCAAAATTTACACTGAAAGTTCTACAAATTACTGTCGATTTACCCAACGATTTCTAGTTCAAACTGGAGTTGTTGAGAAATCGCCAACCTATTTTTACTGTTTTTTCTAATAAATCGATATTCCCTTTTTATTATCACATATATATTCAATAAAGGTAAAAATATTCAAAATTCTAGAATTTAACTAAGATATGTATTAAATAATTTATTTTCTTGCCATAAATAACTAATTAACATAAACCTAATGCATTAATCAATATAGTATGGAAATAAATTGGCTCGATCGACCCCCTTACATGAAATTATTTCAGAATTGAATTCCTAAAATATCCTCATTATAAGAGTCAAAAGTTGAGAGAATAGAAAAATAACTAACTAATCCTAATACTAAAACAAAAAAAAGATAGAGTATGAAATGTCTCCCATAAAGCACTTTTGTTTACTATCGTTAGCTCGGCTAAACCACTCTGTTCTAGGCTGGTTCTATAAACTTAAGTGTAGGATTATCCACTCTTGTGCCATTCCATAAAGTGATTGCTCGGTTATGCACTCGAAAAGTAATTGTCTTGTTTAGAGTATCCATGACAGCTTGCGAAGTAGCTAAGAAAGGTCGTCGTAAAATTAATGGAGGATCTTCGTTGATGAAGTGTGGCATAGCCAAAAAATCCATGGGAATAATATACTCGCTAATTTGAATTGGTACATTGCTAACCACACTTATTGGTTTTACTGAATACTCGTTTGGTAGGGCAACTCCATCGGAAGCAAGTACATCTAATTCTAATTGAGTATGAAGGAAAAAATTAATCGACATGTAATTTGCTCTAAAACCCGTATCAAATATAGCTTTAAAGTACCAAGCCCATTTGACCTTTATGTTTATTTATATATCTCCTGGATCATTGAGCTTGACAATTGTTAAATTCTTTTTTTTCTTCTTATTTTTCGTAGGTTTAAATTCCTCCATATTATTATTCTAAACATTGTTTGATTGCTTAACCTTCCATTCTTGAGTTATTGTCTGTTGATTAGCAGTATCTTCTCCTTGCTCATTCGTGGTTTTCGCATTTCCATATTCCATTATTACTGCATTAATAACACATATTTCAGCTTCATGATGATTCGATTCTTGAAGTTCATTGTCTTTAGTTTGTTCATTATCAAATTCATCAGAGTTTCCATAAATATCTTCATTATTCAAATGAAAAGTGACAATTTTATTTTCAAACTCCATAGACATTGTTCCTTCTAAGATAACTAGTTTTGTTTTAGCTGTTTTTAGAAATGGTCTTGCTAAAAGTATAGATGGGGACTTAACTGATATTGAGTCTCTCATTTCCATGACATAGAAGTTAGCAGGAAATATTAGGTCATTAACTTTGATTAAAACATCTTCTACTAAACCTTATGGTTTAGTTACCTTATTGTTAGCTAAAGTAAGGTTAATAGGTGTATTGGTCAGTGAACCTATTTTCATTGATTCATATAACTTAAGTGACAACATTTATTGATGCTTCGAGATCACACATAGCAAAGTCTATAAAAGAAGTTCCTATAATGATGGGGATTCCAAACATCCCTGGGTCGGAACATTTCTCATGCATTTTCTTTTTAATTAAAGCAGATACTTTTTGTCCTAAGTTTTCCATAGATTCTTCTAAAAATTCATCTTTTGATTCAGAAAATTCTTTTAAAACTTCATCAAAATTAGAAAATTGCATAATTGATTCCATCAATGGTTCATTCATTTCTATCTTCCTAAATGATTCAAGAATGTCTTTATTGATTTTTTCCTCCATACCATCAGCTAATCGTTATTGTGGAACGGTAGAATATGAACACATATCTTCATTCGAATTGTTAGAAGTCTTATCATTTTTATCCTTAACAATTAATTAAGACTTTTGTAAAGATTTTTCATATGCTTCGACTCTGGCTAAATACCTTGGGTACAACCTTCGAAGAAAAAGTGCAAGTTTCAATTGTTCAGCCATCTATTCTCCTGTAGGAATGACATTAGTCATCTTTTCTTCTTCTTTTTCTTCAATAGTCATTTAAGCCTTCTTTTTATTACTTTGTTTAGGTGTCTTGCCAATTATAGTTGTGCCTTTCTTATCACCGAATATGATATTAACTTGTACTTGATTAGTAGGAGCAACATTGGTCGGAGTAGGTGTTTTAGCTTGACTACTCTGTTGAGTAATTAACCTATTTATTTGCAAATTCATTTGACTTAAGTTATTTTTCAATTTTTCAATTCATTAATGGTAGTATCAGTCTTAATTTGATTTTGAGAAATCTGTTACGGCCCCAAATTTCGAGGCAACTTTGGAAACCGCCATGTCGCATCCCACGTCACCAAGCCCTGCCACGTCATGCCCCGCTTATCTTTGATGCCCCGCTACCTAACTGGTTGCTTACACTTTTCCAACTAACAATAGTTTAGCTAATTAATCATCTTATAAGAATTAATGATTTAATTAGCCAGTTAATCAATTTATTAAGTTATACTACAATTTTACAACGGAAGTCTTTAAATGAGTAAGTTATGCAATATTTAACAATCCTAAGTAGTGAAAAACCCAGCAAAAAGATATCATGTATATATATATATGTATATCAAGGCGAGATAAGTACAGTGAAAGATCCATATACATGTATTCAGTGTTCTACAGTCCTTAAAATCCAACGAAAAAAATACATACATAATGTAATCAAACACGAGCTGACGTCAGTATCTTAGAGGTAATCGCCTAATACCTCCTTGCCTTTGCCCTTGCTCGTCGAAGGATCTGCACTCGGTCACCCAACAAATACATTGACGAGTCCAATGAGTAAAATCCCAAGATAAGTCCACACAATATTCATGAAATAAAACTGATAAACTATAAAACATGTTAATATGACTTCTGACAACAGTAAGTCATACTCCCATGAATGTAGGCAGCATACGACAAACAAAAACTGTAGCATTTAATAAACATCACATACTAAATAAACAAGCTCAGAAATAAAGCATTAATAAATAAACAACCATATAATCACGAGAAAACTCTGACCTAAACTAGCCAGTAATGGATAAAACAGGACATGAATCATGTATATACTTACAGGTTTACAGCGACTAAACCCCAAATATAGTTAACAAATGAACCCCTACAGATGCTATTTCAAGTCAAGGGAACACCTTACATTCCTCTCGACGATCGTAGATATATTCTACTATCGTCGACATGAGTACTAAATACAAGTAATCCGTCCAAGTGATTTAGCCACAACCAATATATACGCAAACCGATATAGGAGTAGAAAACTAATGTGTGCCCACCAACAATTACACATGTAACCTAATATTGATAAAACAAAATCATGAATTTTGTGAGGCATTCCAATGGGTTTAGGTACCTCAATACGCGCTCCGACTTCCCCAGACTCCCAAAGCCGACCCTGCCTAGCTCTCCGGTACCAGAGATGCATTCTCTTAATCCCTAAAGTCAATTAAATGTGTTTATTGTGTATTCAGATTGGTTGAATAGGTTTTTAATTGATCTTCCCAAATCAGCTCCTAAAGACTAAATAAAGTGTCAATTTCGGTCTGATGTTGCAACGCATTTTTAGGCATGAAATTGTCCAAATCTCAAAATCTTCTATTGGTACAAAGTTTGTGGTCTCTATCTTAGCTTTCTGAAATAGTTTGGTTTGCAAAACATTCAAAGAAGATGTTCTTCCTCAACCACAAGAAGCATCAAGTTCAGCCAATACCACTGATTTGGCAAAATCCATCATACAGCAAGTTAATGAAAGCATTCAACAAAACTTTCTAACCATGCAGGAACAATTTGATAAACGATTTCAACAGTTTGAAGAAAAATATTCAGCATCATCAAGAACTCAGTCAGACAGTTGTTCGAATTATTCTGCTGATCCATTTGAGTTATAATGCGGACTTTCGCCCGTGCTCTCAATCATCCATCGATCCGTGATCCTTTGATTGATATCATCCATGCTGAATTAATCAGTAACGATGTTGAGATTTTGCTGAACAGCTCAGACACCAGATATCAATTATACATCTTCACATGCAGCACTCTCCTTTGGCCCTATGAAGATGCCAACCTACTTTTAACCTTATGGCATTTGTTGCAGAAACCAATCATCTGTGTGGTTACTCATTATCCCGATTTTTATCGGTATCCAACTTACATGCACTATAACCTATGGAGGATTCTTCGTATGGAACCCATCCGGTTCTATTGTCGTTATCTTAACAATTAAGTTTCAAGCCCTTGCCATTTATGTCAATCCAGCTCATGCTTCCTGGACGTGTCAAGCCATCCGGCTCAGGCCATCTGTCTTATCAAGCACATGCTTCCTGGCAATTTTTACCAGCCATTTCTCCCATCATGCTCGACAATGAGAATCTTATCTCATCATTTCATCCATTTAGCTTTTGATAAAGCAGCTTTGTAAAAGTGCTACAGTCATTAGCTTTTACTTTAATGAAGAGTCAGTCATGTTCATACTTTTGTGAAAGGTCAGTACTATTCCTACTTTGACCTTTACTTTTGCGAAAGGTCAGTCATGTTGTATTTTGTTGGTTTGTGAACTACTTGAGAGTAGTGCGTCTATAAATAGCTATTGTTTGTTCGGTTGTAGGCATCGAGTTTGAGTTTATGATCAAGTTTGTAAGTTTTAAGTTTTCTTCCACCTAGTTTGTATTAAGTTTTTCTATCAATCAAAATAGATATCTTTTCATATTATCATCCTCCTTCTACTTCGCCATTATTTGTTGAACCTCGTTTCAACTACCTCCTCCAACCGAATTATCGGTATCACTTTATAAGTGGGCGAACAATTGAGTAGGTGATTTATATCTTTTTTAGTGGCTAAGCCATCATCTTCAAAATGAGTTTTGAAAGGAGATGCTTTTATGTTTCCTTTTATTTTTAAAGGTGCAAGCGGCGGATGAGATTGCACATATCTTTAACCAGATGTGGTTTCCCAAACTGTATTAATTTGATGAGAAAGTTTTGGAAATTGTTGAAAAAGCCAATCAAAAAATTGGATATTTTGTTGAACTTGCTTAATATAGTCAAAATATTTTTCACGATAAATCGCTTGTTTTTTGAAATTAATTAATTTGCAAAATATAGGTTTAAATGGATGAGTTAAAAATTGATGTTTTAATAAATCATAGTCTACAACAAAATCAGATTGTGGATGATCATTTATTTGTGCTTCTTCTTCCAAAGAAACAACATTTATGTGATATTCGGCAAAATCATTTATAGTTACATTATCATCCAGTAGGAGCGGCATAGATTGGATAAGCAACGCCAGTTGCATGTGGTGGATGCAATGGAGGTGAAGATGACTCATTGTTTGATGAAGTAGAGGAATTAAATCTTTGAGATTTAAAGACGGTAGAGGTAGATGTTGATGTGGATGCGCGGGGAGCAAATATAATATCAACCTTACCATCATCATGGGTTATAATTTGATGAATTTCTTGTGACACTTGTCGTTTTTGACATTCTTCTTTATTTGTATCCTTGATGGTCCACTTATGTGGGATTGAAATATCATTCCAATTAATTAATTGGGTACGATCAACTTGATTATTTTTGATATTGGTTAAGAAAAGGGTGGATGTTCCAGTATGCAAATTAGTGTATGCAACATCAGGAACAATGGTTTGCATTAACTTATAATAGATGCGATAAACAACCGCAACATTAGAAGTTATGCCTTTCATTTTGAAGCCTTGAGTATAGATGCCTAATATTGCTGCTTCATGAGGTAAGTCATCATGTAGACTTATTGTGAAATTAGGAAAACAATTGAAGTGTATTGGTCCTTCTGCAAGACTGCCTTCAATCATACCTAATAAAGAATCATTAAATTCTTGATGGCGTTTATCTCTTACAGAGACTAATACAGATGTATTAAGACCTAATGTGATTAAGGGCTTGATGGCGACTTGGATGAGTCCAATATGTAGATATTTATGAGTTTCTTTATATTTTTGAATTTTCTCGGGAGAGATGAGATGGATTTCTTTTCCTTCTTCATCAATGGAAATTGTATCTTCTTCTAACTTGATAATAAAATCTTGTTTTTTAGAAAAAGATCCTTTATTGTAAACAAGGGATGGTTTTATTGTAGGAAGATTCAAATTACGAAGGGATTGATCGATTTGAGAATACGAAATCTCATGAATATTTTTGAGATCAAGTGTAGTCATATGTTTCACAGGTTTAGGAGAAACATAATTGCCAGAAGGTTCTGATGATGATCCAGGTTCAAATTGAATCGATGAAGGTTTTCGAGATAGGGCTCTTGATAAAGTTTTAATAAGGTTACTCATGGGTTTGCTATTAGGTTCACACACACTTGGTCAACGATTTGCTGCTAGACTTACGCTCTCTTCTGCTAGACTTACAACGCGACTAGGAAAGTGTTTTTGAAAACCAACACAGAAAAACAACGAAAAACCAGATAAAAACTTAAGCAAGAGTTATATCAAGAAAAACTAAAGCGATAAAATAAATGAGGAAGACGATCAGAAAATTGGCAAACAAACTAAGTATAATTGAAAGAGTAGAGAATAACTTACAGTGTGACGACGATGATCTATGGCTCTGATACCAATTGTTCGCCCACTTACAAAGTGATACCGATAATTCGGTTTGAGGAGGTAGTTGAAACGAGGTTCAACAAATAATGGCGAAGTAGAAGAAGGAGGATGATAATATGAAAAGATAGCTATTTTGATTGATAGAAAAACTTAATACAAACTAGGTGGAAGAAAACTTAAAACTTACAAACTTGATCATAAACTCAAACTCGATACTTACAACTGAACAAACAACAACTATTTATAGACGCACTACTCTCAAGTAGTTCACAAACCAACAAAATACAACAGGACTGACCTTTCGCAAAAGTAAAGGTTAAAGTAGGAATAGTACTGACCTTTCACAAAAGTATGAACATGACTGACTCTTCATTAAAGTAAAAGCTAATGACTGTAGCACTTTTACAAAGCTGCTTTATCAAAAGCTAAATGGATGAAATGATGAGATAAGATTCTCATTGTCGAGCATGATGGCAGAAATGGCTGGCAAAAATTGCCAGGAAGCATGTGCTTGATAAGACAGATGGCTGAGCCGGATGGCTGGACACGTCCAGGAAGCATGAGCTGGATTGACATGAATGGCAAGGGCCTGAATCTTAATTGTTAAGATAACGACAATAGAACCGGATGGGTTCCATACGGAGAATCCTCCATAGGTTAAAGTGCATGTAAGTTGGATACCGATAAAAATCGGGATAATGAGTAACCACATAAATGATTGGTTTCTGCAACAAATGCCATAAGGTTAAAAGTAGGTTGGCATCTTCATAGGACCAAAGGAGAGTGCTGCATGTGAAGATGTATAATTGATATCTCGTGTATCGAGTATTTTAGCAGCAAAATCTCAAACACCATCGATTAATTCAAAGATGGATGATATCAATCAAAGGATCACGGATTGCAGGATGATTGAGAGCACGGGCGAAAGTCCGCATTATAACTCAAATGGATCAGCAGAATAATTCGAACAACTGTCTGATTGAGTTCTTGATGATGCTGAATATTTTTCTTCAAACTGTTGAAATCTTTTATCAAATTGTTCCTGCATGGTTAGAAAGTTTTGTTGAATGCTTTCATTAACTTGCTGTATGATGGATTTTGCCAAATCAATGGTATTGGCTGAACTTGATGCTTCTTGTGGTTGAGGAAGAACAACTTCTTTGAATGTTTTAGATAACGGAGGGAATTCCGCATGTTTCATGGCCGGAGGGCTAAAATCAACTGGATATTCGCAGGATGTTTGGATTGATTAATAGCAGGTTGCTTAGATTGATTGAGGCAGATGGAATTGAAATGTCAACTGAATCGACATTAAATTTATCCCACCATTTGCATTGAATCTCTTGCGAGAGATATGTCAAAACTTGATTTTGGGCAGTTGTTATGGTATGAGTTCCATAATGCCATTTTAGAATCCATGGTATGGAATGTTTATGCAAAAAGAATCCATGATATGGAATGTTTATGCAAAAACTGAAAAAGGGTTAATTTTTCAGCTGAGAATTTTTTATAAATTTCAAATGGAAGTATTTCCAATGGAGGTCCAAACTTAGTCCACCATTCAGCGATGAACCAATTTGGTACATTAGCTTTCAATGATTTTTTGAAAGTTAAATACCATGAGTGACCTGAAGAAGGATCTTTATAAAACAAAATATGACGCCAAGCATCAATGTAGTCTTTATAATTGACTTGCAAAGGGGATTTGTCTTTGACAAGCGTCATAGACTGATAGATGAATGGACTCTGTTGCACAGATTGTTGCTGAACCCATTCATTAATAGATAAAACCTTTTGAATTTTGAGCTTGGAATAAGCAATTTCATCAGAATTTTGATTTTTAAAATGCTCAATGGAGACAGAATCAGTGGAAGTCAAAAGAGTCTCATAAAACTTGATGGTGATATTGGGGCGAGTTGGAATAAAATGGAGACAAGGGGGAAGAATAAATTTAATTTGTTCTTCAAGAGATTTTTCCAGAAGACTAGATTCCAGGAGGAAAACTAGATGGCGATTGCTGAATCGATATTGAGATTTGGTGGAAGGAAGATTGGATAATGGAGCAAATTTATTGGATTTTGATACAGGATGTTTGCCTTTGGAAGACATGTTGATCTGTCATGAAGCATGAGAAGTAAGAAACTCACGAGACAAAAAGTCAGGAAGAGAGTTATTAGTGCCTTTAATATATTCAATATCAAAATAAAAAAATACTTAATATTGCTTGCCAGCGAGCAAAAATTTGTTTGGAAACCAAATTTTTGACATCTTTTAAAAGAATTTCTTTTGATGCTTTGCAATCAACACGAATTAAAAACTTTTGGTTTAAAACATCAGATTGAAATTTTTGAACACATAGCACAATGGCTAAAACTTCTTTTTTGACAGTCGCATAATTGCGTTGGGTAGGATTCCACAATTTAGAAGTATAGCACACTAAATGTTCTTTATGAGAAGGATCCTTTTGTAAAAGGATTCCACCATAGCCTAAATCTGAAGCATCAGTTTGAATGATTTTAGGATAGCTAGGATTAGCTAAATGAAGGCATGGTAGTGATTTTATTTTTTGTTTGATATTTTGAATAGCAGAGGTATGGCTTGATGTCCATATAAATTTTGCTTCTTTTTTAAGAAGATCTTGCAAAGGTTTGCGATCTAATGCCGCATTCTGATAGAAATCAGATAAGTAATTGAGACAACCTAAAAATCGTTGCAATTGATTTTTATCAGCAAGTTGATCGGGAAATTTATCAGCAAAATCGATGACGCGATTTACTGGAGTAATGGTTTGATTTGATATTTTAAAACCTAAAAAGGTTATGGATGTTTGAAATAGATGCATTTTCTTTTGTGATAACACAAGGCCATTTTTGAGGATAAGTGATTGAAAGGTATAGAGATGTTTCCAATGTTGATCAATTGATTTAGAGAAAACCAATATATCATCAATGTAAACAAGAATGAATTCATGATATGGATTAAATATGTCATTCATGATTTTTTGAAATTCAGATGGAGCATTTTTTAGGCCAAAAGGCATGACATTCCATTGGTATTGACCAAATGGAGTGTTAAATGCAGTTTTGTAGCGATCAGTTTGATGGATCTGAATTTGCCAAAATCCAGATTTAAGATCAAATTTAGAGAAAACTACTGCAGAAGTAGTTGCTTTGATTAGATCATATTTATTTGGTAAAGGATAACGAATTGTTTTGAGAATTTTATTTAAAGGTTTATAATTGATGACTAGGCGAGGAGCACCTCGTTCTAGTTCAGGAACATTTTCTACATAGAAAGCAGTACAACTCCAAGGGATTTTGAAGGAGTAATTAATTTTTTGGCAAGTAAATCTTTGATTTCATTTTGACAAAGAGCTCGTAAGCGAGAATTCATTTGAGAAGGATTAGCTTTTGTTGGGATATTTGGATTCATGAAATTCGGGAATATATGGGAGCGTTACAATGTGATGTTTACGATCCCAAAAAGCTGAAGGAATATCAGAACAACATTTTTGATGTAAAATAGATTGAAAATCTTTTAATTTTTGTTGAAAATAAGGAGTTTGTAAAATTTGATCAGTTTTAAGAAAATTGATTTCAGAACGTAAAAAATTGATATGAGATTGTTTATGATCAATTTGATGACATATTTGATTCAAATATTTTAGTTTTGGAGGTTGAATAAAAGTAAATAAAATATTTTTATTTTGAAGGGTGGTAGAAATACCTTTTGAAGAAACAGAAAATGGTTGAATATGTTGTAAAAATGGAGTCCCTAACAGGATATCATGTTGAAGACCTTTTACAATGATAAATGATGTAGGAATACAAATGGATTGATGACAGATATGAGCAAGAGGTACTTTAAAAGTGATTGCTGATTTCTTTCCATTGGCGGTAGAAATTTTACTTGATGTATGCTCACAATATTTGAGAGGTATGAGACCTTCACGAATGCAATTTAAATCGGCTCTAGAATCAATTAAAGCAGAGCATTTGTAAGAAAAATCTTTGATAGAAATGGTGATTGGTGTAAACCATCTTTGATGAGTATATTGAGTAATTGTTTCAACAAAAACATTATCGAGATCTGGATCAAATTCATCATCTTGATTCATTAATTCAAGGGTGTTTACCCTATTGGTTAAGTCAATAATTTCAGTTTTGAGATGATTAATCTCAGATTGTAATGACTGAATAGTTGCTTGATTGGGTCTGGTATTTGGTTTGTTATTAACAACTTTCATAAGTTCATGGAATGAATATTTATTAGGATCAAGGGTTAATTGTTGCTTAAATTTTTGATGCTTTTTATTAATTGATGAATCTTGTTGAGGTTCCATGTTATGGGAATCAGAGGAAAATGATTTAGAAATTAGTTCAGTGAAGTATTTATACTTCAGAGCGGGATCAGTGATTTGTTCACCAATAGCGAAGACTAGTTCTTCATGAGCGGTTAAAACATTTATTTCGTATCGGAAGAGGATGAAGTATTTAGAATATTATTCGTACAATGACATATATCAGAGGACGAATCAGAATCAGATTGATGTATATGCTGGATTTTACGCTTATAATTTTTCAAATGACATTTATTAGCATAATGTCCAGGCTTTCCACATGTATAACATACATTTTTCTTGTTTGCTGACGAAGCAGGATGAGCTTTAGAAGCTTTATGAAAGCGGCGTTTGGGTCGAGATGTTGGTTTAGAATAATATTGATTTTTTGGAAATTTGCGTTTTACACGCTGTTTTCTGGAA
The DNA here is from genome assembly GCA_039657325.1 of Stephania cephalantha. NCBI lineage: Eukaryota > Viridiplantae > Streptophyta > Magnoliopsida > Ranunculales > Menispermaceae > Stephania > Stephania cephalantha. The sequence continues at coordinate 29,982,002 of CM077570.1, read as the reverse complement.
TGAGTTGCAAAAGGAGTTATATCTAACTCATGACCAAAATCATAGCAGAAATTGCCTAGATCTTGTTTTAATGTATTCTTTTCCTTTTGTAATTGGCGTTTAACACGCATGTCATTGCAGATTGAAATTCCACAAGATTGAATATTTTGGAGAAGATCTCCATACGACAAAGCAGACCAATTCATGGATCCATCATTTTGATCCTTTATATATTCTTTCACTTTAGCAGCGAAGAAAGGGGGTAAACCAGCAATAAATCTTTCTTTCCAAAAAGATGTATCATGCTCGGTTAATTGATAAAGTTTGGTAAAGAATGTATCTTTATACCAACGATAATCGTTTAAAGTTTTACACTTTAAATTTTGTAATTGATCTGTGATTTTCTCATCGAGAGAAGAAAGGCTGCCAACAAAATACCAGATAATATTAGCTAGTAGAGTGTCAACACCGTTGGGCTGTTGTTGCCCATTAGCATCAAGAATAGGATTTCCATTAGAATCTTTTTTAATGGAATTGATGATGGTATTACGGGTTTCAAAAGAGAAAACATGGTGCCACCATCCAAATAATTGACCAGTAAAGCCAAAGGAGATAGCTAACGCTACAGTGGCTTCAGGATGACCTGCTTGAAGTGAACATGCCTTGGCATAAATTTGTATTTGTAATAGAACTTTTATTATTTGATATTCAGATAAGCCATCAATATTCCAATCATAAATGGCATTACCATCAAATTTTTGATGTCGCTTAATCTTTTCTTCAAGAACAAGATCAGCAGGAGAAGGTCTAGAATAGAATTGTCGTTGAAGGGGATAACGATTTTTGTAAGATTGTTGACGAAAATTCTTTCGATGAATAACTTTATGAATGGATATATCGAAGTTGAAACAGAATTTGAGTCTGACGCAGATTCGTCATTTGGTGAGGATAACATCTGTCTGTCAGGAGTGGATGAAGAGAGTGCAGACTCAGATAATTGATCTAAGTTTGCAATTAAAGGACCTTTATCCTTTTTGTTTGATGAGTCTTTCGACGAACTTGATATTTGAGTTTTAGCTATTGATAACTTAGCTAATTGAGATGTTAATTTATCCATAAAGTCATCAGAATATTTGGGGGCAAAAGAAGGTAAAGGATGATCAGAAGAGGTAGAGGAAAATAAGATTTTGTGATGTTGGATGGCGCTAAAGGTGCGGATTTGGGGTAAAGGCTAATTGTTTAGCATGTTTAACATTTTCAGATAATGTGGATAGATAGAGATTGGTATAATTATTTTGTTCAAGTAGGTGATTTATATCTTTTTTAGTGGCTAAGCCATCATCTTCAAAATGAGTTTTGAAAGGAGATGCTTTTATGTTTCCTTTTATTTTTAAAGGTGCAAGCGGCGGATGAGATTGCACATATCTTTCACCAGATGTGGTTTCCCAAACTGTATTAATTTGATGAGAAAGTTTTGGAAATTGTTGAAAAAGCCAATCAAAAAATGGGATATTTTGTTGAACTTGCTTAATATAGTCAAAATATTTTTCACGATAAATCGCTTGTTTTTTGAAATTAATTAATTTGCAAAATATAGGTTTAAATGGATGAGTTAAAAATTGATGTTTTAATAAATCATAGTCTAAAACAAAATCAGATTGTGGATCATTTATTTGTGCTTCTTCTTCCAAAGAAACAACATTTATGTGATATTCGGCAAAATCATTTATAGTTACATTATCATCAGTAGGAGCGACATAGATTGGATAAGCAACGCCAGTTGCATGTGGTGGATGCAATGGAGGTGAAGATGACTCATTGTTTGATGAAGTAGAGGAATTAAATCTTTGAGATTTAAAGACAGTAGAGGTAGATGTTGATGTGGATGCTCTGGGAGCAAATATAATATCAACCTTACCATCATCATGGGTTATGATTTGATGAATTTCTTGTGACACTTGTCGTTTTTGACATTCTTCTTTATTTGTATCCTTGATGGTCCACTGATGTGGGATTGAAATATCATTCCAATTAATTAATTGGGTACGATCAACTTGATTATTTTTTATATTGGTTAAGAAAAGGGTGGATGTTCCAGTATGCAAATTAGTGTATGCAACATCAGGAACAATGGTTTGCATTAACTTATAATAGATGCGATAAACAACCACAACATTAGAAGTTATGCCTTTCATTTTGAAGCCTTGAGTATAGATGCCTAATATTGCTGCTTCATGAGGTAAGTCATCATGTAGACTTATTGTGAAATTAGGAAAACAATTGAAGTGTATTGGTCCTTTCGCAAGAGATCGCCTTCAATCATACCTAATAAAAATCATTAAATTCTTGATGGCGTTTATCTCTTACAGAGACTAATACAGATGTATTAAGACCTAATGTGATTAAGGGCTTAATGGCGACTTGGATGAGTCCAATATGTAAATATTTATGAGTTTCTTTATATTTTTGAATTTTCTCGGGAGAGATGAGATGGATTTCTTTTCCTTCTTCATCAATGGAAATTGTATCTTCTTCTAACTTGATAATAAAATCTTGTTTTTTAGAAAAAGATCCTTTATTGTAAACAAGGGATGGTTTTATTGTAGGAAGATTCCAATTACGAAAGGATTGATCGATTTGAGAATACGAAATCTCATGAATATTTTTGAGATCAAGTGTAGTCATATGTTTCACAGGTTTAGGAGAAACAGAATTGCCAGAAGGTTCTGATGATGATCCAGGTTCAAATTGAATCGATGAAGGTTTTCGAGATAGGGCTCTTGATAAAGTTTTCATAAGGTTACTCATGGGTTTGCTATTAGGTTCACACACACTTGGTCAACGATTTGCTGCTAGACTTACGCTCTCTTCTGTTAGACTTACAACGCGACTAGGAAAGTGTTTTTGAAAACCAACACAGCAAAACAACGAAAAACCAGATAAAAACTTAAGCAAGAGTTATATCAAGAAAAACTAAAGCGATAAAACAAACGAGGAAGACGATCAGAAAATTGGCAAACAACATAAGAATAATTGAAAGAGTAGAGAATAACTTACAGCGTGACGACGATGATCTATGTCTCTGATACCAATTGTTCGCCCACTTATAAAGTGATGCCCAAAATCAAGTTTTGATTTATCTCTCGCAAGAGATTCAATGCAAATGGTGGGATAAATTTAATGTCGATTCAGTTGACATTTCAATTCCATCTGCCTCAATCAAATCTAAGCAGCCTGCTATTAATCAATCCAAACATCCTGCGGAATATCCAGTTGATTTTAGCCCTCCGGCCATGAAACATGTGAAATTCCCTCCGTTATCTAAAACATTCAAAGAAGCTATTCTTCCTCAACCACAAGAAGCATCAAGTTCAGCCAATACCATTGATTTGGCAAAATCCATCATACAGCAAGTTAATGAAAGCATTCAACAAAACTTTCTAACCATGCAGGAACAATTTGATAAACGATTTCAACAGTTTGAAGAAAAATATTCAGCATCATCGAGAACTCTGTCAGACAGTTGTTCGAATTATTCTGCTGATCCATTTGAGTTATAATGCGGACTTTCGCCTGTGCTCTCAATCATCCAGCGATCCGTGATCCTTTGATTAATATCATCCATGCTAAATTAATCAGTAACGGTGTTGAGATTTTGCTGAACAGCTCAAACACCAGATATGAATTATACATCTTCACATGCAGCACTCTCCTTTGGTCCTATGAAGATGCCAACCTACTTTTAACCTTATGGCATTGGTTGCAGAAACCAATCATCTGTGTGGTTACTCATTATCCCGATTTTTATCGGTATCCAACTTACATGCACTATAACCTAGGAGGATTCTCCGTATGGAACCCATCTGATTCTATTGTCGTTATCTTAACAATTAAGTTTCAAGCCCTTGCCATTTATGTCAATCCAGCTCATGCTTCCTAGACGTGTCCAGCCATCCGGCTCAGGCCATCTGTCTTATCAAGCACATGCTTCCTGGCAATTTTTGCCAGCCATTTCTCTCATCATGCTCGACAATGAGAATCTTATCTCATCATTTCATCCATTTAGCTTTTGATAAAGCAGCTTTGTAAAAGTGCTACAGTCATTAGCTTTTACTTTAATGAAGAGTCAGTCATGTTCATACTTTTGTGAAAGGTCAGTACTATTCCTACTTTAACCTTTACTTTTGCGAAAGGTCAGTCCTGTTGTATTTTGTTGGTTTGTGAACTACTTGAGAGTAGTGCGTCTATAAATAGCTGTTGTTTGTTCATTTGTAGGCATCGAGTTTGAGTTTATGATCAAGTTTGTAAGTTTTAAGTTTTCTTCCACCTAGTTTGTATTAAGTTTTTCTATCAATCAAAATAGCTATCTTTTCATATTATCATCCTCCTTCTTCTACTTCGCCATTATTTGTTGAACCTCGTTTCAACTACCTCCTCCAACAGAATTATCGGTATCACTTTCTAAGTGGGCGAACAATTGGTATCAGAGCCATAAATCATCGTCGTCATGCTGTAAGTTATTCTCTACTCTTTCAATTATACTTATGTTGTTTGCCAATTTTCTGATCGTCTTCCTCGTTTGTTTTATCGCTTTAGTTTTTCTTGATATAACTCTTGCTTAAGTTTTAATCTGGTTTTTCGTTGTTTTGCTGTGTTGGTTTTCAAAAACACTTTCCTAGTCGCGTTGTAAGTCTAGCAGAAGAGAGCGTAAGTCTAGCAGCAAATTGTTGACCAAGTGTGTGTGAACCTAATAGCAAACCCATGAGTAACCTTATGAAAACTTTATCAAGAGCCCTATCTCGAAAACCTTCATCGATTCAATTTGAACCTGGATCATCATCAGAACCTTCTGGCAATTCTGTTTCTCCTAAACCTGTGAAACATATGACTACACTTGATCTCAAAAATATTCATGAGATTTCGTATTCTCAAATCGATCAATCCCTTCGTAATTGGAATCTTCCTACAATAAAACCATCCCTTGTTTACAATAAAGGATCTTTTTCTAAAAAACAAGATTTTATTATCAAGTTAGAAGAAGATACAATTTCCATTGATGAAGAAGGAAAAGAAATCCATCTCATCTCTCCCGAGAAAATTCAAAAATATAAAGAAACTCATAAATATCTGCATATTGGACTCATCCAAGTCGCCATTAAGCCCTTAATCACATTAGGTCTTAATACATCTGTATTAGTCTCTGTAAGAGATAAACGCCATCAAGAATTTAATGATTTTTATTAGGTATGATTGAAGGTAGTCTTGCAGAAGGACCAATACACTTCAATTGTTTTCCTAATTTCACAATAAGTCTACATGATGACTTACCTCATGAAGCAGCAGTATTAGGCATCTATACTCAAGGCTTCAAAATGAAAGGCATAACTTCTAATGTTGCGGTTGTTTATCGCATCTATTATAAGTTAATGCAAACCATTGTTCCTGATGTTGCATACACTAATTTGCATCTTTGGAACATCACCCTTTTCTTAACCAATATCAAAAATAATCAAGTTGATCGTACCCAATTAATTAATTGGAATGATATTTCAATCCCACATCAAGTGGACCATCAAGGATACAAATAAAGAAGAATGTCAAAAACGACAAGTGTCACAAGAAATTCATCAAATTATAACCCATGATGATGGTAAGGTTGATATTATATTTGCTCCCGAGCATCCACATCAACATCTACCTCTACCGTCTTTAAATCTCAAAGATTTAATTCCTCTACTTCATCAAACAATGAGTCATCTTCACCTCCATTGCATCCACCACATGCACTGCGGCGGCGTTGCTTATCCAATCTATGCCGCTCCTACTGGTGATAATGTAACTATAAATGATTTTGCCGAATATCACATAAATGTTGTTTCTTTGGAAGAAGAAGCACAAATAAATGATCATCCACAATCTGATTTTGGTTTAGACTATGATTTATTAAAACATCAATTTTTAACTCATCCATTTAAACCTATATTTTGTAAATTAATTAATTTCAAAAAACAAGCGATTTATCGTGAAAAATATTTTGACTATATTAAGCAAGTTCAACAAAATATCCCATTTTTTTGATGGGCTTTTTCAACAATTTCCAAAACTTTCTCATCAAATTAATACAGTTTGGGAAACCACATCTGGTGAAAGATATGTGCAATCTCATCCGCCGCTTGCACCTTTAAAAATAAAAGGAAACATAAAAGCATCTCCTTTCAAAACTCATTTTGAAGATGATGGCTTAGCCACTAAAAAAGATATAAATCACCTACTTGAACAAAATAATTATACCAATCTCTATCTATCCGCATTATCTGAAAATGCTAAACCTGCTAAACAATTAGCCTTTACCCCCAAATCCGCACCTTTAGCGCCATCCAACATCACAAAATCTTATTTTCCCTCTACCTCTTCATATAATCCTTTACCTTCTTTTGCCCCCAAATATTCTGATGACATTATGGATAAATTAACATCTCAATTAGCTAAGCTATCAATAGCTAAAACTCAAATATCAAGTTCGTCGAAAGACTCATCAAACAAAAAGGATAAAGGTCCTTTAATTGCAAACTTAGATCAATTATCTGAGTCTGCACTCTCTCCATCCACTCCTGACAGACAAATGTTATCCTCACCAAATGACGAATCTGCATCAGACTCGAATTATGTTTCAACGTCTGATATATCCATTCATAAAGTTATTCATCGAAAGAATTTTCGTCAACAATCTTACAAAAATCGTTATCCCCTTCAACGACAATTCTATTCTAGACCTTCTCATGCTGATCTTGTTCTTGAAGAAAAGATTAAGCGACATCAAAAATTTGATGGTAATGCCATTTATGATTGGAATATTGATGGCTTATCTGAATATCAAATAATAAAAGTTATATTACAAATACAAATTTATGCCAAGGCATGTTCACTTCAAGCAGGTCATCCTGAAGCCACTGTAGCGTTAGCTATCTCCTTTGGATTTACTGGTCAATTATTTGGATGGTGGCACCATGTTTTCTCTTTTGAAACCCGAAATACCATCATCAATTCCATTAAAAAAGATTCTAATGGAAATCCTATTCTTGATGCTAATGGGCAACAACAACCCAACGGTGTTGACACTCTACTAGCTAATATTATCTGGTATTTTGTTGGCAGCCTTTCTTCTCTCGATGAGAAAATCACAGATCAATTACAAAATTTAAAGTGTAAAACTTTAAACGATTATCGTTGGTATAAAAATACATTCTTTACCAAACTTTATCAATTAACCGAGCATGATACATCTTTTTGGAAAGAAAGATTTATTGCTGGTTTACCCCCTTTCTTCGTTGCTAAAGTGAAAGAATATATAAAGGATCAAAATGATGGATCCATGAATTGGTCTGCTTTGTCGTATGGAGATCTTCTCCAAAATATTCAATCTTGTGGAATTTCAATCTGCAATGACATGCGTGTTAAACGCCAATTACAAAAGGAAAAGAATACATTAAAACAAGATCTAGGCAATTTCTGCTATGATTTTGGTCATGAGTTAGATATAACTCCTTTTGCAACTCATTCCAGGAAACGGCGTGTAAAACGTAAATTTCCAAAAAATCAATATTATCTAAACCAACATCTAGACCCAAACGCCGATTTCATAAAGCTTCTAAAGCTCATCCTGCTTCTTCAGCAAACAAGAAAAATGTATGTTATACATGTGGTAAGCCTGGACATTATGCTAATAAATGTCATTTAAAAAATTATAAGCGCAAAATACAAGATATACATCAATCTGATTCTGATTCGTCCTCTGATATATGTCATTGTACGAATAATATTCTAAATACTTCATCCTCTTCCGAGACAGAAATAAATGTTTTAACCGCTCATGAAGAACTAGTCTTCGCTATTGCTGAACAAATCACTGATCCCGCTCTGAAGTATAAATACTTCATTGAACTAATTTTGAAATCATTTTCCTCTGATTCCCATAACATGGAACCTCAACAAGATTCATCAATTAATAAAAAAACATCAAAAATTTAAGCAACAATTAACCCTTGATCCTAATAAATATTCATTCCATGAACTTATGAAAGTTGTTAATAACAAACCTAATACCAGACCCAATCAAGCAACTATTCAGTCATTACAATCTGAGATTAATCATCTCAAAACAGAAATTATTGACTTAACCAATAGGGTAAACACACCCTTGAATTAATGATTCAAGATGATGAATTTGATCCAGATCTCGATAATGTTTTTGTTGAAACAATTACTCAATATACTCATCAAAGATGGTTTACACCAATCACCATTTCTATCAAAGATTTTTCTTACAAATGCTCTGCTTTAATTGATTCTAGAGCCGATTTAAATTGCATTCGTGAAGGTCTCATACCTCTCAAATATTGTGAGCATACATCAAGTAAAATTTCTACCGCCAATGGAAAGAAATCAGCAATAAAGTACCTCTTGCTCATATCAGTCATCAATCCATTTGTATTCCTACATCATTTATCATTGTAAAAGGTCTTCAACATGATATCCTGTTAGGGACTCCATTTTTACAACATATTCAACCATTTTATGTTTCTTCAAAAGGTATTTCTACCACCCTTCAAAATAAAAATATTTTATTTAATTTTATTCAACCTCCAAAACACAAATATTTTTGTATCAAATATGTCATCAAATTGATCATAAACAATCTCATGCCACCCGATTGGGTTCATCTCAATTTAAAATGAGAAATTTATTACCAAATTACATAAGCTAGGTCATAATACAACATGCAGAATTTCAATTTTGGTCTTACAACTTAAAAACTCATATCTTTTTATTTCAAAACTAAATTAAGAACTTCTTAATAGCTAGATTATCAGCTTGGAATGAGGAATCAAAATGTATAAACCAATTGTAAAGAATTAATCATCTACCCTTTAAAATTGGGCAAAAACCAAAACTGATTTCAACTTGAAATAGAGAGATCTGTACCTAGTTGATGTACCACCCTAGCTTGATCTTTCCTCACCAAAACCCACTGATTTTCTTCATGAATCCTTGCTAATCAGTTCTCTCTAGCAAGCTTTCTTCATCTCTAGAACTTAGAAATGAAAATTGGTTTGTTTGCATGTGTTGATCAATTCAATCTTATATATTAAAGTGAGATTGATTCCTAACCATTGATCTTTATGTATACACGTATCTTGAGGCTCATCTAATGATCCACACCTTGAGACATTTCCCACTTACTCTCCACTAACTTACTCCAAGTGACACCAGTTTGCAACTCACTTAGTTCCTAGATGTGCCAATACGTATCTTTAGATCAATCTTATAGTTCCAAATAAATTTAACCATATTATATGCCTTATATTTGATCCAATTAACTTAGCTTAGACCCATTATAATAGCTACTATTTGTGTTCTTAGAACCTCTTATGGACACATTAGTGGTCCCACTAATCCCTCGACTACCTGGTGCCCTGCGCCTCGACACGTATTTCGAGGTAACTCCCCGTCACACCAACTCGCCCGATAACAACATACACACATGTAGTGCAATACAATAATAATAATTTTAAAAACCACATATACACAACTATCATCCATAAATAACATATTCATTCGATTCACGTGTTCGAGTCAACTGATTTATCCACGTAACACCCAAATTACGACCGTTAATCCCCGAGACTAATCCTAGTTTAATTAATTTGTGCCTTTACAAAATCACTGTAAGATTTTGATGACTTTGACTCATAAAGTATTAGCTCTAAATTTGGATTCATAGGATGATTGTTTTGTTGAGGCTGTTGATTAGGTACAGGTTGTATCTGAGCTTTTGGTCTATAAGTGTTATAATTTTGGTTTGTAGACCATAGCTAAGATTTGGATTTGGTCTTCCAGCATAATAAGTATTATTACTATATTGATTTATTGGGGGACCAAAAAATGGATTCATCATTGCATTAAACTCTTCAGTATTTTCTTCCTATAGAGTAGGACACGCATCCGTAGGATGTGTAACCTCATTACAAAATCCGCAAGCCTTAACTTGATTAGATTTTTCGTTAACTAACAGCTTAACCATCTTAGATGATTCATCAATTTTATCGTCGTTTGCATTATTTTTCTTACTATCCACTTCATAGAGTTTCATTCTTGAAGATTCAACCTTTTCACCATATTGTTTAGATTGTTTTGCCATTTTACTAATTGCTTCTTTCGCTAAAGTAGTGTTGTTTCAAATAAAGATCTGTCACATACCGTGTCTAGTAATCTTTGTTCAAAATGATTGAGTCTTTCATAAAAATATTTTAGTAAAGCTCTTTAAGTATATCCATGTTGTGGACAAGAAGAAATTAGTCTTTGAAATCTATCCCAAAATTCATTAAAGTTTTCATCATCTTTTATTTTAGCAACTGTGATTTGCTTTCTTTAGGAATTAGTTTTTCTAGCGGCATATATTCATCTAGAAAAGCTTCTAACATTTGAGTTCACGCAATTATCGAGTTTTATGAGAGATAGAACAATCGATCTTGTGATCTTTCAATGCAAAAGGAAAATTCTTAAGTTTTACTCGTTTTAAAGTTCATTCTTTCGATTTCATCCCATTAACTTTATGTTGGTACTCCCTTATGAATTTTTATGGGTTTTCATTGTATTTACCATAGAAGTTAGGTAAGGCACTAATAAATCCAGATCTAAATTCAAATTCAGGAAATCCATCGGGGTATGCTATACACATAGACTCATATGTTGTGATATTTTTTTTGCTTGTCTAAAAGTGAGTTCTCTATTATTATTGATAACTTCGTTACATTGTTATTATTAATGACATTTTCATTAATATCATTATTATTGTCTTCCATCCTATTAACTAAATTTTCTCTAAGTTGCTGTTGTCTTAAACTCTGATTAAAAGTTCTATCAATTTCAGGATCAAACAGATGTAAGGGTCCTATTGAATTAACACGATGAAGTGTGTAGACCATAAAATCCTCGGCAACGACGCCAAAAATAGACACGTGTGTAGCGTGCACAGTAATTTCTCGTGTTTTACTATTAACTTGTAGTAGTGGTAAACGAGATATCTTCTACACAATGGTTTTCGAAATCTCAAATGAAAGTAACTTTTTATTGTTTTTATTAACTTAATTAATCTAGTTAAACGAGAAGTAAAATATTAAATAACTTAACAATTATGATTACTAACTTAAATAACCAAACCAACTAAATTAATCTAAACAAACCAAGTTCAAACTAAATTAAACAATATTTAAATGCAATTCAATATAAATAAACAAACATCTAAACAAGCCCCCACTAAGCAATATAACATATTTGGATTACTTTCAAACACTAGAATATAATATTACTTCATACTACAGTTATAATTATAAAACATGAAATCTTGGAATCATTAAACCTCATTTCATAATAGGTTGATAGCCATTAGCTAGCTACCGATTTTCCTTAATTCAATGAAAATGTCACATTCTTATCATTGTAAATCTACCCATTGGATAAAACGCAACACCATAGAAATACGATATCATTAAGTTCAATGAAAGTCATGCCTAATCTAAGCCAATATTACTGAAACCACATGATAAACAACTTAGAACACAATCACCAAGAACATCCACTCGAGAAATGCATTATAGATTAATCCTGGTTACTACTTCTATAATTGTTGTCAATAACTATAAAAATAGATTCAGAATCATAATACCACATAACACATTTACAACTATGCATGCAATACTAATCTCCTTTAGTTGTAATACACAAAAACAACTTGTTAATTCCGTGATTAACGTGTATGAATAGATTTAAAGCATTAAGTACATGATTCTTTAATTATAGCTATCTAGTAATCTAAAATATACTACATTATCTATGGTTTGTTTAGATTGATGGGCTATTTACTCGTGTTGGAAATAAAAAACACATAAATATAATTAAAAGACACAATGATTGAATAATACCTTAATATAAATCAAAGCTCCAAAGTATCTTCAAAGCATAGGCATTAAAACTAACCTAAAACAATAGTTAAAAATAAAAGGAAGAGAATTAGGAGAGTTATTTCAAAGCTCTCTGACCTTTTTTATAGTCTCCCAACGTATACATATCATAGATAAACTCAAATACTTCATACTAATCTAAAAAACCCGTAACCGACCTCAGCAATTTATCATCGATTCCTAACTTATACATAAATCACTGAGCAAATAACTGAGAAAAGCTCTCGGTGCTCCATCGATTCAGCTAGCGATTTATAGTTCATTTTTCAATTCGTTGTGGATTTGTTGGTCTTTTTCTGCTGCTGATTTACATGGCGATTTCTAGTGTTATTCCAAATCAATGGCTAATCGCTGGTGCCTTTTTCTAGTTGACTATTTTGCTTTTCTTTCTTTTTTCTTTCATTTCTTCATTTTTCTATTTAAAACCTGTAATCACAAAAACAAAAGAATACATGGTGTAATATCATCATTTATGCCTAAAATCAACCTAAATTACACTATAAAATGTGTCTATTTATTGACTTGTTATACATTAACAATATATAGGCTGGAAACCAAAAGATATGGGGCTACTAACTCTAAGTTGTCTATGAACAAGTTCATCTTGTGGTAACAATGTCACTTATTGTTAAGATGTGGCTACGATAGTATGCTTTGTAGTTGCGTCTTGTGTGATCTTCTACATCAGAAATCAAAATTCGATGTAATGTATATAGTTTTCTCATTATAATACAAGCGATTGATTGTGTTCTATTCTTGATTTTTTATAATGCAAAATAATACTATAAGCTTGGGCTGATAGTGCATAAGCCTTGTCCCCAGTAAAGCAAAATATTGAAAGGGAGACGGGTTATCCCGTTCGATGAGGCATGGTTGTTAAGTAGACTTTTGTCTCGCCACCCAACCTGGAGGTTGTCCCACCAACTCATACAAATTGTATGTTTTGTATGTAAATAATCAAGTTGTGAACATATATAATCGTGGAATAATTGTTTTATATAAATGAAAAAGTATTTACATGATTTATAAGTTCTCGCACATTTTCAGATTATGGCAAATCTACAAAAACTTAAATTTGTTGCCCTCGATATCACTGGAAAAAACTACCTATTATCGCAACTAGATGTCGAGATACATCTCCAAGCTAAAAACTTGGGAGAGACTATCGAAGAAGAAAATAAAGCATCAATTTAAGATCGTGCGAAAACACTAATATTCCTTCGTCATCATCTCCATAAAGATTTGAAAAGTGAATATCTCACTATAAAAGATCATATCACCCTTTGAAAAACCTTAAAAGAGCGCTATGATCACCAGAAAATGGTGATACTCCCAAAAGCTCAAAATGACTGACTGAATCTTAGGCTACAAGATTTCAAAACAGTAAGTGACTATAACTTTACTATGTTTAATATTACCTCCCATTTGAGGTTGTGCAGAGTATCTGATGAGGCAATGTTGAAAAAGATATTCAATGCTTTTCACGCCTCCAATCTATTGTTGCAACAACAATATCGAGCGCGTTAATTCAAAAGTATTTTAAATTGATTTCTTGTCTCATGGTGGCTAAGCAAAACAATGAGCTTTTGTTGCAAAATCATAATCCTCATCAAACTAGTTCTGTTTCAATTCATGAAGCAAATGTTGCATCATATGACCATAGAAATGGTCGTGGTAAGAAGAATTATGGACCCGGAAAGAGAAAAAGATTCGATAAAGATCATGGCAAGCAGCACCTTGAGTCCCGTGGTGACAAGTTCCAGAATAAATAGAGAAATGACACCACTAAAAAAAGGGAAAAGGTGTTGAAAAAGTGTCTACTCGCAATAGCGACCAACCATGTCATAGGCGCGGACTAAAAGGCCATTGGGCCCTTGTGTGTCGTACACCTAAGCATTTTATGGATTTTAATTAAGTCTCCTTGAAAGGGAAATGCAATGGTGTTAAGATGAATTTCACAATTGGAGATGACTCGACGGACATTAATCATATGGATGCCCCAGATTTTCTTTTTGATTCAAATGTTGATCTTGATGTTTTTATTGATCAAATGTAATGATTTCAATTCCTAAGTACTAGTTTTGTTTTTTACTATTTCTATGTACTATTTTTCTACTATGAATGAAATATGTTTTTCTTTTCCCTGATTCATCAAAATTGTTTGCTTAGATGGATCAACAAGCGGTGTGTTCAAAGCCAAATACGAGTGATATTTGTCTTGTTGACTGTGCTACAATATACACGATTCTTACAAAAAAAGAGAATATTTCTCTAACTTGACTTTAGCTGGGGCTAATGTTCGAGCGATATCCAGCATTACAAATTGATTAATGGCTCTGGATGAGCAAATATTATGCTGCTTGGTGGTACAACAATTCATGTTGTTAATACATTATACTCAAAAAAATTTAGAAGGAATTTATTTAGTTTCAAATATATTCGACAAAATGGATGTCATATTGAAACCATGAATGAGAATAATAGAGAATTTCTCTATATTACATTGGTTTTCAATGGATAAAAGAAGTTTCCGGAAAAATTCTCAACTTCATCTTCTGGATTATATTTCATGCATATTGAAACAAATGTCGTCATGAATATAAAGATCAATGATCAAAAGACAAATATTTTATGACATGATCGACTTGGTAATCCAAGATCATCAATTATGCGAAGAATTATAAATAACTCGCTTGGACATCCTTTGAGGAGTAATAAAATATTTTCAGCTGCTGATTATAATTATGCTAAATGTTTTCAAGGAAAACTAATAGTTAAACCATCACCAAGTAAAGTTGTTGAGCAATCCTAGTTTTCTTAGAACGCATTCAATGAGACATTTGTGGACCTATTCATCCTCATTGTGAACCATTTATATATTTAATAGTTTTGATAGATGCATCAACTAGGTGGTCATATGTTTGTTTACTTTCAACCAGAAATGTTGCATTTGCTAGGCTTCTAGCTCAAATTATAAAGTTAAGAGCCAAATTTCCTGATAACCTAATTAAGACTATTCATTATGATAATGCTGACGAATTTCAAGCCTAAGCATTCACGGATTATTGCATGTCTGTAGGAATTACCCTCGAGTATTTTGTTCCTTATGTGCATACCCAGAATGGTTTGGCAAAATCTCTTATCAAACGAATTCAATTGATTAGTAGACCTTTAATTATGAGAGCTAAGCTACCAACTTCAATTTGAGGACATGCAGTTCTTCATGCAACATCTATAATTTGTTTTAGGCTTATAGCATACCATGAACATTCCCCAATACAACTCACTTTAGGTCAACAACCAAATGTCTCACACTTGAAAGTTTTTCGTTGTGCAGTATATATTCCCATACCACCTCCAAATAGAACTAAAATGAGTCCACAACGAAAACTTGGGATTTATGTTGGTTTTAACTCATCATTAATCATCAGATACCTTGAGCCCCTAACAGGGGATTTATTTACTGTGTTTTGCAGATTATCACTTTGACGAAACAATTTTTCCACTATTAGGGGGAAATAAGAAGCCAATTCAAAATGAATGGCGTGAAATTGCTTGGAATGCACCGAGTTTAAAGCTTTATGATCCACACACAAATGAGTGTGAACTTGAAGTTCAAAGGATCATCTATCTACAATAAATTGCAAATTAATTACCAGATGCATTTACTAATATAAAACAAGTGACAAAATCTCATATTCGAACTGCAAATGCTCCAGTAAGAATTGATATCAGTGTGCAACAAAGTACACAAAAACCAATAAAATAGTTAAAGCGTGGAAGACATGTTGGTTCAAAGGATACAATTCCTCGAAAGGGGAAAACATGAGTAAAAATAAATGAAAATCATAATACTCATGAGAAAGCTCAAGAATCCTTTAACAAGGATATTTTAGAACAAGTTGAATCTGGCGAGGAACAACTACTTTTTGAAAATGAGGAGAATAATGAGACTCAATGAATTATTTGAATTCTGATAAGATTTGGGATCGAAATAAAGTTGTTCCAAATGATATACTTGATTTCAATGTATCTTTTGAGATTTTTGAAAATGATGATCTAGAACCACGAACAGTAGATAAATGTCGAAAAAGACCTAATAAGCTAAAATGGGAAGAGGCTATTCAAACAAATTTAAACTCGTTAAGAAAACGAAAAGTTTTTGGACCAATTGTCTAAACGCTTGATGGCGTTAACTGTGGTGGCCCCAAATTCCAAGGTTCGCCGGCCTTCGCCACATCGTCGAACACGTCACCAAGCCCGACCACGTTACGACCTACTTATCCATAACGGCCTGACCTGTCTAACTCATTGCGCCATTTACAGTCTTTTCTCAAAGTTAAAACATTAATTAGTTATTTAACAGCAAAAGTCATTAAATGAGTAATTTGTGCATATTTAACAGTCTTAGATGGTGGGAAACCCGACAAAAGATACCATAAATATACGATAATGATAAAACCTGAAAAAAAAAACCATGAATTTTATGAAGCATTCTCAAGGGTTTTACATACCTCGCACACATCACAATCTCACTCGAAATTCCAACTCCAGATGCGTACTCGACATTCCTCGACTACCCTTTAATATGAGCTCATCGTCACGTCGATCGAGTTTTGTTTCCAACTGCTCCTCGACTTAGTTTCCTTGACCTTATTTATAATTTTAGGTTATTTTATAAAATTTTCATGTAAATCGATGTGTAAAAAATCTAAATAAAAGTCCCATAGAAATCTAAATCGCTCTCGATATGCAAGCCCAAACATGGGTGCTCCTCGCGGTCCAACTTGGACCACGAGTCACGACCCAATACATACGCCACGAGCTACCCAAACGGTAGCTATGTTGCTGCCCAAAATGGCAGCAACGTGCTACCAAAAATGTGCAGCAACATAACTGCCCAAAATAGGCATTTTCACTCTAAGAAAAAAAGTTTTTAACCATAAAAAATTAGTGACCGTATTAAAACCTGTGATTAAAGGGACAATTTAATGAGGGGAATCTTTTTTAATCATTAGAGCCTTGAGAAATAAGGGTGGGATTTGGATTTCATGGTTATTGATGTCAAAATTTGGTTGTTAAAATTTTTGACCCATCTATATATATAGATATATAGGAACTATTTTTGTGAGAATGTCTCATGGCTTTTGAGAACATTTCCTAACATGACACGTGACATGATGATGTCATAATTAAGATTTATAACAAAAAATAAAAAAATACTAGTCATTGATCTTTCTCGCACTTAAGTAAGGGGTAGGATGATAAAACACAAAATAAGATTTTGATTGTGACATGGTGATGTCATTAATTAAAGTATAATTTATATTTTCTTTTTTTTGCAATTTCTTAAGTTATGTTTTAAATTGTTATACAAATAAGATTATTTGGTTTTTAAGTTGTTTTTTGTAATTTCTAATTTTTATTTTTTTTGCTATTTTTATGTTATGTTTTTAATTGTTATACAAACATGATTTTTGGTTTTTATATTTTAATTTTCTAATTTTTTTGCAATTTTTTTTAGTTTATGTTTTAAATTGTTATACAAATAAGATTATTCGATTTTTAAGTTTTTTTTTGTAATTTCTAATTTTCTTTTTTTTTGCTATTTTTCGATTATGTTTTTAATTGTTATACATATAGGATTTTTGGTTTTTATTTTTTATTTTCTAATTTTCCTTTTTTTTGCTTTTTTTAGGTTATGTTTTTAATTATTATACAAATAGGATTTTTGAGTTTTAAATTTTAATTTTCTAATTTTATTTTTTTTGCTATTTTTTAAGTTATGTTTTAAAATGTTATACAAATAGGATTTTTTTAAAAAAATTTAATTTTTAATTTTTAATCTTTTGCTATTTTTAGGTTATATTTTTAATTGATATGCGAATAATATTTTTGATTTTTAAATTATTTTTTGAAATTTTTTATTTATTAGTTACTACATACTACGCACATGATATATTAGATTATTTAAAAAGAAATTAAGCTATATATATATATTTAGGTTATGTTTTTAATTGTTATACAAATATAATTTTTGATTTTTTTTTTCAAAATTGTTTCTGTGAGAAGATCTCATAACGCGATATGTGGTATGATAATATCATAATTAGTTGGATGACGCAATAGTATGATATTAAATTTAGAAGTAAGCGGTCATTGATTCAAACTCGGCTATTTTTATATAATATTGTAAATATTTAATGTTTTGTGTAGATTTAAAAATATGAATAGTATTTACAAGTATATTTTTTATTAATTGTTGAGGGACTTAAAAGAAGCGACTTTGAGTTGATATCAGAGATTACATAATAATTATTTTTATATTTTTTAACATTTTTAATATAATCTTTTGATAGTTAGTCTTCTCATGTGCAAACTCGGGAAGTCGAACTATCCATTTGCAACGTGTCAACCTTTCCGTTTTGTTTGGATATATTTTTTTAGGGCCGCTAAGGGCACCCCACCTTTTCATGAAGGCACCAAAATTATTTGTAAATATTCCAGCAAAATTGAAAAATACCATTTTGCCCCTGTATATATAATGATTCAAACCCCACAAATCATTTTGACAAAGAAAAAGGGCACCCCACCACCAAGCTTGAACCACAAAGCCACATTGCGTTTGGCGAACGTTTATCGATTCTTGCGGATTGACATCATCCGACAGCGATGTAACAATGTTTGACAACCATATGATGGTTTCTTAGAAGCTGTTTAGTTGGGTAAAAGCTGTGAAAATGATGATTTGTTTGTCAACGTAGGGTTTGGTAATTTCCTCAAATCCGAACTTGTTTCCACTATATAATGGAGGATTGTCTTGCTACGGTGCAAGAGGAGGTTGAACTTGAGGTAATTTTGCGAATTTATTGTGTTTTTTATGAGGTTATCCGAAGTTTCGTCGATGTGCGCGATTGTTTCGGCCTCGCAGACCGAGATATATTGAAATGTCTCGGTCATAGAGGACCGAGCATACTCGAACCCTCGCAGTGTACAACCAGAGAATAGGAGAAAATTCTCGGTTGTACACCACCGACGTCATATTACCTATCACTAATTGTAGCTCTCGTCATGTCTCGGCGAGATAATCGAAATATTCTCGGCCATGCGTAATCGCAGAGACACCGTGAACTCTTCCGCCTTCGTGGCGAGGCTGCGAGTTCCCAAAAATTTAGCTTCTGTCTCGGCCATGCTTGGCAGAGACAGTTAACACAGTCTCTGGCCTGTGTGGCCGAGAACCGCGATTTCCCAATTTTTTTACCATTTTACAAACCGCCACACACACATTACAACTACTCTACCAAATGTAACTTAATTATATTATAAACGTAACTTCAAACGATCGATTTCGCGCAAAATCTGTGTGTTCGACGATCTTCAACCAAGCCCTAATTTGGAGACGAAATCGGCTCACACTCCGACCCTACAAACTGCAAAAAACTCGTACAACGAAGGAGAAACACAAGGGGAGACACGGGAAACACGATTTCGGGGATTCCTCTCACAGGTCGGTTCAAAAGAAATGGATTCTTCCACAAGATTTCGGTGAAGGTGGTGCTGGGGGTGGTGGGGTGCAGCGGGATTTCCACGAGGGGTATTTTCGGTATTTCTGGTCTAATTTTTGGGTGCCCCAGGTAAATCGGTTTGTGCCCACATTATCTGGGTGCCCTCATTAAACGGTGGGGTGCCCTTAGCGGCCCTCTATTTTTTTCGTTTCTTTTTGTAAGGGAAAACTAGGGTTCGCGTTGCACTAAAGATCTAGGTTTTCTCTTCGCTCGCTCGCTCGCGTCTTCGCTTCTCCAAAACCCTCTCTCTGTTGCGGATATGTACGCATCAACAATGCCATCATCATCAACTGTAGCTCTTTGCGACTCTTCGACTCATCGAGGTTTGCATTAAGAATGACCAAAGATGCCCCATCAACGGCATCTAATTAAGAATGACCCTTTTAATAGATATCTCTTTCGCTTTCGCTCTTGGAATTGTAAACGATATTGAGCGTGTCTCAACAACGCGGCGGCGAATGCCCCAGCAACAGCAGCTCGGGCGAAGGCGGCTCTGTTTAGGGAACCGATAGCGAAGTTGTTGGGCGGCGGAACAGTGCTGCTGGAAGGCCCACCGGCCGAAGCAGGGGAGCCGGATGAGGAGGTTGGTGGCGCCGGAGGAGAGGCGGGGAGCGGCGACGGAGATGTGGGTTGAGAGGTTGGAGTTGGGCCGAAGGCCGGTGGAGTCACTAGAGCAGGAGAGGGAGCTGTGGTGGGAGGAGTGGGAATTGGTGCTGTTGGAGGCTTCGCTGGTGCGGCAGAGCTTGGTGGAGCGGTTGGGGCGGCGTCGGGAGCTTGGGCGAGGCAGGTTACGGTGAGGATAGATAGATGGAGGGTCATGGATAGCAACGAGAAACCCATCTTCATGTTTTCACAACTAAGTTTTAGAGAGAGAGAGTTTTTGGATAGTGAATTCTATAGAGAGAAAGTATCGAAGTTGGAAGTAATTGATAGATGAGTGAGATAGTTTTGGGGGAATATAAAGTGGACCATATTACAGGGCATTTAGGATATGAGAGGGTGTTATCGACATTATTTTCTGTTTTACACATGTTATATATCTGCTCGTTACTTTCAAACCCTATTGCTAATGAGACTTAATTTATACAGAGCAAGCTATTGCATCTCAAATAGTCCGTGTAGTTATTGCCGGTGATTCTTCTGATCAAATTCCACATGGGATTCTTAATGGACAGGTATTCTTAGCCTACACGATTTCACTTTTTTTAGGGGCTTTAATTCTTGATAGAGTAGTAATAGAGGTTCTGCATTTTCATCAGGACAAACTTCATTCAACTGTAGCATGATGACACTGATATATTTTAAAAATGTTATTTCATTCACTTTTACTTGTAAACAGTGCATATGATTTTAGTTTTCCCAAAATGGTTATAATCGTGTAGAATATGCTAACAAGAATAATAATAATTGAGTTGATGTGTATAAGTTGCATTTATTTTGTTTCATTGCGAATAATGTTACGAGTGTTTTGGCAGAACTCGGGTTCAAAGGAGTTGTCCAGGTTATCCGAGCCAACCAAAGAACTTGATATCTTTATAACTCAGGATATCTCAAACTGCAAGATTGAATAGTCTCTGTATTTCTTCATTGATTGCCTGTTTTATTTAGTTTCTCTATTTGCATCTTGCAGTAGCTGTACCATTGGATATCATGCCCGGGCCTAATGACCCTGCAAACTTCTCCTTACCTCAATAGGTGATTCCTAATCTTTGAACTCATGCTACTTGTCAGTTTTTGAAAAAGTGTGTTTATGATCCTTAAAGTTGTAATTGTTTGTCTTTCAGCCTCTGCATGGCCTTTTTCCTGGGGCGTCGACTTACAATACTTTCACATCATGTACAAAGCCTCACTTATTTGAGCTTGACGACGTCAGGTAAGATATATGGTTTGCTTCCCTTTTTCTTTCAATAGGCGAATAGAGATGTATTGATAAGATGCTGCTACTAGTCATTAGTTTCCTGGGAACATCAGGTCAAAATGTAAATGATCTTCAAAAGTACTCAGATGCTAAAGACAAACTCGAATTAATGGAAAGACAGTTAAGGTGGAGGCATATAGCACCAACTGCACCAAACACACTTGGCAATCATCTAGTTAAATATGTTACTTTTTTGTTCATTCAGTAAGAGAGGTTCTTATTATCAGTACATATATGTAATTCTGCCGAGTGTTATCCCTTCACAGATAGGGATCCTTTCTTCATGGAGAGTTGTCCACATGTTTACTTCGTCGGTAACCAAAACAAATACGAAAGCTGTTTGTTGAAAGGTAATTAATTCCACCATTAGCAAAAAGCAAATATCTGCCCGTTAAATTTTCACTTGATCCAACGATAGTGCATGAATGTTAATTCAATTTAGGATCCAAGGGCCAGATTGTAAAGCGCATCTGCATTCTCAAGTTTTGCAAGACAGGAGTTGCTGTCGCGGTAACTACTCCCACCCCCATTTTACATAGATACTTATAAATTTGTTTAAATGTTGTTTTTGTTTCTTGGTTTAATAAATCATATGTTTACTTTATGCAGCTAAACTTGAGAAACTTATAATGTCATACTCTCAGTTTTTCGATAAACTTGGAGATGTAATTGGTTAAATGCAGCGTCTCCGTTACTACCTCCATTAATTGGTGTTAGAGATACTCTTTGATCCGATCTTACATCTTTGGGTGATTGCTATTTCTGGTGGAAAGTTTTCGAAAGAAGTATTATTACAAACGTATCATATATATTATGAGAATTGGTTTAAGCTTTACGTGGTGCCTCAGTGCAAGTGTGCGTATGTTTGATTATTAGCGTACAACTCGAGATACTTTTGAGCCATTTGCTATTGAAGGCATATGGAAAGGACCCTCCAAAAGGAAAACTTTTGCTAGCTTCGTTCAACTAGGGTGTCATTCTTTTTTAGTTGTTATTATGGTCAATTGAGAGGTTATGAATATAGAGTGTTTTTTTTCAAAATGTTCTCTTTTGTACAATTTTGCTTGTATTTTTGTTTATCTTGAAGGTATATTGTTTTGTTAAGTATCATGTCTTTCACAATTTTTTATTTTTATTTTTATTTTGATTTTGATTGCATGTATTTGTTGTTTGTTCTAGCTAATTGCCTATTCCATAATTGTATACATGCCAAATTATTCTGTTCCAATATGTTGATTCACGTATCTTTTACAGGTGGGTATCAAATATGTTGCTATCGATAAACTTGCTATTTTGAACAATAAAAAGTGAAGGAGAGTACTGCGAGACGACGTTAAAGACTATGTATTGGATCCTTGCGCGTGTTAGGTAGAATATGTGTTGAATGGATTAATCAAAGGCAATGGTCATATGTTTATATGATGTAAAAAAATTAATTGCACTACAATCTTTTCTGTAGTGATACAAAAATTTTTATTTAATACAACGCTTTCTTGTTTGGAAAGAAGTTTTTTTTTTTTTTTTTTTTGGTAAGTTCATCAATTTTCTCTTGCACAGAAAGCGACAAGTACTTATTATAAGAAGTTTCAGTACAAATGCAGTTCTTAATGACACTTTGTTCACAAAAAACACCATTTTGGTGGGAGTTTTTGTGACAGTAAAATGTTTTTGTGGAAGTTTTTGAAAATTGTGCAAAAAGTAAGTTTATCACAAAAAATTATTTAGTGACCGAAAATGTAATTACAATGAAAAGCCTCTTTCTATTTGGTTTTGTGATTTAGTAACGGGAAAGTTCGTATAGTGATGGTAATTGTTGTCATTATAAAAATTAATTATGATGAAAATGATCCGGTTACTGAACATATTCGGTGACGGGACACCTATCCGGTCACTAAATACTTTTAGTCTCAGAGGCTTTAGTGATTGGCGGTGACGGAATTTTTCCCGTCGTTAAAACAATTCAGTGATGGGAAAATAATGTTTAGTGACAGGAATTCTGGTCTTTATAGACCATTTTTTTTGTAGTGTTTGCTGCCATTAATGGCAGCTCGTTTCTGCCTTTAATGGCAGCAATTGCTTTGCCAATTTTTTTTTTTTTTATTTTTATTTTTCTTTACAAACCCCTGATCTAAGCAACCAATTTAAAACAACCAATTTAAACAAGAGTATGCCTTCAATACCTATAAACTTCAATGACGCAAGTCACAATTCTTGCTACTTGAATCAAAAAGCATGGATTGAAACCTCATATTTGCACAATTTCTAACTTAAATGAGATGGAAGATCAATACCTTTGCTTAGGTCCTCTTGACTTCTATTAGGATTGAGCTTTTTCCCTTCTAACTCAAGATCTACAAGCCCATTCCAATGTTCTTCTCTTCGAGAACAAAAACTTCAGACCAAGTGCTTGCATGTTTGAGCTCTCCACTTACTCTTGTGTTTCATCTCGAAAAGCATGTCAACGCGCCGTATTCGGATATGCGAAATACGTGTATTCTTAATCAGCCTAGTTGATTTTTAGGTTTTCACAAATGAATCCTAAGCTAATGCAATATGTCTGGGTGTATAGCCTAAGTCATGTAACATAATTCAATAAAAGGCTATGTCGCATCTCGAGTTACGCGTAGGCGCGGGGCACCGAGAGTCAAGTAGTTGAGAGCCTAGTTGGGTATGGTAATTTTCTAGGATATAACCCATAAGCTCGGTAATGCTCAAAATTATAATGAGCCATGATAAATACTATAGGCTAAATAATGAAAAATATTAAACAAAAGTCTATAGTTTATTTCAAATTAATTAAAGACTTTTAACAGTCATAGAGATGATGGAATGGCTAAATCCTTAGGCTAGATAAGTGTCTAATGATTGTCACTTGAAGGTTTATGTTGCTTGGATCAAACAAAAACTAACACCGTCACACTAACTCGTCCGACAACAACATACACACATGCGATACAACACAATAACTTATGATTTTAAACACCGCAACTACACAAACATCATTTATAAATAACATATGTCTTTGGTTCTCATGTCCAAGTCAATCGGGTTGTTCACGTAACGCCCGAATTACGCTCGTTAACCATCGAGATTAACGTTAATCTAGTTTAATAAATTTGAATCGTTACATTAAGCTTGTTAGATATAAATAGGTATTTGTACGAAAGAGAAATGAAAAGAATGATATTACAAGATATAAAGCAAGACTTGTAGCTTAAGGTTTCTCACAAACACCTGACATTGATTATAAGGAAACATATTCTCCTGTTATAGATGCAATTACATTTCGATTTTTAATAAGCCTTGCGGTTTCTGAATGGATTGATATGCATCTTATGGATGTTGTTACAACATATCTGTATGGATCCTTAGACAGTGAAATATATATGAAAATTCATGAGGGATTTGAAGTGCCCAAATCAAAACCTCATAATATGCAATCCATAAAATTGCAAAGGTCTTTGTACGAATTAAAACAATCTGGTCGAATGTGGCACAAACGCTTCAACGATTATTTACTTAAAGAAAAATATGTAAATAATCTACTTTGTCCATGTGACTTTATTAAAAAATCATCATCGAGATTTGCAATTATTGATGTATATGTTGATAATTTGAATATTGTGGGAAACCATGACGACATAGTGAGAATAGTTGTCTATCAATTGAATTATATTGAGAAAATCTTATTAAAAATTTATATGGACAAAACATGTCCATTGAGCTCCCCAATAGCATTTGAAGTGGATAAGGATCCATTTCTAACTCATAAAAGTTATGAAGAGCTACTTGGTGCAAAGGTACCATATGTAAGTGCAATTACTGCACTTATGTATCTTACAAATTGTGCAAGACCAGATATTACCTTCTCCGTTAATTTACTTGCAAGATATAGCTTTTCACATACTCGAAGACATTGGAATTGTGTTAAACACATTTTTCGTTATCTTTGGGGAACAAGTGACATGGGTTTGTTTTACTCAAGAGGAGTAAAAATGAATTTGCAAGGATATGCTAATGCTGGCTATTTGTATGATCCTCATAAGGCTCGTTCTCAAACATGTTATGTATTCACTTGTGGTGATACTGCTATTTCATGGAAGTCAGTGAAGCAAACTATGGTTACTACTTCTTCTAATCATTCAAAAATACTTGCAATTCATGAAGCAAGTCGTGATTGTATATGGTTAAGAAACATGATTCAACATATTCAAGAATCAACTGGTATCTTCAATAGAATATTCTCCAACATATTATATGAAGATAATTCAGCATGTATCACACAATTAAGTGAAGGATATATAAAAAGGTGACATAACAAAATATGTTTCACCAAAATTCTTTTATGCTCACGAGCTTCAAAAGAGTGGTGAAATCGATATCAAACAAATTCGATCATGTAACTATGCTAACTACAACATTTAAAAATCTTACATATGATATTGGTTTACGTCGACTCAAGGATATTACAAGCAATGAAACAGGACAAATTCCACCCATGTCAACATGATGGGGAGTTATTGATTGGTGTATTGTACTTTTTTTCCATTAACCATGGTTTTATCCAACTAGATTTTCCAAGCAAGGTTTTTAATTAAGCAATCCTATCAATATCATACTATGTATAAAGATTGATGAGAGCGATGTACTCTTTTTCCTTTGCTAGATTTTTCCCACCGTGTTTTTTTAATAGAAGTTTTAACAAGGCATATTCTCTCAACAAGTGTCATCAAAGGAGGATTAATGAGAAAGCGGATGATCCTTCGTATCCACACATTTTGTAAGACTCATTTACTTGTAAGTTATTATTGTAAGTGTAACTTGTATGACAAAAAAAGAGCTATATAAAGGGGTCATCTCAATGTAATTTGTACACCAAGTTGAATGAAAGATTTCTCATTTCTCTCATCTACTATCTTGTTCAAGTTATAGTTCATTGTCTTTACTTTCCTTGCTTTAGCCCTAGTTAGTTTTACAACAATATTAAAGTACAGTCAGAACATTATTGAAATTTATTTTTCATATTAATTTAAAAATATTTTTATATTTAATTAAGTATGATAATTCGTAACTTAATCAACATAACAATATTAAAAACAAGATTATTTGAGAAATATAGTTTGCTAAATAAAATAAAAACTAAGAAAGTAGTTAAGTGGCAAAAATACTAAGGAGTGAAGATTAAAATGAATATTTTTCACAAAATTGATGGGGTACGGGAATTCCCCGCCTTGCATAAATCCCCGCTAGGCAAGGTGTGGGGCGGCAAAGTTCTTCTTGCAAGGAAGTTTTGAGAATAGATCCTGGCTCTACGCCCTGCGGGGACGTACAAGAACTGTAACTTCAATCCTCGCCCCGCCCTGCCCCACTTGCAACACTACCCATAACCCATATCAAACCATTGACCCACCCAAATGGTTGGTTTACATAGGCTTAATTCATACATCTAAGTTGTTAGATATCCAAACTATATCCACGTGATTTTTAAAAAAGAAGATTTATAAGGACTAAACTTGTTGTAAACTAAGTTGTAAGCCAACTAGAACTTAAGTTGGACTTGCTAGAGACTTAAGTATAGAAGACATAAACTAAGAACTACTAGAACAAGTAGAGAAGATGCGACAAGAGAGAAAAGAGCTAGAGATGAGAATGTCGAGATTTCATTCATACATTGTTGTGTCAATTACAATGGGGTTGACACCCTTTATATAGGTCATTTGGTGATGATGATAATTGTACTTATACAATGTGTACAAGTTATACATACACCACAAGTCATACAACACATTACAAGCAATATAGACAATACATGGAAGAGTTGGTGTACATTGGAGAGGATTACAAGTTACATGAAGTGTGAGAGCCATGCTTGATGATACAATTGTAACGGCCCAAATTTTAATTACGCCGTTATTATTGATTATTTTCAGACTTGGACGACAACTCAGATCCGCGTGGATGCCGCAGATAGGTCAGGGCACGCCTGACTAGGTAAATAGTGATTTTGCGTGATTGTTTGCCTATTTGCGATGTTGTATATCAAGTTATTTACCTAGCATCGCATGTGTGTATTTATATCATTGGATCGAGCGAGATCGTGTAACTGGTGTTCGCCTCGAGAAACGTGTCGAAACGGGTACTGAGGAGCGAACTGTGGGTACACTAGGTCGGGGAAACTAAAACAAACAAACTAAATAAAAAAAGGAAGATTGGTCAAGTAACTACTAAGGAATAGATATTGGTTGGTTAGTGACGCGGCGGAAGCGAAACCGGGCGTCGAAACGCCCAAAAACACAGGCGAGTGTCCCAGTTGTGTCACACTTTGGAGTCAATGACACAAAGTCAACTAGCTTACCCTCATTTACACTCCACCACACACCATCATCATTTTCTCCTCTCCCTTACGTCACTCTCTCCCACACCCACACACACCCACTTGACACTCACACACACGAGCCGAGAGGAGGAAGAAGAAACAGAGATGAGGAGGAGGAGAAGAAGAAGCGGGAAGGAGAGAAGCGAGGGCGGAGAAGCGGGGAAGGAGGTGAGTCGTTTACTTTAGTTGTTGTTTGGTGCGTCGGCCATGAAGGCCGAAAGTGGGGTTCGGCCATGGAGGCCAAACCGGGCCAAGGTGGAGATGGCAGGGGTGTCTCCCCCTGCCATCGAGTCCACCGGGGTTGGGATGGAGAGCAACCCCAACCCAAACCATAGAGGAAAAAAAAAAAAACCCAGTAAAAGAGACGCAAGTCTCTATGAAGAAAGATATGGGGTGGGGGAGGGTTGCACGCACGCACACCGGTTGGGCCGGACCGAACCCGACCCGGGTAGGCCCGAACCGGGTCAGGCCGACCCAGTTGGACCGGGTCAAACCCAGTCCAGGGACCCACCCATTTATTTAAATAATATAATATTAAATTTTAATTTAAAAATAGTTTCAAATTAAATAAATTTCAGAAAAATAAGAAAAATAGGCGGAAAATTATGGGAAAAATCCAAAAAATCAGGAAAAATATTAAAAATGGTTTAATTGGACACCGGGAATTTAGGAGACCACAGTCGGGAGTCGGGTGCGTATCTCGAGACGTGAGTGGTACTTCATAGTGCATTTTTTAGGTACGTAAGATTTCATCTGAAAGTCACTGAGGGTTTACTTTTCCATCGTTGATTTCCTATTCCTTGTTATTGTACTCTATTCTGTGATACATTTAGGTTGGTGGTCGAGTTACTCCCACCTGATATTCATAGTGTACTTATGGCACACTGGTTGTAGCACGTGTGATCAGGCACTCGGTGAATTGCAACCCGAGTTGCATTAAGGGTGCACGTGTCGGGCAAACACCGCGAGGAACCAGGTGAAAGGAAGTGGGGGCACCTTCCGAAAGGATCCTGGGGGTCCGAAGTACAGTTTAGTCTGACCGGGACGAGTACACACTTTGTTTCTCTCTTGTTATTTATTCATGTGATGATCTTAGCACAATTGTCTGTTTAGTTTCCGCATGATTATTTGACATGTTTATTGGTATCTATTTATTTTCTTATAAATGCTCGGTGTACTTCGTTGGAATCTTACTAACTGTACTCTCCATCTGGCTTTTTGTGATAGTCGAGTGCAGATCCCAGTGCTAGTATGGGCAAGGGGATTTTGGGCGACTTTATCTGACTGCCCGCGGTCGATGACCTACTAGTACGTGCGATTTTGATATCTTGCTTTACTTTTGGGAAATGGGAGACTGGATAGACACTGTACTTGTATATATTACTGCTTAGTATTGTCGCCTATATACAGAGTACTTTCCCCGGGTTTTCCACAATAGGTGTTGCTCTTACAATGATGCTTTATATGATGATAAATTTAATTGTTTTACTTGCTTTAAATTTAAAACTTCCGCTGGTTTTAATGCTATAAAAATGATCTAACTGTCTAACTAAACCGATTAATGAAATGATTTTAACACGCATATCGAGTAGTCATGATGTAGCAAAGGACGTTAGTGGCGCGTGAGACCCAGTGGGTCAATGATCTGACATGACTGCTGGGCCGCGCCTCCCCACGTCGCGACCTCGGGATTTGGGGGCCGCCACAGGTGGTATCAGAGCGAGAGTTTTAGGAACCTCGGGAAATTAACTGAAAGAGCATAAGACTTAAAAAAAAAAAAAGATGTGGAAACCCGATGTACTTGCCTTAGAACTCTAGTTGGGAAGTGATGGTGAGGCGGGTAGACTTAGGGTTTATACATGTTTTATGTTTTATTGTAAATGATATATTAACATGTATGTATACCGAGGCTGATTCGACGCACGCTTTTCGACACAGATCACGATGGACGGACAACCTCGACACAACCTGAGATATGACAGACTAGTGATCTTACTAGGGACACCACTACTACTACCGTATCGACTCAGAGCATAGAGGATCGACTTGCGGCCCACGATGCCCAGTTGACAGAGATCATCCAGTTACTTAGGGCTCGAGCCGCGACAATAGCCGCCACAGAAGCAGCACTAGCTCCCACAGTTCTTGTCGCACCTACGGTACAGACAGCCGCCGCCCCGACTGCACCACATATGCCCACTGATACATCACTTTCAGAGACACGGGCTGAGGGAGTCTCGCCAGCTATTGTGATACAGTTAGAGACTTCGACTCTTACGCCCCTACCTATGACTACCGAGCAGCCGACAACTACTATAGTTCCTGCTACTTCCGCATTCGTCTTGACCCCGGAAGCGAAGCTTGTTAGAGAGTTTATGAAATTTCAGCCGGGATACTTCTACGGAGGTGGAGACTCTGAGGCAGCAGGGAAGTGGATAGTTTCGCATCAGCGTTTCCATAAGCTGATGCGGAACGATGACAGCATACAGGCACGTTTATCCGGAGCGTGTCTGAGAGGTCATGCAGCGTTTGGTGGATGACTTATCTGGATATCCACCCGGAGCCAGCGACATGGGCGGAGTTTCAAGAGTTGTTCTACGACGAGTTCATTCCCATGCAGGTGAGGCTGAGATTGAGGGAGGATTTTCTGGCCCTACGACAGGGTAACCGCTCATTGATGCAGTACATGGAGCGGTACCGATACCTATTAATGTTCTCGATGGATGTTACGGGCACAGAGACGCTTCATATTTATTATTTTGTACGTGGTGTTGATGAGCGGATTGCTGACGCGATAGTCTCGACAGGTGCTACTACTCTTCAGGAGGTGTACGATCGAGCATTATATTATGAGACACTGCTCTTGGAGAGAGAGGGCAGGCGTACGACAGTACTGCAGTACAGGCGGGTCAGGGTTCTCGGTCGGATCGGAGACCGAAGAGACAGAAAGATCAGCTTGACAGAGGTCGCCGAGATGATCGACGAGATAGGGACCGTAGGGTTGATCACCGGGACAACCAGTTCCAGTACGAGGATAGGCAGGAGACGCATGCCTTAGCACCTGCACCCACAGAGCAGCAGCGACATCAGCCACATTAGTACCGTCATGATAGGGATCAGGGAGGCCATGACAGGGGTCAGAGAGACCAGGGTCAGGGTCAGAGATTCGGAGATAGGCATGAGAAATGTCGATGTCATCGTTGTGGTAAAAAAGGGCACCTGAAAGTTGACTGCAGGACACCACCGACATTACCAGGAGCACAGCAGGGTCATGTTAGGGAGATGGCACATGCAGTCGCGCAGCCAGATCAAGATGCGACCAGACAGCTCGTCGAGGGTACGTTATCTATTATGGATAGATCGATGCATGTTATGATAGATTGTGGTAGTACATTATCATTTATTGTTGGACGCATGGTAGGAGAGTTAGGGTTAGCATCACAGACGCTAGACACACACCTTGTCCTCAGTATGGCCGTTGGGGATAAGATATACCATAACCGGATATGTCGAGACTGCACGATAGATGTAGAGGGGCATCAGTTGCCGATAGACTTACGAGTCCTAAAGTACCTCGAGTTTGACGCACTTTTAGGGATGGACTGGTTAGCGGCATATCATGCACAGTTGGATTGCTTCCAGAACACCGTCACGTTTCGAGTTTCGGGGATTCCAGAGTTTACATTTACCAAAGTCGCTACTGCACTACCCATTACTAGAGGCCGACTAGCTACGACTCAGGAGATGGAGGCATTCGCAGCGATAGTTGAGCCAGAGGTTAGGACTGAAGTCAGGATTATGGATGTTCCAGTAGTCCGAGACTTCGTCGACGTATTTTCAGATGATTTACCAGGATTTCCACCGCCACGAGCGATTGAGTTCATCATTGAGCTGATACCCGGGACTCAACCGATCGCTAGCAGACCTTACCGGATGTCACCGTCAGAGCACGAGGAGGTCAAGAGGCAGTTGGATGACTTACTGGGGAAGGGTTTCATTCACCCTAGCATGTCACATTGGGGAGCTCCGATATTATTTGTGAAGAAGAAAGATGGTTCAATGAGGATGTGCATAGACTACAGGAAGTTGAATCAGGTGACAGTTAAGAACCGTCACCCACTCCCCAGGATCGACGACCTTTTTGATCGTTTGACTGGCGCCAAGTTCTTCTCGAAGATTGATCTGCTTTCAGGCTATCATCAGTTGAGGATTCGAGAAGAGGACGTCAAGAAGACCGCCAAGATACAAGATATGGGTTGTTTGAGTTTGATCATGCCTTTTGGGCTGACTAATGCCCCGACGATCTTCATGGACTTGATGCACAGGGTCTTGAGACCATACTTGGACAAATATGTCATCGTCTTTATTGATGACATCTTGATATACAGCAAAACTCGTGAGGAGCATGCGAGTCATCTCAGAGCGATTTTGACGACACTGAGAGTTTCGACTGTATCTATTGAGCGAGTTGTCGAGTGTCAGGACTGATGGGCTTTATAAGCGGTTCAGTGGTATGGCTCGGGATTCGGAGTGTACGGATTGGGCAGAGTCGACAAATCAGTGTTTGAGACACCGAAGGAGGTTGTAGATACCTGCAGCTCCGGAGATACGGGACAAAATATTGGAGGACGCACACGGTCTCGCAACACGGTTCATCCTGGTCGGACCAAGATGTATCATGATTTGAGGTGATTGTTATGGTGGCCAGGGATGAAGGCTGACGTTGGCGAGTACGTCAGGAGTTGTCATATCTGCCAGCAAGTTAAGGCTGAGACATGAGACCAGGCGGTTTACTACAACCACTACCAATTTCACAGTGGAAATGAGAGCACGTCACTATGGATTTTGTCAATGGGTCACCGCAGACTACGAGGAGACACGATGCGGTTTGGGTTGTGATTGACAGACTAACGAAATCAATGCATTTTATTCTCATTTCTATGAGATATTCGTTCCCACAGCTGAGCATTATCTTCGAGACTCTATTGTATCTGATCGAGATCCTAGGTTGACTTCGAAATTCTGGGAGGCGATGAAGGAACAGTTTGGCGCCAGGTTGCAATTTAGTACAACTTACCATCCTCAGACAAACGGACAGTCTGAGAGACTAATACAGATTCTGGAGGATATGCTCAGGGCTTGTATTTTGCAGTTTGGAGGTTCGTGGGAGGATTATTTACCGCTGTGTGAGTTTACTTACAATAACAGCTATCAGGCGAGTATCGGGATGCCTCCATTTGAGGCGTTGTATGGCATGCCCTGCAGATCACCTGCGTGTTGGGCAGCGCCGGAGGATACAACGACGATTGAGCCAGAGATAGTTGTTGATCACACACAGAAGATTAGGCAGATTCGACAGAGACTTCGGGCTGCACAGGACAAACAAAAGAATTATGCGGATAAGTATCACGAGGGTCTGAGCTATGAAGAGGGCGACATGGTTTATCTGAAGGTTTCCCCTTGGAAGGGCCAACAGAGATTTGAGATTAAAGGGAAATTGGCGCCGAGATACATATGACCGTTCAGAGTCGCAGCACGAGTTGGCAGTGTGGCTTACAGATTGGACTTGCCAGCAGAGTTAGCTGAGGTTCATCCTACGTTTCATATCTCGATGTTAAGACTAGCTAGGTCAGGACCGAGACCGATGGTTGACTTGAGACAGATCGAGGTTCGGCCTGATGTAACATATGAGGAGCGACCGATAGCAATTGTGGATCGCGCGATTCAGACTCTTAGGAACAGGGAGATCCCTAAGGTGTTGGTTCGTTGGCAGCATCATGGTACAGAGGGACTCACTTGGGAGCTTGAGTCTACTATGCGGGAGCGTTACCCTAAGCTATTTCATGGTACGAAACTTCAAGTTATTTAAAATTTCGGGACGAAATTTCTTTTCTAGTTGGGAAGAGTTGTAACGGCCCAAATTTTAATTACGCCGTTATTATTGATTATTTTCAGACTTGGACGACAGCTCAGATCCGCGTGGATGCCGCAGATAGGTCATGGCACGCCTGAATAGGTAAATAGTGATTTTGTGTGATTGTTTGCCTATTTACGATGTTGTATATCAAGTTATTTACCTAGCATCGCATGTGTGTATTTATATCATTGGATAGAGCGAGATAGTGTAACGCGTGTTCGCCTCGAGAAACGTGTCGAAACGGGTACTGAGGAGCGAACTGTGGGTACACTAGGTCGGGGAAACTAAAACAAATAAATTAAATAAAAAAAGGAAGTTTGGTCAAGTAACTACTAAGGAATAGATATTGGGTAGCTAGTGACGCGGCGGTACGCGTACATCGCGATTCGAAAGCGAAACCGGGCGTCGAAAAACCCGAAAACACAGGCGAGTGTCCCAGCTGTGTCACACTTTGGAGTCAATGACACAAAGTCAACTAGCTTACCCTCATTTACACTCCACCACACACCATCATCATTTTCTCTTCTCCCTTACGTCACTCTCTCCCACACCCACACACACCCACTCGACACTCAAACACACGAGCCGAGAGGAGGAAGAAGAAACAGAGAGGAGGAGGAGAAGGAGGAGAAGAAGAAGCGGGAAGGAGAGAAGCGAGGGCGGAGAAGCGGGGAAGGAGGTGAGTCGTTTACTTTTGTTGTTGTTTGGTGCGTCAGCCATGGAGGCCAAACCGGGCCAAGGTGGAGATGGCAGGGGTGTCTCCCCCTGCCATCGAGTCCACCGGGGTTGGGGTGGAGAGCAACCCCAACCCAAACCACAGAGGAAAAAAAAAACCCAGCAAGAGAGACGCAAGTCTCTATGAAGAAGGAGATGGGGTGGGGGAGGGGTGCACGCATGTGTGTGCATGCGTGCAACCCCTGGATCGGTTGGGCCAGTCCGGGCCCAACCCCGGTTGGGCCGGACCGAACCCGACCCGGGTGGGCCCGAACCGGGTCAGGTCGACCTGGTTGGACTGGGTCAAACCCGGTCCAGGGACCCACCCATTTATTTAAATAATATAATATTAAATTTTAATTTAAAAACAGTTTTAAATTAAATAAATTTCAGAAAAATAAGAAAAATAGACGAAAAATTATGGGAAAAATCCAAAAAATCAGGAAAAATATTAAAAATGGTTTAATTGGACACCAGGAATTTAGAAGACCACAGTCGGGAGTCGGGCGCGTATCTCGAGACGTGAGTGGAACTTCAGAGTGCATTTTTGAGGTACGTAAGATTTCATCTGAAAGTCACTAAGGGTTTACTTTTTCATCGTTGATTTGCTATTCCTTGTTATTGTACTCTATTTTGTGATACATTTGGGTTGGTGGTCGAGTTACTCCCACCTGATATTCGTAGTGTACTTATGGCACACTAGGCTGTAGCACGTGTGATCAGGCACTCGGTGAATTGCAACCCAAGTTGCATTAAAGGTGCACGTATCGGGCAAGCACCGCGAGGAACTAGGTGAAAGAAAGTGGGGGCACCCACCGATAGGATCCAGGGTGTACAGTTTAGTCTGACCGGGACGAGTACACACTTTGTTTCTCTTGTGTTATTTATTCATGTGATGATCTTAGCACAGTTGTCTGTTTAGTTTCCGCATGATTATTTGACATGTTTATTGGTATCTATTTATTTTCTTATAAATGTTCGGTGTACTTCGTTGGAATCTTACTAACTGTACTCTCCATCTGGCTTTTTGTGATGGTCGAGTGCAGATCCCAGTGCTAGTATGGGCAAGGGGATTTTGGGCGACTTTATATGACTGCCCGCGGTCGAGGACCTACTAGTACGCGAAATTTTGATATTTTGCTTTACTTTTGGGAAATGGGAGACTGGATAGACACTGTACTTGTATATATTACTGCTTAGTATTGTCGCCTATATACAGAATATTTTCCCCGGGTTTTCCACAATAGGTGTTGCTATTACAATGATGCTTTATATGATGATAAATTTAATTGTTTTACTTGCTTTAAATTTAAGACTTCCGCTGGTTTTAATGCTATAAAAATGATCTAACTGTCTAACTAAACCGATTAACGAAATGAGTTTAACACGCATATCGAGTAGTCATGATGTAGCAAAGGACGTTAGTGGCGCGTGGGACCCAGTGGGTCAATGATCTGACAGGACTGCGGGGTCGCGCCTCCCCACGTGGCGACCTCGGGATTTGGGGGCCGCCACAGAATTCAATGTGGGAACCATGCTTCACAATGTGGTCACATACATGCACAAGTGTCCATCCATTTCATAACACTCCCCCTTGGATGACACTTGTTGAAAGAACGTGTCTCGTTAAACTTCTACTAGAAAAAACCCTGTGGGAAAAAATCTAGTACAGGAAAAAGAGTATAATATTTGTAACGACCCGTAAAGTATAAGTATCACGTGTCGTGTGGTCTACGTGGGTTTAGGCCAAGCGGGGCCCAGTGTCGTGGGGAATTGGGGTCGTCACAATATTGCTTTGTAGTATAATATTTGTTGATTGCCTCATTAAAACTTTGCTAGGAAAACCCAGTAGGACAAAATCATAGCTAAGGGAAAGAGTGCAACACGTTGATACACTTAGAGATAATATAAATGTCTAATTAAAACCCCTACTAAAAAAACCCCGTGGGAAAAATCTAGTATAAGAAAAAGCGTACATTAATTGCTTTCATAATTTATTTATTTATTTTTATTATACGAAGTATAATAATATTAGGATTGCCTCATTAAAAACCTTGCTAGGAAAACCTAGTGGGATAAAACCATAGCGAAAGGAAAAGAGTGCAACACGTTGATACACTTAGAGATAATATAAATGTCTCATTAAAACCCCTACTAATCAATCTAGATACAGAGTTTTAATATTGTAAGAATTGCCTCATTTAAAACTTTTGTAAAGAAAACCCAGTGGGGTAAAATCATAGCAAAGGGAAAAATAGCGCAATACACTAACCAATAACTCATTTTGATTATCCCCCTCATGTTCACATGGGTGAGACATCTTGTGCATTTTGTTGCACATGGACATCGTTTTCTATATGAACCATTTAATGTTGAAGCATATGATTGCCACTCTTTTGTATATAGTACTTGCATCAAGTAATTGATTCATAACTTGTTGCTACTGAATGATCATTTGAACTTCGAGTTCATATTAATTTATACATGGATCATAATACAACAAATTTAATGCAATTTGATGTGTTTCAAGCAATTTCACGTCATTCCCTTTGAATTGGCTTATATCCCCCCATAATGGTGGAAAAACTGCTTCATCAAAGTGACAATTAGCAAAACTTGCAATAAATTCCCTATTAGGGATCAAATGCATCTTATAATATGATTAATGGATAGTTAAATCAATATAAGTCTCCTATTGATTTGCCTTAAGATAATCTCCAACTGATAAAAAAATCCAGTTCGATAAAGGATGTCCGTGCAAATTTACGATATTTTCGCATTATTGATGATTATGGATAATCAAATAGATCTTTCCACATTATGAATGTCATTTGATTTATGACGACATTCGTTTTAATGTGTCTTATATATTTTAGAAGTTAAAACCGGGAATATTATACTCAGATTAAATCATATTCATATAGATAAATTTTATATTATTACGAGTAGACTTCTTCTGAACAAGACATTAACAATAAAATTGTTGTACCAGATATTGCCTGAACATTAGCCTCCGCTAAGTTCGAATTCGAGAAATATTCACTTTTATATTATAATGTATATGCATGTAGCACGATACACAAGACATAAACTCATCGCCCATATTTATGTCACGATTTAAACACATCTCGATGTGCCTGTTTTATCGAGCCATTTTTAATGATAAAATTCATAATATTTTGCCTTTGATTTTGAAGGCATGGCAAAGGTCACAAAATTTTTTGGGTATATATATGATAATATTTAGGCAAAATAGTTTTTCATATATAACAAAAAAATGTCACGATTATGAGCGCTCATTGTCAATAATTATTTGTCATTTGTAGTGGCACTACAAAAAAAACAAATCAACAACAAACTAATATGATGCTGAATTGGTACGGTTCTGTTGCTAAGCCACTCTGCAACAAATCAGCGACAGATAGTTGCTGTTGCTAAACTCTTTGTTGTTGGTGCAACTCAGCGACAGATTTGGTGTTTTGTTGATGTTCAGCGACAGATTTGTGACAAACGTATGTCATTGAACAAAGAATAGAACGGTTCATTGTTGCTGATCGAAGTCCAGTCAGCAAATACGTGTCTGTTGCTATTTAGCAACAGACACGGTCTGTCGTTGATTTGCCTAGTCAGCAAAGAGGCGAGTGTTGTTGATCTATTGTTGTTCAGCGACATACAAAGTCTGTCGCTGATTGTGCCCAATCAGCAAAGACGTTGTCTGTCGCAATTTTGTTGCTATTCAGCGACAGATGATGTCTGTCACTGAGCCCTGTGACAAATTAGCGACAGCGTCGAGCTGTCGCTAATTGTCGAATGGTAATTTTCAAAAAAAATTATAAACAGTAAATAGTAAAGTGAAATGCTTCATTAAAATCCGCAAAAACAAATTAAAAGCTACTAATAATACCAAAATTGGAAAGATGTATGTATATTATCAAAATTTGACAAACAATGTCTACAAAAGGATGAGATTAACATTTCATAATTAATCAGTATTATACTATATAGTACTAGATGAACATTATTCAACAAAATACAAACAACTACACAAGCTGGCTACACAAATTTACATATATACAATGTTTACAAAACACTCTATAGCATTCTTTCACCGATACATAGATAGTCACTATACAAATTCTTTAGCTAGCAGAGCGTATCCCATCCAAATCCTGAAAAATAAAAGGAACTTGAACAATATTTGACATGCAACCAAAATATTCCAACACAAATTAAAATAACATCACATCCAATTAAAGTGAAATTGAAGACTATAAATACTCTTCTTAAGCAACTTGAGATAATGTAGGCTACTTATTTAAAAAGTATAGTTGAATCTCAACTTAAAAGGCTAGGTTAAGGTTTAATATAGTCGGATTTGTCCCTAATCTAGCTTTGATCAATGTAATAAGTAAACTATAAAGCAAAATCATTCGAATAGAATCAAAGAGAGTTGTAAGATTAAAAAGAGAAGACAATGAAAAGAAAAAAGGAAGCCAAGTACAAGATGGCATTGGCGTGCGAGCGGCGGCGGAGGAGGCAAGCAGCGGCGGCGGATGAGGAGAGCAGCGGTGGAGCGACGCTAGGGCCGATGGCGTCGACGTGCGAGCAGCGGGCGGAGTCGCGAAAGGAGAGAGGCGGCGGAGAGAGGCCGCGTGTTGTCTGATAACAGTGGCCGACGACGGCGTCGACGATGGTGCTGGCGACGATGATGCGAGGAGACGCGGATGAGGAGACCCGCGGCGGAGTCGCGGATGAGGCGAGCGGCGAGCAGCGGCAGCAGGCGAAGAAAGCGAGCAACAAGGTAGAGAGAGAGAGAGAGCGGCGAAACGAGCCGCGCGATGGCGGAACGATGGCGTCGCGCGTGCAGGAAGAGAAGAAGAGAGAGCGGTGGAGTCGCGACGATGACGACGATGACGATGTGCCGACGCGACGGCGACGGTGGTGGCGATGGTGCCGGCAACGATGAAGGGGGTTTCGCAAGTGGTTTGCGTGCGAGAGAAGGGACAAGGAGGATGAGTTTTCGTTTTTTACTTTTTGTTTTGCGCGATCAACGGACGACAGATTATGGATGTTGTGCGATCATCGTCGCGGATCTATTCAAACGTCGCGTGGCGACGACAGACTATTTATGTCGTCGTTATTATCCCATCATTGGCATTCCATTCTATGTTCCGCGCAGCAGATCGGATTTACTCTGCTACTGAATCGGTGACAAAATCAAATTCCTAATTTGTGATTTTTGCTTCCGCCGTATTATAACCGTAATAACTCTTTCATAAACCTTAAAAACAACATCGATCCGAATTGCGTTACTCTGCATGCTGGGATCGCTGATAACGATCAGAGATAGATCTGTCACAGCCTCATTTTTTATTTTTCACTTTGCTACAGATCAGCGACAGAATCATGTCTGTCGCTGATTTGTAGCATATTTGTCACAACCTTGGCGGGAAATGTATGGCGGGAGAAATCAGCGACAGATCTGTGACGACATACAATCTGTCACAATGTTTTGTCACAAATCTATCACTGAATTGTTGCTTTTGGGCAAACCGAGTCAAACGGACTGTCTGATGCACAACTGTTGCTGATATGTTGATGTTTATCAACAGATTCTGTCTATCACAATTTTTTGATGCTATTCCACCTTGTTTTTGTACCATGGTGCACCACTTTTGTTCTAATTTTTGGTGGAATTGTCGATACAACCTTTACCTGATATTTTCACATTTTCCATGTCCATAAATTTATTATTGCGATCATGATCATTATATGCAGCATATGCTTCTTAATTTGAAGCTGAACTAATTGGACGGGAGCGATATTATATTTATAATATCTCATTATTTTACTCGACTACCATGAGACAAGAAATCAATCTTTAATATTTATTGGATTGACGTGCGCACTCGATATTTGTTGCAGCAATGAATCAAGGCGGGCCACGTGACCTTATTTTTATTGTCTCATCAGTCATATTTCCACATAGCCTCAACATAGAGGTAATTAAAATTGCGAAATTATAATTAATATTTGACCGATTAAATTTTGTAGCTTGAGACTCAACCGCTCATTTTGAGCTTTTGGAGCATTACCTTTTTTGGTATTTATATATTTATAACTACATAGGGTGAAAAGATATATAAAGTGAAATATTCACTTTTCAAATCTCTAAAGAGATATTGGCAAATGATTTAAATTTTGTATAACACAACTTAGTCTTGCATAGATGTTTTATTCACAAATTATAGTATCTAATTGTCATGACAAGTAATTCTTGTCGGTAATATAATAAGGCAACAAGTTCAACTATGGTTGAATAATATTTTGAAAATAAATTTAATATAAAATAGTTTTCCCTTTTTTATGTAAAAACATAACATATGATTAAATATATGTTCACAACTTGATTCATTAATAAATAAAATGTAATATTCGTATGAGTTGGTGGGACAACCTCCAGGTTGGGTGGCGAGACATAGTCTACTTAATACCGTGCCTCCTCGAACGGGATAACCCGTCTCCCTTTCAATGTTTAGCTTTACCGAGGACAAGGCTTACCCACTATCAACTCAAACTTATAACATTATTTGTATTATAAAATCAAGAATAGAACAATAACTAATCGTTTGTAGTTTTAAGAGAAAAACTATATGTCACACATTGACTTTCGATTTCTGATATAGAAGATCGTACAAGACGCAACTACAGAGCATACTTTCGCAATCGGTGACGTTATAATGCATAGTATATGAATAAAATATGCATATAGAAGTGATGCATGTAATAAAAGGAAGCAACCATGATAATATAGAAATAAATTGAACTTATTTAAATAACAAAAGTTATACATTTCTAGCTTTGTCTCCTTAATAAGCATTCTTGAACTTCAAAATCTCTTTAATGCTAGAGCAAGCTTGTGCTGGTAACGTGTTGTAAACTAAGTTGTAAGTCAACTAGAACTTAAGTTGGACTTGCTAGAGACTTAAGTATAGAAGGCATAAACTAAGAACTACTAGAACAAGTAGAGAATATAAGACAAGAGATAAGAGAGCTAGAGATGAGAATGTAGAGATTTCATTCATACATTGGTGTGTCAATTACAATGGGGTTGGCACCCTTTATATATGTCATTTGGTGATGATGATAATTGTACTTATACAATGTGTACAAGTTATACATACACCACAAGTCATACAACACATCACAAGCAATATAGACAATACATGGAAGAGTTGGTGTACATTTGAGAGGATTACAAGTTACATGAAGTGTGAGAGTCATGCTTGATGTTACAATTCAATGTGAGAACCATGCTTCACAATGTGGTCACATACATGCACAAGTTTCCATCCATTTCATAACAAAACTAAATATATTGAACATTCTAATTAATTTTTTTTTTGAATTTAAGTTGGCATTCTAATTAATTCATTGATGATAAAGACGTGATTAGTACGAATCGCATTAATGATTCATCAGTTGCTTCTCAAATCTCAATTCTCCAATTGACGAATTTTTATTTTTTTAATTTTTATTTTTTTTTTGCATAAGCCCAACAAATTCCATTTCATCATCGGAGATCAAATTCTACATGACGAGAGATAGACCAAGTTATGGCTCAGTCCAGACTCCGCAAACATTTAAGTCCATAGCACTTTTTGCTAAGTTATGGGCCACAGAATTGCCCTCTCTATAAGTAAATTTAATCTGATCTCCATAAGGGAACACTCCGCGACCCACAATCTCGTTGATCAAAGGTCCAATCGGGCCTAAGACGTGTCGATATTTGAGAGCTCCCACTGCATACATCGAATCGGTCTCGATGACTCGAACCCTAATTTGGGCTTCATTTGCAAACTTGACTCCCTCCCTCACGAACAGCAACACATTCGGCAGCCTCAGGTGAAACCTCTCCTTCGATTCTCTAGGCGAAAGCACCTATTACAACTCCATCATGGTCCCTTGCAACTCCACCCACACTCAAGAAAGGTACTCCGCGCTTCACAGATGCATCAACGTTCACCTTGACGACTTCCGGTTCAGGTGGTAGCCATTTCTTGACGAGCTGGGGTTTCTCCACTTTGATATGTAATTTCGATTGTAAGTGATGATCGATATATGCCTATATAATTGGGAATGTATTGATATGAGAACTTTGATATATAATTATTAGGAAAAAATTACACAAGTACAGCACAAATTACTTTAAATGAGCAAAATAAGTGTGAGTTTTTTTTATTCTTGATATAAGCTATATCGCATTTCGAAAATGCGCTATCATGGGAGAAAAAATTTCGGGCCACGTGGACACATGAATAGCGCCTTTTGAAAATGCGCTATTCATTTGTCTGATCCACGTTGGATAAATAACACGAATAGCGCATTCGCGGAATGCAATATTCGTGTTATTTGGATATATCAATCCACGTGGATTGATATATCCGATTTACACGAATAGCGCATTCTCCGAATGCGCTATTCGTGTAAATATTATAGGGTGGTCCACGTGAACATCCTACGTGGGAAAGACAAACAAGAATAGTGCCTTTTGAAAATGCGTTATTCTTGTTTCTCCGGTCCAAGTGGATGTCCATGTGGGAAAGAGCACACGAATAGCGCATTCGGAGAATGTGCTATTCGGTGCTTCTTTCCACATGGACTCGGGTACACAAATAACGCCTTTTGAAAAGGCGCTATCTGTGTACCCAGTCTCCTTCTTCCCGAAACAGAAAACGCAGAGAATATATTCTTTTTGCGTTTTCTGTTTCGGCTCGGGGGGTAGATAATAGGTAGGTACTAAGGTTTAGGGTTGGTCACATGAGTTTGGAAGAGGTGGGTGGGGGTTAGTTTGGTATTTAAGGGTGTTGGTGACGGGTTGAAGGAGAAGAACCGTGATCGCGAGTTGAGGGCAGAGAGAGGAGACGAGGTTGAAGGGGGTGACGAGGTTGAAGGAGAAAGAGGTGACTAGCTTGAAGGAGAAGGAGAAGGAGGGTCAACTTGACGGGAGAAGGAGGAGGTGACATGAGAGAAGGAGGTGAAGGTGAAGGTGAAGTAGAGGTTTAGGATTTAATTTTTTGTTAAATTTTTTGCTTAACATTGTTATTAATTATATGATTTTTGGTTAGTTTTGGTTTTTGTTTAGGTTAGTTTAGTTTAGGATTTGATTATGTTTAGTTTCGGTTTAGCTCAATTTTAGGTTTTGGATTAGATGAGGAAATTTGTGTTGAAGTGTTAATTAAGGATTAACTAATTTTTTTTTGTTAAACTTGATGTTAAAAATTTATTTGTTATTTACTATTTTTTTGAGAAATTTTTTTTTTTTTTTTGTTGAACTTTGTTGTTAAGGTGTGTTTTTGGTTAGTTTTGTTTGGTTAGTTTAGTTTAGTTTTAGTTAGTTAGTTTAGTTTAGTTTAGTTTAGTTTAGTTGTTAGTTTAGTTAGTTTAGTTTAGTGTAGGTTAGTTTAGTTTAGGTAGTTAGTTTAGTTAGTTTATGAATTTTTATTTGTTTAAAGGTTTTGTTAAACTTTTTTTGTGAAAATATTATTTTGTTAAACTTTTTATTATATGTATTGTGTATAGTTTAGGATCTCGTTTTATTTTGTTTAGTTT
Source organism: Stephania cephalantha (assembly GCA_039657325.1). Lineage (NCBI taxonomy): Eukaryota > Viridiplantae > Streptophyta > Magnoliopsida > Ranunculales > Menispermaceae > Stephania > Stephania cephalantha. The sequence continues at coordinate 29,937,901 of CM077570.1, read as the reverse complement.
ATGATTTGGTTTAGTTTTGGATTTTGTTTTAAGTGTAAAGTTAGGATTCATTTTTTTTGTTAAACTTTGTTTGAACCTATTTATATTTGTTAAACAGTTTTTTTGTTTAACTTTATTATTTTGTTAAACTTTTATGTTAAACTGTTTTATTGTTCTCATGTGTCCCTCAATAAACACACAAGTCGAACTAACTATATTTTTTTGAGTTATTATAGTCTATTTAAATAAAATAACTAACTATATTTTTTATCGCATGATTATTAATTTGAAGACAAAAAGATGAGGAAAATAGTAAGTTCAAAAAATTAATATTTCCATAATTATTTATTTGGTTTTGTTATAATTTTTATGTTATGTAGCGACATAAGTATTTTATTTAAAAAAATAGTTGATATGTTCATTGCATGATATTTGTGCTTAAAACATTAAGTAACTCAAACAGATGGTGTACTTGAAGCAGATGAATGAGTACGTACTGTAGTTGCGCTATTAAGACGATCATCTACATCTGAAAGTTCGATTGCGGTTTAAATCTCCCCAATTTGAAAAATTCTTGGCTTGATATTTGAAAAAATGAATGAGAAAAACATATAATAATTGATGATAAATATAGTATATTTATTAGTCTTTGGGAACAAGTTAGTATGATCTTGTTTTAATGAAATACGTGCTCCTTATGAACTAGTTTAGTAGTTTTCATCGTTTGTGATGTAAACATAAGTTATTAATTGATACTTGATGCAAACAAATGAGTATGCTCTGTAGTTGCGCTGTTATGACGATCTTCTACATCAGAAAGTTCGATTGCGCTTTAACTCCCGTTAGTAATCAACTTCTCGCTTGATATATTTGTAATCTTGTGTGTAATCCTTTTACATCAATGTCCAATAAATTATGTAGGTCATAGAACATAAGAACATCTCATTTATATTCTATGCGAACGGTGAAATTGTAAATGGTTTAAATGGCATCGCGTACAATGCACCAATCAGCAGTGTTGATGGTTAAGTTTGTGACGAATAGCCGACAATTGATGGATGACGTGTGTAACGCGCTCAATATCTCATCTACGGAGACTCTAGTTAGGATGACTTATCGCCACGTGATAATCCTCACCGGAGGTTCACAATATTTCGTCCCTGTGGTGCTGCATGTTGCGACACACTTCGACTTGATGTGGGCGACAATTGCCAATTTATCATTAACTGCAACGGTATATATCTATTTAACATTTGAGCCAATCGTCTCGTTTCAAAATCCTACGATTCATTTGCAAGTCCGTGATGAAAATGTCGGCACATCAGACGCTAGATTGATAATGGAAAGACTGCATATGCAATCACCACAAGGTGATGTCGCGCAAGATGGATTTGTTAGTCCATTACATGATGACATTAATGCTTATAGTGACGATGAAGTTAACGAGGACGACAATAATGAAACATACGAGGACATACGTCTTAACGAGGATGCTGCATCAGCTGTTGAATTGGAGAACGTCAATGTTATTACGGATGACCCAATGTATGAACCTCTAGGTCCGGAAAACGTGCAAGATGATGAGTAGTTTGCTATCGATGAAGAGAATTTCTTGGAGGAAGCAAGTGATGATGAAGTTCACCAACTATTGCCGGTGTATAATGAAAACGATTGGGATGTCGCTAACTCAACTGCAACTCAACATTCTCATCAACAGAATGGGTGGGACAAGTCTAATTTTGAGTTGAAAATATGATTGTGCTTCGACAACAAAAAAGACTTACAACATTCCGTCAAAGTGTGGCATGTTAATAGACATTGTCAATACCATGTGATGGAATCGACTACAACCCTGTGGGCGATCAAGTGCAGAAGTGCGCAAGATAGGTGTATGTGGCGTCTTTGTGCTTGTTTGCGAAAGAAAACACGGTTATGGGAGATTACACAATTAGACGTGCCGCACAATTGTATAAATCCCGACGTAGAATGCGGTCATGCCCAACTTGACGCCAACATGCTTACGCAAGAGATCCAAAGCGTCGTCCAGATAGATCAAACAATAACTATCAAAACATTAATACAAATAATTAAGAAAAAATACAGACACGAAGTAAACTACAAGCAAATGTGGGATGTCAAAAGGAAGACAATTGCAGGTGCATTTGGAGATTAAGATGAGCCATATGCTATATTACCAAGATGGTTGGCGGCTGTGAAGAATAAGAGTTCGGGGACAAGAATCGAGTAGTCACATAGACAATGGGCTGCTGATGAGATAAGAACTATGTCTCCCTAATTTCGTTGTGTGTTTTTCGGATTTGAAGCATCGATACAAGCTTTCAAGTTTTGGAGGCCTCTGCTTCAGATTGACACGATTTTCTTATATGGCAAACATAGTGGTAAGTTAATGATTGTCATCTCTGTTGATGGTAATGAACACATACTACCGGTTGCATTTGTCATTGCAGAAACCGAATCTACTGATTCGGATGGATGATTTTTGAGGATGTTGCGCAAACACGTGACGGATAGAGATGGAGTTTGCCTTAATTGTGATCGTTACCTTGACATTCTGGAGGCGGTCAACATCTCGACCAACAGTTTTTTTCCCCCAAAAGGATACCACCGTTATTGCCTGCGACACTTGCTCAGTAATTTCAACACCAAATTCAAAAATGACCCCTTGAAAAAACTCATTTCTCGAGGAGCTGCTTAACATCAAAAACGGAAATTTAATGCGTGCATGGAGCGTTTTGCATACTTATCATCACGAACTGCTCAATGTCTGCAATATGTCAATGTCATCCCCAAAGAACAATAGACTCAATCGCATGATGGAGGCATGCGGTACGGACGGATGACTTTTAATGGTTTTTGTATGTATGAAATGCAAGTTATGTTTTGCAATCAACTATATAGTTCTTGCTAAAGTAATATTACTTACACGAATTTTATCGTCACTTGTAGACTGTTTTAACGGTGTATTGAAGGGGGCTCGATTCTTGCCAATAACAGCGATTACTCAGATGATTTACTACAAATTGGTGACATACTGCGATCGGCGTAAACAAGAAATCAATAAAACAATCTCTAACGGCATATCCTACACAAAATATGTCACAGATAAACTCACACATTATGAACAATCTGCAAGGAGGCATCAAGTCAATTTGATCAATCGTGACATAGGTGAGTTTGAAATGCTGATTAGAAGACATGGAGATCGCATCCATAAAGGCAACAACACCCAAGTCGTCATCCTAAAAGACCGGGTGTGCAGTTGCAATAAATATCAATCGTTTGGTTTCCCTTGCTCACACATGTTAGCTGCATGTGCCTTTATTCGAGTGAGCTACGCGCAATTCATTGAGCCATACTATATGATATATGTGTACGCGCAATGTTACTCATTTAATTTCAAAGTCATCTCAGATGAGAAATATTGACCGACTTTTGGAACGAAGATCATATCGAACCCAAGGTGCAGACGTGGCCGAGGGAGACCAAAGGAAACGCGAAAGCAAAACGAGATGGATCTTCCTAATGTCTCGAGGTCCTTACGATGTGACATATGTCATCAAGAGGGACATAGAAGAACAACATGTCCTAATAAAGACCGTGAACGAGTCCTTAATAAGAAGAACCGGTGTGGTATTTGTCGTTCAGATGGACATAATAAAAACAATTGTCCAAGCAGAGCTCAACCTTCCAATGAAAATCGATAGTTGATTTTGTATATTGTTTGTGATGGCTTAAGTTGGTAATTTGATTATATTGAAACGTTTAAGTATTCGTTATTATTTGAACATATATGAAAGAGTTATTGTGAGTTTCCGAACAACACGATTAATTTTTTTAAATCGGTTATTTGTAGTTTGTACAACAATGGATTCAGGTCCATTAGATCCTTCACTTTTGCATCTCCAATCTACATAAATCGTCGCGAACCTGGAGGGGTCAGGTAAACATTTTTACATGTATACGTCAAATGTTCTTGTATAAACGTATAATATATATATCGACTAATACATTATCAGTTATAAGGTGTACGAAACATTGCGCGTGTGTCGAAGACGTGGTGTCGTTGATCGAACGGTGCAGTACCATTCGAGGATGATCTCATATCTTCATTCCAGTGGGTTCTATGGAATTTCTTGCGTAGCATTTTTCACCCTTAATTGAGCTTTGATTACCGCATTCGTAGAGAGATGGCGCCCTGAGACACATACATTTCACATGCAATGTGGTGAGTGCACAATTACACTCCAGGACGTGCAAGTACAGCTCGGCTTACCTATCGAAGGTATGTCTATGACGGGAACGACCGATACAGACTATGCTGAGGTGTATGATAGGCTACTTGGCCGAATCCTGTTGGAGATGACATTATTGGTTGTAAACTTAAAGTCGAATGGCTTGAACGTAACGTACCAGCTATAGATGATGACAACGATGAGGAATCGGTGCAACGTTATGTCCGATCGTACATACAACAACTTATCGGTAGTTGTCTATTCGCCGACAAGTCAAACCGATTTATACATTTGATGTTTCTACCATTGCTTGAGGATTTTCAAATAGCTGGACAGTATAGTTGGGGGAGTGCCTGTTTGGCTTATTTGTACAGGGAGTTGTGTCGCAGATTTCGCGCAGGTGCACATGAGGTTGCAAGCGCGTCAATTCTTGTACAGCTGTGGGCATGAGACAAATTTCCATTCATAGCACCAAGGCGCCTAGGTGTTTCTAGAGTTCGACCGTGAATAGTGGATAGAGAACACATGCTTATGGACGTTCCATTAGGACACATGTAATACAAATATTATTTCATAATTTCTATAATATTAACTCCATTTTCATTTTCTATAATTTATTGTTTTGTATACAGATGGCTCGATGCATTTTTGGTTACACAGAGTGCAACGCACGTCTTATCAGCTTACCGTGATGCACTCGACTCGCAGAATGAGGATGACGTAGTGTGGCAACCTTATGCTGAAGTCAACGGGTCTCTTCGAGATATCTATCTTGACGGTCACAGTAGTTGGCTATAGACGTGTCCCCTAATTTGTTTCCACATAGTCGAGTGACATCGACCAGAAAGGGTTATGAGACAATTCAGAATGATACAGGTGGTGCCACCAAACTGTGATTATGACACCCAACTGCACCGCATCAAATTGCGTGGGCATAATCAAGAAAACTGAGCGACATTTCACGCAACCTTTATACAAATGTGGGAAAATCGTGGTTACATCATAGTCACAACGGCAGAAAAAGAATGACACGATCACCAAGACTACATGACGTGGTATCGCTCAGTCACTAAACGATTCATTAGACACGACGGGGCTTTACGTGACTATTCGGTAAACTTGAAACTATTATTTTTTCTCGAACAACTAATATCTTAAATTGCGTGCATTAAACTCATGTTTTTATATCGGTGTAACTTGATGCATAGACTGAGGCGAGTGTTTATTGAAGATGAGTAGAGCAAGGTCTTGCTACACTTAATGAATGCATTAAAATTTTAGACGAAGATGAAAGGCAAATGTCTACTCTATGGAATAATGGAATTGATGTCGAACACGACATAAATGAGGAGAATGAAGAGGAAGATGAAGAAGAGGATCAGGGCGAATCAAATAGAGAGGTGAGAAGAAGAACAACACGAACAGAGACTGTGGGGGAAAGCACCAGACGTACTCGTCCATCACGTCTATCTCGTCGGACTGAGATTGCTGTAAAGAGTAGCAGACGTTCTCCTCCAACACATTCATCTCGTCCGAGAACGAGAAGAACAAAGACTGTTGGCGAGAGTAGCCAACGCTCATCCCCACCACGTTATTATTCTCATGGCTACATTCCTACATCGTCCCCAATGCAACCAGAACCTCAAATGTTTGTACCAAGGCCGCTGATCATGAATCTTCCTCCTTATGCGCCCGGGCCGTCGTCTTCATATGTGGACCATGAAATACCTAAACATCAAATGTATCCTTCATTGCATCAATACATGCCGAGTCCATACACTCCACCATGTTATAATTACAATATGTCATATAGTGGAGATGACTCATTCATGAACCTGTTAAGCATGTCGCCGCCTCATGTTCCTTTCGTCCAACCACATACAAAAGCCAATATTTTGAAATTGTTCAACCTCCTATTTTTGGGAGCATTAGTACCAGAGGTGAGTCGAGTGAACCATAGGAAAAATATCAATCGACTCAACAATATTCAATGCAAGATCAACAACATCAACAACCTCAACCGGATGTACAAACACAACGTCCAGCTAGATATAGAGTACATCTGATTTGCATCACGGAGCAACAACGTCAACGTAACCGTTGTAATAAACATGTATGATGAGTTTTTTTAATGTCATGGTGATTTTTTTTTCAGTTTATATCTTAGGTGAATGAAGTTGATGTATACAACCTTCTCATTGAATGAACTTATTTTTCAACAGATCATTATTGTTTTAATTTTAAATTATATACAAAGAAATAACGTGGTTTTGGCATATAATTATGTCTATCTTCGTATATCTTATTATCATCACGAGATAGAAGTAAGATAAAAGTTTAAAGGATGAGTTGCATGGTTATTATGAGTTGTACGGGTTGTCCGCCTAGAGATACGTGCGTGACGTTTGCATGGGGTGCATGGTCTATAGTGGATATGCATGGGTTGTCCCTCGAGATACGTGCATGGCGTTTGCATAGATTGTCCACCTCGAGATACGTGTCTGTCGTTTGCATTAGTTATCCACCTCGAGTTACGTGCATGACGTTTGGATGGTTTGCATGGACTGCACCAAATTGCATGGGTTGTCTACCTCGAAATACGTACTTCACATTCGCATAGTTTGAATGGATTGCACGAGGTTGCATGAGTTATCCAAACCTCGAGATATGTGTGTGACGTTTAAATGGTTTGCACGAATATGCATGGCTCGCCCACCTTGACATACGTGCATGACATTTCCATGTGTTGTCAACCACAAGATACGTGTGTGACGTTTGCATTGACTTTACCACATCGGGACACGTGCGAGTCGTTTACATGATTTACTTAGATTTTACGAGGTTACATAGGGTGTTCACCTCGAAATACGTGTGTGACATTTGCATGGTTGCATGGATTAGACGAGGTTGTATGAGTTGTCCACTTCGAGATACGTGCTTGACATTTGCATGGATTGCAACAGGTTGCATGAGTTGTACCTCTTGAGATAAGTGCGTGACGTTTGCATGAATTGTACGAGGTTGCATGGATCGCCCACCTTGACAGACGTGCCTGACATTTGCGTGAATTCTCCACCTCAACATACATGTGTGACGTTTGCATGGGTTGTCCACGTCGATATGCGTGTGTGTCGTTTACATGGGTTGTCTACCTCGAGATACGCGAATGAAGCAGGTTGTCTATCTCGATACGCACGTGTCGTTTGCATGGGTTCTCCACCTCGATGTGCGATATTTGAGTTGAACAAATAATTCCTTTTCAAAAGGAGTTATTAATAGAGTTTAATATTTTGTATAGATAGCTCTTTCTCAAAAGGAGCTAGCTCTTTTTGAAAATGAGTTATACATTACTTTTGTAATTTTAAAGTAAGCCCCACTATTTGGTGAATAAAAAATTAAATCCACATTATTTCATGAAAAACACCTAATTATTAGTATGTGCTAAGTACGACCTATATATATATATATAAACAAGGATGATAACATTTACAGTTTAATAAAGTAGAATTATTGAAATGTACTTCCAATTTTTTTTAAGAAAATCAAATGTACTTCCATTTTACTTTATTTTTTTTTACACGCAAACACATATATATATATATATTAAAAGAAAACCGCAGCCACGTGGCTTCCTCTCATTCTTCATCCCCGTCACGTCATCAACTTATATGCCCCGTCATCAATCCAACTCAAATATATATATATATAAAAGAAAGACTTTGGGTGTCACGTTCATCAACTTATATGTCTCGTCATCAATCCAACTCAAATCTATATATATTAAAAGAAGACATTGGGGTGCCACGTGGCTTCCTCTCATTCTTCCTCCCCGCCACGTCATCAACTTATATGCTCCATCATCAATCCAACTCATATATATATAGTTGTAAAATAACTAGGACTAAAGCTAGGAAAGTAAAGAAAGAACTAGAAAATAAAACAATTGAAAGGTAGAAAAAAATTAGAGAGCTTTTCATTCCAACATTGTGTATACATTACATGGAGAGAACCCCTTTATATAGCCTTTTTGGTCATAATGAGATGAAGACCAAAGAGCACAAGTTACTCTTACATATAATACAATATTAACTAACAATTAAATAGGTGTTACATAAGGTTGGGATAGGAAGTGTCATTCATTTTCCCATTACATTTACAACATGTATATATATATATATTAAAGGAAAACCTTGGGGTGTCACGTGGCTTCCTCTCATTCTTCCTCCCCACCATATCATCAACTTATATGCCTCGTCATCAATCCAACTCAAATCCATATATATATATATATATATATTAAAGGAAGACCTTTGAGTGCCACGTGGCTTCCTCTCATTCTTCCTCCCCGCCACGTCATCAACTTATATGCCCCGTCATCAATTCAACTCAAATGAGAATAAAGGAAGACCTTGGGGTGTACATGTGGCATTTTCCATTCTTCTCGACGTGACACGTCATCAACTCAATTCAAACCTACCATGTAGGGGTGTAATAATTATCTATATATATAACGCCTCATAAATATATATATATATATATTAAAGGAAGACCTTGGGGTGCCACGTGGCTTCCTCTCATTCTTCCTCCCTGCCACGTCATCAACTTATATGCCCCGTCATCAATCCAACTCAAATAGGAATTAAAGGAAGACCTTGGGGTGTAGCGTTTTTCATTCTTTTCGACGTGCCACGTCGTCAACTCAATTCAAACCTACCATGTAGGGGTGTAATAATTATCTATATATATAAAACGCCCCATAAATATATAGTAATAATAAATCATGATTTGGTTTCCTACCATATATGGGCGTTAAGAAAATGTACCATAAATATATAAAACGTAGTAATAATAAATCACGATTTGGTTTCCAACCATATATGGGCGTTAATAAAATGTATCATAAATATATAAAACGTGCCATAATAAAATGTACCATAAATCATTCCAAACATACTATATAGGGTGCCCAATTAATAATTATATATATATATATATATATATATATATATATATATATATATATATATTTTAAATCATTTCAAACATACTATATAGGGGTGCCCAATAATTATCTATAGATATAAACATGTGGTGTTTTCCATAAATATATTGTGATACCATATAGGGGCGTTAATAAAATGTACCATAAAAATAAAACGTGCCCGATAATTATCTATATGATGCAAACATAAATTTTGCAAACCTATATGTAGAAATCATTTCAAACCTACCTTGTAGGGGTGTAAAAATTACCTATATATATAAAACGCCCCATAAATAATAAAATGTACCATAAATCATTTCAAACATACTATATAGGGTGCCCAATAATTATCTATCTATATATATATATAAATCATTTCAAACATACTATATAGGGGTGCCCAATAATTACTTACAGATATAAACATGTGGCGTTTTCCATAAATATATTGTGATACCATATAGGGGCGTTAATAAAATGAACCATAAATATCAAATGTGCCTGATAATTATCTATATGATATAGGGGCAATAATTAAATGTACAATAAATATATAAAACGTAAATTTTGCAAACCTATATGTAGAAATCATTTCAAACCTACCATAAATATATAGTATATATAAAACGTGTGACGGCCCCAATTTTCCACAAATTGGGCCCCGCCCGGCCTAAGCCCACGTGGACCCCCGAGCCAGTCTGGCAAGGTCAACGCAGACCTAGTCAGCCTTCCAATCCTTCATTATACGTATATTCACAATTTTAAGTTGAGTTATTAGTATTTTGCAAGTTTTACAAATTAGCGGAAGCAATTTATTAGATAACTCAACAATAACGTAAAAGAATTAGGCAACCTAATTGTGGAACCCTGCATGACTATATCACCATCGGAGGAGAGTAAATAAAAGATATACAAAAAAATTCACCTAGCTATTGAGCCTTCCCCTTGCTAGACCGCGAATCTGCACTCAGTCAACCACAAGAATGACGAGCCAGGTAAGTAACGCCAGTAGGACATATATACAGCATTTCGAAATAACTAAAGTAGTCGAATTCATGCATATAGAAAGAAATGAACAGGGAACGCATGAATATAAAAGACTGTAAACAAATCAATCAGTAAGTTAGACCAAATAGCAAGGAGTCCCGACCAAAAGGTCGTTGAGTCACGACAAAAGCCCAGTAGACTCGGGTTCAGGACGAGACACCTGCCTCCCAGCCCTAACCCTTGCGACTATGAGATATCCACAGACACGGATAAGTGCCCCCAACGTACACTCAATTGGGAGATATCAACGGCGTCCAGATAAGAGCTCATATCACAGAGAAACAGTATCATGACTCACTTGCCAATGGAGTAACGCATGCATATGAAAGACACAAATCAATCGATAAGTGAGGCCAAATAGCAAGGAGTCCTGACCAAAAGGTCGTTGAGTCGCGTCAAAAGCCCAGCAGACTCGGGTTTAGGACGAGACACCTGCCTCCCAGCCCTAACCCTTGCGACTATGAGATATCCACAGAAGAGCTCATATCGCAGATAAACAGTAACCATGACTCACTTGCCAATGGACCACTCAACCAACAGCAATCTCGAAGATAAATATCAAAGCAATGAACAACAATATCAAAGCAACGAAAGTACTGTACAATTCCCTAGCTGGTTTACTTACTTTTTTTCGCGAACAATCTAAATTGTCCTCGAAACGTCCCGCTCACGCCTCGATATGCGCACCCGACTCCCGACTATAGCGTGCTAAGTCCCTGGTCTCCATTTATACCTTTTTAAGGCTAATTTACTAAGTCAGTCAAATCACTATCAAACATACTTAACATAAACCTCACCATGGCCTTCAATGGAAGTCTCCACTCCAAAATCCATTAGAATCCACCGAGTCGTCGAGCTTCGTCGAAGTCACGACGCCTTGTCCACGGTTGTTGTCTCGTCGAGGATCGATCGGTCCGACAACGCGCCACTGCGCAGTTGCTCGGGCCATTCACCGCGTCGCGCCGCTGTCGTCTCCTCGCCGCTGCAGCCGAGCCGCCGCCAAAGTCGCCGCTGGTCCGCGTCTAACTCCTAGAGCCGCGCCGCCGCCGCTTTGTCATTGGAGCCATTGTCCGCGCAGTCTTCGCCGCCATGTCGCGCTTAGGTTGATGCGCCTCTACGGTCGTCGTCGCGCGCATTGCCGGCGCATTGCGCGTATCGTCATCGTCCACTTAGCCATTTGTTGTTGTCCGCCATCGCACACTGGTCCGATCTCGCCATCGCCAGCGCGCGCTCGTTGGTCTGCGTGTCGTTGCGCTGCGGCTGCTCGCCTGACAGGTTCCGATATGCCTTCGCCGTCTCCGCGAGCCGCCACCATCAGCCCTCTTTGCTGTCTCTCTCTCTATTTTTTCTCATCTCACTTCTTATCCAATTCGTTTTTGATGAGGAACCAAATATGTCATCGAGATTCGTGCGGAGTGAAACTCGAGGCACATCAAAAACATATTTATTCAAATGTTTCCCTTAAAATAATTGGGCAACACGCATATCGAGGCATCACAAATATTCACACCACTACCACCTCATTTCACAATCTCGACACTCGTGCCACACGCATCACGAGGCGCATCCAATGTATATGGTTTTAATTTGACCACATTAAAACCACTATAGCCACTATAAGCCGCTACCTCGGTCCCACGTTGGCACGCAACTCGATGCGCATCCCCGTTCATGTTTCGGCTCACCGAAATTCCCCGCATATACATTTCTCAACAATTAGCATTATAATCTCAAATTGGATATTCTCGGTGTCTCCACCCGAGATTCGGACATACGTATTACGAGGAATGGATCCCACATTCGACCCTGACCTGACACGTGGCATAAGTCAAATCTTCGGGTCGTTACAGTCTTCCCAACGAATTAGAATTTCGTCCTCGAAATTGACGCAATTCTTATGAATGAAGACCCAAGGCCATACTCGCCCAAGGCCATACCCCCATCTTACTTTGTAGGGTTGGGCTCCTCCGCGACAAGCTGGGCTCCTCCGTGACGAGCTGGGCTCCTCCGAGACCTCCAGGCAAATAACACACCATCTGTCTCCTTCCATCAATATATGCCAGGGCAACATCCTCGCAACATATATTGAAATACAATGGAACTATTTTAGTCTCATGATCCATCGTCACTAACATACTCATATCCGCAATATGTCCGCGAAAATGCAAATCAATCTCTCTGACTCTCCGTCAGTCTCTTTGATCGAGTGGCTCTCATTCCCACTTATGCCCTCTATCAAGTTACAATGGGTATTAGTCGGACCTGGCGTGGCAATAGCATGAATCAACTCCAGGCTCTGTTGTGCCTGCCCGATGCTGTGAACACCTACTGGTGAAGTGACTAGACCTCTGTCCCTGTCTGTGCACTTGACTGGAACTTTGACCTTGTCTCTGGCCATTGTCACTACCATCAACCCTCTGATGGTACTTATGCCGAGGATCTGATGGTGCTTGCTGCTGTAATGCACTAGTGTAACCCTGCGCTGGACCAACTAATCACTGGCGCAGTATTCGCCGCATATGGTGGAAACGTAACAGATCCTACGCTCTGAGGTCGATCTCTTAGCCACGACCGTCTCACTCTCTTTTTCCTTCGACTATCTCCAGACCCTCCCACTGACTATAACGATGTCGATAATGCGACTGGTACTCCGGTACGTGTGCTCCCAAAGCTCTCGCCAGTCATAGCCTTCGCTTAAGCCTCATGTACTGTGCTCGGAGCCGTCGTCACCCAACAGAACCACTAGGTATGATGTAGTAAGCTTGGTCAGTGTCCGTGTTAGCCGTATCCCCAGCATACTTTAGCACACGTATATACCGATCCATATACTGCAACCGACTCCCCGATCCTCTGTCGAGTGGTCTAAAACTCAGTCCTCTTCAGGTTACGGATTGTTCCCCATCGACACCTCCGTAGTACGCCACCAGACATCGACTTTGCCGACCAGTGGAGTTGATGATCTACTCGACTGCACTTACGCTGGCATGGCCAGTACATCATGTATCTTCACGTGACCATATATATGTCGCCTCAAGGTTAGTACCCTCATGCAACTTCTCCAGAAAATGCCTCTGAAACGTGCGAGTCTGCCTCGCCTCAGCTGTAGCCCTAACACCCGTATCAATCGGTGTGTTCAGCGTATCCTCAAGTAGTGTCTCAAGTGTATGAAGTACGAGCTCAGACTGAACCTGTGCCTCCTCGGCCACTGTAGGCCCTGCCTATACTGGAGATGTTTCAGGTGGGTTGTGAACTGTTGTGAACTGTAAAAACATACCCAACCTGAATAACTAGGGCTGTTGAAACATGATTGGTGTCCTTCAAAATCTTGGAGAAACCTAGCCCTATTAATCTTCAAGTTCTCTATCGAGTAACTCGTTTATTCGATTCATAAGTGTTTGTCCTTTTCTATCATGATTTGTCAAGTGAGTTACTCTTTTCTTAGCAACTTTAAACGCACTTTTTTTTTACAACATGCACTACTTTGCACGAAAATTCTTTTCAGTACGTTAACTAACGTATCTGAACAAATTTTAGAATGTGAGAAGTCTTGAGATATACAATCTCATAGGATTTATACTTAGGTGACATCTAACTTTTAGAACGATTCGCGGACTCTACCTCAACTCGTAACACTTAATTCATTTACAAGTCCCTAAAGGTGGTGGTCGACTTCACCAACCCTGAGACTATAAATGCATAGTGTCACTAAAGTGGAGTTACTTGGGCTTCTGATCCAACACTACTACTCCAAAGCTTTCGTCAAAGCTAAAGGAGTCCGTACATGATGTAATAGTTAGCTCTCAAGTCATCTCAACACTCTCCTCCCTTAGAGTCTGCATTAACCCACTTGTCTCACAAATCTTCGTTCTTTTTCTTCTCTTTTTTTTCTCAAACTTTACTTTCCTATATACTCCTATTCAGATTTTCTTGTAGGGACGTATGCATAGGCAAAGTAATCAATTTCTCTGAATCCGATAAATTTATCGTCAATCTTTTTTTTTTTCAATTTTACTCATCGTGTCTCACGTGATACACAAGAGTAAATACGACTATAAAAGTAGTTATATCGTATATCTATCGATAGTAGTATAATACAACACATCAAATATCTCATATAGTTCAAATTTTAATTTCCCCAACTCTCCTCACTTCCCGAAGACTTAAGTCAGGATTATATGGTTCCACTCTAAGTTCAACCATTCCTAACTTCTGCTGGTTTGCGTCTCCATGGCTTCTGATTTAAATCAAGAATCGAGTATTTAAAACTTCTGCTCTGATACCAACTGTGACGTCCTAAAATTTCGTACAAATTGGGCCCCGCTCGGCCTAAGCCCACGTGGACCCCCGAGTCAGTCTCGCAAGGTCAACACAGACCTAGTCAGCCTTCAAATCCTTCATTATACGTAAATTCACAATTTTAAGTTGAGTTATTAGTATTTTGCAAATTTTACAAATTAGTGGAAACAATTTATTAGATAACTCAACAATAACGTAAAAGAGTTAGGCAGCCTAATTGTGGAACCCTGCATAACTTTATCACCATCGGAGGAGAGTAAATAAAAGATATACAAAAAAATTCACCTAGCTATGGAGCCTTCCCCTTACTGGACCGCGAATCTGCACTCAGTCAACCACAAGAATGACGAGCCCAGGTAAGTAACGCCAGTAGGACAGATATACAACATTTCGAAATAACTAAAGCAGTCGAATTCATGCATATAGAAAGTAATGAACAGGGAACGCATGAATATAAAAGACTGTAAACAAATAAATCGGTAAGTTAGGCCAAATAGCAAGGAGTCCCGACCAAAAGGTCGTTGAGTCGCGGCAAAAGCCCAGCAGACTCGGGTTCAGGACGAGACACCTGCCTCCCAGCCCTAACCCTTGCGACTATAAGATATCCACAGACCCGGATAAGTGCCCCCAACGTACACTCAATTGGGAGATATCGACGGCGTCCAGATAAAAGCTCATATCACAGAGAAACAGTATCATGACTCACTTGCCAATGGAGTAACACATGCATATAAAATACACAAATCAATCGATAAGTGAGGCTAAATAGCAAGGAATCCCGTCCAAAAGGTCGTTGAGTCGCGACAAAAGCCCAGCAGACTCGAGTTTAGGACGAGACACCTGCCTCCCAGCCCTAACCCTTGCGACTATGAGATATCCACAGAAGAGCTCATATCGCAGATAAACAGTAACCATGACTCACTTGCCAATTGACCACTCAACCAACAACAATCTCGAATATAGATATCAAAGCAATGAACAACAATTTCAAAGCAATGAAAGTAATATACAATTCCCTAGCTGGTTTACTTACTTTTTCCGCGAACAATCCAAATTGTCCTTGAAACGTCCCACTCACGCCTCGATATGCGCACTCGACACTTGACCATAGCCTGCTAAGTCCATGGTGTCCATTTATACCTTTTTAAAGCTAATTTACTAAGTCGATCAAATCACAATCAAACATACTTAACATAAACCTCACCATGGCCTTCAATGGAAGTCTCCACTCCAAAATCCATTGGAATCCACCGTGTCGTCGAGCTTCGTCGAAGTCACGACGCCTTGTCCACGGTTGTTGTCTCGTCGGGGATCGATCGGTCCGACAACGCGCCACTGCGCAGTTGCTCCGGGCCATTCACTGCGTCGCGCCGCCGTCGTATCCTCACCGCTGCAACTGAGCCGCCGCCGGAGTCGCCGCTGGTCCGCGTCCAACTCCTAGAGCCGCGCCGCTGCCGTCGCTGGAGCTGCTTCCCGCGCTGGTGCTACTTTCATGTTTCGGTGTCGGTCTTGCGCCTTTCGCTGGCGTCGTCGCGCCGCTGCTGGCTGCCCATTGTGGCCGCCATCGTCGCCTCGCCATGTTGTTGGTCGCTGCGTGCACACTGTCCGATCTCGCCATCCCCGCGCTCATTGGCTCGCGTCGCATTGCGCGGCTGCTCGTCTAGCCAGCTCCGATCTGCCTTCGCCGTCTCCGCGAGCCGCCACCATCAGCCCTCTTTGCCGCCTCTTTTTTTTTCTCTCCTCTCACTTCTTATCCAATTCTTTTTTGAGGAGGAACCAAATATGTCCTGGAGATTCGTACGGAGCGAAACTCGAGGCACATTAAAAACATATTTATTCAAATGTTTCCCTTAAAACAATATGGCAACGCGCATATCGAGGCACCATAAATATTCACACCACTACCACCTCATTTCACAATCTCGACACTCGCGCCACACGCATCATGAGGCACATTCAATCACAACAGGAAAAATGATATTTAGAAATGGAATTAGCAACGGAATTAAGTTCCGTTGCTAAGAAAAAGTGGTTAGAGACGGAATTGAGACGGACTAATTCAGAGACGGAAATAGAGACGGAATTAAATTTCGTCTCTAAATAATGGCGCCAACATTCCCACCAAATTTTTTTTTTTTTTATAATCGTTCATCGAATCTCGAGATTCGTGCATCCTTCCATCTCGATGATTCAAAAATAAAATAGCAACCACACAAAACTCCCTCTCTCTCTCCCGATTCTCTGTCTCTCCGAAAACCCTATCTCCCCTAAAATCCTTCTCTCTCTCTCCCGATTCTCTGTCTGTCTCTCCGAAAACCTTATCTCCCCTAAAATCCCTCTCTCTCTCTCCCGATTCTCTGTCTCTCCGAAAACCTATCTCCCCAAAAATCCTTCTCTCTCAACGGCAGATATCTCTCTGAAACCACTTCACAAGGTACGTTCCGCACCTCTTCTTCACCTAATCTCCATCGCGATCTTCATCTTCTTTATTGTTTCGAATCGATCGAAGAGAGAAGTTTGTCTCGATCGATTGTGGTTGGTCGTTTTGGAAGTGTAGATTACGACCGATTCTTCATTTGAAGGATTTTGATTCTTTACTTCATTGGCGATTTCTTTTAGTTTCGATGTGATCGAAGAGAGAGAATAGCTTCGATCGGGTGTTGTTTGAACGTTTTGATGTTATGACTGTGAATCTGTGATCGATTCTTCATTTGAACGATTTTGATCCTTTTTGATGTTACGATTACGATCTAAGAACAGATCGGTGAGTTTCTTGGATGGATATGACCGGATTGTTTTTTGTTGATCTGAAGTTTTGTAGGAAACCGCGATGGGGAAGGTGTATCCGACTGTGAGCGAGGATTACAAGAAGGCTGTAGAGAAGGCTAAGAGGAAGATTAGAGCTCTCATCTCCGTGAAGCAATGTGCGCTCTCGTGCTCGATTGGCGTAAGTCTTTGAGACGATGATTTATAGGTTTTGGTTTCTTTGGTTTGCTAGTGTTTTTCCGGTGAATCAAGGATTAATATATGTTTGTTTGATTTGATGGTGCAGATGGCACTCTTTGGGACATTCGATGTGAAGACGAAGGCGGAGGTCCGTTCGGTACGATGAGGCATGCATCGAGCAAGCTCATGGAGCCAACAAAGGGCTGGAAATTGTTAGGCTTTTGGAGCCCATCAAGGAACATTTCCCTATTCACGAGACTATTTGGCTACTACGAGAGGTATCGTTTTATGATAAAAGGGACTTGCTCATTGTATTAACTTAAAAAATCTGCACATCTGTTTTATATATATCTATAAGGGAGCAAAAAATGACCTATGGAAAGACAGAATACATTGTCCAGTAAACTAGAGTTACTAGACGACTCAACCTCTGGTTGAAGATTCCAAAATTTTTAGTCAGTTCCTCATTCAATCCTGAACTGTCCAATTTTGAGGAGTTCGTTGCCCGATAGCCATTGACCATAATGAAACTTGATCAAGTCCCAAATCGTTGATTGCACTTCAACCTTGTATCAAACTCATTTAATAGAACATATATTAGCTAATGCATATATGGTCAAGGTTCGAAACTTGCTGGATCGCAACCATCCCAAAAAATGATTTGGCATTTTTTTGTATCACGATTCATGTACGTATCAAATCCTTTTGCTCCATTTAGAGTGGTCCATCTATCAGGTATTTCTTGGAAAATCTGAGGAACTGATTTGTTGTATTGAATCTTTGTGTGAGTTCGAGACAATGTTCTTTTACAAATGCATAGTGAGATAGGTAGGTTGGTGTTTATCGTTCTTCACCAATATTTAGTTGTAGGGGGCAATCTTTGCATCTGAAAATTTGATTCGCGTTTGTTTAGGATTGATGATTCTGATTCACAATGAACAAAAATCTTGTTTCCTTTCAATATAAGAAAAAAAGGATAAGCCATCACTACGAGGGAATAAGAATAGGATTCTTTGTGGGATTGGGTGCTTCATCTATAGTAGATTGAGCATTTGGTTTGCTTCCCTACCCAAAAATGGAAGTAGAAAAAAATATTGAGAGACTATAATGTAAAGATGTTCGGATTGATTTTTCCCAATTTAGCGAATATTATTCACATAATACATGTCTCTTGGTTGATTGAGAAAGCTGCAAGGGTATCAACTTAAGCTGGGATTCGTCCTCATGTGCTATTTTTCTAGCTTTGGGGGATCCAACTAGGCAAACCTACAAAGGGCCAGGTTTTGATTGATTAAGATGGATGCTTTTCATTTTGTTTTTAAAGAGGGCCAATTTTATTTCAAACTTCTTAACAGTATTATTGATCCATGAATTGCACAAAGATATGGTTCATTCTACTCTTCTTTATCTAGATTCTAGTCAATTCTTTCCTTAACATTAATACAGCTCATGTTGACATTTTCATGAATATCTCTCTTTCACCACTAACATGCCATTTTCCTGTTTAGGTACCACTCTCTTTGTGCGTACATGTGGGATGATGACATGTTCATCTCTGATCTTAGTGATGACCAACTTCGTATGAGACTTGGGCATATGTCAAATATACCTTGCCAGGTAATTTGACTTCTTGTGGTATCTCGTTTGAAGTGAAAATGTCTAATAGCCACACGGCTCGCACATACAAGGAAAAATAAAAGCAAAGTGTGTGATTGTTGTCTTCCTTGTAGTTAAACCCATTTTAGTCATGGCAGATTAAGGGCATACTTGGGGTCCAAAGCCGAGGAGATGTTTGCACAGTTGATGATTAAGACAGGATATGCCTTAACCTTGAACCCTAACAAAGAAGCGTTTTCAGTTATACTTTGTAGTTTATTTTCTTGCTTTCAAAATTTTTGCATCTTGTCTTTTCATTTGTGCAGTACATCTCTCTTCTATTCATTGGAGTGCTGATTGTGATATCTGTCCGTGGCTTCTTAACAAATCTTATGAAGGTACTCTTGTTTCTTCCATGCGATTTCTCCTGGTTTAATTGAGTTATTTAACTAGAACAGCAACGCCATGATTTGTGAAGCATATCCCTGCAATATTAAGTATTTATAATGTTTTGAATTATAATCCATTTTGTTATCCACTTTGGCGAGACCAAATAGATCGGGCAATGTATCTATTTGAAATTGAACTTGATTGGAAATGGAAGAGGCATCCTTTTTTCATATATTACTTCATTGAACAACCTATGCAGTCAATGTAGCATCCTTTCTTTTGTATTATTGATGCATTTGGGAATGAACCTTTGTTCTTTCTGCTTTAAATTTGTCAGATGTGTTCCTGTATGATGTCAATTACGTTTTATATGCTTCTTTAGTTTTAGTTATTTTTTTTTTGGTAGACCCCAAAACCATTAGGAAAGAATTACATTTTATATGAGTCTTTGGATTTAATTTTATTTTATTTTTAGTTTACCCCATGTAGCTGGAAGAAAGGCTATTATGAGGATGATTATGCTCCTTCAGTTTTTATAGTCTTTGCAAGTGCTATCCATGTTTCTAGTTTCGTGTCACTAGTTATCTAATTAGAATAAGTCTACTATTATGCATTTTGTGGTGTATTTCTTTCGCACTTGATGTCTGTAGATTCATGCTTTGTTAGTCGAGGATACTCCTCCTATTTTTTTAAAGTACTTCTAAATTCTAATTTTTGACATTAGAACTAACGAGCTATGCTTTATATACCGAAAAGACGGCCTATCATCCCGCACCTTGTCTTTGTAACTCTAAATAACTCTAATTTTTGACTTACTCAAGCCTGTATTCTAGTCATTACCAAAAAAAAAAAAAAACTTGTATTCTTGTTGTTTTACTGCTCCAGGTCCTGATTTAGTTTTTTTCGCCTTCCTATTTTCCATAAAATTGATTTTTATCTATTGTATGTTGTTTAAAAAGTGTGAAAGGTACATGACACTCTCTTACATTTGATTAAATGGTTTTCAAAGTTCTTTGAATTGATTGGTTTCAGATATGCATGCATTCATGCTTATAGTACTTAGAGGTGTCACTTGGGTTGGAGATGAGGAGGAAGAGAAAGTGCCATGTACCAATTTTATGTTCGGTAGGGAAGGATGCGATGACAATCTTATTTGGCATTACGAAAAATAAGAATTTTTTTAGTCAAGTCTCGCCTATAGACTTTTCGCCTCGCTAGATAATAGGGGTTTATAAGGAAGGCCCTTGTAAGGGGACTCAAGCTCAAATGCCAATCCCTCTTAGACCTAGAAATCTTTGTGGAAATTTAATGCCCCTTGTAAGCTTAAGTTTTTTATTTGGAGATGTATGCGGGATGCACTCCCCGCAAAAAAAAACTTTTTGAGATTGATTAAATGGTTTTCGAGTTGATTGATTAAATGGTTTTCATGTTCTTTGAATAGATTGGTTTACATTTGAGATATTGAGATATTCGAATATATTGATTAAATGGTTTTCGAGGTTGATTGATTAAATGGTTTTCATGTTCTTTGAATACTACATAAATCGAGAGACGAACGAGACGAACAGAGAGACGGAATGCATTAATTATGTGTCGATCCGTTGCTAATCAGAGACGGAACAGAGACGAAATTAATGCATTCTGTCTCTGATCCGTTGCTAATCAGAGACGGAACAGAGACGAAATTAATGCATTCCGTCTCTGATCCGTTGCTAATCAGAGACGGATCAAAGACGGAATGCAATTACAATTGTACCATTTAGAAAAATTTCCATTTCTGTTCCGTCTCTGTTCCGTTTCTAAATTCCGTCTCTAATCAGAAACGGAAACACATATCCGTTGCTGATTGAATCAGCGTCGACGATTTTAGAGACGGAATAAATTCCGTCTCTATTCCGTTGCAGAATTGAATTAGAGACGGAATTTATGCAAATCAGAGACGGAAATTTTCGTTTCTGATCTGCTGTTTTTTTGTAGTGAATGTATATGGTTTTAATGTGACCACTTTAAAACCACTATAGCCACTATAGCCACATTAAGCCGCTACCTCGGTCCCACGTCGGCACGCGACTCGAGGCGCATCCCCGTTCGTGTTTCGGCTCACCGAAATTCCCCGCATATACATTTCTCAACAATCAGCATTATAATCTCAAATTGGATATTCTCGTTGTCTTCACCCGAGATTCGGACATACGTATTCTGACAAATGGATCCCGTATTCGACCCTGACCTGACACGTGGCATAAGTCAGATTTTCGGCCGTTACAAAACGTGCCATGAATGTAGGGGCGTCCAATATATATATATATATATATATATATATATATATATATATATATATATATATATATATATAACGTTACAAAATTCAAACCTGTCAGGTAAGGGTGTCCAATACATATATATATATATATATATATATATATATATATATATATATATATATATATATATATATATAGATAATTATCATCTCAAACCTACCATGCATATAAAACATACCTTCCATATAAAACGTACCATGATTATATATATATATATATATTAATAGATATATTAAACGTACCATGATTTGGTTTGTAACGAAAAAAAAAAAAAAAACGATTTGGTTTCTTACCATTCAATTAAAATCACACCCCAACTATCCATACCATTCAATTATCAAAAGAAATGATTGAGATCCCTTTAATTACAGTTACTAAAAAATGGAACACTATAAGTCACGTTCCAACCACTTTTGCTCAAACACTCCCACCTTGAACACAAATATTTTCTTTCCTATTTCTTAGGCAAATATTTTCTTTCCTAATATCACACCCCTTACAAGATGGCAACTTGCACGAAAATATTTGACCTCAATCATTCGAACGAAAATATTGAAATATGAGTAAGACTATGTCGACTTTTGGAGTCAACAAACATGAATATTGGAGATCTTATTAGTCTGGATTTGATATTCTTTGACAAGACGTAAGTACTTTTTTTTACTCGAGTTTTTATTGTTACTATACTCTTTGATGAATATTGGAGATTTTATTAGTCTGGATTTCATAATATTCAAATTGTTTTATGGTATTTCAGGAGACTTTGATCCATGCCATAATTAGAAAACATGAAGTGCGCAAGTTCAAGCTGCTACTTCAAGAAGGAGGATTCTATTCAATAAGGAATTTTAAAGTAAGCTTGAGAACCGGACTGTACGATCTTGTCGCTAATGAGCACATGATATATTTCATTCATACAACCATTGTTAGACATCTTGATGACATTATAAGGATTCCCAAGCACAAGTTTGAGTTTGTTAATGAAGATGTGCTTGAAGATACTGTCAACAATTGTGAATTCCTGACAGGTTAAAAATAACTTTTCGATATGTTTTTCCAATTATTAGTAATCAGTATTTTGTAATTGTTAGTACTAATCATGAACATTTTATATGTTTGTAGACATTATCGGTTGTTTAACAAGCATAGGAGATATGGAGACAGTAGGATCTAATGGTAGTAAGCTAAAAAGAGACATCCAAATCATGATCAATAGGTAAGTATGGTTTATGTATGGGTTGTAAATATGTGTTGTTTTTCATAATTTACTTTTAACCGAATTAAATATAAATTTTGCAGATTTAATAAGATGCATATTACTCTATGGGGCAATACATGGGACTCTTTTGATGTCTCTATTTGTCGCAGTGACACTTCACCTGTCATTGTGATTGTCACATCAACCCTTGTAAATATGTTCAAAGGTCAAATTCGCCTCTCCACAATAAGTGCTTCTAAGGTGTATATTAATCTTGACATCCCTGCTGTGAAGGACATGGTTAAGAAGTATTATTTTTCTTATTGGGTTTTTCAAAAGTTAAGTGTAGGAAAAAATATTATATATTAATCTAGATATAATTTTTCCACCAACACAAGGGACTCACTATAACTCTCGTAACAACGGCTCCATCTTGGATCTCCGCATACATGTATATTAAAGTGACAACATTAATTATCCTAAGTGACAAATTAGTGCATAGAGGTTCATAGCAGCCTGTGTGTTAATGACGTAGGATATAAGTAATTCTTTAATAACCGCAATGCATGGCGCAAATGCATATTGAATTCCAGAATCTCTATCTTTTAAGTGATGTTGCCACACTACCGATATATTCTCTTGACATGAATATTGAATTCAGTGCCACATGGCACTGTGATTGGCGTTACATAAGATTGGCCATATATATGAAACTGCCATTGAAGGGATTTGTTGTTTACCAAAAAAAAACAATGGAAAACTGCCATTGAAGGGGTTTGTTGTTTCGGCTGGTTCGTTAATTAGAACATTTTTTCTACTGTTTTTTACCAAAAAAAAAAACAGTAGAAAAGAAATTTACATCTGTTTGACTTTCACTTTGCCCGCATCTATACGTCTTTAACCGCACAACCCTCTTTCCTCACCCTCTTTGCGCTACGTCTCAAATTTTAAGGTTATATAGATTTGTAATCTATTATAATTGTTCAATGTAGGTTTTCAACTAGCATCTCTGAAATCCAAATGTTGCCAAAAACACCAACAAAACAATTGTCAATAGAGGAACTGTTAGGGAATCTATTATCAATACACCAACTTCTAGAAGTTGATGATAATCTCGAAAACGTCACTATCAACGCAAAGGTAGCTGCTATTGAAGATCGATTTGGTTGGTGTTACATTTCTTGTAACGTTTGCAAACAGAAGCTGGTGCGGCAGGAATCAATTTTCATGTGTGAGAAAGATTATAGAAATGAATGTAAATTCCCTTTGATGAGGTATGCATTTTTTTAATCAAAGGATGAGATATGCATTTGTTAAGTAATTGGCCATATAGATGAAACTTTTTTAAAAATTGTAGTATTGCATAATGTTTTTATAATAAAAATATTTTTACAGCATGTTTGTTTTATATTTGGCTTTATCCGTAACTGTAAAATATTTTTTCAAAATTATAGGTATAAGATACATTTATTGGTGTCAGATGACTCTGGGAGTACTACTTTGGTACTTTTTAATGACGTAGCGGAAAAACTCCTAGACACCATAGTGAACAAGTTGGTCAACTCTGGAGCCACAACTGACACCGTCTCTCCCCAAATCGAAAAACTGATTGGTAAAATTTATGTCTTCAATTTGAGACTTAACAAAAAAAATTGGTATGAAGGCTTTGAAAATTATTGTGTCAAAACAATTTTTACTCCAGACGACAAACTAGAGCTTCGATACAAAGATCGAAAGATAAGTTAGATAATTAATGTCAATTAATTTTTTTAGGAAATTGTCTTACGTAGTTCTATTAGAGAGTTATGTTTTGATATTGTTCACTGTAGGGATTTCCACGAACACAAGGAGAAATCAGAGGTTGTCCGAGTTCTTTTGCTGTGATACGTAAGGAACACACTGAAAAAGCGGTGTGCCACGACGAAGAGCACACATGAAGAGGTACGATAAAAGGGAAGATATGCTTTCAGAAAACAGTAAGCGAAAGAAGTTGGAGTGATTATATCCAGAGGCAGATATTAACCATAAAGTTCTTATCAATATGGATTTTTGGAGACTTGCAGTTTACACCTTTTACAAACATGTTACGGGTTGATACATTTTCGTAGTATGGACTTGACTTTTTTATTTTTGATAGTGTGTGATTTATTATATTTAAAATTTATGTGATGCTTTGTGCTTTGATATACATGAAGAGGTACGATAAAAGGGAAGATATGCTTTCAGGAAACAGTAAGCGAAAGAAGTTGGAGTAATTATATCCAGAGGCAGATATTAACCATAAAGTTCTTATCAATATGGATTTTTGGAGACTTGCAGTTTACACCTTTTACAAACATGTTAGAACAATCTACTTAAACATGCATATATTTAAGTACAAAACCATGCATATAATCGAACTTAAGAACTAAATTAAAACAATACCAGAGGCTTGCACTAAATGGCAATGTCCTTAGACGAAATTTCCTCCAATTCGGTGTATGAATGCTTCAAGAGATTCGTCTCCAGGATACAACTGGATTGATCTTTGATTACACACCAACCAAAAGATCATATCTTCTGCAACAGCAAAAATCTCTCTCTCAAAACCAGAAAACTCTCTTGATTTCGAAATTTTTCTATATTTTCTAATGAAGTGACAAACCATATTTATAGACCAAAAGACACCTCTTTTGAACAATTACAACTGTTCAAAAACGAGGTCATTAATGGTGACTGTTCACCACTAATTACACACCTTTTTAAACTTAAAAAATGGTGACTGTTCATGGTGACTGTTCACCACTAATTACCACATTTCGAAAATAACTAAATTTAATGTAAAAAGTAAAAATTTTGTGTTGTGAATTGGCTAAGTTATTTTAACATTAGCCCCAAAGGCCCCAAGGCCCAAGGCCTAATCAAAGACATTAAATATCAAGTATTTAATTTATATTATTCAATGGGGAATACTCATGGTCTTTGCCTCCAACCCCACATTCACTTAACTAAGTCTTTCAAGTGAAAAATTTCTTATAAGGAAAGAAACATTTTGTTTCTTTCCCAT
Organism: Stephania cephalantha; assembly: GCA_039657325.1. Classification (NCBI taxonomy): domain Eukaryota; kingdom Viridiplantae; phylum Streptophyta; class Magnoliopsida; order Ranunculales; family Menispermaceae; genus Stephania; species Stephania cephalantha. Next base: position 29,911,842 of record CM077570.1, on the reverse strand, counting down.
GTGGGACTAATATTGGATTCAATACAAACTCACATATAGTTCAACAATACCCCACATTTGTATTGTATCCATCTGCAACCATGACCGAGTTTACTTTGCCAAATCACAAACACAAAATTTAAACAAAAACTAAAGAATAATCATTATTTTAAAAACACTTGAGAGAGATTATCATGTCATGTTAATCAGGAAAGTGTCGTATAGACTTGAACTTACCCTAGTAAGATCATATCAAGTTCACTTCGTGACGCAGTGATGTATGTATCTTGAACTGTTCACTTTTTGTAGTAAACTAAGACAATATGTCTCACTTATGACATGATTCCTGATGCACTTTTTCTTCGTTGTTCATTTTGGTCCTGAACATATCCTGGGTTCATGATAGCTTTAGAGAATGTAGCCTATTCATTCTCATAAATGCGACCCCACATTTACTATCATATAGGTGATTTATTTTTAATCATTAAATGCAATATTGCATACCCTAAACTTCTTATCAACACACTTACTTCATCATAGGAACAGTAATTGTGTGTCATGTTTGTTAAGTCAAGTCTAACTAGTTTGCCTATTGAACCTAGACCATGGGATCTCCAATCGCCTAGGTTAGGTTTCCACTAGACTTGACTTACTCTATAGGCTTTAAGCCCATTCCCCTCGATAATATCTTCACTTGATCTCTTGGTAAGCCTTTAGTCAAAGGATCTGCAATGTTTTCCTTAGACTTAACATAATCAATACTAATTACTCCACTTGTGAGTAATTGTCTTATAGTATTATGTCGGCGCCTTATATGTCTTGACTTACCATTATATATGTTGTTTTTAGCTCTTGCTTGTGCTGCCATACTATCACAATGTATGCAAATTGCTGTGACTGGTTTTGGCCAGCAAGGAATATCTTCTAAGAAATTTCTTAGCCATTCAACTTCTTCAGCTGCCTTGTCAAGAGCAATAAATTCAGATTCCATGGTGGAACGTGCTATACACGTTTGTTTTGTTGATTTCCAAGAAATCGCTGCTCCACCTAATGTGAATATATATCCACTTGTTGATTTGGTTTCTGTATTATCAGAAATCCAATTTGCATCACTATACCCTTCAAGTACAGGTGGATCTTTTGTATAATAAAGTCCATAATTTAAGGTATATTTAAGATACCTTAGAACTCTTATTAATGTTGTCCAATGAGCATCATTAGGATTACTTGTGTATCTACTCACCAATTTTTTACGCATAAGCTATGTCAGGTCTAGTAGAGTTCATCAAGTACATCAAGCTTCCAATTACTTGAGAATATTCCAATTGAGAAATTGCTTCTCCATTATTTTTCTTAAGATGACAATTAGCATCAAAAGGAGTTGGAGCAGGTTTACAATCGAATTGATTGAATCTTTTTAAGATTTTCTCAACATAATGAGATTGTGTGAGGACATAACCTTCGTTATTCCTTTTGATTTGAATTCCTAGTATTACATCAGCTAGACCTAAGTCTTTCATGTCAAACTGAATTCAACATCTTTTGGTTGACATTATAGCATCCTTACTTGTGCTCATAATCAACATGTCATCAACATATAAACATACTATGACACAAAAGTTTTTCATTTCTTTAATGTACACACATTTGTCACATTCATTTATTTTGAAACCATTTGCTAGCATAGTATGATCAAATTTTTCATGCCATTGTTTTGGAGCTTGTTTAAGTCCATATAATGACTTAACAAGTCTACAAACTTTATTCTCTTCGCCTTTGACTATGAACCCTTCAAAGTTGGTCCATATATATTTCTTCTTCTAACTCTCCATTTAGAAATGTTGTTTTAACATCCATTTGGTGTATTTCCATATTGTATAAAGCAGCCTATGGAAATCAACATTCTAATGGAAGTTATTCTCGAAAACAGAGAATAGGTGTCGAAGTAATCTACACCTTCCTTTTGTCTATAACCTTTTGCAACCAATCGTGCCTTGTATTTATCAATAGTACCGTCAGCTTTAAGCTTTCTTTTGAATATCCATTTATATCCAATTGGTTTGATTCCGGATGGTAGATCAACCAATTCCCATGTATTATTTTGTAAAATGGATTCAACTTCACTATTGATTGCTTCCATCCATAAAGGTGCTTCCGGTGAAGACATAGCCTCCCTATAAGTCTGTGGTTCATTTTCAGTTAACAGACTTATGAAATCAGGTCCAAAATTCTTTGGAACCTTAATTCTTTTTCCCCTTCTAGGTTCCAATTCTTGTTCTTGAACCCTTGAAGTGGTTGGTTCTTCTAGACTCTCTTCAGCCGTCCTTTTTCGTGATGAACCATTTTGTTTTTCCTTGAAAGGAAATATATGCTCAAAAAATGTAGCATCTCTGCAGATTCTATAATAGTATTATCACCGATATCCGAAATATGTGATTTAACTACTAAGAATCTATATGTTTGCACTATTCTTAGCAAAACCGATGAACACACAATCTACGGTTTTAGGTCCTAATTTAGTCCTTTTTGGTAAAGGAATTTGAACCTTTGCTAAGCAACCCCACACTTTTAAAGTTTTGTAAGTGGGCTTTCTTTTTCTCCAAATCTCATATGGAGAATTATCAGATTTCTTAAAAGAAACTTTATTCAAGATATGATTTGCAGTCAATAGTGCTTCACCCCACAAGTTTTGGGGAAGTCCAGAATCATTCAACATAGAATTAATCATATTCTTGAGAGTTCTATTTTTTCTCTCTGCCACACCATTTTGTTGAGGTGTATATGGCGTAGTGGTCTGATGAATAATTCCATTTGTATTACAAAATTCTGCAAATTCAATGGAATCATATTCTCCACCTCGATCAGTTCTTAGTACTTTTATCTTTTTGTCAAGTTGATTTTCAACCTCTGCCTTATATATTTTAAATACATCAAAGGCCTCGCTTTTATTCTTGATCAAAAAGACGTGACAGTACTTACTACAATCATCAATAAAGGTGATGTAGTAGTTCTTTCCTCCTCTCGTAGGATTTGATTTGAAGTCACAAAGATCACTATGAATTAACTCTAATAATTCACTTGATCTTTCTTGAACAGACTTAAATGTTTGCCTAGCAAACTTTGATTCAGCGCAAACTTCACATTTATGTTTTAAATCAATTTTAAACTTTGGTAACATATTCAAATGTACCATTTTATGAATTAATCTGTTATTTACATGCCCTAGTCTAGCATGACATATATCAAATGATTCAATCATATAAGCGAGACAATTATATATACGCAGTAAACAATCATTCTATTACCAAGTGCCATTAACAATTACAATGCTTAATTTGAAGAGACCTTCAAGAAGGTACCCCTTCCCTATGAACATGCCACCCTTGGTCAATACAAATTTGTCGACTTAAAACAAGCTTGAACCCTTTCTTATTCAAGAAAGGGCCGATACAAGATTTTTCCTAATATCAGAACATAAAGAACATCAAGTAAAGTGATTACTTTTCCAGACGTGAACTTCATCTTCACCGTTCCTTTGCCTTCAACCATGGAGGAGGATGAGTTTCTCATGTAAAGTTTCTCTTCACTATCAGCCGGATGAAACTCAGAAAATAAGTTTTTGTCACTGCATATGTGCCTTGTTGCACCAGTATCGATCCACCATCCTTTGGCATCAGAAACCATATTAGTTTCTGAAACAACTGCAGTGAGATCAAAGTCAGTATTATCAATTTCCATGTCAGTAACATTTGCTTGGTTGTTGAAACCAGAATTATCAGAATTCTGATCTTTCCTGTGGCGACATTCTTGAGCCCTATGGCCCTGCTTTCCACAAACCCAGCAACTTCCCTTAATTTTCTTGAAATATTTCCCCTTTGGTGCTAACGGCTTGGTGGTTCTCTTGAAATCTTTCTTGAAATTCTTTTTCTGGAATTTCTGAAATTTGGACTTGCTTGATTGTCCTACCACCATGTTAGCATTAGCATTATCCATTTCCTTTTTGTCTCCCTTCCTGTGATCTTCCTCAACACGAAGTCGCAGAATGAGATCATCAATGGACATGTCCCTTCGCTTGTGCTTTAGGTAGACTTTGAAGTCATTCCACGACGGTGGAAGCTTTTCAATAATGGCTCCAGTCTGAAAATGTTCATTTACGATGCACCCTTCAGCGTGTTATTCATGTATCAGAACTTGCAGTTCTTCCACTTGCTTTACCACGGACTTCGAATCCACCATATTGTATTTCAAAAACTTGCCTACCACGAACTTTTTAGCCCCTGCATCTTCAGTTCGATATTTCTTTTCGAGAAGATCCCAAACATCCTATGCAGCTTTACATTCGTAATAGACATCATACAAGTTGTATCATCAAGTCTATTCAAAATGTAATTGTGCAAAGAAAGTCGAATTCCTCCATGCTTCAATAGTAAGGAGAGTTTCCTTGGACAAACGGTCCTCATCGATTTCGTAACTTCTTCCTTCACTATGTTGGCAAGATTCATAGTGGTCAGCCAGAAGAGCATTTTCTGCTGCCACCTTTTAAAATCAAGACCCTTGAACTTCTCTGGTCTTTCATCTTTGGGATTGGCAGAGGTAGCAGAAGTTGATTTCTCAGTTACGAGAGATGCCATTTCAAACTAGTATGCAAACAACAATTTCGTATAAATCAGTGACTAGATTTTTTGTAAAAACAGTGACAAATTATATGCAATCAACTATTGAATGTAAACCAGTGATAACATAAATTTCGTCTAAGATTGTTAGAACAATCTACTTAAACATGCATATATTTAAGTACAAAACCATGCATATAATCGAACTTAAGAACTAAACTAAAACAATACCAGAGGCTTGCGCTAAATGACAATGTCCTTAGACGAAATTTCCTCCAATTCGGTGTATGAATGCTTCAAGAGGTTCGTCTCCAGGATACAACTGGATTGATCTTTGATTACACACCAACCAAAAGATCCTATCTTCTGCAACAGAAAAAATCTCTTTCTCAAAACCAGAAAACTCTCTTGATTTCGAAATTTTTCTATATTTTCTAATGAAGTGACAAACCATATTTATAGACCAAAAGACACCTCTTTTGAACAATTACAACTGTTCAAAAACGAGGTCATTAATGGTGACTGTTCACCACTAATTACGCACATTTTTAAACTTAAAAAATGGTGACTGTTCACCACTAATTACCACATTTCGAAAATAACTAAATTTAATGTAAAAAGTAAAAATTTTGTGTTGTGAATTGGCTAAGTTATTTTAACATTAGCCCTAAAGGCCCCAAGGCCCAAGGCCTAATCAAAGACATTAAATATCAAGTATTTAATTTATATTATTCAATGGGGAATACTCATGGTCTTTGCCTCCAACCCCACATTCACTTAACTAAGTCTTTCAAGTGAAAGATTTCTTATAAGGATGTTTTTTTCCATGTGGGACTAATATTGGATTCAATACAAACTCACATATAGTTCAACAAGGAACACACTGAAAAAGCGGTGTGCCACGACGAAGAGCACACATGAAGAGGTACGATAAAAGGGAAGATATGCTTTCAGAAAACAGTAAGCGAAAGAAGTTGGAGTGATTATATCCAGAGGCAGATATTAACCATAAAGTTCTTATCAATATGGATTTTTGGAGACTTGCAGTTTACACCTTTTACAAACATGTTACGGGTTGATACATTTTCGTAGTATGGACTTGACTTTTTTTATTTTTGATAGTGTGTGATTTATTATATTTAAAATTTATGTGATGCTTTGTGCTTTGATATATTTAGACTTTATGATGAGATTTTACTTTGTTTTCATATTATCAATATTATTATAGACTACTGATTGGTTAAACATGCTACAAGGAGTAGTCAAGTTAATGTTTGTAAATTGCACATATCTATCCAGTGAGACTTTAACTTTACATGCTTTTATTTAGTTTGACTTTACCTTTACATGCTTTTATATTATCAATTCTATTATAGATTACATATTTGTTAAACATGCTGCAAGGGGCAGTCAAATTAATGTGTGTAAATTGCAGATATATCTCCAGTAACTATCTTGATGAAGCTAAGGTCCCTATTCCACCGATCATACGCTCTTGCTCAGTGTCCAACTAATTTTAAAAGTTTACCTTTACATGCTTTTATTTAGTAATATAATTGGGACTTTTTTATTGTTAGTGTATAGAAGGGCACTGACAAGTAGAGTCAAAATGTCAATAACATCTACTAGGATGACTTCAAATCGACAAGGATTGGACGAAGATGAAATCACACTATAGGAAGATGGTACTTGAATAAATTCCATTCTCATTTTCGGGGATTGCTACTTTAATTCTTTGACTAATTAATGCCTTTTACTTGCAGTTTGAAAAAAAAAAAAAAAAAAAAAAACTTATACTTCCTCTCTCTACCTGACTGAAGGCTATGTCTTTGGCGAGGTCGAGTTACAAGTAGTGGTGTAGCTTTCAAGAAAGGCAAAGCTTCAATGAGATGGTTCCCAAATTTTAAAATTTTGACAACACATATAAATTAGGGTTCCCAAATTTTAAATTTAGCATTAGTTTACCAAGTGTCTCGAATATAGGAGACACTTATAAATTATGCGTCCCTAAATATTGAAATTGACAACACTTGTTTGCGTCTTCAATTTTAACTTTAGCGACACTTATAAATTATGTGTCCTTAGATTTGAAATTTGACAACACTTAAAAATTAGTGTCTCCAAATTTTAAATTTGGTGACACTTGTTTATTAAGTGTCCTTAATTTTAAAATGCTTGTACATTATACGTTCGAGATTTTAAATTTGGCGACGTTTTAATATCAAGTGTCTTTAATTTGAAGAAACTTGTATGTTATGCGTCTCAAAATTTTAAATTTGGGAACGCTTGTACATCATGTATCTGAGTATCTCTAAAATTAAAATTTGGAAACACTTTTTATTAGCATTGTCAAAAAAGTGTTACTATAGACCCACTTTGTTGTTGTGCTTGCAACTCCTCCCACACTCAAGAAAGGTACTCTGCGCTTCACAGATGCATCAACGTTCACCTTGACGAAGTTTGGTTCAGGTGGTAGGCATTTCTTGACGAGCTGGGGTTTCTCCCCTTCGATATGTAATTTCGATTGTAAGTGATGATCGATATATTGCCTATATAATTTGGAATGTATTGATATGAGAACTTTGATATATAATTATTCGTATGTGCTAAGTACGACCTGCTTAAAAAATGACAACATCTTAATTAATTACCAAAAAAAACAAGGATCTTATATCTATCATATATATAAAAGCACGAATCACAAATTTTTGAGTCGTAATCAAATTTACCTTTTTGTCCCTAAATTTTTGAGTTTTAATCAAATTTACATTTTTGTCCCTCACCTACACTTCTCGTGCGTCTCCGATATTTCCTTTTCTGATAACTGTATTAAATAGTTATTAAATAGCTATTAAATACAATCGTACTAGGCTATCTCAACTATAATTGCTTTTCTTATTCAATTTCACAGCTTTGTCCAATCTGCCTCACCAACGCAAAGGATATGGCTTTCGGTTGTGGACATCAGGTCGAGCCTCTCCTTCTCTTCTTCTATTTACGTTGTTCACTAAGGTTCATAAGCGAGCGGGTATTGACATTGTAAGTATTTTTTTCTTCGCGAGACATCTTTGTGAGTGCGGGCCGGATCTCACGACATGCCCCATCTGCCGAACTCCAATTGAAACCAGAATAAAGCTCTATTGAAGTGCTCCTCCCTTGTGATCTCTGGATTTTAGTCTTACAACTGCCTCCAGCCTTCTCAAGACTATGCCATATTCTTTGTTATTCTTTTAGTGATACGACTCTGCAGCTATCCGCACTACGTGCTCGACAAAAGGTTACTATTCAAGCTTAACTTGTTTCGTCTCTGTACATTATTTAGGGGCATTATTTAGGTTTTGCAATCTTTCTGATTGATTGATACACTTAACAAGCGATACCTCTATACAAGAAAACATGAGCAGCGTGCAAATTCGAAACCACAAATTTGAAATAGTTCAATTCGAAGAATTGACAAAACGGCAAGACAGTTTCATTCAATCATCAGGCAAGAAAAAAAACAATCATTAGCAAAAATACATAAATTCCACTTTTTTATATAGCTTTCAATATTACTAATTATTTTGTTCTTTACAGATGTAGTAGGACGTCTTGTTCGAATAGGCGAACTTGTTTTACGTATTCAAATCAAGTATATATATTTTTTAGTCGAAATTAATTTTTATAAAAAAAATGATTCATTGTGTTTTGCAATTTAATCATACGTTTCATCTAAAGAAACAAGCAAGTGAACGCAACTTTTTGGGGCAAAAAAGCGATTGAAACAAGCAGTGAGTTTAGCAATTGCAAATCATCAGACTTAATGGTGATTATAATTACCTCAAATAATGTGAAGACTTATAGAGGTAATTGATGCAAGTTTATTTATTAAAATACATGTACAAGGTTGCTTCATTTCTACATATGTTGTAACGTTAATGCTGAATTTATTTATACTTTTCAATCCACGCAAATATTTAACTTTTATCAACAAGTGAACCAACACTTTCATCGACAAGTGCAACAAAGATTTACACAAGTCCAGATATTGAAGAAATCGCATCATTCATGAAAGGGTATAAATTTTTCTTTAAACATATGCGTTCTTTCATATGTAATGCGTAAATTACATTCCATGACATATTCTTTTCCTTATTTTTTTCAATTGCAGATAACTACTGAGTAAAGAAGTTCAGTTCATTCGAGGAGAAAATGAAAATTTTAATATGAAGGCAGAAACTATGACTGTAGAGGAAGTGAAGCGCCAAAGATCGAAAGCTACGGTAAGACATTATTATATACAAAATAATATATATGACTTCTTCACGATATAAAACTAATTGTTAATTTTTTACACATGAATTGTATGTTGTCTGCAATTACTAAGTTCGATGTTCTTCTAGATCATGATTAGGATTTTGTTTGGCATGATTCTCATCTTTTTAGATCGCATCCAAGAATTCTAGCATTGGTTATTTCTATGAAAAATGACAATTTATTGATGCCTTGTTCCATACATACTCACAAGATTGACATCTCTGTTAAGCATGGAAACTCCACTTGTGTTATTTTTTATTGATTTTTTTTATTGGTTTATGACAATATATTGATGCCTTTTCTTCATGTTGAACATAAATGACCTCTTAAAACATCAATTTATCATCCCTTTAGTTTCATAGGCATTGATGAAAGTTTTGTATTAGGTTTTGTGATTCTTAATTTTTTTTTCTTATTTTAAGTTCTTCTTCTTTGTTTTTTATTTGTTTCTATATTTGATATAACCAAGTTACTGCATTCTTATATAATATAGTTACCTCTCACCTTCATTAGTAGACAAAAAAGTGATTGAAACCATGAATTCTCAATGGGATTTCATAATTCTTGTTTTGTTCATATCATTTTCTCTTTGTTTTAGTCATGCACTTGCGCTCAATAAGGTGTGAACTTTTTTTTATTCCTTTAGTGTCATGATTAAACATAGATAAACTTTTGGAGTTTAAATTTCTAAACATTTCTCTATATGTGATTATTTGGTCACTTGTAAAGTCTTGTGTGGTGTACTTGAGTTTAATAGAGCAACAAATTCACATTATGAGTTAGTTGGATCTTACTTGGGAACGTGAACTAATCTCAACTCTATTGTATGTTGTATACATGATATATGTTCAAAGTGCTCTCTTACATACAATCTACTAAGTAAGCCTTCTCATGAACATTGGCATCCTTTTGTTATATATACTACTTGTTCTTCACAATTTTGATCATTCTCCCTCCTTTATGTGCAAAATTCATTTTGATCATCATCAGGTCTCAAATGGCTTACATAAAATTACCAAGAACATAAGTAGGACCTAAACCGGTGCCTTCCATCACTTGCATTTAGAGATTTGGGTGGCCTTAGTTTTAGTGGTTTATCGATGTTTTCCATATGGATCTTGTTAAAATTGAGAAATTTGACAAAAATGTTTAGCATTTCTTGGAATTCAATCAAAATCAGTTGATGAATTGAGTTTTTTTTTTAATATTTCTTTTTTTTTCTTGGTCAGGGTGTCTAAAGCTTTAATCACAACTAATTCAATTATTTACATTCATAATTTCAAAGTTATCATTTCTATCTATAGAGTTTGAGGTAAAGATTGAACTTTATGTACAATTTTACAGAATCTCCACAAGCAAGTGTTCATAAATTAATGGTCAAACCACTTGTGTTTTTTTTACTTGTTTCCTTTTTTTTTTGAGGAAGTAATGGCCTAGCATGACTAGCTTGTTTTTTCATTCACATCTTATCTCAATTACATTAGATAATATTGATGACCTAAAAAAGGTGCTTGTATTTCTAATTTTTAAATTTTAATTACAATTTTAAATTTTATTAATAAATTCTTAAAAATTAATTCCCGCGAGCGAAGCGAGCGGGTCAATCGTGCGTAGCACGTCTTGAAACTAGTATATATAAATATATAAACAAGGATGATAACATTTACACTTTGATAAAGTAGAATTATTGAAATGTACTTCCATTTTTTTTTAAATCAAATGTACTTCCATTTTACTTAACTTTTTTTTTATAAGAAAGAAACCAACATCTTATATTGCTGCTAAAAGTACGTGAACGAAAATATTACATCCGTACAACAAAATTTAATTTAAATTAGTAAAATAGGTTATGTATTTTTTATTCATTAAATGATGCATTTCGATTTTTGAGAATGCATCAATTGTAGATGGATAAATTCCACCCTCAATCAACACAGATAGCGCATCCTCCGAATGCGCTATTTGAGTAACTTTAAATTGCCACGTGGACACATGAATAGAGCCTTCTCCGAATGCGCTATCTTTTTTTATCATCCACGTGAGCATTTGACACGAATATCGCATTTGGAGAATGTGCTATTCGTGTTAATCGTTTTAGAGGATCCACGTGGGCATCCATGTGAATCTATGTGGATTGATCCCAACAGATTAATACGAATAGCGCATTCGGAGAATGCGCTATTTGTGTTAATCATTTATGGTGATCCACGTGGACAACCACATGGATCCATGTGGGAAAGAATAACACGAATTGTGCCATCTCCGAAAGCGCTATTCGTGTTATTCTTTCCCTCAAATCCAAGTGGGCATCCACGTGGACTCGGAAACACAGATAGCGCATTCTCCAAATGCGCTCTCTGTGTAACCCAATCACCCGCATTGATCACCATGTACCCTAATCGTCTTGATCCACAATTTTCCCCAATTTTTCCCAATTTTTTTCGGAATTTCTTCCAAATTTTCTTTCATTTTTCTTCCCTTTTTCTCTTCTTTCTTTCTTTTTTTTTTATTTCTGTTTGGGTCGGGTCGACCCAAACGGGTCAGGTCGACCCAAACGAGTCGGGTCGACCCAAACGGACTGGCCGAGCCTGGCCCGTTTTGGGCCCGGCCCAGTAAGGGGGTGCACACACGCGCGTGTGCACCTCCTTCCTCCCGATCGAACCAGTCGATCGGGAGGAAGGAAAATTTTTTTTTTTTTTTTTTAAATCTCTGATGGGTTGGGGTTGCTCTCCACCCCAACCCCAGTGGAACCGATGGCAGGGGAGACACCCCTGCCATCTCCACCTTGGTCGGCCATGGGGTTCGGCCTCCATGGCCCAACCCCACTCTAGGCCACCCCACCGCCGACTACCGAATTTACAACAACAACGACGACTCACCGCGATTGTGATCTCGTCTCTCCTTCCCGGCGCGTCCCTTCTCCTCCTCCTCCTCTCCTTTTCTTCTTCTTCCTCTCTCGGTTTTCTTCCTCTTACTGCCCGATCGTTTGTATGTGTGTTGTGTGTGTGTGGTGTGTAGGTGTAGGTGGGTGGTGGACACGTGGTGTTGTTGTGGACAGGTGTTGCTTGGGTTGGGACAAGTGTGTGTTGTTGTGTTTGTACAAATGACACCTAACTGTGACACTACTAAGACGCTTGTCTGTGTTTTCGGACGTTTCGACGCCCGGTTTTGCGTCCGAACCGTGATATTCGCGTACCATCGCGTCGTTAGTCACCCAATATCTATTCCATATGAGTTACTTGACAAATTTTTATTCAATTTGTGTATTTTCGTTTCCCCGACCTAATATTCGATCCCGTCAACTACCCGGTACCCGCGTCGACACACATATCGAGGCGTGTCCCCGCTCTCGTCTCGACGCCTACAACTGTACAAACCGACTTAGTAAGTCTACACAATACATAACACTAGGCACACATCAATACAAAAATACGATATACATCGGTCACGTGCCTCGATCGGTATACGTATCACAGTGTAGGTCCTACGTCAAGGGTCGGTGATCCTTATTAAGGAACTAAAACGGGGTTAGAGATTTGGGCCGTGGCACGAAGAATATAATCTTTGCATTTTGTGGAGACTATAGGTACTGTGTTAATAGGTTAGTAAGGTGTGTAGGTCATGGAGGGTTTGAATGAGGTGGGTGAGGGTTAGTTCTCTATTTAATGGTGTTGGTAGAAGGGTTTCATTGGTGGAATCAAAGAGAAAGAGGCGAGAAAGAGAAGGAGTGACCAAAGATTTGGAGAAAGAGAAGGAGGTTGGATCGGTGAGGAGGCCGCGTGATAGAGAGAAAGAGGTCCAAAGACTGTTGGCGAGATCGTGAGAGAGTGAGGGAGAAAGAGGCTTTTTGAGTACTGTTGGTGAGATCGTAAGAGAGTGAGGGACAAAGAGGCGCAGAGAGTACTGTTGGTGAGATCATGAGAGAGTGAAAAAGAACGGCAAAGGAGAAAGAGGTGAGATCGTGATACATACGTGGTTGTGGTGTTTGATAATTTTAGAATTAGCTTATCAAACAAATTAGAAAGTCATCATTTTTCAATTAATACTTCTATTAGGAGGTGTAATCTCAGTAGGATTTCAGTTACTATGTAGAAGGTCTAACACTTCCAATTATTTTTAGGACTTGCTATTTAGGTTGATGTTTAATTTCTATATACTCAAGACTCCCAAATCTCATTCTAAGTTAAACACATATAAACATAAGAGAAAAACAAGAAGAACGTTATGGGGTCCAAGGTATGTAATTAAGAAATTAAGCATAGTATTCAGTTATGTTCCTAACAAATTAACGCCTATTTTAATTGTTGTTTTTTAACTGCAATGGTAGGTTTTTAAAGCGCAAGCTACACTAGGCTCATCCAGCAAGTGAGAGAGAAAGGCAAGGGAGAAAGAGGTGAGATCGTGAGATAACAAAACTTAGTTCATTTCAAGGAACTTGAGGTTTGCATTTTTTTATCAAAAGAGGCAAAACTCTAAGCTGTTGTATTTTTTTCGATAAAAGCTGCCCCAAAGAACTCCTACAGCCATTTAAATCGACCTAACCATTAATTTTTTGGCAAGACAACAAAGGGTTGGCTAGAGAGAGGTTGGCTAGGGAGAGTTTGACCATTTTTGGTTGCAGGAGGTGTTAGGTTAGGATTTATTTTTGTTAAAGAATATTGTTTTAGTTATTAATTTCCATTTAAATAAAAGAAGTAGTTTTATTTTATGCAGGAAATATTAAATTGAAGATCAAAATAGGAGGAAAGTAAGTACAAAAATTTATTTATTTTTATTATTTTTTATTTGGTTTTGTTATTATTGTCATATTATGTAGCTACATAGCTTTTTTTTAAAAAAAAAAAAAAAGTTGTTAAGTTGTTCATTGCATTGTATATGTACTTTAACTATATTTTAAATTTTGTTTGGGTTCTTAAAAAACATCTTTTTATTACGCCGTGTCCTATCTATGTGTATATTAGCATTTTGGAAAGACTATATATATATATAACATTCCTATAATATTTAAAGCATCCGTGTGTTATGTTTTAATATTTAAAGCATCCGTGCGTTATGTTTTTTTATCACATGTCCTATCTGTGTGTATAGCATTGATGTATGTATATATGTAAAAGCAATATATTTAATTATTAAATTAAGTGCATTCGTGCTTAAAAAAAATAACTTTTTTAATATAAAGAAAATATTAGAATTGGCATAGCTTATAGCTTGTAGTATAAATGTTTTCAAAAAAATAGAGACAATAATTGAGTGATAAAAAATATGTAAATGAACACTGATAACAATAAAATAGTTGCACCAAGAAAAAATTTTGCATGCACAATGCACATTTTAGCCAAATACTTGATAGCCTAAGATAAAGGAATGATGTTTTTTTGGTTGAAAAAAAGAAGATAAAGGAATGTTGTTAAACCTTTGTTCTTAACTTCAGACGAACGAGTATGCTCTATAGTTGCGCTATTAAGGCGATCTTCTACATTATAAAATTTGATTGCAGTTCAAATCCCTAATTTTGTGACAGTATTTTCACCTATACATATATATAAAAGATCGGTCGACTAGTTAATTTCAACAAGATTTCTCAAACTTTGATTAATTCTTATTATATATATAGCTAGATATACATATAAAAAGTGTTCATATGTCTTTCTCTAATTAAATTAAATGAAATTAGAAATAAACCTAGTACTTGTTAGCTAGATATATATGTTGATATTCAGTAGTAGTGTTCATTAAAAGATTAACAGTATAATTTAGGTGCATGATGCTGTAGTTTACAATTAACATATGATTTTCAAACACCTAATGGATTATAAGTATATTATAGAGTTTTTTTTATTGAAAATATCCAAAAAGTTATGCATATTTAAAAAAATTTACATACCTACATACATGGAAGAGCCAATTGTGGATCAAACAAAAATACTATATGAATCTTAATATACAGTTATCCTGTTATAAACTTTATAAAAAAAATGGATTCCAAAATATATAATTAAGTTTGGTCTCCTTTAGAAGAATAGATAGTAGTGACTTACTGCACTTAAATATTTATTCTTGTCTACTTGCTCAATGAATCTTATTTAGAGATAGATTTTGTCTTTGATTTGTATATATATGGTGCTAAATATGAGACATGAATTAAGAATATGTAAAACTTTGATGAAATACATGCTCATTTTAATTAATTTAGTAGTACTCATTATTTAGGATGCAAATATGAGTTATTAATTGATATTTCATTCAAATGAATGAGTATGCTGTGTAGTTGCGCTATTAAGGTGATCTTTTACATTAGAAAGTTCGATTGCGTTTTAAATCTCCAATTTGGTCAACTTTTTCGCTTGATATATATGTAATCCTTTTAAATCATCATTTTTCCAATAAATTATGTAGGTCATGAAACATAGGAACATCCCATTTCTATTTTATGCGTACGGTGAAATTGTAAACGGTATGAAATGGCATCGCATACAATCCATCAGTAGTGTTGATGCTTAAGTTTGAGATTGGTAGACAACAATTGATGGATCACATGTGTAACACATTCAATATCTCATCTACGGAGATTATAGTTATGATGACTTATCGTCAGGTGATAATACTCCCTGGAGGTTCACAGTATTTCGTCCCCGTGTTGCTGCAAGACACGACGCACTTCGACTTGATGTGGGCGACAGTGGCCAATCTACCATTAACTGCAACTGTAGATATTTATTTAACATTTAAGCCAATCGACTTTTTTCTAAATCCTACAGTTCATTCACAACTAGTATATGAAGATGTCGGCACGTCAGACACTAGATCGATGATGGAAAGGTTGCATATGCAATCACCACAAGGTGATGTCGTGCAAGATGGATGTGTTAGTCCAATACATGATGACATTAATGCTTGTAGTGACGATGACCCCAACGACGACGACGATAATGACACGGACGAGGACGTACGTTCCCCCGAGGATGTTGCACCATCTATTGATTGAGAAAACATAAATGTTGTTACAGAGGTATGAACCTCCTGGTGCGAAAAACGTTCAAAATGATGAGCAATTTGCTATTGATGAAGAGAACTTCATGGAGGAAGCAAATGATGATGAAGTTCACCAACCATTGCCTATGTATAATGAAATCGATTGAGAGGTAGCTAACACCACTTTAACCTAACATTCTAATCAACAGACTGGGTGGAACATGTCTAATTTTGAGTTGAAAAAAAGAATGTGCTTTGACAATAAAAAAAAGACTTACAACATGCCGTCAAAGTGTGGCATGTTAACAAACATTGTCAATATCATGTGATGAAGTCGACTATAACTCTATGGGCGATCAAGTGCAAAAGTTTGCAAGACGGGTGCATGTGGCGTCTCCGTGCTTGTTTGCGAAAGAAAACACAATTATGGGAGATAACGCAATTAGATGAGTTGCACAATTATATAAATCCCGACGTAGAATGCGGTCATGCCCAACTCGACGCCAACATTCTTGCGCGAGAGATCCAAAGCATTGTCCAGATAGATCAGACAATAGCTATCAAGGCATTAGTACAAATAATCAAGGGAAAATACAGACACGAAGTAAACTACAAGTGAATGCGAGATGCCAAAAGGATGGCAGGTGTAAATGCATTTGGAGATTGAGACACGTTATACGCTAGATTGCCAAGATGGTTGGCGGTTGTGAAGAATAAGAGTCCGGGGACAAAAATCAAGTGGTCACATAGACAGTAGGCTGCTGATGAGATAAGAACATAACATCCTCAATTTCGTTGTTTGTTTTTCACATTTGAAGCATCAATCAAAGCTTTCAAGTATTGCATGCCTCTTCTGCAAATCGACGCGACTTTCTCGTTTGGGAAATATAGTGGTTAGCTAATGATTATCATCTCTATTGATGGTAATGGACACATACTACCAGTTGCATTTGCCATTGCAAAAACTGAATCTATGGATTTGCAGGGGTGGTTTTTGAAGATGTTGCGCAAACACGTGATGGATAGAGATGGTATTTCCCTTATTTCTGATCGTCACCCAGACATTCTGAAGGCGTTCAACATACCGGCCAATGATTTTTGTCCCCCAAAAGGATACCATCGTTACTACATGTGACACTTGGTCAGTAATTTCAACACCCATTTCAAAAGTGAACCTTTGGAAAACCTTCTTTCTCGAGCTGTTGCTCAACATCAAGAACAAAAATTTAATGCGTGCATAGAGCTTTTTGCATACTTATCATCATAAACTCTTTAATGTGTGCAATATGCCAATGTCATCCCCAAAGAATTATAGACTCAATCGCATGACGGAGACATGCAGTACGGATGAATGACTTTTAATGGTGTTGGTATGTATGAAATGTAAGTTCCAATTCGCATTGGACTATTTAGTTATTGCTGACCTAATATTGTTTACACGAATTTAATTTTCAATTGTAGAGTGTTTTAACGGTGTATTGAAGGGGACACGATTCTTGCAAATAGCATCGATGACTCAAATGATTTACTATAGATTGGTAACATACCACGATCGACGCAGACAAGAGATCAATGAAGCAATCTTTAACGGCCTCTCCTACACAAAATATGTCACGAATAAACTCACACATTATGAACAATCTACAAGGAGGCATCAAGTCGATTTGATAATTCATGACATAGGTGAGTTCGAGGTGCTGACTGGACGACATGGAAATTGCATGCATAAAGGCAACAATATCCAAGTCGTCGTCCTGAAGGACCGAACGTGCAATTGCAATAAATGACAATCGTTAGGTTTCCCTTACTCACACGTGTTAGCTGCATGTGCCCTTATTTGAGTGAACTACTCACAATTCATTAAGCCATACTACATGATGGATGTGTACGTGCAATGTCACTCTAATTTCAAAGTCATCCTAAATGAGGGGTATTGCCCGACTTTTGCGACGAAGATTCTACCGGACCCAAGGTGCAGACGTGGCCGAGGGAGACCTAAGGAAATGCGAAGGCAAAACGAGATGGATCTTCCTAATGTTTCAAAGGCCTTGTGATGTGGCATATGTCATCAAGAAGGACATAGATAAACGACATGTCCTAATAGAGACCATGATCAAGTCCCTACTAATAAGAACATATGCGGTATTTGGCGTGCAAATGGTCATAACAAAAAAAAAACTATCCAACCAGAACTCAACCTTCAAATCCAAACCAATAGTCGATTTTGTATTTTGTTTGTAATTGGCGTAAGTTAGTAATTTGATTACATTGATACTTTAAAGTATCCGAAAATGTAACGTCATGAAATATTTAGGTATTCATTATTTTTTAACCCATATTAATGAATTGTTGTGACTTTCCGAACAACACGACTAATTTTCTTAAATAACTTAATTGTAGTTTGTACACCAATGGATCCAAGTCCATCAGATCCTTCACTTTTACATCTCTAATCTACACACAGATCCTCGCAAGCCTAGAGGGGTCATGTAAACATTTTAAGATGTATACGTCCAATGTTTATGCACAAACATATAATATATATCTTTTGACTAAAATATTTTCTATTATAAGGTGTACGAAACATCGCGCGTGCGTCGAAGACGAGGTGTTGTTGATTGAACGGTGCAGTACCATTCTCGAATGATCATATATCTACTTTCTAGTTGGTTCTACGGGATTTCACACGTATCATTTTTCAGCCTTGATTGGGCTTTGATTATTGCATTAGTTGAGAGATGGCACCCAGAGACACATACATTTCACATGTAATGTGGCGAGTGCACAATTACAGTTCAGGACGTGTAAGAGGCTACTTGGTGGAATTCCTGTTGGAGATGACATTATTTGAAATCGACTTAAAGTCGAATGGCATGAGCGTAATGTACCAGCTATACATGACGACAACGATGAGGAAACGGTGCAACGTTATGTTCGATCGTACATACTCCAACTTATCGGTGGTTGTCTATTCGTCGATAAGTCAAACCGATTTGTACATTTGATGTTTCTATCGTTGCTCGAGGATCTTCAAACAACTAGATAGCATAGTTGAGGGAGTGCTTGTTTGACTTATTTGTACAGGGAGTTGAGTCGTGGATCTCGTTCGGGTGCACATGAGGTTGCAGGTGCATCAATTCTTGTACAGCTATGGGCATGTGATAGGTTTCCATTTATAGCACCTAGGTGTCTGGGTGTTTCTAGAGTTTGACCTCGAACAGTAGATGGAGAATACATGCCTATTGACGTTTCATTGGGACACAGGTAACAAAAATATTTTTCATAATTTCTATAATATTAACTTCATTTTATTTTTCACTAATTTATTATTCTGTATACAGATAGATCGATACATTTTTGGTTACTCAGAGTGCGACACACGTCTTATCAGCTTACTGCGATGCATTCGACTCACAGAAGGAGGATGCTATGGTGTGGCAACCTTATGCTGATGTCATCGGGTCTCTTCCCGAATACTGTACTGAAGGTAACGGGAGTTGGCTATCGACGTATCCTCTAATTTGTTTTCACATAGTCGAGTGGCATCAACCAGAAAAGGGTTTTGAGGTAATTCAGAATGATACAGGTTGTGCCACCAACTGTGATTATGACACCCGACTACACCGCATCGAATTGTGAGGACACATTCAACAAAATTGGGTGGTTTTTCACGTAAACTTTATACTGATGTGGGAGAAACGCGGTGAGAGCATAGTCATAACGGAACAAGAAGGAAGACACGATCAATAAGACTACATGACGTGGTATCGATCAGTCACTAGACAATTTATTGGACACGATGAGGCTTTACGTAACTATTTAGTAAGCTTGAAACTATTATTTTGTATTCCTCACGAGTTACATTTTAAATTGCGTGTATTAAACACCTATTTTTTATATCGGTGTAACTTGGTGCATCGACTACGACGAGTGTTCATTGAGGATGGATACGAGCAAGGTCTTGATGCGTTTGATGAAGGCATTAAAATTTTAGATGAAGATAAATGGCAAAAGTCTACTCTGTGGAATGATGGAAATGATGTGGAACTGAAAATACATGATGAGACATTTGAAGAAGAAGATGATCATAATGAATCAAATACAGAGGTGAGAAGAAGAATAACACAAATAGAGACTGTGGGTGAGAGCAACATACGTCCCCATCCACCACGACCATCTCGTCGGACAGACTGCTGCTGAAAGCAGCAGACGATCTCCTCTACTACGTTCATCTCGTCCGAGAGCGAGAAGAATAGAAACTGTTGGTGAGAGTAGCCAACGCTCATCCCACCACGTCCTTCTTCTTCTGGGTATATTCCTACATTGTCCCCAATGTAATCAGAACATCAAATGTTTGTACTTAGGCCGCCGATCATGAATCTTCCTCCTTAACATTTTGATCCTTATGCACTCGGACCGTCGTCTTCATATATGGACCATGGAATGCCTAGACATCCAATATATGCTTCATTACCTCAATACATGTCGAGTTCATTTACTCCACCATGTTATAATTATAGTATGTTGTATAGCGGAGATGACTCATTAATGAACCTGTTAAGCATGTCGCCGCCTCATGTTCCTTTCGGCCAACCACATACAGGAAGTCAGTATTTTTGGTATTATTAGTTTCAGATGTGAGTCGAGTGAACCAGAGGAAGAAGATCAATCGACTCAACGAAATTCAATGCAAGATCAACTACCTTAACAAACTCAAGCAGAAGTATAAACACAACGTCCAACTTGACATATAGTACGTCCGGTTTGTATTACAGATCAGCAACGTCAACGTAAATATCGATAGACCTGTATGAGTTTTTTTGATGTCGTGGTGGTTTTTTTTTTCAATTTATATCTTAGGTGAATGAAATTGTATACTTTATTTTTTTATGGAATGAACTTATTTTTCAAAAGCTCATTATTGTTTTAATTTTTAAATTATAGACAAAGAAATAATGTGGTTTTGGCCTAAAATTTTTTCATCTTCATATCCCTTCTTATGATCACGAGTTAAAAGTAAGGCAAAACTATAAAGTGTGCAGAAAGTACATTTCATTTGTAGATGCATCATGTAGAGTTTTATTGATGGGCGAGGCCAGTTAAGGCAAGATAGGCGGTGGGGTGCGACTGGCGAGCTTGATATGCGGTGGTTTACAAGGGTTACATGGGTTTACAATAGCAATTGGTATGCGAGTCGTCCATATCCACCTCGAGATATATGCGTGACGTTTGGATTGGTTGCATGGGTTTTCCACGTCGAGATATGTACGTGACATTTGCATTGGTTGCAGTGGGTTTGCATGGGTTGTCCACCTCAAGATATTTGCTTGACGTTTGCTTGGGTTTCATGGTTTTGCATGCATTGTCCACCTCAACATATGTGCATGACGTTTGCATGGGTATGCATGGGTTGTCCACCTTGAGATAAGTGCATGAAGTTTGCATGGATTGCACGAGGTTGCATGGGCTGTCCACCTCAAGACACGTGTGTGACGTTTACATTGTTTACATGGATTGCATGGGTATGCACGGGCTGTCCACCTCAAAATACGTGGTTGATGTTTGCATGGTTTGCATGGATTGCACGAGATTGCATGAGTTACCCACCTCGAGATACGTGCGTGACGTTTACATTAATTGCACGAGGTTGCATGGGTTGCCCACCTCAAGATACATACATGACGTTTGCATGGGTTGTCCACCTCGAGATACGTGCATGACGTTTGCATGAGTTGTCCATCTCAAGATACTTGCATGATGTTTGCATGGGTTGTCCACCTCTAGATACGTGCGTAAAGCTTGCACGAGTTGTCCGCCTCGAGATACGTGCGTGACGTTTGTATGGATAGGTTGAACTAATAACTCATTCTCAAAAGGAGTAATTAATAAACTTGTTAGGTTGAACAAATAACTCCTTTTGAGAATGAGTAATTCATACACTCAGTATTTTGTATGAATTAATCTTTATCAAAAGAAGTTATTCATACAAAGTTTCACCTCATCAACAACACACAATACGCCATGCATACACCACGTCATCATCAATAGCACATTTTGAAAAGGAGAATACATTAGTTTTGTAATTTTAAAGAAACTTTCCCTATTAGATGAAAAAAAAATATACCCACATTACTTTTTGAAATACCCCTACTTGAACTCCCACTCTTATAATATGTTACCACCAATACATTAGGTCACTCACTTAGTTGGTCACCCCAATCATATATGATTTTTGGTGTCTTTCTATTGCTTTAAAACTAAGCGCACGCTCGCGTGAACACAAATAAACACACACACACACACACACACACACACACACACACACACACACACACACACACACACACACACACACACACACACACACACACACACATACACACACATATTAAAGGAAGACCTTGGAGTGTCGCATGGCTTTCTCTCAAGCTTTCAATTCGCCATGTCATCAACTCTTACGTCACGTCATCAACTTAACTCTAATATATATATATATATATTAAAGGAAGACTTTGGAGTGCCACATAGCTTCCTCTCAAGCTTCCTAATCGCCATGTCACTAACTCTTACGCCACGTCATTGACTTAACTCTAATATATATATTTAAGGAAGACCTTGGAATGCTAGATGACTTCTTCTCAAGTTTCCTACTCGCTACGTCACCAACTCTTACGCCACGTCATCAACTTAACTCTAATGAGAATAAATGAATACATTGGAGTATCACATGGCTTCCTCTCAAACTTCCTTCTTGTCATGTCATCAACTCTTATGCTACATTATCAACTCAACTCTAATGGGAATCAATAAAATCATATAAAATGTAAAAGGGCCTACAGCTCAGCCTATTATTGGTTTTGTCCCTCCTTAAAAAAAAAAACGTTTCAACACTAATTTGTGTTTATGTTACTGTGGCGGCCCCACGCCCCGAGGCCTCCTCGGGGTGTCATCTCTCTGTACGCTCCTCACCCGGTGGGTCCAGCTACACGTGTCTGACACCTGTCCGTCCATCTCACGTCTTGATATTCGTGTCATCGTATGTGTAATTAGGTTAGTTAACCAATTATTCACATTAATCTCAATTTATTTCCTTAAGTTCAATTGTGTGTAGCTTATTCAAGTCCTAGCCATGCTAGTGGGTTGTATTTTACAGAGTTACAAGTAGATAACCAATATTTTATAGCGGAAGTCTTAAAGTAAACGTAAACATGTATTTTCAGCGACTTTTACGTTGTTAGAGCATCAATCCTATTGTGTAAAACTCGAAATAAAGTACATTGTATATATAAGGCAACAGTAAATATATACAAGTACACATGTTTCACCAGTTTCCCATAAACCCGAAATATCACAATATATACACTAAAATACACACACGAGTAGTGTGCCGAATAATGGGCGAGCTCAGAGATAGTCGTTAAGAATCTCCTTACCTTTACTCGTAGAAGGATTTGCACTCAACCATCATAACAAAACAGATGATGAGTCCAGTAAGGAAAATCCCAATGAAATTCACTAAGCATTCATATGATAAAAGTAAAAGAAATCCAAGAAATATTGTTAAATATACATGTGGAATATAAACAGGCAACTGTAAATGGATCATCGCATGCATAAATAACAATAAAGCGCAAACATGTATGCTTGTTCAAGGCAGACTAGTCCATACTTCGGATACCCTCCCAGGTTTCGTCCAGTGGGCGCTCCTAACTGGCCCAATATCTGGTCCTCTCGGTGGCTGGCGTAGACCCACAATGCATCGACACATGTACCGGCACAGGAGCGCGGGTCGTTATCCACCAAGGACTCCTGATACCCATGTTATGGTCTATCGTGCTATAGACACATGACAGAATACCGGCGGGAGTAAACTCACCCAACTATTCAAACAGTGACACAAATATAGATAACTGAGGTGAACAAGGAATAGAAACAAGAATACATTGAATAAGATAAATTAAAATAGTAATGAAAGTAATAAATACTCAAGTGACGTTTTTGTGGGTCTTACAAACCTCAAATCGCTATCTGATTTCTCCAGACTCTCGAATCCGACCTAACTCTTTCCTCGATACCCGAGCTACGGTCCTCTAAGTCCTTGAAGTCCAATTTTATAAAATTAGCATGATTCTAGGTTGATTGGTGTTTTATTAAATCGAAAATCCAAAGATAAGTCCTTAAATTTAGGTTTCTTATGTCATTAGCTCGCTAATGGTTCTACCTACCGCTCTAGGTGGAGTTAGCCCGCTAAGGGGTCTGTCTAACGTGCTACTATTCTACATTTAGAAAAACAGTTAAGTGCCCAGACTGGTTAGCGCGCTAACCAGCCTAGTTAGCGTGCTAATTGCGTTCTGTGACAGAATTCTCAACTCGAGAATTCTGTCCCCAACTCCCCAATTAGCTAACTAAGCCCAACTAAACCACTCTCCACATAATATAAACTCCAAAACATCCTTTAACCATTAAAACAACCTTAATTAGATCCAATTATTAAATTTCATGAAATCACTATTTTTTTTTCAATTTCACCCAAAACTCCAATTTCATGCAAAACCAATTTATGATTCTCAATTGAAATACTAATAATATTTATAATTCATTAAGACACACCCAAAATCAGTGACCTAATCCTCCATCATCAATTTACATCATTTTTCCATTAAAACACCAAATTTTAGACTCAATTGTAAGTGTAGGAGATGAAGAAGATGATTACCTTGTAGATGCACCTACTAGCTTGATCTTCAATTGATGATCTCCATCTCCAAATCTCCTCTTCTTCTTTTTGGTTTTTTCAGCAAACTTTGTAAATCAAGATGGTTTCATTTGTATGTGTTTGATCAATATATATATATATATATATATATCAAGGTGATATATATTTCTAGCAATTGATCTTAATGTGTTTTCATATCCCGAAACTTATCTAATGGTCCATCTCTTGCCACTTAGCCCACTAACTCACCACTAATTCAATCCAAGTGACACCAATTTGTTACTTATTTGGTTCCTAGATGTGCCAATGCGTATCTCAAGATCAATCCTATGGTTTCAAATTTAAATAACCAAACTATAGGCTATGATTTATTTGATTTAATTAAACTACCTTAGGCCCATTATGATACATATGGTTAGTGTTTTTATTTACTAAAATTAACAAATTTTGTGATCGCACTAACCCTCGACTACCCAGTACTCGATGCCTCATGTCTCGACACGCATTTTGAGGTACCACATAGCCTATTGTTTTAATTTAATCAACTTAGTCTATGGTTACATTACTCATTTTATTTGATTAACTAGTCATCTTAACGTGAATTAGTCGAGTTCCCTAGTGTACCCGTAGTTCGCCTACCTGATACTCGCGTTGACATGCCTTACAAAGCGAATACCCGTCATACCAACTCGCCTGATAGCAACGTACACACATGCGATGTTACAATAATATACTGTTTTAAACATCACACTTAAGCAACCATCATCTACAAAATAGCATATTCACTCGGTTCTCGTGTCTGAGTCAACTGAGTTGTCTACGTAACGCCCTAATTACAGCCGTTAATATCTGAGATTAACGCTAACCCTAAGTTAATTAATTTGGGTCGTTACAGTTACGATTTTCAATTTAAACTTTTAATTTATTACATATAAGATGTTTCACTAATCAATCAGTAGACACTTTATATATTTCAAATTTAATTTTTTAAACAATGGTTTTTCAAATTATATGGGAACATCTTCAACTGCTACATCATACATTCTTTATGAGGCTTTTTGGTAACTTCTTCATGGGCTTTTTAAATTCCATGCATATATTTGTAACTTCTATAAAATTTAATTTTTCCATTAAAAGTCACGTAATGCATTAAATTACATTTTTAGCATGAAGTGTCCCTCTTAAGTCAAAAAAAGTCTAGTATATGAATCTATAAATGGAGATGATTAGGTTCAATTGGTGTCGACACAACTACCATCACTTTCCTCAAGATTATTGGTCATACTATATTGTCGTCCGGGTCGTCATTCTCATGCTCCACTACAACATCTACTTCGCCACCACCCCAAACACCTAGATCTCCTTATCAACAACAACAATCTCATCAACAACTCGATCTTTGCATCCCTCGCCTACAATGTTGGACAATCGAATGTGACTTCAATCCTACATCGTTGCAACAAATTGAGGCTAAAATTTAAAATTTTTAGATTTGATATCTTCATTAGTTGGTTTTAGTTTTATAACTATTAGATGGTATATATTCTTCTCATCTTTAAGTACATCTAAGACTACATTGTGAGTACTTTATTTATTTATTCACTTTTTATTCTCATCAAAAAAATTTTTTGGTTGAGTTGTATATTAAAGTATTTTTATCTATTACTAATACTCAGTCTCTTCCGCACGCGAAGCATGCACGCGACAATGACTAGTTAAAGACTAAGCATAATCCAAAAAATAAAACCAAATAAAATATGTCGAGCACCTATTCAAAACTAGCTAACTTAAAAATAATTGAGCTCATTAATTGTAAGAATGAACCATTGAGTCACATGTGTGTCTAATTATGTATTGTGTCGAGTTGTACAAATGAGTCATACATAGGTGGGTCTAGTGTGTGATGTGTCATTCACATGATCTAACGGTTCGGATGTATTTGTATCCAACGGACATGATCATATTACCACTTGATATGTAAATGAAATACATATCTAAGATGAGTAACAACTTTCTCAGATTTTCGGATCTGATTTTAGGGGTTCCTGTTTTCATAGCTAGTTTCATTTCTAGTTTTGTAATGGTTCCAATAATGACTTGTGCATTTATGACTCATCGATTTATATGTTGGATTCAAATCCAATAGTTGTAATTAAGGTTCTCGTGCCATGAGTATTTTTACGATTCTTATAGTGTCGTTTGTGTTGTTTTGCTGATTATAAGTGATGATTAATATATATATATATATCCAACCTTAAAATAAATTAAAATAAAGTTGGGATTTCCATAGTTACGATCACAACTATCCAAATACAACAATGGATGCCGCTATGTGCACCTCACATATTTGTAAGGGCAAGTCATTGGATTTGGGCATTTCAAGTATTTATTAGGGCACTACTTTGTAATGTTTAATATACTAAACTACATTAATGGTTTACAAGGCACCTCACCACCAAAATAACACAAACGACACTTACCTTGGTTGAAGGGATTTTGGGCTCCAAAATTGTAAAGTTGTGTCACCGGTGGTCGAAGGAAGTCGTTGAAGTTGGAAGTGTATTGTTTGGTAAAGGGTAAGGGTGGGGCATTATGGAGCTAAAAAAAGAGCATTACAAGGGCAGACATTTAATGTGAAACATTGTTTGGTTCCAAAGCAAAAATGGAAAAGTCAAGTATATATATAGGTAATTTCATAGGGGAATATAATTGAAATTATGGAGCTACAATGTTTGACAATTTCGGGTTTTTTTGAATTGTTTAGTTGCGTATAATGAGTGAAAATGATGATTTGTTTGTCAACGTAGGGTTTGGTAATTTCTTCAAATCCGAAGTTGTTTCAACCGTATAATGGAGGATCGTAATGCTTCGGTGATTTTGAGAGGAGGTCGTCCTTGAGGTAATGTTGCAAATGTTTTTGTGTTTTTTTTGCGGTTATCCGAAGTATCTGTCGGGTGCGCGATTGTTTCGGCATCGCGGGGCCGAGATGTATGGTAATGTCTCGGTCGCAGAGACCGAGAGGTTTCACGTAGGTCACGGTATGAAACGACCGAGGGTAATGGTAACTCTCGGTCTCACGTAAACGAGACTATGAAGAAAGTTTCGAACCTGTACAACCGAGAACCTATTTTTTGGGTTTTTTTGTGATTGTCTTGTACATTTTGGTTGATTATAATGTTACAATGTTTGTATTGCAGGGTAATGCGAGTTATCTTGTAATTTTCCGGACTACAAGGACACACTTTTACACCTTCTAAGCCATTCCCTCTCGAGAAGTGGCAATTTCATGGCTTCAAGCGATTGGTGGCGAGAACAAGTTTGTGTCGATAACGAAAGCGCTCGGATGCGGGGCATTAAGCGCGAGGGGAATGGTAAAAATTGCTCGCGTGACAGTGCTGGGACATATAGGGGGTGGCTCGAGAGAGTTGGGAAGGGGAAAGCGGCAAAAATTTTAAAGAAATCAAGGAATGATGAAAAGGCGATGACTCACACTAGTACGAAGAAATGTGGATGCCCTTTCCAAATTAACGTCAAGGAGAATGTGACTCCTTATGGTATGTCACCGTGATTTGTGGGAGGCACAATCACGACACCGCAGAAGATTGGATAAGGGGAGGAGGAAGTTGAGGATGCGGGGGGAGGACGAAAGTGAGCGGCTCGGGGAGATTAGTCCACCTTCGTCTTTTGTGGAGTGCGAGCGGAAGTTGAGGATGCGGGTGTGAGGACACCGGGGTCTCCAACCGGAGGCACCCCGAGTGCGGAGGCACCCCAATCTCCAATCGGATTTGAGTCCTCCCACTCCACAAAAGCTTCTAGGCAGAAGAAATGCAAGGTTCCACAAATGCGTCGTGCCAGTCGACGCACGCAAAGTGGATCTAACATGGCTTATAGTCATTGCTTATAACCGGATTGGTTGCCACATGTTGAGGCCATTATCAATGTGGTTTCCGATGGAAATTGTGGATATCGGTGTATAGCCTCTGGGCTTCGACTTGCCGACGTAGACGGGTGGAGGATTGTGCGTAGAAGGATGTACGATGAGATTATCGGGTATGAAGACCTTTGGCGGGAAGTGCTTGGCTCGAGTTTCGAGAGGCGTCAAGAATGCGGTGCATTGCCCGAGAGAAGCAAGAGGGGGCATCTTTCAAAGAATGGTTGACACTTCCGGACATGGGATTGTTAGTATCCACCGCATTCAATGTCATTCTCGTCAACCTCTCGCATGGGAGTGCCTCCACATTCCTACCTCTACGTAGTACTCCAACGTCGTCATTGCACAACAGACTTATCATTGCAATGGCGAATGAAAGGAATATCCATTGGGTTAGGGTAAGTTCTATGATTTTTTTGTGAATTGGTTTGTTTCCCCTTTAATCGGGTTTGTGACAATATCTTCTATGTTCTCTTTGTTCACTTTGACAGGTGCGGTTGCATGTGAATGCACCGTTGCCATCCTTATATCCATCGTGGGATCGGTACGTTGAGGATTTGCGCCAAAGGTTGGCGAGATGGATTCGTTTTTCGAGACATCGCGCCCATTGCAAGCTGCGATCATGAAGCCACCATACATGTTGTAGATTTAGATACAGTAGTAGGTTAAAGCTTGTACCTAGATGGCTAAGCATTTAGAAATTTTGCCAATTCGTCCAGAATGTTCTATGTATATGCAAATGTTGTGTTGTGTTTTAATTGTTGTTTACTTATGGATGGACCCTTTTTAGAGTCGGTTTGAATGTTACGGAGATTTATAATTAATTAAGGTTCGGTGCAAATTGTCGTCTTTGGATTTTCAATCTTGCATTGTTAGTTTGACGACTACGGAGATTTTTTGAAACCGTAATGTTCAAATTCATCCATTCCCGATATCGCGGTCAAACAAAGTTCGTGAAACAACCCATATTTTCGGTCACCAATGACCGACAAGTATTCCAATATATCGTTCTTGTATAACCGAGTCCTATTTAAATTTCTCGGTTGTACACCACCGAGATGGATTGACCATTTCAATTCGCCGACTCTCGTCCTATGACGACCGAGCCTGCGAGACCCTATCGAAAGTGGACAACCGATACGCATTAACTCTTCCGATCTTCGTGGCCGAGCGCGACTTCCCAAAAATATTAGCTTATGTCTCGCCAAGGCCGAGACGGTTGAGACG
The DNA here is from genome assembly GCA_039657325.1 of Stephania cephalantha. Lineage (NCBI taxonomy): Eukaryota > Viridiplantae > Streptophyta > Magnoliopsida > Ranunculales > Menispermaceae > Stephania > Stephania cephalantha. The sequence goes on along the minus strand of CM077570.1, from coordinate 29,882,108 downwards.
ATCTCTGGCTTTGTGTGGCGAGAACCACGATTTCCCAATTTTTTACATTTTAAAAACCGCCACACACACATTACATCTACTCTACTACACCCTACAAAATGCGAAACCTAGAACAACGAAGGAGAAACACACGGCGAGGGGTGGCGATTTTGCCCGTCAAAACAAAAATATGAACGAGGGTGGTGGTAGTGGTTGGTTAGTTGCACATAACAACACTTAATTTTACATTTCAATCTTTCCAAAATAAAATTGTTCCGCCTTCAAAAAAATTGCTCCAAAAAATCACTCAAAAAATGGGAAAAATGTTTTGGCTTGTTGTAAATTGAGTTGGAACTTGCTAAAAACTAGAGAAAGAAAATACGAGACTTAAAACTTCTACTACTACAACGGAGAAGAGAAGAAATGAGAGAGTTGAAATGAGAAGTTCTTGATTCAACTTGGTGTGTTTCTACAATGAGGTTTACACCCTTTATATAGATCGTTTGGTGATGATGATAAATTTACTTAGATAATGTGTACAAGTAACACATACACCACATGTCATACAACACATTACAAGTAATTTGATAATACTTGAAAGAGTTAGTGTATATTAGAAATGGTTACAAGTTCCATGACAATACATAGACAAGTGAGGTTACCATTAGTGACAAATACAAGTTACATGACTATACAACATGCATTGTCATCCATACTTCACAACACTCCACCTAGGATGGCACATGCTTAGAGAATGTGCCTGTTTAAACTTCTATTAGGAAAAAACCTGTGGAAAAAATATAATAAAAGAAAAATAGTACAATGTTCTCATAAATCTTAAGATAAGGATAATATTGTTAGGATTGCATCATTAAAAACCTTGCTAAGAAAATCTAGTGGGATAAAACCATAACTAAGGGAAAAAGAGTGCAATACACTAATTAATAACTCCCCCTCATACGAACATGAGTGAAACTTGTTCCGTTTCTTTGCTTGCAATATCTTTAAGTTTACGTAAGCCAATGGCATAAGTAAGCCTCTTAAATATTGTAGTCGGTAAGGCTTTTGTGAATAAATCAACAAAATTATCACTCGACAGGATTTGCTTGACATCGATTTCACCATTCTTTTGAAGCTCATGTTCATAAATTTTTTTTGGGGAAATATGTTTTGTTATGTCCGCTTTTATGAATCCTTCACTCAATTGTACGATACATGCTACATTATCTTCATATAATATGGTTGGAGAATCTTTTATTAAAGACAATCCACTTGATTCTTGAATATGTTCAATCATGTTTCTCAACCATACACATTCACGACTTGCTTCATGAATTGCAAGTGTTTCAGAATGATTGGAAGAAGTAGCAACCATAGTTTGCTTTACTGACTTACATGATACAACAATATTACCATATGTGAATACATAACCTATTTGAGAATGAGCATTCAGGGGATCAGACAAATATCATGCATTAACATAACCTTGGAGATTCAATTTCACTCATCTTGAGTAAAACAAACACATGTCACTTATTCCTCGAAGATATCGGAAAACATGTTTAACATCATTCTAATGTCTTCGAGTTGGTGAAGAGTTGTATCTTGCAAGTAGGTTGACAGCAAAAGTAATGTCAAGTGTTGCACAATTTGCAAGATACATAAGTGGACCAATTGCACTTAAATATGGTACCTCCGGACCAATTAGCTCTTCATCACTTTCATGAGGTCGAAATGGATCTTTATTTACTTCAAGTGATCTGACAACCATTGGAGAGCTCAATGGATGTGCTTTGTCCATATAAAATCTTTTTAATATTTTTTCAATATAATTTGATTGATGGACAAGTACTCCACTTGGAAAATGTTCAATTTGCAAACCAAGACAAAGTTTTGTTTTTCCAAGTTCTTTCATCTTGAATTCTTTTTCAAATATTTGGATGTTCTAACGATGTCATTGTGGTTTCCTTCTATATTTAAATCATCAACATACACAACAATAATTACAAATCTTGTTGATGATTTTTTAATGAAGACACATAGACAAAATGGAATATTTACAAAACCTTCTTTAAGTAAATAATCACTAAGGCGTTTGTACCACATTTGACCGGATTATTTCAATTTGTACAAAGACTTTTGTAATTTTATAGAATGCATGTTATGAGGTTTTGATTTTATTTCTTCGAATATTTCAAATCCTTCAAGGATTTTCATATATATCTCTTTGTCTAGGGATCCGTACAGATATGCTATAACGACATCCATTAGATTTATATCAATCCCGCTGCAAGGCTTATCAAGAATCGAAATGTGATTGCATCTATAACAAGAGAATATGTTTCCTCATAATCAATGTCAGGTCTTTGTGAGAAACCTTGGGCTACAAGTCTTGCTTTATACCTTGTAATCTCTATTTTTTTTCGTTTCTCTTTCGTACAAATACCAATTTATATCTAACAGGCATTACATCATCTGACATTTGAACGATCAGTCCAAAAACCTGTTGTTTCTTTAATAAGTATAGTTCTCTTTGGATAACCTCTTGCCGTTTTTGTCAATCAGGTCGTTTTCGACATTCATCCACTGATCGTGGTTCTGGATCATCATCATTTTCACATATTTCAAAGGACATCTTGAAAGCAAATATATCATCAGGAACAATATTATTTCGATCCTAAATCTTATCGGAGTTCAAATAATTTATTGAGATCTCATATCTTTTCGCTCTTTTTCTAGAGGTGGTTGTTCTTCGTCCGAATCAACTTGTTCCGACAAATCCTTATTAAAGTATTCTTTTACTTTCTCATGAGTATTTTGATTTGCATTTATTTTTACTCCCATTTTTCTATTTCGAGGAACTGTATCATTTGAACCAACTGGTCTTCCTCGCATTAAGCGTTTCGTTGGTTCTTGTGTATTTTTTACACATAGACATCAATTCTTGCAAAAACATTTACAGTTGGAATATGTGATTTTGTCACTCATTTTGTGTTAGTAAATGCATCAGGTAATTGATTTGTAATTTGTTGCAAATGAATTATCTTTTGAACTTTAAGTTCATATTGATTTGTGCGTGAATCATAATGAGATAAAGTTGATGCATTATAAGCAATTTCGCGACATTCCTTTTGAATTGGCTTCTTATCTCCCCTTAATGGTGGAAAAATTGCTTCATCAAAGTGACAATCAGCAAAACGTGCAGTAAGTAAATCCCCAATTAGGGGTTCATGGATGATGATTAAATCCAACATAAATCCTAAGTTTTTATTGTGGACCCATCTTGGTTCTATTATGAGGTGGTATAAGAACATACATTGCACAACCAAAAATTCTCAAGTGTGAGATATTTAGTTGTTGACCTAACATAGGGGAATGTTCATGGTATGCAGTAGGCTTACAACGAATGATAAATGATGGATGAAGGACTGCATGTCCCCAAACTGAAGTTGGTAACTTAATTTTTATGATTAAATGCCTAGCAATTAATTGAATATGTTTGATCTAAGATTTTGTCAAACCATTCTGGGTATGCACATTTGGAACAAAATGTTCAATGATAATTCTTATAGACATGCAATAATCTTTAAATGCTTGATATTGAAATTCTCCATCACTATCAAGACGGATGGTCTTGATTGGGTTTTCAAGGAATTGTGCTCTTAACTTAATGATTTGTGCTAAAAGTTTAGCAAATGCAACATTACGGGTTGAAAGTAAACAAACATGTCACCACCTAGTTGACGCATCTATCAAAATCATGAAATATTTAAATGGTCCACAGTAAGGATGAATATGTCCACATATGTCTCCCTGAATGCATTCTAAGAAAACTGGAGATTTCATAATAATTTTACTTGAGGATGATTTAACTATTAATTTACTTTGAGAACAACTAGCACAATTATAATCACCAGCAGAAAATATTTTGTAACTCCTTAAAGGATGTCCATGCGAATTATCAATTATCATTCGCATCATTGATGATCCTGGATGACCAAGTCGGTCATGTCATAAAACGAATATCTTTGGATCATTAATTTTCTTATTTAAGACGATATTCGTTTCGACATGCCTTATATGAGTAAAATATAATCTAGAGGATAAAGCTGAGAGTTTTTCTTACACTTTTTTCTCATTTGAAACCAATATGACATAGAGAAATTTTCTATCATTTTCGTTCATGGTTTCAATGTGATATTTATTTTGGCTAATATCTTTAGAGCTAAATAAATTCCTTCTGGGTTTTTTAGAGTATAAAGCAATGTCAACATGAATTGTTGTATCCCCAGAAAACATAATATTTGCTCTTCTAGAGCCATTAATCAAATTAGAAATGTCTGATATTGTTTGAACATTAGTCTAAGCTAAGTTCAAGTTGGAGAAATATTCTCTCTTTTTAAGGATTGTGTGCATTGTAGCACAATCAACAAGACAAATATCGCTCTTATTTGATTCATGATTTGAACACATGATGTGATTATCCATCTAGATAAACAATGTCTGATAAATTAGAAAAAAACACGTTTCATTTATAATAAGAAACTAGTACATAGGAATTAAAAAGCATAACAAAAAAAACTAGCGCATAGAATATAGAAATCTAGAAGCATTACATGTGGTCATTAAAAACATCAAGATTAATGTTTGGATCATCATGAAAATTTGGGGCATCCATATCTCCGATAGTGAAATTCATCTCAATTGTTTTGCCTTTATCCTTCAAACAGGCTTGATGAAGATCAATAAAATACTTAGGCGTACGACATACATGGGCCCAATGGCCTTTTAGACCACATATGTGACATGGTTGGTCGCGATTACTTGCATGCCCATTTTCAGCAATATTTTTCCCTCTATTCTGAGTGGCGTCATTTTGGTTCCATTTGTTTTGGAGCTTATCACTGCAAAATTTATGATATGGCTTGCCACGATCTTTGCCAATCGATTTTTCCCCTTTCCACGTCCATGATTTTTCTTTCCTTGACCATTTTTGTGGTCATTATAGGATGCAACATTTGATTCATGAATTAAAGCGGAACCAATTGGGTGGGAACTATGATTCTTCAACAAAAGCTCATTGTAGCCACCATGAGACAAGAAATTAATTATGAGTACTTTTTAAATTGACGCGCTTGATATTGTTGTTACAACAATAGACTCAAAGCATGAAAAGTATTGAATGTTTTTTTTTCCATCATTGCCTCATCAGATATATTTTTTCCACATAGCCTCAAATGAGAAATAATATAAAACATGATGGAGTTATACTCACTGACTGTTTTGAAATCTTGTAGCCTAAGATTCAGCCAGTCTTTTTAGCTTTTGGAAATATCATTGTCTTTTAGTGATCATATCGCTCTTTCAAGCTTAACCACAGGATGAGATGATCTTTTATACTGAGATACTCACTTTTCAGACATTTATAGAGATGACGGCGAATGAATATCAGTGCTTTCGCACGGTCTTGCATTGATGTTTTATTTCCTTCTATAATAGTTTCTTCTAAGTCTTTAGCTTGGAGATGTATCTTAGCATCCAGTTGCCATGACAAATAATTATTGTCAATGATATCGAGGGCAACAAACTCAAATTTTTGAAGGTTTGCCATACTATAAAAATATGTCAAGAAATTAGGTAAATAATTTTTCTCTTTTATATAGAATAAATAATATACGATTAAATATATGTTTACAACTTGATTATTAATATGCAAAATGTACTACTTGTATGAGTTAGTAGGATAACTTCCAGGTTGGGTGGCGAGAAAAAGTCTACTTAAAATCATGTCTCCTCGAACGGGATAACCCGTCTCCATTTCAATGTTTAGCTTTACCGGGGATAAGGTTGACCCACTATCAACTCAAACTCATAGCACTATTTGCAATATAAAAATCAAGAATATAACATAACTAATCATTTGTAGTATAGCAAAAAAACTAGTCATGTCACATATTGACTTTTGATTTTTGATGTAGAAGGTCGTACAAGACGCAACTACAGAGCATATTTTCGCAGTCGATGACGTTATAATGCATAATATATGAATAAAGTATGCATATATAAGTGATGGATGTAATAAAAAGAAAGCTACCATGGTAACATGAAAATAAATTGAACTTATTTAAATTAACAAAATTTATACCTTTCTAGCTGTAACGGCCCATCTTATTAATGTCGTTAATTATCTCGAATTTACAGACGTGGACGCCGGCTCCGATCTACGTGGACGCCGCGATAGGCTATGACACACGGGGACTTGGGTATGATAGTTTATGGTGTGTTGGTTGCTTGTTTGCGATGCAACACATCGCATGTGTATGTTGCATAACAATACGTGCGAGATTGTGTGAACTGTATTCGCCTCGATATGCGTGTCGACGCGGGTAGCGGGTAGTTGACGGGACCAAATAATAGGTCAGGAAAACTAAAACACACAAATTAAATAAAATTGTCCAGGAAACTAATATGGAATGGGTATTAGGTGGCTAGTGACGCGGCGGTAGCCGTGTGTCACTATTCGAACGCGAAACCAGGCGTCGAAACGCCCGAAAATGACATTTTTGTGCTTAAAACACAGGCGAGTGTCCCAAACGTGTCACGCTTTGGAGTCAAGAAAATAAGTCAACACAACTTATCCATACTCCATTTTCTTTTCTCTCACTTACATCTTTCTCTCTCTCACTATCACACACACACCCAAAACTCACACAGGCCGAGAAGAGAGAAGAAGAAGAAACGGAGAGGAGGAGGAGAAGGAGAAGCCGAGAAGGAGAGAAGAGATGGTGGAGAAGCCGGGAAGGAGGTGAGTCGTGGTTGATTTTGTTGTGAGTTTGGTGATCCGGCCATGGTGGCCGAGAGAGGGGTTCGACCATGGAGGCCGAACCGGGTTAAGGGTGCAGATGGCAGGGGTGTCTCTCCTGCTATCGATTCCACTGGGGTTGGGGTGGAGAGCAACCCCAACCCAACAACAACGGGGAAGAAAAAAAAATTCCCGATCGAACCAGAGAGCTAGTTCGATCGGATAGGGGAGGAAGGTGCACACGCGCGCGCACGTGAGCGCGTGTGCACCCACCCCATGGGCCAAGCCTGGACCAATTCAGTTCCAGGGTCGGGTCCGACCCGTTTGGGTCGACCCGACCCAAACCAAACTAAAAAAAAAAAGGAAAAAAATTAGGAAAAATTCTGGAAAAATTGAGAAAATTTCGAAAAAAATATATTTCCATAAAATAAATAGAATTGATGAATTTCTATTAGGAAATTATATGTGGGAATGTCGGACGCGACTTTTGCGAGGTTTTTGCCTCGAAAAGCACAAAATGGGCAATTTGGCCTAAAATCTTAAAAATTGGTCATAAATTGCCATGCTAAATCGAAATTATTGATAAATGGACATAGGTGGACACGGGTGATCAATTGGCGACCGAGGACCCAGTGGACTTGGACTCGGGGATTGATTACGGGGTTTGGAGTGCGTTGTGAGGTTTGTAAAACCTAATTGAAAAACTCTGAGTACTTATTTCACTTTGTATTTCCATTCAATTCCAGCATTCATTGTGGTCTTTATTACATCTATATCTTGTCGTTGTTTAGACGGTTGGTTGAATTACTCCCACCGAATTTTCCGTTGTGTGTCTATGCATTCTAGACCATAGCATGTGTATCAGGAGTTCTCGGTGGATAACGGCCCGAGCTAATGAACTGCTACATGTGTCGGTGCGTCGTAAGTCTACGTCGGCCACCGAGAGGGACCAGGTGATAGCTAGTTGGGTGCACCCACTAGTGGGATCCTGGAAGGGAATCCCGAAGTATGGTTTAGTCTGACTGGAACAGGCACATACATTTGCACTTTATTGTTATCTATGCATGTGATGCTCTACTTACAGTTGTCTGTTTACATTCTGCATGTTTATTTAACAGTATTTATTGAATTTCACTTGTTTTGTTTGAATGCTCAGAGGAGTTCCTTGCGATTTTACTTACTGGACTCGTCATCCATCTTCTTCTGTGATGATTGAGTGCAGATCCGAGTACAAGTAAAGACAAGGGGATCTTAGGTGACTACCTTTGACTGCCTACCGTCGAGGATAACTTGTACGTGTGTTGGTATTTTGATATTTTGATTTCTTTTGGGAACTTGGGAGTATCCTGACCTTGTACATGACTATACCTTATATGGTACAGTTGTCTACCTCTATACAAAGTACTTTTCAGGGTTTTTCCACAATAGGATTTGTTAAGTTTATTATTAATATTTCTTGCATTTAAGTACGACTTCCGCTGAATATGTCATTTATATGCTGTAAACACAAGTGTATATGAATTTCGAGACAAAAAGGATGGGCAGGTGTCGTACACGTGTAGTTGGGCCACCTGGCAAGGAGTACACGGAGACACATCACCCCGGGGTGGCGAGGGCCGCCACACTAGCTTTGTTTTCTTAGCAAGTCTTCTTGATCTTCAAGATCTCCTCTTTGTGCAAGAGCAAGCTCGTGCTGATAACGTATTATAAATTAAGTTAGAACTTGCTAGAAACTAAAGAAGGAAAATAGTAGACTTAGAATTTCTACTACTGCAAACAACTAGTACAAAGGAGAAGAGAATAAATAAGAGAGTTGAAATGAGAAGTTCTTCATTTAACTTGGTGTGTTTCTATAATGAGGTTGACACCCTTTATATAGGCAATTTGATGATGATGATAAATGTACTTAGACAATGTGTATAAGTAACAAATACACCACATATCATACAAAACATTACAAATAATTTGACAATACACGAAAAAGTTGGTGTATATTAAAAATAATTATAAATAATATAACAATACATAGACAAATGAAGGTACCATTAGTGAAAAATATAAGTTACATGACTATACAATATGTATTGTCATCCATACAACATGGCTCACTTTAATGGTCTCCATTAGTAGCCTTTCGTAGGGCCAGAGGGTCAATATGGCTTTTAGAATGGGAATAGTTGCTCCGGAGTACGGACAAAGCAACGTACAAAAGCACAAATAGGATATTGTGGAATTTTTTACAAAAATACTAATGTTTTTAGTTTAAATCCGAAAAATAGGGTGGTGTACTTTTTCTTTTCTCCAGAGTAGGCAATAGCGCCTTTTCAAAAGGCGCTATCAAAGCCACGTGGACTTTTTGCTGATGTGGACGGTCCACGTGGACCGCCCACGTCAGCAAAAAGTCCACGTGGGCGGATAACGCCTTTTGAAAATGCGCTATCCGTGTAACCCGATCCACGTGGACATCCTACGTGAACATTGGCCGACCGAATAGCGCCTATGGGTTGTACGGGTTGTCCGCCTCGCAATACGCGCTATCCGTGTAATCCGGTCCACGTGGTCATCCTACGTGGACATCGGCCGACCGAATAGCGCCTATGGGTTGTACGGGTTGTCCGCCTCGCAATACGTGTTATCCATGTAACCCGGTCCACGTGGACATCTTACGTGGACATCGGCCGACCGAATAGCGCATATGGGTTGTACGGGTTGTCCGCCTCGCAATACTCGTTATCCGTGTAACCCGGTCCACGTGGTCATCCTACGTGGCCATCGGCAGACCGAATAGCGCATATGGGTTGTACGGGTTGTCCGCTTTCGCAATACGCGCTATCCGTGTAACCCGGTCCACGTGGACATCCTACGTGGACATCGACCGACCGAATAGCGCCTATGGGTTGTACGGGTTGTCCACCTCGCAATACGCGCTATCCGTGTAACCCGGTCCACGTGGTCATCCTACGTAGCGCGTATTGCGAGGGGGATAACCCGTACAACCCGTACAACCCATAGGCGATATTCGGTCGGCCGATGTCCACGTAGGATGTCCACGTGGACCGAGTTACACGGATAGCGCGTATTGCGAGCGGACAACCCGTACAACCCATAGGCGCTATTCTGTTACCGATGTCCACGTAGGATGTCCACGTGGACCGGTTACACGGATAGCGCGTATTGCGAGGCGGACAACCCGTACAACCCATAGGCGCTATTCGGTCGGCCGATGTCCACGTAGGATGTCCACGTGGACCAGGTTACACGGATAGCGCCTTTTGAAAAGGAGATATCCGCCCACGTGGACTTTTTGCTAACGTGGGCGGTCCACGTCAGGAAAAAGTCCACGTCAGCAAAAAGGCTTTGATAGCGCCTTTTGAAAAGACGCTATTGCCTACTTTGGAGAAAAAAAAAGTACACCACCCTATTTTGTGAAATAAAATGTAGATGTGCCCTATTTTTTGAAAAACCCCGGATATTGTGGACGAGTGGTAGACACTTCTCTTTCCATCGCAATTCATATTCATACGCGTGTCCACATTTGTTCATGTATCCCACTTTGTTTCTCTGCTTCTTTCTGTCGATATGCACAAGGTGGGAAGATGTCTTAACTATAAAGTGACAGTTGTTTTAAATTAATAGAATACGAATGGGCCCACAAAGAAAAGGTTAGTATCTAAATTTTGTTACAATTGGGCCAATTGTGTTAATGACTACGTTGTTCCGAAGAAAAATAAAGATGAAGTGACATACAACGTTAAATGATATCATTACTGAAATATGTGACATAGTAACTGAGATATATGTAATCTATAAAAAAAAAAAAAAAAAATATAAGGATAAATATACGCAATACAAAACTTTAAAAAAATACTCGCTTTAACAGCAACGCAACTTATAATTGCATTATAATAATTTCACCATGCATGGGAAAGTCTGAGTATTACTAATAGCTAAAATGCGTTAATATATAATTTAGTGAAAATAAGTTTGATTAGGTAAAGACAAATAAAAAAAATTATTCTATTTGAAAAAAGAGAATGTATAACTCAAATGATTGGCATCTCACGCTTCGCGCATGAAAAAGACATAGTATTGATAATGAATAAAATATATCAATAAGTACTTCATCGAAAAGAAAAATTATTAATAAAAAAAAGACTTATAATGTATTCTCTGATGGACTTAAGACCTATAACAATTAATTATATATAGTTTTTCCTATAAAAAAGAAAAAAATATTCTCGAATTTGTCTACAAATAAATAAATGAATAAAATTCGAACCTTACTTGATGATGATGAAAGAGTTTTTCTATTGAGAAATCATAACAATCAATTGATTATCTAACAACAAAAGAGGGGGTTCAACACACAAAAGAGAAGACCACAATGTGGAAAATGCTCACAATTATAGCTATTTATTATATTTACAGCAACAAACAAAGATAATAGCATTTTTGAATTTGACAGCTTCGCATTGACCTTTTAAAAATGTTGGTGTTGGGTCACGCTATGTGCACCCCAGTCATCACTCAGGGCACCCCATTTAATTCCAACATAACATGAAATAATTAATATGCCATCCTACACAACTCAAGAACAAAATTGTTTTTTAGGCACCCCACCCCATTTTTCCTTGGAGAAGAACGAACTCCAACTATTTCGTTATCTTTGTCGGCAATCGGACACAACGTTATTCGGTTAAAGAGTGCGTACAAGATTTGTATCTACTTATTTTTATGTTTTTAAAGGTTTAAGGCATGAGTATTTAGTGTGTGTTGGTGGGTTAAAAATGATTGTTTGATTATTTGTGCTTCTTCGATGTGTAGGTTTTGACGCGATTCGTGTGTGTTTTAGTATACAATAGATGACCAAGACGCAAGTGGTTCTGAATCGAGACAGTGAGAGGTGAGTTTTGAACATACGAAGGGTTTAGGGTTTCAAATCACAGAGTATAAGAGGCAGCTCAATTGTTTCGGCTATACAGTACCGAGACTTGTTAACAAGTCTCGAAGAATGGCAACCAAGTCTCAAACTGTAGTCTCTGTTCATATTTACCGAAACAAAATGCATGTGACGGCCCCAACTAATAAACAGGGCACCGCCCGGCCTAATCCCGTAATCAAACCTTAATCCACATCACCTAAGACTTAATTACGTATTAGTCAGCCTTTCGTTCCTATATTCTCCAATTCATGTATTGATCTAGATTAAAATTTTCATGTAGGTTAAAGATTTTGCGGAAGCCATGATAATTCAAAAATTCCTAAGTGTGGAAAAGCAAGAGAATATAACATCGCATGCATGTAAATAGATGAAACTATTCACTCAACCCAATGTACAACCCAAAAAGGACAAACAATAATATTACAACAAAAGTCGAGACGTACAAAATGAGTGAGGAGAGTCGCCGAATTTCTCAAAGGAAGTCACCGATCTTCTCCTTCCCGGATCTGCTACTGCTCGACAGACCTACACACATCGTCACAAACTAGACGGTGAGTATAGTGATATTTAAGTACTAACTAGAGAATTTCATGTCACATTTCCAAAAGAAACGAATGGTATTTAAAAGCATAAATGAGCGAAATAAATTTCTGAAACAAGTAATGCAAGTAAATACAACAGTTAAAGATGTAGAGACAGACACAGGCTAAATCGAGATGTACGTCCGGTCGGCGGTGAGACCTATCACCTACCTTTTTCCACTACGATATGGAGCTGCGCTCAACATATCTCACATAAATAGCGGAGCTGCGCTCTACGCTTTACAACATCAATCTCATACTTGCCGCCACCCCGAGTCTCATACCTCGTGTGCCGCGCAAGTGTAGTGGTGAGTGCCGGAACCCCGGTAGACCTATGTCCCCGTGAACCGCGCATCTCTCGTGCAATGGACACTAGATAATCCCTACTTTCATCTCAAAGATATATAAATTCTAAAATTCTAGGATATCAAGAGAAGCTAGGCTACAAAGCCCAAAGAAAATAGAATACAAGTTTATTTAACTTCAAAGTAGTCCATTAGCATGTTTTTCATCAATTGTATTCAAGAACGACATCAAGTGTATAAATTAGAGGCAATGAAATAATTCACAAGGCATCATGTTACAATATTCATCCATGAATAGATACAAGAACAACATGATGTGAGATGACAAGTAGTAATGTCTACCAATAGACCAATAAATCAATAAGGGTGAATGAAATGAAATATAAAATTCTCACAGTTGTACTTACTAGTCACACGCTTGTCCTAGTCTAGTCGATTCCTCAACAAATCGAAGTGCGTGCCCAAACGCCTGAGTTCCCCCGTAGTTCCCTAACATTAAATAATGTCTCACTTAGGCCAAATCGAAGTCGAGACAAATTTCGAAAAACCTTTTTTATTTTTTTTTGGTCATTCGGCCCATTTTACGTTTTTCGAGGTAAAACCCCCGTATAACGTCTCGATTGACTTCAGAATTCTTCACTTTTTATGGAAATCTCGAATTTCTATTGATTTGGGTCACAAATATATTTTTCCCTATTTTTCTGGATTTTTCCTGAATTTTTCCACATTTTTAGCTATTTTCTAGAATTTATTTTATTAAAAATCAATTTACTTTACTTAAATAATTATTATTATTTTTAATTGGGATGGATCGGGGTCAACCCGACCCGATCCAGCCGAATCCGGGTCGGTATGACCCGTTCCAGCCGGGTCAGGGTCCGGCCCGGCCCACCCGGGCCCGGGTCGGCCCGACCCGGTTTCATCTTCTTCCTCGCGAAGAAACAAAGCATCGGCTCTGTTTCTGCAATTTTTTTTTTTTTTTCTTCTTCGCTGGGGTTGGGCTTCCATCCCCAACCCCTGGTGGGGTTCGCATGCAGGGGAGACTACTCCCCTGCCTTCCTCGAGCTCGGACGAACTGCCATGGCAGTTCGTCCGAGTTCGCCATCCGAACACCAACAACCACCGACACAACAACAACAAACCACACATCAACAATGAAAACTCACATTCGAGCTGTCGATCTCTCTCTCTCTCCCGGTGTCTCTCTCTGCCGGTCTCTTCTTCTTCTCTCCTTCTCTCTCGGTTTTCTTCCTCTCTCTTTGTCTCTCTGTTTCGTCTCTTTTCGTTGTTGTTTTTTTTTCCTCTCCACCACTGACTTTGGAGATAATTTTGGAGATAAGTTGAAGATAAGGATTGGGGTTGGTGTGTTTGAAAGCCACACATCTCTCCACAGAAACGTATCTCGAGGAATATCTTGTGGTCTTCAACACCACACTTGTCCCCCAAGTCACCTGTGAGTGACTCCAAAAACTTACACCTTGTATTGAGATGTGTGTGTGTATCTAGATATAGATCTAGTGATGCCCATTTTTTTCCTTCTTCACTTTATACTTTTACCCATATATAATTTACTTGGCCACATTAACACAACATTTCCCAAAAATTCACATTTTATTTAAATAATTAAATTATACCCAAATGTGTTATTACCTCGGTCCCACGTCGACACGCGACTCGAGGCGCGTCCCCGCTCGTCTCGATACCTGTGTACCCGTAAATGACTTAATAGTCTACACATATACAGTCCACTAGGCATACATCAAACAAATATAAAATGTACTTCGGCCCTTGCCTCGGTAAACGGACGTAGCACGGTGTGAGTCCCACAGTACGGGTCGTTGAGCCTATGTAAAGCCAATAACACAGTTAAAAATTTTGGGCCGTGACAACTCTTCCCAACTAATGAAAATTTCGTCCTCGAAATTTAAACGTCGACCCAACAAGTTTACCTTACTCCAAGAGGATACGGAAAGGTTCGATCAATCTCAATGCAAGTTTACCTTTCACTTCAAATCTCTAAAGACCCTTTCGAGGGAAAACTCTTAAATAGACAAAGGATCCCTCGGTGTACATGAGATCACCGTGATATATGTCCGCGTTCTTCTTCTGTCGATCCTGGGCTCCCTTGAGTCTTTGACGAATCGTCGTACCTTCACCGTGTGATCGACAACAATTTCAGGCCCCACGGTCTCCCGGTCCTCTGGCTCAGCCCAACACGATGGCGAGCGACACGGTCTACCATACAAAGCCTTAAAAATTTTGGGTCGTGACAATGCAATAGTTTCAATTGTGTTATCGTGACTTATGGATGAGTCTCGTTTAATACGTACCGAAACTATGCATTACATTTCAGACCTATACTATCGAAATTTATATATTTAAGTATTTTTGAGTTCTGATTCTGAATTCTTACGATGTTCGACATTTTTTTTTTCAGGAAGTACCATCGACAAGTGTACCATTGGCATGTGGCTTTGAAGACTTCTCTAATTTTTTTACATGAGAAGTGCATTTTCAAACTAGATCTAAGGCTGTCGTTTGGGTTCAAGTTACGGGTTGTGCTACGGAGTTTGTATTGGTTACGAAGAAGCCTAATGCCGAAGGGAATGATCGTAGGGGAAGGATCGCAATTGCATGTGAGAGATCTGATACATATAGGGGTGATTCTCAAAGAGTTGAGATTGCTAAAGCTGAATTACTTGCTAAAATATCATAAAATGTGACAAACGGAGAGGAAGAGGAGGACAACACAAGGCCCAACTCCGGTACAAAAAAATTTCAGTGCCCTTTTCTTATCGAGATCAAGGATTCCCCTAACTCATCTTGGTATGTGAGAGTTGCATGTTGAAAGCACAACCATGACACTGCGAAATATATGGAAGGTCACTCATTTGCAGGAAGACTGACTCTAGATGAGTCTGCTATTTTGGATCAGATGAGTAAAGACAATGTTAAGGCACGTCAAATCTTGAATACTTTGAGGCAAAGGGATACGAACAATGTTTCAACATTGCGGACAATATACAATGCACGATAAAGGAATCGAATTAAAGAAACCGATGGGAGAAGTCAAATGCAACAACTCTTACACTTATTGGAGAACCATATGTATTTGTCGTGGCATAAGAGGGACACCAATACGAATGTAGTGACAGACTTATTTTGGACACATCCGGACTCCATCAACTTGTTGAGGCGTTTCTCGTTTGTTAGTCTCATGGATTGCACATATAAGAGGAATAGGTACCGAATGTCGTTGTTAGAGATTATTTGGGTGACTTCGAAAGACATTACATTCTTGGTTAGGTTTTGTTTCATGTCATCGGAGACTAGGGCCAACTACACTCGAACATTGAAAATTTTGAGAGGTTTATTGGACGGGTAGTCTACACCTAACGTTTTTGCCACTGATAGAGAATTGGGTCTTATCAATGCAATTGAAGATATTTTTCCCTAATCTTTGCACCTTCTTTGCACTCGGCACATTGACAAAATGGTGTTAACTAAGACTAAAAAGATGTTTGGACAAAACGAAGACTTCAAACTCTTCAGTGATAGGCGGACGACTTTGATGTACGCTAAGACGGAAGCATCATTCGAGCTTAGGTGATGTACCATGCGTGATAAGTACCAAAATGTTAAAGGATTGGTCACTTATTTGGAGAATATTTGGTTGCGGAATTACAAGGAATTGAGCTAAGGTGGACGGCTTTAATGTATGCTAAGGCGGTCGGTAGAGGTAAGCTAGGCCGGAAACACCCCATGCGTAAGTCTCGACCTCATCTAAGTTCTCTAAAACCTTCAGTAATGCAATTGAAACTTTTGACCCACACTTATCAGCGAATAGAGTGCACACAAGCAAATACAATAAGTATGCTTGTGCAGTGCACTCTACTCTAGGGTACGTACAAGAATTAGAACTACTGGTGGACTTGGGTGGGAAAAAAATGAGTCTTAACCAAGCTAGTCGCACTTTCAAACCCTCTTGTATAGTTAACCTCTTCCTCTGCCTCGTTAATATTAACTCAAGGCAAGTTGGAAACAATTTTGATCGCCTTCATGCGAGACTCCTCTGTGTATCGACCGAAATTCTCAACCGCCACCACCTTGCCAACCACGGGGATGTTCAAAATAATGCTAATATCCTCGAGCGTGATAGACATTTCACCAAAGGGTACGTGAAATGTATTAGTCTCTGGCTGCCACCGCTCCACAAATGCTAAGCTGACCTTCTTATTTCCCTTCCTATAGGAGCAGTTTATGAGTGGAGCCAAGCCGGACCTCTGAATGAATCTCTATAGTGCCTGGGTGTCGGGGTGGCAAGACTGCAAATCCCACTCAGCTATTTGGGCCCCATGGTTTATGCACTTAAGCAACGGACGACACTGCAACAAAAAACAAGTCATTAGTAAATACATTGTCGTATATGAATAGCGAGAATTTATTACAAAATCAAATGAAAGTAAACATCGAGAATATACATCACCATCCCAAATTGATGCCGCAACATGATCCTTATAGCTCTTCAGTAGAGACCCGTCAATTGGACCACCGGGGAATGGAGCAGATAGGTTTTGCTCGGGCTCCACAGCATTCTGGCCGCCACCACCACTAGCTTTCCTTTGGGATGTAGTAGTTTTACGCCCGCTAATACTCCCGCTCCCTATGGGGACATTATATGCCTAGTCTTCCACATCATCCCCAGAAGATGGGCGTGCACGTACACCCAAAAAGACTAGCAGACGCCCTCCTATTGCCACGGTCAGCCGGGGCAAAAGGACTAGCAGACGCCGACACCGCCTCGGACTGACGTTGTGCTCTTGTCGGCTTACCATCTACTTCCTGCCTTAAAACTGTTGATTTCCCTCTAGCCATATCTGATTAAAAAATGAATGTTAAACACGTTTGATTGATATTCACATAAAAAAGTAAAAATAAAAATAAAAAACACAATGTTTTGGCCAAGTAGGTCCGATAACAAGGGATATGTCTCGGCGATATAGCACCGAGACCTACGCTACGGTCTCAGTGTGAATCTACTGAGACATATTAGATTATCTCGGCTAGAGTTTTCCAAGACCAGACTAATATACATTCAATATAGGGTCTCAGTAATATTGCACCGAGACCACATCAGGAGGTCTCGGTGTCAACAAACCAATACCTACTTGAGTGATCTTGGTTATAATTCGTCTCGACATCCTTTTTACTCGTGGCAATGCATTGCCGATATTGAAGATGATGTCACATCTGTGAGGCCGACAATTACAGGTTTCGAACAAAACCCCTTTTCCACATTTTCATGGTGGACAACAACAAAACTACTCAAATGAACTTAACAATGAACTAAAACACATACATACCTCAGTTTGTCTCTCGTTTACACATAATCCCCAAATCTGAAATCCTCCCACGAACCCTACAACGCCGAGCACTTTCACTGCCCAAATTAACACCCACACAACTCGCCAAATAGACAGATCGAACAAATATGTGGAAGAGAGCTACGAAAAATCAAAGATTGGGAGTCCAAATCACAGTGAAAAGCTGGAAAAACTAAGGTTTTCAAAACTCTTTTGATGAAACACACTGGGGTGCCTAACGGTTACATACAGGGGTATTTTGGTTAAAGTTGGAGGTGTCCTGACAAATTTCCTGGGTGCCTTTGTAACTGGGTTGCCCTAAGTGATGACTGGGGTGCACATAGCGCGACCCAAAATGTTTCATCTTTCCATTTAAAACGTATGACATTTCCTTATAAAAAGGTTTGGCATTAATGACATTTAAAATGTCATTTATAAATTAGGCAGGTTTGTAAGTCATTTCATGTGACTCTTAACTAAATTTATTTAGTGGGCCGTTTCGTATTATATTAATTAAGTGAGCAGTTTCCTATGGTATGTAATATGAATTTTTGATTTAATTGAAACGTTACAATGATCTTCTCATCTTCCCATTAGATTTAAAACTCATTTTTTTTAAGAAAGAATAAACAACATAAATTAAATGTAATGTAAAATTAAGAAAACTCCTAATAAAAACTAATATAAATGAGAGCATGTCAATTAATTTGGTTGTTTTTTAAATTTAAAAATAAATTGGGAGGTAATTTAGTGTAATATTTGCATTTTGAAGTTACATTTCATATATTTAAAAGTAATTAAAGGGCGTTAAATTCAAAAGTAATTAAGGGGTCATAATATATTACTGTTTATAAATTTAAAAATATAAAAAATAGGAGGTTCTCAATAAAATGTAAAAATAAAAAAATCTTGGGTGTGCTATGCAGCTTGATGAGAATGCTCGAAAACGCCACGTGGCAACATCTAAGATGTTGGCTTATTACGTATACATAGATACTTTATTGACACCATTTTCGCACATAATTTCGTAGGCGACTGAGGAGGCAGGCATTGGGTCCCCGAGCAACAATTTCTTTTTCTTCTCTCTTTCTATTTTTTTTCCCTCAACAAATTGTCTCTTTAGTCAGGCATCAGTTTGGTTCTCTCTATCAAAGTACATGCTGCCAATGCAAATGCATTGTAGCTGTCAGCAGGAAAAAGAGACTTTTATGTGGGAAATTCGAAATTGGACCCAAACAAACCACAAACCTCCATTTCTCTCTCATTTTGTTCTTTGTGAACTCTAAATTTCAGTTTCGGTTCCGTTGGCTGTGTGGGGGAGAAGGGTTCGGGTTCTTATTAGGATCTTAGCCACAGCAAACAAGACGACTAAACCTCAAACCTCCATTTCTCCCTTATTTCGTTCTTTGTGAACTCTAAATTTTAGTTTCGTTTCTTGTGTGTGAGAGTACGGTTATGGTTAGGGCTGGCAAAAATATGGGACCGGACATCCCTTTCTATAATGATTAAATTTAGTGTCCAAACCCGATCCCCTTTTTAAAACGGGCACTTTTTTTGTCCAGTCTCGTATGTTTGTAAAACATACGGCTCCCGTTTTGTCCGATTTTTATTTTTAAATATGATTAAATATTTTATTTATCAATTATTTAAAAAAAAACCCTCAACTACAAGTCTAAAAGTCACCAATTACCAAAAAATAAATACATAACATCACAATTTTTAATTTCCAATATAAACATCACAATTTTTTTAAAAAAATAGATCGAGACGCAGAGCCGGCGACGGCACTGACGGTGAGGCGGTGAGGCCGCACAAGCAGAGGTGAGCGCGAGAGTTGGAGGGAGAGGATGACGGCACGGGTGAGAGTTTGGACTTGAGAGGCAGAGGCGAGCGCGAGAGCTGGAGGGAACGGGTGAGGGTTTGGACTTGAGAGGCAGAGGCGAGCGCGAGAGCTGGAGGGAGGGGGTGACGGCACAGCCGCACAGGCAAAGGCGAGGCCGCGAGAGCTGGAGAGGGCGACGACACTGATGGTGAGGCGGTGAGGTCGCATAGGCGGTGGTGAGCACGAGACGGCGAGAGCTGGAGGGAGAGGGTGACGGCACGGGTGAGGGTGAGGTGAGGGTTTGGAGTTTGGACCGTTTGGTTTGGTGAATTTGGTAGGTTATGGAGTGTGAAAACAGTGAAATTACCTATATGCCCTTCAAATTAATCACTAAACGGGTACCCGTTTTTTTGAAATTTTTGTCCAGACCCGGTCCCGTATTCTTAAACGGACTTAAAAAATTGTCTAGACATGTATGTTTTTCACAAAAATATTACCCGAACCCGTTTAAAACGGGTCCGGACAAAACCGGACAAACGGGTCCGGGCACATTTTGCCAGCCCTAGTTATGGTTCGTGTTAGGACTTTAGCCAGAGCGACAAGGACAAACAGTAGAAGTATGTGACTGCTGGAGGAACGTGCTCCTGGTAGCAGGGTTCATGTTTTATATCTTCACCATTTTCATTCA
The DNA here is from genome assembly GCA_039657325.1 of Stephania cephalantha. NCBI lineage: Eukaryota > Viridiplantae > Streptophyta > Magnoliopsida > Ranunculales > Menispermaceae > Stephania > Stephania cephalantha. The sequence continues at coordinate 29,861,626 of CM077570.1, read as the reverse complement.
TTGCATGATGGAGAGCTAGGGTTTGAGCCACAAGGAGCTCTACTTTTTAATGATTTATTCTTGTACCTACATTTGCAAATTCAGTTTGCCTTGCATGTCGCATCATTCTTGGTCATGCATACATGGCATATGAGTCACATTGTCAAGTTCGCTCTCGATAAGGCATCATGCACGGTTGAAACAGGTCGTGCTCGAGTAAGACTAGCTGAGACTAGGTATCTTGTACAGTTGAAACATGTCGTGTTTGAATAAAACAATAAGCGGGCAATGTCATTTCGGAAAGCATGCGTTTGAACTCTTAGTACATTTTTTGTACTATATTTAGAAGTTGACATCTAAATATAGTTAGGAAATAGGAATATAGGGATTCACGTTGTTATATAAATTTGTTGTTTATTTGGAAATGCAATTACATGTCTTCATGTATTTCATATTTACATTTGCAGGAGTACAGGTCAATATAGGATTTTAGTTGCTTGACATTTTCAAGTTGTTTTTGATATTGTTAGGACTGTGCAAAGATCATGAAGGACAAACAAGCTCGAAGTCTTTGGTGATAACTTTAAAGTTTTATTTCTTGTTTTAAATTATTTATATTTAATTTTTCGAGTTTCCAGGGTGAGAGTAGGTCATGGATTAGTTTAAGGGGGATGGGCCTCAAGCCCATGAATTGAAGTTGCCAATAATGGAAACTCAATTCGACGCTTAATATTTCGTTAGGTCTTGAGTTTAATGTAATCAAAGTACATTATAAGTGTGACAATCAACACTAAATTTTATTATCATCCTAAGGTTGTTAGTATTTGTTACTTGCATTAAAAAAAGGAGTTAGGAGGTTGAGCTATTCTCTTGAGAGTCTTCAAAAGGCGCTTACATTGCGGAGGTGTTGCATGAGCCGCAAGTGTACAACAACGTGGGATTAATAGTGGCACTAACTAGTGTTGGTACCAGGTTTATCGAATCCACAAGGACAGTTTAATGCTAATTTGTAATCTAATTAAGAAATAGAGTTAGGTAACTTATGTTTTGATTTTGTAAGAGAAATTGACAACTAATTTACTCTAACTAATTGCAAGGAATTTAAATTAAGTTTAAACAATGAAGAAATCATCCAAGGGAGTTGATTTCACCTAGGTTGCATTCTTTCTATCCAATTCTCATAGTGCAATCCTTAATTCAAATGCGATAGGCGAATTTCCATAAATCTTCACTCCTCCTCGAGGTCTTGGCGATGGGGATTCTAGCGTTGCACTCAGACTCCACTGGTTGGCATGAGTAACGTAAGTGCAAAACTGCATTAGACTCCAAATTCTACGTTCTCCCTTGTAAATGGTCGTCGGTCGACGTATCGTATGTTCAAGGGTTGTGTTCCCTATTTCCGGGTTAAAAACCCCAAGGTTATAGGTGAGTTCAATCCTTAAGTTCTATACCTACTTGATTAAGGCAAGTATAGCATTAAGTTCAAGCAAACACAAATCCACACCATAAATTGAAGACAACATCATAAATCACATTGGAATTAGAGAAATTAGCAACCCAGGATTCATCGATTCCCGGGACAAGAGTATTACCCCATTAGAGGGCAAGAAACAACACTAAACATGGTAAAAACTAAAGAAAATATCAAATCAATACCTTGAATCCAAGATGAATCACCAAGTTTGATCTAATACACTAGCTTCCCAAAGTGTATTCTTTAAGTTCTCCCAAGCAAAAGTTGATCATTCTACCTATCACACCCCTATATATAGTCTAGGGGTATTTTGGTCTAAAAAAGTGAGCTCAAAACCCTAAAAAATGTCTAATAAGTACTTTGACTGATGGCGGCGGCGAACTCAGTGCCAAGATCCGAGAAACTATGCTTGGCTAGCTCGATGGGCACTAAGGCGTTAGGTAAGGCGCTGTGGTGGGCGCTGGGGCGCTGGGTGAGGTGCCATGTCGTCGGGGTCAGCGCCATGTTAGGATCCTCCCTAGTTTGGGCACAGAGGCGCCATGGCACCGGAGGCAGCGCCATGGTTGAAATGTCATAGATCCGGGCCCTGAGGTGGTGGCTGATGTTGGGGCGCCACACAAGGGCGTTGTGGCAAAGATGGGGTATCATGGCGCTGAGGTCAGTGCCTTAAACAAATATTGCATTTATCGTTCCTTCTCTGCGCTCAGAATCCCAGCTTTGCTCCTCGGTCTTCCCACTTGACTTGACGTCCCATTTTATTGCCATTTGGACCTAGCACACACAAAAATACACGAAATAAGTATTAAAATCATTTATTTTCCAATGTTTTTGAATGAATACTACTCAAAATAACTAACATTATGATGCGCATCACACCCCCAAACTTGAGATTTTCCAAGTCCCTAGGAAAGAATTAAGCACATAGAGATGCAATTTATTTAAACTAACAATCTAAGCATGAATAACATCCATCCACAGTTTGAAAACATCGAGTATGTGCAAACACAACTTACTCTAATATTCTGTTATTATTATCTCTCAATCTTAGTGGCGTATTCCATTCTCAAATTCAAACCGAATATTGAATCAACTCAAAGCTTTTCAATTGTCCACGAACCCAGTCTTTCAACCTAACCTTCACAACAATCCATTTTCGACAACCCAATTGCAATTCGAGAGTCTAGCCGTCACTACTCGAGAGAGTCCACAAAAAGATTTGAAGCCTCAATGATTCTTCATTTAAAGCATCAACTTCCAAGAGACTCCATAAGCTTATTTTTCGGTCCATTTTCCACTATCGTCAAACTTAAAATACCGAAAATCCTTAGGTCTTAAATAGGTTACTTGGTTTATCAAAAAGCAGATTTTAAGCTCAAGCAAAGTTAGATAGATTTTGCAAACCATTTCCTTACAAACATAGAGCACTTACAAAGAATAAACTCTCAAAAATTCAAACTTTCACATTCACTTTGGAGTTTCACTCATAACTCTTCTTTTTCATCACACCAGTCCATATTTTTTCTTTTTCTTCAGACTTTATTTGGTGGATTTATTCATTTTCTCTTGACATTCCCTTTTTTCGGGTTGATTTCATCTTTCACTTAAGCTTTATAAGCTCTTTTCATCATAGATAAAGGTTGCTAATCAATCTAAACTTTAGGTGGTCTAAAGCTTTTTGCCTCGGGACAATGTTTGCTACCAAAAACTCATGATAAGCAAGGCTCAACGGGATGACTAGCAATCTCATATGTGGGAAGGATATATAGGATATTGGGTAAAACAATCAAACAAGGCCTAATTCCTCTGCTCAATCATTTAAATTTATCGCCTCAAGTGGATTTAGAACAAGTTCTAGAATCCTCGAATCCTCATTAAAGCCTGCCTACTTTTAGTTTATCTTTTTTTTGTATTGGCATATGTCTTTCCTTACACCGAGCATCTATGGAAAATCCTCGATCTAGCTAAGCTAAACACTTAAGCACAAGTACAATTTACTTTCCCCCAAGTATTTCATCTCATTGGTTTGATAATATTTCTATCCTAGATTGTTAGCCATATAAAATGAGAATTAATAGAATAACATTATTTCCTATTTCTTGCACATAATACTCGATAATGCACTCATTTCCAAAATAACTATGAGAGGATGCAAGACAATCCCCTCCTCAAACTTACACAGGTCAGTGTCCTCAATGAACTGTAAAACAAAACTGGCCAAAAACATGTAGGAGGCAAGAAACAATAGTGAATCAAAGACAAATATAAAGAAATCAAAATAGTATAAACACAAAGGAAACAAATAAGCAAATAGGAGTTAGAGTATGTCGACTGAGACTCCCTTGAGTGGAATAACCTGACTCTCAAATAGATAAGAAAACAGATCAGTCCTTAGAGAAAGTATCTATCTTCCGAAGGGGGCTGCTACCGACGCTGGTGATGTGCAATAGCTAGTGGGTTTGAGTCTTCATCCTCTTGAGTTGTCGTGGTCTCACCTTGTTGTGCCTCTTCTTCCATAGCTTGAGTAGGTCCTCGTCATTGCGATCGTCGTTGTGCCAGTGGTGGTGCTTTTTGATGCCGCCCTGGCTGATCATCATCGGAATCAAAATATCTTGGAGGCGAACCACATTGTTGAAGTGTGGCATTTGAAATAGTCCCCAACTTCAATATAAATTTATTAGCTTCGTAAGGGACTTTCTCTCGTTTGCAGAGAAAAGTGATGATCCACGGGTGATATAGAACTTTCATTGGCGGGCCCTAGAGAAAACTTAACAGTGATCGTGAAATGACTTCACCTATATCCACATCATCTCATGCCAAAATATGCGCTAATAGAGTCGAGCGCTCATAGGTGATCTCACTAGTATTCCCTAATGGCATCATAATGGAGCATATAAAGTTAGGGGTTGGCAAACTGCGGTTTGGTGGTGTAAAACCTTAAACCATGACCAAACTGAGGGTTTGTAGTTTTATAATTTTGTAAGCCATCACCAAACCGTAAAACCTTAAAACCATGACCAAACTGACCACAGTTTTTTTTGGTTTGGTCAGTCTAGTTTTATGATTTTCTTGCAACACAAATAGTTAAAAAATTACGTCAAAATCCTTGACCAAAAAAATAAAAAATCTCACTAGCCTAAACAAAACGAGATTTATTAAACAAATAAAAAAATCAAAAGGCTAATCCCAAAAACAAGACAAAATCTAAAAAACACCGCAAAACCAGACTGATGCCCACCCCTGTATAAAGTGGAGCCAACCTCGATAAAGTGGAGATTTAAAATTTTTTTTGTAGAAACTGATGCCCACCCTTGTATAAAGTGGAGCCAACCTCGATAGGCATGCCTCAAATTTTTCGTTGATAATTGTTGATCGTGGACGCCATCCTTACTTCGTTTTCACATAGCTCTCTCTAGGACACAAATTATCTGCACAATATATTGTTTTGTGTAGGTTCCCAGATGTTTTGGAAAGTAAGATTTTGCCTGATCAACCGATATCTCTATAGCCTTGTTAATGATAGACCATCAATTGGAACTTTCACATATCGCACCCATACTTGCTTTCCCTCATATTTTTGGTAGCCATTTGCGTAAAATTCCCTTGTAAGCTCCATGGACGCCACTTCCTTATCACTGTCTCGCCTAATAGCCGCATTTTACCATTTATTACTGGCCACAATGTCTAAGATATGCTTTTTATACTTGGCGGAGACATTGAAGAGTCGCTCTAATTTGATTTTCAAGGTAGTGTACTGCTTGTACCTTGCTCCAACTCCTTCATTAAGGTAGTAGTCAATCTCCTCTTCCTCAGACGATGAAGAAGATTCATATTCAACAATCTGTATTTTTGAGCGAGAAGGTTGAACTACAGGTAACTTAGACTGAGTAGAGCGCGACGTACTTATCCTAAGAAGAAAAAGCATTTGTAAGTCCAAGTGATTATGATTAGGAAAAAAATAAAGGTTGAGATACATAATAAAACTTGAACCTTAAACGAAAGGATTACTCTGAGAAATTTGTGGACAAGGTGACAAGAATCATTAAAAACATGGAATCAAAATGAAAGTCATGAACAATAAAGAACATAAGCACAAAGGTGTATGCACATTCTAACAAAAGCAGGAAATGAAGCACAATATTAGTTCAAAAACATTCAAATGGTCTATTGTACCAAATTATATGATCTTTCAATTTATATCACACATTCTCCCCTAAACTTAAGTAAAAGTGCGCAATGCGAAATCACAACCTAAGAAATTGCTATTCACGGAAGTATTACCCCGCGAAAACTTGATATTTTGAATGGAAATTAATAAGCACTACAAAGGAACATATTGTGGAAGCACGCAAACAAATCAATGAGGAAATGTAACATAAAGAAGCAAGGTAATTTGAATGCATTTCGATTGCCCGCACATGATCACAAACTTTTTATGATAGACACATAAAAGAGAGCAAAACACGTTGTCATTGGGACATTTCATCAAAAACATTATAGTTAATCGAAACAAACATCTCTACATATCCAATTATTGCACAAATTCAACATCAACAACAAAAAACAACACCAAACACATCAATCATCAAGTAATCCCACAAAGTCATCTTTGGAAATCCATAGAGGTGAAAACACATACCTTGTAGAGAAGTGAATTGCTCAACCCAAAAACTCACAAAGTGACTCCATAAGTGAAGAAAAAATGAAGATTTAAAGCCCTCCTACTTGATTTGATGATTATTGGTCGATCAGAGGGTAGGAAAAGAGATTTGGAGGGTTGTAAATTGGTTAGGGATGGCTAGGAAAAGGATTTGTGAAGTGAGAGATAAAAGAGAAAAAAAGTTTAATTATATACCCTAACCAGGTGCTAGACTCGGCGATGAGGCGCCAGGTCAGCGCCTAGTCCAGGGAATCATCTGCCCGTAGCGCTAAGGCGTGGCCTAGGCGCCCGCCTTACGCCTCAATGCCACTGAAGGTTTTATTTTATTTTTCTATTTCTTTTAAGATCAATAGGGGTGCGGATTAATGGCATTTTGGATTGTGGCGCTGGGCTCGGCGTAGTGGCTCCAACCTCACCGCCCAATCGAGAACGTTGTTATTTGTGGCACTGGGCTCGGCGATGTGGCACCCAGTCCAGCGCCAGGTTCAGAAACTTTCAGTTTGTGGCGCTGAGCTCGGCCCTATGACGCCAAGAGGCAACACCCCAAACTAACATGTTAATTTTAAGGGCTTTGAGCCTGACAACGAGGCTCTTGAGCCAATGCTTACCTCTCGGATCATTCACACACCCTTTTAAACAATGTTTTGATTACATCTCAAATATCTAAAAGAAAACTTAATCTTGAGGGGATTTATTCAAAATGTAAGCCAAACGACGACGTTCTCGTACACTATCTCGATCGGTTGTTGCGACCTCATCCACTTCGATGAAAAATCACCCGCCAAATGGAGATCAACCTGAAATCATTAAGATACACAAAGTTAGTCTTGCAAGTAAACCCAGTCTTTTATTCATTAAAACTCATTACAACTCTAAACAAAATAACTCTTGGGTGCCTTCTAGTAGCACTAAATTTCTCGTCGTTAGCTCGACGCCTAACACAGGACCATCAATCTCCAGTGGCGGCTGTCACGGCCCAAATAATTAATACACGTTTAATTCGTTGATCATGACCAAATGACCCGTGACGTGGGACCCGCAGCGAGATACGTGTCACTACCGAGGCACGGTGATCGAGGTAAATGTTATATTTGTGTGTTGTATGCCTAGTGTATTGTACATGTGTAGATTAATAATTCATTTACGGGTATGCAGATACCGAGACGAGTGGGGACTTACCTCGTGTTGCGTGCCGACGTGGGCTCGAGGTAGCAGCTCGTGGGGTAAGCGTAAATACTTAAATTTCATGGCACAAAACATTATAAGTCAGTGGTTTTAGTAAAGCCACATCAACAACATATATATAAATGGGCCAAAGTAAGAATTAAAACACACATTACTAGATAGGCACATAGATACACACACACTCATCTCTAGGAAGAGTGTCCATGTTTAGAGTCACTTACATGCGACACAAGGGACAAGTGTGGTGTTGAAGACCACATGATGTGTCTCGAGATACGTGTGTGGTTTGAGATGAGTGGCTAACATTTAAACCAACCCAAATCATATATATTAGTCAAAGAACCCCAAAGTCTAAAGTTTATCCCATTTGATCTCTCTAAGTCGGTTTGGAGAGAAAGAAAAAAAACGCAGAGAAGAAAAAAAGAAACCGAAGATAGGAGAGGAGGAAGGAGAAAAAAGAGAGAGAGAGAGATAGAGAGAGACCGAGACCGAAGAGGCGATCAAGGTGAGTTGAATGTCGTTATTGGTTGTGTCGTTGTTGTTGTCGTGGCCATGGAGGTTCGGCCATGGCCGAACCTCCTTGGAGGCCGAGAGGTGTGAGGAGGAAGATGGCAGGGGTGCCTCCCCTGCCATCGAATCTAGTTAGGGTTGGGGTTGGGAACCAACCCCAACTCCTCAAGAAAAAAAAATTCTCCAACCAAACCAGGGACTTTGTCCCTGGTCCATTGGAGAAGATGCACACGCGCGCTGTGCGGGCGTGTGTGAATCAGCCCATTGGGCCGGGCCAGGGAGCCTGGGCCAGGCTCGCCCCATGGGGCGAGTCAGCCCAGGGCCCTGGCCAGGGTCGGGTCCGACCCGGTTGGGTCGACCCGACCCAAATAAAAATTATAAAAAAAATAGAAAAAGAGAGAAAATAGAAAAAAATACAGGAAAAATTGGGAAAATTCTAGAAAAATTAGGAAAAATTTCAAAAAATTATAGTTAGACAAAATAAATAGAAATTGATAAACTTCTAAGAAAAATAAAATATTTGAAAGTTCGGACGAGACTTTTATAGGGTTTTTAACTTGAAAAGCGCGAAATTGGTAAATTGGTCTCGAATTCGATTTTGACCAATTGAGGAATTTTACATACTTAATATTGAATCTAAATTGATAACTTGTCAAATGTTAGGGAACTCAAAAGGAGAACGCAGGAATTTGGGCACGCGTTTTCGAGTGTCAAAGGATCGACTAGGCTAGGACAAAGGTGTGAATTGTAAGTAAACTGAGTGAGACATTGCTTTACATTTCATTCCATTTAGTTGTTCATTCTCAATTATTTAGACTGAATTGCCTTTGAACTCTATATGCTATGACTTGTTCTATTTCTCAGTTTATGAGGTTGCTCATGGCATACTTTGTTGATCATTAAACTATCATTGACTCCAAATCATGTCCTTTGTCATTTTGATTGTTGTTGTTTGGTAGTCCGTGACATAGCATGCTATTAAGTTAGTTTGTTTGTTTTTGGAAATCTTGCTATTTGTGCATTAGTATGCATTAGTATTGTTTGGATTCCAATACCGCGTTATCTTTGGCAAATGAAAGTGGTTCTTGTGTTTAGGGTCATTTAATAATGATAATAGAAATTCGGCTTTCATACGGTGGTCACTAGACTTTTCGGGATGTCAGGGGATTCCTCCACTACCTTCCACGACACACGGGGTAACGTGCCTCGAACGGGGTAATCGGACCTCGGGGTTTGTTGGCGCAAGAATAACTTGGGTGAGCATGACGAGTTTTAAAACTCGGGTATGTTAGCAAGTATACATTGCGGTGACGACTAATTCACTTGGAATAGAAAAGGCGTAATCATAAGTACGACCTTTTGACATTATGATCTAGAGCTCAATTTGTAATGAAATGATATAGAGCAGATCTCAAATTGTAGTGGAAAGTTTGATGTGACGTAGCTCACGGCTGACCGACCCTAATCCATTACTACTTAGCCTTGAGTCCGTTTCATATTTGGTTAACTCAAGTATCTATTTGCATGGTGTTTCTTTCAGCATAGTTGCTAATTAAATTATGCCATTTGATACTTGTTGCCTGTTTGGGAATGTGGATAAATGTCTCTCAGTATTACTTAAATAATTTCATGTACTCACCGTCTAGTGTGTGATTGTGGGTGCAGATTAGTGTGGGAGAAGCGCGATTACTTTTGATGGAGAAGCATACGACATATTTTTGAATGTCATTTTCTATGTACCAAACAACAACAATCAAAATGACAAAGGACATGATTTTAGGAGTCAATGATAGTTTAATGATCAACAAAGTATGCCATTTGTTAGGAGCAACCTCATAAACCGAGAAATAGAAGTGCCCATATTTGGAGAGCTTGTGTATGGCATTTCAACTTTTCTTTGGAAAAGTAAGTCATAGCATATAGAGTTCAAAGGCAATTCACTTTCTCGGGCTAAATAATTGAGAATGAACAACTAAAGGCCATGAATGTAAATGTAAAGTCCATACAACCTTGATTTCAACTTTTCTGGAAAGAGCTTCAACGGCGAATTATAGAGCACCACTAATTTCAAAAGTTCTATACAATTCACACCTTTGTACATCTTAGCATTCTCATATAAATGTAGTCGATCCTTTGACACTCGAGCAAACGCGATGCCCAAATTCAACCGTTTCTGCGTTCTCCTTTTTTTGAGTTCCCTAACATTTGACAAGTTATCAATTTAGATTCAATATTAAGTATGTAAAATTCTCAATAATGGTCAAAATCGAAGTTTCGAGACCAATTTACCAATTTCTATTGCAAAAATGAGCTTTCATTTCGAGGTAAAAACCCGAAATTACTCCCCAGCTTCCCAAAAGATGTCAAAAAGTCTCGTCCGAACTTTCAAATATTTTATTTTTCTTAGAAGTTTATCAATTTCTATTTATTTTGTCTAACTATAATTTTTTGAAATTTTTCCTAATTTTTTTGAATTTTCCCAATTTTTCCCGTATTTTTTTACACTATTTATTTTATGGAAATATATTTTTTTCGCACTTTCCGTCCTTTTTCCTAGGAATTTTCCTCCCAAATTTTTCCATAATTTCTCTCTTTTTTTTTTTTTTTTATAATTTTTATTTGGGTCGGTCGACCCAACCGAGTCGGACAAAATACCAAAATAATCACACGTACAAGTAAACCTCGACGGTAGGGCAGATCGAAGAGGTAGTCACGTAAGATCCCCTTGCCTTTAACCGGATATGGTCCTGAAGGGCTCGGCCCATGGGCCAAGCTCGGCCCGTTTTGGGCCCGGGCCCAGGATATGAGGGGATGCACACGCACGCGCGCGTCGTTATGCACTCGATCATGCAGAATGCATGACACACTGAAAATCGGGTGGGAGTAACTAACCTTCAAACAACGACAAGATCGAAAACTGGAATTGAATGGTGTTCGATCAAACGTAATCGTGATTTGGGGTTTGGGGTTGGGGTTGCTCTCCACCCCAAGTCCCCCGTGGACTCGATGGCGGGGAGACACCCCTTCCATCACCACCGCGACCCCGTGGACTTCGGCCTCCATGGCCGAACCTTGTCCCGGCCACCACGGCCAACCACCGAAACCCACAATAACAACGAGGACTCACCTCGATCGTGACGTTTCCTCCCTCTTCTCTCCTTCCCGGCTTCTCCTCCTCCTCTCCGCGTTCCTTCTTCCCTCTCTCGGCCTCCCGATCGGTTTGTGTGCGGGGTGTGTACGGGGTGTGTGTGAGGTGTGAGAGAAAAGGTGGTGGGAGTGTGGTTTAGATAAGGATAGGTGATGTTGACTTGTGTCATTGACTCCAAAGTGTGACACAGCTGGGACACTCGCCCGTTTTCGGGCGTTTCGACACCCGATTTCACGTCCGAACCGCGATATACGCGTACCGCCACGTCACTAGCCACCTAATACCCATTCCATATTAGTTACGTTGTTGATTTTTTATTTAATTTGTGTGTTTTAGTTTCCCCGACCTAATATTCGGTCCCGTCAACTACCCGGTACCCGCGTCGACATGCATATCAAAGCGAATACAGTTCACACAATCTCGCACGTATTTTTATGCAACATACACACATGCGATGTATTTCAATAAATTTCACCGCAAATAAGCATCCAACACACAATACCTAGCATACCTAAGTCCCCGTGTGTCCTAGCCTACCGCGACGTCCATGTGGATCCGAGCTGGCGTCCACGTCTGCAAATTTAATAAAATGGGCCATTACAAAAAATGTGACGACCCCTAATTAAATTATAATTTAATTCTTGCAACTGTTTCCTCAATATAATTTAATTAGGTACCACAATCTGCCTTGAAATCTGAGACACTGATCTGCCGTCTCAGTCCGGTCGGTACACTCGGAACTCTAGGCTAACTCACTGAATCTTGGATATAAAATGTTGGTTTTCTGATCCTCTGGCACTCTCTGAGTCGACACTGTCTGAAGCCTCACTTGAGAACAAATCAGGACCGATGTGTCGTTAGGAATATCTGACCGAATCATCATCGCCGCCGCCTCGAGTAAGCCATACTCGTGCGTCATATGACAACTAAATGTCTCGGCATCTCCAATCGGAATTCTACTCAGCGCATCTGCAACGACATTAGCTTTTCCTGGATGATATTCCAGAGAAAAGTCATAGTCTTTCAAAAATTCTAACCATCTACGCTGTCTCATGTTCAGCTCTTTCAGTGTGAAGAGATATTTCAAACTCTTATGGTCAGTATAGAGTGTGAACCTCTCGCCATGTCTCCATCTCGTCAGAGCAAACACTACCGCTGCCAACTCTAAATCATGAGTTGGATAATTCTTCTCAAGTATCTTCAGCTGTCTTGATGCATAGGCCACTATGCATTTCTCTTGCATCAACACACAACTAAAACCCATACAAGAAGCATCCGTGTACACCATGAAACTTTTTCCAGCCTCTGGCAATATCAGCACTGGTGAAGTAGTCAACAATTTCTTCAGTTGAGCAAATGCATCATCGCATTCCTTAGACCAATGACACTTAACGTCTTTCTGGGTCAACTTGGTCATTGGTGAAGCGATCTTCGAAACATCCTTCACGAAGCTTCGGTAATAGCCTGCTAACCCCAGAAAACTCCTAATCTCAGTCACTGACGTCGCCGCTGGCCAATCCAAAATCGCCTGAATCTTTGCTGGATCTACAGCAATGCCTACTGCTCCAACAACATGACCCAAAAATTTGACCTCACACAACCAAAATTCACACTTACTGAATTTGGCATATAGTCTATGCTCCCTCAAAGTCTGCAACGTCTCCCTGAGGTGCTGCTCGTGATCTTTTCGAGTCTTCGAGTACACCAATATATCATCAATAAACACGATCACAAAGCGGTCAAGAAATGGTCTCATCACTCGGTGCATCAAATCCATAAACATGGCAGAAACATTAGTCAAACCGAACGACATGACTGTGAACTGATAGTGTCCATACCTCGTACTAAATGTTGTTATGTATCTGTCATCCTCCCTGATCCTCAACTGATGATACCCTGATCGTAGATCTATCTTGGAGTAAAACTTCGTTCCTCTCAGCTGATCAAATAAATCGTCAATACGCGGTAATGGATACTTGTTCTTGACTATGAACTTGGTCAATTGTCTGTAATCAATACACAGTCTCAAAGTACCGTCTTTCTTCTTCACAAACAGGACCGGTGCTCCCCATGGTGATATCGAAGGTGTGATGAATCCCTTCTCGCCCAATTCTTGCAACTATTTCCTCAATTCTTCCAATTCTCGTGGAGCCATGCGGTATGGTGGTATAGATATCGGTTTCGTACCAGACACCAACTCAATATTGAAATCGATCTCCCTCGGTGGTGGTAATCCAGGTAAGTCTTCAGGAAACACGTCTAGAAACTCACATACATCCGGAATCTCTTCAAGTTTAGGTCCATGACTCTCTGCAACGATATATACCGATACCAGAGTCTCCATCTCCCCACTAGTCGCAAGCCGACCTTGAGTGCCTTCGGCACTCGGTGTACTACCGCTATACATGAATATTGGACGCCCTGGAATCTCAAATATCATTGTTTTCGCAAAACAGTCGATATGAGCATGTTATGATGCAACTGTTTGCTCAATATATGATGGCAATTATTTCCTTAATATAATTCGGTTGTTGTTGTTGTTGTTTGGCCCTGAACCGGGCCGAACCGGGTTAGGCTCACCCGAGCCGAACCAACCCGGTTCACCCGCCCTTCTTCTTTTTCCTTAACAGAGCACGAATTGCTCCGTTTTTTTTTTCATTATTCGATTTTGGTGGGGTTGGGCTTCCATCCCCAACCCCAGGTTGGGTTTTATATGTAGGGGAGACTACTCAACATTGAAATCGATCTGCCTTCCTTGCTCTCGATCTGAGTTCCCCAACTCACACCAACAACAACAACCGAATTCAACAACAACACCATGACAACAACGAACTACATCAACAATAACAACTTACCTTGATTGCCTCCTTCGAGCTCGGTCTTTCTATCTCTTTCTCTCTCACTCCTTTCTTCTTCTCCTCGGTTTCTTCTTCGTCTTCTCTGTGTGTTTTTTCTTTCATTCTCTCCCTCCACCGACGTCGGAGATCAAAAATGAGACAAACTTAGACTTTAGGGTTCTTTTGACCTATATATATATATGATTTAGGTTGGTTTAAATGTTAGTCTCTCATCTCAAACCACACACGTATCTCGAGACACATCTTGTGGTCTTCCACACCACACTTGTCCCTTGTGTCACATGCAAGTGACTCCAAACATGTACACACAAGTCTAGAGACGAGTGTATGTGTATCTCTATGCCTATCTAGTGGTGTATGTTTTATTTCGTACTTTGGCCCATTTAATATATATGTATCTAAGCGTTATCAACGTAGTAGCTGATTCACGTTCGTTATCACTTCGCAGTCAGAGATGCCAGATTCACGCGATAGCGGTGATGCCAGTGCGAGAGGCAGTCAGCCTTCTATACCGTCAGCGGAGGACTTTCAGAGGCTTTCTGATCGTGTAGCTGCTCAGGTCAGAAGTTGGCAGAGTTCATTGCATTGATGACTTCCCGATTTGCTCCACCAGCACTGCCAGCTCAGACATCAGGTCCCACTGCGACTACTAATTCCACAAGTACCGACCGTAGTGCCGGTCTTACCTGCGACACCAGTGATAGCAGCTCCAGCAGTAGAGACAGTGTCTACACCATCTTCCACACCTATATCATCTAGGTCGACAGCAGTGGTTCAGCTAGTGAAGGACTTAATCAAAGTGAAACCTGTATACTTTGACGGTCAACGAGACTTTGAGAAGATTGAGAAGTCGGTCCTGTCCCATGAGAAATTGCACAGATTCTTGCGGATTGAGGATAGACTTAGAGCAGAGATTTCGTCATACACCTTACAGCGAGACGCCGATGTGTGGTGGCGTGCAACGATAGCTGCTGAAGGAGAGTTTGAGTCTTAGGATGCCTTCAAGACTAAATTCTATCAGCAGTACTTTCCACCGGCGGTGATGAAGAGGTTGAGGAAGGAATTCATGAATCTGAGACAAGGAGCCGACTAGTCGGTGATGAGCTACAGAGACCGATACGGCTATTTGAGACAGTTTGTCGGCGATCTGGTGCGAGAGGATATGGATGATGTATATCATTTTGGTGATGGGCTGAGGCCTGATATTGGCTTTTACGTTGTCAGTTCAGGTGCCACGACGTTGGGTGAGATACTCAAGCGGGCACTCGCTCATGAGACGTATTACTTGGGCAGAGTGGTTGACGGGACACCCTCAGTACCCTCACTGACACCTGATCAGGTTGCGGAGAATGAGCGGAGGAGACATAGGGGCAAATGATCGAGGAGTGGTATAAAGGTGTTCAGGGGGCAATTGTGCCTTATGTAGCATCTCCTACACCTTTGCAGACGATTATGGGTAGACCTTCCGTACCACCACTAGTTAGACCTGCATTGCCAGCTTTTGCTACGTCTACTTTACCAGCTTTACCAGCACCACCAGCTCCACGTCAGCAGCACGGTGGTAGAGGCAGAGGTAGAGGTAGAGGACGAGATAGTTCCAGACCAGGGCGGAGATAGGCACATGCATCTGCACAGGCCCAAGATCGGACGCATGGTCAGCTTAGAGCAGTCACTTGTTTTCGATGTGGCCAGGTTGGACATGTGATTTGAGACTGTCCACAGCCAACGACAGTGATTCCACCATAGCGTCGAGAGGTTGTTCATGTGGTTGCACAGCTTGACGCAGACGCTACACGAAAACTCATTGAGGGTATGGTTTCCATTTGTGGTCGACTGGCTTATGTTTTGTTTGATTCGGGTTCTACAGTCTCTTTCATTTCTGCTCACATGGTCGACATATTAGGGTTGAAACTGGTTAGCGTCGGAGTACATTTGATCTTGCGTACTGCAGCCGGAGATAGAGTGTACCCTAATTATCTGGTGGAGAAATGTCCAGTTGAGATCGACGGGGTAGAGTTATCTGCGGACTTCAGAGTGCTAGAGTTCTTGGGATTCGACGCGTTGCTAGGGATGGATTGGTAAGCCATGAATTCGGTTGTTGTTATTGTTGTTATTCTTGGAATTCGGCTATTTCAGCGTAACTATTTAAATTCTTGCAACTGTTTCCTCAATATATGATGGCAGGGCATTAGTCAGCCTTATTTAAACACCTTAGAACCTACTAATTATGATACCACCTACAGTCAACTAGATAGTGCAAATATCTAACAAATCATAGCTAATTTAAATTTTTCTATCTAACAAATTATTCAACTGAAGTCTTCTTAAGGTACTGGTGGAAATTATAACCTAAGGCCTAACCTATTGTGGAAAAACCAGGAAATAGAGATCACATGCATATATAAACAAAAGTGGTGATATATATATCATGTGTCTTGTCAGATGTTCCTATCACTCAACCCAAAAATAAAAATATCATGTACATATAAAATGTACAAAAATATGTCGTAGCAATCCTTCACTGGCTCAGAGGTAGTAACCAATCTTCTCTTTTCCTGGTCTGCTACTCGGCTGATCTGCACCCACCGTCACAAACTAGATAGTGAGTACATGAAATTATTTAAGTAATACTGAGAGACATTGATCCACATTCCCAAACAGGCAACAAGTATCAAATGGCATAATTTAATTAGCAACTATGCTGAAAGAAACATCATGCAAAGAGATACTTGAGTTAACCAAATATGAAACTGACTCAAGGCTAAGTAGTTATGGATTAGGGTCGGTTGGCCGTGATCTTCATCACATCAGCCTTTCCACTACAATTTGAGCTCTGCTCTATATCATTTCATTACAAATTGAGCGCTAAATCATAATTTCAAAAGGTCGTACTTACGATTACGCCTTTTCTATTCCAAGTAAATTAGTCGTCACCGGAATGTATACTTGCTAACATACCCGAGTTTTAAAACTCGTCATGCTCACCCACGTTCTTCTTGCGCCAACAAACCCCGGGGTCTGGTTACCCCGTTCGAGGCACGTTACCCCGTGTGTCATGCAAGGTAGTGGAGAAATTCCCTAACATCCTCGAAAGTCTAGTGACCCCCTTATGAAAGCTGAATTTCTATCATCACCACAAGAACCACTTTCACTTTCAATAATGACTCGGTAATAGAATCCAAGATATGTAACTGCATACTAATGCACAAAGGATTAGAGTCAAAATAAACAAACTAACCTAATAGCATGCTATATCACTGACTTCCAAACACAACAATCAACATGACAGTATATGAATTAAAATCAATGATAGTATATAAACAACAGAGTATGCTATGAGCAACGTCATAAAATGAGAAAGAAACAAGGCATAGCATATGGATTTCAAAGGTAAATTCAGTTCGAATAATTGAGAATGAATAAATAAATGGAATGAAATGTAAATAAATGTCTCACTTTGTTTACTTACAGTCCACAACAATTCCTAAGCTATCTGGCTTCTCGTCGCGTCGATGTACGCACCTAACACCCCGTAATATCTCCTTTAGGGTCCTAACATTTGGCAAGTTATCAATTTAGATTCAATATTAATTATGTAAAATTCTTAAATCGAATTCGAGACCAATTTGCCAATTTCGCGCTTATCGAGGTAAAAACCTCGTAAAAGTCTCGTTCGAAATTTCAAATATTTTATTTTTCTTAAAAATTTATCAATTTCTATTTATTTTGTCGAAATATAATTTTTCGGAATTTTTCCTAATTTTTTTGGAATTTTTCCCCAATTTTCCTCCCCTTTTCTTTTTCTCTTCTTTTTTTTATATGGGTTTGGGTTGAACCGGGCCAAACCGGTTTTGGACCGACCCGGTTCACCCAGCCCATCTTCTCCTCTTCTTTTTTTTTCTCCCTCCACCGACGTTGGAGATCAAAAATGAGATAAACTTAGACTTTGGGGTTCTTTTGACCCATATATATATATATATATATGATTTAGGTTGGTTTAAATGTTAGCCTCTCATCTTAAACCACACACGTATCTCGAGACATATCGTGTGGTCTTCCACACCACACTTGTCCCTTGTATCACATGCACGTGACTCCAAACATGTACACACAAGTCTAGAGATGAGTGTATGTGTATCTCTATGCCTATCTAGTGGTGTATGTTTTGTTTCTTACTTTGGCCCATTTAATATATATATGTACATTGGATGTGGCCACATATTAACCACTAATCATATATCATGTTTAATGCAATATAATTTAATTAGTTACGGTTACCCCACGAGCTGCTACCTCGGGCCCACGTCGGCTCGCAACACGAGGTAAGTCATCGCTCGTCTCGGTATCTGCATACCCGTAGATTGACTTAGTAGTCTACACATATACAATACTCTAGGCATACAACACACAAATGTAACATTTACCTCGGCCACCGTGCCTCGGTAGTGATACGTATCTCGCTGCAGGTCCCACGTCACGGGTAATTTAGTCCTGATCAACGCATTAAACGTGTATTAATTATTTGGGCCGTGCAAAAAACCACATTGGAGCACTTTGCCGTCATCCTTTGCATACCAAATGACTACCAAATGGAGAATAGTGGAATTCTTTTAAAATTCCCATGAATTGATATTTGAAAACACAACGTCAAACCAACCTATCATTGCACTACCAAAACAAGTAAGGCTCATCCCATAAATAGTGTTTTACATCACTCAAAATCTTTTTTCGTTCGGACGGACTCAAGTTTAGAGACAACACTTGACACATCAAGTAATTCACAAAATCAACAAACTATGACACATCTTTTTGAACTTCCACTCTAAGCAATTGCTCATCCAGAAAAGTATCTTGAACTGGCTTCTTTGTATCTGCCTCTTGATGTGGTAGGCGTGAAATTGACCGGCTACCACATTCTCGCTTCCCTTATTGTCCTTGATAATGTCAAACTCTTGCAACAAAAGAACCCATCGAATCAACCGCAGTTTCACATCTTTCTTGGCAAACAAGTAATGAATAGCCGAGTGATCTGGGAATACTGTGACTTTAGATCCTACGATATATGAACGATATTTGTTGCAAGCATACACAACTGCCAACATCTCATTCTTCGTGGTGGTGTAATTCTATTGAGCTAGATCCAATGTTTTGCTTGCATAATAAATAGCTCGGAAGATCTTCTCTCTCCACTAACCCAATATGGCACCTATAGCAAAATCACTAGCATCACACATGATCTCAAAATCTGACTCCCAATCAGGGACAACCACAATAGGCGCCGAAATCAATGTCATTTTCAATGTGTGAAATGTAATAAAAAAGTCATCATTCATATCAAACGGAACATCTTTCCCAAGCAACCCACACAAAGAATTTCTTGATTTTAAAGAAATCTCGAATAAAGCGATGATAAAACCCGACATGCCCCAAAAAGCTCCTAATAACCTGGACATTTCTAGGCAATGGAAGCTTCTCAATTGCAGCTATTTTTGCGCAACCCGCCTCCTAACCACTTGAAGATACTCGATGGCCTAGAATAATGCCCTATCTGACCATAAAATGACATTTTTCTCAATTCAAGACCAAATTGGTAGCTTGACACCTTTTTAAAATCAAGGTTAGATTCTGCACACACAAGTAAAATGAGTCCCCAAAAATCAAGAAATCATCCCTTACTTCTTCTACCATGTCCGAAAAAAATTGACATCATACACCGTTGAAATGTCGCTGGTGTATTACAAAGACTGAATGAGATACATCGAAATGCAAAGGTACCATATGGACATGTGAAGGTGATTTTCTCTTGATCCTCAGGTGATATAGCAATTCGATTATAGCCATAATACATATCAAGGAAGCAATAGTAGTCAAACCCCACTAATCTATCAAGCATATGATCAATGAAATGCAAGGGGAAATGATCTTTTCATGTCGCCTTATTCAGCTTTCGGTAGTCAATGCAAACAAACCACCCCGTCATATTTCTTGTCTGCAACATTTCTCCTTCCTCATTTTGAATCACGGTCATTCATCTCTTCTGAGGGACAACATACACTGGTGAGACCCATGAGCCATCATAAATTGTATATATATGATTCCTACATTAAGCCACTTCAATATCTCTTTCTTCACCACTTCTTTCATCACCAGATTCAAGATAGTTGATGCTCTACTGATTGCTTACGATCCTCTTCCATCAAAATCTTGTGCATACAAATTGATGGGCTAATTCCTCTGATATCCTTGATTGTCCAACCCAAAGCCGATTTGTGCTCTTATAAGACCCGAAGAAACTTTTCTTCCTCCAACTCAGTCAAAAAGGCTGAAATGATCATAGGATATGTAGACTCTTCTCCCAACTAAGAATATCACAAATGCTCGAGCAAATGCCTCAATTCTAGAGTTGGTTCAATAACTGCATTTTCTGACTCAAGTTCTAACTGCTCAATCACCTTTTAAAACTTAATTGATTATAAATGCCACCAACTCTTGAACTGTCTCCTGAATTGCACACTCCTAGTTGGGGTAGTTGTAATGCTCTACATTGTTTTTTGGCATTCGGGAACTTCATCGTGTTGTAAATTTTGAACAAAATTGCCTCATCATTCACATGCAACCGCTACTCTCCTTCTTGCACATCAATTAGGGCTCTAGCGGTTGCACAAAATGGACTCCCAAAATCAATGGAACTTCATCATCCTCATCCATGTCTAGCACTACAAAATCGATAGAGAAAATAAATTTATCACCTTTCACAAGCACATCCTCGATCACACCTTTCAGATAAGATAAGGATTGATCCGCCAACTGCAAGATCATGTTCACATGCTTGACTTCCCCCAAACCTAAATTTTTCAAAACAGTTAGGAGCATCAAATTTATACTTGCTCCAAGATCACATAACACCATATCAAAGAGACAAACTCCAATAGTACAAGGTATGGTGAAACTTTTGAGATCATTTAGTTTCTGTGGGAGCTTTCTTTGTAGAATAGCACTACACTTCTTAGTCAAGTTCACAGTTTCAAAATCCTCAATCTTCTTTTTTCGTGCAATGATGTCCATCAAGAACTTGGTGTAGTGTGGCATTTGCTCAAGAGCATCAGCAAAAAGGATATTCACTTGCAACTTTTTGAACATATCAAGAAACTTTTTAAATTGTTCTTGATTCTTCTGTTTCTTGAACCTCTGAGGATAAGGTAATGGTGGAGTGATAACAGGATGGTAATCTAGAAATGTAATCCTGCCTGACAATATTTCCCGGCCTGGTGAACTACCCTTCTTAACATGTTTTCCTTTTTTGACTGCCTAAGAACTCTCTGCGATATCATCATCACCTTTAAACCTACTTTGCTCATTCTAATCACACTGCCCAGTCTGCTCAGACTTATCAAGCTTTGACTCATCGGGCTCATCACATTGCTCGATCTCTCCTTATTTTATTTTTGACCCACTGGCAATTTCTAAACCGGCTCAATCAAAGTATTACCACACCTCAATTGCACTGCGCTGACATTTTCTCTAAGGTTCACAACTGTATTACTTGGGAATTGGCCCTCTTGACGAGAAGAGGAAAGGTCACGGTTAATTAATTAATAGCGCTCGCGCACTGTCGTAAGAGTTCTATCATTGCTAAATTTTTTGAGGAGATGCAATTGAGTTTGTTTTCTCTCCTTTTTTTCTCTCCTTTTTTCAAGTTCTTATTGGGTTTTGGGGTTCATACGCAGCGGAGATTACAAAACAGTTTTGACAAAAACCCCAACAGGATCCGAATCTAATTCCATTAAAAACGTTTAAACCATGAAAAACTTAATCATACCTCAATCGCAATATACCTTTCTGAAGGTTAATCGATCTCTAAGGCGCTGCCAACGACGAACGCCCTCTATCAGCAGTCCACACACGAACGGCGGCCGAGATTTGAAGTGCTAGCTTCGAGAGAATACCAAACCTTTTTGTTTCTCTCCAAAACGATCCAGAGCATACCAAAAACCCTAAGTCGTTTCTAAAACGAAAATAGAGTTTCAGCCTTTTTTCTTTTGTATTTGTGTTCTAACTTAAAGCGTCTATTTATACAACCCTTGTATATAGACGGTTAAGTAAATTACACATATACCCTTACTTAAATAAGTATAAGTGTAATACACCACAAGGACGTTTCTGTCATGAATTTTATCACATAAAATTCATTTTTCTGAATCATCTTAAAATCTCGCAAAACCATTCTTAGTGTGCGACCCAATAGGCTCATACAACGTTGGCAGTGTACCAAAACACATTTTGGTATACAAGTCATAAGCAGTCTCTAGCAAGACATTATGACTACCCAAGTTGTACGAATATCAAATCGATATAACCTAATCAATAGTGTATATAACATCCTTTTGTCACACGATATCCTTTTGATCAAACATAAGGCATGGAATTGTCATCCAACATGTTCAATCGTACTAGTCTCGATCTCTAGGTAGACTGAAAACATCCAAGTGACATTGATCAATATCAATTCACTTAGACTAGGCCTTTTAACAGTCTAACACATCGAGGGATCCACTAGATATCTCTCTTTATATGAGAGGGACAAATTCTATCTCGATTACACAACTTCATCACATTGCTCACACAGTAACCAATCACAACCTTTATAATCGTCCGGTTAAAGACAACGTTTGATTGTGTCAAATTTGTGTTCCTAATGTTGAAGTCTCGACAATCTCAAGTCAGATGACTGAAAAATATACCTATCATGAGAAACAACTATGACTTAATCCATGTGATGTTCTCATAGCGGGTCGGTCCAGTACTTTGTTCCCTAACAAGTACTCGTGATCTTGATTCGTATCCCTATACGTATAATCATCATATGATCATCAATCAAGACTCACACTAGTCTTAATTCATTATAGTTCCCAGTATAATGATCGACTAGGGACATTTAGGATATTTATATAAATACCCATGGATCTTATTATAATGTAAACATGCAAATTAATTATAATAAACAACAAATGAAATCCTCAATTTATTAACTAAAAGTATTCATAAAGACAGTTAATGGATTGACCTAGGGCACATGCCCCATGTTCTAACTACCCCTCCCGTGACAGTTTTGACCAAGGTTGACATATTACTCTGAGTTCTAAAAGTAGCAGCATATTTATGGCCATCATTGTTCACTTCGCATCCCAAAACCTTGTTAACCATCTCAATAGATAACTTATAGATATGTTCTCTGATATAGACTTTATGATAGAAATGTGAGAAAGGGTTACTCACAGCTACCCTCAAGTTGGCATAGAATTCTCTAACCAAGCTCTCATTGAACTTAGTTCGGAAAGATAGAACTTTGAGTAAAGATCTTGAGGTCAGAAACTTTACTAAATCTTCCTTAATATAAGTATCCTTGTGGAGATACTTTTCAAAGTGGAACTTTGTCTGGCGCATCATCAAACCTTTTTTGGGCTTCAAAATCATAGAATTGTCGAGACATTCCTTTGTGCTTTCCTTCCTTCAGCACCATTTCGTCTAAGAGTCAAAGCTCGACTCTTCCATATTACCAGCATCATCAGTTTCAGAACTGGAATTGTAAAGAGGTGATGTAACAGGGCTGGAGGTCTCTGTTGGTGCAACAGGACTGGTGGTCACTATTCGTGCAACAGGGTTGGTGAGTGTAGACCTTATAGGGGTCTTCCTTTTCTTTGATACTTTCCCAATAACTGGGTATTTCTGAAGGTTTCAGGAAGGGACTCAAGGTCTTGCGTGTCCTCATATAGAACATCAACATCTGGTTAGGTATTGACGGAATTTTCATTATGTTCAGGTTGAGATTTTTTTTGCAATTCAATACTTTCAGGCTGTTGTTCTTCGGTCTGATGAAGAGATTCCTCAAGAGGTTGTGTTTCTCCTTGCAGTTGAACTACATGTTCTGTAGTATCATAAGAAATTTGATCTGTTTGTTCAGTGCGAAGATCTAGTTGTTCCTAAGACCAAACATCCTGAGAAGTTGCAGCAACAATTGAGTACCTTTCTTCAGTAATCTGTTAAGTTGGGTTCACCTGTGCAGAGGCTTTATCTCTAGAATATCTCTCTTCCGTGATTGGAGGACTGGTTGTAGCAGGGTCTGTCACCTGTTGCATCTCGGTTGTTGCTTCAGTGATTGCTTTAATGCATGGCTCTGGTTCTTGTACAACATCAGCAGTGGTCGAACCTCCTAATTTTCTGCATTGTCTGGCTCAAAGGATGAAGTAGACACTGGATCTTCCAGATTTGGTACTCTTGGTGGTCGATTGATGATGACTGGTGGAAGACCATCAGAAGAAGATGTCGACCCCTTCTCTACTGGTGTTAATGGTTGTATTGCCATTAGAGGAGTAGGGTTCAGGACTTCAATTTTCTATTTTGTTGCTTTAGTATTTCTTCCTTTTAGGGGTGGCTTTGGTGATGAAGGCTTGAGTGCTATTGATGTCTTCTTGGATCCACTTGTTGAAACCATGATGAATTGGTTGATGGAACTTCACAGATCAAGAAGGAGAAACATGTGAAACACCATAACTTCGATAAGGATTGTGATTGTTAGGGCTAGATAATTTTCAATTTAGAAAGAGAAGAGAACAAATCTCAATTGTATAATCACAAACGCACTTACGAAGCTAACTAACCCTTTAAATCTCTCACCAACCCAACGCCCCATTAAGATAAACTGAAAATTAGAAAATCCTATAATGATCAAAATACAGATCAATAAACTATCCATTATGCAAAAACGACTACTCATAACGATAAAAAAAATGTACACACAAACAAATGTTATCTCATTGTTTATATATATTTTTTAAATAATGATAAACAAAAATTTATTAAAACAAAAGTTTTTTAGGAGTAGTCGAATGTGCATTACATAGGGCTTGTGCGTATCCCAATCTCTCCTCGTAACATCTTGAACCTATTAGCATCATGTGCCTTAGTGAAAATGTCAGCCAATTGAATATCTGTTGAGATATATTGAATGTCTATAACATTTTTCTCAACAAGATCACGAATGAAATGATACCTTAGGTCGATGTGTTTGGTCTTTGAGTGTTGTACAAGGTTTTTAAATATGCCAACGACACTCTTGTTGTCACGGAAGACTGTAAGATGTTGTAACTAAATGTTATAATCATGTAGCATCTAGCGCAAGTAATTGAGTACAACAACTTCCCACAGCAATGTATTCAGCTTCAGCATTGGAAGGGGAGATAGAGTTTTGTTTCTTGCTAAACCAAGATACCATGTTGGTACCAACAAAGAAACATCCTCCTCAAGTGCTTTTTCTAATCATCCGCACTACCTGCCCAATCTGCATCACAATATCCAGCCAAAGAAAAGTTAGCATTAGAGGAGTACCACATACCAAAATGAGATGAATATGTTATATATCATATGATGCATTTCACAGCAGTAAGGTGTAATTCTTTTGGAGCAGCCTGATATCTTGCACACACACACCCACACTGAAGGTTATGTCTAGTCTACTGGCCGTGAGATACAAAAGACTTCCAATCATACTCCTGTATAGAGAGTAGTCAACTGGTTTTTCATGTTCCTCGTTGGAGAGTTTTTCTTGTGTTCCCATTAGAGTTTTAGGATGGCGAGCTTTATCTAGTCCAAATCTTTTCACGAAGGAGCAGCAATACTTATGTTGAGAAATGAAGGTACCTTGCGCAGTTTGTTGAACTTGCATACCCAAAAAATAAGTAAGCTCACCAACCATGCTCATCTCGAACTCATTCTGCATGTTAGTAACAAATTCTTCGACCAAGGATTTTTAAGTTGAGCAAAAAACAATATAATCTACATACACTTGAGCAATCAGAATAGTTTTAGTGTGGTGTTTAACAAATAGAGTTTTATCAACACAACTTGTAGTGTATCCCTGAAAAAGCAAGAATGAGACAAGTATGTCATACCGGGCTCTTGGGGCCTGTTTCAACCCAACTAAGGCCTTCTTAGGTAATACACATGATAAGGAAATTATGCATTTTCAAGACCTTTTGATTGCTCTACAGAGACTTCTGCCTTGCCATTTAGGAAGACACTTTTGACCTCCATCTGATATAGTTTGAACCCAAGAGAACAAGTGACAACAAGCAATAGACATATAAATCCTAATCGAGCAACAACAACAAAGGTTTCATCGAAATCTATACCTTCGACTTGGTTGTAACCTTGTGCAACCAATTTGGCTTTGTTGCGTACCTCGTCTCCTTCAGTATTTGTCTTGTTCTTGAAGATCCATTTTGTGCTAATAACATTTGAACTTTGGGGTTTTGACACCAAGGTCTATACATCAAGTCTTTGGAGTTGATTCAGCTCATCTTGCATTGCCATTATCCAGTACTCGTCCTGAATAGCATCAGATACATTTTTATGTTCAAGAGAAGAGACATAGCATACGTACCTAGCGAGCTTCTTATAGTTAATCTTGGTTGTTTCTCTTGTAGTCATTCCTTCTTCCAATGATCCAATGACATTTTCTGCAGGGTGGTTCTTCTGGATCCAGGTAGAAGGCTCTTGATTCACAAATGTCAAGTCTTATATTGGTGAGTTCTGATTGACTGCATAGTCTGGTTCTCCATATGGTGCAATAGGGACATCTGTGATGGGTGTAACAGTATCACTGCAGGTTGTTGCATCCGGGTTTACAACAGGTACAGATGAGAAAGAAGGATTTTCATAATCATCTATTCTTGAGTCTTGCTATTTTCTTTTGAAGAATAGTCATTAAACACCGAGTTGATTGATTCCATAACTTTTTGTGTTATGTTATTGAAGATTCTGTAGGCCTTGCTATTTGATGAGTATCCCAAGACTATTACTTAATCACATCTTTTGTCAAACTTTCCTAATGGCTCCCTGTCGTTTAGTACAAAGCATTTGCTCCCAAAGATACGGAAATAACTAAGGTTAGACTTCTTACCCTTCCATAATTCATAGTTTGTCATATGAGTGAATGGTCAAAGGTAAGTCATGTTGATGATGTATGAAGTTGTATTGACTGCTTCTGCCCACAATTTTGTAAAATGTCCTTTGGAGTTAAGCATTACTCGAGCCATCTTCTCCAAGCGCATGTTCTTCATTTCCACAACATCATTATGTTCTAGTATGATTGGAGTAGAGAATTCTTAGTGGATGCCTTTTAATCTGCAAAACTCAGCAAACTTGTATTTCTCAAATTCCTTTCCATGGTCACTTCTTATCCTGACAATGATTTCTCCTGAGGCTCTTTTTTCAATTAGTAACTTTAAGCATAAGTTACTAAATATATCAAAGGAATCTAATTTTTCACTTAGAAACAACACCTAAGTGAAACGGGAGAAATCATCCACACATACCAAAATATATCTTTTGCCTGATATGCTAGTCACCTAAGTCGGATTAACCAGGTCGATGTGGAGGAGCTCAAGAATTGCCTTGGTATTGCAACTATCAACTGGTTTATGTGCCTCTCTCATTTGCTTTCCAAGCTGGCATGGCTCACATACTCGTCTTGTAGTATGTTGAGACTTTGGCAAGCCCTTTACTGCACCTACATCATATATCTTTTTTATATGTCTGAAATGTATATGTCCCAACTTCTGATGCCATGCTGTTTCATCCTGCATAGAGACACTAATATAACATGTAGGTGGCTATTGCAACAAATAACAGTTGTTAGATGACCTTCCTCCGGTCATTATACAGTTTCCACTCTCATTACATACTTGACAACTATCTCTAGTAAACTTTACATATAGATTTTGATCACAGAGTTGACTAATACTAAGCAAATTGCCCTTTCGAGAGTTGGTTTGTTGCTGCCTCTGAGTGATTTCATGATGTCTTCTTGCCAATCCCCTAATCATTTTGAAACATCTAGGATGAATGTGTCCTAAAATTCCACAGTAGTAGCAAGTAGGATGATACCTCCTTTTGGACTAACTATTATGCTTAACACTGACTGTCACCTTGAATTTGATGGATTGTGCAGCTTTGACAAACTTCAAGGGTTCATTTTGGGTAGTCTTTGAGGATGATCCTTTAACAAAGCTAAGGCCTCTGTAATCACCAGACCCCTTTCCTTGTTGTAAGATGTCATCGAGCTTTGTTTTTTCATTTGTTGAGTTTCTTCGACGTATCTTCTGCTTTTCCCAACTTGGCTTTGCAATTATTCAACTCCTTTTTTTTTCTTAGATAGCAATCGTTGTAGTGTTTGGTTACACTCAACTACTTCTTCCCATTTCGTCAGCATCTCAACATAGGTTTCTACATGATTAGTGCCATTAGATAATTCAGATTTTGAATCATCAGAGTCACTTACAACTTCATTTGACGAGGAAGGTTTTGATCCATCAGCCATAGTTGTTGCAACAAGCTGATATGTCGTAACAGGTACTGTGGTTGCAACAAGAACTTCTAAAACAACAGCAAAGACAACATAATGATTTACATGATATTCTTCCCCATTCTGAGTTTGAGTCACTCCAAGTGGATACAGGTGACTTCTCCTTCATCCTAGATGGGCACTCATGCTGAAAGTGGCCAAGTCCTCCACACTCTCTGCACTTCATTTTGCTTTTGTCAATAGCTTTAATCTCCACATCTTTCTTCGAGGAGTCTCCATTGCAAATGACTTCATTCCCTGAAATCTTTGAAATAATTTGTCATATTTACAAATTACTAGGGCCATGTCATCTTCTTCTTCACCGATAATTTTATCAGCAGGGTGGTATTGAGCAGCAGCCTTTAGTGCTAGTTCATTGGACTTCTTTTGCTGGGTTAGATGCATCTCATAAGTTGTGAGAAATCCCATCAGTTCTTCGGATTTTAGATCCTTAAGACCTATGTTCTCTTGGATGGCAACGACTTTTACATTATACTTGTCTGGAAGAGATCTGATTGCCTTTCGCACCATCTTCTTGTTGGAGTACTTCTTGCCAAGTTGTTGGGCTTGATTGGCAATATCTTTAAGCTTTGTCGTGTACTCTGCTACGGTCTCATCTTCTCTCATTCGAAGTAATTCAAACAGTGAAGCCAAAAGAATGGTTTTTGATTCTCGAACATC
This sequence comes from Stephania cephalantha, assembly GCA_039657325.1. Taxonomy (NCBI): domain Eukaryota; kingdom Viridiplantae; phylum Streptophyta; class Magnoliopsida; order Ranunculales; family Menispermaceae; genus Stephania; species Stephania cephalantha. The sequence goes on along the minus strand of CM077570.1, from coordinate 29,832,733 downwards.
AGCATTTTTTTCCAAGAAGTTCTCAAGGATTTCCCATGCTTCTTTAGCTATCTTGCATGATGATATTAGCTTCAGGTGTTCCTACGTTAATGCTCCAAAGATCATATTTAGTCCTTTGGCATTTGCTGATAGCAGTCTCTCTTCAGCTTCAGTCCACTGGCTTGTTTCTTTTGGTTCTCCATTTACAAATGGAGGGGCATAGCCATTCTGAATGGCTCTTCATGCTTTGACATCTATAGAAAGTATATAACCTTCCATACGGGCTTTTCAATACGTGTAGTTTGTATTAGTAAATATTGGTGGCCTTCTGTTAGACACACCCTCTGGCTAATGTGTGATTTCAATGAGACATCATTGTTAGTATGTGCATCTTGCTATTCTTTGTAAATAAAGATTTTACAGTGCCCTCTCTGATACCAATTGAAATAACCAAATGTTTTTACAACAGGAGTACGTGTTGTTGTATCCGGGAAATGAGTAACAATACAAGTACTTAAATGAAGTAAACAATATGAAAATCAAACCAGGCACAAGGAACTTGTTTACGCAGTTCAGTCCATGACCTACATCTGCAGGGTCGTGACGTAAAATCCACTAAGTAAATAACAACAGATACATGACTCTTTATGTGACTCCCTCACTGAGCTCCTCCTTTCATCTCCTTCACTCCTCCCATGGACTTTATATAAGTCTCCCATTACTTGCACAATGAGGCTCCCCCTCACCGAAATACCTAAGTCCCCTTAGTGATTACAACTCAAATATGAAGTGAACAACACGTTCACAAAAATACAAAGTACAAGTCACATATTGTACTAACTTTGGAATATAAATAGACAAATGAAGACACTTTATCTCAACTATCTCAACCGATTCTTGATCTGTCTTCATTTCCAAAACAAACCACGATTCATCACAATATTCACGTGGTTAATAAGTCTCAGATCATCTCTGTTATCAACATATCTTCTGTTGTTGTAGATAAGATCATTATCCGCAATTGTTTGATTTTGAGACCTTGTTGGAGATGACAACTTCGTAACTGATCTCTGGATGGTTTCATTAGCACGTAAAACACATCTTAATCAAGTCATTTGCATAAAACAACAAAATGACAATCAATCGAATAATGATATTAACATACAATATAAGGAAATAGGTGATTTTGTAATTTAATCAACATTTGAGTATTTGTGCATGCTGAGTTTGAAAGGAGACGACACAGTCAGCTCCAGACACACCAGTGGATGAGAGGGAGCTATTTTACAAGGTAGTGGGTATAGATCACAAAGGACGTGTGTACGGGCTAGGATCACAGGGGAATAGGCGCTACGGGTATAGTTTCATATGCATATCCATTGTGTTTGTGTCTTCTTCAATGTTTCAATGCGTATTCAATGGCTCAATCAAAACAAGCAATTAATTAACTAAGACCAATAAAAGTTTTGACAAAATAATGAAAGTGTTGTAAATTAGATGACCATTTAACCAAGCTTATGAATGATCACATTGTCAAGCATGACTCTCACATTGAATTGTAAAATCAAGTATGACTTCTACATTGAATGTAACTTGTACACTCTATATAACTTGTATTCAACTCCAATATATAATCACTTGTCTATGTATTGTCATGTAACTTGTAATAATCTCCAATGTACATCAACTCTTCCATGTATTGTCTATGTTGCTTGTGATGTATTGTATAACTTGTAGTGTATGTATAACTTGTACACATTGTATAAGTACAATTATCATTATCACCAAATGGCATATATAAAGGGTGCCAACCCCATTGCAATTCATACACCAATGTATGAATGAAATCTCTACATTCTCATCTCTAGCTCTCTTCTCTCTTGTCTCATCTTCTCTACTTGTTCTATTAGTTCTTAGTTTATGTCTTTTATACTTAAGTCTCTAGCAAGTCCAACTTATGTTCTAGTTGACTTACAACTTAGTTTACAACACGTTATCAGCACGAAGTTGCTCTATAATAGGAGGTCTTGTAGATCAAGAAGCTTTTCAAAGATATAAAGCTAAGAATGTATAATTTTTATTAATTTAAATAAGCTCAATTTATTTCCATGTTATCATGGTTAATTTCTTTTTTGTTACATGCATATTTAATTATTTAAATGTATTTTATTCATACATTATGCATTGTAACGTCACCGACTACGAAAGTATGCTCTGTAGCTGCATCATGTACGATCTTCTACACCAAAAATCAAAAGTCAATGTGTGACATATAGTTTTCTCTTAAAACTACAAACAATTAGTTATTGTTATATTCTTGATTTTATAATACAAATAATGATATAAGTTTGAGTTGATAGTGGGTAAGCTTTGTCCCCGGTAAAGCTAAACATTGAAAGGGAAACGGGTTATCCCGTTCGAGGAGGCATGATATTAAGTAGATTATGTCTCGCCACCCAACTTGGAAGTTGTCCCACCAACTCATATGAATAATACATTTTGTTTATTAATGAATCAAGTTGTGAACATATATTTAATCATATGTTATGTTTTTACATAAAAAAGGGAAAACTATTTTATATTAAATTTATTTTCAAATTATTATTCAACCATAGTTGAACTTGTTGCCTTATTATATTACCGACAAGAATTACTTGTCATGACAATTATATACTATAATTTGTAAATAAAACATCTATACAAGACTATGTTGTGTTATGCAAAATTTAAATCATTTGCTAATATCTCTTTAAAGATTTGAAAAGTAAATATTTCACTTTATATATCTTTTCACCATATGGAGTTATAAATATATAAATATAAAAAAAGGTAATGCTCCAAAAGCTCAAATTGAGCGGTTAAGTCTCAAGCTACAAAATTTAATCAGTCAAATATTAATTATAATTCCACAATTTTAATTACCTATATGTTGAGACTATGTGGAAATATGATTGATGAGACAATAAAAATAAGGTCACGTGGCCCGCCACGATTTATTACTGCAACAAATATCGAGTGCGAACGTCAATCCGATAAATATTAAGGATTGATTTCTTTTCTCATGGTAGCTGAGTAAAATAATGAGATATTATAAATATAATATCGTTCCCGTCCAATTAGTTCAGCTTCAAATTAAGAAGCATATGTTGCATATAATGATCATGATCGCAATAACAAATTTATGGACGTGGAAAATGTGAAAATATCAGGTAAAGGTCGTATTGACTTTTTAACAAAAAATTGGAACAAAAGTGGTGCACCACTACAAAGGACAAATAATTATTGACAATGAGCGCTCATAATTGTGACATTTTTTGGTCATATATGAAAGGCTATTTTGCCTAAATATTGTCATATATATACCTGAATATTTTTGTGACATTTACCATGCTTTCAAAATTAAAGGCAAAATATTATGAATTTTATCATTGAAAATAGCTCGATAAAACAGACACATCGACATGTGTTTAAATCGGCGATGAGTTTATGTCTTGTGTATCGTGCTACATGCATGTACATTATAATATAAAAGTGAATATTTCTTGAATTCGAACTTAGTGGAGGGTAATGTTCAGGCAATATCCGGTACAACAATTTTATTGTTAATGTCTTGTTCAGAAGAAGTCTACTCAGAATAATAGATAATTTATCTATATGAATATGATTTAATCTGAATATAATATTTTCGGCTTTAACTTCTTGAATATATAAGGCACATTAAAACGAATGTCGTCATAAATCAAATGACATTAATAATGTGGAAAGATCTATTTGATTATCCATAATCATCAATAATGCGAAAATATCGTAAATTCGCACGGACATCCTTTATCGAACCTGGATTTTTTTATCAGCTGGAGATTATATTAAGGCAAATCAATAGGAGACTTATATTGATTTAACTCTCCATCAATCATATTATAAGATGCATTGGATCCCTAATAGGAAATTTATTTATAACAAGTTTTGCTAATTGTCACTTTGATGAAGCAAGTTTTCCATCATTATGGGGAGATATAAGCCAATTCAAAAGGAATGACGTGAAATTACTTGAGACATACATCAAATTGCATTAAATTTGTTGTATTATGATACATGTATAAATTAATATGAACTCAAAGTTCAAAGGATCATTCAGTAGCAACAAGTTATTAATCAATTACTTGATGCAAGTACTATACACAAAAGAGTGACAATCATATGCTTCAGCATTAAATGATTCATATAAAAATGATGTCCATGTGCAACAAAATGCACAAGATGTCTCATCCATGTGAACATGAGGGGAGAATCAAAATGAGTTATTGGTTAGTGTATTGCACTCTTTTTTCCTTTGCTATGATTTTATCCCACTGAGTTTTCCTAGCAAGGTTTTTAATGAAGCAATCATAACATTATTATACTTCATATAAAAAATAAATAAATTTATCAGAGCAATGTACTCTTTTTCTTATACTAGATTTTTTTCCTACAGTTTTTCTAGTAAAAGTTTTAATGAGGCATATATATTCTTTCAAAGTGTATCAATGTGTTGCACTCTTTTCCTTAGCTTTGGTTTTGTCCCACTGAATTTTTCCTAGCAAGGTTTTTAATGAGGCAATCAACAATATTATACTACAAATCAAGATTGACGAGAACATTGTACTCTTTTTCCTATACTAGATTTTTTTCCCACATGATTTTTTTTAGTACAGGTTTTAACGAGGCATATTCTATCAGTAAGTGTCATCCAATGGGGAGTGTTGTAAATTGGATGACCCTTTAACCAAGCTTATGAATGATCACATTGTTAAACATGACTCACACATTAAATTGTAACATCAAGTATGACTTCTACATTGAATGTAACTTGTACACTCTATATAACTTGTATTCAACTCCAATATATAATAACTTGTCTATGTATTGTCATGTAACTTGTAATCCTTTCTAATGTACATCAACTCTTCCATGTATTGTCTATGTTGCTTATAATGTATTGTATGACTTGTGGTGTATGTATAACTTGTACACATTGTATAAATACAATTATCATTATCACCAAATGGCCTATATAAAGGGTGTCAACCCCATCGCAATTCACACATCAATGTATGAATGAAATCTCTACATTCTCATCTCTAGCTCTCTTCTCTCTTGTCTCATCTTCTCTACTTGTTCTAGTAGTTCTTAGTTTATGCTTTTTATACTTAAGTCTCTAGCAAGTCCAACTTAAGTTCTAGTTGGCTTACAACTTAAATTACAACAGAAAGATTATTAATACCACCAAAAAATCCATAATATTTCACAAGTCAATCTCCCAAATAACCTATTAACAAGAATCAAATGTGTACGTTCCGCCATCTTAAATAACAAGGTGGACAAATTAATGCATGGCTTTTAGACAAGATGTTCAATTCTTTTTTTTCTTTTTTCTTTTTTTAACGGGAGTCACCCACGACCTCTCTAAACCTTGTCTTTTGGCACGTGTGATGCATCTTCCATCTCATAAGAGATGCTTTGGCTACACAAGGTTCAATTCTTATTACAACAATGGTAGGTAAAAAACATTTCTAGAATAATTGCAACCCTGACTTTTTCAAAGGACAAAATAATGAAAACTGGCAATAATCATCACGCTGAAGGAATGGCCTCATATGGATTGCAGAATGCAGCAGTATTTCCAGGTCGTGAAAAGACAATCTGTGTCAAAAAAAAAAAAAAAAAAAAAAAAAAAGATTTAATCAAGGAAAGTATACCCTCTACTTTGAACAAGTCCATATTTTACAAACAACTAGCTAGTTGAGTCAAATAACTTTTATATGGACCATGTAAAAGATATGAACACATCTACTAATGTACTTAAATGTCTAACTAATCGTTTTAGAATTTGGATTCTTATGGCTATCTGGTGTTTGAACTGAGTCATCTTTTTGATGGTCAATTATTCAAAATGACCCATTAACACTCGAAGTGTAGAGGTGCTAGAAAACTTGCATTAGGTTTTAACTCAGACATTAAAAATACAAGGTATTCAGAACAGAGAAGAAAGAAACTAAGACATTAAAAAAAGAAGTAAGCACACGTTCCAATTGTGAATGGGACAGATAATTTTTGCTCACAACTCATTTTTCAGAAAAAAAAAAAAAAGGCCTTATTACTTCTTGCAAAATAAAATGCAATAAACATGGATGCCTAGTGCGTGAGGCTTACGTTAATTATTGCAGAATTAAGCTTATATATTAGTACTGAGTCTACTGACGCAAAAACCATCCTATGCCAGAATATTTTTCATCTTACAAACATAATTGACAGGCCTGAATCTACAAGCAATCACATATATATATATGTTCAATATAAAAGGCCCATGAATATTAGTTAAGGTTTGTTTCTAATATGTTGAGACATACCATTTTATTAATGTTCATGTTAAATACTAGATATCTATGTCCACCTCTAAGATTTTCGATGAAAGAAGAAATGGTAATCATGATGGGAAAACACGTTATAATCTAAGCAATAATAATACCTGATAGTTCCCGAGAGTTCTTGTTTTAAAACCAGCCGCACAGTAAATGTAGTAGTATTCCCATGTTCGGATGAACTTTTCATCAAATCCCATTTTCAGAATTTTACTGGACAAAACCAGTTCTATAAACATGAATAATCGTAACTGAAAAAGGTATACTAGAAATGCCAGAATGAAAATTTAGCACACTTCCTGTCGATACACTACTTTTCGTAATTCACTAATTTACTGCATCTGTGTTCAACTTCCAAGCTGAGTCTAACATTCAATTTGAAAGCTCAACTAACTAATATATTCACCTTCAACACATAATACTACCAGTTAGACGAGAAGCTATAAGAGACTGACAAACAAAAACTGATAAGAATTGGAAATTAAGAATTGTAAAATGAATGTTCAAATAGATGAAAAGGGGTCTACAACCAAACATATTCATAATTAGAGTAGGAGCATCTAGAGAAGGAAATTAATAGAATTTTTGGCTTCTTTTGAAAAAAAAAAAAAATTATTGCCACAATAGTAACACTTGCATCTAAAATTGAGATATAGAGGCTAATTTTCCAAAAGGAGCAAGTATTGCTGCAAGGCACTTGGGGCCTAATGTGATAATATCCTCAAGGAGAGAATGTGCAAAGTAAGCCTTTCAAAAACTGTCTACCCACTACAGCGGCGTTGATTACCAAGTTATATTACTTGGAAAGAAACGAAGCCCTGATATATATATATATATATATGACATTTCTAATAAGACCCCAGATGATAAAAGTGAACTAAAACATTTCACTAGGACTAGCTCGAGCTCTCTAGTCCTATATCGAATTGAAGTAGAAAGAGCATATGAGAAAAAACCCAGGGAGATATTTCTCTCATACCTACAAGACTACAACGAAACATTAGAATTATTGGTCATTCACGTATTAGTTTATTCAAGTGGAACATACTGAACCCTAACAACTCCAACAACCAATTCAAATGACTGTTCATGGAGTGCATATCTAGGAAAATTTTAAAAATCTTGAAATCTAATCTTTTCGCATTTAGTTCTTTGGTTGAACAATGCACATTTTTAACTGGGTATCCGAAGTGCATTAGTTGGGGATGTGGTTGGAATGGATTACTTCGTAGCAAAATTGAGATATTTTTGTCATAAGTTTTATGAGAACCATTTTGTTTTGTTTTGCTTATTTTTGTACTTGAAGCACAATTCTTCAAACTAAAAAAGCAAATTAATTTTGTGAAGTCACTAAGATTTTGTTGATCTTCACCAACTGTTCACTTCAGACTCTCCCTCATCATCATACCAAGCAGAATTCCATTTCTACCACGAGCCAATTATTTGGTTCCAAAATCTTAGTGATGTCGATGCATGTGTATGCATTAACAATGTAAAATGGAAACAGTAGGCTAGTTTCTTATTGCTTAATATTTAACCTACAAGCTGACTGTCACTTCACAAGTCTTGTACATCCCAGTTACAGAAATCATCAATGTATTTGTTTCCTTCTAATCTTCACAAAAAAATAGTTCAATTTAACTTTTTAAGTCACACAGGAAATCGGAAGACATAATGGCACATCCATTGTGCCAATCCGCAAAAAGGCATTAATAGCAAGCAGAACAAAGTTTTTACTTGATTTGAGTTTCCATGCCTAACAATGGGGCGCATCATATGCTATAAAAAGTTAACAGTAAGTGAAAATATTTGCATCAGATCTATGCATATGCAACCATTTTACCATTGAACCCAATCTCTTGAAACAAAATTACTCTTGTATGAGTTTTTAGCAAGGAAAAAAAAGAAAAAAATGGAAATAGGGAAATAATGTGTCATAATGCGTGAGAGACGACTAGATTTCAACAAACAAAACCAAGCGTAATAAGTTTTTTTTTTTTTTTTTTTTCGTACCTTTTCATAGACATGAAGTTATTCCTCCAATGCATTAGTGTTTGGTAATAATGTATTCCAATATTTTCTAGATGCTCCACACTGCAAGTATGGTTTATGATTATCAGAGACATCGTAAACATTACCATTTCATAGAACAAAAAAAATTTGAAACTTAAATAATTCCTATAATATATTACCAGAGTCTAGAAGCGGAAACCATAGCAGAAGTCAATCTACTTAGAGAAGGAAGGCACCCACCGGGAAATATATACTCCTTTATAAAATCTGAGCTTTGTCTGTATTCATCATATCTTTCATCGGGTATAGATATGAACTGTCAAAATCAATAACGACACCCACCATTAGAATATATAAAATTAAGATTTAAGGCACAAAAACTTTCTACAACCTAAGTTTATGATGTAACGTGATCATGCTCACCGCTTTTGAAAAAATAGGCTAAAATAGGTTATGAAGAAAAGAAATGATAAATAGTTGGGTTGTAAACTTATAAATGGATCTTTTGGTGTAACTAGAAATGAAAAAATAGGCTAAAATAGGCTAAAATAGGCTAAAGTGCCCATCTATTTCTTAGATATTGTTGTTTGGCTTGTCTTGCCCAACTCGAAGGATTAAAAATTTGAATTCGACCACGGATGACTGCGACAGTGGATATAGTAAACCTTGTGAATTGATTTGGGGGGCCTGGTGAGGTTCCAAGCGGGTTCTGTTGTATTGGGTGCATCTTTTGGTGTAACTAGTTATTCTTTACCTCCAGACCAAATCGGTAACTGGGAAGTTAAAATTATAGTGAGGTTATCCAGCCGACTAATAATTTGATTTTAGGGGTTGACAACTAAACTTTTGTGCGTCCTTGTTCATCAGGTAGGTGTACTGCTGGTCCCCTCTTCTTTGTGTGCACTATTAACATATATTTTTTCTTCTGAATTTAAAACAAAGAAAGATGAACAGTGTAGATTTGACAACTTTCATTTCATGAAAATGTCGTGCTCTCTGATTCGTTTTAAGACTATGGCCATCTCCTTCATTTTTGAAAGATGAACGATACAATTGTTGGTTATTTTTCACAATCTTATACTTGCTCGTACGGTGAATTTTATGGAGACTCTTTTAATATGCTTAAAGCGAATCGAGAAGCAAAAATAATTTAGTAAGTTTCCCTTGGTGTTGACGAGAATACATAGAAGTTCGATGTTTTTGTGTGCACTTGATGATGGCAGTTTCGTCATTTGGTAAGTGATATGGGTGGGACTAAATAATACCATCAAAACCATGGTTCAGATTAGTCCCAAGGTTGTAGGCTATCTTGGTCCTGTGGACTATATAGTAGGCGAATCGAACACTCGCTTAAGTAGTCCAACTACTTAATCTGGGCTGATACCATGAACCAAACAGGCCATAAGTATTGTTTTTTTGTTGTTGGGCTCGCCCGCGCATGCCTGTGCTAGAGCTTGTGGATCATAGGTAGTACCGACATTGTCCCAAACTTAACCACCTTCAACTCATTGGGGTTTTACTTCAAAGTCCTTGGTACTAATTGAGGGAAGATCCACACTTACATGCTTCATTACTAAGTTGTACATATTCGATATGGAACTGACTTTCAATCCATACATCTCCAACACCAAGTTATCTAAGGTTACCACTATATCTTCTTAGGTCTTTGGATTTGCCCAAAACATTGTAGTTGCCATTCCCTAATTATATCAACATCCATATACGTGTCGATTTATGCTTTCTTTTTTTTCTTTTCATTTATTTTTAAGAAGACATATATCGAGAAGAATCAAAGAATTGAAAACAAATATTAAGAGAAACATTGGGCCCTCCATCATATAGCACATTTGAACACCAACATGGTGCTTTTGCTTCTAACACCTTAGACCAGGCCGCTAGCTAGTCAATGGCAAGGCTTTTGAAACGTAGCCTAGTTTCATGGTTTTCAATGCATCCATGATGTAACAAGCAAAAACATATGGTCCAATAAATATATTAAAGCAAGCAGCAAGAGTATCTGTGAAATCCCCGATTTCAATAAACATGTATTAGGAGTTAATTAAAAGATTAATGGGTCTTAATCACGACATGTGTTGCGTATTAGGACTTGGATCGGTGACAAAGGCAAATCACTAGGTCAATGTCATTTTTCGTTGATGAATACTTAGTGTGTGTATTATATGATATTTCGTCACGAAGTCAGAGTGAATTGAGATAGTATAGCGTTGTCTAAGACTATTGGAGTGTATTGAGGTGTATCCTCAGTTTTTGTCATAATCGGGGTTGCATGTGCATGTTTGAAGGGCACAAGTGAAAATAAAAATTATTAGTTGCTCGATAACTAGTAAATTAGGTGTTAAGTATCACGTGAGGGATTTGCCTCACTTTTGCGTGCGAGTCGAGATTGGTTGCAGTGTAAAATGAAAAGGAAATTGGTACGAGATCTTGCCTCGAGTTACGTGTCGATTGGCAGTGGTCGAGGTTGAGAATGAGTCCAAATTGGTGCAAGTTTGACAAGAAGATTTAGTCCGTAAGATTTTTGTATGTTGGGGACAAATTTAAGATTTTTACAGTTTTGATGTAACCAAAACAGTGTTATGGACATTTTATGAAGTTTGACTGTTTTGTCGAGAGTTTGGCTCGAATTGGTGAAAAATTGGATCCAAAACGAGCACCGGAAGTCAAAACACGTCAAAATATGAAATTTAAGAATTAAGCTGCTAAAGCAAGCAGCTGAGGCCCGAAGGTTTATATATATAACAAAAACAATCAAAACATTTCGTTTCCAATAGAACGAAATTGTTTTGTTTCCTAACCCTCTCAACTCCTTCTCTCACCCCTCGATATCTTTACGTTCGATTTACTTCCTGTTTCTCTTCTCAAATCAGTGGAGTGTCGCGAGAGGATCAGTTTGAGCCAAGTTTACACAATGGAAACAAGAGATTCGACTAATAATTTGATTAATTCTCAATTCTTGAAATTTCTCTTAATTGATTTGAATTGTCCCAATTTTTCAATTTCTCTCACGAGGTTTTGGTGGAAATTGGTAGAAACTGTCGTGACTCGATGTATTGGTTTGATTTGCGGGAATTTGGAATAAATCACACTGGCATGAGTTAGGGTTTCAGTGAATTGAGTTGATGCAATTCAATTGAGAATTGTTTTGAAGTTGTTTTTATAGTTGAACTTGATTTACATAGAAATTTTGGATAAATTGATTATTACTTTTTATCCAAATTGACTTCGCAGGCTGTAGAAATATTTTGAATTTGGTATTAAGTTGTTTCCTGATGTTTTGGTGTCGCGTTTTGAAGATTTAATTGCAAAAATATAGATTTGGAGAAGTTTTCTTAGTTCAAAATTAATACAGTTTGCTTTATCAATATGATATATTGAAAAATTCATAACTTCTACGTTTATCATCAGATTTTAGTGTTAAAGTCTATAGAAAGTTAGGGTGGCAAAAAGTAACCGAACCCGTTTGTCCGCATTTGTCTGTACCCGCTTTAAATGGGTCTGAACATAATTTTTTTCAAAATAAATACGGGTCTGGATATGTTTTTTGTCCGTTTTAAAAAAAGGTCCGGGTCCGGACAAAATTTTTAAAAAAACGAGTACTCGTTTAGCGATTAATTTAAATGATATTTAATTTATTTATAGGAATATTTTGAAACTTTCATGATGTTTGCATTGTAATTTCACTAATGATGATGTTATTTTTATATGGAAACTTATAAGACTTGAATTTTGAATGTATATAATGTCTTTTTTGTAGTGATGGAATGCATGACGACATAAAAATCATGTATTTTTGTTAATAATTAGGTGAAAAAATAATTCATTACATTAAAAAACGGGTCAGCACAAAAAACGGGTCTTGTATGTTTTAAAGACATATCGGTCCGAACAAAAAAAAATGTTCGTTTCAAAAACAGGTACGGGTCCGGACACTATTTTTAGTCGTTATTAAAGGGGGTGTCCGGACTCGTACCCCTCTTTTTTGCCACTCCTTTGGAAAGTAGGAAGTCATTTATCATTTCTACAAGTTTCTTTTTGGTCAATATGACAAATATTAAGGTTTTCAAGGTTAAAAAGTTATCCCAACTCCTAAGTTAGCTTGTTGAAAACTGGTTGAAATTGTTATAAATTATTATTTTTTGAAATAGTTATCGTGCGTATCTCGACCGCAATTTTCATGGAGTTTCATTATTTGGTTTCACTTGAACTTTGACCCTCACTATAATCGGTTACATAGGGAAGCTATTGGACCCACTTTCAAGGTGATCTGACGCTCTGAGAACCCCGAAAATTTAGCTCAAAGTTGATTGGTTGTAAGTAAACCCTAATAATGACCTTTACTATTATTTGAATTATGTTTGTACCTGCATTTATAATTTTAGTCTGCATTTCACTTCGCATTTTGATTGGTGGTGCATTCATGTCATACGGATAGAGTTGCCATGCTCGATCTTGAGGAGATATCCTGTATTGGTGAAACAAACCGTGCTCGAGTTAAACTAGTCGAGATTAGGTATCCTGTATGGGTGAAACAGACCGTGCTCGAGTAAAACTTTAAGGCGGCCAATGTCAATTTTGGGGAGCATGCATTGAACTCTTATTACCATTTTAGGTTCACTTTTGGGTCGACTAACCTATTAGGGAACTTCAAACAAGAATGGATGGATTTCCGTTGTTATAAATATTTGTTAATTTATTTGGAAATACAATTACATATCTCCATGAATCAGCCTAACATTTGCCAGAATACATGTCAATGTAGGAATTTATTTGCCTGACATCCTCTATATGTTTTTGATGATGTTAGGTATATGGTGCGAAAGTAAGGAAAGAACAAGTGTAGAAATTTGTTGGTGATTTTCTTTGACTTCTTTTTCTTATCGGTTTTTTTTTTTAGTATTGTGTTTACTGGGACTCAAGGATGAAAGTAGGTCGTAATATTATAGAGATAAAATAATAAATGGTTTGAGATGTTCTGAATTGGTTATTGAGTTCATTTTTTTATATAAATATTGAGAGTGGAGTTGTTATGACTTGAATTAGGTTTTAAAGTTGAACTTGTGGAATTGAATCAGAGTTAGACTTTTTGAGTTCTTTTCGACAATTATTGAATTGTTATGGATATTATGGAAATGTGAGTCCTTCTAGGCTTTCTCCCATTGTTGTTTATCAGGTTTTGGTTTTTCGGCAACTCAACTTTTATGGGAAACTCTGCCGAAATATTTGTAAAATATGGAAATCTTAAAACAATGATTTCCTAAATTGCTCCACATTTGAAGATTAAGACCTTGAATATGACTTGAGGATTGTCATGTATCTTTAGAATTTTAGATGATTGAGATCATTAATAGATTTGTCCTGAATATTAAGTTAATTAGGTAATGTCAGGGCCTTAATGAAATGGGTCCTAACAGAGTTGGTATCAGAGTTACGGTTTAGATCAATCAAGGAAATCTAAGAAACAATATGAAGGTTGAGTTTAGGATTGAGTTGATCGCGAAGTCTGAGTTAAAGGCTCTATGGATTACCTTAAGTTGGAAGAACCTAAGGGATGATCCTAAGGAACAAGGTTTAGTAATGAGGTTGTGATTAGTTTGGAAGTGATTGTGTGCTGGGAATACTTCGGTATTTTTTATATTTGATATGTATAATTATATTATCGTCAGATATGCGATAGGAAGTTTATTCTCCATATATGTTCAATATTGAACTTGAATGATGTGACGAGTGAGGTTAAGAACAGAGAATTAAAAAGAGAAAAGACTTAATATACGATAATTGAGAGTAATTGGAAGTGAAATAGGCTTGAGAAGTCTAAATTCACGAAAGATTATTGTCGATAGTTCGATATTGAAGTAACTGATAGATTAAAAATCAGTTTACAAAACCAATAAGAAATTGGTTGAAAATGAAGTCCACGGAATTCAGGAATGTTTCTTTGAAATCGAGAATGTCGAATTATTACACTATAGAAACACTCAGAAAAATGTTGAATAGAACTAATGCAAAGTCTGAAACAATTAAGACACGTTTGATAAACATGAAATGGAATTGAAACTTTTTTAGAAGCACCAGATATGAATATCTTGGGTTTCTAGAACGAGATTAGTACCAATTACACTAGTAACGTGGGTAGATTTATTCTATGAAATATTGGTTTAATATAATAAGCAATTAAGAGTTGTACCCGAATTAGTCTCAATGAGTAAAGAGGAGACATATGTTCTTGATAATAAAAATTTGTAGAAAAATAACATTGACCTGGTGATTTTCTTTTTTTACCGATTCGAGTCCTAATCCACAACACGTGTCGTGATTAGGACCCACTAATCTCGTAATTAACTCCTAATACAGATTTATTGAAATTAAGGATTTCACAGTATCACGAGATTCACAACTAAATAGTTCACTTTTTCTTTGGCGATCATTATGAAGCTAGCTTGTGACCAAGCATAAGCAAATGTTGTTCAAGTGATCATGGGCACATTAGGATTAAAATGACATCAATATGACATCATTAATAAATTTCTTATCAAGTTTTTGTTACCTGAAGAACAAGAAGTCCATCTTCAGCTAAGGCTGATTCACAACAACGAAAGAAGTCCTCCATAAACTCATGACCGATTGCCTCTATCATCTCGCTTAAAAAACATGCAAGTTGTTAATGGAAAGTTAATAAAATAATAAAACTTGTAGCATAGACACTTATCAGAAACCTTACCAAGATAAAATTCTATCATACTTTTGATTGTTGGGTAGCTGGCGATAATCACATAGAAGGAACTTAATCCTATCCTGTAAAAGTTCAGGTTAATTGTGTACTTGACATAAGAGGGAAAAAAATAAAATATTTTCGCATCACAGCAACTTAAGAAATTAGACTTCATGTTATAGCTTCTTCCTTTATCAAAAAATAAAAAAAATAAAAATAAAAATAAAAATAAACTTTATGTCAATATCTTGATTATGCATGAAATTGTAAAGACTCAATGGTATGTCACTCTAAGCCAGTAAGAAAAGCTTCCTAAGAAATAACATTTACAAATTTATGAATTACTGACAAAAAAAAGAAAAAGATAAAAAAAAAAAAAAAAAAAAAAAAAAACAATATGCACCTGAAGACCAGCTTCTTTCACTTTCTTCTCAGCATATTGTAGCTGCTCTTCAGAAAGAGTTATACCAGTATATTTGCATCCAGTTCGTCTAACAACTTCAATAGCAAAGCTTCCCCACCCACAACCAATTTCAAGAATTTCATGATTGTTGTTAATCCTTGCCTGTATCATAAACCAAAAGATAAATACAGAACTCTCATAAACAAGGGAACTGCACAAAAAAATTCGGATTATGCCTATTTCACGATATACTTACTTTTTCAATGAGGAGAGAAATTTTTCTGAGTTGAGCAGTCTTTAAGTCTTCATTCTCGGTCTAAAGAATGAAATGTTAAGATGGAAACAAAGTTCCATTCAACAAGGATACATCATGAGTAATAGAATTATCTATTGTAACACAGAGTTGCCAATTGGGGTGGGGAGGCGAACCTTGAATATAGCAGAGGAATATGTCATTGTCTCATCCAAGAAAAGGGCAAATAGATCATTGCTCTGAAAGAAAAGGATGAAAAAAATTTCAAATAAATTACATATATTTTAAGTGCATAAAAATCAATTACAGGAATGGGGATGAGCTACAGCAACGGAATTAAACAGAAAAGCATTGACTATAGAAAATATGAAAAGTTTTATCCATTGAATTGCAAAGGAATATGAAGCTTTGTAAATAATAGGTCACTAAAACTGCGGAACCCATGTCCTACTTAGCTTGTAGATATTAAACAGCACAGCAAGCGTCAAGACAGTACAGGACACCATATAGTTTCTTTTATTTCTGAAAACACCAGTCCTACATAAACCGTCCCTATTCAATGCTCGCAATTATTTCAATAGAGATTTAACCCAAACTCTATCTCCTTATCAACCTCAGATTTAGTTTCTATGCGCAAAACAGAATGAAGGTCAATGACCTTGTATCATCGTTTGACTCTTAAGATGTGTTAGAGATCTTTAAAGGATGATCAAAATGCACCAACAAATTAAGAAAAAGAACTTATTGCGAAAGTGATTATGCTTTCCTATCAAAAAATATAATCACTCCATTGTTCCATCTCTCTCGAAAAGCTTAGATAAAAGTGCGAATAGACAAGGAAATAGGCAAAGAAAATGGAAACACAAACCAGATCATAATGGCGAGAGATATTTCTGCGAGATTGAGTTACAGTGTTTTGCCTTCCAAAGTGCCTTAAGAAATATTTTGCAGATGCAATTCCAGCAGTGAAAAGCAATGGTGTCCACCAACCCCTGCAACCAACAATTACCAAGGACATGGGTAATCCTGAAAAAAAAAGAGAATAGCAAGCAGTATAAAGCAAGAATTGTGGAAGGTAATCTCTGGATGTCTATTAAAATATCAGCAAGTACCTTTTACTTTTTTGCTTTTCACCAGAGGTATTCATATCCCTGATCACTATAAATATCTGCAGCATGTAGTAAGCAGTGTAAAATTACAGATGACTAACATGAAAGTTTTTCTAACCGAAGTTTAATGAAATCAATATTGTTAGAAGAGTAATTCATTACCATGAATAAGTTCAAAAAATCTTCTTCTCCAACAAACGAAAAGTACCCCTGAATATATGCATCTGCAAGGCCTAAATCGGCCTCTGTAGCAACCTGTTGGATAAACATTTTAACGCCACTGAGAAAAAGTGCGTAAGGTGAAAAGCAGGAAAACCAAAAATACCTCACCTTTACAAATTTAATCTATGCCAAATAGTGTTTCCTGGGTAAAAGCAATTGAATTATATACTTACTTTCCAGTAGAACTGAGGATTGTGGATTCTTATTACAGATTTTAGAGCGCATTTCTTGTTGGCTCCTTCAAAGGAAAAAATAGTACCCCCTTCCTCCAACAAACTGCTCGAATCAAAAGATAACAACACAGAGGTCATGAGATAGATTGGGTGTACTTCTCTAAATGTCGCTTTTTGATAAAAAGAAAGATTATAGATGATAATTATGTCACTAAGAGTGAAACTTACATCAAACAACCTGTAGAGATATATTTTTGAAGGAACTTAGTAACAATAATGCGTGCACCAGTTTCCGTCCAAGAAGGTACCATATGTTTGCTGTTCTTCAGAGGAACATAACTTTCTCCAAGCAAGCTATGTGCAGCAACCATACCAGCCTGTAAAGAACCAAACTCTACTCATTCAATGTGCACCATATGACTAGTTTCAGTACAATGGAAGAATATGAAACATTATTCTCATAGTA
The DNA here is from genome assembly GCA_039657325.1 of Stephania cephalantha. NCBI lineage: Eukaryota > Viridiplantae > Streptophyta > Magnoliopsida > Ranunculales > Menispermaceae > Stephania > Stephania cephalantha. The sequence continues at coordinate 29,814,984 of CM077570.1, read as the reverse complement.
GGACACATAACATGAGAATTTCTTTCAAATCATATACCTATACCTTCAGTCCATCCTCGTGAAAGCCATAACCTATAAACAGAATACCTCATCAAGTCAGATGCATGAACTTCTACATGAGATGAAACTGGACACCAAGAATTAAGCAGGATAAATTTTAATGACAACCGAGGTTCAGTTTGCCTCGGCATTTTAAAATACAGATCAATCTACAAACATGTATAGCCAGAATATTTTCATGATCACTTTACAACAAATTGAGCTGAATTATGTCCAAATCCACTACAACAGAGCTTTGGTCATCAAACTGAAAGCAACATATGACATTACTAATTAACCCTACATATAATAATATATGAAAGGGCTAATAAAAAAAATAATCTAAAACTTTTCGCGATTTCTCATATTCATTGTGAACAAAAATAAAAATTGTCTTTAAATATCTCAAACTGAAAGCAACATATGACATTACTAATTAACCCTACATATAATAATATATGAAAGGGCTAATAGAAAAAATAATCTAAAACTTTTGCGATTTCTCATATTCATTGTGAACAAAAATAAAAATTGTCTTTAAATATCTCAAACTACGCTTTTGCAACTTGATTTTGTTACCCGAAGTCTAAGGATTAGAAAAAAGCTCTAATCCCACCCAAACCTAAATCCTAGTTGAACCAACCATAGTACCATACCAGTTAAAATTAGTGCTTTAGATCTACAAAGTTTCTAATTTTCGTAACTTATTTTTTTAGTATGCGCGCACCTTATTTCTAGTCCTAGATTTTAGGAATTTCTTTTTCTATGTGTGTAGCAAATTGTCAAGTGCTATTTTATTGGAAGTTACTAATTTTCAGTTGTCTTAGTTTAGAAGTTTTAGTTTATAGGACTTTCCTTATTTCAGTTATCTTTTTTCTATCAATATGTATGGCAGTTTTGTGGACTGAATACTTGAGAGTCCAAAACAAAGATTGTTGGGATTACATTAATGGTTGCATAATTTTTCAATTGTTCTTCATATCTTTAATTGGTTTCAAAACCAACAAATTGGTATCAAAGCTATTTTCTTAAGGGATACGTGGAATGGATTATGAAAAGAGTTTCGACAAGATTGCTCCTCCAATCTTTGATGGAGAAAACTACCAACTTTGAGCAGTGATAATGGAGACTTACTTGGATACTTTGGATTGGTGGGAAGTGGTAGACGAGGATTATGAAATCCCTCCGTTGCCACACAATCCTAAAATGATTCAAATCTAAAGTCATAAAGAAAGAAAAACCAAGAAGTCAAAGGCAAAGGCTTATTTGTATGTTGCCATCTCAACAACCCTATTTACTAGAATTATGTCTCTCAAATCCGCGAAAGAGATTTGGGACTACTTGAAGAAAGAGTATTAATGATGTTAAAATGTAAATATTGTTATTGTGTGTCACTCCTTAAGTGTCAAGGGCTATTGATTGACATTATGGTACTAACAATCAATTGAGACATTCCTTGTGTAGCTCTGCCATGTAAGCCGCCACATAAGCATCCAATATATATGCAAGAACGTTAGAATCTTCATGGGAAGGCAAGAATCTACAAACAAGGAAGGACAACCCATGCTACCATTACATTGCAATCAAATCTAGAAGATAAGGAAACTAAAGATCTCAATCAAAGATATCAATCAAATATGTTTCCTAAAACACAATGGTGTTGATTCAATGAATGAGAAGGAACTTGAAGTCAAAGATACCGCAAGCCTTCGTTATATATAGTTCGATGCTCACTGGTCTTAGTATCGGTTTTTGCATTCTGATTAATTCAATTGTTTTGTAAGATCAAAGTGATCACAAGAGTAGCATCTCACGAGTTGTGTTCACATACACATTGGCTAAGGGGACTTAGCCTGCACTACGAGGGGATCTTGGACTATCTCGAACTCCAAGGGGATCTTGGAGACGCTTGTGTAAAAGCCTAGAGATAGGGGGAGTGATTAGTACAGTAGGACTTGGTGAGGGATCCCCAAACTTGAGAGAAAATAAGTAAGGAGTCCCGTTGTATAAGTTGTAATTACTCTTTATTTCTTAGTGGATTTTACACCTGGGCGTGGCCCCGCAGACGTAAGACGGGAGGTCCGAACTGCGCAAATAATTTGTGTTATTTATTTTCTGCAATTTATTTTCCTTGCTGTTTTCTTTACGCCAAGACAGGCAGCCCGTATTTGTGCCAACAACACATATATATATATACAGGGCTACCGTCTCTGGCTACGGCAAAATCTGCTGGACAGACATTTGTGCAGACAGAAAGCTCGTATTTGTGCTCACAACACTCATATATACAGAGCATGTTTGTGCCCACATAAACATTCTGTGTAAATAGAGACATTACATTTTCAAAGGAGATAAAAGAATATAAGGTATGCAAGTTCTCAATCTAATTAGAGAATTTTAATTGGAAATGATGAAAAAATCTGAGATTGTCAAATGATACTCAGATAGATTACTAGTTGTTGTCAACAAAGTGCGGCTACTTGGCACGGATTTTCCTGATTCGAGAATTGTAGAAAAAATTCTCGTCACAGTGCCAGAAATATATGAAGCGTCTATCACCACTTTAGATAACACAAAAAAATTTTCCAAGATCACGTCGGCAGAGTTGTTGAATGCCATGCAAGCACAAGTCCAACGAAAGTTTATGAGGAAAGATCGTGTTATTGAAAGTGTTGTACAAGTCATGCATCAAGATGACAAGAAACCTTACGAAAAAAGGTCGGACAACAAGTGGAAAAAACATGGGTAGAAACTTTAGGAGAAACTATCCACCATGTCACCACTATGGGGAAAAAGGTCATCCACCATACAAGTGTTGGTAAAGACCAGATGCAAAATGCAGTAAGTGTGATAAGCTTGGACATGAAGCTGTGATTTGCAAAAGTGAATCTCAAAATAGTGAAGCCAAAGTAGTTGATCTATATGATGAAGATCAAGTTTTTGTTGCAAGTTGTGATTTAAGTGAAGATTCCTGCAAAAGTTGGTTGATTGATAGTGGTTGCACAAACCACATGTGTCATGACAAAACCTTATTCAGAGATTTGAAGCCAGTTGAAGTCAAGAAAGTCGTAATTGGAAACGGTGGTTACATCCTAGCAAAAGAAAAGGGCATCGTTGCAATCACAACTGATTCGGGTACAAAATTAATTTCAAATGTTTTTTAAATACCCGGTATTGATCAGAATTTACTTAGTGTGGGCTAGTTGATTGAAAAAGGATATAAAGTATCCTTTGAAGATTTGAATTGTGCTATTTTTGATGTTGTTGGTCATGAGGTTTTGAGGGTTAAAATGAGAGGTAAAAGCTTCTCATTCGATCCAATAGAAGTGAAGAAGAAGACCGACAACGATTAAGTCAACATTGCAGAAGTTCGAGGCAAGAAACTTGGCTCTTGTCACCTTCCAAAAATTTTGAATACAAAGAAGAAAAATGTTGCAATACCTCAAAGAAGGTCATCATTACATGGAAGAATATCATTATTATTTAAGCTCAAACCAAAGATATTTCAAAATGTAAGGTACTTTGTTAATGCTCCATTGAAAACAAGGAAGCTTAATTTCAATCAAGGAAACTCTCAACTTCTCCATGATGTTACCAATTCTTTTGTACCTAGTGTTCTTAAAACTAGTGTTAATGAAGTTGGAAAAATCACCTCATCGAAGGTTCCTTCTAAAAGAACGATAGGTGGTTCAATTAAAGGAGGAGATAAAAGAATTAAAGGCTATCCTTAAGTTCAAGAACCATTGGCTAAAGTTTTAGATTGTAATGATTGAGATGGAGTACATTCTCCACGAATCAATTTGGAAAGTTCGATGGTATATTCAGATTTGTTGCGTCGTCCTCTTGATATTGTTTCAAGTCAACAAGTTCGAGCTCCTTAATTTGAAGATTAAAGTTTGAAGATCCTAAAACAAGGAGGAGTGTCGTTAATTTTCAATTGGGTCCACAGGCATGCGGACGCGAGCCTGTGGATCTCCGCTAGTACCGATATTGTCCTCAACTTAACCACCTTCAACTCATTGGTGTGGGCTTTTTTTTTTTTTTTACTCAGAGGTTCTACTCGAACCTTGCTCTGATGCCATGTTAACTTTCTATTGGGTCCGCCCATGCACACAGGCGTAAGTGGAACTCCGCTAGTTCCAATATTGGTGTGGGGTTTTAACTCAAAAGACCTCGGTTCTAGTTGGGAGGAGATAATCCCTTCTGTACTTATTTATGAAGTTACACTTAATCGAAGTGGGACTATATTTAGGTCCACACATCTTCGACAATACCCCTCTTAGTTTTCCTCTCCCCCACCTCAAATCTTGCCTTTATCGAGATAAACTGCTAGATTCACAGGAAATGAAATTGAGATGTAAAGTTTAATTCAGGATATTTAAGAAAAATTTGTGTTTGGGATAGATTTGAGAGACAGTGTACGGATAAGGATTATTTAGTTTATTAACCCTAAATATAGAGTTACAACTCTGGGTAATAGCATAGTTGCATCAAGTTGGTCACCTATAGTGAAACATGATGGGTGAAACACAATTGCAACCCAACCGACACAATCTAGGATATGTTGGTTCGTTCACTTGATTGATCCCTTGAAGACAAGGGTTACTGCAATCCTGCCCCAAATTAGTTGATTGAACTAGTTTGATGAAAGTTCTAAATATTCCTCACATGTATTGGTAGAAGAAAAAAAAAAAGCTTTTTCATATTGCTTCATTAATACTAAAAATTGTTTATCTAGACAAAGTTGGTGCCATGTTAAGGATACAATGCACCTACATTTTCAAGGTTAAAAAGTGATAAAAGATCCAGGGGTGACTGAAAGACATGAGCGCAACACCAAAAAAAAAAAAAAAAAAAAGGAAGGCAGGAGCGCTAGCAGGATAAATTGTCGCATCTTCCTGACTTTCAATTCTATTGAACATTTCATTCAGTTTTATTTAGTTTTCCTATAATTTGAATCAAGGAACAAAAGTTCCCTTAGGCAATCCTATAAAACAAATAACTCACTATCTTCTTTTCCCCTTACTAACATTTGTTGTTCAATGCATTTGCATATAGATCAAAGCCTTGAGCATTTACATATTTCCCAAGTAAACAGCTAACTAACTGAACTCACCTTGGTATGCTCCACAAAACCAGATTTTTCTCTTTCCTTGAATTTTAGTTAGTTCCTGTGAAGCCTTAAAAGCCGCAACTGACGGAAAGGGATGACTTGTTGTCCACTTAAGCAAGGTATTCTCAGGTCTGTGAGGAGGGTTGAGAGTAACCAGGAAAGGCGGTTCGATTTCATCAATATTCTGCGTAATGCGCATCCAACAAAATAAATTTCCATCATGGACAACAGAAATTTCATCTAAGCCAAATTTAGACAAGTTCTCAATAGATCCTGTTACACTTAAACATGACTTTTTTTTTTATCAAACACATGATTAATGAAAGGGCTATAGTTTTCTGGAAGAGGGTGACAGGCTGACAGCGGAAGCAAGCGGCAAAAACTAGAAGAGATAACTACAAACCTGGAGAACATTGAGCCAATATGTTAAACACACTTTATTGTATACTGTTCCAAGAAAATTCCATGCACTCCATGCGGCTTGGTTTCGAGGCATTAGGTTTTTGTCACGGTGAAGGAAAATGTCACTGCCATTTAAATCATTTCATTATATTGTAATCATGCATACACGTGAAGAAAAATGATCTCGAACAATACCAGCACAATGCATATTTGTTAGCCGAGTTATGTAAAGCAACGAAAAAAAAAAATCATCCTTATTAACAAGCACAAAAAATCTAATAATCAAGCATCACATAAAGTAGGCAGTTTTCGTCTCAACTGCATTTCTTCGGAATGTCCATTCATTGGAAATGTTTGAAGTGTGCAGAAGAAAAAAGATGACGGAACCTACATTTCCAGAACAGGAAGAAGAATCAGGTCAGGCAAGATGAGGAATCTAAGGTGTGAGTGGCGACTGTCATGCACAATAATGAATGGTTCGACTATTCTAAATGTTCCACCTTGAATAATCAGTTAAAAGATTCAAAACTTCACAACCTTGAAATCCATTTTTCACTTGCCAAAGCTAGTCATGGCTTTCTCACATAATGTAGCCTTCAGAATAAGCTAGTCATGGCTTTCTCATAACATAACTGATGTATAGCCTAAAGCAGACTCATTGTGAAGTGCAACACAAGGCCAAGACAATAGATAAGTACTGACATTTGAATTTAATAAACAATGTTCATTTATCTTTATGTACAACATGTTATTCAGTTAATAAGCTCTTTTATTTAAGTTGTAATATTATCTTGAACCAACTCTCCTTTATAATATCTTATAGCAAAAATCTTATTGTTACCTTCCATGCTTCAAACACTCTATTCTTTAACAAAATGGCCTTGTAAAGATGAAAAAAGCTCAGGGTGCATTCATTACCTAATTCGAACACTGCCTATGAAAAAGGAAAAGTATGCCACAAATTTCGCGACAAATTCAAAGTCTAACCATATGATTTCGATGCAAATAAAATTTCAACAAAATAAGGTAAAAATCCAGTAAGTGCCATCAATAAACACAATATTTTATGTAAATGTCGTATCCTTGATGACATTATTTGTTTGTTATTTTCATTAGTCGATTTAAGTAAATGACGTATGAAAAATGTCTTTTTCATATGCTAAATGAAACCAACCAGAGATCAGTTACGATGTTGTGATCTCCAAATCAGTATCTTGGGATTTATCCATGAAATGGTTGCATATGGATAAAAATAAGGTTGTTGCAACAAGGAGATTTGCTGTTGAAACAAGGTCTCAAGATTGAACAGTTGCGGATACGATCCTATCTACGTCAACAGAAGATATACTGTTAAAAGAGATGATATGAGACACATTAACCACATGAAGAATATGTTGGAACGTGGTTTTTTTTGAAGATGGAGACGGATAAAGGATCGGTTGAGATAGTTGAGATCAAGGGTCTTCACTTGTCTATTTATATTCCAAAGTTAGGAGTTGTAATTAACTCGTCTACTTTGTAAATCAGTGAACGTGTTGTTCACTTCATTTGAGTTGTAATCACCAAGGAAACTTGGATATTCAAGTGAGGGGGAGCCTCACCGTGCAAGTATTAGGAGACTTGTGTAGAGTCCATGGAAGGAGTGAAGGAGATGAAAGATGGAGCTCTGTGAAGGAGTCACAAAAAGAGTCATGTATCCATTGTTCTTTGCTTAGTGGATTTTACGTCTGGGCGTGGCCCCACAGATGTAGGTCGAAGACCGAACTACGTAAACAAGTTCCTTGTGTATGGTTTTATTTGTTTACTGTTTTATTTCGTTTAAGTACTTATATTATTACTTATTTCCTGGTTACAACAACACGTATTCATGTTGTAACAGCATTTGGTTATTTCAATTGGTATCAGAGCGGGCACTGTAGATTCTTTGTTTACAAAGAACAGTGAGATCCGCATACTAACCACGATGTCTAAGGGAAATCAATCAGATCAGCTAGAGGGTGTGTCTAACACAAGGCCACCACTTACAAACTACACGAATTGGAAAGCCCATATGGAAGGTTATATACTTTCCATAGATGTCAAAGCATGAAGAGCCATTCAAAATGGCTATGCACCACCACTTGTAGATGGAGAGCCAAAGAACGCAAGCTAGTGGACTGAAGCTGAAGAGAGACTCCTATCAACAAATACCAAAGGACTAAATGCGATCTTTGGAGCAGTAATACAAGAACACCTCAACCTGATATCTTCATGCAAGATAGCTAAAGAAGCATGTGAAATCCTCGAGAACTTCTTTAAAGGAAATGTTGATGTTCGAGAATCAAAAATAGTTCTCTTGGCTTCATAGTTTGAATCACTTCGAATGGGAGAAGCTGAGACGGTAGCAGAGTGCACAGCAAAGCTTTAAGATATTGCCAATCAAGCTCAACAACTTGACAAGAAGTACTCCAACAAGAAGATGGTGCAGAAAGCAATCAAATCTCTTCCAGCCAAGCATAACGTGAAAGTTGTTGCCATCCAAGAGAATAAAGGACTTAAGGATTTAATGTTCGAAGAAATGATGGGATGCCTCACAACTTATGAGATGCATCTAACCCAGCAAAAGAATTCCAAAGAGCTAGCACTAAAGGCAGCTGCACAATATTAATGGCATTGATTTATGACACTAATTCAGGAATTATTAGCAAGATTTGTGGCTCCAATTAAGTTATTCTTCCTACCATGTATTTGTATATATTACTTAGAATAGTTAGCTAATAGTCAATTACATTAGTCATTTGTATATTTTGTTGCCTAATTTAGAATTTGTACATTATTCTTATTTAAGGAGAAAGATCTCAAGGAGAAAAGGGCATTCACCATTTTGCTTAAACATTGTTATGGTATCGAGAGCACTGCAATTTTTCTTCGATCATCTATTCTCGGGGCTGTTTTCTGGTTCTTTTCTTTTGTCTTCTTCGTTTCGGGTTGATTTATTATCAACAATTTGGTTTTGTAATTTTTCGGTTTATGATGTCTACCGAAAATTTTTCCGGCAAATCCTCGGAGACTTTTGCCATTAGACTCACAGCAAGAATTATGTCGCTGGGAGTTTCGATTTAGAATGTTTTTGAAAGGGAAAACCCCTCGGAATCACATCGACGTAGTTCTTCTAAGCACCTACGTACGCTAAGGATCTTACGCAATGGGAAACCAAAGATGCTTGCATCATTTCTTGGATCTTAGCCTCTATTGAACCACGTATGGTTAACAATCTACGTTCTTTTGGTACAGCGAAACAAATGTGGGATTACTTGAGACGCATATACCACCAAGAAAATACTGCGCGACGCTTTCAACTTGAACTTGAGATCAGTCAATTCAGTCAAGGTAATCTCTCCATTGAGCAATATTATTCTGAATTTATTAACCTATGGAGCGAATATTCTGGTATTATCTATTCAAAGGTCTCTCAAGAGACGTTGGAAGGTCTTCAGCCTGTTCATGAAGAAAGTAAGCGGATCAATTTTTGATGAAATTGAGACCAGAATTTGAGGCTGTCAGACGTTTGGATTGTTGAAGTAAATCCGGTTCCTTCATTAGACATATGTGTTGGTGACTTATTGCGTGAGGAACGGAGGATGGCTACCCAAGTGTTATAAGTGGGCCTAAAGAAACCGCTCGCTTTGGTCAATCGGCTTATGTTGCACAAGGGAGGAATCGAGGGAAAGGACGGAAAGGACAATCGCAATGCTATAGTTGCAAGGAGTTTGGGCATATCGCACGCAATTGTACTAAGAAATTTGCAACTATCGCAAACAACAAGGGCACATTATCAAGGAGTGTCCTACTCGTCCGTAAAATCGGAAAGCCCAAGCCTTTCAAGCCGTTGTTTCGTCTTCTACGATTAATGACGGTGCTTTTACGCCCCCAAACGCAAATCAGCCAACCCTTACTCCGAAATGGTACAACAAATGATTCTCACAAAGCATTCTCTGCTCTTGGACTTCAAGGTAACAAGATAAGCCTACTACTTTTCCTTGGATTGTTGATTCTGGAGCATCCAATCATATGACTCGGCTCACCTAATTTATTACATAATGTACGGGAGTATCTTGGCACACAAAATATTGAAATCGCCAACGGCGTAATCTTCCAATTACGACCATTGGTGATATTACGCCTTTTTTCGTCATGTATTTGTTTCTCCTGGATTGTCTACTAGCCTTATTTTCGTTGGTCAAATGGTGGATAATAATTGTGATGTGCATTTTTCTCGAAATGGTTGTCTTGTGCAGGATCAGGTGTCGGGAAGGTAATCGCGAAGGGGCCTAAAGTGGGCAGAATTTTTCCATTTGCAATTTTCGGTTCCTAGAAATTTGTCTTTATCTTCTATTATTGTTGAGAATAAATTTCGCCATTTGGCATAAACGTTTGGGTCATCCGAACAATGTGATTTTGTCTACTTTAATGAATCGTGGTTTTCTTGGTAACAAAGATCAACGTTTCCACTTTGATTGCTCTACCTGTAAGTTGGGAAAAAGTAAAATTCTACCTTTTCCTTCATATGGAAGTCGTGCTAATACATGTTTTGAGATTATACATTCCGATGTTTGGGGTATTAGTCCTGTTATCTCGCATGCACAATATAAATATTTTGTAACATTTATTGATGATTACAGCCGTTTCACATGGATTTATTTTCTGCGCACCAAGGCTGAAGTATTCACTGTTTTTCAAACTTTTCTAGCCTATATTGAGACGCAATTTTCTACATGTATTAAGATATTGCGGTCTGATAATGGAGGGGAATACATGTCACATGAATTTCAGGGATTCTTGCAAAAAAAAGGTATTATATCTCACGATCGTGTCCTTATACCCCTCAACAAAACGGGGTGGTGAACGTAAGAACCGCCACTTGTTGGATATGGTTCGAACATTGCTCTTGGAGTCCTCTGTTCAGCCTAAGTTTTGGGTGGAAGCTTTATCCACTGCAAAGTGTATTTAATCAATCGCTTACCTTCTCAACAATTGAGGTTTGATTCTCCTTACCATCGTCTCTTCGGTTCACATCCTCAGTATGACATGTTGCACACTTTTGGATGTGTTTGTTTTGTTCACCTGCCTTCTCATGAGCGTCACAAACTTATGGCCCAGTCAGTAAAATGTGCTTTTATGGGGTATAGTAATACTCGGAAAGGATATTTGTGCTATGATAGTGTTGCTAATCGCATGCGTATTTCTAGAAATGTGATTTTCTTTGAAAGCGAGTATTTTTTTCAGCAGCACGTATCTCATTTTGATAATGTTTGTCTTCCTACCTTTGATAATCTGTCACCACCCATTGAGCGTTTTAAACGCGACCATGTCTATCAGTGAAGACCGCCCCCCTCTCCACAAATCCTTCCCGACCCTGATCCGGTAACTGCTCCGGTGACTGCTCCAGTGGCTCTCCGACGATCACTCCGTACCATTCATCCTCCAAATCGGTATGGTTTCTCTGCCATTTTAGCTAACACTGCAGTTCCAACTCGTTATTCTCAAGTAGCTACACAGGCATGCCGGACGAAAGCCATGCAAGAAGAGCTTCAAGCTCTTCAAGAGAATCATACTTGGGATATTGTTCCATGCCCTACAGGTGTAAAACCCATTGGATGTAAATGGGTATATTCCATAAAGCTCCGCTCTGACGGGTCTCTTGACAGATATAAAGCAAGGTTGGTGGCACTTGGTAATCGACAAGAGTATGGAGTTGACTATGAAGAAACATTTGCACCAGTTGCAAAGATGACTACTGTGCGACTTGTTCTTGCTATTGCCGCCTCTCAAGGTTGGCCATTGCGTCAAATGGATGTTAAGAATGCTTTCTTACACGAAGACCTTAAGGAAAAATCTATGACTCCACCATCGGATTATTTTCTACACCATCAGCGGATGTTTGTAAGCTCAAACGATCACTCTATGGCTTGAAACAGGCACCACGTGCCTGGTTTGACAAGTTTCGGTCTACACTTATCAGCTTCTCCTTTGTCTAGAGTCAGTATGATTCCTCTCTGTTTCTTTGCAAAACTTCGAAAGGCATAGTTTTACTCTTGATTTATGTTGATGATATTGTTATTACGGGTACTGACTCTACTTTGATTTCACAACTTCAAGAGCACCTTCATCAGTCCTTTCATATGAAGGATTTAGGTCATTTGCAATATTTTTTAGGTCTTGAAGTGCATTCAACTGCTGCTGGTCTCTTTTTACACCAACATAAATATACTCATGATCTTATTTCTTTGGCTGGTCTGCAAGATGGTCGCTCGGTTGACACCCCTTTAGAGGTAAATGTCAAATATCGTCGGGATGATGGTAATTTTCTTTCCGATCCCTCTTTCTATCGTCGCTTGGTGGGGAGCCTAAATTATTTGACGATTACTCGGCCGGATATTTCATTTGATGTTCAACAAGTTAGCCAATTTATGCAAACGCCTACGCACATCCATCTAGCTGTTGTTCGTCGCATTATTCGCTATTTGCAAGGAACTTCTGATCGCGGTCTTTTCTTTCCTGTGGGTACTTCCATTCGTTTAGTTGCATACAGTGATGCGGATTGGGCTGGTTGTTCGATACCCGACGTTCTATTATGGTTGGTGTATGTTCGTTGGTGACTCTCTTGTATCATGGAAAAACAAGAAGCAAGACATAGTTTCTAAATCTTCAAGCGAGTCGAATATCGTGCGATGTCCTCAGCATGTTCAGAAATTGTTTGGCTTCGGGGATTATTGGGTGAACTTGGATTTTCTCAAGCTGAGCCTACTGCACTTCATGCGGATAATACTAGTGCCATCCAAATTGTCGCCAATCCAGTCTTTCATGAACGTACGAAACACATTGAGGTGGATTGTCATTCTATTCGTGATGCCTATGATAGTCACGTTATTTCACTTCCTCATATCAGTACTGCACTTCAAACAGCTGACGTGTTTACGAAGGCTCTTTCCCGAGACCGTCATCAGTTTCTGGTTGACAAATTGATGCTTCAAAATCATCCAGCATCAATTTGAGGGGGGATATTAATGGCATTGATTTATGACACTAATTCAGGAATTATTAGCAAGATTTGTGGCTCCAATTAAGTTATTCTTCTTACCATGTATTTGTATATATTACTTAGAATAGTTAGCTAATAGTCAATTACATTAGCTGTATATTTTGTTGCCTAATTTAGGTTGTACATTATTCTTATTTAAGGAGAAAGATCTCAAGGAGAAAAGGGCATTCAGCCATTTTGCTTAAACATTGTTACACAATACCTCCCTGCTGACAAAATGATCAATGAAGAAGATGACATGGCTCTACTAACTCGTAAATATAACAAATTATTTTGAAAATTTCAGGGAATAAAGTCATCTGCAAAAGGAGACTCCTCAAAGAAAGAAGTGGAGATCAAAGCTATCAACAAAAGCAAAATGAAGTGCAGAGAGTGTGGAGGACTTGGCCACTTTCAACATGAATGCCCATCTAGAAGGAAGGAGAAGTCTCTTGTGTCTACCTGGTGACTCAGAAAGCGAAGAAGATCATATAAATCATTACGCTGCCTTTGTCGCTGCTTTAGAAGTGTTGCAACCACATTGCCTGTTACAACAGATCAGCCTATTACAACAACCAAGGCTGATACATCAATAACTTCCTCATCAAATGAAGTTGTAAGTGACTCTGATGATTCAGAATTTGAATTATCTAATGACACTAATCATGTAGAAACCTATGTTGAGATGCCGACAAAATGGGAAGAAGTAGTTGAGTGTAATCTATCACGACAATGACTACTATCTGAAAAAGAAAAGGAGCTGAATTATTGCAAAGCTAAGCTAGAAAAAGCAGAAGATACCTTAAAGAAACTCAACAAGGGAAAAGCAAAGCTTGACGATATTCTGCAGCAAGGAAAGGGGTCTGGTGATCACAAAGGTCTTGGCTTTGTCAAAGCGTCCTCAAAGACTACACAAAATGAACCTATGAAGTTTGTCAAGGTTGCACAAGTCATCAAACTCAAAGAGACACTCGGTGCTGAGCATAACAATCAGTTCAAAAGGAGGTATCGTCCCACTTGTTACTATTATGGAATTGTAGGACACATTCGTCCCGGATGTTTTAAAATGATCAAGGAACTGCCAAGAAGACAGCATGAAATAACTCAAAGGCAACAACAAACAAACTCTCAGAAGAATTGGGTGCCCAAGACGATGATGCAATGTCAAGTTGTTCAGATGTCTCTCACATCCCTAACAGACTCTGAGTGGTACTTTGATAGCAGATGCTCGAAACATATGACTAGAGATAGGCACAACCTTGTGAACTACCAGACTTGTGAGGAAGAACACGTCACATTTGGAGATGGAGCACGACGCAGAGTGGTTGGAAAAAGAACATTGCATGTTACTGGACTCCCCTCAGTAAAAGATGTATTGCATGCTGAAGATCTAAAGGGCAATTTGCTTAGTATCAGTCAGCTCTGTGATCAAAATCTAAATTTAAAGTTTACTAGAGATAGCTGTGAAGTATGTAATGAGAGTGGAAACTATATAATGACCGGAGAAAGGTTATCTAACAACTGTTATTTGTTGCAACAGCCAATTACAGGTTGTTGTAACAGTATCTCTGTGCAGGATGAATCAGAAACATGGCATAAGAAGTTGGGGCATGTACACTTCAGACATATGAAGAAGATATCTGATCTGGGTGCAGTAAGGGGCTTGCCAGAGTACCAGCACATTCTCAGACGAGTATGTGAGCCATGCCAGCTTGGAAAGCAAAGGAGAGAATCGCACAAACCAGTTGATAGCTGCAACTAGACCTAATCAATGGACTGGTACCCGCCCAGCCCGGCCCGAGCCCGGTCAACATGGCCGGGCTTGGGACTTGAAAACCTCAATAGGGCCCGGCCCGTCCCAAGCCCGTGAAGGCCCACTATTTTTTGGGCCAGGCTTGGGTTTGCACTTATCAACCCAAGCACGGCCCGGTCAGCCCGTTTAGACTTGTGTCCAAAATGTAGAAATATGTATATATATCTTTAAAAAGTGAGGAAGTAAGGGTTTGAACTCAGGTTGCCCAAATGCTATACTAAAGTCTTAACTAATGCGCTAATCCTTTTTTCTAGTCATCTAACTTCATATGTATATATTTATAACAATATGTTCTGGTTCAATAATCAATTTTCAAAACATTTTTTTTGTTACTACTTTGAAAATTAATAAATTATAATTTATACATTATCAATCAATCTTATATTTGATTTATTAAAACAACTAACGAAAGTGTATTTTTACATATTGCGTTCGTCCATCTATACTTTTTTTTTTCTAGTTCTATACTTATATTTTTAATAGTTGTTTTTGTTGTTATGGTAAGTTTGAAGTTTGGACATGAGAAATTTGCCGTTATATGTTGTTATTTCAAGTTGTGGAAGTTGGATTCTTAATTGATTGTTTTCAATTTTGATTCGCTTTATTTCTTAGTACGCTATGGCTAAAAAAGTTATGGTTCACTTTTTCTTAAAGGCCCATTTAGGCCCAACCCAAGCCCGGCCCGTGACGGGCTTGAGCCCGTAATACTTAGAAGCGGGCTTGGGCGGGCCTGGACAGAGCTTTCAAAAAAAAGCCCACCTAGGCCCGTCCTGAGCCCGCCCGGTGATTAGGTCTGGCTGCAATAGCAAGGCAGTTCTTGAGCTCCTCCACATCGACTTGGTTGGTCCAACTCAGGAGACTAGTTTAATGGCAATGCAAGAGGAGTCGAATCAATTTCAAAGGCTGGATGTATGGACTTTGGTACCGAGACCTCAAAATTAAAATTTTATTGGCACAAAATGGATCTTCAAGAACAAGACTAATGCTGAAGGAGAGGTGGTTCGCAATAAAGCCAAATTGGTTGCACAAGGATACAACCAAATGGAAGGTATAGATTTCAATGAAACCTTTGCTCCTATTGCTTGATTAGAATCTATACGTCTACTTGATGTCTCTTGTTCTCTCGGGTTTAAACTTTATCAGATGGATGTCAAAAGTGCCTTTCTAAATGGCACACTCGAGGAAGAAGTCTATGTGGGGCAACCAAAGGGATTTGAAAATGAAAAATTTCCTCATCATGTATATCACCTAAAGAAGGCCTTATACGGGTTGAAACGGGCCCCAAGAGCCTGGTACAACAGGCTTGCCTCATTCTTGCTTGCACAAGGATACACCAAAGGTAGTGTTGATAAAACTTTATTTGTCAAACACCATACTAAAGTTGTTCTGATTGCTCAAGTGTATGTAGATGACATTGTTTTTGGCTCAGCTGCAAAATCCTTGGTGGAAGAATTTTTTACTAATATGCAGAATGAGTTCGAGATGAGTATGGTTGGTAATATTACTTATGTCCTAGAATTGCAAGTTCAACAAACTCCTCAAGGTAACTTCATTTCTCAACATAAATATTGTTCTTCTTTGGTGAAGAGATTTGGACTTGATAAAGCTCGCCATCTTCGAACTCCAATGGGAACACATGGAAAGCTCTCCAAAGATGAACATGGCAAACCAGTTGATTGTTCTCTATATAAGAGTATGATTGGAAGTCCTTTGTATCTCACGGCAAGTAGACCGGACATAGCCTTCAGCGTAGGTGTATGTGCAAGATATCAAGCTGCTCCAAAAGAATCACACCTCGTTGTTGTGAAACGCATTATATGATACATAGCAGGTTCATCCAATCTTGGTCTTTGGTATTCCTCTAATGCAAATTTTTATTTGGCTGGATATAGTGATGCAGACTGGGCAGGAAGTGCAGATGACAGAAAAAAGCACTTCGGGAGGATACTTCTTTGTTGATACCAACATGGTGTCCTGGTTCAGCAAGAAACAAAACTCGATCTCCCTTTCCACTGCTGAAGCTGAATATATTGCAGTAGGAAGTTGTTGTGTACCCAATTACTGTAGATGCGTCAGATGCTACAGGATTACAACATCCAATTACAACAACTCACAGTCTTCTGTGACAATAAGAGTGCCATTGACATATCAAAAAATCATGTCCAGCACTCAAGGACCAAACACATCAACGTAAGGTATCATTTTATTCGTGATCTTGTTGAGAAAAAGGTTATAGACATTCAATATATCTCAACTGAGATGCAATTGGCTAACATTTTCACTAAGGCACTTGATGCTAATAGGTTCGAGATGCTACGGGGAGAGATTGGGCTATGCTCAAGCCCTGTGTAATTCATACTCGATACCTCCCAAGAATTTTAACAAATTTTTTTTATTTATTTTAAAAAATAAAAATAAAAATAAAAACGGGGGAGTATAGCGGTTTATGATCTCTTTTGATTTTTAAGTTACCGTTGCACATAACGGATCTTTACTGATCTACGTGTTTTAGATCATTAGTGATGATTAGTTTTTTTTTTTTCATTAATTAGGGTGGTGAGTTGGTGAGATTTTTAAGGGGGTAGTTAGCATTTTTAGTGTTCTTGTGATTATCCAATTGCTCTCTCTCTCTTATCTTCATCGAGATCAAAATACTCTAACCCAAATCATCACATTCCTTGTGGAAGTGCTATTGTTTTTCATTGTTTCTTCTTCTTGATCAGTTAAGTTCCATCAACCAATTCATCATGGTTTCAACAAGAGGATCCAAGAAGACAGCAGGAGCACCAATCATTGAAGCCACCTCCAAATGGAAGAAAAACCAGAGTAACAAAGAATAAAGTTGAAGTTCTGAATCCAACTCCTCTAATGGCTATACCACCATCAACGTCATTGGAAAAGGGGTCGACTTCTTCCTCTGATGGTCTTTCACTAATCATCGTCAAACGACCACCAAGGGTACCAATTTTGGAAGATCGAGTGTCTACTACATCCTCTGCGCCAGATAATGCACAAAACTATGAGATACGACCCACTTCTGCTGCTGTAGAAGAGAGAAAGCCATTGTATGCATCGCCTAAACATGATCAGATGAGTGAAAATCCAACCATTGAAGCAACAACCGAAATGCAACAGGCAACTGTCCCTGTTACACCGGTCCTCCAATCACAGAGGAAAGAGATTCTGGAGATAAAATCTCTGCTCAAGCAAATCCAACTGAAAAGAGTACTAAAGAAAGGATTGTTGCTGAAGTCCCTCAAGAACATCAGGATATTCGCACTGAACAAGCAGATCCAATTCCTGATGATACTACAGAACATGCAGTTCCAATGCAAGGAGAAACTCAAACATTTAAGGAATCTATTCCTCAGACTGACAAGCAGCACCTTGGCAACATTGAATTGCAAGAAGAAGTTCAACATGAACATGATGACAACCTCAATGCAGATGTTCAATCCGAGGACACACAAGACCTTGTGTCTCTTGCTAAAACCTTCAGAAGAAGGGAAAAGATCCAGTCATAAGAAAAGTCTCAAAGAAGAGAAAGGCACCTATGAGATCTACACCCACTAGCCCTGTTGCACCAACAGTGCACACCAGCCCTATTGCACCAACAGCGACCAGCAGCCCTGTTGCACCAACAGCGACCAGCAGCCTTGTTGAACCACCAGTGACAACCAGTCCGATTGCTCCAACAGAAACCTCCATTCCTGGTGGATCACCTCTTTACAGTTCCAATTCTGATTCTGATGATGCTGGTAATGTGGAAGGGTCAAGCTCTGCTCTGATGAAGACGCAGCACTGAAGGAAGGAAAGCATAAAGGAATGTTTCGACAGTTCTATGATTTTGAAGCTCAAAAAAGGTTTGATGATGTATGTCAGATAAAGTTCCACACTGAGAAGTATTTTCACAAGGATACTTATGTCAAGGCGAATTTGGTGAAGTTTTTGACCTCAAGATCTTTACTAAAAGTTTTATCTTTCCCAACTAAGTTCAATGAGAGTTTGGTGCGAGAATTCTATGCCAATTTAAGGGTAGCTGTGAGTAACCCCTTCTCACCCTTTATCATAAGGTCTATGTTAGAGAGTAATCTATGAGTTTTCACCTGAAATGATTAAAAAGGTTTTGGGATGTGAGGTGAACTATGATGGACATAAATATCCTGCTGCTTTTAGGACTGAGAGCAATTTGTTAACCGTTGTGAAAACTATCACGGGTGGGTTAGTGAGAACTTGGAAAAAGGAGGAGAGAAAACAAACCAAAGACCTGATTGTCCTGTGCTTCTCTCCACACTCACTTGACCTATAACATCTTACCCATCAAACATAGTAGTACTTTTGTGAAAGAAATGGGGATACTACTATATGCTATTGGACAAGGAGTACCGTGTGATTTAGGGGAGATAATTTTCAGGGCCATTATGGAAAGAATTAAGCCTGGAAATCCATTCGGATATCTCTTATGTCCTTGTTTGATAACTGACTTATTAATCTATCAAAATGTTAAGATAGATAGACACAATCATTGGACCTCGACAGAAGTAAGGATGATCTCATCAAAGGTCACAAAGGAGAATTCCTCTCATATAAATGATCTTCCTGTTGATGAAGAATTTGCAAATACACCTCCTTACTCTGTGCAACATGGTGGACTCCCTGGTGCAACACATGACAGTGAGGCTGGGCCATCAAAACATCGAAGGAAGAAAAAGAAGAAATCTAAGTCAGATAATGCTCCTATTTTTGATCCAGCTGAACCTAGCAATACTGGAGATGTTACTACTAATCCCAGAGCATCACAAGAAAGGGAACTACTAGCAGCAATACAAGCACTACCGGATCATCTTTTTCAATCTCTGGTTACTTTTGTTCAAACCTTGAGCCCTCCTCCTCAGTGAGGGTCTGGTATGTCGACTCTTTTGCTTACTTTGTCATTATGATCTCACAAAGGGGACGAGTATATATCTGACTAAGAGGAGTAGTAAAGAAGAATGGAGGGCAGTAGTATTCTAGCTGAAGTTTACTCGGGTTACTTGTTACTTTCTGTTGAGAAGACAATTGTTTTTGGTAATATGTGAGTTTGTAATAATTATGCTGCTCAACTCTGATATGACTTTGATAAAGGCTGTTGCAACAAAGCCCTGTTGCAACTGAAGGCAGAAACTGAAATACTGAACTGCTGAAGATGATATGTGATAATCAGCAGTGAGAAACTTTTTACTTTATTAAGTTCTTTTGAATATTGGATGACTGTAATTCACTGATATTGATTATGGTCAAAGTCATGGATGTTGTTCTTATATATCTTTCATTGTGTTTTTGGTGATGTCCCTGATTCACCTTAATTATCTCATCAGTTATTTACCACAGGTTGTGACGACATAATGACGAATGGGGAGATTGTAATGTCGTATCCTTGATGACATTATTTGTTTGTTGTTGTCATTAGTCAATTTAAGTAAATGATGTATGAAAAATGTGTTTCATATGCTAAATGAAACCAAGCAGATATCAATTACGATGTTGTGATCTCCAAATCGGTATCTTGGGACTTATACACGAAACGGTTGCATATGGATAAAGATAAGGCTGTTGTAACAAGGTCTCAAGATCGAACAGTTGCGGATATGATCCTATCTACGTCAACAGAAGATATATTGTTAAAAGAGATGATATGAGATACATTAACCACGTGAAGAATATGCTGGAACGTGGTTTGTTTTGAAAATGGAGACGGATCAAGGATCGGTTGAGATAGTTAAGATCAAGGGTCTTCACTTGTCTATTTATATTCCAAAGTTAGGAGTTGTAATTAACTCGTCTACTTTGTAAATCAATGAACATGTTGTTCACTTCATTTGAGTTGCAATCACCAAGGAAACTTGGGTATTCCAGTGAGGGGGAGCCTCTCGTGCAAGTATTGGGAGACTCGCGTAGAGTCCATGGAAGGAGTAAAGGAGATGAAAGGAGGAGCTCTCTGAGGGAGTCACGAGAAGAGTCATGTATCTATTGTTCTTTGCTCAGTGGATTTTACGTCTAGGCGTGGCCCCGCAGATGTAGGTCGTGGACCGCACTGCGTAAACAAGTTCCTTGTGTCTGGTTTTATTTGTTTACAGTTTTATTTCGTTTATGTACTTGTATTGTTACTTATTTCCTAGTTATAACAACACATATTCCTGTTGTAACGGCATTTTGTTATTTCATTTTCAATTTGCAACAAGTTAGATTCGTTTTGATGAGCAACCTACAGATTTTCTATACAGAGGAATGATTTTTAGGTTTAAATGCTAAGTTATTCGTGCAAAAGAACATACCTATAAACATATTGGAAAGCACCAAGCACTCTTCTTTCCTCTTGTGTTGCTTGTTCTCCCAATATGTTCAAAGCATCAGGAGCATGTACAGCAATCACACATCCATCAAAGTTTTCATGTGAACCATCCATGCATGATATTGTACATCCTAGAGAAAGGGGAAAGAAAGGAGCAAATTAACCATGTTTCAATACAAACTAATGGAGTGTATGCCAATAATGCTTAATATGGAATAGAACTTTTGAGTGCGGGTCTTCTTTTTCTTAATGAAAAGCAATAACACTCATATGTAAAATGAAAATTTTGCCTCCCTAAGCGGCAATAGAAATGCAAAATTAAACATATTAAAGATGATGTTGAAAGTAGTAAGGAGAAGGAAAGTACCAACAGCCTTATATGGGATTGTGACAACAAATTACAATTCAATAGAACATCATTTCGTTTTGGATGAAATAGCATGGTCATTTTAAGAGATACATAGATAACGGCTCATATCATCACAAATTCAATTTCCGATTCAACCAACCTACCTCTTATAATTATAGATCATTTTCAATCTCCTCAATATTATAGCTAGAAATGGATCATTGATATAATAATAATAATAATAATAATAATAATAGCAAAAGATCACCTCCACTATGTGATGTAATAGATTGCACTGCACAGCCTGTTCTTATTTGACAACCTCTGCTTTGTAACTCTTCTTGCACCTGTTGTAACAAGTTTTATGGGTTGAGATATGAACACGTACAAACTCAACTGCAGTAAAGCACCTCAAACATGCAAGACATTGTGAAAAGTTCAAATAAGAAAAAGCTAAGACTACCTTATTAACATAAGTATGTGAACGCCATCTCACTGTAAGCCATTGAGGCCTACCAAAAAGCTGTACATGAGAAACAAGAAGAAAGCATTTAAACAAGTTACGTGAAATGCACAGCAGCATAGATGGCATAACTCTTGATCTAATTTTAGCAGTCACTCTTGATCTAAATTAAGTAGTCAACAGTACTTGAAGCCACATAAAAGTACCTGAAGTAAATGGTGGTTGCGGCAAAATGACAGAATTGCAAAGGCTGAGAAATTCAACACTCCTTCTGAAGGGCAAGACCATATTGAAGCACATATTGGAATCTACGAATTATATGAATGGAATGCAACAGATAAAACAAATAATTACGAAACAAGCAACAATTGAGATCTTAAGAATTTGAAAAATTTGTAGGCTAAGGGATCTCACTAGGTAAGCATTTACGAATAAATCTGAATAAGCACGTGACTTTATGAATGCTCCCAAGGTTTCAGTTTGATCGATGTCTGGATTGTGCTCATGCTCTTCGAGATACCTGCTTAAAGCAAAATGATTCTTCTCTTTTTTTTGGATGGTAACAGAGCAAGAGATTCTTTTAATAGAAAATAAGCTAAGTTGTAAAGTTACCAATGAAGTGGCATTAAACTTTCAGACATAAAAAAAAAAAAATGTCGAATGTAGCTTTCGATACGATTATCTTTATACATTGGAACCTTATATCTAAATTAACTAAAAGCTTATGATCCCTTAAGTTGGAACTTTATTGCTAACACCCTTAAAGATGCGAAGATCCCGATCTCTTGTCAAGAATAATCCAAAGTAGTCTTTGTACGAGTTCCTTACAGTTGTTACAGGATGGTTATCTCTCTACCTCCCAACTAGAGGAGTACGCCAAGGTGGTATGGTCTCTCCTCATATCTTTGTACTCTGTATGGAATGGTTATCATAGGCTATCACCGATGCTGTTGAGAATGGCTTATGGATTGCTCCGAAATTTGGGGAGGATATTTGCATCTCTCATTTATTCTTTGCAGATGATCTCATTTTTTTTTTTTCCGAAGCTTCTGAGAAGCAAGCTGAGATGATTTCAAGTATTCTCCAAGTTTTTTTGTGCTCATTCGACTCGAGTCATAAAATTAGTTTTGAAAAATCTCAACTCTTCCTCTCTCATATTGATGCTATGCTTAACCTCTCTATCTCTAATGACATCGGCCATTATCTTGGCATTCTGTTGATTCATGGAAGAGTGGTGAAGGCTACCTATGACATGCTTAAATTGATGATCCAAGAGAGAGTTCAAAAGTGGAATCTATTGAATATTTCACTTGTCGGGCGTACAACTCTTTGCAAATCTTCTTTAGCCTCAATTCCCTTTATACGATGTAGACTACGGCTCTCCCGAAAAGACTCTGCAAGGATATTTGAAGCTAAACTTTGGGGAGCTTTACAAGGTCTTCAACTAGCTTGCAAAAAGGGATTTCGGAAAGCTATCCTTGAAATGGATGATAAAAGTATGGTGGATTTAAACAGAGACGACGTTCCAATCATTCAGTACCGCAACTTGATTGTATTGATTCGAGAATTTTGCGACAAGATTGACATATCCGGATTGTTCACAATCATCGTGAGGGTAATCGAGCAAGGGATTGGCTAGCCACATTTGTAGCGCAACATTCGATAGGGTCACTTGCTTTGGATGCTTGTCCTTAGAGGTTATCCAGTATTTTGATTGACAATGTAATGGGTGTTTCATTCCCTAAAACTTGTTCTCTGTAACTAGGCAATTCTGCCTTTCTTTCACTTGAAAACAAATTAAGTAAAAGCAGTCAAAACATCTCTAGTAAAATGGATGATACATCACTTGCCAAAAGTCAAGGTTTTAGGGAGGTCATGAGTTCAATTCCCGCTAAAGTAAAAAAATAAAAAATAAAATAAGCAAAAGCATTTACTATTTCAAAGGATCAAACTTAACATGATTGATCCATCAATCTAGAGATTGCTTGACATGGCAGCTATGTTTATCATTTAATTGATAATAATTCTCAGTAAGTAGTGTTAGGCCAGAGGAATCAACAATAACTTTAAAGCGTGCATCTTTGCCACTTTCCTCAAGGAAAATTTCGCTCTCGATTATGCAAGAGTTAGCGAAAATCCGGATATGATGAAGACCCAGTTTGCACTTGCAGAAGTGAAAACTAAACCAAAGCTTTTGCTGTGATGTTTTATGTGTCTTTCTTCCTTCCAAGCCCATCTTTTTATAAAAACTCCAGTCAAAAGAGTTGGAGAAGAGCATAGTAGGCAGTTTCAACTGTTCGGTAAATTGAAACTGCTCTACTTTCTCTTATTGTATAGGTCTAGCAAAAATGTAATCATGGTTAGCCACAAACATACACAGGGGCGCGCACTCGTGCCTAATGCTAAGTGCTAAGAGCGCCTACAAAAGCAATAGTACCTTGCGATTTGAACCACTAAATTGTGAAAAGTTCATTACATCATATCAGAATTACATGGTAAATAAAATCTGAACCAATGATTCTATACGATATGTGGCATAAACAGATCACTCATTTAACATACCCAAGCAAATTTTCATAGATATCCCGACACATTCAAAATCGGCCTTGTGTTCCGTATCTTCTCGTGAATATTTTCGGAGCCAAGTCATTTAACTCCTTGAAGCGATGCAATTCGCATTCACATAGTCTCCATTCTAGCACCCTCACAATTTAAACACCTTTTGAAGACTACTAAGAGATTAACTCAATCTCCCTTTTTCATGCAGGTACCAAACACTAAGATCCTTGAAATAGCATTAAAATTTAGTGCTCACAGTTATACTGATAATGTACTTCGATTACATTAAACTCAAGACTTAACGTAATGTTAAGCGTCGAGTTGAGTTTCTACTATTGATGACTTCAATTCATGGGCTTCGGTTGTTTGGGCATGTCTCTTAGGTCAATCTTACGAACATTGTTATTTTGGCTAATAAAATAGAAGATGTTATTTGTTGTTCATTGTTAAAATTGGTTTGCTTGTTTATATCATAATATGATCCATGGATGTTTACTGAAACATCCTAAATGCCCCTGGTCGGTTATTATACTGTGAACTATAATGAATTAAGACTAGTGTGAGTTTTGATTAATGGTCATGTGACGATCATGCGTATAAGGACATGAATCAAGATCATGAGTACCTGATAGGGAACAAGGTACTGGACCGACCAGCTAAGAGAAAACCATATGGATTAAGTCATAAGTGTTACTCATAATAGGTATATCATTTAGTCCTCTAACTTGAGATTACTAGAGACTTCAACATTAGAATTATAGTGATTTGACACAATCAAACGTTATCTTTAACCGGGCGATTATAAAGGTTATGATTGATTATTATGTGAATAATGTGTGAAAGTGTGTAATCGAGATAAAATTTGTCCCTCTTGTTTAGAAAGAGATATCAAATGATCTCTCGATATGTTAGATTAAAAATGATCAAGTTCAAGTGAATTTATATGATCAATGTCGCTTGGATGTTTTAAGTCTACCTAAAGATCAAAACTAGTATGATTGAATATTCAGGGTGATTTTTCCGTGCCTTATTTTTAATCAAAGGATATCGTACGACAAAAAGACATGACATGCACTATTGATTAGATTGTATCGATTTTGATCTTTGTGCACCTTGGGTAGTCATAATGTCTTGCTAGAGACCGCTTATGACTCGTGTACCAAATTGGTTTTGGTTCACTGCCAATGTTGCATGAATCTATTGGGTCACACACACAAAATGGTTTTGAGGGATTTTAAATGACTCTGAACAATGAATTTATATGATAAAATTCGTAATATAAAAGTCCTTATGATGTGTCATATTGTTACCACTTTAAGTAGGAGTATAATGGTAATTCACTTATCCAGCTTTATACAAGGGTTGTATAAATAGGTGTGTTAAGTGAATTCACATTACGAGAGAAATTAGGGTTGAAATCTAATTTTCATTTTTAGAGAACGAGTTCGATATCATAACCATTCTAGAGTTTTTAGGGAGAATGAAAAATTGTTTTTGTGTTCTCTTTCAGGTTAGCACTCGGATTCTCGGTCGTCGTTCGGTAGAGGACGTTCGTCTCTAGCAGCGTTTTAAACATCGATCAACACAGAGAAGCAAACTAGTATTTAAGGTACGGTTTACTTTTGTTAATCAGTTCAATGGAATGCGAATTTGATCCTGGGGTTTCGAAATAAAAAATTTAAATTTTCGCTATGTTTTGAACAAGGATCGAAACTTCGGTTTCGCCTTTTCGCCCTCTTGATAATCAAAATTGATTCGAAGAAATTTAATTCGACGTGGAGAATTTTGATAAAGATTCGCTAACTTAGAGAAGTTTAAGAAATTTTTATCAAAATGGTCAATAAACTAAAACTCATTTTATAGGATGTCAAAAAAAGTACAATTATGTATTTATACCTAAAAAATTTACAATTCAATGGTTTTATGTCAATTTTATTAGCATTAATCATGCATACTGTGTGTGGTAGATCACTTTTTAGTGATAATAATTACACTTAATTTGATTCTCTAACCATTTTATTAATTGCACATTCACATAAGTACAATTAAAATTATGAAACATTTTTTATATGGGTCAGTATTTAAAATAAGAGAAAATAACTATTTTTTGACATTATACATCAATAAAAAACAACAAAGCGTTGTAGAGATGTGTGTGTAAAAGTGAATCTTGATGCATACATTGAATCTTGATGCCAAATCAAAGGATCGCATGATCGGTGTAAAGATGTGTGTACAAAAATGAGTCACTATCAAATTCTCAATAACCCCCAAAAGCCACCATCAATTAACCCTCAACCCTTCTATCTCTTACACACATATTTGATTTTTTTGACTGAAAAGTTTGCAATTTCTCCTTATTTTTAACAATCCATATCAATTTGAATCAATGTTGTCGATTTTTAACATAAACTTCGGAGAAGTTTTGTAGTTTTTAAACTACCCGTGAATTTTGTTTCGATCCCTTCAACTTCGATAAACTTCGCCTAAACTTCGGCTAATTTTATCGAATTTTCGTTCCTTGGTTTTGAACCCCAAAAACCCAACATGAGTCCCATTTCCCTTGACGTTTTATTCGCCAAGTCTCTTGACAATCCTTTAGTAAAAGGATCTGCCAAATTTTGACTAGATTTCACATAGTCAATTGTGATAACTCCATTTTTTACCAATTCTTTGACACAATTGTGTATCAATACAATGTTATTATCTAGTAGTAAGTGTTGTCATGAATCTCAATGTGATCTTATATATTTATTAGTATGCTTTGAGTATTCGAAAATCTAATAATGATAGGATTAGAATATGGATATGGGTCGAGTGAATCTATCATTGATAAAAGGAAAACTAGGTAATTCCAAATTACTATAGCTTACTTATAATAAAGATTTAATGAATCTCCTAGAAATTAGTGATTGAACTATGTCTATAGTTGTGTATATGGTTTGTATTGTTGTTTAGTTTGATGCAATTGGTGGTGTTCCCTATCCTTTTTTTAGATTTGTTTAAATTGAGTTAATCTTAAACTTATTTAGTTGCTATAATTTAGTTTATTGTGTGTTCTTAATTATTGCTTCAAAATTAATTAGTAGTTAGTAAATTAATAAAACCCCTTATTACTCTTAGGAGAGCGTTACTTTCCTGTGGAGACGATCCAATTACCACTACTACAAACTAAAAGTATAAAGAACATGTGGGTAATTCATTGTACACTTTCGATTTCTTATTCTACATTAGAAAGTTCTGGTTGTTGTTTTCTTTTTTTATTTTACATTTGAATCTTTTTGTACATAGAGCTTCCAAAATGAAGTGTCCAGATCTTTTCAAGTGTCGGACTTGTTTCTAGTGTCTGACACGGGTACTTTGGGTCCAAATGAAG
The DNA here is from genome assembly GCA_039657325.1 of Stephania cephalantha. Taxonomy (NCBI): domain Eukaryota; kingdom Viridiplantae; phylum Streptophyta; class Magnoliopsida; order Ranunculales; family Menispermaceae; genus Stephania; species Stephania cephalantha. Next base: position 29,787,479 of record CM077570.1, on the reverse strand, counting down.
GGTCTGAGTAACATAGCATGTATTGTGAATTGCGTGTTTATTACAAAATAACTATTTTAAACAATTGTCTTGAGATTATTATGCATTAATGTTATACGATTAAATATATTTCTAACATCTTTAAGGAGAAATTTGAGTTTTCTAGTATTTAAAGAAAAATTCCATAAACTTTCACACACCGATGAGTTTTTGTAAAACTTCTCTCGTCGAAATTAACTTTCTCAAATTACTTCCGAATTTTAAGCAAGGTTCGAAATTTCGACTTCGCCTATGACTTCCCCAATGGAGGTTTGACAAAATTCGCCGGTGTACGAAAGTTTACGAAATTTCACTTTAAATATTAGAAAACTCAAGTTTCTTCGTAGAGATGCTGGAACTATACTTAATCATACAACAATAATGCATAAAACTCATGTCGCCAGATGATATTATGCGTTTTAAGTATATTTCTAGTATAGGCGAAGTTTTTGTCGAAGTCTCAGTCGAAGTTTCAGTTGAAGTTTTAGTCGAATTTTGCTCAACTTCCACGAAACATAACAATTTTACTCCATGTTTTATTAACTTTAATCGATGTTTTCAAAGTTCGGTCGAAATTAGCTGAAGTTGAGTCGAATTTTTGCAATCTTTCTACTGCCTCTGAGCTTCGCTTCGCACACCACAAAATCGACAAACTTCGCCCGAACTTCTGCGAAGTTTGTCAATTTTTTAAACCTTGATTTTAAGTGTGCGAAGCTTCATGCGAAGTCGAAGTTTCGAACCTTGCTTGTAGAAGCATCATTTTAAACTTTAACAATTGAAAATTCCTTCTAAAACTGAAGAATATCCACTATAGCATAGGCCATAGTTAATTTTTATCTTCAGATACTTTAAAACTCTTCGAATTGCAAACCAGTGCAATTCGCTTGGATTAATTGTGAATCTGCTCAACTTGCCTACTGCCAAGGCAATATCCACCCTGGTCCATGTCATTGCATACATCAAACGTCCAATTAATCTTGAATACTCCAATTGTGAAACTGGATTGCTGGTACTTTTCACTAAATCAACATTAGGGTCTAGTGGGGTAAATAATATGCAAGAGTTATTTTTACAGAAGAAAAAATAAAAAACAAAAATTTGCACTTACTTGATCACATCGGTCTTGAATTTGAGCATCTCTCGGATCATTAAGTAAAAGTAAGGATTGAACATGTTCTTCTTTTGTGCAAACAAACTTGAGAACCCGTTTCGACTTCCCCACTCATAGCCTTGCCCATTCTCCAAGCTCACTGCGAATGACATGTCTGATTTTTCCATTTCAACGCCCAGATTTTCAAGGAATTCCATCGTGTTCGGATATGTCACCTGAAATCCATAGATTCAACAATACATTGTTGTGGCTAGTGCCCTTTGCGGCTGCGAGTAGTAAAAATGGGTAAAATTACGAGAAGTAGAAGTTCCTAAGGTAAACCCCTTTAAATATCTAGGATTAATCAGACAAAATGATGGTAATATTCAGATAATGTTACACATATAATTCAAGTCAGATGGAAGAAATGGAGTGTAACGGGTGTGATTTGTGAGCGAAATATTCCTACCAAGTTGAAAGTAAAATTTTATAGGACCACAATTCGATCAGCTATGCTTTTATGGAAGGTAATGTTAGGCGGTAAAGAAACAACAAGTACATAAAATGAATGAAGCAAAAATGATGATGATTAAATGGATGTAGTAAAATACGTAAAGATAGAATAAGAAATGTAGAAATTTAAAAACAAATAGATGTAGCACCAATCGACAAAGATTAGGGATGGACAATTGCGGTGGTTTGGACACCTCTAAAGACGGCATACAAATGCCCTCACAAAAAAAAAAAAAAAAAAAAAACTCGACTAGATAGAAATTGAAGAAACTCGATGATATAGAGGTAGACAAAAGCTAACTTGAGACGCATTGATTAGGGGGACTTTAAAGTATTTGGAAAGCACACCGTCAATTGCACTTATTCGAACACAATGTAAGATTTTGATCCATATAGTTCACTCCAACTACTTTGGAATTGAGGCTTTGTTGTTTGACAATTGTTGTGGTAACTTCTCAAAAAAGTGAAAACTCAGTCAAGCACGGCCTAAAATTTATTGGGCAATTCTTGTCCGCAAGGATCTCTATTTGTAAGGGTTAAAGAGGAGTATGTTTGAGAGTGAAATTTTTCTCAAGAAATTAACCAAATGGGCCTAAAATTCTTTCGTGGCTATGTACTTCTCGAGAAATTAAATCGAACATGTGTACTTATAAAAAAAGCCATATATAACTAAGATTTTTTTTTTTTTTTTACTTCATGAATAAATAAGCAGTTTAGTTAAAAACATGTTTGGTGACTTTGAAGAAAAACGTACGAGTATGATAAATAGTTTCTGTAAACTATTTTTTTAAGTTGTTTTCGTAAACAATTTTGGCATTACAAGCAAATAGGATAAAAGAAATAAATAAATATAAAAATCAACCAAACGGTCAATAACCTTTTTGTACAAAGAAAAGATTTTTTTTTACTTAAGTGGGAGTCGAACTAATGACCTCTCTAAACTTAGCCATTTGACAAGTGATTTCTCTACCATCTCATCAGAGATGCTTTGACGAACAAAGACAAAAGAAAAGATTATACATAAATAGTCACGGTTTTGTTGTCATTATTTATTCGATAATGCTAGAGTGACCCATTACGAGACGAGCAATGTGTCCCTTTAAAACATCGATTTGTGTTCGATCTCAAAAAAAAAAAAAAAAGATAAAGAAAACTGTACAGCGATTTCAGAGAGTCACAAGTGGTACATCGATTTCATTAAGATAGAAAAAGAATTCTGTGCAGCCTACCTAAATTAAAGTGTTCAGATCAGTCACGGATAATGGGACAAAGTACGTGACTACGTATATAAAAGTTACAGTATAACTTAATCTAACCGGCGCAAGATATTCATCGGGATGTGCAATTAAAAATCGAACGGACTCGACCAACTGTTATACAGCTAGAAATGGACGACAATAGTACTCTTAATTTTCTTCAAATTAATCAATTCGAGAAGAAATCAGTATAATAATGTTAATCAGGTGCCACGACCACATAATCGAGAAAAACTAAAGAAATTAATATAATGTTATTTGTCAAAAATCGAAATGAATCTACATTTTGAGAGGCACTATCAGTCTAAATTAAGGGCTCGAACATGGTAGCTAGGAAATCCCTTCGATCACCCCGAGTTGCGTACATTTACAAAACTCGAGGCGAACGTCACCAATCAATCTACGAGGACGCCAGTGGCATAGAAAAACCATTGCTTACAAGAGCTGTTAGATTTACCTAGATTTATGATGCATCTCAATGTACAGCAGATACTAAGTCCAATACGATAAGTGGGTGACATTCTTTGACAACATTTTTTTTTTTTCTTTCTAGAAGCGACGAGTTAGTTCCACCCCACGAGCCAATGTTTTGTGACTCTTGAGTCCACCCATAAACCCAACCTTATCGAGTGCTCTTGGTCAAGCGACCAATCACAAACAACGGATAACATTAATCAAGTAGTCAAACTTTACATAGCATGCATGCACTTACTCGATTGAAGACCATGAACCCGAGATCCAAGTCAGTGCCGTCGACGCTAATAGTTCTGGCATGCCCACCCAAGTACTCCTCCTTTTCGAACAAAACCACATCAATGCCTGCTCTCGCAAGCACAATAGCCGAGCCCAACCCACCAATGCCCGCCCCAACAACCGCAACTCTCCTCATCATCTTCCAATCCACACCAATCGAATGATCTCTCAAAGCACAGAATGCGAGAACTTGACAATGCTGCTGGGATGTCTGAAGATTCCCTTATCTCTATCGCCACAAACCTATGTGCAGTGCATATAGATGAGAGCGATTTGTGTCGTTTCGTGTCTTATATATTTATGAAATCAAATATAAACGTTAAAACAGACCCAGTGCAGTGACCCATGTGGATCGTCAGATGTGCCTAACAAAGCAAACTTTGTCTTATCGAGGAATACTTCACGTTCAAGATGGGTTACTGGAGCGTGACTTGACAAAGTACGACGTCGCAGTTTGAAGGGCTACGTGTTTTAATGAGGAACGCAAATCGCCAGTGGGACCCGGGTTGACGATTCTACATTTTTTTAAGGCAGAAGACGAGTAGGGCCTGACAATTTGGGTAATAAAAAGATTAACATGAGTCTAAGTCATAAACATGTTAACACGTTTATACACGGTTAATAAACGAGTCATTAATATGTCAACCTGCTTAACTCGTTTATGACTCGCTTAATACGACTAAAGAATAATGTATAAATAATAAATATAGTATAATAAATAGATTGTTACAAAATTCACTTATTTGAATGCATGTTAATAGCACGATTTATTTATTTTATTTATAGACATCTTTTATCATATTTTATTTTATATTTGAGAGGAAATATTCATTTTACTTTTAATATATTATTTATGTTTTAGATATTATTAATAACTATTTATTAAGAAAAAATAAAACTTTTCACCGAAATAAAATTTAGATATTTTGTTAGATGATTCTTATAATTTTGTTTATGTTATTATTACGAGTCATTTTTGCTTTATTATTAAGAGTAATAAAGACTTGAATGAAAAAGTAAAGTAAAACTAACGACTATATACAACCACATTATATTTTATTGACTATTTTAGTATGTTTATTCGAATTTAATCATTTAGATATATTTTAAAAAGTAGTAACCAAATTATAAAAGTTTAAATAAAATAAAATTCTTAAATACAATATTTAATAAATGAGTGACACGAATACACGACATGTTTAACACGACCCACTTAGACACGAAAATGATTAACACGATTAATAAACATGTCATGTAATGGGTTTGCATTATATGGGTTATGACATGTTTATGACACGACACGTTTACGACTCACCGACACGAATTATCACCCCTAAAGACGAGTCTAATTCTTCAATTTATTGTTATCTTATTACAAGGCCCTTAGGTTTATTTTTACCAACTTAGGCCTTGTTTGGTTCATTTTTGCCAACTTACAGTACAAGTGGAGATAACTTTATAGATTTAACTCATATTGTAAGTTCATATTTCATGTTTGGTTGAACTTTAAACTTGCAGGGAAGTTGTAAATTCTTAAAAACAGTAAAATGTGGGAATTGACATAAATGTCCTTCAAACATATTTTTAAAATAAAAAAGATGATTTTGTGATGGACTTGGGAAAAAGATGATTTCTGAGGGGTATTTTTGTCCATTGAACTCCTGTGAGATATCTCCCTATGGGGGAGGGGAGGGGATAACTCACCCCCTCCCCTGTAAGTTGGGAGGTATCTCACCCACATACCAAACAAGGCCTTAGAGGGGAGTTTTCTTGCCGTCGTAGTTTACTCCTTGAAGTTAACTCATAATGAAGATCATAATTTCACATTTAGTTTTACTTTGAACTTACAGGAAAGTTGCTAATTGTTACATAATAAATCATATGAATTGACATAAATACCCTTCAAACAAAAGAGATGAATGTGCGTAATAAAGATGTAATTACCGAAGGATAATTGTGTCCACAAATCTATAGGAGATAACTCCATGGATAATCGAGGGTGTGGCTTCTTAAAGGACTTCCTCTAAAACTCATGAATCTTTATTACTGTTTACCCACCACTTTTGAAAGACGTCATCTGATTGTGGTCGGTCAACATAAACGAGATGGATTGCGTACTTGTACATTTATGATTCCTTGCGATATTGTTGTTCATTTAAATTCTTGAAATACAATGCATTTGATTATTACATGTGTACTGGATAGTGTGAGATTTACTTATCTGACATTATCAATTTTTTTATAATTGGATAATGACAGGTTTTAACGGCGACAAAGGAAAATGAAAGCTTTTTGACTGTTTGTGATTTGCTTAGTTCGTGACTTGCTTAGTTCTTTTTTCTCTATGTATGTATTGGTTTTCTTGAATATATTATATCGTATAAATGAGTTTTTGTGTTCGAATGAATTAAGATCTTCTTTGGAAAGGCTAGAACATTTTTGGGATAAATTGAGATAATTTTAGAGTTAAGATAATGCTAATTTAAGAATTTTGATACTTTAAATCAAGTTAGAATAAACATATAATTTAGTCGATGCAATATATATTATTATGGGTGAATTTTGAGTCCTTTGGCATTTCCACCAAAGCTAAGCAGGTTTTTGTAGAAGATTTTTGAAGGCCGGGATTTTCGGCGTAAGCTTAAAAACAGAGGAGGTGCTGTCGAAATTTTTTTACGAAAATCTTGAGGATAATGTAATCAATCTAAATGAACTTTAAGGATTATAAAATTAATTTTTATGGAACTTTGAGGTTTTAGATTTACTTTTATAATTTTTTGTTGTTAATAAAGTTTTATAATTGAAGATTACAATATCTTTTATTCTTAATTGTTTATTGATAGAGAAGTTAAGACAGCTAGATTATCAAGGGATTAAGGTAATTTAGGACGGTCTGACAATCGATGTTAATGAATGATCAAGCCCTGGCCCCACAGGTGCATGTCCGACTACTCTATCATTCCTCTAATTGTGCAGTAGTTCCAGAATACTTGTCATGTTCCTTTCCTGAAACTGGCTATATCAGGCAACCTCCGATCCTACGCGGTGGTTAAGTCTTGAATAGCCTTCTGATGTGTCTTAGCATAGCAGATGTGCGCTGTTCCATCTAACTGCGCCATCACTTTTTTTCTCTTTCCTGAGTTTCTCTCAGGTTGTAGGATGTCCCTCCATGGTTGCTCATGGTGCAATATGGAACAATGAAAAATAAGTTAGTCCCACAAGATAAGAAAGTAGGCAAGAATATCTAAACGCTATAAATATTACATCACAAAGCAAATAACATTATATTAATGTTTTATTTCATGTTTTCAATCTCTTACCATCATAGGATTGGTCTTTTGTGCACTTTAAGTCGACTTGAACCAATGTCCTATACCATTAAGTTGTCCGACTTAAACTCGACCTTTAAACTTAAAGGCTCTATATACTTAGGTTTCACCAACCTAATCGTTTTCCCTTATGTTCTAATACCTATGCTCTAATACCAACTAAAACGACCCTCACCAGAACTAGGGTCAGATTGCCCGACTCAAACCGTTACTCAAATGCAAGACCTGAATCAAGCTCAAATAATAGTCTGCCATGCCTATTTCAACCTGCGGAATAACTTACTAACCATATAAAATAATAAATATGGGAGTGAAATCGAAACTAGAATATCATAGATGATATAATTAAAGTGATAAGGGTTCAAAAGTCTAAGTAGGTCCAATCATCTCAAAAAGCTTCCTATACTACCATAAAGCTTCCTAATAGTCCAAAATAGATAAAGAGGATTCCAAACTACCCAAATAACCTACTTTAAGATACAACCCAAATTTTTTTTTGTTCTCGAAAGCAAATAAGTAGATAATAGGAACATGCAATTGCTCATAATGCAAGGAAAGACTTCAAGCATGTGTCTTTCCTTTATCACGAAGTAATGAGGACGTGGATGTACCTGGAGAGTAAGTGGTGTGAGCTAAAGAACCAACAAAGCTCAATAAGAGAGAAGACTCGCTCAAACATTAAACATGCAAGTATTACCTAATAAGCAAAACAATTCTACGCATGAAGTAGTAAACTGAATTGTAAAGCATTTAATGAGAAGAAATGAAGACTTGATTCCTTTTCGTAAATGGGAGTGTAAACAAGTTCCATATCCAACATAACTTAAACATAGATTCATAATTCAACATACAAGGAAATGAGCATTCTTTTGAAACCACATCAAGAAAGAGAATTCACAAATTCGTAAATAAATTCCATTTATTCATGCAACGGGGTTCAACGTGAGATTTTACCATAAGAAATAAATAATACATATAAGTCGTTGTACCATTCAATGCATTCTAGCTAATAGTATGAATTCGGTGACCGAAGCACTCACCCTCGAGGTGATGTGAACCATTGGTGGTCACAATGGCCGTTATGATCTCCATCTAATTCCATCAAACCAACAGTAAGTGTTTCCAAGCCATCACCGATTATGACCACTTGTGAACTTGATATTTTGTAGTGTACACCACTCTCTTTTTGGTGGGATCATAGCTACACCACTGCTAATTGTGGCGCGGACCACTCTCTGTTGGTAGGTACACTGCCACACCATCGCTACTCATGGCACGGATCACTCTCGTTTGATGAGTATGTTGCCACATCACTACTTTTGGATTCGAATAACGAAGTTGTTCACGTCACATGCATTACATAGATAAGCATATTCATACATGTAACTAAATGCAACCCAGTCTTAAGTCTTTCGATAACAATGTGAAATTTATATTTATCTAATATTCAAGACACATTGAATGCATTAGCGAAGCTACCCACTTACCTCGACTTGCCGTGATGCCTATAACAATTTCTAGTACGCCCGGGGCCCGATTCGAACCTTCACACAACATTATACAACCATAACACATCTCATAAAATAATTGCTTTGATTTAAAGTTAAGTAAATCTTCCATTTATTGGTCTTTAGGGTCCACTAGTGTGGGTCACATGGGTCCCCCGTCGCCGGTGCAAGGGTCGAGGGGTGGGACCCAGTCGATCTCCTTCGAAGTCGCGGTAGTGCCACGTTTAAAGGTAAAGACTTGCTTTTATTTTATTATAATATGTATATATATTATTTTTGTTTATTTATAATATATATTGTTATTATTATTATTATTATTTTTTTAAAAAAAATTATTGTTGACCTGTCGACCGGTCCATGAGCTATTTGGCCCCTGGTATAATGTTCAGGAGCCAAACAGGTTTTTGGATGGGTTGGGCAGGGGCGTATGCCCAAGGGCGCTGGCCCTGGATGCCTTACATCCTAGGGAGGCGGTGTCGGGGATGTCCCTTGCTGGTGGCGGCAGTCCTGTGGGTGGCTCCAATGCCACCCCTCCCCTCTCCCTTCACTTCGTGTGCCTCTAATGATGGTCACCGTTGACCTCCTCCGGCAGCAGCTGCGGTGATGTTGCCATCCACCAGCGGACCCTAGATGAGTTTTTCTATTCCTTTTTGTACAAACCCACATGTGTAAACCATTGAAAACTTCAAACATGAAGAAGATAAGGCTGGGAATTACCTTCTATGTGGTGTCTTTATGAGTTAGCAAATCCCAACTATTCCAATTACCCCTTTCTCTCAAATGAGTTGATTTTGAATAAAAAGGGCTAGGGTTTACAATTTGATTTTTATATTAGGGCTAATTTAATGTAGCGTTTTGGAAATTACTAAAGTGCCCTACAGAGGGTCTATTGGGTTTTAGATCGTCACAATATTACTTTAGTCATAGTCATGATCATATTTTAATCTCTTAATAAAGTATTATAGATTATTAAACTCTAATCATAAGTAAGTAGACAACCCTTATCAAGCCATCATTTCTCCTTATATCGGTGGAAAAGTCACGTTCCAATTTTATTGAATTAACCATTTGAAAATTCAACGAAATTAACTTAGACAATAAAACCGCATTACGTTCTGTGAAAGTTTGGAACTACTAAATCTAATACTTTCGAAAAGCCACTTCAATATTAAACTTAGATCTTAATCCACCTAGGATATCTAAATAGTAATAGACCTTTTAAACAATCATAGTAACTACTTTAAACTAGATATTGAATCCAAATATCATAATACACATTCTAGATTATGCATGCAATATAAATTTTCATGATTATAACCCACAAATAATAATTTATATTATATCAATAAATTAAAAAATACAATTGGTTTAAAACATTAAGTACAAAATCATCTTATCATGATTATATAACAAAACAGATCAAGTTCATGTTCAGACTTTATTTAGATTAATAAATTACTCACTCGTCAACATATTAAACATCACAATAAAGTAAATAAAAGACATAAAGATAAATACCTCTGAATAAATACTTTGAATCTTCAAATCGTCTCCAAAAGCAATGAACAATAAATATAAAGACTAAAACAATAAACTATGAACGTAAACTATGGCTCCAAGAGCAATGAAATATTGATCTAAGTACTTAGGGAAATTGATTTCATAGCTCCAATGTTACATATATATAATGCTAGGTAGTACATATCCCAAACTAACTCAAACGTTTCGTGGTTATCTAAAATTCTCGAAAACAAACCTAGCGATTCCTAACCGATTCCACTTATTGCTCAAATCGCTAGTTAAATCCTTGGATAATTGCCTCTGTGATCCACCGATTTGTCTGGTGATTCAAGTACAAATCCCAAATCGCCGAGGATTCACCACCAGTAATTTCCAATTGATCTTTAATTCGATGATGATTCGTTGTGTATTTTTTCTTCACTCGATCGAATCCTTCAATTTCTTCCCTTTTTACTCCATTTCTTCATATATTCCAATTATTACCTAAAATAACAAAACAATAGAAAACCCATTGTAATATAGCCTTTTACATATAAAATTATCGTAAAATCTACTATAAAACAATGACTAATTATTGAGTTATCAAATACCCCCCAAATTCAGCATTTTGTTGTCCCGAGCAAAGGAATACTCTCAATTATATTATCTTTTCTTTTCTCGTTCTGATTTCACAATTACTTATTCTTATTCTTAAACAGAAGTGATCATAAAATAGAAACATATTACCTTTCATAAAATAAAAATCATAATATAATAGAAAGATTTAAAGAACAACTCATTATTTGACAACTCAACCTTCTAGTTATGCAATACACATCATAATTCAAAATTAAATCAATTACCAAGGCTAAGCCACTATATAGGTTTTCCCAATCTCCACTGACAAGTATCAAGCTTACGATAACTAATATAAAATCTTAAGATAACAAATCTTTAAATTAATCTCATTTTCAAACAATCTTTAAAATATCACCACAATCAAAGTCGATAGGAATTTTTAATCACCAATAATTATCATTTCATTTTCATTTGTTGGAATGTTGGAATATAAGAAATAGTTCATTTAACTTAGCTATAAGTACTCGAGCTAAATTTTTTTATTTGAAGAGTTTTTTTTATAAACATCCTTCCATTTTTTCTACATCTTTCTTTCTTTCTTATATATATATATATTCTTTATTTATATTCCTACGGTTGGACTTCGCTATTCTTTTTTATAGGAATTCATCTTTACATTTTTCCCACCACTAGACTCCCTGCTCCATTTCCTTTGGAATCTATGGGTCTCTCTATTTTTTCATTTAAAAACTCTTGTTAGCTCTTCTCACTTCACTATAGTTAAGGAAGCATTCATTCCAACTAAGTAAAGTTTATTAGTTAATTTTCTATTTCTTACTTTAATAGTGGCATAAACACTTTTCATAATATATATAAATGAAATAATTGACCAATAATTTTTGTATAACAAGATTCTTAGAAATATGTCTTGTTTATTTTGCATTTTTGTTTCGATATTCTACCCATTATAATATCTAACACAAAGCAATCAATTCCTTTTAAACTTCTCTAGTGCATACACAATCTCGATTAAGTCAAATAGGGTATAACAATTCATTTATATCATAAACTTTCTATTTTCATGGGTAATAAAAATATATCACTGTTATTTATATCCAAATTATATTGAATTCATATTTTCCTAACTAAATAAAGTAAAATGAAATGAAGAAATATTACCTGAATCTTCAAAATTTTGAAAAAAGTCTCAGCAAACTTTAAACAACTAAATAGGTTCTACCTCTCAAATCATTCATATTTCGCTTCTTCATACTTCAGTTCAACTAAATACCCCTAAACATATTTCAAACCTTGTCCTCGAGGTTTAAAAATTAAGTCGGGTTTCCAAAAAAACAAAAATACCTAGTGAAGCATAAATGAATTATATAAAATAAATTATAAACGAATTATCATAAGAATGAATTTCATAATCAAATAAAACATGAAAATTTTATAATTTTCCAAACATCATAATAATAAAGATAACACATCAAACCAATGTATAATATAAACCACACCATAGCAATAGTATTACAGTAGCACACCACGTCACACATATCATCATATCATATTACAAACCAAGACCTCACATAAAATCACTCAGAGATAGACAAAATAGAGAAAATAGTAGATCAGAACCGCCATCTAGAAGTCACATCACCACCACCGTCCCCTTGGTCTCGTTGTTGAGATTGGTAGCTCACTATATGGTCATAGATCATGTAGTCCACTCCAGCCACCGGAGTTGTGATGACCCCTTCTCAAATTAGGGCACCACCTGGCTTAATCCCGTCATTAAGCCTTAATATCTCCACGACGGACTTAACAATATATTAGTCGACCTTTCCAATACTTCTCACCTCTTTAACTACTTTTCTAATAAGCATTACACCATTCTCACACTTAATAGTATTTTAGAGTTAATTAAAATTTTATACAATTTAAAGATTATTCAGAGGAAGTCTTTACAAATTAGCGAAACCCATTCATATAAAACCTAAGTATGTGGAAAACCAAGAAACAAATATCACATGCATATATAATATAAAACAATGATAATAATATATTAACATGTGTCTGGTCGGGTAACTATCTCACAATCCATAATATACATCCCCAAAAGTGTGTAAAAGACATATATAAGTCATATAACAAAATCAAAATCCTACAAAATCAGAAGTAACAGCACTCCAATGGCTAAGAGGTAGTCGTCGATCTTCTCCTTGCCCGGTCTGCTACTCGACGGATATGCACCCACTGTCATAAAAAGGATGGTGAGTACAAAAAATTAGAAAGTAACATTGAGAGACATTTATCCATATTTTTAAATATACAACAAGTATCTGAAAGCATAACAATAATAACTATGTTGAAAAAGAATCATGCTATAAGATATTTTAGTTAAACAATATGAAACTGACACTCAACTAAGTAGTAATGATCTAGCGCCGGTTGGCCGTGAGTTACATAATGTCAGCCTATTTGCACTATATAGAATGTAATCAATTTCATTAATGCCTTGACATCCTCATAAATACCCATCACATAAATAAATACTCACAAGTGCTCCTAACATGTGATGTATAATTGCCAACAACCTTGGGTCCCATACCCCGTATGCTGCATAAGCTAGTGGTGAGATCCCAACAACCCAGGAAATCTAGTGACCCCGTGCGCCGCGCACATCTCTATCATGTAATGGTCCTATATACAAGAACTACTTTCATAATCCAAGGAAAGACACAGTTTAGGAATCAAACAATGTGATTGCATAACTAATGCACAAAGAAAAATGAATTTACAATACCATAAATCATCTACCTAATAGCATGCTATTTCATTTGACTAATTACTTCAACAATCAAGAATGACATAACACATGATTTAAAGTCAATGAAATCATTTAACCAACAACCAATGTCATGATCTACAAACTCATGAAATGAGATGAAACTACAAGTCATGGCATATAGAGTACAAAAAAGATAATTTAGTTCAAATTACTGAAAATTAATAGCAAAACTGGAATGAAATGTAAATAAATACTTCAATCAATTTACTTACAATCCATGCAAATTTCTTAGCTAATCCGACCCCCCAACATCTCAAAACGCGTATCCGAACCCTCAAGACTCTTCCCTAGGTTCCTGATATCATTAAACATATTTTAGAGTTTATTTAGACCTTTAATTGGAATGTTAAGCTTGTTTAAAGTGTTCAAGTTTAAATTAGAACAATGCAGAATTTATGCTGTTAGAGCACCTAACATGTTGGGTAATATGTCTAGCGCGCTAGTGTGAAATTCGAGAATTTCGTAAACTTGATTAGGCGACTAATTAAGTATTTTTAGATTTTATTTGGAGTTTATGTATCCGAGGTGGGACCTACGCATTATGGACAAGAGATCATAAGGTTTATTTTATTTTTGTGTGTTGTGTGCTTAATGTGTGTATTATATGAAAGTTTATCGCGAAGTTGTGGTGTGTTGAGATGTATCCTCAATTTGCCCTACTTGAGGTTGCAAGTGTGTGTCTGAAGGGCACAAGTGTAATAAAAATCATTGGTCGCTCGAAAACTAGTAAACAAGTGTTAAGTATCACGCATGGATTTTACCTCGATTTACATGCAAGTTGGGATCAGTGGTATTGTAAAAGTGCAAGACTTTGCCTTGAGTTTCGTATCAGTTGGTGGTGGTCGCGGTTGAGATTGGGGCCAAATTGGTGTAAGTTTAGTTTAGTATGACAAGAAACTTGGTCCATAAGGGTTTAGTATGTCAAGGACAAAGTTAAGAGTTTTGGGGTTTTGATGTGACCAAAACTAGTATTATGGATATTTTATGAAGATGAACTATTTTGTCATGAGTTTGGTTCAATTTTGTGAAAAATCGGATCGAAAATAAGTGCTGGAAGCCAAAACACGTCAAAATAGGGATTTTAGAAATAAATAAATAAAAAGAAATTAAGTTGATGACAAGTAGTTTTGGCTTTATATATAAATATATTAAAAAAATCAAATGAAATCAATTTGATACAAATGTTCAAAAGAATGTTTTATTCATTCGATCCCTAAACCCTCTTTGCTCTTACTTTCGCTCCGCGAGCTCCCGACGTCCGATTTTTGCCCGATTTATTCTCTGCTAAACTATAGCGCATCGCGAGACAGTCAGTTCGAGCTAAGTTTCCACGGAGGAAATGATGTATTCAGCCTGCAATTTGACAAATTCTCAATTCATGGTATTTTCCTCAATTCAATTTGAATTCTCGCGATTTGTCGATTTCTTTCGCGAGATATTGATAAATATTGGTAGGAATTGTTGTGAATTGATAAATTGGATTGATTTGCGCTAATTCGCTAATTTGGAATAAATCCCCCCGACGTGGGATATGGTTTTAGTGAAATGAATTGATGCATTTCAGTTGATAACTATTTTGGAGATGTTTTTAAAGTTGATATTAATTTACATTGAGTTTCTAGATGAATTGATTATATGTTTTGATCCAATTTAACTCTACGGGCTGTGAAAATATTTTGATATTGGTATCGAGTGGTTTCGTGGTGTTTGTTGTCGAATTTTAGGATTTAATTGCGAAAATATTGGTCTGGAGAAGTTTTTTTAGGTCAAAATAAATAAAGTTTGCCTAGTTGACATGCTATATTGGAAAAACCATAACTTCTATGTTGGTAATCCGATTTGAGTGTTCTTAGAGTCTATGGAAAGTAGGACATGAGTACTACAAGTTCCTCTCAGGTCGTTATGACAAATATTGAGGTTTTCAAGGTTATAAAATTAGCCCAAGTTAGCTAGATGAAAGCTAGTTGAAACATCTATATAAATTAATATATTTGGAAACTGTTCTCAAGCGTACTTTGGATGTAGTTTTCATTGGGTTTCATGATTTGGTTTCACTTGAAGTTTGACCCGTAATATAATTGGGTGTGCATGAAAGCTATTAGAATCATTTTCAAGGTGATTCGACGCTCTGGGAACCCCGAAAATTAAGCTCAAAGTTGGTTGGTTGTAAGTAAACCCTACAATAGTGATAGGTCATTATTTATGCATATTATATATAGTTTATTTATGTATTTTTATTGTTGAATCTTCGATATAGGGGCCTAATTATCTTTATTGTTCATTTTTAGGATTTTTGGAGTGCGCGGTTGAGTTCGTGGCGAAAAACTGCGCGAAATGGACTACTCATACATAGTGATCAGACACCGAAAGATATGCCTCGAGATATGCGCGTTTTGGGCAATTTTCCGTGTTGCAGTCCACGTGTCACACCCCAATTGGTCAGTAGAATCCAGCAAAGCTGTCGCACCTGCCATTCCACGCCACGTGGCAGTCGTCCATTCGCCAGCCCCTCTCGCTCGCGTCAGCAGCTGACGCGAGCCCCTGCAAAGCTGCAAAAGGCCTCTGTCGCACCAATCAAAACTCGACACGTGGCAGCTTATTTGTCACAGCAGCGTCATCAAAAAGCATTCCTCCAATCGCTGCTCGCCACGTCACCGCTGCCAACAAGCCCAACAAATCACACTCTGACACTTGGCGGTCTTGCTGCTGCGGCAGCGTCATCACAGCTGTCCTCCTCCAATCATACTGCGCCACGTCACCCTGTCCACCTCTTTGCCCAATCGAACGCTGCACGTGGCAGAGACCTGGAAAGCAGTTTTATTTAGGGGTTTTTGGGGGGATCGACAGAACGTTTTTTGGTTTTGACTTTTTGGGGCAGCGGCTTTGTTTTTCTTTTTTCTCTTCCACAAATCATTGTTTTACACTTATTTTTTGGATTTTTATGGAGTTCTTGATGACGATGGCCGGCTAAACTCATCAATCTGAACCAGAGGTGGATCAAATCACCCATTTTGGCATAAAAACATATGTGAGATCTATTTATTTATTTATTTAATTTGTTTTTCATAATATTTTATTCCCTTTGATATTGGTTGAATTATTGAGATTAAACACTTGTTTAAATCTTGATTTACATGCCAGTAGGTTGTACGCACCCGTACTTGTGCAATACGACCACATTAGTGGCGTCCGACCATACTAATTGATTAGACCCTTTTGGGACCGGTTGAATACCATAGGGATCTAGGCTAAAGCTGGACACACTAGTGATCCGGTTATCAGGTGTAGTGCCTTCACAAAGCCCATTGCGGTCAACACATTAAACCTAATTCACTTGAATATATGGTTATGTGTTTGACTAGGAAGTGGTCATTGTGTCGTACCTTGACCATCGAGATAGGGAAGTGCGAGGACCGCGTACGTTACAAGCACGGGTCTATAGCTACACTAATTTATTATGGATTGCATGCTTTGATTAGATTGAGGACCGTATGTAAAATTATGCCAAATTGAGGAGATTTGTGATACCGATGGTTTGGATTGTTTCCCACTTGATTGATATATTTACTTGCTATTTTTAGTCTAGTTTTAGTTAATTTAGATATTATTCCTGTGAACACCCCGAGTTGTTTTTAATTTCGTAGCATATGTAAGAAACTTGGTCTTCGTGGTTCGACCCCGTGCTTGCCACTACTGCAGTTCTTGTGGTCATTGGTAATCTCATCGGGATTATATATTTTGACGCATTCGACACGCGTCAAATTTTGGCGCCGTTGCCGGGGAACAAGTTATTTTTATTTTTTTACCTAGTTTGTGTTCACCTTTATGTCCCACAGTCTTCGTCGATCGTTGTCATGGGATCTTTACTCCCTTTTGATCAGGAGATCGAAAAGACTTGCCGTCGAACTCGAAAGTAACTCGACGGAGGAACCAATCCTCCGAGTTCAAGCGAACGACGAGCAACCCCTTTTGATGGCTGACCACATTGGGAACCCACATGCACCACATGCACCACATGAGAGACGGGAGGAACCCATAGTTATTCCTCCCCGACAGTTTGTCGCACCAGCTGGACCATATGCACCAGTGGTACAACAGAGGCCTGTAGTACACCAACATCAACCATTCGATCAACGAGTGGTTGATCCCCTTCCACAAAGGCCACAAGCTAACCCTTGGGCACAACCTCAGGCCGTCCGTCGCATTACCATCGGGATGACGAATGATGGGATACAGGATCTCCTGGCTCATCAGCCACACTGCATCGCATTCCCAGCCCACAGGGGCAATTTTGAGCTCAGATCAGGTTTCATTAACCTGCTCCCCGTCTTCCATGGATTGGATCGTTAGGATCCGGTCACCTTCATCAAGGATTTCCATTATAAGTGTAGGACCATGATTCCCCCTCGAGTCGATGAAGACGAAATCAAACTCTCGACTTTTCCGTTCTGCCTTAAGGATAAAGCTCAAGACTGGCTCTTCTATCTTCCTCCTGGTTCCATCACAAATTGGAACGACATGATTTCTGCATTCCTCAAAGAGTTCTTCCCTGAATCTAGAGCTTCCCAACTTACTAGAGAAATATGCAGTATCAAAATGAAACGGGGAGAATCTTTTGGCGATTATTGGGGTCGTTATAAGCGCTTACTTGCGCAATGTCCCCAACATGGCCAAAGCAACCTCTCAATTGTTCGTTTCTTCTATATGGGGCTTACACCCCTTGAGAAACGGATGATTGACAATGCTTGTGGAGGAGACTACAGATGTAAAACCACTGAGGAGATGTTTGAACTGTATGACTCTATAGCAAGTCAATCATGTCATTACATTGATGACGATGAAGAGGGACCTTCACGAAGTCTTTATGACGGAGTAGGGTCAAATTCTGCCAATAGCAAGCTTGATAAACTCACCGATCTCATGGAGCGATTCCTCACCTCAGGAAAAGCTCAAGTTAAAGCTTGTGGCTTCTGCACAGCCAAGGACCATTCCACTGACTCTTGTCCTACCTTATTCGAGAACGAGCAGGCGAACGCTTTAGGTGGCGGATTCCAAGGACCACCAAGGAATCAATACGGAAACTTCAGTAACACTTATAATCATGCTGTAAAAAGCCCATATTTTAGTTATGGTCCCCAGAACCAGAACTTCCTCCAGTATGTTCCAAAGGGACAACCTCTTCCTCAACAGTCCCAACCCGCTCAGAATTCGGGATCTTTAGAAGACATGATGAGGACACTCATTGCCAATCAAGACAGATTCTCTAAAGACTTGGCCCAACTAAAAAATGAAACAATCGCGAGCCATGCTTCTAGCATTAAAAGTCTCGAGGTTCAATTAGGGCAACTGGCTCTTCATGTTGGGCGCACGGATGAGAAAGGCAAGTTGTCATCTCAACCACATCCGAATCCTAATGCGAATGTTAATGCTGTCACACTTCGTAGCGGCAGAGAGCTGGAAGAGGCCCTTAAAGAACCCAAACCTAAAGAGGCGCCCCTAAATCCAAGGAAGTCGAGCAGGAGCTCGAAGTTCAACCGTCTCACACTGAAACGGTAAACTTGGATAAGGAAGCACAACCTTCTCTCAAAATTCTACCCCCGTTCCCTCAACGCCTCATTAAGAATAAAAAGGCGGGAGAAGAGAAGGAAATTCTGGAAATCTTGAGGAAAGTGGCGATAAACATCCCACTTCTTGATGCCTTAGCACACATGCCCCGCTATGCTAAGTTGCTCAAAGACCTATGCACCAACAAAGGTCGACTCAAAGGCAACGAGAAAATCACCGTAGGTGAGAATGTCTCAGCTATCCTACGTAAAAAGTTGCCCACCAAGTGTGAGGACCCGGGCATGTTCACTGTCCTTTGCACAATTGGTGAAGTTGAGATCCAGAAAGCTATGTGTGACCTCGGAGCCTCTATCAATGTCATGCCACTATCCATATATGAGACATTGAAGGCTGGCCCTCTAAAGGATACTGGAATTGTCATACATTTGGCAGACCGGTCTGTCGTTCGTCCTGTGAGTGTCTTGGAAGACATCCTGGTGAAGGTTAGTAAGCTCATATTTCCTGGTGACTTCTATATCATTGATATGAAGACTCAGCCATGCCCCCATCTCTCTTCAGTCTTGCTCGGCAGGCATTTTCTAAAGACTGCCAAGATCAAGATTGATGTTCACAGTGGTTCTCTAACCATGGAGTTTGATGGTGAACTCATTAAGTTCAACATCTATGATGCGATGCGCCATCCCTGCGATGCCTCTTCTATGGTGCTTGCCTTGGACAGTATGGACTCACTTGTCCATGACACCTTTCTCGTGAAAGGTGATGATATGAAAGTGGTGTTAGAGAATCATCTCGACACCGATTATTTGCGACACCAATGCTTCGCCCTCGATACTGAGATCGAGGAGTTGATCTCGAGTTGGACTCTGCTCCACTTTATTTTCCCACCCTAGCATATCTTGACTTACCAGCTTCGAACTCTACACTTCTCCCCTCTATGGAGCGAGCCCCCATCTTGAGCTCAAACCATCGCCTTGACCACCTCAAATATGTGTTTTTAGGTGAGAATGATACTTTACCAAGTGATCATCTCCACTAAACTCACATTACTGAGGAAAGAAGTTCGATTCATGTGCTTCAAGAGTTCAAAGAAGCCCTAGGGTGGACGATCGCTGACATCAAAGGTATTAGCCCTTCCACATGCATGCATCAGATACATATGGAAGAAGGGTCAAAACCTTCACGAGAAGCACAACGGAGACTGAACCCACCGATGATGGATGTGGTTAAAAAGGAGATTCTAAAGCTCCTTGACGCTGGGATGATCTACCCGATCTCTGACAGCAAGTGGGTCAGTCCCATTCAGGTGGTTCCCAAGAAAACGGGGATCACGGTGGTCACGAACTCACGAGGTGAGTTAGTCCCGACTCGCGTCCAAAACGGATGGCGGGTTTGTATCGATTACAGGAAGCTTAATGCTTCTACTAGGAAAGACCACTTCCCGTTGCCTTTCATCGATCAGATGTTAAAGCGTTTAGCAGGCAGGTCTCACTACTGCTGCTTGGATGGCTATTCTAGTTTTCACCAGATTCCTGTAGCACCTGAGGATCAAGAGAAGACCACCTTCACTTGTCCTTTCGGTACTTTCGCTTACCGGCGCATGCCTTTTGGGCTGTGCAATGCACCTGCTACTTTTCAGAGGTGTATGATGAGCATATTCTCTGACTTCGTTGAGCACTTCATCGAAGTATTCATGGATGATTTCACCGTTTTCGGCGATTCATTCGATCTTTGCCTTAGTCACCTGACTAAGGTACTTCACCGATGTATCCAGAAAAACTTGATCCTCAATTACGAGAAATGTCACTTCATGGTGGATCAAGGTCTTATCTTGGGTCACATCGTGTCTGCTAGGGGTGTGGAGGTAGACCCGGCAAAGATTGAAGTAATTCAAAAATTGCCTTACCCCACGACTGTGCGAGAAATTCGATCATTCCTTGGCCATGCCGATTTCTATCGGCGATTTATTAAGGATTTCTCCAAAATTGCACAACCCCTATGTCGCCTTCTTCAGAAGGACGTGCCTTTCCATCTCGATAAGGCATGTAAGAGTGCATTCGATGCACTCAAACACTCTCTCATATCTACTCCTGTGATTCGAGCTCCTAACTGGGAGCTACCTTTTGAGATCATGTGCGACGCCAGCAACCACGCTGTGGGTGATGTACTTGGTCAACGAGTTGGGCGGGCTTCTCATGTCATATATTATGCCTCCCGAACCCTTGATCCTGCCCAACTGAATTACACCACTACAGAGAAGGAGCTTCTAGCTGTCGTCTTCGCTTTGGAGAAATTCCAGCCTTATCTCTTGGGAACTAAGGTGGTCGTCTACTCGACCATCTTTGCCCTAAAGTATCTTATGGCCAAAAGGAAGCTAAACCTCATCTCATTCGATGGATACTCTTGTTACAAGAGTTTGACATCGAGATTAAAGATAAAAGTGGTGCAGAAAATCTTGTCGCTGACCATCTCAGTCGTATCGAGAATGGTGAAGCACCCTTCCCGCTTCGAGATGATTTTCCTGATGAACATCTCTTAGAAATTTCGGAGGAACTCCCTTGGTTTGCAGATCTGGTAAACTACCTCGTTACACGAGAGTTTTCACCTCACCTTACGCGAGCCCAGAAGGATAAAATTCGGAGCGATTCCAAACACTATGTATGGGATGACCCATACTTGTGGAAGTTTTGCTCAGACCGGGTCATTCGTCGATGTGTCTCCCAGAGTGAAACACAATCTATACTGGCATTCTGTCATTCATATGCCTGCGGTGGTCATTTCGGTCCACGTAGGACGGCTATGAAGGTTTTGGAGAGTGGGTTTTATTGGCCCACCATTTTTCACGATTCATATTTATACGCCAAGACTGTGCCAGATGTCGGTCGACCGTACTCGAGTCACAGGGATCAAATGCCACTGACCTCCATCCTATTTTGCGAGATTTTTGATGTTTGGGGGATCGATTTCATGGGGCCATTTCCACCATCACATGGTTTTCTTTATATCTTACTGGCGGTGGATTACGTGTCCAAATGGATGGAAGTTAAAGCCACTCGCACCAATGATTCGTCGGTGGTATGCGATTTCCTTAAATCACGAATTTTTTCGACTTTTGGCGCTCCACGGGCCTTGATTAGTGATCGAGGTACCCATTTCTGCAACCGCATGGTTGAAAATCTCATGCGTAAGTATAATGTTACACACCGTACGTCTACGGCCTATCACCCTCAGACTAGTGGCCAAGCAGAGGTGTCAAATAGGGAGATTAAATCCATTTTGGAGAAGACTGCAAATCCGTCACGAAAGGACTGGAGCATACGCCTTGATGATGCGGTATGGGCTTACCGAACGACGTATAAAACGCCAATCGGAATGTCTCCGTATCGCTTAGTCTTTGGCAAATCGTGCCACTTGCCGGTCGAGTTAGAGCATAAATCTTTATGGGCTGTCAAACGGCTCAACATGGAAGTCGACGCAGCCGGCAAAGAGAGAAAGTTGGACCTTCAAGAATTAGAGGAAATTCGGAACGATGCCTACGAGTCCGCTCGAATTTATAAGGATAAAACCAAGGCGTTCCACGATCGCAACTTATCTCGTAAGACTTTTATAATCGGCCAAAAGGTCCTACTTTATAATTCCACATTAACTCTCCATCCAGGGAAATTGAGGTCACGATGGCTCGGACCTTTTGTTGTTACTGATGTGTTTGGACATGGTGCAGTTGAGATTCAGAGCATGGATACAGGGAAAGTTTTCAAAGTGAATGGGCACCGACTGAAGCCGTTCTACGAGAATTTCCCACAGCATGAGATCGAGAGCGAGACTCTAGCAGTTGTAGAGTACTTTGACTGAGAAAGAGTCAGACTGAGTCGAGCCAACGACGTTAAAAAAATGCGCTCTTGGGAGGCACCCCAAGCTTCTATCCCTTTTCTTTTTTATTTTTATTTTGGTATTTTGGGGTATTCTTACTATTATCTCCTTGTGACTTTTTATAGGTGTGTGACCTCTGCATAGCACACTGGATTTTGAGAGCCTGATATTGCTCCTGCGGCTCCTCACATGTTCTGTAACTACGGTTAGTCACATCTGCGATCTGGTAAGGTCACCCATCTTCTTTTCGTCCGTAGATTTAGGGTTAGTGTCAGTCTTCTGCATGATCTTGTTTCATTTCCTTGCCTCTATATCTGTCATCTTCTTTCACCTTGTTGTATGTGTTCATATGCGCTCCTAACCTGTTTTGAACCTTGAGGACAAGGTGCAGAATAAGTTTGGGGGTACTTTAGGATTTGTGGACTGAGCTGGATGGGTCTCTATGCGAAAGACCGCAGGTGAGATCGTTTAAATTTTTTCAATTATATGCGGTTGTCGGACGGTATTGGTGGTGTTTTGTATCTCTTATTCACGCATTTCTTCCATTTCTTTGCTCTCCATCTCATTTTATTAGGAGTTGATACATTTTCATGCATATTTTTAATGTAGTTTTCATTTTTAATTTCGTTTAGAGTCACCCGATATTTTGTTTCATGCCTTTGGTTGTGGATGAGTACTCTATGGTTGCCCTGCTGACTTGAGACTCGGGAGAAATTAGGCGAAACACTCACTCGAGCTGTAGCCCAACATTCTTATGATTTCATGATTAGAGACTTAGTATGTTGGTTGAGCCTGTGCTAGATACCAAAGGGCAGACGGTCAGAATTGTGCAAGTCTGATTTCTAGAGTACTAGAACGATGATGTAACTCACTCGAGGCTAAATTCTTATGACTAGAACACTTTTAGGGAAATGATTTAGGTCATTTTTGAATTTAAACCCTTAACCTTAGACCTACCTTTCATCTTACCACTAGTTAGCCCATTTGAGCCGAATTAAACCTGATTTCTTTGATTACCTGTCATTAAACCCTCAGCCATTAGCCTTATATCTTATACCTAGTTGGAAACTAGACTTAGATTTGAAATCCTTAGAAAGAGACATGAGGAGAAAAAAAAATCAGAGGAAAAATTGTTTACTTGCCCAAATTAAAGGGAAATTCATGATTAGAGAGTCCCACCTAAAACGACATCCACAGGAAATGGAGCAGGGAGCCGGGTGGTTGAAAAAAGGTGAGGACTGCATATCTTGAATGAAAAAAATGAATTTTAGTGCAGTTTAGTCACATTCATGTTCTCGGGTAATCATTTTATAATCTAAGTTCTAGTTTTTCAACAGTTCGCAAACCCTTTACACACTTCCTTGGTACCATTCCCTAGCCTTGTTACAACCTATTGAAGTCCTATTGATTCCCACTGGTGCTAAGTCTATAGTAGTGGAGAATGTGGTTGCATTTCTTGTGTATGGTACTTTTGATGCGTTGATGCGCTATTTTCATGGAAATTGTGGACTTGTGTGCTTGAATGTATAGACCAAGAAAACCCGCAAGTAGTTGATGGCGTTTGTCTTAACCATATCTTTGTCTTGAAAATGTGATCTTAATTGTGTTTGGGTTGCAGTTCTTGACATATCATAACTCCGAAATTTCTTGTGTAATTTGTTATCTTGGCGACTATGTAAACCAAAGGAACTCCATGAATTTTAAATCGGGTATAGAGTAGTTGAGTCAATGCATAGTCGTATTAGAGGTCTAGTTTATTTGTATATGTCATTTACACCTTTGCTCAAGACGTACAAAGTCATAAGTTTTGGGGTATTTGATAGGTCATTATTTATTCATATTATATATAGTTTATTTATGTATTTTTATTGTTGAATCTTCGATATAGGGGCCTAATTATCTTTATTGTTCATTTTTAAGATTTTTGGAGTGCGCGGTTGAGTTCGTGGCGAAAAACTGTGCGAAATGGACTACTCATACACAGTGATCAGACACCGAAAGATATGCCTCGAGATATGCGCGTTTTGGGCGATTTTCCACTGTTGCAGTCCACGTGTCACTCCGTCATTTGCTGGTTTCCTGATGCAGTCCACGTGTCACGGCCCAATTGGTCAGTAGACTCCAGCAAAGCTGTCGCACCTGCCATTCCACGCCACGTGGCAGTCGTCCATTCGCCAGCCCCTCTCGCTCGCGTCAGCAGCTGACGCGAGCCCCTGCAAAGCTGCAAAAGGTCTCTGTCGCACCAATCAAAAGTCGACACGTGTCAGCTTATTTGTCACAGCAGCGTCATCAAAAAGCATTCCTCCAATCGCTGCTCGCCACGTCACCGCTGCCAACAAGCCCAACAAATCACACTCTGACACTTGGCGGTCTTGCTGCTACGGCAGCGTCATCACAGCTGTCCTCCTCCAATCATACTGCGCCACGTCACCCTGTCCACCTCCTTTGCCCAATCGAACGCTGACACGTGGCAGAGACCTGGAAAGCAGTTTTATTTAGGGGTTTTTGGGGGGATCGACAGAACGTTTTTTGGTTTTGACTTTTTGGGGCAGCGGCTTTGTTTTTCTTTTTTCTCTTCCACAAATCATTGTTTTACACTTATTTTTTGGATTTTTATGGAGTTCTTGATGACGATGGCCGGCTAAACTCATCAATCTGAACCAGAGGTGGATCAAATCACCCATTTTGGCATAAAAACATATGTGAGATCTATTTATTTATTTATTTAATTTGTTTTTCATAATATTTTATTCCCTTTGATATTGGTTGAATTATTGAGATTAAACACTTGTTTAAATCTTGATTTACATGCCAGTAGGTTGTACGCACCCGTACTTGTGCAATACGACCACATTAGTGGCGTCCGACCATACCAATTGATTAGACCCTTTTGGGACCGGTTGAATACCATAGGGATCTAGGCTAAACTGGACACACTAGTGATCCAGTTGTCTAGGTGTAGTGCCTTCACAAAGCCCATTGCGGTCAACACATTAAACCTAATTCACTTGAATATATGGTTATGTGTTTGACTAGGGAAGTGGTCATTGTCGTACCTTGACCATCGAGATAGGGAAGTGCGAGGACCCGCGTACGTTACCGGGTCTATAGCTACACTAATTTATTATGGATTGCATGCTTTGATTAGATTGAGGACCGTATGTAAAATTATGCCAAATTGAGGAGATTTGTGATACCGATGGTTTGGATTGTTTCCCACTTGATTGATATATTTACTTGCTATTTTTAGTCTAGTTTTAGTTAATTTAGATATTATTCCTGTGAACACCCCGAGTTGTTTTTAATTTCGTAGCATATGTAAGAAACTTGGTCTTCGTGGTTCGACCCCGTGCTTGCCACTACTGCAGTTCTTGTGGTCATTGGTAATCTCATCGGGATTATATATTTTGACGCATTCGACGCGCGTCAAATAGTCTTTTCTATTTATGGAACTTTATCTTTGTAACTACATTTATGATTAGTTTGCATTGCATTTCGCATTATTCTTGGTCATGCATTCATGTCATTTCGGACGATGGATTGATAGTGCTACGGCTCATAAGCGAGACTCGAGGCTAGGTTTCCTGACCAGATATAATGGAATATGGAAGATCGAAGGCACGTAAGTTTTCTTGCGAGCATGCATTGGATTTTTATTGTTGTTTATCACTCATTCTTGGGGAAGCCAACCTGTTTATGAACCTTGAATAGTAATAAAAAGAGTTTCACGTTGTTACTCAAATTTTTTGTTATTTGGAAATGAAATTACATGCCTCGATATATTTGGACTAACATTTGCAGGATTACAGAGCAATGTAGGAGTTTACTTACATGACATCTTCGAGTTGTTTGTGATGATGTCAGGTTTTTGGTAAAGATAGGAAAGAACAAAGAAGACCTCGAAGATCTTTGGTGAATGTGTTCAAGTTTTTAAGTTTAAATTCTTGTTGTATATTGTTCTTATACTATTGTTTTGGGTTCTGGGGTGAGTGTAGGTTGTGAAACATTGTCAAGTAGGTTATGAAAGTTTCCTAAATTTGTTTAAGAGCAAGTTTAGAGTTTTATGTTCAATTTTAGTTTATTTTGGGATTGTAAAACTATAAATAAGGTATCAGAGACCTTAAGTTAGTTTAAATAATTTAAATTGATATATATGTATATATATATATTGTAAATGCAGGGAGTTGTGAGTCCTTCTAGGCCTCTCCCCATTTTGCTGTCTATTAAGTGGATTTTTCGGCAGACCATTTTTAGGGGAAGTGCTGCTGAAATTTTTAGAAAATACGGAGAACAATCCGTATGATTTCCTTATTTGCTCTAATTAAACAAATCATAAATTGAGTTTCATTGAGAATATAAATTTAGTTTTGTATCATTATTGAGGATTGAACTAAAAAATATTTTGAGGTTAAGTTAATTGAATGGATTAGGTGCATAATTAGGGGAAATTAGGGTAAGTCACAGCTTAGTGAGACGGGCCTTGATAGCTAGTGACCCCATTAGTGCGCTACCCATATTCGTTAGCGCGCTACACGTAGGTAACGCGCTAGTTAGCACGTCTAACGCGCTATGTGCGGGAAATCCTAGTTTTATGCCCTTTAAATTCTGAGTTTTCTCTCTACATGGCCAACCCCAAAGCCTTTGGATCCCTATTTTGCTCCACCAGAGACCCAAAACATCCACCACAACATCAACAACAACTCACACATCGGCAATATCACCAAATTCAAAGATTTATACTAAATTACTAGTGCAAGGTGAATTACCTAGTTGCATAACACCTATAGCTTGATCTTCCTCTTCCAAATCCATTAAAGTTTCACCTAAATTCATTGTTTTTCTCTCCAGTTCTTCCTTATCCAGATTTTTTCTTTTCTATGTTAATGAATGAGATGATTTGCATGAGGTAGCTATTTCAATCCTTATATATAGATAAGGTTGATTAATAGCCATTTACCTTAATGTACACACGTATCTCGAGACCAATCTAATGGCCCACACCTTGATTTCGAACTCACTAACTCTCCACCAATTCTCTATTGCTAACACCAATCAAAACTAAATTAGTCTTGTGATGTGTCTACACGTATCTCGAGGAACATAAAATGACTATTGTTTTATTTAGCTAATTTAGGTTATATTTATGTAAATCAAACTATAGCTTCATCTGATTAGCTACTTAAACCTCATTAACTTAAATTTGACTTACCACATCACTCTCTACCCTAATCCCACGTTGGCATGTATCTCGAGGTGCGTCCTTGATCACATCTTGACATCTACATACAAGTAGGAATGACATTGTAGTCTAAGAATATACAATACACTAGGCATTCATCACAATAAATCTAACATATATCTCGGCCACATTGCTTCGGTCAATGCGCATATCTTGATGCATGTCCTACGTCATGGTTCAATGATCCTGATTAAGGAATTAAACTAGGATTAGGAATTTGGGACGTGACAAATCTTCCCTACTAATAAAAATCTCGTCCTTGAAATTAAAATCTATGTTATAGTTATACCTAACTTGAAAAGGTATGGAAACCTATCTCGCATATAGTCTTCCCGCTCCCGAGTAAGTTTTGAGTCACCATGGAAATGCCACTTGACTAACGCCTTCGGGATATACTTGCCTCTCAACTGATCTACCTTTTCGGTCTAAAATCTGTACTAGCTGCTCCTCATAAGATACGTCCTCTCTCAAGTCTATTTGGGTCAAGTGAACCGTCGGTTGTACGCTTGCCTTTGACTTAGCCAGTCGAAGCATATAAATATGGAAGATTGTATGAACCCTTGACATCTGTGGAGGTAACTCAAGCTCATAAGAAACCTTCCCGATTCGTCTCTTGATCTTGAAAGGCCCGATGAATCTCAGTGCTAACTTGCCTTTCAAACAAAATTTGTGAAGACCCTTCCGAGGAAAAACCTTCAAATACACAAAGGCTACCTCGGCAAACATGAGATTGCTGTGATATGTGTCTGCATACTTATTCTGCCGCTCTTGGGCCCCTTTAAGCCTTTAACAAATCTGTTGTACTTTCTTCGTATGATTAACAACAATCTAAAGCCCTACTAATTCTCAATCCTCTGGCTCAGTCCAATATGATGGCAAGCAACATGGTCTGCCATAATTCAATGGTACCCCATTCAGCCTAATAATCTCCTTCTTGAACAATATACATAACTGGCCAAATATGTATGAGCTGCGACTGGTAAGAAATGGGCAGATTTCGTCAATTTGTCCACAATCACCCAGATAGAATCGTGTAGTCTGTTAGTCCTTGGAAATCCCCCAAACGAAGTCCATGGCTATGTCTTCCCACTTCCATCGTGGAATGGGAAGCGGTTGTAACAATCCTCTAGGTCTACGTTGCTCAACATTTACCTGCTAGCAAATCCCACAGTTCTTGATGATCTCTAATATGTCTGCCATCATCTCAGGCCACCAGAAAATATCTCCTCATGTCATGGTCCATCTTAGTCCTACCTGGATGAACAATGAACCAGGAACGATGTGAATCCTGAAGAATCTCATCTCTCATCTCTACTACTGACGGTATCCACAATCTGCCACTGAATATCAGACACTGATCCGTCGTCTCTGTCCAATTGACACAATCATCACTCTAGGCTAACTCAGTAAATCTCGATTACAAGAAATCTCGATTACAAGATGTTGGCTCTCTAAGCCTCGCCGCCATGGACAACGCGACGCGGAGAGACGTGGAAGCGGCGGCTCGCGCAGCAAGCAAGCAGCATAGCAGCAAGCGGCACGGCGCAGCGGCGGTTCGAGATCCGCGCTCTGGCGCCAGCAGCGCGCCGGCGAGTGATCCATGGCGGCATTCGCGAACGGCAACGGCCGCGGCGCGCCGAGCGAGCAGAGGCACGCGATGCGGTGAACGGCGCGGTGGTGCGTTATCGGCCGGTCGGATGCGCGAATCGACGAATGTCGACGACGCGATTGAGGTGAGATATATTTCACCTAATTTTAATTGTGATTTCATGATTTAGTAGCTAAATGTATGAATGGACAACAGGGACATAGGATGCTATAGTCAGGTGTCGGGTGCGCATATCGAGATGCGTGCGAGTGCGTTTTGAGGTACGTAAGATTCCTTCTAAAAGTCATCGAGGGTTTACTTTTCTATCATTGAGTTCCTATTCGTGATTATTGGATGTTATGCCCCTATTCGTGCTGTTATTGATTTTCGTGACACATTTGGGGTGGGGATCGAGAGTTTTGCTATTCGTGTTGTACTTATGGCACACTAGAATCATGTACGCGGGTAACCAGGTGAAAGGAAGTGGGTGCTTATTTGAAAGGATCTGTCCGGTGCCGGTCTGTAGGTTTCGGCTCTGGGGTACTGTCGGTGGTCGGGCCGTACGGGTGAAAGGAAGTAGGGCACTCTTTGAAAGGATCTTGGGGGTTTGTCGTACGAGTTTAGTGTGGACCGGGAGGAGTACACGGTTTGTTTCTCATGTTATTTACTCATGTGATGATCTTAGCACGGTTGTCTGTTTAGTTCGCATGATTAATTGACATGTTTATTGGCATCTATTTATTTCCTTATAAATGCTCGGTGTACTTTGTTGGAATCTTACTAATCTGTACTCCCCATCTTCCTTTTTGTGATTTTTTTATTTTGTAACGGCCCAAGACGTTTCTGGGGCCAGCAGTGCCGTCGAAGCTATCCAGAAGCGCCCATGGGACCTCTTGGATATTTCCCCCTCCCCAGGACTCGAACTCGCGCCCACAGGGTACAAGTACGTGAGCCCATCGAGTCCGGTACCATTGAGCCAAAGCGGCTCAATGGTACCGGACTCGATGGGCTCACGTACTTGTACCCTGTGGGCGCGAGTTCGAGTCCTGGGAGGGGGAAATATCCAAGAGGTCCCATGGCGCTTCGGATAGCTTCGACGGCACTCAAGCGGATCCCAGGGCAAAGAGCTGTCGGGTCGTTACAAAAAGGAGCACCTTTTTGTTGGGCACACGACCCGCCCGTAGTGGGCTCTGCCAGAACCCCGAGCACACTCGATCCGCCCAAAGGACCAATCCAGAGCGCCTCTCCTCGCCCCCGCGGTTCGAACCCACGCCTCGAGGGATAAAGGCGTAGGCTCATGGAGCCGTGTACCATCCGAGCCGATCGGCTCGGATGGTACACGGCTCCATGAGCCTACGCCGTTATCCCTCGACGGCGATGAGACACTTTATGTGTAGACTCTCATGTGTAGACCGTAGCCTTATCTATGCACATATCATCACCGAGTGTCTATTGGAATATCTGACCGACTCATCATCACCGCTGCCTCGAGTAATCCATACTTATATGTCATATGACATCTAACAACCTTGGCATATCTAGTCGATATCCTACTCAGCGCATTTGCAACTACGTTAGCTTTTCCTAGGTGATACTTCAAAGAAAAGTCACAGTTCTTAAGAAACTCCAACCATCTGCGTTGCTCATGTTCAACACTTTCTGTGTGAAGATATACTTTAAACTCTTATGATCAGTATAGAGTGTGAATCTCTCTTCATACAAATGATGTCTCCAGCTATCTTAAGAGCAAACATCACAGCTGCTAGCTCTAAATTATGAGTGGGATAGTTCTTTTCATGTATCTTTGCTATCTAGAGGCATAAGCCACTGTACCTTTGTCTTGCATCAATACACAATCTAAACTAGTGTGAGAAGCATGTATATATACTAGGAATCCCTATCCAGCCTTTGACAATATCAATGCTGGTGCGGTGGTCAACAACCTCTTCAACTGAGCAAACACCTGCTCACACTCCTTAAACCAATAAAATACAATGTCCTTCTGGGTCAATTTGGTAATAGGTGAAGCAATATTCGAGAAATCCTTTACTAATCTATAGTAATACCATGCTAACCCCAAAAAACTCCTGATCTCCGTAGCTGATGTCGGTGTCGGCTAATCCATAATAGCCCGAATATTAGCCAGATCCACTACAATACCTGCTGCTCCAACATCATCCCCCAAAAACTTGACCTCTGACAGCTATACTTGCTGAACTTGGTGTAGAGTCTGTGCTCCCTCAAAGTCTGCAATGTTTCCCTGAGGTGTTGCTTGTGATCCTCTCGAGTCCTCGAGTATATTAATGTATCATCAATGAAAACTATTACGAAGCAGTTAAGAAACGGTCTCATCACCAGATGCATCAAATCCATAAACATGGTAGTAGCATTGGTCAATCTGAACGACATGACCGTGAATTGATAGTATCCATATCTCGTGCTAAAAATTGTTTTAGACCTATCCTCATCCCTGATCCTAAGATGATAATGCCTTAATCGCAGGTCTATCTTAGAAAAAATTGTGCTCATATCGGCTGATTAAACAAGTCATCAATACGCGATAGTAGATATTTGTTCCTAACTATAACCTTGTTCAACTATTTGTAATCAATACACAGTCTCAAAGTACAATCATTTTTCTTCACAAATAGGACAAGTGCTCCACATAGCGACATAAAGGTGTAATGAATCCCTTATGTCACAAATCCAGGAGCTGACTCCTCATATCCTCTAACTCTCATTGAGCCATGTGGTACATTGGTATAGAAATCGGCCTGGTGCCTAGTACCAAATCAATGATGAGATCTATCTCTCTCGGTGGTGGTAAACTAGGTAAGTCCTCCGAAAACACATATGGAAACTCGCAGTCCTTGACTCTCTACTACTACATATAATGATACTAGAGTCTCTATCTCTCTACTAGTCGCTAGTCGACCTCTCGTGCTCTCGACTCTAGGTGTACTACCATTGTATGTGAACATTAGATGCCCTGGGATATCAAATATCACTGTCTCCCTGAAATGGTCGATATGAGCGTGATACGCTGCTAACCAATCCATCCTTAACAACGCGTCGAAATCTAATAACTCGAGCATTCTAAAGTCTACAGGTAACTCTACCCCGCCTATCTCTACTGGACATCCCTCTACTAAATAATTAGGGTAAACCTTATCCCCGGCTGTGATACTCAAAATCAAATGTACGCTAACTCTAACGGGTGTCAACCATAAGATGCCTATCATCCGACCATAAAGAAAAGGTACTGTAAAACCCGAATCAAATAAGAAATATAAATCTCTACCACAAATAGGAACCATACCCTTAATAAGTCCTCGTGTGGCGTCGGCATTTAACTGTGCTACCACGTGAACCCCCTCGCGACTCTGCTGTGAGAATACGACTGTCGGCTGTGGACAATCTCTCACCATATGCCCAACCTGACCACATCTAAAGCAAGTAATCAACCTGTGCTGACCCTGTGCCAGATCATGGGCTTGTACCTTATCCTAGGCCTGTGTCTGTCTCTACCCCTGTCAGGAACCATCTCGACCTCTACCTCTACCTTTACCTCAGCCTCTACCACCCTGCTGCTGCTGACGTGGTGCTGGTGTTGCTGGAAGAGCTAGTAAAGTAGTAGCAGCGGGCAACACAGGTCTGACTGGTGGTGGCGAGAGAGGTCTACCAACTATACTCTGCAGTGGGGTAGAGTGTGATACATAGGGCATAACTGATATAGCAAACCTTGATCCCTGAGAACCTCTTTCCCATTTCCTTTGTCCTTTGCCCCTCTATCTCTTCATTTCAAACTCTGTAACCTGATCCGATGACAACGCTGGTCCCAACGGTGTCCCATCGGTAACTCTACTTAAATAATAGGTCTCATGGGAAAGTGCACGCTCAGATATCTCACTCAAAGTCTTGGCACCTGAACTGACCACATAAAACCCTATATCTAGCCTAATTCCATATCCAAAATGATATACGTCCTCAGAGTCATCTCTCACTAAATCCCTAGCAAACTACTTCAGATAGTCGTATATGTCTCTATAACTCATCACCAACTCATCAGCTCCCTGTCTCAGATTCATGAACTCATTCCTCAACCTCTTCATTACTACAGGCGGGAAGTACTACTGATAAAACTTCCTCTTAAATACATTCCATGACTTAAAACCACCATTATAATCTATTGTCGCATGTTACCAAACATCAGCGTATTTTTGCAACGTATATGACAAAATCTCAGCTTAAAGTCTATTCTTAATCCTCAAGACTCTATGTAGCTTCTCCTAAGACAATACCCACTTCTTAATCTTCTCAAAGTCTCACTGACCATCAAAATAAATTAGTTTCAGTCTGATGAAATCCTTCACCAATAAAACCTATGTTGTCGAGTTAGAAGATGTGGGAGTTGGAGATGGTGTATCAACTATCTTTATCACCGATAATGTCACCATCGGGATAGTCTGTACCACTAGAACTGATGGTGTCATAGTAGGAAGCTTTGGTGCCAGTAATGTGGTAGTAGTAGTAGTAGTGGGGGATGGTTCCAATGCTAATGGTGCAAAACGTGCTATCATCATGACCATGAAATCAACTAGCTGCTGTCCTTGAGAAGCTACTCGGTCTGATAGCCTCTTATAATCCTCAGCAGATGGAATAGTAGGCTGGCTACCACTATAACTTGCACCCTTGCTGTTGTCTGAATTAGCCATAAGTGTCTGCAAGTTGATAGCAAACGCGAATCAACTACTACATAAATAATGCATATATATACATATAGGAAATAACATGTACGTATAATAAATCTCCATTTCACTTTTGCTCACTTCCCAACTAATAATTCCTGGGCAAGGATTATCTAGTTTCAACAACTAAAATTTGTGTTTTATAGAAATTCATAGGTTGATTATTAGAAAAGCTGGACTCTGATACCAACTGTGACAACCCCTTCTCAAATTAGGGCACCGCCCGGCCTAATACTGTCATTAAGCCTTAATCTTTATCACGAAGGACTTAAGAACGTATTAGTCAGCCTTTCCAATATTTCTCACCTCTTTGGCTACTTTTCTAACAAGCATTACACCATTCTCACACTTAATAATATTTTAGAGTTAATTAAACTTTTATACAATTTAAAGATTAGTCAGCGAAAGTCCTTACAAATTAGCGGAACCCATTCATATAAAACCTGAGTATGTGGAAAACCAAGAAACAAAGATCACATGCATATATAATATAAAACAAAGATAATAATATATCAACATATGTCTGGTCTGGTAACTATATCAATATATATCCCCAAAAGTGTGTAAAAGACATATATAAGTCATACAACAAAAACAAAAACCTACAAAATTAGAGGTAGCAGCACTCCAGTGGCTCAGAGGTAGTCGTCAATTTTCTCCTGGCCCGATCTGCTACTTGATGGATCTGCACCTACCATCATAAAAAGGACGATGAGTATAGGAAAGTAGAAAGTAACACTGAGAGACATTTATCCACATTTCCAAATATACAACACATATATGAAAGCATAACAATAACAACTATGCTGAAAAAGAATCATGCTATAAGACGACTTAAGTTAAACAATATGAAACTGACAGTCGACTAAGTAGTAATGATCTACGGCGGATCGAGCGTGAGTTACATCACGTCAGTTTATTTCCGCTATATAGGACGTAAAAAACTTCATAGAAGCCTTCACATCCTCATAAATGCCCATCACATAAATAAATACTCATAAGTGCCCTCACATGTGATGTATACTTGCCAACAACCCTTGGTCCCATACTCTATGTGTTGCACAAGCTATTGGTAAAATCCCAATAACCACAAAAATTTAGTGATCCCGTGTACCGCGCACATCTCTATCATGTAATGGTCCCATACCCCGTGTGTTGCTATTTTATTTGACTAATTACTTCAACAATCAAGAATGACATAATACATGATTTAGAGTCAATGAAATCATTTAACCAACAACCGATACCATGATCAACAAACTCATGCAATGAGATGAAACTAAAAGTCATGGCATATAGAGTACATAAAGATAATTAAGTCCAAATTACTGAAAATAAATAACAAAACTGGAATGAATGTAAATAAATATCTTAATCAGCTTACTTACAATCCATGCAAATTTCCTTGCTAATTCGGCCTCCCAACACCTCAAAACGCGTATCCAAACCCTCAAGACTTTTCCTTAGGTTCCTGATATCATTACACATGTTTTAAAGTGTGTTTAGAACTTTAATAAGAATGTTAAGCTTGTTTAAAATGTTCAAGTTCAAATTAGAAAAATGCAGAATTTGCGCTGTCAGAGCACCTGGAGCGCTAGGTAATATATCTAGTGCGTTAGTGTCCCCATTAGCGCGCTACGCATATTCCTTAACGCTCTACACGCAGGTAGCGCGCTACCTAGCATGTCTAGTGCACTATGTGCAAGAAATCCCAAAATCATGCACTTTGAATTCTGAGTTTTCTCTCCACATAGCCAACCACAAAGCCTTTGGATCCCTGTTTTTCCCCACCAGAGACCCAAAACATCCACAACAACATCAACAACAACTCACACTTTAGCAATATCACCAAATTCATAGATTTATATTAAATTACCAGTGTAAGTTGAATTACCTTGTTGCATAACACCTATAGCTTGATCTTCCACTTCTAAATCCACTAGAGTATTACCTCGATTTACTAATCTTCTCTCAAGTTCTTCCTCCTCCAGATTTCTTATTCTCTAAGTTAATGAATGAGATGATTTGCGTGAGTTAACTATTTCAATCCTTATATATAGATAAGGTTGATTAATAGATGTACACACATATCTCGAGACTAATCTAATGGCCCACAGCTTGAATCCAAACCCACTAACTCTCCAATAATTCTCTAAATTGGTCTAGTGATGTGCCTACATGTATCTTAAGGAACATCAAATGGCTATTATTTTATTTACCTAACTTAGGTTATATTTATGTAAATCAAACTATAGCTTCATCTAATTAGCTACTTAAACCTCATTTACTTAAATCTAACTTACCATATCACTCTCTACCCTGGTCCCATGTTGCCACGCTTCTCGAGTCATATTTTTGCTCACGTCTCGACATCTATATACAAGTAATAATTACTTAGTAGTCTACACATATACAATACACTAGGCATACTTCACAACAAATCTAACATATATCTCGGTTAATGCACGTATCTCTATGTGGGTCCCACATGATAGGTCAATGAAGCAGATTAAGGAATTAAACTAGGATTATGAATTTGGGCCGTGACATGAGTACTTTCTTAAAATACTCACTTAGTTGGCATTCTCAGTTGGGTAGATGGTGTTCGAA
Organism: Stephania cephalantha; assembly: GCA_039657325.1. Lineage (NCBI taxonomy): Eukaryota > Viridiplantae > Streptophyta > Magnoliopsida > Ranunculales > Menispermaceae > Stephania > Stephania cephalantha. Next base: position 29,750,465 of record CM077570.1, on the reverse strand, counting down.
TATCAGCTTCCCATTTTGCATTCTCCTGTTCATACGTCTTTCTAACCCACACAAACTCCTCCCAATTTCGCGCTGGTTCTGAAACATGAACTCTTGATTTCTTAGAGTTTGCATTTGATTTCACAGGTTCGACCCCATCATGGCCATCTCCGTTTCTTCTGTGTACATGCCAGTGAAATCTTTAGTAGGTGGCTGTGACGGCTTAGTTCCCCAAACTGGGTACTGCTCGGCTTATTCCCATCATTAAGCCCTAACCCACGCAACGTAGGACTTAACAACATATTAGTAAGCTTTTTCATCTCATTCCCCTCGTTACACGTGTTCAACATATGTATTATTTATTTTTTGAATTAATTATGATTTTCAGAGTTAATTACAAAGTCATTATCATGTTAATGTTATCAGTGGATGATTTAATAAAATTAGAGGAATCATTTATAAAAAATCACATTTTATGGGAACCAGGTAAATAGCTGATCTCATAAAAACAACAAAGTAATACATGCATTAGTCGGGAAGTCTACAATCTCAACCCAATATACAACCCAAAGTTATACAAAAATATGAAAGTAATAAATATATAAAATGATCACCTATAAAAATAGCAATAACTACTCGTCGACGGCTCGTAGCTAGTCGCCGATCATATCCTTCTCTAGTCCGCTACTTGAAATATCTGCACCACCATCATAAAAAGGATGGTGTGCACAGTAAAGTAGAAAGAAAAACTAAAAGCTATTCATCCACATTTCCAAGATATAAAAAGAATGGTAGCTAAAATGATACAATAGCTATGAAGAAAGACAAACTACAAGAAAAGTATGCAAACAGTTTCCTAGCTTCTATAATGAATAATAAACATATAAAACATGCAAATCTTGGTTTAGGTCAGCCGACATCCCCAGGGACTCTAACCCCTAATTCCGCGCAAATAATATCAGCTGTGATGAATGCCGACACCACAGGGACTCTAACCTCATGAGTCGCACATCTCATAAAATGAAACTATATCAAGCGTGTGGAGTGTTGACATTTCCAGGGAAACCCCATGAGCCGTGCATCTCATAAAGTTAGGCACCTACAAATGTAAGTTCCTCAGGTTATGCTTATCGTAATGTTCATATTGTAGATTGTACAAACAAGTATCACACAACAAGTATAATGACATAGTTGTGTACATACATTAATAAGAGAGTTAAAAAAAATCATAGCATGCCATTTCAAGGACAATTCGATAGCTCGAATTATCAACAACATTTACAGAATCCAACCATGGAACAAAGTCAAGACAAGGAATGCCACGCTACAAGTCATCACACGATGATTATTGCCAAATAAATTATAAACATGAAAACATATTCAAGGCATGGCATTAAGAATATAAGATCAGCATTAAAACAGTCCAAATGACTGAATATTAACTCAATAATGGAATGAAATTGTGAAAATTGCCTTAATAGGCATGGCCTCCCGATAAAGATGGTTTAAAGTTAATCAGAAAAGCCTAGGATTTTATATCCAAATTTATCATATTTTCAAGGTTTGACGCTATGGTGGTGCCATGTGTACAAAAGCCACAATGCTGCCATGGTGTCACCTTTGTACCATATCGGAGAGCACGTCGCTGTGGTGGCACCGTGTGTTCAGATGCACGACGCCATGACAGCGCTGTGTCATCTGACCCTCACTTTACCTAGGTTTTGATGCTGTGGTGGCGCGTACGTACTGTTGCCACGGCGTTGCCACAGCCTCAAGCCCGAACTACCCTTGATTCGGTTTGTAGCATCCCATAACCTAATTAGAGCGATACCCAGCCTAAAACCCTAATTAAGCCTAGATTACCTAATTAGACTTAATTAGAGCCAACAACTTTTCCTCATTCACTTGATAAACACCACTATATATCGAATATCGATATAAAACAAATAATAAACGTAGAGGAAATTTAAAACTTCTTCGATAATTAAAATACGATATATAGTATCAAATCAAACCAAAATAAACCTCAGTTGAACAAATCTCCCAACCCTTGTGATATTGCAAAACTGTAATTCAATACAAATATATAAGGCAAGGTAAAACTCATTACATTGAAAAGATTACGAAAACTCATATATCTTCTCTATCCCTTAGTCCCAGTGGTCGTCGGTTTACCTAAAAAGTTATTTGGAGCGAGCGCTTTAACTTGCTCAATAAGTAGGGATTCACATAGCCGTCAATATTCCATATAATAATCAAGAACATTATGCAATAACAATATGCACAAATGTTAATTAACAGGAATATGGAAATCATATACTTCAATATATAACAGATGCAAAGCAAGTTATCATGGACTATTACACTGTGATTCCCATTTTATTTATAAAACTAGGGTTGATTACCCACCAACGCCATTAATGTGATTGCTAGACCAACACACTGCGCATATGTGCTGTTTAGCCAATCCATTAATGCCCAATGGTTCTATTCGAGCTGGTGAATATGTAACCTACGCAACCTATCTAACTAAGTAGGACTTACATATAGATTGGTAGATCAGCCCCGCGTCCTATACAACCTGGTCTTAGTCCTCTGGAGTTACTCTCATGGATCACATCAGACATCGTTTTCTGTTCATTAGAAAAACATCACAGTGTATATAGCCCCCATTCAGTCCATAAACTACATGAACTATATATACTAAGATAGCCAGGCAACATTGATAAATAAGTGAATCTGTACATACCTCAGGTTAAGTCTCCGTTACCAAATTCCCTAACTTTCTGATTATCTCATGCTTTCTCGGCGTTCAATAACCTATCACCAAATCATTTGTAATCAATATAGGTCTATTACCCTATGTTTAGAAACCCTAAATATGTCCCTAAGACCTCAAGAAATTCTATGCAAAACACAACACCATTGTTATTCCTCCTTCAGTGGGTGGGGCGCGCTCCACCAATTGGGTTCATCCCTATTGATGAAGGGAGTGCACTCCTTTGCTAGGTGGAGTGCGCTCCACCCTACATTGTCTCGACAGTGAGTAGGGCAGCAACCACTGTTCCATTACCAAATCATTATCACATCCTAAAAAACACTCCCAAATCATCATGGAGGACCTCTAATGAGGTTACAAACCATTTCCATCATTAAACAACATAATTCATAGAGATTTCATCACCTACTAAAATTGAACTTCAACTAACTCAAAAACAAAACTTACCAAAGTGATGATCTCTGGCCTTAAATCCGTCTAAGCTCTTCAATTCATGTTGATTCAGCTCCCTAAATCATCGCTCTCGATTAGAATCAAACTCGAAACCATCTCTCGACTATTCTGGATTGATCGAATGAGATAACGATTAGTTTTTGATTTATATATATGGATTTTTCTCGAGATACGCATCGCGCTATCTCGAGATTGATCTAGCAATTGATGTGTTAAGGTGACACTCCTTAAAGTTACACAAATTTTGACACATTAAACACTTACGCTTATCTAGAGGTTGATCAAACAATCCTTATTTTTCAAACCAACTTTATAACTTTTATACATATTTATATATCCAATATACATATATATATATATAATTTTCTCGCCAATAAATTCACCGGACATGCATACGAGTATTCTCGGGTGTGCACATTCATTTCACGACCTTCGTCGCACTTGGTGTACCGACAACTTATTGTTTAATTACTTATTTTCCCGATTATAGATTTTTATTATTCTCCTTTTAATCCCACAACTTATAAAATTCATTTATCATTCTAAACAAACATCAACCATAATGCAATCACACGCACATGCTAATCGAGGCACGTCGAACTTAACCACGAGCCTAATTTAGGTTAATTAGGATTTAAATTAGCCCTAATAATCAGATTAAGGTAACAGGTCGTTACAGTCTCCCCAATTTAAAGCAATTTTGTCCTCAAAATTAAAGTAAACCTAAAATTACCTGTAGTTTCGAAGAGAAATGGAAATTGTTCCCTCGTATAGGATTCCCATTTCCATATTAGTTCCTCTTCTCCATGGAATTGCCATTTTACCTTAACCAAAGAAACCTCTTTGGTTCTCAGTCTCTGAATCTTACGATCAAGTAATCGAATCGTCCGTAAGATAAGTTTACCCAAAGATCAAATTCATTCCAATCATTTTTTGGAGTGAACTGAGTCTTCATTTTGCGAAGCATTGACACGTGGAAGACATTATGAACTCTGACTAGTTGAGGAGGCAACTCTAACCTGTAAGTAACAAGACTAATCATTTTTTGTAATCTGAACAACCCCGATGTACCTTAGAGCTATCTTACTTCGCAATCCAAACCTATACAATCCTTTCATAGGTGGGACTTTCAAAGAACAAGATTGTCCTTTGAAAAACTCCAACAACCTATGATATTTATCAGCTATCTTTTCTATTTAAGTTGTGCTGTAGTCAAATGCTGGTGAATCTGCTGCATTCCCTCTATGTAGTTCTAAACAATACAGGTTCCAATAAACCTGTATCTCAACCTCTGCTCAATCACTCTGGCGAATGGCAAGGTTGACTATATAGAGCTTCAAAGGAACATTCTTATACTAGCTTGACAGCTGTTACTATAAAAGAACTCATACAGAGAAATGCATCTCTTCTAGTTACCACTAAACTCCAAGACACAAGCTCGAAGTATATCCTCTAGCACAAAAATCAACCACTCAGGCCACTCATTAGTGTGCCTTTAGCATACCATACTAAGGTTAAGAATAGTTCCTGGCTGTCGTTGCAATTCAATCCATAGTCTAGACATGAATCTCATATCTCTATCCAAAGAAATTGACTCTGGAATCCATGAAATCTCAAACCTCACGTATGTACACCTTACTTAATTGGTCAATAGGATCTCACATAGAAACTGGCAAGAAATAGGCAGATTTCGTCAACCTGTTAACTACAACCCATATAGGACCGTGCTTACGCTGACTCAAATATAGACCATAAATAAAATCCACCGATATATGTTCCCATTTCCACTCAGGAATAGGCAGCGAATGCAATAATCCTATAGATTTCCTATGCTCAACCTTAATTTGCTGACATATCTCACATTTTTTACTAACTTAACAACCTCAATCCTCATCCCAGACCACCAATAAATGCGCTTTATTTCATTATACTTCTTATTATTACCTAGATGAATAGAATAAAAAGATCTATGAGATTCCTATAATAATTCTTGCCTCAACTGATCCTAAGCTGGAATCTATAATCTATCCCTGAACTGTAACGCATCATTATCATAAACTAACTAATTAGGATGATCTATACTACCCGCTAATCTCTAACGCACTGTATAATCCCGATTAGCTTTCTGATAGCTAATCACCACTGAATCATCTCCGATTCAGTTCAAGTCTGAACTCAAAAGAATTCAAATTAGTAGCTCTAAAATAAGCTCTCTCAGTTGATGATTTGTCAGCTAAACTTACACAATTCATCATCATCGACACTTCCTCATGAAGTTTAAACTGAGAAGCTCTAGCAGTAGCTACATTTTTCTCCATATATTTGAGTTGTAATTGGATACTGACAATCTGTTAACACCTTTTTGTGTAGTTAAAAATCACTCAGGCTTAAATTAACTTGTATCTTGACTTCTTGTCCTACACCAATTCACGAGAAAGTAAAGCATACAAAATTTAAGGTAAACACCACAATTTCATATTTACCCTGATAACATCCATATCAGAGAACTCACGCAGTAAAATACTTCTTCTAGTAACTAACATTTTCCAAGTCACAAGCTCGAAATTTATATTCTATGGAACTAAGATCAGCCGCATATATATTATGCTAAGATTGAGAAAAGTCCCTCCCAGCTATTATACACCTCTTCCCTGCTGGGAAGCAAACTTTCGGTTCCTTACCGAAGTAATAATTCTGGTTCTCCATAATTCTTAACTCTTTCTACACACATATATCTCACTTACTTTTTCGTGAGAACTTAAACCATAATACTGGCAAGAAAATTTCGGACTTTGTCAATCTTATAATTACTGCATCAACAACCCTCAGTTGCCATTACAACTTAGATTAATGCATCATAAATTTTAAGCATGAAATGTCATTCATATAAGTCTAAGTTACTTAACTCAGCTTCCACTTACTGATATATTTCATAGTTCTTTATAAAATTGACAATGTCAATTTTCATTCCAGGTCACCCACAATTCATTCCTATCATAATGACTTTGGATTTCACATGAATGAATATTTTAAAGAAATCAATGAGATTCTCACAATATTCTTACCTCACTTTTTGATTCAAGTTCCAATAACTTTCCTTACATGCTCAATATTTTGATATGAGATTACCCTTACCAAATGTCAATAAACAGTAGTCAACCTTGACCTACTAGATAATCTCAATCAATTTTTCTCAATAATGCATCACTCACTCAATCGTCATTAGCCCAGCTCCAATCTGAGCTATAAAGAACAGACTTGTAGTTGTCGATCTAGATAACTTAGCTGAAGATATGCATGCGCATGACTTTCATTGGTCACCAGTAAACATCTCACTCAAGATATATTAATCAATAACTTTTATCATAACTACATCCCCTGTCATTTTTCTTGTTCAAGTCATTGTCAACACAATCACCTTGATGAGTGATCTTCCAGAGTGAATTCCCAACACTTAAGAAATTTCAAGGTATCATTCTTACGTTTCATTTCTATCACTCTGACAATTCCACTTTTCAAACTTCCACAGTTTGAAATTCAATTCTTTAACCTTCCACCAATCTGCTGGTTTTATATTCCTGGGTTGTCTCTTAATGATTCCTTTAAGATTTTCATCAATCTTTAAGAATGATTAAAAACTCTCAACAACCATTCTTCTTGTTTACAAGTGATGCCTTTCCATATTTGGTACAGCTACCAAAATTGTTATCTCGAGATTATCAATCTCTAATAGTTCTCTTCACAAATCTAGAATTATATATATATAGCTAGAAATATAAGTTACAATATTACTTTATTGTGTCAACACACATTCTTACCTAAATAAGAAGCCTTAAGATGAACCTCTAACTTTTTTCATAGTTTAAGTATCATCAAGCAAACATTGTAGTCAAACTATATTTCCAGTTTCATCCAAGGCATCCTTGTATTTAATTTCAATTTATAACAATTCTCATACTTGAGTTAACTAAATACATTACACAATGATACTAGAGATCCCTGGATCAATCATTTGTAATATTAAATTATTTCAAGCTTACTTACCTCTTTTACCTTTGTGTTGAATATATGACAATCTCATATTGTCATAATCATAGTCAAATCCCCTGATCTGTTGTTAATATTCAACACACATATAATTTATTAACCTTTGAAACTTAGTATTGAAACTTGCAAAATCTGTTTTAGACCAATTTACCATTACAAATTTACAATTATGCATGGTAATGCTCGTGCATCCTTTAAGTCCTCAAAGATTCCATTCTTTTTATTATTGATTACACAATAGCAACTTAATTAAAATAGGGTTTCCATGATTGACACCCTTCATTTACAAACACAATATGAGTTATAGTAAGTTTTAGTGGTTTCCACCATCCACATAAAATGATCCTGCAACCACTTGAAATCATCTTTTAAATATATCCTAAACTCTGATCATATCACTGTGACAACCATATCTCAACTAACTCTTGAGAACAACTTATTTCACCTTATTATCAGAATGAGTTGTCAATCTTGGGCAATGAATACTCATTCCCATTACTACATATCATTCTTTGGATTCCCCAAATCCTCCGATTCATTGACCACTCATTCTCCCCAATTTAGACTATACCAGTCTAATAGATCAAATTAGGATATCTTACCAACTCACTGCTATATTCTAGATTAAACTATTCTCCAGTTTAACTAGTTTAATTTTCTTTTCAATTTTTTCCATCATTACCTGACAAATTACTTGTCATTCCAATATGAATTTTCACCATATCTGGAATTGTTACTTCATTAACAACTTATGAAGTATAAATACATTAGTGATTTCCTAACCTTCGATAAGCTTTTATCATTAACCACTAATTTATTTACTGAATAACTTTCATTACTTCCGTACTAGTCTCAATACTAGTACAAAATCATTTCCCAAAGTGGTCCACCATCTTTAAGTTTCCCCCAAAGTTATTTAGTATTCAAAATTTCCATTTTCCTAACACATATTTCAAGGTCTTGATCCATTAGATACTTCTTCACTGACTATTATTTGTCTTAATAATATCAATAAAAATAAAGACCTTTGACAACAGTTAATAGGAGAATAGCTTAATTTCATCTTTATAAGTTTTCTTTGTCTTTCCTTTTCAATCTTCTTGAGGTTAAGACTCTCCTGAGCTCTTACCTCCAAAACCTTCTCATATCATGAGAAATAGATGGACTTCAACCATATTTTTATGGTTCAAGAAAGACATAACTCTCATATCTACCACGTAGGTATAGTATAACATAACAAGTAACATATCTCAGTCTTTTATCTTTTGGTTAGCCCCAAAATCACTATAAAAATCATTTATCATACCCTAAGCTTATAACTTGAGAAACCCTCAAAGTCAATAAACTTAGGTTCTGGTACTAAGGTACTCCTCTATACCATAAACTTTGGAGTAGGCTCTGACCAATCTCCGATACCAAACTATATCCGAGTTTATTCAATGTAACAAAGCCTTTAAAACGTAGGCTTTCATACCAAGCTGTAACATTTCCTAACCTGATTAGAGCGATACCCGGCCTGAAACCAAGTCCATATTACCTAACCAGACTTAACTAGAGCCAACAGCCTTTCCTCCATCACCTGATAAACACCATTGTATATTGAATATCGATATAAACAAATAATAAATGCAGCAAAAATTTAAAACTTTTTCGATAATTAAAATACGATATACAGTATCAAACTCAACCGAAATAAACCTTGGTTAAACAAATCTCCCATCCCTTGTGATATTACAAAATGGTAATTTAATACAAATATATAGGATAAGAAAAAACTCATTACATTGAAAAAAAGATCAAAACTCCTATATCTTCTCTATCTCGTAGTTGCAGCACTCGTCGGTTTACCTAAAAAGTTATTCGGGGTGAGCGCTCCAACTTGCTCAGTATGTAGGGATTCACAAAGCCATCAACATTCCATATAATAATCAAGAACATTATGCAATAACAATATGCACCAATGTTAACTAACAAGAATATGGAAAACATATACTTCAATATACAACGGATGCAAAACAAGTTATCATGGACTATTACACTGTGATTCCCATATTATTTATAAAACTAGGGGCGATTACCCACCGACGCCATTAATGCGATTGCTAGACCAACACATTGCGCATATGTGCTGTCTAGCCAATCCATTAATGCCCAATGATTTTATCTGAAACCCTCTAGTGAATATGTAACCCACGCAACCTATCTAACTGAGTAGGAGTTAGTATAGACCGAGAGATCATCCCTGTGTCCTATATAACATGGTCTCAGTCCTCGGGAGTAACTCTCGTGGATCAAATCAGACATCGTTTTCAGTTCATTAGAAAAACATCACAGTGTACATAGCCCCCCATTCAGTCCATAATCTACATGAACTATATATAATAAGATAGCTAGGTAAAGTTGGTAAATAAGTGAATTTGTACTTACCTTGAGTTAAGTCTCCGTTATCAAATTCCCTAACTTTTTGCTTATCTCACACTTTCTCGATGTTCCACAACCTATCACTAATCATTTGTAATCAATATAGGTCTATTACCCTATATTTAGAACCCCTAAATATGTCCCTAAGACCTCAAGAAATTCTATGCAAAACACAACACCATTGTTATTTTCAGGGGTGGAAGCGCGCTCCTTCAGTGGGTGGGGCGCGCTCCACCAATTGGGTTCATCCCTATTGATGAAGGGAATGCACTCCTTTGCTAGGTGGAGCGCGCTCCACCTTACACTGTCTCGACAGTGAGTAGGGCAACAACCACTGTTCCATTACCAAATCATTATCACAGCCTAAAAAACACTCCTAAATCATCATGGAGGACCTCTAATGAGGTTACAAACCATTTCCATCATTAAACAACATAATTCATAGAGATTTCATCACCTACTAAAATTGAACTTCAACTAACTCAAAAATAAAACTTACCAAAGTGATGATCTCTGGCCTTAAATTCGTCTAAGCTCTTCAATTCATGTTGATTCAGCTCCCTGAATCATCGCTCTCGATTAGAATCAAACTAGAAACCCTCTCTCGACTGTTCTGGATTGATCGAATGAGATAATGATTAGTTTTTGATTTATATATATGGATTTTTCTCAAGATACGCATCGCACTATCTCTAGATTGATTTAGCGATTGATGTGATAAAGTGACACTTCTTAAAGTGACACAAATTTTGACACATCAAGCACTTACGCTCATCTCGAGGTTGATCAAACAATCCATATTTTTGAAACCAACTTTATAACTTTAATACATATATTTATATAACCAATATATATAAACATCTATATCTCGTGTATTTTCTCTCCAATAAATTCACCAGACATGCCTACGAGTATTCTCTGGTGTGTACATTCATTTCATGACCCCCTTATTGCACTTGGTGTACCGGCAACTTATTGTTTAATTACTTATTTTTTATGATTATAGGTTTGTATTAATCTCATATTAATCCCACAATCTATAAAATTCATTTATCATTCTAAACAAACGCCAACCATCATGCAATCACACGCAAATGCTAATCGGGGTATGCCGAACTTAACCACGAGCTTAACTCGGGTTAATTAGGATTTGGATTAATACTAATCACCAACTTAAGGTAACATGTCGTTATACGGTTCAATTTCACATTTTGATGATTCCTACTCCTAATATATCTCAATTAAACCCAAATTAAATTACTCAATAACTAAATACTCAGTATTCATATCCTTAACCATTTAAAACCCAAAACTCATAAATTTTTCTAAAAATCCATCAAGAACACCTACAAGTTCAAAATCTCATAGCATTGTCAATTCAAACTGAAATTCACATTTTCTTGATACTAAATTTAGTGGTTTTTCTCGAGGAATCCAAATATATAAACAAATTTCAAAAACGATTTCATTTACGCTCCGAAATTACGCAAAAACAAGAACTGGCCTATAACTTTAATTTTTACCAAAACTTTGTTAAATAGTTATGTAGATTGGTTTACTTAGTGTTGTGTCTTCTTTTGCTTGATCATCACCTTCCTAATTCTCTGAATCTTCATCACAAATGGTGGATCTACCTCTCTAGAACTCTCTCCCTCTTTTAATTGAAATAAAAGTGATTTGCATGAGAAATCCACTTCACATTCTTATATGGTGATGAGGTTGAATTGGAGCCCTCGATCTTGTTTAAGTCACTCATCTCTATGACCATCATATGGCTTATAATGGGGTCCTACAATCTACTTACCATCTAGTAACTCATCTCTACTAACACACACTTTAACTCAATTTGTTTTGTGATGATGTCCACACATATCTCGAGGTATATTAATGGCTTTTGTTTAATTTTTCTAACTTATACTACGTTTATATAAATTAAACTATAGGAAAATTGAATTAGCTATTTTAAGTCACATTAACTTACATTAAGACTTACGACATCACTCTCTACCCCGGTTCCACACCGGCACTCATTTTGAGGCATGTCTCGCTCGCGTCTCCCCTTCTATACACAAGTAGAAGTGACTTAATAAGTCTACACATATACATCACACTAGGCATCCACAATTCAAAAGTAATTTATTTCTCGGTTATCATGCCGAGTATTATGACTATGTACCCGCTCTCAGGGCACGTCACTGGTCGGTAACCCTGATTACGAACTAATTTACTATTAGTAAATTGTCGGCCATTACAATCTTCCCAACTAATAGAAGTTTCATCCTCAAAATTAAACTTCATTTAATCACAAGCTTAATCTCATAACTCAGTTTTATCCCTAAAAATGGAGTCACTTTCCAGACGACTCTTGTTTCTTCATCATTTAAAACATATGAGATAACTTTTTCCAATATCATTCTCACGATAACTAACCTAGCCAAAATCTCAAATGATACTAGCCCCAAAGTTTGTGTTTCTCAACTACTGCAGGTTGATCCACTGACTGTTTGACCTAGGTTCAATTATTATGGTGGGCGAGTCCATGCTCAGCTACCACATGCACATTATCACAATATATAAATCTCTGGTCACAGTGCTCAAAAGAAATCTCATTAGGCATAATTTTCTTATGAAAGTTTTGAGTGTGCTTATCAGGCAACACATTATCTCTTTAACTCATGTGATATGGACTTATTCGAGTCATTCTTGTAAGTCCAGTGATCAACTTTAACTCCCAAATAATTAGTGCAGCTATTGTTATACCTAAATCAGATAGTGTTTAAGCAACGCAATAATAAATAAAAAAGTGTTTCCTCACCAGGTTTGTGTGCCGTCTCTGGGTTTGGCTCCGCCTCCACGTAAGCTCCTTGTCCGGCATGTGGTTGCATGGCAGGCTGTTGATAGTCGTTAGGCTGCAGACATCGTCTAATCATGTATTCCGTCTGTCCAAATTTGTAGCAAGCCAGCCGTTTACTCGGTGCTGTCAAAGCTGCCTGACTGTGCACCAACTTTTGTCTATATGGACTGATGTTGATATCTCTAACTATACTCTCGATTTCTTACTGAAGAAAATCTGTAGGTTGTGGACATTAACGAACTATGTGTCTAATCTAACGAAACCTATAAAATGTCGATGGTGTCCTCAACTTTGTAAATGCGATCTGTATCTGTCTGTTGTTAAGTTTTGGGGACTAAGTGTAGAGGAAGTTTTTGAAACTTTCTCGAATATCCCTGAACCAAGATCATATCGATTCTATTGAACTGATGTACCAAGAGAGAAAAACCATACCTTAACAAGAAAAACTCGATGTCTGCCTTGTTTGGTGTTGATCGGTTTCTTCAAGAAGCTGTCAGAGACGAACATCCTCTATCAGAAATCCACACACGAACAGACATTCAGGATCTAGAGTGCTAGCTCCAAAAGTTCTAGGGCAAAGATTCTCACAAATACTCTCTAGAAAAATCTCTATAACAACTGTGACCCTAACGTCTTATTTATAGTATAATAGGTTGAGTTGTAAAAGAACTCCATCTCGTAGTCACATTCCAAATAAAGTCTTAGATAAAGCCCAACTCTAAAAGGATAGAGTCATAGATAATCTACAATTACTCATCCAACAAAAGTTGTAATTTATCTAAAACTCAAATAAGAACTAAAGTCATACTATAATTTCAATTAGAGTCATATTCAGAATGTGATTTACTAAGAGACAAAATTTCTAGTTACACTAGAAATGTAGAAAAGTTTTGAATCCTAGTTAAACTAGGACACTTAATGAGAATCTTCAACATGAGTTTTATTAAATAAAATTCATTAACATAGAAAATATTAAATCGTGCAAATCCGTTATTTGTCTGTGACCAAATGGGTTCATACAATGTTGGCAGTGAACCAAAACCCTTTTCGATACACAAATTATAAGCGGCCTCTAGCAAGATATTATGACTACCCAAGTTGCACGAAGATCAATAAATCGATACAACCTAATAGACAATATATTTCATATCCCTTTGTCACACAATATCTTTTGATTGAACATAAGACATGGAATGTCACCCTTATAGTTCAATCTACTAGTGTCGATCTTCGACTAGACTGAATAGTCAAGTAACATTGATCCAATCAATTCACTAGACATGGCCATTTATCAGTCTAACATATCAATAGGCCCAATAGACATCTATTTCTAAAAGAGAAGGACAAATTTCATCTTGATCACACAACATCCACACATTAGTCGTACAATAACCAATTACAACTTTTATAATCATCCGGTTAAAGAAAATGTTTAATTGTGTCAAATCATTATGCGCCTACTATTAGAGTCTCAGGTGATCTCAAGTTAAAAGACTAATGGCCTGTTCGCTTCATATTTTAGGGAGTCCTAAGGTCATGGGATTAGTTTGTGATGGGACTAACACATGGGTTTAGATGGTTTAGTCTCATTTGTGTATCTTGTTCGATTGGGAGTTTTAAGGCTGGGAGTAAATGTGGTTGTAATGCTACATTTACCAAAATACCCTTTCATAAGTTACATCTCTCCTTCTCCACCTCTGAAAGCCTCTCACTCACTCTATCAGCTCTCTCAAAGTCCTCGACTTCACATGCCTCATCCAACTCCCTATACTTCACCGCGGATAAATTCACATTCTTCGCAGCTTTCCTCTTCTTCCTCGCCACCTCCTTCCTTAACTTAGACACCTCCGAAACCAGCCCTCGAATTTGCCCAATCTTCTCCATAACCCCACCCCTAATCCCCTCCAATTTCTCCTCACTTGACACACTCTCAGCAACCAACCCATCACTTCTTTCGTCGTTTTCGACACAACCCATCTCTTGAACTTCGATTTCATTAGTAGGTATTTCACTACTCCTCTCACGAACCTCACTTTCAATTGTGGGCACCTTAGATTCAATTACTTCTGAAGAACCCGCCCTTCTTCTTCCTCCTCGAGATCTGTCGGGACTAGGATGGGATCTCGGGCGGCGGCGGAGGCGTCGATGCAGAAGCGGCAGCCGTGGCGGGGGGCGATTGCGGAGATGGGGAGGTGAGAGTGAGATCAGAGAAGATGTTTTCATCTAGAGGAGTAGAGGTTTGATGTTGGAGATGGGTCGACTGGGTCGGGAATTTGAGAGGAATTGAAGAGGACCATACCTTCAAAGAGAGAGGCCATTGAGAAGGAATAATGAAAATATGTGAGGGGTAAATTGTTAATCTCCAATAACCAACCACTTGGGATTAGTTAGTCCCACCAAAATTGGTGGTTTTGTTTAGTCCCCTCTCCTGCCCATTAGCTATGGCCTAGTTAATCCTCCAAGCGAACACCAGATTAACCAGTCCAGTGTGGCTAATCCGACCTAAGACAGTGAAGCAAACAAGCTATAAATGATATAACTATCATGAGAAACACTTATGACATTGACCATGTAGCATTCTCATAGCGGGTCGGTCCTGCGTATGTTTCCAATATATTGTTGGGTTTCGGGGATCAAGCGCAGCAAAAATTTTCGAAACCTTTTCGAATATCCCGAACTAAGATCATATCGATTCCATTAAATTGATGTACTAAGAAAGAAAAATCATACCTTAACAAGAACAACTCCATGTATGCCTTGTTTGGCGTTGATTGATTCCTTCAAGATGCTGCTAGAGATGAACGTCCTCTATCAGAAATCCACACACAAACGGATGATCATGATCCAGAGTGCTAGCGCCAAAAATTTTAGGGCAAAAATTCTCACAAAAACTCTATAGAAAAACCTCTTCCATAACTGTGACCTTAATGTCTTATTTATAGTATAATAAGTTGAGTTGTAAAAAAACTTCATCTTGTAGTCACACTCTAAATAGAGTCTTAGATAAAGTCCTACTCTGAAAGGGGTAGAGTCATAGATAATCTACGATTAATAATCCAACAAGAGTTGTAAGTTATCTAAAACTCAAATAAGAATTAAAGTCATACTGTAATCCTAATTAGAGTCCTATTAAGAGACAAAGTTTCTAGTCATACTAGAAATGTAGGAAAATTTTGAATCCTATTCAAACTAAGACATTTAATGAGAATATTCAAAATGAATTTTATCAAATAAAATTCATCAACCTAGACAATATTAAATCGCACAAATTTGTTCTTTGTGTGCGACCCGATAGGTTCATACAATGTTGGCAGTGAACCAAAATCCTTCTTCAACACACATATCATAAGCGGCCTCTAGCAAGACATTATGACTACCCAAGTTGCACAAAGATCAATAAATCGATACAACTTAATAGATAATGTATATCGTATTCTTTTGTCACCCGATATCTTTAGATTGAACATAAGACATGAAATGTCACCCTTATAATTCAATATACTAGTCTTGATCTCTGAGTAGACTGAAGTTGTCAAGTGACATTAATCCAATCAATTCACTAGGTATGGCCATTTATCGGTCTCAAATATAAAGGGGTCCAATAGATATCTCTCTCTAAAAGAGAGGGACAAATTTCATCTTGATCACACTACATCCACACAATAGTCGGGCAATGACCAATCACAATTTTTATGATCATCCGGTTAAAGACGACGTTTAATTGTGTCAAATCATTGTGCTCCTAATGTAGAGTCTCTAGTGATTCTAAGTCATATGACTAAATAGTATGACTATCATGAGAAACACTTATGACATTGACCAAGTAGCGTTCTCATAGTGCGTCGTCCAGCATCTATTCCCAACAGATACCCATGATCTTGATCCGTATCCGTATACGCATAATAATCACATGACTATTAATTAAGACTCATACTAGTCTTAATTTGTTATCGTACCCACAATAATAACTGACTAGGGATGTTTAGAATAATATAGTAATTATTCATGGATGCTATTATAAAAAAACATGCATCTACTTATAATGGTTAAACAACATTTACAGAATTTGCTTAAGGCACATACCTCAACATCTCCCACTTACGCTAGGTCCAACCCTACACTTATCCAATACCGCGTGACCTTAATATGTTCTTAGTGGAAGAAGTTTATTTATGTATTTGCTACATTGCTTAATAGTGATGTTCTGTAAATCTTCACGTTCTTTATTTAATAAGACAAAAATGTTCAAGTGATTGTTTAAATCTATATTGTGATTTAGGTTCTATAACCTAAATTTGACCATTGGTTTTACAATAAAAGCCAATATTATTTTCAACACTTGGGATCACACCTTATTCAATCATGAACCTTATGATCCAAACATTTTCTTTAGATGCATCAAATGGCGCTAAAAATCCAATTTACATTGTAGAACTTGTTAGAGTAAGTTTAGAATGTTTTCAACTCACTGCATCTTTATATGAAGTTAACACGTATCATATTGCGATCATTAATTATTTATATTATCTTTAAAGTTTGCATTTTATATCCATTTACAAGATTCATATCTTTTAAACCTTTGCAAATCCAATAACATTTCTTAATTGCTTCCGATGTACTTAAGAATGTTATCAATAAATATCCAGTGACCTTCACTGAAATCTATGACATATATGTATGTTTTGCCTAAAACATATGACATATGGAATTGAATTCAAGTATAACATATGTGATGATTCTCATAGCTAATGCAAATGGAATCATATTCACATTGTCCCACTCATCATTTATCCTGAGACCTTAAGTCTTGCAAAGACTTATGTTATAAGACATAAGTACGAATTCTTGTAAGAATCTTTCACACTAAAACCTTTTCAATTATTTGTCTATATAAGCACTCTAATTTAGACCAATTAACCTCTTAGATCTATTTCTATAGATCTATATCACAAGGATAAATGTCTAATTGTCTAAGAATTTCATTGAGAAACTTTTTCTTAACCAATAACCAAGACTTGACATTCTACAAGGTTATGACATCGTTTCTAATGAACATTATATCATCAACATAAAAATTCAGCTGATTGCACTCTGACTAACCTTTGTGTATACACAAGATTTATTTTTGAATTAATGACCATAATTCATTAATTATTTCATCAAAACAAAGACCACAACTCTAATAAGCTTACTATAATCCACAAATGGACCCGCTAAGCATGCATACCTTTCTAAAATTTTCAAGATAATCAAAACCTTAAAGTTGTGTCATACATATCTTTAAGGAGGATAAAACAATGCAATTTTGACACCCCTTTGTCATATCTTGTAGTCAAACTATGAAGTAATGACAATTAGAATTCTAGAACTTGAGCTTAGCTACCAGTGAAAAATCTTATTATAATCAGAACCTCGATTTAGATTGAAATTTTTCGCTAAGCCGTGCTTTTAAGTATGCACCTTTTTGTTTTTCATGTCATTTTAAATCATTTACATCCAATGGTCATACCACTTTCAAGAAAATAAATCAAGTTCCAAACTTGAATAACATACATGAATTAAAAATCAAAGTTCATTAACACTTAATCTCTTCATCCAATCTAGAACAGACCTGTCTCTTGATAAGTAGTGATTCTATGATGTCCCCTTCTTTAAAATAGGGCACCGCCCGACCTTATCCCATAATTAAGCTCTAATCATAGCCATGCATGACTTAACTACGTATTAGTCAGCCTAATTATCTTATTCTCCTCGTTAAATGCATTTAGGATAAGTAACACACATGTCACATTATTATTCAATTTCAGAGTTAATTAAAATTTTTTATAGTTTAAAAATACCTAACAGAAGTCTTAACAGTCATGTGGAAGAACTTATTAAAAGTCCTAAGTGTGGAAACCAGGAAACAACATCACATGCATATAAATATCATAAGTGTGATAACACACTGAGCTAATCAAGTGTCAGATTGGGGAACTAACCACCCAATCCAATATACAACCCAAAATGTATAAAAAAGACAGTAAATAATACATCAAAAGTCGAGACCTATAAGATAAGAAGTAAAAAATCATGGAATGCTTAGAGATAGTCCCTGATCTTCTCCTTGCCCGACCTACTGCTCGACATATCTGCACCCACCGTCATAAAAAGGAAATATATAATAAAGTAATTCATGGAGATTTTTATGTACATTTCCAAACATGATCTAGTGGTATTTAAAAGCATAAAAATAGCGAAGAAGTACTGAAATGGAAATATGCTAGAAAATACCGCAGTTGAACAAAAATGAGACTGACTTAAGACTAAGCAGTGGTGGTCTAGGTCCGGTCGGCCATGCGTAACGTCACCTCAGCCTTTAAAGCCACTTTATTTAAAAGACGTGCATGTTATCGTACACTCTGATAGCCAACCTAACACCAAATATCACTAGGGACTCTAACCTTATTGGGCTGACATCCCCGAGTATCTAACCCCGTGTGCTGCGCCATAATGGCGAGTGCCGACATCCTCGGGTATCCAACCCCGTGTGTCGTGCATTTCTTATAGTACTTAGAAACTGACATTATGAGTTAAGCGTAAGTGATATGCGAAGCACGCTAATCAAGAGTACATAGTCCATTAATCCATTCATAATCCATCTCATCTTAATAGCATTCTATTTATGAAGTTAATACCATTAAAATAGTAAGGTAAGACATATGGCACATGAATAGATTCAACGAGTATTAAATCATCATAATATCATGACATTCAAACTCAACAAGTGAGGAATACCAAACAAAATCATGATATTATTCTACAATGGCCAATATAGTCAAGATAGACTACAAAATAAGGATAAAATGGAATGAAATGTAAATAAAAACCTGAGAAAATTTTAGTATGTATTAGAGTTCCTAGCTTTACCGACCTCCCAACGCCCCAAAACACGTACTTGTTCTCTCGAGACTCTTCTTTAAGATCCTGGTATAATTTAGTATGTATTAGAGTGTGTTTAGGCCCTTAGTTTATGTTTTAGGGTAGGCTAGAAAGGTTAAATGTGTTTTGAGAAAATTTAGTGAAAACACAAAAAACTTCAAAAATTCATAACTTTTTGGTTTTAAATCCAAATTGGGAACTTCTTAATAGCTGAATTATTAGCTCAAAATGAGGAATTCAAAAATACAACTGGTTTTTGAAATCAAACACATCTTCAAACCAGAATTCAACAAATTCAGTTTCATGACTAAAAAAATATCAATTTTTTGTACCAACAACCTTTTAATTTCAAAAATCAAAGTTCAAGGACTCACTTGATGCTTCATTTAGCTCATAAAATCAGTGAAAAAGGTTTCAAAATTCATTTTGATTACAACCTCCTAATTCAAGACCCTATGCTCATAAAATTAAGGCATGCATTTTTTATTAAACTCAAAAACACACCTAACGCTTTGATTGATCATAACTTAGTCAATTTAACTCCGAATTGCAAACTTCTTTATACAAAATTTAATGGTTTTTTACAAAACATCTAAATATATAAAATAATTTCATAAAATGGTTTCATTTACCCTATGAAATTACGCAAAAACTATAATTGAACTAAAACCTTTAATTTTACTAAAACTTTGTTAACTAGTTGTGTAGATTTGCTTACCTAATGGTGTAAGCTCCAAACCTTGATCATCCCCTCCAAATCACCAGAAATTCACCAACATACTTGTTGATCTTCTTCTCCAAAATCTCTTCTCCTTTATGTATGAAATGAGAATGATTTGCATTCTTATCTCATCCATTTAATTATATATTAGCTAGGATTCATTTATAGCCATTGATCTTAATGTATATCCGCATCTCAAGACGAATCTAATGGCTCTTAACATGATTTACAAACCATTAAATCTCCACTAACTCACCTTTTCTAACACCAATTCATACTTAATTGGACTCTTGATGTGCATAAACGTATATCGAGGAACATCAAATAGCTATTATTTTATTTTACTAAATTAGGCTTTATTTATTATAAATCAACTATAGCCACATCAAATTTAACTAATTAAGGCACGTTAACTTAATGTAAGCTTACCATATCACTCTCTATCCAGTTCCACGACTGCATGCATCTCGAGGCGTGTCCTCGCTTACGTATCGACACCTATAAATAATAAGTAGAGGTGACTTAGTAATCTAAACATGTACGATACACTAGGAAATCATCACACAAATATAAAATATATCTCGACCACGTGCCTCAGTCTGTGTGAGTATTATGACGTGGGTCCCATTTCACGAGTCGGTGATCGTGATTAAAGATTAAAACGAGATTAGAAATTTGGGCCATGAAAAATCTTCCCTACTAATGAAAATCTTGTCCTCGAAATTAATATTCAAGTTAGGATTTATACCTGACTCGAAAAGGTACGGGAGTCTGTACATCTTATAGTCTTCCTGCTTCCAAGTGAGTTCCGTGTCATCATGAGACTTCTACTTGACGAGTACTTTCAGGACAAACTTGTTCCTCAACTGCCGTACCCTTCAATCCAGGATCTGAATAGGCCACTCCTCATAAGTAATATCCTCACTCAAGTCAATCTTACTCAAGTCAACTATTGGTCGTACTCCTGTTCTTGACTCAGCTAGTTGTAGCATTGATATATGGATACCGGATGAATCCGTGACATCTTTGGAGGCAGCTCAAGCTCGTATGCAACTTTTTCGACCCATTTCTTAATCATGAAAGGGCCGATGAACCTAAGTGCAAGCTTTCCTTTCACTCCAAATCTTAGAAGACCCTTTGAAATCTTTAAGTAGATAAAGGCTCCCTCGGTGTAAGTGAGATCACCGTGAGACTTATTTGCATACTTCCCTTGTCTCTCCTGTGCAACTCTGAGTCTCTAATGGATCAGTTTGACCTTCTCTGTGTGGTTTACAACAATCTTAGGCCCCATAATCTCTCGATCCTTTGGCTTAGCCCAACACGATGGCGAACGACGTGGTCTACCACATAAATCCTCAAATGGCACCATCTCAATACTGGCCTGATAACTATTTTGTAAGAAAACTTACACAATGGTAGGTACTCCTCTTAAGATCTGATAAACTTTAAAACACAAGCTCGTAGCATATCTTCAAGGACCTGGATCAACCTCATAGTCTGCCTATCAGCCTGAGGATGAAAAGTTGTATCGTACTATAGGCGCGTACCATACCGCTCTTGCATACTCTGCCACATCCTAAACGTATACGTAACATATCTGTCTAACGTGATTGTTAACGGTACCCCATGAAGCTTGATAATCCATTTCTCAAATAGAATACTCTACCGATAAAATATGTACTGTGCTGCTATTGGCAGGAAATGAGCAGACTTCGTCAGTCTGTCAACAATTACCCATATCAAATCATGTCTCCTGGTGGTCCTCAACAGTCCTAAAACAAAATCCATAGAGATGTCTTCCCACGTCGATCATGGAATAGGAAGAGGTTGTAACAACCTTCCAAGTTTGCAATGCTTAGCCATCACCTGCTGATAGATCCCACTATTCCTGATGAATTCAGATATATCCGCCTTCATCCCAGACCACCAAACATGCCTCTACATGTCATGATACATCTTGGTCCTGCTTAAATGAACGTTGAAACAAAAATGATGTAAATCCTGAAGAATCTCATCTATCAGCTCTGATACCTCTAGTATCCACAATCTGCCCCTATATCTCAAACATTGATCTACAGTCTCTACCCAGTCAGTACACTTTGTACTCTGCGCCAACTCACTGAATCTCAAGCATAACTTGTCGCTCCTTTGAACCTCAGACACACTTCGTGTAGACACAGTCTGTAATATCATATGTGTGCAAATCATAACTTGGGTATTGATTTGAACATCTGATTGACTCGCTGCTGCCGCTGCTTTGAGTAATCCATACTCATGCCTCATATGACGTTTGATAATTACAATAACTCTAGTTGGTCTCCTACTTAGTGCATCTGCAACTATATTGGCTTTTCTTGGGTGGTACTCCAAGGAAAAGTTGTAGTATTTCAAGAACTCTAACTATTTGTGCTGTCTCATATTTAGCTCATTTTGTGTGAAGAGATACTTCAGACTCTTGTGATCAGTAAATAATGTGAATTTCTCTCCATACAAATGATGTCTCCACACTTACAATGCAAATACAATCATTGTCGACTCTAAATTGTATGTGAGATAGTTCTTCTGATATATCTTTAGCTGTCTGGAGGCGTAAGCAACAACTCATCTGCCCTGCATCAGTACATAGCCTAAACCCATATGAGAAACATTTGTATACACTAGAAATCCCTATCCAACCTCTAGCAATACTAATACTACCGCAATATTCAACAATCTCTTCAACTCATCAAATGCCTGCTCATAGGGCTTTGTCCATTGAAAATTGACGTCTTTTTGTATCAATCTGGTAATCGGTGAAACGATCTTCGAGAAATCCTTCACAAACTGATGGTAGTACCCTGCCAAACCCAAAAAACTCCTAATCTCTGTCACTGAAGTCGGTGCCGACCAATCCATGATAGCTTGAATCTTTGCCGGATCTACTGCAATCCCTGTTGCCTTAACAACATGACCTAAAAATTGAACCTCCTAAAGCCAAAATCCACACTTGCTGAACTTGGCAAAAAGTCGATGCTCCCTCAAAGTCTGTAAAGTCTCCCTAAGGTGATGCTCATGATCCTCTCGTGTCCTCGAATATATCAATATGTCGTCGATGAAGACTATCATGAAGCGGTCAAGAAACGGTCTAAAAACTCGATACATCAAATCTATAAACACGGCGGGGGCGTTGGTCGGTCCAAATGGCATGATCATAAACTGATATTGTCCATATCTCGTGCAGAATGCTGTCTTGGACCTATCTTCTAACTGATCGTAAGCTGATGATACCCTAATCTCTGGTCTATCTTGGAGAAATATTGCGCTCATTTCAACTAATC
Organism: Stephania cephalantha; assembly: GCA_039657325.1. Lineage (NCBI taxonomy): Eukaryota > Viridiplantae > Streptophyta > Magnoliopsida > Ranunculales > Menispermaceae > Stephania > Stephania cephalantha. The sequence continues at coordinate 29,726,973 of CM077570.1, read as the reverse complement.
AAATAAATCATCAAATTCGTGGTAGTGGATACTTGTTCCTGATTGTGACCTTGTTCAATTACATGTAGTCAATACACAGTCTCAATGTGCCATCCTTCTTATTCACAATAAGGACGGGTGCTCCTCATGGCGACATCAAGGGTGTGATGAATCCCTTATGTCCTAAATCCTGAAGCTGAGCCTTTAAACTCTCCAACTTCTTCGGAGCCATGCAGTACAATAGTATATAAATCAGTCTAGTGCCTGGTACCAACTCAAGGATGAAGTCCACCTCTTGTGGTGGCGATAATCTTGGTAGATCCTCTAGAAAGACAACTAGAAACTTATAAAGAAATGAAATCTCCTCAAGTCCGGGTCCCTGACTCTCTGCCATTGTATATAATGCTACTAATGCCGCCATTTCCTAACCAGTCGCAAGTCGGCCCCTTGTGCTCTCGGTTCTCGATGTACTACCCCACATGTGAATATCAAATAACCTGGGATCTCGAATATCACTTTCTTACCAAAACAGTTGATATGAGTATGGAATGCTAATAACCAATCCATTTTTAGTAGTGTGTCGAACTCTAACATCTCGAGGACTATAAAATAGGCAGTTAGTACTATCCTACTAATCTCTACTGGACATCCCATACATAAGCTGTTAGGATAAATCCTATCCCCAGCTGTGGTGCTCAATATCAAATGTAAACTAATCTTATTAGGTGATAACCCTAGGATGCCTATCATGCGACCAACAATGAATGATACAATAGACTCAAAATCAATAAAACATGAACATCTCAACCATAAATAAAAACTGTACCCTCGATAAGAACTCATGTAACAGTGCGTGCTCGTATATCTCACCAAGTGTCCTGCCGCCTGTACTAACCACATGATATCCAATGTCAGGCTTTAGTCTGTCACAAAAGTGATATATATCCTCAGAATCCTCTCTCACTAAGTCCCCAACAAACTACCACAGATAATCTTATCTGTCTCAGTAGCTCATCATTGACTTCTTTGCTCCCCGTCTCAGGTCCATAAACTCATTCCTCAACCTCTTCATAACTGTAGGAAGAAAGTACTACTGATAGAACTTCTTCTTGAAGGCCTCACAAGTCTCAAAATTCTTGTGAGTAGCTATTGTAGCATGCCACCAAACGTCGACATCTATATCCAGTGTATACGATGAAAGCTCGGCCCGAAGTCTTTCCTTAATTTTCAAGATCTTGTGCTTCTTCTTTTGGGATAACACCTACTTCTCAATCTTCTCGAAGTCTCTCGTCCTATCAAATTATGCTTGCTTCAGCCTAATGAAATCCTTTTCTAGCTGAACCTCGACTGATGTACAAGATGATGTGGGTGTAGGGGACGATGCTATCTATGCCGTCTCTCCTAGTACTGTCACTATAAGCAAAGTCTGTACCACTGGTGTTGTTGTAATTTCCAATTTTTCGTCGATCTAACATTATGTTCTACAAGTTGACGACGTTTGCGACACTAGCATCTACATAGATAACACACTAATATATATATATATATATATATATATATATATACACGTATACATATAGAAACTAACATGTACATATAAGAAATCTACATCTTACTTTCGTTCGCTTCCCAACTAATTGTTTCTAGGCAAGAATCGTTTGATTTCCATATCTAAGATTTGTGTTTTATTCATGTTTATGATATACTTATCAAGAACCAAAGGCGAGCTCAGATACCAACTGTGACGGCCCCTTCTTTAAAACAGGGCACCACTCGGCCTAATCCCGTAGCTCAACCCTAATCTCAGCCACGTAGGATTTAACTACGTATTATTCAGCCTTTTGTCTTATTTTTCTTGTTAAACGTATTTAGGATAAGTAACACACATGTCAAATTATTATTGAATTTCAGAGTTAAATTAAAACTTTTTACAGTTTAAAAATATCTAGTGGAAGTCTTAAAAGTTATGTGGAAGCAATTATTAAAAATCATAAGTATGGAAACCAGGAAACAACATCACATGCATATAAATATCATAAGGATGATAACACAGTGAGCTAGTCAAGTGTCAAGTTGGGGAGCTAACTGCTCAACCCAATATATGACCCAAAATGTATATAAAAGACATAAAGTAAATAATACATCAAAATTCAAGACCTATAAGATATGCAGTAGAAAATCGCTAAATGCTCAAAGATAGTAGCTGATCTTCTCCTTGCCTAGCCGAATGCTTAACAGATCTGCACCCACCGTCATAACAAGGATGGTGAGTACAATATGTAATAAAGTAATTCCTGGAGATTTTTATGTACATTTCCAAACACGATCAACTGGTATTTAAAAGCATAAATATAGTGAAGAAATGCTAAAATGAAAATATACTAGAAAATACCACAGTTAAACAAAAACGAGATTGACTCAAGACTAAGTAGTGGTGGTCTAGGTCCGGTCGGCCATGCCCTATGTCACCTTAGCCTTTATAGCCACTTTTATTTAAAAGATGAGCGTGTTATCGCACAATCTGATAGCCAAAATAACTCCAAATATCACTAGGGAGTCTGACCCCAATGGGTTGGAATCCTTGGGTATCGCCGCGTCATAATGGAAAGTGCCGACATCCTCGGGTATCCAACCCCGTGTGCCGCGCATCTCTTATGGTGCAATAGGCCTAGACGCTAAAACTACTTTATAAGTTCAAGGAGAGAACCTAGAGATTGACATTATGAGTCTAGCCTAAGTGCTATGCGAATTACGCTAATCAAGAGTGCAAATTCCATTAATCTATTTATAATCCATCTAATTCTTATAGCATGCTATTTATAAAGTAAATACTATTAAAACAACATGGTACGACATATGGCACATAAATAGATTCAACGAGTATTAAATCATCTCAATATCATGACATTCAAACTCAAAAAGTGAAAATACCGAAAAAAAACATGATATTAAACTATAATCGCCAATATATTCAAGATAGACTACAAAATAAGGACAAAATAGAATGAAATGTAAATAAAAAACTTAACAGGATTTCTCACACTACACGTAAGAGTTCCTAGCTTTACTAGCCTCTTGATGCTCCAAAACGCGTACCCGAACTCCCGAGACTTTTCTCTAGGCTCCTGGTATAATTAAGTATGTATTACAGTGTGTTTAGGCCCTTAGTTTTGGTTTTAGGCTTGGTTAGATAAGTTAAATGTGTTTTGAGAAAATTTAATGAAAAGACTTAAAACTTCAAAAAATTCGTAACTTTTTGGTTTTAAATCCAAATTGAGAATTTCTTAATAGCTGGATTATTAGCTCGAAACGAGGAAATCAAAAATACAACTGGTTTCTGAAATGAATACTTCTTCAAACTAGAATTTGACAAATTCAGATTCATGACTAGAAAAACATCAATTTTTTGTACCAACAACCTTTTAATTTCAAAAATCAAAGTTTAAGGACTCACTTGATGCTTCATTTAGCTCATAAAATCAGTGAAAAAGGTTTCCAAATTTATTTCGATTACAACCTCCTAATTCAAGACCCTATTGTCATAAAATTAAGGCATGCATTTTTAATTAACCTAAAAAACACACCTAACGATTTGATTGATTATAACTTAGTCAATTTAACTCTGAATTCCATACTTCTTTATAGTAAATTTAATGGTTTTTCACAAAACATCCAAATATGTAAAACAATTTAAAAAATGATTTCATTTAACCTCTGAAATTATGCAAAAACCAGAACTTAACTAACAGCTCTAATTTTACCAAAACTTTGTTAACTAGTTGTGTAGATATACTTACCTAATGGTGTAAGCCCCATAGCTTGATAATCCCTTCCAAATCACCAGAAATTCCTCAACATACTTGCTGATTTTCTTTTCCCAAATTCATGTTCCTCTAAGTATGAAATGAGAATGATTTGCATGCTTATCTCATCCATTTATATATATATTTGCTAGGACTCATTTATAGCCATTGATCTTAATGTATATACGCATCTCGAGACTAATCTAATTGATCTTAACATGATTTACAAACTACTAACTCTCCACTAACTCACCCTTGCTAACACCAATTCATACTTAATTGGTCTCTTGATGTGTCTAAACGTATTTCGAGGAACATCAAATGGTTATTGTTTTATTTTACTAACTTAATGCTTCATTTATTATAAATCAAATATAGCCACATTAAATTTAACTAATTAAGCCTCATTATATTAAGGTTAGCTTACCATATCACTTTCTACCTAGTTCCACGACTGCACGCATCTCGAGGCATGTCCCTGCTCACGTATCGACACCTATAAATAACAAGTAGGGTGACTTAGTAGTCTACACATGTACGAGACACTGGAAAATCAACACACAAATATAAAAATATACCTCGGCCATGTGCCTCAATCAGTATGCATATCACGATGTAGGTACCACGTCACAGTCGGTGATCCTGATTAAGGATTAAAACGAGATTAGGAATTTGGGCTGTGACAGATTCTTTCAGATCCAGTTGTTGTGTTTTTAGGGTTCATACGCAGAGGAAAACTCAAAACAAATTTTGAAAAACCCCGACAGGATCGAAAATAAATTTCATTAAACTAAATCTACGAAAGTAAGTCATACCTTATTCCGTGATTTTCTTTTCTGATTGTTCGATTTCCAAGACGTTCAAGTGCGTGTCCTTTATTAGAAATCCACACATGAACAGTGACCACAATTTGGAGTGCTAGCCCCAAGAGAGGTTGAAAACGATTTTTATTTCTCTCCCTAAATCTAGAGAACTCGAAAATTGTAAAACGGAAATCTTATTTCATTTTTAAGGTTTCACCCTTTATTTATATGTGTAGATAAGCCATCGCTTAAAATCTTAGTCATAATACAACTATTGTATTTAGGTAGTTTAAGCAAATTACACATACGCCCCTATTAGTAAGTTATCGTATAACAAATCGTAAGGGCTTTTATGTCATGAATTTTATTATATAAATTCATTACTCTGGACCAATTGAAATTTTGCAAAGCCATTCTTTGCGTGCGACCCATTAGGTTCATGCGACGTTGGCAGTGAACCAAAAACCATTTTGGTACACAAGTCATAAGCGGTCTCTAACAAAGCATTATGACTACCCAAGTAGCATGAATATCAACATCGATACAACCTAATTAATAACGTATATCATATCCTTTTGTCGTGCGATATCCTTTGATTAAACATAAGGCATGGAAAGTCACCCTTAATGTTCAATCGTACTAGTCTTCATCTTTAGGTAAACTGAAAAACATCCAAGTGAAATTGATCATATCAATTCACATGGACTTGGCCATTATCAGTCTATCTTATCGAGGGATCCACTGATATCTCTTTCTATACAAGAGTGACAAATTCTATCTTGATTACACACCTTTACATATTATTAACACGGTAACCAATCACAATCTTTATAATTGTTCGGTTAAAGACAAAATTTAATTGTGTGAAATTATCATGCTCCTAATATTGAAGTCTATGGTAATCTCAAGTCGAAGGATTAAATGATATACCTATCATAAGTAACACTTACGACTTAATCCATATGGTGTTCTCATAGCGGGTCGATCCAGTACCTTATTTTCTAACAAGTGCTCATGATCTTGATTCGTTTCCCTATACGCATGATCATCACATGACCATCAATCAAGATTCACACTAGTCTTAATTCATTATATTTCCCAATATAATGACCGACTATGGACATTTAGGATATTTCAACAAATACCCATGGATCTTACTATAAAGTAAACATGCAATCACTTATAATAAAACAACAAATAAAACCTCTATTTTATCTACTAAAATTATAAGATAAACAATGTTTGTAGATTGATCTAGGGCACATGCCCTAACATCTCCCACTTGCACTAGGACCAATCATTCATGTAGCTAATACCAAATGACCTAACATGACCATCATGTTTTGCTTGTGGAAAAGCCTTCGTCAAAGGATTTGCAACATTGTCTTCTGTAGGAACTCTGCAAATCTTCACGTCTCCCATCTCAATGATTTCTTGAATGAGATGAAAACGTTTAAGTATATGTTTGGATCAGTGGTGTAATCTTGGTTCCTTGGCTTGTGCTATCGCCCCGTTATTGTCAGAATACAAGCAAATGGAATTAGCTATACTTGGAACCACACTAAGTTCTGAGATGAACTTTTTTATCCAAACTGCCTCCTTATCTGCATCAGATGCTACAATATATTCAGCTTATGTTGTAGAATCTACGACAGTTTATTGTTTCAAACTTTTTCAGCTCACTACGCCTCTATTCAAAGCAAATACATATCCAGACTACGATCTGAAGTCATCTATATCAGTTTGAAAACTTGCATCTGTGTAACAACTTACAACAAGCTCGTCTACCAAACTTCCATAGACCAAGAACACTTCTTTAGTCCTTCTCAAGTACTTAAAATGTTCTTTATTGCTATCTAGTGACTCTCACCAGGATCAGACTGATATCTGCTTGTTGCGCTCAAAGCATATGATACATAAGGTCGAGTGCATAACATGACATACACGATAAATCCAATAGCTGATGCATACGGAATCATATTCATGCTCTCTCGCTCATCATTAGTCTTCGAACATTGAGTATTGCTTAGATTTATACCATGAGACATTGGCAATGACCCTCTTTTAGAGTCTTGCATACTGAACCTATTCAGTACCTTATCTATATAAGAACTCTGACTTAGACCGATCAGCCTTTTAGACCTATCCCTATAGATCTTAATCCCAAGGATGTAGGCTTCATCTCCTAAGTCCTTTATTGAGAAACACTTCCCTAACCAAGACTTAACACTTTGCACCAGGAAAACATACAACACCAGGAAAACAACCACGCTCCCACTGACCTTCTTGTATATACAAGGCTCATCTTCATTTTTAATGAAACCAAATTCCTTAATTGTTTCATCAAAATGAAGACTCCAACTCCGAGAAGCTTGCTTTAATCCATAAATAGATCGTTGAAGCTTGCACACCTTCCTAGAAGTCTCAGGATGAATAAACCCTTCAGGCTATATCATATACACGTCTTAAGTAACTTCCCATTTAGAAAAGCTGTTTTGACATCCATTTGCCATATCTCATAGTCATAATATGCGGCTATGGCAATTAGAATTCTAATGGATTTAAGCATGACTACAGGAGAAAAAGTCTCATCATAATCAAAACTTTGAGTCTGTCTGTAACCTTTTGCTACTAGACGTACTTTATAAGTGTTTACATTGCCATCCATGTCAGTTTTTTTCTTGAAAACTCATATACATCTAATGGTCTTACCACCTTCAGGTAAATCAACCAGGTTCCAAACTTGGTTATCATACATGGATTGCATCTTTGAATTCATGGCACTAAGCCATTTATCTACCTCAGGGCTAGAAACAGCCTCCTGATAAGTAGTAGGTTCATTTTGATCCATAAGCAACACCTCATTACTATCATTAATAAGAAATCCAAATCTCTCAGGCTGATGTCTTACCCTATCAGACCTAAGAGGGCCTTGTGATACTTATGGAAGATCAATTAGTTCAAGACTTAGTTGATCTCCCACTGGCGGTTGAGTGTTTATTTGTGGTTCTTGAATTTCTTCAAGACTTACTTTATTCCCACTGTTGTCTTTCGAAATAAACTTTTTTTCCATAAAGACACCATACCGAGCAACAAACACTTTGTTCTCAGCGGGATTATAAAATTAGTATCCTCTAGTTTCAATAGGATAACCAACGAATTCACACTTGGTAGATTTGGCTGATAATTTTTTTGAGATTTGTCATCGTACGAAAACCTCACAGCCCCAAATCTTAAGTTAAGACAAACTTAGTCTTTTTCTAAACCACATCTCATGTGGTATTTTATCAACCGCTTTAGAATGAACACGATTTATTGTAAACACAACAGTTTCTAAGGCATGCCCCAAAAGGACATAGGAAGATCTGCATGACTCATCATAGATCGAACCATATCCAATAAAGTCCGATTTCTCCTCTCAGAAATATCATTCCACTGTGGAGTTACTGGGGGAGTTAACTATGAGACAATCCCACGGTTTCTAAGATGATAATCAAACTCTTGGCTCTACTATTCACCACATCGATCTGATCGAAGTGCTTTAATAGTTTTACCAAGTTGATTTTGCACTTCATTCTGAAATGTTCAAAACATCTCAAAAGCTTCACCTTTACGTTTCATGAGATACACGTAACCATATCTACTGAAATCATCAGTGAATTTAATGAAGTACTGATAACCACTTCTAGCCACTGTGTTTATAGGACCGCATACATCAATATGTATTAGACCCAATAAATCACTTGCCCTTTCACTGTGTCCACTAAGGGAACTCTTTGTCATCTCGCCTAGTAAACAAGATACACATGTTTCAAATGATTCAAAATCAAATGAATCTAAAAGTCATTCTTTATCGAGTTTAGAAATGCATTTCTCATTTATGTGGCCTAGTAAAGGGACTCTTTGTCATCTTGCCTTGGTAACTTTAGCCTTGCCTTTGTCCTTTTTCTTCAAAGCCTTTCTTTTCTGAACCATCAACACACTAGCAATGGGTTTCTTTACATTCTGCTCAGCAATTTTAAGCATCAAATGCAACTCTGAGATAGACTTCTCAATGTTATTCATGTCATAGTTCATCACAAATTGTGAATAACTATTAGGCAATGAATTCAGGATCAAATCTGTAGCCAACTCTTGGCTTATGGGAAATCCAAGTCTATCAAGATGGTCAATATAGCCCTTCATTTTCAGAACATGAGGACTAACTGACGCACCCTCAGCCATTTGCAAGAATGAAGGTTCTTGACTATCTCAAACCTTTCTTGCCTAGCCTGATGTTGGAACATTTCCTTCAGCGTCATAGCCGTGTCGTAAGCTTCCATGTGTTCCATATCCTTATGAAGTTCAGGAACTATCGTTGCCAACATAATGCATGCAACATCAGTTGAGTCGTTGACATGCTTATTATGTGCATTCTTCACAACTTTTAAAGCATTGACTGGTGGTTCCTTAGGAATAGGATAATCCAAAACATACAACTCGCGTTCATGCTTAAGAAAAATTCTCAAGTTTCTGAACCAATCAAGAAAAGAAAGTTTGTCCCATACAACTTATCCTTCTCAAGGAGGGGTCACAGTGACAAGGGATTCGTGTGATTTGAAGAGGCCATAAATCTATAATAAAGATTATGCAATAGTTCATTTTAGTATAGAGGAATAAACTCCCACTAAATTAACAACCCTCCATAAAAATGCTATGTTAATTTAAGGGACTAAAATCCACGTTTCTCCTAATTCCAAGACAGCTAAGGCATTTCACTTTGAATTAGGTTATTTAGGTAGGTACCAATTACCAATTACATCATAGGTAACTTTTAGTTATTTTATGAGATTATGACATCTTATGTCTTAGCATGTTTTATCTCATCTAGTGCCTAAAGCCCAAAATCATTTTGATAGCTTTATCAAGTCTAACCATTTCAAACAATAGAGTAGCCGTTACTCAACTAGCCACAACAAGATAACATAATACACTCTGCGGAGGCAAACCCATAATGATGTGATCGAAGCCTTGACAAGTGTTTGAGAATGGATAACACTTGACTTAAAATTTGAAAGAGGGATTTTTTTGTTTGTTTTAGTGATCATAATTAAATAAGATAAATATCATATATTACAATGCACTAATAATCACTAAAAAGTTACGAAATCATACTAATATTGACTATTGTATGAATTTCTTGGATGCTACGAATAGCTAACTGCGGTTCCATTGGCCGATTAGCGGGCGGTGGTTCCGCTGACTGTCAGCAGACGGGGTACATGGGGCAGCGCACCCATTTTTTTAGACAACAAATCTCAATTCCAAAAATTGAAAATCGCATAAAATTTCTCATAATTTTAGTCAATCCAATCAACCAAAACTGCCCCTTATTTTAATTTTGAAAATATTAATTAAAACGTTTTTAATTATCTCGGGCCCACCATTAACTTAATATCTTATCCTAATCCAATTAGAATTTAAGATACTTTGAATCTTTATCCAATTAGGATTTGTTTTATATCTCACCTATCTAATAGGATTTGTAATTCTAATCCAATTACAAGTCTATCTCCCTTCTTGTAGGAATATGCTAATGGATTCCTACAATGAGATGTATGATCAAATTCAATTTCAAGATATTAATCATACATTCAACATCAGAATCATATTAAATTAATCATATTAACCTAATCATGATCTCTATCATGGAGACATACATAATTATTGAACAAAACGAAATATGTGTTTAAGATAAGAATCATATTAACCTAAACATGAAGTCTACCATGAACATACAAAATTCACATCATTCAATATAAAAATATATGTTAATTAAAATATTCTAAACATGAATATTATCATTGAATCATATCATGCGATGTATCAATATACATGAATTAACAACATGCTTTAAAATCACTTCTTGATAACAATTATCACAGAATCTATATGTATATCATATATACATTAATCAAGATTATGTTTTCACACATATATCATATATACATAAGAGAAAATATGCAAACGTTTAATAGAATCGATCATAATGCTCTGATACAACTGTTGGGTTTTTGGGGTTTATACGCAGCATAAAATTATAAACAAGTTTTGAAAAACCCCAATAGGATCGAAAATAAGTTCCATTAAAATAAATTTACAAAAGTAAATTATACCTTATTCCATGATTTCCTTTTCTGATTATTTGATTTTCAAGACGTTCAAGTGCGCGTCCTCTATCAGAAATCCACACACGAACGGTGACCACAATTTGGAGTGCTAGCCCCAAGAGAGATTAAAAATGATTTTTCTTTCTCTCCCTAAATCCAGAGAACTCGAAAATTGTAAAACAAAAACCTTATTTCGTTTTTCAGGTTTCACCCTTTATTTATATGTGTAGATGAGCCCTCACTTAAAATCCAATTCGTAGTACAACTATTGTATTTAGACAGTTTAAGCAAATTACACATACGCCCCTATTAATAAGTTATCATATAACAAATCGTAAGGGCCTTTATGTCATGAATTTTATCATATAAAACTCATTACTCTGCACCAATTGAAATTATGCAAAACCATTATTTGTGTGCAACCCAATAGGTTCATGCGACGTTGGCAGTGAACCAAAAACCTTCTTGGTACACAAGTCATAACCAGTCTCTAGCAAGGCATTATGACTACACAAGTAGCATGAATATCAACATCGATACAACCTAATTAATAACGTATATCATATCCTTTTTTCGTGCGATATCCTTTGATTAAATATAAGGCATGGAAAGTCACCCTTAATGTTCAATCGTACTAGTCTTGATCTTTAGGTAAACTGAAAATACGAGAGTGACAAATTCTATCTTGATTACACAACTTCACATATTATTCACTCGGTAACCAATCACAATCTTTATAATTTTTCGGTTAAAGACAACATTTGATTGTGTCAAATTATCATGCTCCTAATATTAAAGTCTATGGTAATCTCAAGTCGAAGGACTAAATGATATACTTATCATGAGTAACACCTATGACTTAATCCATGTGGTGTTCTCATAGCGGGTCGGTCCAGTACCTTATTCCCTAACAAGTACTCATGATCTTGATTCGTATCCCTATACGCATGATCATCATATGACCATCAATCAAGATTCACACTAGTCTTAATTCATTATAGTTCCCAATATAATGATGGACATTTAGGATATTTCAACAAATATCCATGGATCTTACTATAAGGTAAACATGCAATTATAATAAAACAGCAAATAAAACCTCTATTTTATTAACTAAAATTATAAGATAAATAATGTTTGTAGATTGACCTAGGGCACATGTCCTAACACCAGTATCAAAGATATATCACAATTATCAATAATTAGAAATTCTAAATTTCTCTGGCCAATTTCTTATTAGTCTAGATTTTCAAGAGATATATGTTACTTGTGTATACTTAACTATTTCAAAATTTCGTTGAACATTCTAAAGTGGTTTAGTTCTCATTTATGGCTTTTGAACAACTCTAGATTTATTTTATTCCCAATATTGTTTTTCAAATAAACTCATTATTTTGAAAGGCATCATTTTTAGCAAAAAATAATTTGTTCTCAATTGTATAAATATTATCATAATGTTCAACCACAATTATACACAAATGACTTAAGCATCAAACTTTATGTGACTTAGCATCTTACGCAAGTCTCGCCGCCTTAAATCTCAAGAAAAGACAAAGTAGGCCCTTTTATTCCATATCGTATTTGGAGTTTTATCAACCACTTTAAAGAAAATAAGGTTTAGTGCAAAATGCAGTGGTTTCTAAAGTATAGCTTTAATAGGACATCATAGGAAGGTCTGTATGATACATCATAAATTGAATTATATCCTATATAGTTCGATTTCTCCTTTTAAAACATCATTTCTCAAATGACTTTCCTAGTGGAGTTAAATGCAAGACAATCCCACAATTTCAAAGATGCTCATTTAAACTATTGGCTCAAACATTATCCACTTTGGTCTCATCAAAGTATGTTAATAGTTTGCCAAGTGATTTTTTATATACTCATTTTGAAATGTTCGTAAAAACTCAAAATTATGTCTTTCTGATAAGATTTGCAATTCATTATAAAATGAACAATTTCATTCTATGAATAACAAAATTTGTCCTTTAGAGCTTTTATTTAGAACTAGGCAAAACGTCTGGCTCATAACTAAGATTTTTATGTCTGACACGTAAACGTCTTTGGTAGCCTTTACCTTTCCTTTATATTTCTTTATTAAGTTCCTTTCTGTTATGAACCATCAAATGCACGTCTAAGGCATTTTTTTAATATTTTGTCTTAGAGTGTTAAACATCATATGCAACTGTAAATAAATTTCTCCATGTCATTCATATTATATAGTTCGAAACAATTTTCATGAATTATAGATCAAATATGCTGCCAACTTTTGGCACTTAAAGATTCAAGCCTTTTGAGATAATTAATATAGTCCTTTCATGTTCCAAACATAAAGACATATTAATAGGTTCTCAACCATTTTACAAGAATCTAAGAATTTTGGTAATCTTATACCTTTTTCCATTGTGACTTACTATTGGAAAATTTCATTTAGTGTCATCACTGTTATATTATTAGCTTCTACTGTACCAAATCTTTCCGAAAGTCCAATTTGTATTTGCTACTATGACACATAATTCTTGTAATAGTAGATGATAGTTTTAAAGGAACCAATAATTTAAGACATACTTCCTTTTTTCTGGTTGATAACATTTTATCAATTTTCCAATCAAATCAGGGAAATCACTCTTAGAAATAATTTTATCCTTCTCAAGGATTAAGCGCAGTTTCTCTGGATTAGTGTTACAAGGATTCTAATATCTACACCTAGAAGATTATCCAGAATAATTTATTACTGAGTAATTAAACTCCTACAAAATCAATAACCCTTGTAAATATTAATTTAATGGTCTAAGATCCATATTTCACTTAATTTTGAGATAGCTAGGGCATGACACTCAAAAATCAAGTTATTTAGGTAGGTAACCTTTACCAATTGCATCACATGCAACTTTTAGGTTCTTTATGATACCTAGACATCATATGTCTCATCTATGCCTAAACCTCAAAACTATTTTAATAGCTTTATTAAGTCAAACCAATTTAAAACATCAAGGTAACCGTTACCCGACTTGCCTCACCAAGATAACACAATACACCCTATGGAGTCAGACCCATATTGATGTGATTGAGGCCTTGACAAGTGTTTTAAAATTAGGTGACATTGACTTAAAATTTTAATTGAGGGAATTTTTTTTCTCAAGTTTTATGATCATTTTCTATTTTTATGATGATAAATTCTGGCATTTCTTTTAATTATGGAATATCTTATATATACCCAATAAGCATAGAATATAGATCATAAAACAAAATAAGGAAACAATTTCACATATCGATTATTAAAGCATCATAAAACAAATTGGAAAGTTAAATGCTATTCGACAATAGAAAAATATTCATGTCAGATAATGGTCCCACTAGATGGATAGCAAACTATGGGTCAATGAACCTTTTTTTTTTAATTTTAAGGAGATCAATTTAATTTCAAAATAAAAACTCCCTTACAATAATAATTTTCGTCAATCCTATTGACCAAGATAAGCCCATAATATTAATTGGTATTATTTAATTAAAACATTTTTAATTATAATTACCCAATTGATATCCCACTAGAATAATCCTAATTAAAACTCCTTTTAATTACATTAGTCTATCGATATATGTCAAGTTAACTGCCAGACCTTTTTTATTTTTTAATTATCTAACCAACCCATATAATTTATAACAACTATCAAGTTAGTCATATTAAGAGCATCTCCAATGGGGATGTGGATTGGATGTCAATGTGTGCCACCTAGGACTAAATAGACAATGTAGTGAAAAAAACATCTCCAATGGAATGTACATTTTGAATGTCAAGATGACGTGGATAGACATTGTCTATTTTGAATGTAACTTCTTGACATTCAAATTGCGTCCATGTTGGATAATATGATTTTTTTTTAATATTTACTTATTTTATTTACACTTTTATTTTCACATATTAATTAATAAAATTACATAAAAATGTCACCCCATTAATTGAGCTACAAATTCACATTTACCATTAGATACCTATTTTGAGTTTTAATTTTAATTTGAGCCATATAGGATGGACATCCTCTTCACATTGAGAATCCACGTCAACAATCCACATTTACCATTGGAGGTGCTCTAACTTATGCACTATGCTTTTGTTGTCATCGTTGTTAGTATAGGACTTCGGCAGACCCAAACATGTTAAACACAAATTTGCTCCATGATAATAGGAGAAAAATTAGTTATAACGATAACACGACATAGCCTATACTAGATAATACACATGCCCATATGTCGTATGCGAGAATATAGGCATCATAGAATATAGGCATCATTAAGCATGCATAGTCATCCAACTGTTTCTCTACACTAGAGATTAGTATGGATAACCTTCTGCTATCAACAAATTTGTGTGCATCTCATGCAACACTTGGCACTTGTTCCTATATTATAGTATGTGCGTAAAGATTCCTGGACTTATCTTAATGCGGGAGTTAGATATTGATATCAAAATTTAATGGAATCTTAACCAATGGTCTGATACGGCCGTTGGGCTTTGGGGATCAAGCACAGTAGAAGTTTTTGAAACCTTTTCGAATATCCCCAAACTAAGATCATATCTATTCCATTCAATTGATGTACCAAGAAAGAAAAATCATACCTTAACAAGAACAAGTCTATGTTTGCCTTGTTTAGCATTAATCGATTCTTTTAAGATGCTCCCAAAGATGAGCGCCTTCTATCAGAAATCCACACACGAATGGATGATCATGATCCGGAGTGCTAGCGCCAAAAAATATAGGGTAGAAATTCTCACAAAGAATTTTTGGAAAAATCTCTTCCATAACTGTGACCCTAATGTCTTATTTATAGTACAATAGGTCGAGTTGTAAGAGAACTCCATCTTGTAGTCACACTCCAAATAGAGTCCTAGATAAAGTCCAACTCTAAAAGAGGTAGAGTCATAGATAACCTCTTTTCCAATTTTTAAGTCAAGTGCCATCTATTCTCAAACACTTGTCAAGGCTTCGATCACATCAATATGGGCATGCCTTCACAGAGTGTATTGTGTTATCTTGGTGAGGCAAGTTGAGTAACGATTACTCTATTATTTGAAATTGTTAGACTTGATAAAGCTATCAAAAAGATTTTGGGTTTTAGCACTAACTGAGATAAAACATGCTAAGACATAAGATGTCATAATCTCATAAAAAAACAACTAAAAGTTACATATGATGTAATTGGTAATTGATACTCACCTAAATAACCTAACTCAAAGTGTCATACCTTAGCTGTCTTGGAATTAGGTGAAACATGAATTTTAGTCCCTTAGATTAACATATCATTTTTAGGAGGGTTGTTACTTTAGTGGGAGTCTATTCCTATATACTAAAATGAAATTTTGCATAATTTTTGTTGTAGATCTATGGCCTCTTCAAATCACACTAATCCCTTGTCACTGCGATCCATCCTTGAGAATGATAAGTTGTTTGGGACAAACTTTATTGATTGGTTCAAAAACTTGAGAATTGTTCTTAAGCATGAACGCAAGTTGTATGTCCTAGATGATCCTATTTGGGAGGAACCACCAGCCAATGCTTTAAGAGCCATGAAGAATGCACATACTAAGCATGTCAACGACTCAACTGATGTTGCATGCGTTATGTTGGCAACCATAGTTCATGAACTTCAACATGGAGCACATGGAAGCTTACGACATGGCTACGATGCTAAAGGAAAAATTCCAACAACTGGCTAGGCAAGAAAGGTTTGAGACAATCAGGAACCTTAATTCTTGCAAAATGGCTGAGGGTGCGTCAATTAGTCATTATATTCTGAAAATGAAGGTCTATATTGACCATCTTGATAGACTTATATTTCCCATAAGCCAAGAGTTGGCTACGGATTTGATCATTAATTCATTGGTTGATAGCTATTCACAATTTATGATGAACTATAACATGAATACCATGGAGAAGTCTATCTCAGAGTTGCATTTAATGCATAAAATTGCTGAACAAAATGTAAAGAAATCCGTTGCTAATGTGTTGATGGTTCAGAAAGGAAAGGTTTTGATGAAAAAGGGCAAATGTAAGGCTAAAGTTTCCAAGGTCGTTGTGACTGTCACAAAGCTTGTGGAACAAGTCAAGCCTAAGGCTACTTCTACTTCATAGTCCTAGAAGGAAAAAGAAAAAGAAGGAAATTGTCATTTATGCCATATACCTAGACATTGGTTTAGAAATTGAAAGCTCTATCATGAAGATCTAAAAAAAGAATAGTAGTGCGACTACTGCTTCAGGTATTTACATTATTGAAGTTAACTTGTCTACTAGCGATTCTTGGGTATTAGGTACCGGGTGTGGATCTCACATTTGTATTAATGTGCAGGGTCTCACATAAAGTAGAAAGCTAAAGAAAGGAGAAGTCATCCCACGAGTTGGAAATGGAGCAAAGGTTGTTGCATTGGCTCTAGGATGCTATGAGTTAACTTTACCTAGTGGACTTGTGTTAGTTTTAAATAATTGTTATTATGTCCTTTCCTTGAGCAGAAACATCATTTCAGTTTCATGTTTGGATTTGGATGATTTTAATTTTATTATTGCGAATAATAAATTCTCCATTTCTCATAAAGGCGCTTTCTATGCGAATAATAATTTGTGTGATGGTCTTTATATTCTAAACATGAAAAGGTCCACAGATACTCATATTCTTTAAAAAAACAAAGAGATTCAAGTCAAATAATTTGAATCAAACCTACTTTTAGCATTGTCGTCTTGGCCACATAAATGAGAAATGCATTTCTAAACTCGATAAAGACGGACTTTTAGATTCATTTGATTTTGAATCATTTGAAACATGTGTATCTTGTTTACTGGACAAGATGACAAAAAGTCCATTTACTGGACACAGTGAAAGGGCAAGTGATTTATTGGGTCTAATACATACTGATGTATGCGATTCTATAAACACAATGGCTAGAGGTGGTTATCAGTACTTAATTACCTTCACTGATGATTTAGCAGATATGGTTACGTGTATCTCATGAAACATAAAGGGGAATCTTTTGAGAGGTTTTGAACATTTCAGAATGAAGTGCAAAATCAACTAGACAAAACTATTAAAGCACTTCGATTAGATCGAGGTGGTGAATATTTGAGCTAAGAGTTTGATGATCATCTTGGAAATTGTGGGGTTGTCTTACAGTTAACTCCTCCTGCAACTGCACAATGGAATGGTGTTTCTGAGAGGATAAATTAGACTTTATTAGTATAAGGTTAGATCAACGATGAGTCATGCAGATCTTCCTATTATCTTTTGGGGTTATGCCTTAGAAATTGCTGCGTTTACACTAAATCATGTTCAATATAAAGCAGTTGATAAAACACCATATGAGATGTGGTTTGGGAAAAGATCAAGTTTGTATTTCTTTAAGATTTGGGGCTGTGAGGTTTTCATACCACGAAAAATCTCGAAAAAATTATCGACCAAATCTACCAAGTGTATATTTGTTGGTTATCCTAAAGAAACTATAGGATACTATTTTTATAATCCCACTGAGAACAAAGTGTTTGTTGCCCATAATGGTGTCTTTATGGAAAATGAATTTATTTCAAAAGACAACAATGGGAATAAAGTAAGTTTGGAAGAAGTTCAAGAACCACAAATAAACACTTAACCGCTAGTAGGAGATCGATAAAGTCTTGAACTAGTTGAACTTTCACAGATATCACAAGGCCTACATAGGTCTGATAGGGTAAGACATCAGCCTGAGAGATTTAGATTTATTATTATTGATAGTAGTGAGGTGTTGCTTTTGGATCAAAATGAGCCTACTACTTATCAGGAGTCTGTGTCTAGCCCTCATGCAGATAAATGGTTTAGTGCCATGAACTCTGAGATGCAATCCATGTATGATAACCAAGTTTAGAACTTAGTTGATTTATCTGAAGGTGGTAAGACCATTAAATGTAAATGGGTTTTTCAGAAGAAAACTGACGTGGATGGTAATATGCATACTTATAAAGCACAACTAGTAGCAAAAGGTTTCAGACAGACTCAAATGTTGATTATGATGAGAATTTTTTTTCCTGTAGCCATGCTTAAATCTGTTAGAATTCTAATTACCATAGCCACATATTATGACTATGACATATGCCAAATGGATGTCAAAACAACTTTCCTAAATGGAATCTACTTGAGGACATGTATATTATAAAGCCTGAAAGGTTTGTTCATCCTGAGAATTTTAGGAAAGTATGCAAGCTTCAAAGATCCATTTATGGATTAAAGCAAGCTTCTCGGAGGTGTAATCTTCGTTTTGATGAAACAATTCAGGAATTTGATTTCATTAAAAATGAAGATGAGCATTGTGTATATAAGAAGGTCAGTGGGGACATGGTTGTTTTCCTGGTACTGTATGTTGATGATATATTACTCATTGGAAAAGACTTCCTAGCCTTGCAAAGTGTTAAGTCTTGGTCAGGGAAGTGTTTCTTAATGAAGGACTTATGAGATGCAGCCTCCATTTTTGGAATTAAAATCTATAAGGATAGATCTAAAAGGCTAATCAGTGCAAGTCAGAATGCTTATATTGACAAGGTACTGAATAGGTTCAATATGCAAGATTCTAAAAGAGGGTCTTGCCAATGTCTCATGGTATTAGTCTCGGCAAGACTCCATGTCCGAAGACTAATGATGAGCAAAACGCATGAATACGATTCCATATGCATCAACTATTGGATCTATCATATATGCCATGTTATGCACCCGACCTAATGTATCATATTCTTTGAGCACAACAAGCAGATATCAGTCTGATCCCTGTGAGAGTCACTAGATAGCAGTAAAGAACATTTTAAAGTACTTGAGAGGACTAAAGAAGTGTTCTTGGTCTATGGAAGTTTGGAACACGAGCTTGTTATAAATGGTTATACAGATGCAAGTTTTTAAATTGATATAAATGACTTAAAATTACAGTCTGGATATGTGTTTACTTTGAATGAAAGCGCAATGAGCTAGAAAAGTTTGAAGGAAGAAACTGTAGCATATTTTACAACAAAAACTGAGTATATTGCAACATCCGATGTAGCTAAGGAGGTAGTTTGGATAAAAAAGTTCATCTCTAAACTTGGTGTGGTTCCTAGTATAGCGAACCCCATTTGCTTGTATTGTGACAACAACGGGGTGATAGCACACATCAAGGAACCAAGATCACACCACCGATCCAAACATATACAAAAACATTTTAATCTCATTCAAGAAATCATTGAGAAGGGAGACGTGAAGATTTGCAGAGTCCCTACAGAAGACAATGTTGCAGATCCTTTGATAAAGGCTCTTCCATAAGCAAAACATGATGGTCATGTTAGGTCATTAGGTATTAGATACATGAATGAATGGCCCTAGTGCAAGTGGGAGATGTTGGGCAATGTGCCCTACGTTAATCTATAAATATTTTTTATCTTATAATTTTAGTTATTAAAATATAAGTTTTCATTTGTTGTTTCATTATAAGTAATTACATGTTTACCTTATAGTAAGATCCAAGGGTATTTGTTGAAATATCATAAATGTCCATAGTCGGTCATTACACTGGGAACTATAATGAATTAAGATTAGTTTGAATCTTGATTGATGGTCATATGATGATCATGCATATAGGGATACGAATTGAGATATGACCCACTATAAGAACACCACATGGATTAAGTTATAGGTGTTACTCATGATAGGTATACCATTTAGTCTTTCGACTTGTGATTACTAGAGACTTCAATATTAGGAGCATGGTAATTTAACATAATCAAACGTTGTCTTTAACTGGACGATTATAATGATCTTGATTGGTTACCATGTGAATAATATGTGAAGTTATGTAATCAAAATAAAATTTGTCACTCTCATATAAAGAGAGTTATCAGTGGATCCCCTTGATATGATAGATTAATAATGGACAAGTCCATGTGAATCGATATGGTCAATTTCACTTGGGTGCTTTTAGTTTGCCTAAAGATCGAGGCTAGTACGATTGAATATTAAAGGTGACTTTCTATGCCTTATGTATAATCAAAGGATATTGCACGACAAAAGATATGATATATGTTATTCATTAGGTTGTATCGATTTTAATATTCATGCTACTTGGGCAGTCATAATGCCTTGCTAGAGACCACTTATGACTTGAGTACCAAAATGGTTTTGGTTCACTGTCAACGTCGCATGAACTTGTTAGGTCACACACAAAGAATGGCTTTGCGCAATTTTAATTGCTCCAAAGTAAAGAATTTTATATGATAAAATATATGACATAAAGCCCTGACAATTTGTTATATGATAACTTATTAATAGGGGGTATGTGTCATTTGCTTAAACTGTCTAAATACAATAGTTGTATTACAAATATGATTTTAAGTGAGGGCTTATCTACACATATAAATAAAGGTTGAAACTGTAAAATGAAATAAGATTTTCATTTTTGCTATTTTCGAGTTCTCTGCATTTTGGGGAGAAAGAAAAATGTTTTCTATCTCTCTTGTAGTTAGCACTCCAAATTGTGGTCACCATTCGTGTGTAGATTTTTGATAGGGGACAGGTGCTTGAACGTCTTGGATATTGAACAATTAGAGAAGGAAATCAAGAATTAAGGTATGGTTTACTTTGTAGATCTAGTTTAATGGAACTTATTTTCGATCCTGTTGGGGTTTTTTCAAATTTTTTTTTGAATTTTTCGCTGCATATGAACCCCAAAACCCAATAGTGTGTACATACTCCAATAAGAGAGTCAAACAAAATCATATCATGCTTTTTCATGGACAATTCGATAGCTTAAAATATCAGCAACATTTACGAAATCCAACCATGGAATGAAGTCAAGACAAGGAATGCCACGCTACAAGTCATCACACGACGATTATTGCCCAAAAAATCATAAACATGAAAATATATCCAAGGCGTGACATTAAGAATATAATACCAGCATTAAAACAGTCCAAATGACTGAATATTAACTCAATAATGGAATGAAATGCCAAGAATTGCCTCAACATGTTTACTTTTGAATCTCACGCAATCCTATTTTAATCCGGCCTCCCGACACCCTGCAACTCACCAACAACTCCCCGAAACTCTCCTCTAAGTATTCATAAGGTCAGTAAGGGTGTCTTAGCACTTATATACACTGATACAGGTGGTTTAAATTTAATTAGAAAAGCATAGGATTTTATATCCAAATATTTCATATTTTCAAGGTTTGACGTTGTGGTGCCACCGTGTGTACAAAGGCCATGACGCCGCCACGGTGCTACCTTTATACCATATCAGAGAGCATGACGCTGTGGTGGCACCGTGTTTCAGATGCACGACACCATAATAACGCAGTGTCATTTGACCTTCACTTTACCCAGTTTTTGACTCTGTGGTGGCGCCATACGTACTGCTGCCACGACGTCAAGCCTGAACTACCCTTGATCGAGTTCAATTTAACATTTTGATGATTCAAACTCCTAACATACCTCAATTAAATCCAAATTAATCTTACTTAATAACTAAATACTCTTAATTATCCTTAAACATTTAAAACCCAAAACTCATAGCTTTTGCTAAAAATTCATCAAGAACACCTACAACTTCAAAATCCTATAACATTGTCAATTCAAACTGAAATTCGGATTTCTTGATAGCAAATTTAGTTTTTTTTTTGTTAGGAATCCAAATCTATAAACCAATTTTGAAAATGATTTCACTGATCCATCTGAAGTTATGCAAAAACCAAAACTGAACTAAAACTCTAATTTTTACCAAAACTTTGTTAAATAGTTGTGTAGATTGGTTTACCTAGTGGTGTGACTTCTTTTACTTGATCATCACCTTCCTAATTTCCTGAATCTTCATCACGAATGGTGGATCTCCCTCTCCAGAACTCTCTCCCTCTTTTAGTTGAAATAAAAGTGATTTGCAGGATAAATCCACTTCACATTCTCATATGTTTATGAGGTTGAATTGGAGCCCTTGATCTTGTTTAAGTCACTCATCTCTATGAACTTCCTATGGCTTATAATGTGGTCCTAGAATCCATTAACCATCCACTAACTCATCTCTACTAACACACTCTTTAACTCAATGTGACGATGTCCACACGTATCTTTAGGTACATCATTGGCTTTTGTTTAATTTTTGTAACTTAGACTACATTTATGTAAATTAAACTATAGGCACATTGAATTAGCTATTTTAAGTTGCATTAACTTACATTAAGACTTACCACATCACTCTCTATCCTGGTCCCACGTCGGCACACATCTTGACGCGTGTCTCGCTGGCGTCTCGCCTTCTATACACAAGTAGAAGTGACTTAATAAGTCTATACATATACATCACACTAGGTATCCACCACTCAAAAGTAATATATTTTTTGGTCCTTGCACTGAGTATTAAAACTATGTACCCGCTCTCGGGTCGGTATACCTGATTACAGACTAATTTACTATTAGTAAATTGTGGGCCGTTATAGTGGCTCTGAGCTCTGGTTTATACTATCATTATACTCAGCAAATTGCATTTCTTCGAAAACTTTTCTATTCTCTGCCTTTTTTTTTCCTTCCGTGGTCTCTCTTCTAAGTATATCATTTATTTCTCGCTCTTCCTCCGAATCTATATAGCCTGACACTTGTTTAGTGTTTTCTATAATTTCATCAGTGATGGTCCTATCAGGGTAAATATCTAACCCTAGACCTATCATAAGAACTTGGTCTTGTTTGCGAAATTCTATGATCATCAAGGGAAAATGTAACCCTTCATTTTTATTTGTAGTCAAGGCATTCCTAATTGAATCATAAATGATTTTGCCAACATCAATATAATGTATCCTTTGGACAATGTGGTACAACAACGTAGCCTTATAGGTCTCAACCTCGTAGTATTGTAAACTCGGTTGTAGGCTCAAATTGAAAATATAATTCCATGCTTTGGTGGTTTTCCTAAAGTTATTATCTTGAATGTGTTTTGGATACCTATCCTTATCCAAAACAAATCCATCCCCCGAAATTGCTTCCAATTGACAAATTAATAATTAGACAATATTTTATAGTGTATTTTAAGGTAAATTTAGCTGTAAAAGGCTATACTATACTGGGGATTCTCTTATTTTTGTTATTTCAGGTAATGATTGAAATATTTGAAGAAGTGGATGAAAAAAAGAAGAAAATGAAGGATTTGACCAAGTGGAATGATTGCACAACGATTCACCAAAGAATCAGAAGAGACCTTGAAATCAAAGTTGGCGAATCCTCAGCGTTTTGGGATTTACACTGTGAATCGCCAGTAGAATCAGTGGAACATAGAGGCTGTTTTCCAAGGATTCTCCCAGCGATTTGCCTTATAAGTGGAATTGCTGAGGAATCGTTAGAGTCAATTTTTTTGAAATTTGGATTACAAGGAGGATTTTTGAGTTATTTTGGGATACGTATTACCTAGAAGAATACTATGTATATACCCTAGACTATGAAATTAAGAGCCTTTGATAGTTGTAACACTTTTTAATTTAGTTTGGAGACCATTCCTTACTGTTTTATTGCTTTTGGAAAAGATTGGAAGACTCAAGCTTTCAATAAGACATATTTAAATATGTCTTTTAATTATTATGTTCTATTGTTATTTATGAACATGAGTGAGTAGTTTATTAATCTTAACAAAGTCCAAACATGAACTTGATTCGTTTTGCAATGTAGTCATAATGAGATAAATTTGTGCTTAATGCTTTAAACCGATGGTATTCTTTAATTCACTGATTTAATAGAGTGTTATTTGGGGATTGCAATCATGAATCTAGGTATTGCGTACATAGTGGCCAATGTGTATTGTAGTATTTTGATTATATATCTACTTTAAAGTAGTAACTAGGATTTTTAAAGGGTCTATTACCGTTTAGATGTCCTAGGTAGATCAAGATCTAAGTTTAATATTGAAGTGTCTTTCTGAAGGCATTAGATTTAGTAGTTTGAAGTCTTCACAGAACGTAATGCGATTTTATTGCCTAAAGTTAATTCCTTTGAGTTTTTAAAGGGTTAATTCAATAAAATTAGAACATGACTTTTCCATCGGTATAAAGAGAATTGATGGCTTGCTAAAGGTTGTCTACTTACTTATGATTATGGTTTAATGATCTAGAATACTTTATGATGAGATTAAAGCATGCTTATGACTATGATTTAAGTGATATATTTGGATGCAAAACGGATTGATGTTTCATTTGTTATGGATTTTGTGTAGATGTTTTATATTGTTTTCTATTGAACTGAATTTAATTGAATTGAAATTAGTGAGTTTTATTTATGTTAATTAAGTTCGTTAAGTTAGTTTAGTTGATTATTATATTTAGAATTAGTAATTTAGATTCTTGTTTTTATTAAGTAATTGAATTAAATTAAAAAATAATAAAAATAAAAAACTTATTTTCTTAAGGAATTTGCAAAATCCATGTGGAGACGATCCCACTTACAACTGCAAAATTAATAAGTATAATAAAAGTGGAAAATTTATTCTACTTGCTCGACACGCGTCAATTTTTTGTGTCGTTGCCGGGGATTTTAAAATAATTTCTGAAGAATCTTTCTTGTTGCATGTTATATAATATGGCAGACATCGAGCAAGAACTTACATTTAGGCAAGCAAATAAAATATTACAGCTTACGAGCCTATGTTTATTGTTTTTCTTGATTTTGAATTAAAACCTAGATTCATCAATTCTTTACCTCACTTTCAAGGTGAAGGTGATGAATATCCTCAACAATTTATTAGGAAATATAGACATATAATAAGAGTGATGAAACCAAAAAACATAGAGTTGGAATATATTAAGCTAAAGGCTTTCCCTTCTTCTTTGAGAGGTCAAACTCTAGATTGGCTATTCTATCTCCCTTAAAATTTCATAACCACATGGTCCAAAATGTTAGAAGCTTTTTTAGATCAATATATTCTAGCATGTAAAATTAGCTTAGATAGAAAACAAATTAGTAGTGCTAGGATGGAAACCGAAGAGGCTTTTGGTGAGTTTTTAGATAGATACCAAAGATTGATATCATTACGTCCACAACACTGATTTACGTAAAACACTTTATTAGAATATTTTCATGAAGGACTAAACAACTTAGAACAAATATTCCTAGACACGGTATGTGGAAGATATTTATTCAACATAACACCACCATTAGTAATAGACGCTATTAATAAAATG
The DNA here is from genome assembly GCA_039657325.1 of Stephania cephalantha. Lineage (NCBI taxonomy): Eukaryota > Viridiplantae > Streptophyta > Magnoliopsida > Ranunculales > Menispermaceae > Stephania > Stephania cephalantha. Next base: position 29,701,052 of record CM077570.1, on the reverse strand, counting down.
GCTAAAAAATCCAAGCAATACTGCGAGAAAAATAAATTTATGAAAAACTGTTCTTGCAAAATTAATAGAAACATAATCAAGACACCTGGCGATAAATTTGATGAACTTAAAAGCATGGTTGACTAATTATTAAAAGATAGATCAATTCAAAGTAAAACTTGTACGTTTTGCAATGAGACTAATCATTTATATGATGAATGTCCATTGGTGCAACAAAATCAAATTGAAAAGGCTAACACAATGATGAATCATCACACTATTCAACCAAATTACTTTCTACCAACAATGCAAACTATCTATGACCAAACATAGGTAATGGCGTAGATAATCAAAATTATCAAAGATATAGAACACCCGCATTAACCGATAAAACAATTGCACTAGAAAATTCAAATAAAGCAAAAGATCAAAAAATTCAAGCCTTGCAAGATGATATAGTTGAATTAAATAATCAATTAAGTCAAATGCAATGCAAATGAGTCCATGGGTTAACCAAGGAAAATTACCGTCTCAACTTTACCCTAGTTCATATGCAAAAGCAATAACTTAGAAAAGCGATAAACAAATGGATTTTCAAAGGTGCCAGAACAACTAGTTCCAAAAAAAAAACTTTGAAGCCGAATTAGAAAGGAAATTTGAAATCAAAGAAAATAAAATTTCAAAAGAAGGCAATTGTGATTCCCATAAGAATAAATCGAGTATAGTTTAGTAAGACCATCATTTCCCCTCCATTTAGAGAACATTAAGAATGCTAAGAAATTACAAGAAGAAAAAGTAATCTCAGACACCTTAAGGAAAGTGGTGGTAAACATAACTCTATTTGAACTCATACAAAACGTACCTAAATATCAAAATTTATAAAAGATTTATGCACTGACAAAATCAAACCCAATGAAAAGTAAGCCTATGAGAACATGTGTCAGTGCTAATCCAAGAGAAATTACCCCCCTAAATGTTCTGATCTTGGAATGTTTTTCGTTCCATGCATAATAGAAAATATAGGGATATCTAAAGCATTATGCGATCTAGGGGCCTCAATTAACGTTATGCCTTTGTCAATATACTTGCAATTGACAAACGTACCTTTCAAAGAAACTGGTATAATAGTACAATTAATAAATAGATCTATCATTCAACCTGTAGGATTATTAGAAGATGTATTGGTTAGGGTTAATAACTTAGTTTTCCCAATCGATTTTTATGTTATAGACATGAAAGAAGACCACTTCTCTAATAAAACGTCTTTTATCCTAGGATGCCCATTCTTAAAAAGGGCAAAAGCCAAAAAATGATGTTTATAATCAAACTCTAACAATGGAAGTAGATAACGAAACGGTAAACTTTAATATCTATGATGCTATGAAATACCCTTTAGATATTCATCAGTATACAACATAGATATGTTAGATCTTTTAATAGACAAAACCTTTATAAACAATAAGTCGGACAAGCTTGAAAAGTGATAGAGGATTTAAATGATGATGATATAGATGAAGAGACAAGGGAGATAATCAATACTTTAGAATCGTATAATGAACTCCTTGAACTATTTTACTATATAGACCTACCTATAACCATTCAAAACTTTTACCCACTATATTTAAAGCTCCATATTTACACTTACAAGTTATGCCAAATCATTTAAAATATGCATATTTAAAACATAACAACGCTTTACCAGTTATAATAACTAATAAATTATCAAATCAAGACAAACTAAAAAATGTTCTCAAAAAATTCAAGAAAGTCATAGAATGGCTAATAGCTGATATTAAAGGAATAAGTCTAGCTACATGCATACATATGATTAATCTCAAAACAGATACAAAACTCTCTAGACAAGCTCAACATAGATTGAATCCACCGATGATGGAAGTAGTAAAGAAAGAAATATTAAAATTACTGAACGCATGAATAATATTTCCAATAGCAGATAGTAATTGGGTTAGCCCGGTACAAGTAGTTCCCAAAAAGACAGAGATCACAGTAATAACAAATGAACATGGAGAATTAGTACCAACTAGAATCCAAAAAGGTTGGAGAGTGTGTATAGACTATAGGAAACTAAATGCTGCAACTAGAAAATATCACTATCCACTTTCGTTCATAGATCAAATATTCAAAAGACTAGACAAAATAGCCCATTTCTGTTGTTTATATGGATACTCAGGATGTCATCAGATTTTTATAGCTCAAAAGATCAAGAAAAAACTACTTTCTCTTGCCCTTTCGGTACATTTGCTTATAGACATATGCCTTTTGGTTTATGTAACGCACCCGCTACATTTTAAAGGTGTAAGTATTTTTTTTTCAGACTACATAGAGCATTTTATTGAAGTTTTCATAGATGATTTTACCGTATATGGTATTTTTCTCGATGAATGCTTACTTTATTTAACTAAAGTACTTAAAAGATGCATAAAAAACTAGTACTGAATTATGAAAAGTGCCATTTTATGGTAAGTCATGGACTTATACTAGGACACATAGTGTTAGGAAAAGGAGTAGAAGTAGACCCCTCTAAAATCCAATTATAAAGATATTACCTTACCCCATTAGTGTCAGGGAGGTAAGATATTTTCTTTATCATATAGAATTCTACAGGCGTTTTGACAAAGACTTTTCCAAAATAACATAACCTTTAAGTAAACTTTTGCGAAAAGATGTTGCCTTAGAGTTTACAACTGAATGCAAGACAACTTTTGATAAATTAAAAAAAGCCTTAATCACCATATTTATAATAAAGTCACCAAATTAGTCACAAACTTTTGAAATATGTGTGATGCAAGCAATTATGCAGTAGGAGCTGTTTTACGTCAAAATATAGGAAAGGATTCTCATGTCATATATTATACATCAAGAACTTTAGATCTCACTCAACTAAACTATACCACCATAGAAAAGGAACTCCTAGCAGTTTTATTTTTGGTTTTTGCATTAGAAACATTTAGACCATATTTACTAATAACAAAAGTAATAGTTTACTCAGATCATGTCGCATTAAGATATTTGATGGCAATGATAGATGCTAAACCAAGACTAATAAGATGGATCTTATTGTTACAAGAATTCAATCTTACAATAAAAGACAAGAAATGTGCCGAAAACTTAGTAGCAGATCATCTAAGTAGACTAGATAACGGAGAACCCCCAATATCATTAAAAGACAAATTTCCATATGAATACTTATACAAAATAGCTATCACTAGCCCATGGTACGCCGATATAGTCAACTATCTCACTACTAATAGGCTATCAACCCATTTAACAAGAGCCTAAAAAATAAGATAAAACACGATTCATCTTTACCTATAGAAATTCTATTCCGACCAAACCATTCGAAGATGTAATCCACAAACTAAAATAGAATCCGTCATGGCCCATTGCCATACTTATGCTTGTGGAGGATATTTTGGTTGACGTCGTACAACCTGCAAGATATTAGACTCAGGATTCTTTTGGCCTACTTTATTCCATGTTTGTTATAATTATAAGAAAGCTTGTCCAAATTGTCAAAGAACCGAAAGTTAGGACATAGGAACCAAAATGTCCTATACTTTTTTGATGTTTGGGGAATAAACTTTATGGGGCCTTTTCCACCATCTAATGGAAAATATTTACATTTTATTAGCTGTAGATTGTGTTAAAGTGGGTAAAAGCTATAGCCACTAAATCTAATGATTCTAAAATAGTACTTAATTTCCTAAAATCAAGGATCTTTACTATTTTTAGAGTCCCTAGATCATTAATTAGCAATAGAGGTTCACACTTTTACAATAGAATTGTCACTACTCTACTTCATAGAAATAACGTTACACATAGAACGTCTGCCGCATATCACCTCAAACTAGCAGACAAGAAAAAACCTCAAACAGAAGTCAATTTTAGAAAAGATAGTATGTCTAACACGTAAAGATTGGAGTCTTCATTTAGAAGATGCATTATGAGCATATTGAGCTGCATTTAAGACATCTTTAGGTATGAAACCTTATAGGTTAGTTTCTGAAAAAACATGTCATTTACCAGTAGAATTAGAACATAAAGCATATTGGGCAATAAAGACTTGTAATATGAATTATGATAATGCAGGAAAACAACGTAAACTAAATATCCAATAGTTAGGAGAGTTGTGAAATGATGCGTGTGAAAGTGCTTCTATTTATAAAGATAAAGCTAAAGCATTTCACGAAAAATAAATTAATTATTAAAAAAATTGAAAGTAGGAGAAAAAGTGTTACTCTTTTGTTCACGTCTTAAATTATCTTGAAAAACTTCATTCACGATGGACTAGGCCTTTTGTAATTTTACACATATTCCCCCATGGTGCTGTAGAGATAGAAAGTAGAGAACAATGAGAATCTTTAAAATTAATGGTCATAGATTAAAACCTTATCATGAAATTTTGTCTCACAGGATATGGAAATCATTAAATTAGACCCGGTTGACAACTCATAAAATGACTTAAACACTATGGAGGAGAATATTGTAACCATAAACTCTAATGAAACAATAAAGTTTTGAATGGTTAATACACCAAAAAGAAAGAAGAACAAGAAACTGTTGGACTTAGTGGTTAGTCACTTTTACTAACCAGTTTTGAATGGTTAATACACCAAATTGATGGAAACAAACAAAGTGAAAGTATACTAATAAGTTTATCAAGTGTGTTTTAGTTAGTCAAAGTTTGTAGAATGTCATATCTCAAGTGTTCAAGCCATACAAGTTCAAGATTTGGTCCATACGAGAAAACGAAGACGAAAGATCATATTACATGTTGTAACATTGATGTAAGGTACACAGGTTCATTTACGAAAGCCTAATGCATTAGTTCATGCATATCAAGTTTTTCAAATCACTTTTCAAATTTCAAGTGATCATTTAGAGTTTTAAATGAAACTCACTACTTAAATCGGTCTTATAAGTTCAAACTATGTGAAACCATGTTTTTATATTGACATTGTACTTTAAAATCCATTGTGGAAATTTTCAAAAATGAAAAACTTGTTTTGAAAGGTTTTTGAAAAGAAAAATTGTGTATTTGCAGAAAAGCTCCTATGTTAGTCATGAAATCAGGATTTTCTATTTTTGGGATTTGTAAAAACATCTGGACCATTTAAATGGGTTATGTGACCTTTTAACAAACATGTATAACTTGTTATAAGAGGTTTGGTAGGGTCCCGGATACGATAAGGGGTCGCTAACTCTAGGGCCAAAAATATTTATTTTAAGGCCCTTAACAGTTAGCGCGCTAATAGTGATATTATCATCCTAATTGTAGAGTTAATGCGCTAATGTTCAGCATTAGCGCGCTAGCTTAGAGGATTAGCGCTAGGTCCCAATATTAGCGCGCTAATTGCCTTTCTGACAGCTTTTTTATAAAACTAAAAATCACACTTTAATTTGAATAGATGATCAAATCTAAGCCCTTCGATCTCTAGAATGGTTAAAAACTGTAAAAAAGTAATGTAAAATATTCTTAAACCACCATGAACATTCTATTTTCTTATCAAGCAAGAAAACCCTATTGTGCTCATTGTTTTCAAAGAAGAAGTTTGGATTTTTGTGTGCTATCACTTGTAATATTTCAAGGCAGTTGAATCACTCTCAAAACCAGCATTATTGAGGTATTCTAAAGCTTACAACATCCACTCTAGAACTAATTTTCAAATCACTTTCTTGGGGTTGTAAGAAAGTCCGATTTCCTAGGTTTTCTTGTCCTTAAATTTCATATTTTTGTGTGATTGACTGGTGGAAATCATTTGTTGTCTTCTTGAACACATTTATCTTGGGTTTTACACTTAAACTTTATTTACTAAACCCTAGGACTGGTTTGGATAAGAGTTTGCACTTATACTTGATTTTTATCAAACTTCTTGTTATTTGGATTTGAAACTGGATTTGTTTTAATCGATTCGTTTGAAACGGTTTCATATTTGAGATTTGCACAAAATCAGTGATATACTTGCATTTCTCATTTGTCCTCATACTTGCATGCATTAGAGTGGTTAGGCTCTAGGAGGCTTGCTTGTATTTGGATTTGGTGCCGCTTTACTTTGTAAAAGGAATTTCATTATTTTCATCTATTTTCTGTAAGTGGCTGATTGTAAGACTTAGTGGGATCTAAGTCGAAGGGAAGACCTAGTTGAGGCTAGGCATAAACCCTAGTTGTGACTAGGTAAGAAGTCCTAATTTGTGATTAGGCATTCTACACTTGTACGCTTAGGTTGTAACACTTATTGACAATATAAGTGGGGGTTTAAAAATCCTAACTGGGGAGGTTAGGCAGTGGACGTAGATCATTAGATGGAACCACTATAAATCGCGTGTCTCTTTCCATCTCTTATATCCCCTTCATCTTGCATTGCATTCATACTTGCGTTTGAGTGAGTATATAGCATCTTTATTGTTGAATTATTTTAAAAAGGAGATAACTTCTCGATACACCCAATTCACCCCCCTTTTGGGTGTGGTTTCAATTGATATCAGAGAAGGTTATTGCTCAAAGTGTTACTAACGTTTCTTTGATTGTTTTTGTGCAAGGATGCAAACTTTAGATTCGACTCGCTTTAATGAATGCAACTCCTCGAGTAGGCCTCCGTATATTGATGGAACCAACTATGCTCATTGGAAAGTAAGGATGAAGTTCTACATTAGGGCGCAAAGTAGACTTTTGTGGGACTCAATTTAGAGTGGGTAGTCTCCATCGGAAAAGCCCATGAGAGAATACACCGCCGAGGAGACCAAGATTGAGCTCTCAAATGATCAAGCCATTAATCATTTGTTTTGCGCGCTAAGTGAGAACGAATTCAACCGAGTTATTACTTGTCAAATGGCCAAGGAAGTGTGGGAGAAGCTTGGGGTACACTATGAAGGTACACTCAAGTGAAAAAGAAAAAGTTGAGAATCCTTGAGGAGCACTATGAGACTTTCCGAGTTAGCTCCGATGAAGACATAGCCACCGCCATCACTCGGTTCACTAAGCTCTTGAATGAGATCAAGAATCTTGGAAATAACTATGATGAAGAGACTTCGGTGTACAAATTCCTTAGAGTCTTTCTTAAGGAATGGGATGCCAAGAAGTATGCTATCTAATCAGCGCAAAACCTTGGAGAGTACACTTTTTATGCCTTGTGTGGAGAGCTAACGATCCATGAATTTGAACTAAAGGACCGAGCTAGATTGGAAGCTTTGATTGAGGGTACTAAGAGTTCAAGAAAATAGATTGCTTTGGAGGCAAATAGCCCACTGGCTCCATTGGTTGAGATCATTGAAGATGAGAAATCTAGTGATGACAATGATCTTGAGGCGGAAGTAGCCATGCTCTCAAGAAAGCTTAACAAGGCTATGTATAAGAGAGACAAGTACAAGAAGAAGTTCAAGAGTGGAAGCAAGGGAGAAAAGTCAAGTGAGACCATATGCTTTGGGTGTGGCAAACCGGGTCACATCAAGGCGAAATGCAAGTCCAAGAAGGTATTGGACAAGAAGAAAGGCAAAAAGAGCTTCAAGGCGACATGGGATGATTCATCTTCATCAAGTTCCGAATCTGAATCGGAAAGTGAGAAAGCAATACTTTGTCTCATGGCACAAAGTGAGGTAAACTCTAACGATTTAAATTTTGATGATGTTGATGATTTGGATGATGTTCCTAATGTTGATGAGCTTAGTAAATAGTTCGAAAAAAGAGGTAAAAAGGTCAAACAACTCAAAAAGAGCTTGACCATAAAAATTAGTGAGATTGAGTCACAAAATGATACCATTAATGATTTCCAAAGCGACTTGAATAAAGTCCTAAAGGAGAGAGATGCTTTAGTCAAGGAAGTAGAGGACTTGACTAACACGGTGCACAAGTTCACCAATGGTAGAGAGATGTTTGACATAATGTTGGGAGCACAACGACGTGCACTCAATAAGAGAGGCATAGGCTATGGAGTGAACTTGTTGAGTTACAAGAAATTGCTAGATGATGTATGTAGATGCTCAAAATGCAATAGGTCTCATGCGGTTGGGAAACGTGCCTTACAAAAGGCCAAAATGGGTAGACTAGCATGGGTAGTTAAGAATACTTATGATACTAACTTTCTCGGACCCAAAGGTATTTGGGTACCAAAATCTAGTGTTTTTCCCATTGTGTAGGATGCGAGGAAGAGCACCCCATGGTACTTGGATAGTGGGTGCTCAAGACATATGACCGGAGATGCACATCAATTCATTGAATTAAAGCGACATGATGGTGGAAATGTCACATTTGGGGACAACAATAAAGGAAAGGTTATAGGCCTTGGAATCATTTGGTAACGATTTACTTTCCATTTCTAATGTTTATCTTATTGATGGTTTGAAACATTACTTGCTTAATATTAGTCAATTGTGTGACAAAGGATTTCATGTCATGTTTGAATCATCAAAATGCATTGTTAGGAATGAGAAGCATGAAACTCTATTTGTTGCATATAGAGACAAGAATGTTTATGCAATTAACTTTGATGAGATGCATATGCAAAATGTTTCATGTTTGAGTGCTCAAAGTGAATGTGATGCATGGTTGTGGCACGATAGATTAGGACATTCTAGCATGGAAAACTTGTCCAAATTGACCAAACATGATCTTGTCAAGGGTCTACCTAAATGCACTTATAAGAAAGACAAGGAATGTGAACCTTGTATCCTTGGTAAGCAAGTGAAATTGTCATTTAAGATGAAAGTAGCAAGTGATGTGACTAGAGCATTGTAACTTATCCATATGTATTTGTTCGGACCCACCCAAACACAAAGTCTAGGGGGTAAATCATATTGCTTTGTCATTGTTGATGATTTTACTAGGTATACATGGGTTTATTTTCTAGCTCATAAGCATGAAGTTTTTGATGTGTTAATGAAATTTTGTGCTTTAGTTGAGAATGAAAAGAAATATAAAATTACCATCATTATGAGTGATCAGGGTGGTGAGTTTGTCAATAGGAACTTAGAGAAGTTTTGTGCTAAAAAATGATACACACACTAACTATCTTCTCCTAAGACACCACAACAAAATGGAGTTGTAGAAAGAAAGAATAGGAACCTCTAAGAGATGTGTAGGACCATGCTAAATGAGTACAACATAGCTAAACACTTTTGGGCCGGCCATCAACACGACGTGCTATGGTCTCAATAGGGTAAATGTCCGAAAACAAGTGAAAAGGACTCCTTATGAACTATGGAAAGGCCGAAAGTCCAACATATGTTACTTCAAGGTATTCGGTTGCACTTGCTATGTTCTAAATGATAAGGATCATTTGGATAAATTTGACCCAAAAGTCAAATGTGTGCACTTTACTAGGTTACTCCATGCGTAGCAAAACATATAGGGTGTTCAATAGATCAACCAAAACCATAGATGAGTCTATTCATTTCAAATTTGATGAAGTAGATCCCAAAGTGAAAATGATGCATACCTCGGAAAAATTGAAGATTGATGATGATGGTGATGATGATGTCACCCTAAGCCAAACATCCAATAGTTAAGAGGTTGAGGTGAGAGTGGAACCCAAACCTAATGCACCTAAGAACTCAAGACTTCTTATAGGCCATCCCTCCCAACAAAGTATAGGTGATCCAAACAAAGGAATAACCACTAGGTCATCATTGCTTCGAGATGAGGGACACATAGCTTTTGTATCACAAACCGATCCCACCAAAATAGATGATGCCTTAGGTGATGAGTTTTGGATCATGGCTATGCAAGAGGAACTAAGTCATTTTGTTAGGAATAAGGAATGGACACTAGTACCTAGACCTAAAGACCATACTATCATAGGCACCAAATGGGTCTTTAGAAACAAAAAGAATGAGAAGGGTGAGATTGTAAGGAACAAGGCAAGGTTGGTTGTACAAGGCTATAATCAAGAGGAAGGAATTGACTATGAGGAAGCCTTTGCACCGGTTGCAAGACTAGAAGCAATTTGGATGTTGCTTGCTTATGCTTGCTACAATGGGTTTCTACTATACCAAATGGACGTTAAAAATGCATTCTTAAATGGCTTCATCAATGAAGAGGTATATGTAGAACAACCACTGGGTTTTGAAGACCATGATCATCTAAGTTAGGTATGTCGTCTTCAAAAGGCCTTATATGGATTAAGACAAGCTCTTAGAGCTTGGTATGACCGACTTAGTGCCTTTCTACTTGACAAAAGGTTCAAGAAAGGAACGTTAGATCCTACTTTATTCATTTTGATTAAAAAACTTGACATGCTACTTGTTCAAATTTACGTTGATGATATTATCTTTGGGCCATACAATACGCGCTTATGTAATGAATTCTCATCATTGATGACCAATGAATTTGAAATGAGCATGATGGGTGAACTAACATACTTCTTAGGCTTGCAAATTAAGCAATCTAAACATGGCATTTTCATAAACCAAGCAAAGTATGTAAGGGACATGCTAAAGAAATTCAAATTTGAAAATTTGAAAGCGTGTGACACTCCTAGTAGTTTCACCGTCAAAATGGACAAAGAGCAATTAGAAAAATCCATAGATCCTAAACTTTACCATGGCATGATTGGTAATCTCATATACTTGACCGCCAGTAGGCCCGATATTTTGTTTAGTGTGTGTTTATATGCTAGATTTCAATCCGAACCTAAGGAATCTCACTTGAAATGTGTCAAGCGTATATTTCGTTATCTTAGTGGGATACAAGATTTGGGGTTGTGGTTTAACAAAAGCCAAGAGTTTTGAACTCCAAAGCTTTGTTGATTTCGACTATGTGGGGAGTCTAGTGGATAAGAAAAGCACTTCGAGGTTTTGTCATTTGCTTGGAAATTCACTTATATCATTATTTAGCAAAAAATAAAATTTTGTTGCTTTGTGTACGGCCGAAGCCGAGTATGTGGCTGCCTAAAGTTGTTGTACTCAAGTTTCGTACATTAAACAACAACTTGAGGATTACCAAATCCAAGTGGGTTGTGCTGAGATTTATTGTGATAACACAAGTGCAATCAACATATCGAAAAATCCAGTGTTACACTCCCGCACTAAGCACATTGAGATCAGACACCATTTCCTTCGCGATCACGTCCAAAAGGGCGATGTTAAACTAATCCACGTGCACACGGAGGACCAACTAGCTGATATCTTCACCAAGCCAATGCCTAGAGACAAATTTTCTAAGATTCGGCATGAATTAGGCATATTTCGTGAATTAAAACTTTTACACATGTTTTAGTTGTTCCAATCCTTTTTATATGCTGTTAGTGAAGTGTCCATAAAGTATGAGGTGAATCAGAAATGTCCGTCAAAAACTCAAAATTTAATTTCAAATTCCAGAGAGTAATTAGCGCGCTAGGTTTGCTAATTAGCACGCTAATTGTCTCTGATTAGTGTACTAATCTAAGGACCTAGCGCGCTAATTGTCCTTGGCCCATATCACTTATCCGCATCATTAGCGCGCTAATTCTATCATTAGCACGCTAATGTTGTTCGACCAGGACCAGTATAAAACTATTTTGACCCTAAATTCTTATTTTTCACTCACCACTCCTCTTCTCTTGGGTCTTCATCCTCTCCAACGACTCTCCTTCAATCCCTAGGTAAATTCCATCACTTTCTTTGTCAATATGGGTGTTTTTACTTCCTAGCCCTAGGATTGATCCACCATTTTTGTCTTCATCCTTGAGTTCGTACACAAGGAAAGTCTTCCACCCATTGTGTTGTTGTTATATTCGTGACTCATTTTCGGTTATGCTTGTTGTGAGGGGGAGCTTGGCCCCACTTTTTGATGTTATCAAAAGGGGGAGAAATGTATGCGTTGAACTTGAGTTATTTGAGATTGCACTATGGATATGAATACACGTGAATTCCATTTTTGATAGTCAAGTTCACATTGTTTGTTATCATAAAAAAGGAGAGATTGTTGGACTAAGTGGTTAGTCATTTTTACTCCACCCGGGACTTTGATGGAAACAAACAAAGTGAAAGTATACTAATAAGTTTATCAAGTGTGTTTCAGTTAGTCAAAGTTTGTAGAATATCACATCTCAAGTGTTCAAGCCATATAAGCTCAAGATTCGATCCACACGAGGAAATGAAGACAAAAGATCATATTACATGTTGTAACATTGATGTAAGGTACACAGGTTCATGTACGAAAGCCTAATGCATTACTTCATGCATATCATGTTTTTCAAATCCATTTTAAAATTTCGAGTGTTCATTTGGAGTTTGAAATGAAACTCACCACTTAAATCGGTCTTATAAGTTCAAACTATACCATGTTTTTATATTCACATCGTACTTTACAAACCATTGTGGAAGCTTTCGGAAATGAAAAACTTGTTTTGAAAGGTTTTTAAAAAGAAAAATTGTGTATTTGCAGAAAAGCCCCTAGGTAAGTCATGAATTCTGGATTTTCCATTTTCGGGATTTGTGAAAACATTCTGACCATCCAAATGGGTTCTATGACCCTTAACAAACATGTATAACATGTTATAAGAGGTTTGGTAGGGTTTCAGATGCGCTAACTCTAGAGCCAAAATATTTATTTTGAGGCCCATGACAGTTAGCGTGCTAATAGTGATATTAGCATGCTAATAGTGATATTAGCATGCTAATTGCAGAGTTAGCGCGCTAATGTTCAACATTAGTGCGCTAGGTTAGAGGATTAGCGCGTTAGGTCCCAATATTAATGAGTTAATTGCCTTTCTAACAGCTTTTTTATAAAGCTGAAAATCACACTTTAATTTGAATAGATGATCAAATCTGAGCCCTTGGATCTCTACAATGGTCAAAAACTGTTAAAAAGGAATGTATAATATTCTCAAACCACCAAGAACATTCTATTGTCTTGTCAAGCAAGAAAATCGTATTGTGCTCATTGTTTTCAAAGAATAAGCTTGGATTTTTAAGTGCTATCACTTGTAATCTTTCGAGGCAACTGAATCACTCTCAAAACCAACGTTATTGAGGCGTTTTAAAGCTTATAACATCCACTCCAGAACTGATTTTCAAATAACTCTCTTGGGGGTTTTAAGAAAGTCCGATTTCCTAGCTTTTCTTGTTCATAAATTTTATATTTTTGTTTGCTTGACTGGTGGAAATCATTTGTTATGTTCTTGAACACATTTGTCTTCGGTTTTACACTTAAACTTGATTTATTAAACCCTAGGACTGGTTTGGACAAGAGTTTGTACTTAAACTTAATTTTTATCAAATTTCTTGTTCTTTGGATTTGAAACTGGATTTGTTTTAATAGATTTGTTTGAAACAGTTTGGTATTTTAGATTTGCACAAAATTAATGATATACTTGCATTTCTCATCTGTTATCATACTTGCATGCACTAGAGTGGTTAGGCTCTAGGAGGCTTGCTTGTATTTGAATTTGGTGGCACTTTACTTTATAAAGTGAATTTTAATATTTTAATCTATTCTTTGTAAGTGACTGATTGTAAGACTTAGTGTGATCTAAGTCGAAGGGAAGACCTAGTTGAGGCTAGGCATAAACCCTAGGTGCGGCTAATTAAGAAGTCTTAATTTATGTTTAGGCATTCTAGGTTGTACGCTTAGGTTGTAACACTTATTGGCAATATAAGTGGGGGTTTGAAAATCCTAACCGGGGAGGTTAGGTAGTGGATGTATATCATTGGATCGAACCACTATAAATTGCGTGTCTCTTTCCATCTCTTATATCCCCTTCATCGTGCATTGCATTCATACTTGCGTTTGAGTGAGTATATATCATCTTTATTGTTGAATTATTTTAAAAAGGTGATAACTTCTTGATACACCCAATTCACCCCTCTATTGGGTGTGGTTTCAGAAACCACAAAGGAACAACGTCCCGCCAGATACCCATTCAAGTGTGATAAGGACGACCTAGATTACGAGAAAAATGATAAAAATAATGATCTTTCAAATCTCATGAAAAAAGATCCAGGGTATATCTTCCTCAACATACAAATCAATAAAATGTCTTTTTACAGAATCTAATTTAATACGGGAACCGATATGAATCTTATGCCTGGACTTTGGTTTCTTTTGACAAAAGTCTCTTATAAATATATACAAGCTAATTCACAGTCTCATTAGGTATATCAACTGGCACGAATGGGAAGGTTTACTTTCACTACAAACTTCTTACCCATGCTATTAGCCACCCAAAATGACGAGCTATTATTAGGAAGACCATTCTTAGCAATTGACTAAGCCATCATAGACATACATGATCACATAGTTACGCTTAGGATGAGTAATGATGAAATAACACTCCAAGATAGGAAAGAAATTGGTGATGATATTGAAGAAGAACAATTCAATGATAGTGATGGAGGCAATAATGAGGGACTTATTCAGACACTAAGGAAGATATTCATAATGGAAAATAACTTGAAGTGAAGATTGATTCACTCACACTCGACGGAGATTGATTCCTTTATGAGTCGAGCCAACGATAATAAACAACAACGCTTTATGGGACGCAACCCATATTCCTTTTTTTAGTTATTTCAATTTTTAGTAGGATATGTATTATTAGTACTAGTCGACGGGCACGTGCGTTGCACGTGAGGCAAAGATATTATTTTCGTTGTAATATATATATTGAAATGAAAATAAACCTTTTTTCCCTCATTTTTTTTGGGCTTGGGACCGGCAATGAATGTTGATTTCTATTGGCAGAGTTAAAAAGAGGGTTGGTAGGAAAAACTTCTTAACACGTAAAACGTTTTCGCAAATGTATCCCAAAAATAAAGTACTCTTCTTTGCCATAGGGACATAGAAGCTCGAAGTTGGTTTCTTACTTGGTTTGGGGTGGCAGCTTGATATCCCATTGATCCAGTTCTCATGGGAGTGTTCTGAGGCAGATTTTGGTTGCTACCTTGCACTTTCTATCATTTGATTGGAAACATCAGATATTTCAACTAGCTAACTTGACTAATTGAGATGAACATAGTCAATTTTATTACATAATCAACCAAGTGTTTTAAAAATTACTATTGTACCTTAGTATTATGAACATGCACATAGATAGACTCTATTTTTTTGATGAAAGTGGAGGCAGAACTCTATTAATGTATACATAGCTATAAAACATTTTAAAGAAGATACAAAATTTGTAAGTGATGTACAAAAAAATAGCCATACTTAACAAAAAACAGACCCCACCCCTTATGTGTGCCCTTAAATGAGCCAAATGCAATAACACATTCTTTTTTCCCCCCTAAAAAATAGTCACGAACTCATACCTGACCCCACCACAGTATTAAACAGAGCATTCGCACACATACCGCATCCACATACACCAGCACCACAACATTTTTGCAAAAAATTGATTTACCTATATTGGGTCATTTTTTGACCGATGCTAATGATGATACAGAAGGGGCTATCGAGGGGGAGTGATATGCGATTTCATTGAAGTCCTTAGCCTGGAGCAAAAATTTTAGTGATAAAAACTCTTAAAAACTCTTATACAGAAGGAGTCAACAAAAGAAGCACTATGGGTGGAATCAGTGGATGAAATCGTTGGAGTACTAAGGGTGCAATCGTGGGAAACAAAGAATATGGAGGATGAAATCGTGGGAAATAAAGGTGGTAATTACCATAACTATATGTCATAGACTTTATTCTCTACTTCTCTCTATATATTCTCTATATACGAGTATCGATCTTACGTCTCTCTATCCCTTAAAACTCTCTCATCTCTCCACGTTTTGTTTCATCAACCAATCTCTCAACGTGATTTATTTTTATTTTTAGAATAAGACATTTCTACCTTTACTTTTTAAAAGGACAAAGGATGGAGAAAAATTTTTGATACTCTTTTGAAGGACAAATTTTTCAATAAGGCTATTTTGGCCTCAAGCGAATTTTAATAGGTATTTCCATTATATATAAGATAATTTACTTTTATTCTCTCTCCTTTTGACTCTCTTTTGGAATTATTTTCAAGACTTTAGCTCTTGAGTAGCTTCAATAAGAGGGGGGATGATCAAGTTGCTTTTTTTTTGCTTTTATGGTCTTTATGCAAGTTTGTATTATTCAGTTGCTTATTTATTTATTTATTTATTTATTCATTTAATTAATAAAATTATTAGTTAGTTACATATCCTGATCAAACTTTCAAATTTTCAGTCAATTCTATCTTTCTATAAGTTTTAATGAATTATACATATGTTAATTAAGAAATAAATAGGAAAAACAACAAAATAAGCTCAGCGAATCTTGAGCAAATCCAAATAACATTAGAAATTAGTGGCTAAATCAGTGACAAAAACAAGAAAAATTAAGTAAAAACTTCAGTTTGGTGAATCCCCAGCGATTTGCCATTTCAACATGAAACGCTAGTTAGATCGAGGAGTCATTGCATACCATTTTCATCGATTTGTATAGCGATTTCTCAGCAATTCCACTTACATACGAATCACTGCGCATGATTTGGATTTCTTAAAATCAAAACCCCAAATCGTCATACACACACCCATTTCCTATACACAAATCATTGCACCCTTCACTCACATAATCAATTTCTTGCCTATATTCAACCTTCCTAAGCTCAATCTTAGCGTAATTAATTGATTCCCACCTCATTCTAGTTTCATTCAACACTCAATCTTTAGATTTAAGAGAGTAGAGACGAACTAGGGTTTAAGGGATTTCAAATTGGAGCTTGGAATACCAATTAATAGGAGTTCAAGAGCACATATCTTGAGAGATTCACTCGCAAGAAGGTAATCACGACGAACCTAGCTCTTTATTTTATTGAAACTTTGATTTGTTGGATTTTTACAAACTTTCAATTGATTTTGAAAATTATTATTGGAATCCATTTTGGTACAATGAATGAATGATTTCATTGATTCTAATAGATTCGTTATCATAATGGCAATGATCATTAGTTTACAAATTGCATATTTTCGAAATCTTTTGGAGTTTTTATCAATTACAGGACAACTATTCGCAATGAATTTGAAAGTGAGTTTTCAACAAATTAGAGTTGTGCTCTAAAATTTTTGAAAAATAATTTTGATGGATTTGATCTCATATTCTTAACTTTTGTGATTTTTAAATAAGTTTTGCAGATTTCACCCTTTTATACAAAATTGTTTCAAATTTCTGAATAGCAATTTGATTTTCAATAAACGACTAGCTTTAAGTTCATTTTTGTATCAAATATAGGATTTTCATTTATCGATTCGTCGTAGTTGATTTATTCATTATGGAGGGAAGGGGTAGAGGACGTGCTAGGAGTAGTGCACAAGAGAAAGGGAAAGGAATTATGATAGAAAACTCAAGAAGAACAGGCCAACAAATGTCCATTCAACCCATAGGGGTTAGTATATCATAAGTGAGACCCGGGAGAGCTGAGTTGAGAACACCTTCCCTGCCTAGCTGTTACGAGGACATTGACCACTTAGAACTGAGCACACAAGCCCCTTGTAATCCCATGAGATTTGCCAGTCTTAAAGCATAAAATAAATACTTTAGAGATTCAAAAAGAGTTATCATACCCAAAAAAGGATTTCAAATTCAAAATGTGCACAAGTATTAAGACAGAATCGTGAGCATCATAAGAGAAATAAAGTCAGAGAATCTTTGTAGGGACTATGAAGGCAAAAAGAAAGAGGATGCTCAGAATTAGTTCGCCAATTCTATGCAAATGGATATGTGAGCGATTATCCTACTAAAGTAATAGTTTAAGGGAAGAAGATCAATATTTCACTTAACTGACTGAACAAACATTATTAATTTCCTGATACTCAAGTTAGACGACCATCCGACTACCCGAATATCATCTACATCCATAAAGAATCCTACCTATTCACAATAGTTCAAGAAGCCTTAGAAGTAATTACAGGACGAGGATTTGTTTTCAATGTAGAAGGTCACCCTAAACTCATCTAAACCTCCAACTTAAGAGAAATCTCCAAATGTTGGAGCTACATAATTGACTTACTTACACCACTCTATGCAACATTTTAAAGTTAAAAACCATAGAGCTACTTTACTTTACCACATTGTTACGAAGAGGGGGTATATCGACCTTGGGTATGCAATCCATTATGTAATGAGACATGCAATGAAAACCATGAAGTGGGATGGTCTACAATTCCCAATTTTGATTACCAAGCTTTACATGAAAGCCTAGGTCGATTTCAATGAGGTTGAATTTGATTGTTACCCCAGAGGACCATTACTAATGCTATGATCAAAAGGATGAGAGCAGTCGATGGGTATAATGTAACACCCCAAAAATTATGAATCCTGAGATACGTATTACACTTATCAAATCACACATTATTTTGCTTTAATGCATTTTGATAAATATTAAGTGATGCATTCTGTTGATACATCATTTACATCATCTGCTTGTCTGCCTCTAATGATTAATCATAAAGACAAATTAAAATATTATGATAGGGATAAAATAATATTTTCTACAAATATAGTGATAAGTAAAAAGTAATTACCTTAAGGGATGAAATAGTCATTTTAGTAAAATGTGAAAAAATCATAAAATAATACCGAAGGTAACAAGGTAATTATCATAGATTAAATAAATTAGTAAATTATATTTGCAAAAGATAAGTCGGTCTTGCCATCAAGTAAAGAATAAGAAGCTTCTATAAATTTTATCTTTACATTATGATTGACAATGACACTTAACATCTTTAGGACAAAAATGAGAAGTTACCTTTATTTTTATCTTAACATTACAATTGACAATGACACTTCAACTTAATCTTTAAGTAAAGAATAAGAAGTTTCTAAAAAGTTTCGTTTGCCATTGTCTTAAACATTATGATCGATAACGACCTTGTCTTTATCAAGTCATTATGATTTGTCATCATGACATGTCATTATGACTTTTTTTATTAAGCTGCTCTCCCTCTATAAATAGAAATGAGAATGCGATTTATTCTCACATTTTGTTTTAATTTCTATCTCTCTCCATTTATGCGTCCTTTTGTAGAAACTTTAAGCAAATGTCATAACCCTCATAAAGATGGCGATTCTTATTGAGGTAATCCTTTTCGTTATTAATTATTAATTCGATGCATGTGCCTCTACATCTTTGCATATTTATTGCTATTGTTATGCTAATTGTATATGTTTATCCACAAGTGTGATTCCTATTGACGGGCATTTTGAAGTCCATCGATGCGGTATTATCAGGCAACTGATATGGTCAAGTGCTAATGAGCACCATTGATACTGCTATTTGACCTTGGTGTGGTTTGAGCCGACACGCATGACTCCATAGGTCCACTTGATAAGTCGTTAATTGTGTGATATTATATGTGTTATTTATTTATTTTTTTATTGTTGAGTCTCCAAAATATTTGCATAATAGTCCTTATTTGTTATTTTCAGGGTTTTTGGGGTGCACGGTTGAATTCGGGGCGAAAAATTGTGTAAAATGGAGTATTTATATGCAGTAATCAAATACCATAAGATTTATCTAGAAATACGCATTGCACAGTAGATGGAATAATGATTAACAAGTTAAGTAACGCAAGAGGGACACACATGAGTCACTGATCTACACAACAACCCTTGATGTTGCCTTATGATGCGCGTCTTTATGTCTACCAGAAATTTGACGATTCTTCATGCGAGCCTTCTCATCCTCCAATCGCCACGTGTTAACTCCTTATTCAGCCAGCACATCTCTCCTCCGATACAGTTCTGCCACGTGTCCTTATGACAGCACCATGCCTCAGCTGCTATAGGATTGACTCGGGATGCGTGCGAGTACGCACTCCCAGTTTTTTGCACCGGATCGAATAATTATTTTTTTTTTGTGCGAGATACCCAACATGACATAAGGGATATCGATGCTTAAACTCCGAGACGTATGAGTAGTCCTACATATAACGGGAGCCAGTAAAAAGCAGTTACTAAAAAAAAAATCAAGTCTTTATAATGATGATAAAATTATAAAATAAAGAATTACATAACTTTTGATTCCAATAATGTCTCCTAACAACAACAATAACAATAACTAGAAGAAGAAATCACAAACTGTTTTTCATTTCAATATACAAACCAAGCAAGATCAAAATCAAAACCCCAACAAAAAGTTGATACGAGAATACACGAATTGAATTTTTTTTTTTTGAAATGAAATTAAGAAAGTAAATCAAGTAGGTCCGCCATTAATTAATGGATTCCCTCATAATATTGATTGATGGATCGATCGAAAGTCCATTTCAGATCTTGATCAGGAGATCCACCTTACACATGGCATTCGAGAAAGATCCGAATCACTCACCGCACTCTCGAGTTTGTGCTAGTTCTCTTCAACCCAGTTGCCCGCCATGTTGCAGTGTATGACTCGCCCAGCTTGTCACTGCGTCAGCTTCTCGTCCAATTCCTGGCCACCACGTCACCTACACCAGCAGACGCCACTAATCAACATCTGACACGTGGTTGAACCCCGTGTAAACAAATCAAAACAATCACTAGATGGTCCTCGGCGCACGTGTTACGAACCAAACCCCCAATTTCCAATCCTCACTCTTCGAGAGCAAATTAGAAGGTGTTTTTACATAAGGACTTAGGTATTATTTGGAGAACTCACTTTTCGGACGGCCACACATTGCTATTTTCTCATTTCTTCTCAAAACACCATTATTTTCTTACTTTCTCTTTGGATTTTAATGGAGTTTTCAAGTAATATGTTCGGTTAACTTCGTCGATCTAGACCGAAGGTGAAGCGAACAACCTTTTTGGCATAAACATATGTGAGATCTACTTTGATTTAATTAAATTTCTTTTCATAGTATTTTATTCCCTTTGTTATAATTTGAATAATTGAGGTTAAATTCATATTTAAACATTGATTCATTTCCCAGTGAGTTGTACGCACCCGTCCTTATGCAATAAGACCACACTAGTGGAAATTGACCCTACCAATTGATTCACCCCTTTTGGGACTGGTTGAATAACTTAGGGATCTAGGATAAATTAGACACACTAGTGATCCAGTTATCTAGGTGTAGTGCCTTCACGAAGCCCAATGCGGTCAGCGCATTAAACCCAATTCGCTTAAGTATAGGGTTATGTGTTTAACTAGAATAGTGGTCATTTTCGTACCTTGACTATCGAGATAAGGAAGTGCGAGGACCCGCGTACGTTACTGGGTATATAGCTACTCTAAATCACTGTGAATTGCATGCTTTATTTAGATTGACGACCATATGTATAATTACGCCAAAATGTGGAAGTTTGTGATACATATGGTTTAGGTTGTTTTCCTTATTGATTTATTCACTTAAGCATTTTTATTCTTTGTTTTTAGTTAATTCTTGAGAACACTTTTGAGAATCCCCCCTGATTTACTTTTAGTTCATTAGCCTAGGTTAGAAACTTGGTTTTCGTGGATCGACCCCGTGGTTGCCACTACTGCAGTTCTTGTGGTCATTGGTAATCTCTTCGGGATTATATATATTTTGACACGTCCGACATGCGTCAAATTTCGACGCTGTTGCCGGGGAACAAGTCTTTCTAACTTAGGTTTTTCTTTTTTTTTAGTGTGCCCACCTTTATGTCCCATAGTTTTCATTGATCGTAGTCCACCGGATCTTTACTCCCTTTTGATCCGGAGATCGAAAAGACTTGCCATTGGAACTCGAAAGAAATAAGGTAGAGGAAACACTCCTTAAGAGTTCAACCGAGCGATGAACAACCCCTTCTAATGGATGAACACGATGGGAATCCACAACTTGAGGGGCGAGAAGACCACCTAGTTGTTTCTCCTTAACAATTTGTACCACCCGCTGTGCCACACGTACTAGTGGCACAGCAGAAGCCTGTAGTACTTCAGTATCAACCGCTCGATCAAAGAGTGGTTGATCCCACTCTATAAAGGCCACAAGCTAACCCTTGGGCACAACCTCATGCCGAACATCGCATTACCATTGGGATGATAAATGATGAGATACAAGATCTCCTAGTTTATCAACTACACTATATCACATTCCCAGCTCATCAGGGCAATTTTAAGCTTAGATCTGGTTTCATAAACCTTATCCCTATCTTTCATGGACTGGATCATGAGGATACAATGACCTTCATCAAGGACTTCCATTCTAAGTGTAGGACCATGATTCCCCTAGAGTCGATGAAGACGAAGTCAAACTCTCTGCTTTTCCAATATGCCTTAAAGACAAAGCCCAAGACTGGCTCTTCTATCTCCCCTCTAGTTCCATCACAAGTTGGAACGACATGATTTATGCATTCCTCAAAGGGTTTTTCCCTGAATCTAGATCTTCCCAACTTAATAAAGAGATATGCAGTATCAAAATGAAACGGGGAGAATCCTTTGGCGACTATTAGGGTCGTTATAAGCATTTTCTTGCGCAATGCCCCTTACATGGCTAAAACAACCTCTCCATTATTCGTTTCTTCTATATTGGAATTACACCCCTTAAGAAATGCATGATTGATAATGCGTGCGGAGGCAACTACAGATGTAAGACAACTCAAGAGATGTTTGATCTGTATGATTCTATAGCAAGTCAATCACGTCATTACATTGATGACGAGGAAAAGGGAACCTCATGATATATTTATGATGGAGTAAGGTTAAGTTCTACAAATAGTAAGCTTGATAAACTCATTGATCTCATAGAGTGATTTCTTACCTCAGGAAACGCTCAAGTTAAAGCTTGCGATTTTTGCTCAGCCATGGACCATCCCACTGATTCTTATCCTACCTTGTTCAAGAATGAGCAAGCAAATGCTATAGGTGGTGGATTGCTAAGACCAACGAGGAATCAATATGGCAAAAAAATTAGTAACACTTATTATCATGTTGTCAAAAGCCCCTATCATAGCTATAGACCTCAGAACCATAACTACCTCCAATATGTTCCAAAGGGACAACCTCTTTCTCAACAGTCCCAACCCGCTCAGAACTCGGGGTCTTTAGAAGAAATGATGAGGACATTCATTACCAGTCAAGACAGATCCTTTAAAAACTAACCCAACTTAAAAATGAAACAATCACGAGTCATGCTGCAAGCATTAAACATATCAAGGTTCAGCTAGGGCAACTAGCCCTAAAGGTGGGGAGTATGGATGAGAAAGGCAAGTTGCCTTATCAACCACATCTGAATCCTAATGCGAATGTCAACGTCATCACACTTCATAGCGGCAGAGAGTTAGAGGAAACTCCCAAAGAACCCAAGCCTAAAGAGGCTGCACTAAAATCCAAGGAAGTCGAGTAAGAGCTCGAAGTTCAACCGTCTCCCACTAAACAGTAATCTTGGATAAAGAAGCACAACCTTCTCTCAAAATCCTACCCCCGTTCCCTCGACGCCTCATTAGGAATAAAAAGGTGGGAGAAGAGAAGGAAATTCTGGAAATACTAAGGAAAGTGGCGATAAACATCCCACTCCTTGATGCCTTAGCACATATTCACCGCTATGCTAAGTTGCTCAAAGACCTATGTACCAACAAAGGTTGACTTAAAGGAAATGAGAAGATCGCTGTAAGTGAAAATGTTTCAGCTATCCTATGCAAGAAGTTGCCCACCAAGTGTGAGGACCTGGGCATGTTCACTGTACCTTGCACAATTGGTGAAGTTGAGATCCAAAAAGCTATGTGCGACCTCGGCGTGTCTATCGATGTCATGCCACTATCCATATATGAGACATTGAAGGCTGGCCTTATGAGGGATATTGGAGTTGTCATATATCTGGTAGATCGATCCTTCATTCGTCCTATGGATGTCTTGGAAGACATCAAAGTGAAGGTTAGTAAGCTCATATTTCTTACTGACTTTTATATCATCGATATGAATAATCAACTATGCCACCATTTCTCCTCAGTATGGCAGGCTTTTCCTTAAAAGTGCCAAGACTAAGATGATATTCACAGTGGTTCTCTTACCATGGAGTTTGATAGTGAACTTATTAAGTTCAACATCTATGATGCTATGCGCCATCCTTGCAATTCCTCTTCTGTGGTGCTTGCCTTAGACAGTGTGGACTCACTTGTCCAAGAGATCTTTCTTGTGAAGTATGATGATATGAAAGTGGTGTTAGACAATCATCTCGACACTGATTTTTTGCAAAAGTAATCTTTCATCCTCGATTGAGGAGCTGATATCTGAGTTAAACTCTGCTTCATTCCATTTTCCAACCCTAGCATATCTTGACTTACCTGCTTCAAACTCTACACTTCTCCCCTATATGGAACGAGCCCCCACACTGGAGCTCAAACCATTGCCTAGTCATCTCAAATATGTGTTTTTCGGTGGGAATGTGACTTTACCCATGATCATCTCAACTAAACTCACATTACCAGAGGAAGAGAAGCTCGTAAATGTGTTTCGAGAGTTCAAAGAAGCTTTAGGGTGGATGATTGCTGAAATCAAAAGTATTATCCCTTCCACATGCATGTATCAGATACATATGGAAGAAGGGTCTAAACCTCCACAAGAAGCACATCGGCGACTGAACCCTCCAATGATGGAAATGGTTAAGAAAGAGATTCTGAAGCTCCTTAATGCTGGGATGATCTACCCGATCTCCGACAGCAAGTGGGTCAGTCCCGTTCAAGTAGTTCTCAATAAACCGAAGATCATAATGGTCATGAACTCACGGGGAGAGTTAATCCCAACTCACGTCCAAAACGGATGGCGGGTTTGCATCAATTATAGGAAGCTTAATGCTTCTACTCAAAAAGACCACTTTCCATTGCATTTCATCGATTAGATGCTAGAGCGTTTAGCAGGCCGGTCGCATTACTATTGCTTAGATGTATACTCTGGTTTTTACCAGATTCCTGTAGCACCTAAGGATCAGGAGAAAACCACCTTCACCTATCCTTTCGGTACCTTCGCTTACCGGCACATACCTTTTGGGCTGTGCAATGTACATGCTACCTTTTAGAAGTGTATAATGAGCATCTTCTCTGACTTTGTTGAGCACTTCATCGAAGTATTCATGGATGATTTCATCATTTACAATGATTCATTCAATCTTTGCCTTAGTCACCTGACTAAGGTCCTTCTTCGATGTATTGAAAACAACTTGGTCCTCAATTTTGAGAAATGTTACTTCATGGTATCGAGGTCTTATCTTGGGTCAAATCGTGTCTGCTAGGGGTGAGGGAGTAGACCTAGCAAAAATTGAAGTAATTCAAAAATTGCCTTACCTCAAGACTGTGCGAGAAATCTGATCATTTCTTGGCCGTGTAGGTTTTTATTAGCTATTCATTAAGGATTTGCATAACCCCTATATCGCCTTCTTCAGAAGGACGTGCCTTTTGATCTCGAAAAAGCATGTAAAAGTGCATTCGATGCACTCAAAGATTCTCTCACCTCTACTCATTTGATTTGAGCTCCTAATTAGGAGTTACCTTTCGAGATCACGTGTAATGCCAGTAACCACTCTGTGGGTGTTGTGCTTAGGCAATGAGTCAGGCGTGACTCACATGTCATATACTATGCCTCCCAAACTCTTGATCCTGCCCAACTGAATTACACTACTACCGAGAAGGAGTTTATAGCTATCGTCTTTGCTTTGGAGAAATTTCGACCTTATCTCTTAGGTACTAAGGTGGTCGTCTATTCTGACCATGAAGTCTTAAAGTACCTAATGGCCAAAAAGGAAGCTAGACCTCGTCTCATTCAATGGATACTCTTGTTACTAGAGTTTGATATTGAAATTAAAGACAAAAGTGGTACTGAAAATCTTATTGCTGACCATCTCAGCCGCATCAAGAATGGTGAAGCACCTGTCCTACTTCGAGATGATTTCCCTGATGAACATCTCTTAGTCGTCTCTAACGAACTCCCTTGGTTTGTGGATTTGGTTAACTATATCGTCACACAAGAGTATTCACCTCACCTTACGAGAGACCAAAAAGATAAAATCTGGAGCGACTCTAATCACTATGTTTGGGATGACTTATACTTATGGAAGTTTTGCTCATACCAAGTAATCCGTCGATGTGTCTCCCAAATTGAGCCACGATCTATCTTGGCATTCTGTCACTCATATGCCTACAGTGGCCATCTTGATCCACATAGGACAAATATGAAGATCTTAGAGAGTGGCTACAAGCCCACCATTTCTTACTACTCCTATCTATATGCTAAGACCTACGCCAGATGTCAATCGATCGATACCTTGGGTCACCGAGATCAAATGCCACTGACCTCCATCCAATTCTGCAAAATTCTTGATGTTTGGGGGATCGACTTCATAGGGCTATTTTCATCGTCACATGGTTTTCTCTATATCTTACTGCTGGTGGATTACGTGTCCAAATGGGTGGAAGTTAAAGCCACTCAAACCAATGATTCATTAGTGGTATGAAATTAATTGAAATCATGGATTTTTTCTACTTTTGGAGCTCCACGTGCTTTGATTAGTGATCGAAGTATCCATTTATGCAACCATATGGTTGAGAATTTCTTGCATAAGTATAATGTCACACACCGTACGTCTACGACCTACCATCCTCAAACGAGTGGCCAAGCAGATGTGTCAAACAGAGATATTAAATCCATTTTGGAGAAGACCGTAAATCCGTCTCTAAAGTACTGGAGAATACGCCTTGACGACGCGGTATGGGCTTATCGAATGACATATAAAATGCCAATTGGAATGTCACCGCATTGGTTAGTCTTCGGCAAATCGTGCCAATTGCCGGTTAAGTTGGAGCATAAATCATTATGGGGTGTCAAACAGCTCAACCTGAAACTCGATGCAGCCAGTAAAGAGAGAAAGTTGGAACTCTAAGAATCAAAGGAGATTCGGAACGACGCCTACGAGTCCGCTCGAATCTAAAAAGATAAAACCAAGGCGTTCTACGAACGCAACTTATCTCACAAACTTTCACAGTCGATCAAAAGGTTTTGTTTCATAATTCCAGATTAACTCTCCATCCAGGGAAGTTGAGGTCATGATGGTTCAGACCTTTTGTCGTTACTGAAGTTTTTGGACATGGTGCAGTTGAGATCAGGAGCACAGATACAGGCAAAGTTTTCAAAGTGAACAGGCACCGACTGAAGCATTTATATGAGATCTTTTCACAGAATGAGATCGAGAGTGAGACTCTAGCTGTTGTAGAGTACACTGACCAAGAGATAATTAGACTGAGTTGAGCCAATGACGTTAAAAAAGGCGCTCGTGGGAGGCACCCGAAGATTCTATCCCTTTTCTTTTAATTTTCTATTTTAGTATTTTTTTTAGTATTCTTATCATTGTCTCTTTGGTGACTTTTTACACCTGTTGCGGCCTCTGCATAGCGCATAGGATTTTGAAAGCCCGATATCGCTCATGCGGCTCATCACGTTGTTCTATACCCACTGTTAGTCACACTGAGATTTGCTAAGATTACCCGTCTTTATTTTGTTCACTTTTTGTTCGTAGGTTTATGGATTAGTGTCAGTCCTATGCATGATCTTGTATCATTTCCTTGCTTCGATATCTATCATATTTTTTCACCATCTTGTGTGTTTCCATGTGCACCTCTAGACTTGTTTTGAACCTTGAGGACAAGGTTTTGAATAAGTTTGAGGGTACTTTAGGATTTGTGGATTGAGTTGGATGGATTTCTCGGCAAAAGACTGCAGGTGAGATCGTTTAAAGTTTTTCAATTATATGCGGTTATATGTGGTTGACGGATGGTAATGGTGGTGTTTAATATCTCTTATTCATTCATTTCTCCCATTTCTTTTTCCTCTATACTTTTTTTTCTCATTTCATTAGGAGTTGATACACTTTCACGCATGTATTTTTTATAGTTTTCATTTTTATATTGTTTAGAGTCACCCGATTTTTTGTTTCATGCCTTTGGTTGTGGATGAGTACACTATGGTTACCTTTTTGACTTGAATATTAGGAGAAAATAGGATAAACACTCACTCGAGCCCGTAGCCCAGCATTTTTGTTATTTCATGATTAAGGACTTAGTGTGTTGGTTATGCTTTATGCTAGATACCAAAGGGGGTAGACGGTTATAATTGTGCAATTCAGATTTCTTGGTGCTAGAACGAGGATGTAACCCATTCAAGACGAAATTCCTATGACTGAAACACTTTTGGGAAAATGATTTAGGCCATTTTTTTAATGAAAACCGTTAGCCTTAAGCTCACCTAAATTAATTCCCCTAGTTAACTCATTTTGAGCCAACCCAACCTTTATTTCTTGCATACGTAACTTTAAGCCCATAGACATAGCCTGATACATCCCTTACCTAGTTGGAAACTAGTCTTAGACTTGAAATTTTAAGAAAGAGACATGAGGAGAAAAAAAATTAGAGAAAAAAATTGTTCATATACCCAAAATAAAAGGAAACTCATGATTTGAGAGTCTTACCTAAAACATAATCTACAGGAAATGGAGCAAAGAGCCGGGTGGTTGGGAAAAGATGAGGACTGCAGTCATGGAATCATTTGGTAGTCTAAGTTCTAGTTTTCCAATGTTTTGCATATCCTTTATATCACTTCTTTGGTACCATATCCTAGCCATGTTATAGCCTATTAAAGTCCTAGTGATTCCCATTGGTGCTAAGTCTACAATAGTGGAGAGTGTGGTTGCATTTCTTGCCTATGGTACTTTTTGAGCGTTGATGCGCTATTTTTATGGAGATTGTAAACTTGCGTACTTGACTGTATAGACAAAGAAAACCTGTGAGTAGTTGATGGTCTTTGCCTTGATCGAATCTATGTCTTTAAAGTGTGATCTTAATTGTGTTTTGGTTACGATTATTGACATATCATAACTCTTAAATCTCTTGAGTGGCTTGTTAACTTGACGACTATATAAACCAAAAGAACTTCATGAAATTTGAATTTGTTATAGGATTAGTTTAGTTAGTGTATAGCTATATTAGAAGTTTAATTTATTTGTGTGTTTGTCATTTACACCTTTGCTCGAGACGTGCAAAGTCATAAATTTGGGGGTATTTGATAAGTCGTTAATTGTGTGATATTATATAGTTATTTATATATTTTTTATTGTTGAGTCTCCAAAATATTGGCCTAATTGTCCTTATTTGTTATTTTCAGGGTTTTTGGGTTGCACGGTTGAATCTGGAGCGAAAAAATATGTGAAATAAAGTATTTATATGTAGTGATCAGATACCAGAAGATTTATCTCGAAATACACATTTCACGGTGGATGGAATAGTGACCAACAGGACAAGTAATACATGCGGGACGCACATGAGTCACTATTCAATACAGCAGCCCTTGATATTGCTTTGTGATGCGCATCATTTATGTATACCAGAAATTCGGTGATTCTTCATGCAAGCCTTCTCATCCTTTAACACCCACGTGTCAACTCCTTATTCAACCAACACGTCTTCATAGCAGCCTCTCCTCCAATATGGTTCGGCCATGTGTCCTCGTGCCAGCACATTGCCTCAGTTGCTGTTAGATTGCCTAGGGATGCGTGTGGGTACACACTCTTAATTTTTCTCACGAGTTTGTGCAAGTTCTATTCATCCCAGTTGCCCGCCATGTGGTAGTGTGTGACTCGCTCAGCTTGCCACTGCGTCAGTTTCTCATCTGATTCTTGTCCGCCACGTAACCAGCACCAGCAGACACCACCAATAAGCTCTGACACGTGGCATAACTCATGCAAACAACTCAAAACAACCACCAGATGGTGCTCGATGCACGTGTCACGAACCAAACCCCCAATTTCCAATTCTCTCTCTTCCAAAGAGCAAATTAGATGGTGTTTTTACATAGGACTTAGGTATTCTTTGGAGCATTCACTTTTTGGACGGCTACACATTGCTATTTTCTACTTTCTTCTCCAAACACCATTGTTTTCTTACTTTCTCTTTACATTTTGGCACAAAAATATGTGAGATCTACTTTGATTTAATTAAATTACTTTTCATAGTATTTTATTACCTCTCTTATAATTTAAATAATTGAGGTTAAATTCATATTTAAACCTTGATTCATTTGCCAACGAGTTGTACGCACCCGCCCTTGTGCAATAAGACCACATTAGTGGCAATTGACCCTGCCAATTGATTCGCCTCTTTTTGGGACCGATTGAATAACTTAGTGATCTAGGCTAAATTGGATACACTAGTGATCCAGTTGTCAGGTGTAGTGCCTTCACGAAGCCCATTGCAGTCAATGCATTAAACCAAATTCGTTTGAGTTATGTGTTTGACTAGAGAAATAGTCATTGTCGTACCTTGACCATGGAGATAGGGAAATGCGAGGACTTGTATACGTTACCGCGTCTATAGTTACTCTAAATTACTATGAATTACATGCTTTATTTAGATTGGCGACCATATGTATAATTATGCCAACATGTGGAAGTTTGCGATACCGATGGTTTAGGTTGTTTTCCTTATTGATTTATTCACTTGGCATTTTTATTCTTTGTTTTTAGTTAATTCTTGAGAACACTTTTGAGAATCCCCCCCCCCATTTACTTTTTAGTTCATTAGCCTAGGTTAGCAACTTGGTCTTCGTGGATCGACCCCATACTTGCCACTACTGCAGTTTTTGTGGTCATTAGTAATCTCTTCGGGATTATATATATTTTGACGCATTCGACACGCGTCACCACTGGTATAGTTTATGCTTCTGGCATATTAAAGTCCGACCTGGTTGTGACTTGATTTTATGCTTTTGTGATGTTTTGTTATGTGTGTTGCATTAATGATGTGTAATTTAAGTTTTACTAGGCATGAGAGATTCGAAAAGAGAAGTTTATATACAGTAAAAATGTTTTATTTTTATTGTGTATATAAACCAATAGATATTTTGTTGTCAAACAACTATTGGTTTTCCTATTTATGAGTTGTACTCGATTCACTAGCGCCTGTGGGCCGTCCATCTCGAAATTGGGGTAACAAAATGGTGTCAGAGTGGAGTATAACTGGGGAAAATCATCATTAGTTTGGCAAAAAAAATTAGGGAAAATAATCGTGGGATTTGAGTAGAATTAAAAAAATTAATATAGTCATAGTAATAATAAGAGAGTTTGCTATAAAACACCAGTACACTAAAAGTCAACCTATAATAGTTTATAAATTTTATTAGATATCATAAATCATAAAACAAAAGAATAGATTGGTTTTAATACATAGAAATAAAAAGAAAAACATAAACAAAAACAAAAAGGAAAATTTTTTTTGTATAAATTTCCCTCTCCATATATGTCCACCCGTCTCCACCACTGTTCCATGGACACTTCTATCCGCGCACATCTACAAATACCACATGTTCCCATAGACGCCCTTTCCACTACATGATTGTTTGAAACATGGTAGGTAAACCCTTCCTTCCTCTTGCTTGCTTATGTAAATTGTCGACGCGACACGTGGCAGGTCAACAACATCTTCCTTGACTAGTCAAATTGCAGTGTTCATTTTTGTTTCCTAGTTGCAAACACTGCCTCACTGCATCACCGCTACTGTTAACTAGCACCACTATTTTGATTAAATTAATCGGTTAAAAAAATTAATTTTAATACCCAGATATTAATCCTGATAAAAAAAAGCTATACTTATCCATAAGATGCTTAAATGATAAGTGATTTATTATTATTATTATTATTAAATAAAGAAATATTATACTTATCCATATAACAACAAGAAGCTTCTAGATGATATTCTACTATTAAATAAAAAGGTTATAATAATAAATACTTAATAACTATTAAAGGCTCTTTATAAATATAATAATAAAAATACTATTAAGGGCTCTTTATAAGTCTATGGGGGACCCATTATTTAGACATTCGATCTTATCAAGTGGCAGTATATCACTACATTTTTATGGATGTACTCTCTATTCATGAATAGTGGCTAAAAAAGTGAGGTTATTGAAATAATTGAATAAAAATGATCATAGTCATTATAATTAAGTGATAACATGTTACAATCCTTTAAATTCTACTTCTTAAAATTAATCCACTGGAATCGAATGTTGGGATTGATTTTAAAGTTGGCCTAGATAAAATACCTTACTTAATGGACGTCACCCAAATAAATCTAAGCACACCATGAAGATCTTCAGCACTACAAAAAAATCACTTGTGTTAATCGATCTAGTTACAATAACAAAGAAACAAAAGTCAAATATCTAGGTACTGGGTAAAAGCTAACGGTCTCAAGCCACGTTCTAGCTTGCTGTCATGATTAGCTCTATAGTAGGAAATTAGCTTGTTGTTATGATAAGCTCTATAGTAGGAAAAAAATGAACAAAATAAGGGAAAGACAAACAGAGGAACAAACTGATACCAATTAGGATCCAAGGATGAAGAGTAGTAATTGCGTAAGGCGACCTCAGACCACCTAAAAACGCAACCCCTAAATAATCAAGGTTGGCAAGTCATTTACATTAATAGCACCAATTCCGAACTAAATACATCCTTTTACACACAATTATAACCACATGGGATGCCAATATATTAAAGGAATCAGGATTATCTAAAAAGACCATATATATTAATTCACCTGAATCAGGTATAATTAGTCAATACAGTTGACAATTTTTGAGCCAACTTAAAAAAATGTGATATACATATAGAAATTTAGAAACCAAAAATGTCCATATATAACCCTGAATTTCGATGGTACCCGAGATATGTTGTTAGGACGGGTTTCTGAAGTAAGTAGACATGCAACTTCATAGTCAATTCTAATTAAGCTTTTTAATGAAAAGAAAAAGATATTTTAAATATAGAGTATAAATCGAAATTTATTTGTAGTTATTAATCAACCACATGTACGCCGACATGTGCCAAGCTCAACAACCTTTTAGTTGACCCATAAAATTATAGCATTGAATTTTTAACTAATAAAAAGAAATATAATAATACTAACCTTGACGACTTTGATCGATTGAAACTTCTTTGTTCACTAACTTTAACCACCGTTAACTAGCTAGCGTAAGGTTTGCCATTATCTTGATAGAGATGATTGGTTAAACACCAGCTTAAATTAACACAAAAAGATGACCATATTTACTGCTCAACTGACTATTAACTCCAATGATTGACCATTATTGATTGTCATGGACCAGGTGACCTAATAAATGCGTTGATTAATTTGAATCACCAATAATCTCATTAATGTATTTAATGGGTATCGATGATGATCTTTATTAACGACAACCTCTACAACTAGTTATCACCTGAAATGGCGGGGAACAAAAAATCATATAATCTTTTTAGTAAACTATGATACTTTTAAAATCTTAGGTTCATAACTTATATTTTTTTAGAACCATTATTACTTTGCCAAGACAAGAGAATGAGCTAGCTACCAAAGACATACAACAAAGGAACAAGACAATAGATAAAAGGTTATTAACTAGAACTAGTAATGGCTTTGGAGGTATATTAATTAAGGTAAGTGGACTTGAAGTTGTAAAAATATGATTAATGCCTTAATCAAGGGGAATTTGAAATTCTTAAATATTCTTAATCTTATAATCTAGGTTAAGCTACTTTAATATTTAGAAAGAAATGTATAAAGGATAATATTAAAAACTAGAAATATATATATTTATATATATTGACTTGAGAAGACCATCTTTGATAGAAAATCCTATACTATAAGATGATCAGATATCCAAACATTTAGTGAGGATGAGTGTTAATTAAGCATAATATTTGGAGTTGAGAATCTTAACTAGGATGGACTTTGACATTTATTTGGAAAACGCTCTGAATCTGGTGTATTGCTCGTACTGGTAAGTTAAGGCGGGATGGGGCATCTGAATTTACAGAAGGCTAGGAGTACATTGAAGGAAGAAACTTTGCATAATAATGCTATATGGGTAGGATAATCTCGACTTGAATGTTGTTCTTATTCTTGAGTTAAAACGGTATGGGACGTGGTAACTCAATGAATAAGAATGAGGTTTTTGTCTTGATTATCCCACGTATGTTTGAATTAAAGTGGAAATGTTTATAAACTACAATCCTATGCGCTTACCTTAAAAAATTAGGTGGTAAGCCTATACAATAAAATGTGCTACTGAAGCACAATTGACAAACCAAACAAATATATCTACATTAAAAATATGTTGAATGTGTTTCATGTCTATAATGTAATATTCATAAGCATGATATACCGTATTAAAGGAGAAAAAAGAAAAAGAAAAAGAAAAAGAGAACTAAGATAATATATACATATATATGATAAGTATTTAATTATACTTATATATAAGACTAGTTAAGATGTGTAATTCGACTAAATATCCCGGAATGAGCTCTAATTTATGGTATTTATGTGTTGGTAGGTTTACAAGGTATAAAAGAGACAAAGAAGTGATTTCATAATGAAATGAGGGAAAAAAGCATAAATACACACTTGACACCGTGGAAAGTAGACTTGACGTCATAGGAAGAGAGTAAAAGCTGTGGGTAAGGCGTGGAGAAGGCTTGAAGACCAATGAAGAGAAGTAGTATAGTTGATGCAGTGGCAATGCTGTGGGGTAACACATATGACACATAGAGCGATGAGCCTATTGTGAGGGGAAAATACACAAACAAATGTCAAAGCTGTGGTGACGTTGTGGCTTTACACACATGGCATGGATCACTTACAAACAGTACCGAGAAATAAAAATAGAAAGTTTTAGAGTTCTAGTTTGTTTGGAATAGCTAATTAGGGTTTCTAATTGTATTCTTATGAGTCTTAGGGGTATAAATAGGTATTAGAACATGGTAAACTCATCCACCCCACCATGTATCACCAATTAGTGTAGTTTACATTATTTTTGAGTATTGAGAAAAGTTTTGAAGGACAAGACATTGAAGACTCCACTTGTGGTTATTCGATATTGTTTCTTTGATTGAATGGATGTTATTTGATTCAATCTTTAATTGCAATGAATACAATGATTTGTGTTGATTTCAATGAGTGAGTAGTTTGTTTATCTTAGGGATCAATGGATCCTATAGTATGAATGCTACGCTAAAGAAAGTATGAATGGATTATAATGATTAAAAAATACAATGATTAGAATTTTTATTAATTCTATCTGACTTTTAAGCCGGATATGGACAGTACAACCGTAAGATATATAACATTGATACATAATTATTGATTAGGGAGGCACTAATAGTAAACTTAAATGGTTATGAGTATAAAGATTTGGAACTTAATGCTATGTGAGACTTACGATATTTACACTGATAGGTGAAGTTCTAGTTTGCACATTAGGATCTTTTCCACTAGGATAGTGGGTTTAAGTGAATATGAAAGAAATATGTCTATTCTAATTAAGAATTACACACGCATAATGAAGATGAAGGAAGTTGAGATATGAAAGCATATTAATTCATTAACTAGGTAAAGTTGTGAACTAATAGCCTTCTTAATATAAGAGTACAAGTTAATTTACATTATTTTATAGAATAGAGTAGTTTAACTTAAAATCAATTAAAAATATATTTTCTTAACAATAGAGTGAACTTAACTAAGTTAATTGTGTCTAGATAAACCTATTCCAGGGGATGATATCAATAATCAACCTTTGTTGATCACATTATTATTATAATTGAAGCGTTATACTTGCGGTTACGATCAAGTTTTTGGCGCCGTTACCACACTAGTTTACTTAGTTTAAACAATTATTAAGATTTTATTTTCAGTAATTTACTTTCAAGTTTAAAAAAAAAATAACAAAATAAAAAAAGAGTTTTAGTTTTAAGTTTGACAATCTACACTTGATCTTTTGTGTTTTTTTTTTATATCAAGGAACAGTTAGTGCATGCGTAGTTAAGGTGATAAGGACTTAGTGCCATACGATCAAGAGATTGACAGAACCAATAAGGACACGAAAAAGAAAGGAACTAAGATGGTAGATGATCAAGCAGGGAGCCGAAACTAAAATCAGGGCTGAGGGAATAATTAATCGAAGGTGATCTAGTAGTGCAAGACAAAGTACGAGGACAAAGATGTCTTCGTGACTTATTCAAACCAAAATTTCAAGAGACATAAAACAGAGTGATGAGGCTTCTAGCAAACGAAGATCTAGTTGCATATGTGGAAAATTTTTTGGACACGTTTGACACTGTTCACATTACTTGAGTTACAAAGGAAGTAATCTGGATGAGACTTTTTCTATTCTTATTGGGTGGAAAAGTCAAATCCTGGTTTTAAGGACTGAATGAAGGGAGCATGACTTCATGGGTAGATATCAATGAAAGATTCCTAGACAAGCTTTTTCCCCCAGTGAAGGTTAGTGAAAGGAAATTGGACATCAGCTAATTCAAGAAAGAGGATACCGTGTCTCTTGGTGAGGCTTTTGAAAGATTCAAAAAGATGTCGAGGAGATGTCCATGACATGGATATCTGAAATGGGCACAATTACAAATATTCTACTATGGAATGAATCATAGCATGAGGAAATTAATGGATGCCGCAGCAGGTGGTTCTCTAATAACTAAGGATGAAGATGGAGCACTAGATCTTTTAGATCTTACGTCCTAGAATACTACATCAGGAACTCGTTCTACAGTGAAAAAGCCAACATGAGTATATGAGATTGACTCACAAGCAGCAATCATGGCATAACTATCAAACCTGAGTAGTTAAATGGCGAAGCTACAAATAGGACAATCAAGTCCACAAGTGTTAGCAATTCAACAACCCGTTAATCACTAAGCAAAGGTGGTTAATCCATTGGACATGCAACAAGGAATGTAGTTTCAAGATTTTAACTTCATGAACATCCAAAATTATAGAAACAACTTCAGGCCGAGAGGAATGGCTCCTTCAAGATATTATCAAGGATTCAACAACCCAAACTTCTCATATGCAAATCTTGATAATGCACTGAAGCTACCTCCAGGTTTTGATCAACAAGTCCAATAAGGGAAGCTAAGCCAATGTGAAGAAATGAATTTATTAGAGTTAATTGAGAGATTCTTGCAAGCCATTGACATCAACAATAGGGAACGTCATGAGAGGATAAGAAAAAGATGGAAAATATAAAGTAACCTTTTAAGCGGGTGGATGATGAGAGGACACAATCCACTAAGAACCTAGAGCAACAAATTGGTTAGCTAGCAATTGCTTTGAATTGAAAGAAGGAAAGGCAATTTTCGAGTAACACAAGCACAAATCCTAAGGAGAACATTAATGTTATTCACATGATGAGCACTACTATAATGAATGAGTCAATGCAAGAGCAAGTGATGTACAAGCCAAAAAGGTAAATATGATGGCAGTCAAGAAGAGAGAGAAACCAGAAGAAGTGCACAAGGTAGAGGTTCAAAAAGATGCACAATGATTCATAGACTATATCAATTATTTGGTGTGCGGTGTGTTTCTCCAAATTTAACAAATGCATTAAGAAAGAAATTCCTGAGTAATGTAAAGCATTGCTTTTGGGACAAGCCATACGTATTAAAAAAATGCAATGATGGGTTAATTCGACGATGCATAATAGAGGAGTTTGTATTTTTCTTGGAAGAATGTCATTCATTGACATATGGGGGATGTTTCAGAGCACAAAGAATGACATCTAAAGTATTACAATGCGGATTCTATTAGCCAAATCTATTTAAGGATTCATATATTTTTGTGAAAACTTGCGATGAATGCAAAATAACTGGAAGTTTTTCTAGAAGGCAGGAGTTTTCACAAACCACTTTTCAAGAAGTTGAGCTATTTGACGTATAGGGAACATATTTCATGGGACAATTCCCTACTTCAAATGGGAAGAAATATACATTGTTAGTAGTAGATTATGTCCCTAAATGGGTAAAAGCCATAACAACCGCAACGAATGATGCAAAATTGGTCATAGAATTTGTTGGGGCATATGCCCTAGGTCAATCCATTAACTGTCTTTATGAATAATTTTAGTTAATAAAATAGAGGATTTTATTTGATGTTTATTATAATTAATTTGCATGTTTACATTATAATAAGATCCATGGGTATTTCTGAAATATCTTAAATGTCCATAGTCGATCATTATCTTGGGAACTATAATGAATTAAGACTAGTGTGAGTCTTGATTGATGATCATATGATGATTATATGTATAGGGATACGAATCAAGATCACGAGTACTTGTTAGGGAACAAAGTACTTTGGACCGAGGCCGTTATGAGAACATGACATGGATTAAGTCATAGTTGTTTCTCATGATAGGTATATTTTTCAGTCCTCTGACTTGAGATTACCAGAGACTTCAACATTAGGAACACAGTGATTTGACACAATCAAACGTTGTCTTTCACCAGACGATTATAAAAGGTTGTGATTGGTTACTGTGTGAGCAATGTGATGAAGTTGTGTAATCAAGATAGAATTTGTCCCTCTCATATAAAGAGAGATATCTAGTGGATCCCTCGATGTGTTAGACTGTTAAAAGGCATAGTCTAAGTGAATTGATATTGATCAATGTCACTTGGATGTTTTCAGCCTACCTATAGATCGAGACTAGTACGATTGAACATGTTGGATGACAATTCCATGCCTTATGTTTGATCAAAAGGATATCGTGTGACAAAAGGATGTTATATACATTATTGATTAGGTTGTATCGATTTGATATTCGTACAACTTGGGTAGTCATAATGTCTTGCTAGAGGCTGATTATGACTTGTATACCAAAATGTGTTTTGGTACACTGCCAACGTTGTATGAGCCTATTGGGTCGCACACTAAGAATGGTTTTGCTAGATTTTAAGATGGTTCAGAAAAACGAATTTTATATGATAAAATTCATGACAGAAACGTCCTTGTGGTGTATTACACTTATACTTCTTTAAGCAAGGGTATATGTGTAATTTACTTAACCGTCTATATACAAGGGTTGTATAAATAGACGCTTTAAGTTAGAACACATGAAGAAAGATTAAGGGTCGAAACTCTATTTTCGTTTTAGAAATGAATTAGGGTTTTCTGGTACGCTCTGGATCATTTTGGAGAGAAACAAAAAGGTTTGGTATTCTCTCGAAGCTAGCACTTCGAATCTCGGCCGCCGTTCGTGTGTGGACTGCTGGTAGAGGGCGTTCTTCGTTGGCAGCGCCTTAAAGATCTATCAACCATTAGAAAGCTATATTACGACTAAGGTATGATTAAGTTTTCATGGTTTAAACATTTTGTAATGGAATGAGATTCGGATCCTGTTGGGGTTTTTGTCAAAATTGTTTTGTAATTTCCGCTGCGTATGAACCCCAAAACCCAACAGAATTCATAAAGAAAAATATTTTTTGCTGGTTCGAAACACCTAGAGCATTAGTCAGTTATGAGGGGTCACATTTTTGTAACAGAGCCTTGGACACATTGCTTAAAAAATATGGAGTTAGGCATAAAACATCACTTGCATACCATCCTCAAACAAATGGATAAGCTAAAGTGAGCAACAGAGAAGTGAAACATATCTTCAAAAAAGCAATTACCACTAAGAGAAAAGATTGGGCATTCCATCTTGAAGAAGCATTGTGGGCATACAAAATGACATTCAAAACACCAATTGGTACAACCCCGTATCAGTTGGTGTATGGAAAAATATGTCAATTACAAGTAGAGTTAGAGCATAAAGCATACTAGGCTATACAAAAGCTTAAAATGAATCTTCAAACTGTAAGAAAGACTAGATTACTTTAATTGATGGAGCTGGATGAGTTTAGGTTGGATGCATATGAAAATGCTAAGTTATACAAAAAGAAGTCAAGGAAATGGCGTGACAAAGGATTGAATATCGATCATTTAAGCTAGGAAAACTAGTCTTGTTATATAATTCAAGACTGAAACGTTTCCTGGTAAATTAAGATCACAGTGGTCAGGACCATTCAAACTCCTTTCTATTTGGCCTTATGGAGTGGTAGAGTTGATGGGCAATAGTGATAAGATATTTAAAGTAAACGCCCTAAGGATTAAGTTGTTTTATGGAACAGATGTTAGACAAGATGAACTTGAAGGATTTAAGCAACAAAGGATCAATGCCTATAAGAATAACAAGAAGGGGAAAAAACAATAGAGAATTAAACACGAATGTTAGACAAGATGAACTTTAAAGTAAAAGGAATGATGGTCCTATTTAATGAACATTTAATAAACGACATCTATGAGTTAGCATACTTGAGCATGAATGGAGACCCATTGACCTTCCTAGATGATTTGTATAAGAGACCCTATAACTTATATCTTTTTAGAATCATTGAGCGAGCATTATTTGATCGAGGACAATAAAGATGGAAAATGGGAGCTGAGAAATTGCTGAAGCACGTTAAGAAAGGGAGTGTAAGGAAAGTATATAGAATGTGGCAACATTTCCTAGTTGCTTCGTTATACCCGATAATGCAGCAGGGTGAGATCAACAAACCCAATGTTGGGGAGATAATTTATAAGAATATAATGGAGTCAATCATGACAAAAAGATATAAAAAGCTATTATTTCCAATCCTCATAAAACAAATGTGCTTGAAGGCTGAAGTAAGATTGATATAAGATGAGGAATTTGATATATAAGCCCAAACAATAATAGATTATGAGCTTATGCTAACTTTGAAATCACCTACTGGATATAAGGACTCTGAAGATGAGAGAGAGAGAGAGGGAGTCGAGAGGGATAGACTTGAGGCCAATTTGTAAGCTAAGGAAGTAGTGGATCAATCAACAACAGCAGCAGCAGAGGAGTTAGCCCCAGATTGTAGAATGAAGGATATGGGGAAGAGGAATATCACCAACAAAGATTTGTTGAGGGCCATGAGTTTGTAGACCCATTGATAGGAGAGCAGGACTTGGATGATCCTGAAATTTTTCTACCACCTCCACCACCATAGGCACCGGTACCACCACTTGAGAACATGACTCCACGACAGCTAAAGCTGTGGATTGTTTAGATGAGGATACATTACAGAGATGATAGAGCTCAGTAAATATCATGAAGCCTTATTGAGATATGAGCAAGACATGCAAAGAAAGGCTCAAGACCGACTGAATGAATAGCATAATTTCACGTTTTTTATAGATCATTAGAGGGACAAAACTAGATGTAAGAAGAACAGAAGGCTGATACCTACTGATAGGTCTATTGGCTTTCCAGCAACACCGAACTACATGTTTGATCCTGACGTGGTGCAGAGCAGAAAGCTGGAGCGTCGTTTGACACCATCCTATGCTGGAGCTGATGATGATGATGCTGATGATAATGAAAAGTCCTAGAGTTTGAATCTTAAGATTTCTCTAAACCTTGGGGAGATGAGAGATGCATTAATACTGATTATTTTTAAGTTTTCGATATTTTGTCACTTTAGTAGTTGTTTAAATTTTATGTTTATGCATTTTTATGTTTAG
This sequence comes from Stephania cephalantha, assembly GCA_039657325.1. NCBI lineage: Eukaryota > Viridiplantae > Streptophyta > Magnoliopsida > Ranunculales > Menispermaceae > Stephania > Stephania cephalantha. Next base: position 29,659,795 of record CM077570.1, on the reverse strand, counting down.
TTCTCAAATCATATTATATATGTTTGTATGTTTAGTGTTTTTATGTTTCAGGCTTATTTTCAAACCTTGGGGACAAGGTTTGGTTTAAGTTTGGGGGTATCAACACTATGGGAAGTGGTAAGAAAAGATGAAATAAGGATAAACACCAGGTATGATCGTAAAATTTTTTATTTTTGAAGAAATTAAAGAGGAAAGAATGGTAGTTTATCTATTTCATTTAATTATTATTTAAATGTGTATAGTAGTATAGATTAGGTTATATATAGTAGTATAGTAATGAATGAGTAATTAATTCGTTAAGTTCAGGCCTTCAATTGAGGATGAGTAAGAATGCAAGTATCTTATTAATATGAAACTCAAGAGAGTGTTATCAAAACTTTGAAGAAAATAAGAATTGTAGCAAACAACGGTATCATGATTAGAAACCTAGAGTTGGGGAAGACCATGAACTTGAAACAAAAACAAGAAGAATGCTATAACATTTCTTGTGGAAAAAGTTAGATCTCTAAGTAATTCTATAATAAATATGAATCTTGCTTGAGTACAAAGTTATTAAAGACTAAGTACAAGAGGAAAAGATAGGCATGATGTTTAATGAAAAGTTGGAGTCAAAACTTACTTAATAGAGTGAAAGTGAGAAATGCTAACAAGAGTTTTAAAATATAAAAATTAGAGAGTCCTACAAGTTATAAAGGAAAAGGAGTAGGGATCGTACAACTAAAAAAATATAAGGAGAAAAGATATATATATATATATATATTTATATATATATATAGAAAGAGGGGCAGAAGTTATATTAAAACTCTTCAAATAAAAAGATTTAGCTCGAGTATAAGTAGCTTAGTTGAGTTTAGTTTTCTTTCCAACTATATGAAGTCCTATAAACTCTTCAAGTAATAAAGTCTACAAAAATAGTATGATCTATGCTTATTTGTGAATTCTTGAGCTTACTGAAAAATCGTGAGATTGTACACTTGCTATTTGATTGTCGAGGTAAAATAAACTTGTGAGTAGCGATGGTTTTAGTTGTGAACTACTTTTGAGTTTCGAAAGTGAATTATATGTGTTATTAAAGCTACGTATTTTGGAAATATTAGTTTTTGTGAAGCAAAACTCTTGAGGGGATTATTAACTTTAACTTATTTGAATTAAAGGATACTTATTGAACTATGTAACATGAGTAAGGATATAAGTAATAGTAGTAAAAGTACTTAGTAAAATACATTTTTGCTTGAGACGTGCAAAACTCTAAGTTTGGGGGTATTTGATAAATGTTTAATTAGACTTATATATATATATGACTATTTAGATGTATAATTGGACTAAATATCCCAGAATGAACTCTAATTGATGGTATTTAATTGTTTTTAGGTTTACAAGGTATAAAGGAGATAAATGAGTGATTTCATGATGAAATGAGGAGAACAAGCACAAATACAAACTTGATGCCATGGAGAGTAGAATTGAAGTCGTGGGAAGAGAGCATAAGGTGTGGGCAAAGCATGGAGAAGGCTTGGAGACTAAGGAAGAGAAGCAATACAGTTGACGTAGTGGCGGTGCTGTGGGGTAACACACATGCCGCCGGGATACTACACATAGGGCGCCGAGCCTACTATGAGGAGAAAATAAATCCAGAAAGGTCAAAGCTGCGGTGTTGAGGCTATACACATATGCCGTAGATCACTTACAAACATCGTTAGGAAATAAAATAGAAAGTTTCGGAGTTCTACTTCGATGGAATTTTTAATTAGGGTTTCTAATTGTATTCTTATGAGTCTTAAGGCTATAAATAGGTATCAGAACATGGTAAACACATCCAGCATTACCCAATATCACCAATTAGCATATTTTACATTGTTTTTTAGTATTGAGAAGAGTTTTGAAGGAGAAGATGTTGAAGACTCCACTTGTCGTTATTCAACATTGTTTCTTTGATTTAATTGAAGTTTTTTTATCTAATCTTTGATTGCAATGAATACCATGATTTATGTGTTGATTTCAATAATGAGTGAGTAGTTTATTTATCTTAGGGATCAATGGATCTTATGGCATAAATGTCATGCTAAAGGAAGTATGAATAGATAATAATGATTAAAAAGTACAAGGGTTAGAATTTGTATTGATTCTATACGTAATGCTATGAACATCTTGATCACGTGTTTGCTGATTAGAGGTTTTAGGACTTATCATGACCATTGGAGCTTTTAAGCCGGATATGGACAATATAATCATCAGATGTATAACATCGATATATATTATTTATTATGGTGGTACAGATAGTAAACTTAAGTGGTTATTAGTCCAAATATTTGGGACTTAATGCTATGTGAGACTTTTGTTATTCACACCGATAGGTGGAGTTCTAATTTGCACATTAGGATCTTTTTCACCACGACAATGGGTTGAAGTGAGTTTAAAGAAAATTTGTCTATTTTGATTAAGCATCGCACATACATAATGAAGATGAACGAAGTAAAGATATGAAAGCATAGTAATTCATTACCTAGGTGAAGTTGTGAACTAAGAGTCTTCTCAATATAAGAGTACAAGTTAATTTACGTTGTTTTATATAATAAAGTAGTTTAGTTTAAAACAAATTAAAAAGAGATCTTCTTAACAGTAAAGTGTACTTAACTAAGTGAACAAACACAACAACAACAACAACAACATAGCCTCAGTCCCAAATAAATTGGGGTCGGCTACATGGATCAAACTTTTCCATTATGCTCGATTAAGTGCAATTGATGGTGAGCTTTTCAAACCATTCGAATCCCTCCTAATTAATGCATCCCATGTTAACTTTCGTCTGCCCCTACCATGTCCGAAAAAACCTTTCCTAGATACGATATTCATAATCAACCTTTGTTGATCACATTATTACTACAATTGAACCATTATACTTGCGGTAATGATCAATATATATATATATATATCTTAAACCATATATATATTGATCCAAGAACTTGTCAATTTCGAGGACGAAATTGCTTAAAGAGGAGTAGAATGTAACACACCAAAAATTATGAATCTCGAGATACGTATTACTCTTATTAAATCACACATTATTTTGCTTTAATGCATTTGGATGAATATTAATTGATGCATTTTGTTGATACATCATTTGCATCATTTGCTTATTTGCATCTCATGATTAATCATAAAGAAAAATTAGAATATTATGATAGGGTTAAAATAGTCCTTTCAACAAATAAGTGATAAGTAAGAAGTTATTAACTTAAGGGATGAAATAGTCATTTTAGTAAAAGGTGTAAAAATTAATAAAATAATACCATGGTTAACAAGGAAATATTAAATAAATTAGTAAATTAAAACTGCAAAATATAAGTCGGTCTTGTCATAAAGTAAAGAATAAGAAGCTTCTATAAATTATATTTTAACGTTATGATTGACAATAAAACTTAACATCTTTAGGAAAAAATGAAAATTTTCCTTTACTTTTTATCTTAACATTATGATTGACAATGACGCTTCAACTTATTCTTTAAGTAAAGAATAAGAAGTTTCTAAGAAGTTTCGTTTATTATTATCTTAAACATTATGATCGATAACGACCTTGTTTTTATCAAGTCATTATGATTTGCCATCGTGACTTGTCATTATGAATTTTATTTTATTAAGCTTCTCTCCTGTTATAAATAGAAATGAGAATGCGATTCATTCTCATGTTTTATTTTAATTTATATCTCTCTCCATTTATACGTTGTCTTGGAGAAACTTTAAGAAAAATGTTGTAACCCTCATAGGGATGGTGATTCTTGTTGAGGTAATCATCTTTAGTATGCATTATTAATTCGAAGCATGCGCCTTTACATCTTTGCATCTTTATTGCTATTATTATGCGAATTATATATGTTTATGCCCAAGTGTGATTCTTGTCGACATACATTTTGAAGTCTACTAGTGTGGTATTATCACTCCCCCGATATGGTCAAGTGCTGACGAGCACCATTGATATTGCTATTTGACCTTGGCGTTATTTGAGCCAATGCGCACGGCTCTCTAGGTCCACCGATGTGGTTTATGCTTCAGTCATATTGAGGTCCACCTTTGGGCATAGTTTAATTTAATTCATTTGTGATGTTTTGTTATATGTGTTGCATTAATGATGTGTAATTTGAGTATTAAAGGGCGACAGGCTCATTAAATTAACAATTTTACGTATTTAGCTAAAGGGATTCAATCATGGGCACGAGAGATTCAAAAAGAGAAGTTTATACACAGTAAAGATTTATTATTTTTATTGTGTATGTAAACCAATATATATTTTGTTATCAAACAACCATTGGTTTTCCTGTTTATGAGTTATATTTGATTCCCTGGCGCATGTGAGCCGTCTATCTCAAAATCGGGTGTGCATATCCAGAAATTAGGGTGTGACATATAATGATTCAGAAGATGAATGGGAGATAAATGAGATGAGAACATCTAGAGTCGAAGAAATGAGTAATAGACAAAGGATTTACAGTAGAACACAAGAGGAAGGGAGATGAGCAGCAAGTCTGATTGCTCAAGTGAATATTCCAGGGGTAAAGGGCAGTTCTACATCTCCAACGAGAGCTAAAAGAAAAAGATTTTTCAAATCATTGATTTCAGCTTTTGTGCGTAATGAGAAGTAGATTTTGAAGAATCTAGAGATGCTAGATGATAATAAAAGAACTTTGGCATGTCACCATTCCATGTCGAAAAAGAGGGTGGTCGAACGTTTACAAGATCTTATGAGGAGCATTAACATTCTTTCGTTGCAATTGAGATTTCCATCAGGAATTTATAACCTACTGATATTTATACTTCACAACCTACCGCAATGAGGAATGAAGACGAAGCTGAATATATTGACGACGAATTTACTTATGCAGAAAGTACCTAGTAATCTATTAAATGTTTGCTTGTATGTGTGGAATTAGAATTTTGTTTGGTACAATTAATAGGAAATGAAGGATTTACTCCATTACACTTTGCTATTATGAGATGTTTGATTGTCTATTTTGAAAAGCAGTTTATATATTATATTTAATTCTGTTATGCTTCATGAGGTATATTTGTTTTGTTGGATACCTAACTTACTTTTATTACCCAAGAAAATAGAAAGTTTATAATAGAAAGGAATTGTTATACCCTATGTGACTTAACTTGAATTGCGTATATACTAGAGGAGTTTAGAAGGGGATTGATTGCGCTGTGTTACACATCATAATGGGTAGAAAATCGAAACAAAAGTGCAAGATAAACAAGATATATTTCTAAGAATCTTGTTATACAAAGATTATTTATCAAGTATTTTATATTTATATATATAATAAAAAGAACTTATGCTACAATTGAAGGGAAAAATAGTAAATTAACCAATAAACTTTACTTAGTTGGAAATAATATTTTTTTAACTATAGTGAAAGTGAGATGTGCTAACATGAGTTTTCAAATGAAAAATAATAAAGAGACCCATAGATTCCAAATGAAATGGAGCAGGGAATATAGTGGTGGGAAAAATGAGAGAAAGAATTCTTATAAAAAGAATAACGGTATCCAAAGGAAATTGAGTAGGGAACTGTAATAATATAATATGAAGAAAAGAAAGAAATATAATTATAGAAGAAAGAAAGAAAAAGAGAGATATAGAAAAAAAAATGGAAGGATGTTTATGAAAAACTCTTCAAATAAATGATTTAGCTTTAGTGCTTATAGCTAATGTAGGTGAAGTATATTTTTTTTTCCAACATTTTAACAATTGAAAATGACATAAAAATTATTGGTGATTAAAAATCTCTATCGACTTTGATTTTGGCGGCATTTTAAATATTGTTTGAGAATGAGATTGATTTAGTGATTTTTGTATCTTGAGATTTTATACTAGTTGTCGTAAGCTTCATGCTTGTCAGTGGAGATTGAGAAAACCTACATAGTGGTTTAGCTTTGGTAATTGATTCGACTTTGAATTTTGAAGTGTATTGCATAACTAGAAGGTTAATGTGTCAAATAAAAGGGTTGTTCATTAAATATTTCTTTTATATAATAATTTTTATTTTTATGAGGATGATATGTTTCTATTTAATGATAACTTCTATTTAAGAATAAGAGTAAGTGATTATGAAATCAGAACGAGAGAAGAAAAGAGAATGTAATTGAGAGTATTCCTTTGCTCGGGACAACAAAGTACTGATTTTTGGGGTATTTGATAAGTCAATAATCAGATAGTGTTTTATGGTGTATTTAAGGTAAATTTTGATGTAAAAGGCTATATTACACTGGGTTTTCTCTAGGTTTTGTTATTTTAGGTAATAATTGGAATATTTGAAGAAATAGATTGATCATGTGTCGCGCGTGTCAAATATAACCCGTACAAGTTTACTAATCCTACTTGAATGTAGTAATGGGCAAGTACGAGGTCGAATCCATATGATTCAGCCAAACTAGGTTCAACAAATAGAAAAGTAAATTTGAGGGGTTTTTTGAAAGAGTTTTATCCTAAAGGTGTACTAAACAAGAAAGTAAATAAGATGTAAATAAGAGAATATAAATATACCAAACTCTAGGAATCCACAATCTAGCCCTATATTTTTTCCATGTCTTGTATCATCTATTTTGAAAAGATGGGTATTAAAATAATTTCCCTAGATCGGCTATAAGTGTTGGGGTCGCCAACACACTAATTCTCATATTCTCGATAGATAGGGCAACTGTTATATAAATACTTCTCTTACTCCACCGTACAACCTTGGGAAACTCCTCTCAAGATTTAGCACGTTAGCACCACTTAGCGCTTTGTGGGAACACCGACCCCTAAATAACCTTGGGCAACTGCTCTCAAGATTTAACCTAGTTCTCGATGTTACTCACTTAAAATGATAGGTATGTCAGGTCTCTTGCTCTAAGTGATCACCACTTCTCAACCTAGTTGGTATCACGGACTCAACCTGATTGATAGCATGTAATTGGATTTACGCCTAGAGATTTGCAATGAATAATGCAAACTCTAAACCAACATTGAGATATCATGAAAAACAATAACATAAATATAAAGAACTAAATCAAAACGCTATTACAGTACCCTATAAATGTCCAAAGTAAACAGATAGAGCCATAAAACACGACTTTAGACTTGATTTATATAGAAAAACACCTATGAAAAATTGCATAAATAATGACTCATCAAATGCCTCTAAACTTAGAACTTTGCACGTCTCAAGCAAATGATTATCTAACTAAAATGACTAAAAACACATTTCAAAATTGAATGATCCTACTATTAAGACTTTGTACCCTTTTCGCAAAACAATGGAGTTCTTTCGAATACACTTAGGTCAATCAAATGAACAACAGACTCAAAATTTTGGAAGGCTTGTTTGAATACTAGAACTTGGTTACCTCTCATGACAACAACTTTTCAAGACTCGAATTAGTTCAAAACCATGTCCAATAACTACTTATAAGTTTTATGGGTCTTTCCATTAAAGTAGTAGGTTCAAGTGATCTCAAAATTTTATGAACTAAAGTGGATTCTTCAAATGGACTTTTAATCACCACTTCTAGACTTTTGCTATTAAAAGAGTCCATGTTGCTTATTTTGAAAGATAGGCTATTATGAAACCAAACATCGAAAAAACTCACTTAATCTAGCTTTTAAGCACTCGAGCAAAATATTTTTCGAAGGGTTTTTTATAAAGACTTTCACCTTTCTTTTTCTACACATATCACCTCACTTATTGTCACGGCCCGAATTTCTAATCCAAGTTTATTCCTTAATCAGGATCACCGACCAGTGACGTAGGACCCACATTACGTGCACGAACTGAGGCATGTGACCGAGGTATATTTTAGTTTTGTTGTAGTGTATTCCTAGCGTAGTGTATATGTATAGACTACTAAGTCATCTCTACTTGTCAGTTATAGATGTCGAGACGTGAGCGGAGATATGCCTCTACATGCATACTAGTGTGGGACTGGGGTAGATAGTCACGTGGTGAGTCCTAATTTCAGTTAATGTGATTTAAAATACAAAATTTAATGTGTCTATAGCTGGATTTATATTAATGTGACCTAAGTTAGAAAAATTAAACTATAAGTATTGATATGCCTCGGGATGTGTATTGACATAATTACTATGTAAATTAAGTTAAAGTGTGTGTTAGCATGGATAAGTTAGTAAAGTGTAGGACCAAGATATAAGTTATTAGATTGTCCTAAATATGGGTATTTAAATAAGATCAAGGGTTACAAATGATTCTGCACACTATAAAAACAACCTTAGTGGAAAAATTCATGCAAACCATCTTGATCATCATGCAAAATAGAGGAGAGAGTTATGGAGATGAAGGTAACAACTTGCTAAGGAAATTTTGGTGAATTGAAGGGTGATTGATCAAGATTAAGGAAGTTACAGCACTAGGTAATTTAATCTACACAACTATTTTGTAAAGGTTGTCAAAATTGGAAGATTTTGGGTTTTAAGTTTGAAATCAGTTATGTTTTTTGGTCATCTTCAGAGGATGATGCGTGCCGCAAGTATAACATCTAGCTTGTAGTAATAGTGCAATCAACTAACGTTGATCACGGATATCGTCCTCAGGTAAAGGTTTTTACACTAGTTGTATATCACCTACTTATTTGAACTATTGCTAAGGGATTCACTTTTAATTGCTTTTATATCTAAACTAAACTATTCCAATAAATCATTTTAAACTTTAGTTGAACTTTTATATTAGGGATATCTTATTTTACAACTTCACCTATGTAATTTAATACTATTCTTTGTATTCATGTGTATATCTCACTATGTTTTGTGCAATGCCTAATTGGAATAGATAGATTTCTTTCAAATTCGCTTCAACCCACTTTCGTGACACAGAAAAAACTAATATGCAAACTAGAACTCCACTTATCGGTGTAAATAACATAAGCTCCACATTGCTTTAAGTCTCAAATCATCGGATTCATAACCAACTAAGTTTACTATCCGCGCCTCCATAATCAACAACTATCTATCAATGTTGTGTATTTTACGAATGTACCGTTTATGTCTGGATTAGAAGCTTCAATGGCTAAGATAACTTCTAAAGCTTAAGTTCCTTAAACATGTGATCGAGATGTCGAAAGCATTACGCTCATAATAAATACAAATTCTAACTATTGCACTTTTTATTCCTATTTCAAAGCATAACATTCATACCATATGATCCATTGATCCCTAAGATAAATAGACTACTAGCACATCATTGAAACACAAACATTACAATTCAATATATAATTCATTGCAAAATACAGATTAGTATTAATATTACCTTGAATTAATCACTGAAACCAAATATTGATTGCAAACATGGAGTCTTCAATGTTTCTCCAAAAAAAAAACTCCTTAATACTCTAACTCAATAATAAATTACTCTAATGGAGGATATTCTCCTTCTATGTGGTTGGCTCTCCCTAGCTTACCACGTCCTAATACCTATTTATACTCCTTAATAACAATTAGAAACCCTAAATCACAATTTAACCTGAAATAGAGCTTCACTTTCTAATTTCTATGAAGTTGGCGCTGTCACTAATGCCTCGGTGCCGTGTGTGTTAAGTCACAGTGTCGCCACTGCGCCACACCTTCATCGTATGACTTTTACCTCCTAAAGCCTCAGGGCCGTCCCCTATGTTTCCAAGCAATGTGCCTTGTTAGCCACGGCGCCACCACTGCATTGGACTTACAGAGTTGGTTTTCTTTATTTCTTTTTCTCTCCCACGTCGTGCCTTTTTTTCCCACAGCGTCAACATATGCTCCATTACGCCAACTCTGAATTTGTGGGTTTTTGCTCTATTTCTTCACGTTATTCCTTGATTTCTTCCAATGTACCTTAATTCCCTAAAAAATCAATAATACCATGAATTAACTCTCATTTTAGGATATTTATACTAAATATACTACTAAATTAACTCTATATATGTATAAATAATCACTTATCAAATACCCCCCAAACTTAAGGTTTTGCACGTCCCAAGCAAATGTGTATTCTACTAAGTCTCATAATCACTAATTCTCATTCAATTTACATTGTTCATGGAGTATCCTTTAATTTACGAACTCTCAAGTTAACAATCCACTCAAGAGTTTTTCTTTGCAAAAACTTATATTTTTAAGACATGTAGCTTTAACAACTCATATAACTTCACTTTCAAAACACTAAAGTAGATCTCAACCAAAAACCATTACTAGTTATAAGTTTATTTCATTTCAACACTCAAGTAGAAAGTATATAATCTTATGATTTCTCATTAATCTCAGGAATTCACAAATAAGCATAAGATCAAACTCATCTTTGGTAGACTTAAGCACTTCAAGAGTCTATATGACTTTTACATAGTTGGAATGAAGACAAGACTTAACTTAACTAGCTACTCGCACTCGAGCTAAATCTTTTATTTGAAGAGTTTTAGTTTACTTCCGCCTTATTTTCTCCATTTTGTTTCTTTTTTTCTCTCTTTTCTTTTGTTGTTTTTATTTTTATTTAACAGTTTTTGCTTTTTTTTTCCTATAGACTTATTCTTCTTTACTTTTTCCAACCATCAAGTTCTTTGCTCATTTTCCTGTATAAATTGTAGGATTCTCTCATTTTTCCTTGTTTTCTTTCTTTCTAAAACTCTTGTTAACACTTCTCACTTTCACTAAATAAAGTAAGTTACCTCCAACTTTTACTATACAATGCCTATTTCTTCCCCTCTTTACACGAAGTCTGTATTTGCTCTTTATTTTCATGTAAGATTCATACTTATTATATAATCCTTAGATATCTAACTTTTTCCACAAGAAGTGTTCTAATTTTTTACTCTTGTTTCAAGTTCAAGGTCTTCCCTAACTCTAGGTTTCTAATCAAGAAATCATATCATTGTTTGCTACATTTCATTATTTCTTTTTCAAAATTTAAAAACATTATCTTGAGTTTCCTATCAACAAGATACTTGTAATCTACTCATCCACAATTAAAGGCATGAACATGCAAATGAACTACTTGTTCATTACATACTACTATATATAACCTAATTTATACTAAAATATTCATATAGTAAATAAATGAAAAATATATACACTACCATGCTTTCCTCTTTAACCACTTTAATTTAAAATTTAAAAGATCATACATGCAGTGTTAATCCTTATTTCTCAGCCTATCTTACCACTTCCCATATTGTGGTGTAGTGTCGATGCCCCCAAACTTAAACCAAACCTTGTCCTTAAGGTTTAAAAGTAAGCCTGAAACATGAAAACACTAAAACCCACAAACATATGTAATAATACAAGTTATAATAAACTAAACATTAAAATTGAAATAACTAAATAGTGTACAAAATATCCCTAATGTTAAAAATTTATGAATGGTATCAAAAGCACTCTCAACTCCCCAGGTCTAAAAGAATCCTATTACACTAACTTCAAGACTATGCGTCATCATCATCATCATCATCATCATCATCATCTACATTATCGGCTCCAACATGCGATTATGTCAATGGACACTCCACCGTCTTGCTCTGCACCAATTTCAGATAAAAGATGTATGCTCGTGCTGTTGGAAAGCCTAATGACCTATCAGTTGGTCTCAACCATCTAATCCCCTCATATCTAGCTATGGCTATATGATGATCAACAAACAACATGAAATTGCGCAACCCGTCCCATTGGTGCTGCACTCACCTCTTCATATCTTCCTCATATCTAAGCATGGCTTCTTGGTATTGCGTCATATCCTCCTAGTAATGTCTCCTCATCTTTGCTATCCATAGCCTTTGCTATTGTGGAGTTAAGTCCTCTAGTGGTGGTACAGGTGCCTGTAGTAGAGGAGGTGGTGGAAAGACTTCAGGTCCGTCCAAATCCTGCTCTCCTATCTCTGGGTCTATAAACTTGTAGCCCTTGGCAAATCTTTTCTACTGTTGCTCCTCCTCTTCTTCATTCTCCTCATCATCTAGCTCTTAGGCTAGTTTTGCTGCTGCTTTTGATCATCTTGCCTCTAGGCCAACAACTCAACCTCACGTCTAGCTCCGTCGGCCCTCTCTCTTACCCCTCAAAGTCTTAGTAACCAGATGATGATTTCAATGCGAGCATGAAAGCTTTATCCATGGCTTGTTAGGCATCTATATCAAATTCTTCATCATCTCTCATTCTCACTCCGGCCCTTAAGCACATTTGAGTAGTCAAAATATGAAATAATAATTTTTTGTCCTTTTTCGACATTATGGACTCCTTCAGACTGGTGTGTATGATATCTCCAATGTTGATCTCCCTGAACTTCATAATTTCATAAAGACAAGCCGCGTTTTGCTTGTTTATCTCACCCTACTGAGAAGTGGGGTATAACGATACAATAAGAAATGTTGCCATATTCTATAAACCTTTCTAATGCTCCCATTTTTAACATGCTTCGACTGATTCTCAACTCCCATCACCCATCCTTGTTGTCGTGGGATAACTAGTGCATATTCTAGGGCTCTAAATGACTATAGGTTATAGGGTGTCTCATATAATCTGGCCAGGAAATTTTGTTCGAGTCCATACTAACCAAAGTGCTCGAACCCATAGAAATTATTGATCTCACGCCTATTGAAGGGAACTAAAACCCCTATCACCTTCATTGGCTCATCCTTAGCTGAACTTTGCATTAGCATAAAACTAAAAAACAACCCCACTCACTCCTTTAACATTATTTTCCCTATAGCCCTAAGTATGTTGCTCCCAATTTTAGTGCTTAATGACATTGTTCACCCTTTTATCGTATTTGACCAGCAAATTTATTCCTCTTTCTTAAATGAACTCCCTATGTACAATTTTCTTGTAGTCCTTAGCCTCTTTAGAAATGAATTATTTGGATTTAAAAGGTATAGACTCTTCATCATTGGGATTCTTAGAGGTAGATGCCTTAAAGTCATTTGCTCTTATTTCGCTAACTTGTTTTCTTTTTCTTGCTATTTATTTCAAATTTCAAGCATTTAACAAAAATGCCACACAACTTGGCCTTCAATTCACATAAGAAATTAAAATTCATATAACATGAATCATGCATACGCCAAATAACACAAATATATCAACTAAGTCTCCATGGGTAATGTTAATGCTCACATTCCTAAAATCTTGCAAAACCTATCCTATAACCTCAAATCCACAATTTCATACAATATCATCAAAATTTTCAAAATTCAAAGCATAACTGGATGAAATTGTAAATATACCTCAATGCCGAATTAATTTATGGTGTAGATCACTCCTTCGAGTATTTTTCAATCCAAGATCTCTATCGTTTCTCACCAACCAGAACCCTAGCTCTCCTTGAAATCAAATTCCAAAAATTCAAGCTCTAGCTCTTCCACTTGTGCAAATCCATAATGTATTTGTATCTTCACTCTAAATCAACTAGGAACTTACTAATCTCACTTAAAAACGATCAAAATTTGGCTCTAGAGTGGTGTATGGTTGGTGGTTGTGGTGGGGTTTTGATACAATTATGGAGAATGGTGTGAAATGGGGTTTAAAACCCTTGCTTCGACCTCGGTGCCATTACTTATAAGCATAGTGCCTTGATAGTGCCGCCACTACGTCGTTGATGCAGTGGAGCTTATGTCCATTTTGTGCTTGCTGCTACCTCGCGACTATGAGTTGCATCCACGGTGTCAGCTCATCTGCCCACATATTCGCGTATGATTTTTCGCTATTCTCTTTCGACACTCCTTCGACTTTGTGTACAACTCAAACAAGATATCGTGACCGCATGAAATCCATTAAAATATAAAAATTAATAAATTTTACCTTCGATTTGCCCATGCACCTTACCTTCATCGCTATGAAATTTTTCACTCATTTTCGCTCTTTCATGAGTTCGTGAGACATTTCCATTCTGATGAATGATCCCGTCGAATGGTATTTCCTGCATATTCGACACAAATTTTTTGAAAGTTAGAACTAAAACTTGCTAATTGTAATTATTAAACTAAATAACTAGCTACTAACTGAAATTTAAGAACTTAAAATTTAAAAACCCCTGGGCTGCCTCCCGGTAGCGCTTAATTCAACGTCTTTAGCCTAATGCCTTTTTAGCTAGTTTAATCTGAGTTTAAATTAAGAAGCTTCATCTACAAATTGGAGATTATGATGTCATTCCCATTTGGATGTACTTTTTCACCATCGATAAAGACAACTTTCTCAGTATCATTGCCTTCATCAATACTCATTATGAACTTCTTTTCTCTCACATTCAAACTTGTGTTAACTGTGTTAAAAATGCCCGCCCTAGTATCATAGATACATTATTTTCCATATTGTGGTTCATGACCTTGAAATTCGTGATGAATGTGAATCTACCTGCTTTTAAGTGCACATGCAAAACTCTTTTTATAGTAGGTATCAAGTTTTCGTCTACTACTTGCAAATTCGTGGTATCTGGACAATTGATCTTCAAGTTTGCATGAATCATGTCCATCAGTGGCATGACATTGACTCAGGCTCCCGTATAACATAAAACATTTCTAAAACGGTGTCTGTCAATGTTTATCGGTATATTTATCTTTCCCGGATCTCTTCTTTTCATAGGTTGAAGTCGCGGGATGAACTTGAGCTTTGATTTCAATTTCTTTGGAACCAACTTGATATCATTGACTTACGGGTTTTCTTTGGGATGTCTTTCATTTTTTTTTCTCGGCCTTCCATTTTTGCTTTCATTTCATTCTCTTCTAGGCATTGATTCTTTGCTTCTTGAAACCCTCAAGCTCATCTTGCCGCACTTCCGTGTTATGCCCATGCATCTCTTCATGCTTATACATTATTTTGTCTTGTCTTGGCTCCTTTTTTGCCGTGGTGCTCATCATGTGAATGGCACTCACGTTCTCCTTAGGATTGGTGATGGTGTTTCTAAGAAACTGTCATTTTTTCCTCAAATTCAAGGCCATCGCAAGTTGACCAATTTGCCTCTCAAGATTCTTAATGGATTTTGATTGCTCATAATACATCATTTTAATGGCTTGCCTTATTCCTTCCAAATCTTTCTCGTACTTCTCATGGCACTCCTTATCTCTCAATTTTATGGCTTGCAAATACTTATTAATCGACTTCGGTGAAGTCCTTTCTTCGCTCTGCCCCTGATTTCGTTGTTGAACTTGTCGTTCGAAGCCTTGAGGTAACTTCAGTGCATTATCAAGATATCCATATGAAATGTTTGGGTTGTTGTTGTATCCTTGACAAAACCGTTGATGAGCCACTGCTCTCAGCCTAAAGTTGTTCTCATAGCCTTGGTTGTTCATGAAGTTGATGTCTTCATGTTCCATTTCCTGTTGTACGTCCATTTTGTTAAGCACCATGCTTTGGTGATTTACGGGTTGATGTGCTACTTGTAGACCTTGGTGTCCCATCTTAAGTTTTGCCATCTTACTACTCAGATTTGATAGCTATGCCATAATTGCACCTTGCGAGTTAATCTCGTAGATTCCTGCTAATTTCCTGACTGTGGAATGAGTATCGACCGTAGAATTATGAGATACAAGATCAAGGAGATCCAATGCTCCATCCCCATCTTTGATAAGTATAGAGCTACTTGATGCAACATTTACTAGCATTTCTGTGCATTGGTTCATTCCCTAGTAGAAAATCTAGAGTTGTGCCCATTTCACGTATCCGTGTCCTAGAAATCTCCTAGCATATCTTTGAATCTTTCCTAAGCCTCGCTAAGAGACTCGGTGTCTTCTTGCTCAAATTGATTAATTTCAAATTTCCTTTCGCTAACCTTCACTAGGGGTAACAACTTATCGAGAAATCTTTCATTGATTTCTGCCTATGAAGTCATACTCCCTACATTTAGCCCTTGGAACCAGGACTTGATTTTTCTACCTAGTGAGAATGGGAAAAGTCTTATCCTGATCACCTATTTCGTAACACCGATAATGTGCAGGGTTTCGCACTTTTCCAAGAAATTCTCAATATGTGCAACTGGATTTTCATTGGATAGCTGCAGAACAGGCTATTTTGCACCATATTGATCAAAGATGGTCGTAGCTCAAACTCGGTGGTGTTAGTTGGAAGCCTTATCACTCCATTGTAAGTATCGTGAACTTTTGGCTTGAAGTAGTCATGAAAGGATCTCTGTCCTCGCACTCTTTCAAGCACTACCAGAACACCAATGGGTTGGTTATTCCCACGGCCCTGCCTTATCACTCCGTTGTAAGGCATTAGGTACTTCTCTCCCTTGCTACGCATGCACTAAGTATCCATGAAAAGAAAACATAAAAAGATCAAGTGCAGAAGTCAAACTGAAACTTAAGCCTATTTTTTATTTTTGTTTTTATGAACTAAAAAGTAAAGTACTTGAAATAAAATTTAGAAACTACTCAAACTAACTAAGTAATACTAATGGCTACCTTTCCCCGGCAACGACGCCAAAAACTTGATGCGTGCCACGAGTATAACGGCTAGCTTGTAGTAAAAATGCAATCAAATTATGTTGAGCATAGATATCGTCCTCAGGGAAAGGTTTTTGCACTAGTTGTATATCACCTACTTAAATTGAATTATTGCTAAGGGATTCATTTTTAATTGATTTTATATCTAAACTAAAATATTCTAACAAATCACTTTAAACTTTAGTTGAACTCTTATATTAAGGCTATTTTAGTTCACAAGTTTACCTAGGTAATTTAATACTATGCTTTGTATTCATGTGTAAATCATAATTTGTTTTGTGCAATGCCAAATTAGATTAGACAAATTTCCTTCAAATCAACTTCAACCCACTTTCGTGATGAAAAAGATTCTAATGTGCAAACTAGAACTCCACTTATTGGTGTGAATAACGTAAGGTCTACATTGCTTTAAGTCTCAAATCATTAGCTTCATAACAAACTAAGTTTACTATCCTCGCCTCCCTATCAACAACTATCTATCGATGTTGTGTATTTTACGGTTGTACGGTTCATGTCCGAATTGGAAGCTTCAATGGCCATGATAACTCTTAAATCCTAAGTTCGTTAAACACATTATTAAGATGTCGAAAGCATTACGCTCATAATCAATACAAATTCTAACCATTGCACTTTTTATTATCACTTTTTATTCTTATTTCAAAGCATAACATTCATACCATAGGATCCATTGATCCTTAAGATAAATAGACCACTCACACATCATTAAAACACACACATCACAATTCAATATATAATTCATTGCACAACAAAGATTAATATAAAAATTACCTTGAATTAATCAATGAAACCAAATATTGATTGCAAACGTAGAGTCGCCAATGTTTCTCCTACAAAAACTTCTTAATACTCAAACTCAATACTAAATTACTCTAATGGAGGCTAATCTCCTTCTAAGGGGTTGTCTCTCCTTAGTTTATCATGTCCTAATATATTTATACTCTCTAATAAAAATTAGAAACCCTAAATGATAATTTAACTTAAAATATTGCTTCACTTTCTAATTTTTGCAAAGTTGGCACTGTCGCTAATACCTCGGCACTGTGTGTTAAGTCACGATGCCGCCACTGCGCCACAACTTCATCGTGTGATTTTTACCTCCTTGAGCCTTGATGCCGTCCTCTATGTGTCCCAGCGTTGTCCCTTGTTATCCACGGCTCTACCACTACATTGGACCTCCAGAGTTGGTATTCTTCATTCCTTCTTCTCTCCCACGCCATGCCTTTCATCCCCACGCTCTGAGGGTCCCAACTCTAATTTTGTCAATTTTTGCTATGTTTCTTCTCGTTATTCCTTGATTTCTTCCAATAGACCTTAATTCTTTGAGAACGCAATAATACCATGAATTACCACTCATTTGAGGATATTTACACTAAATATACTACTAAATTAACCCTATATATGTATAAATATTCACTTATAAGAGGGTAGATGTTTGAGTCTTTGAAAATTTTTTACATATTTGGATTCCTTATTTTGAGCTGATAATCCAATTGTTAAGAAGTTCTTAATTCGGTTTTGAAATAAAAAATTTATGAATTTTTTAAGTTGTAAAATAAAATTAGAAATTTCGCAAGTTGTTATGAAGCAGTCTTTGTATTTTGGTCATGATTTCCTCATTTTTAATAGAATTGAACCATTCTAGTGGCATTCAAGAGCTAGCACAGAGGTGAACAACTTTCTCCACCTGAAAGATTTTGAAATTCGAATGTTTTCATGTGTAAAAACCTCCTGTAACTTTGGTGATGAATCTGCAATTTCTGGGTTCAAAGTTTTGTTAGTATCCCGTTGTTTAGAGCATAACTCCCTCATTTCCTATTGGATTGAGCTCATCTTTTAGTATGATTTTCTAGGATATGTTTGTAGGTTTCAGTAAAAAATCATGAGTTTCCAAGCTATGGTTTAGGAGAAATGAATTGTTTCAAGTTGTTGGTCGAAATCTAAAACTGTTTTGAGCTATTATGGTAAGATTTTCATATCTCTTTTGATGCTTATCGAAATCGCGCAAACCTTATAGTTCTGGAAAGCTAAGACATAGCTTTAACAACTTATATTTAGGCTACAATACACAATTTTAATGTTTTGGTAATTGAAATCAACTCACTAATTGTTGCACCAAAATTGTCTCTATTTTAATAAGTAGATTTGGACATAAACAAATTATTGATGGGGCTGATTTTAAAAATCAAAATTTACAATCACTTAAACAAACTCTAATAGCTTGTACAAGTTCTAAAGAACCCTAATTAACATCATGAACTTAGAGGAGAGTCTCGAAAGTTCGTGTACGCGTTTTGAGGTATCAAGAGGCCAGATTAGCCTAGGGATTTTGCGTGCTATGTAAGTAAAATTGTTAAGGTTCTTTTCTACTTTTCATTTCCATTAGTCTACTGTTTTGTAGTCAATTGGACTTGATATGCCTTCGAAATCTGATATCACGACTTGTGATTCAATTCTACTTACTAGATAAGCTATGTTGTCTTGGTATTATTCCTTGAATTGATTCATTGACTCCATTCTTGTCCATTGTATTTATTGGCTATTTTTAATTTGGGATATAAGTTGAAGAGCGTGCTATTTAGATGGATGTGTTGTTGAATTGGTTATGGATTTGTAATCTGACTTGTTATGCTATTCCAATCAAGTGTCAAACATTGTAATTTATGACGTGTCTTCTTTGAAAATGTAAAGTATTCTTTGTATCTGTCCATTGCCCCATTTTTTATGATGTGCGACACACGGGGTTAGAGTTCTAGGGGATGTCGGCACTCGCCACTGTTATGGCGTAACACACGAGCTTAAAGTCTCTGGGGTTGTCGGGAAATGAATACCTGACTGATGTGATAACACGCACGTCTTTTAAAGTAGCCAAAAGGCTAATGTGACCTAGCTTACAGTCGACTGGACCAAGATCATCACTACATAGCCTTGTGTCAGTTTCATTTGTTTAACTATGGTATTTCTTGGCATATTTCAGTTTCAACAATTCTTTGCTATCTTTATGCTTCAAATACCTTTTGTTTTATTTGGAAATGTGGATGAGAATCTCCAAATGTTACTTTCTATTTTATTATACTCATCATCCTTTTTATGACGTAGGTGCAGATCCATTGACTAGCAGGCTCGACAAGGAGAAGATTGGTGACTATCTTTGAGCATGTGGCATGTTTCCCGCATTAACTTTGTAGGGTTTTTATGTTGTGTAGTATTACATACTTTATGTCAATGAGATAGATTTGGGATGTATATATATAAATATATGGGTTGAGGGTTAGTTCCCTAACTTGATATATGTTTATTACACGGATTTTTGCCATTTTGTTTATATACATGTGATCGTCCTTTCCTTGTTTTCTACACTTATGATTTGTATTAATTGACTTCGCTAATCTATTAAGACTTTCGCTATTTTAATAACTGTTGAAAATTTTAATTAACTTTAAAATAATAACAATAATGTTAATTGTGTAATGCTTAATCTGAATGCGGTTAGCAAGGAGAATATGATAAAATGGTTGACTAATACGTTGGTTAGTCCTATGTGGCTGAAATTAATGCTTAATAACGTGATTAGGTCAGGTGGTGCTCTAGATTAGGAAAGGGGCTGTCACAGTTGGTATAAGAGTAAAATTTTAGATAAACACACAACAAAACTTGAATAAAACACAAAACATAAAAGTTAAACCAGACGATTCTTGCCTAGAAACCATTAGTCGGGAAGTAAGTGAGAGTGAGACGTTGATTTTTATATGTATATTTTAGTAGAAGTATCTGTAGTATATATATATATATATATATATATATATATATATGGTACATGCATAGTAGATGATTCGCGCTCATTGTCAATATGAAGACATGGATGGCTAATGCACCTGAGGGCGGAGACCCCAGAGCTAGCGATAGTCGGCCTCCTACTACTTCTGCAAACGATTATTAGAGGCTATCTGACTGTGTACTAGCCCAGGGAAAATAGTAAGTGGACTTTATCTCTTTCATGACGACACGCATGACCGCACTTATACTGGTCCCACCCGCCACTGCATCCACTTCTATGACAGTACTCCCGACGACTAAAGATACTCTGACTGCACCGACTACCGCTACCGCAGGGACACCGACACCTGTACCACTAGTGCCATAGCCTCTCATAGAGCCTATAGTACCTTTCCCTCTCGAGCCAACAACGCCCTCTAGAGCTAACAACAGTGACAGTTCTAATCGAGGATACACCCACTCCTACACTGACAGCTTTTGAGACTGATGGACTATTGAGAAACGTGAAGGTGGTGAAGGATTTCATCAGGCTTAGGCTAGTGTTGTTTGTTGGAGAGAGAGACCATGAGAAGATTAATAGGTAGTTTCTATAATAGGAGAAGCTACATCTGTTGTTGAGTATTAAGGATATACTAAAGCCCATCCTATGTTACTACACCCTAGAGAAGGGTGATGAGGTTTCGTTGAGGACGACAGTGGCTTACAGGGGAGTTTTGTGTCTTGGGCAAATTTCAAGAAAGAGTTCTTCAAGCACTATTTTCCAGTTTCGATGGTGAAGAGGAATGAAGAAGAAGTTCATGGCATTGAGACAAGTTGAGGGTGAGTTAGTGATGTTACATAAATAGATATGGTTACCTCATACATTTTGTAGGGGATTTGGTTGAGGGTGATACCGATGACTTCTTCTACTTTGGCAACAAACAAAGACCTTACATCGCACATCATGTGGTCAGTACCTCAGCCAGATCACTCTATGAGATATATGAGCAGGCCCTCTTACATAAGACATATGAGTTGGGCAAAGAAGATGAGGGACCCGTAAAAAATGCAGATCAGGAGGTAGATTATGACCAGAGGAAACCGAGAGGTAAGGGACTGAGGAAAGGTGATAAGAGATTCCAGAGGGGCAGGGCACCTGCTCTATATATTCAGGCAGTGCCATATGCACCACTTCCTACGTATACTAAGCGTGTGACGGCCCCAAATTCCCAATGCATTTGGGTACGCGCCGCCTAGACCCGTGCGAGGTCCCGAGTCGGTTTCTCAATGAGCCTCGGACGAGCCTAGTCGCCTCAACTTATCAAAATTTTAAGGTTTTTAAGGTTTATGAAAGAGTTATTACGGTTATAATACAACGGAAGCAAAAATCATATTCTAATCAAATAATGGGAAATAACTCAATCAAGGGAAATTAGGAATCTATATAAATGTGGAAACCCCAAGACAGTCATATCCAAGTCAACAAAATGAAATTATGGAAATCACCTCAAACCTAGTTCCGGTTCCAAAACAACCATATACGTATATACATAAACCATATTCCACAACAATACCACAACAATCCACAACCATCCACAACAATCCAGAGACATGGTATCACACAATCACTAGGGGTGGTCAAACACTCGTGCGCTCGAGTGCCGCGCTTTATCCCTTCTAGTGCGGCAGGCGACATGTACCTAGGGCCGCAGCGAGACATACTTACGTCCGCCGTCATACAAAAAGGATAGGTACGAGCCTACATCTCGGTACCTGACACGGTCCCTTGCCCCTACGCTCTCGTCTTATCCGCCACCCACCGTCACAAACTAGACGGTGAGCAAGCTGAGAGAAATTGAAAGTAAAGCGAGAAGAATATAACAGATAATTCATGAAACGACAAACAAGGCAGAACAATTTCTAAATATCATGCGAACTGAAATGCGGGAATATAAATAAGCAAGAATGCATGATAGACGGACTGGAAATGATAGCAATCGAAACATGCGTGTTCTACGAGTCGAGAGGCAATAAGTAGTCCATATTCCACAACAATACCACAA
The DNA here is from genome assembly GCA_039657325.1 of Stephania cephalantha. Taxonomy (NCBI): domain Eukaryota; kingdom Viridiplantae; phylum Streptophyta; class Magnoliopsida; order Ranunculales; family Menispermaceae; genus Stephania; species Stephania cephalantha. The sequence continues at coordinate 29,637,524 of CM077570.1, read as the reverse complement.
CAATCCACAACCATCCACAACAATCCAAAATTTTAAGGTTTTTTATGTTTATGGGAAAGAAAGTTATTATAGCTATAATATAAATAAGAAAAATCATATTCTAAGTACATGGTATCACACAATCACTAAGGGTGGTCAAACACTCGTGCGCTCGAGTGCCGCGTTTTATCCCTTGCCACCGAACAGTGCGAGGCGCACATGCCAAGAACACACATACAAGCATGATGGACATTACAAACCTTCATTACTACCTTCTACCAGACAAGCACTACCCGCACCACTAACACCACGATAACAGCAGCAGCAGGGTGGTAGAGGCCGAGGCAGAGACTGAGATTATTATAAATATGGACAAGGAGATGCATAGGGTCAATATTATGACCTGTGATAGAGGTAATAGTTTGACCAGTGTAGATCGATCATTTATTATAGATGAGGTCATGCAGGGCACATGTTTAGCGGTGTCCATAGCTAGTAGCAGCTTATCTATAGTAAGGTGGAGAGGGAGCCTACATGGCAGCACAGCTTGATCTTGAGAAAAGATGATGACTCATTAAGGGTACAGTTTCCATTTTCAGTAGAGATTCTTACATGTTATTTGATTTTTATTTTACTATTTTGTACATTGCTAGTCGCATGATAGACATCCTAAGATTGACACATGTTGGGCTTAGAGTACACTTAATTTTGAGTACCCTAGTCAGGGATAGGATTTACCCTAATAGTTTTGTTGAGGATGTCTAGTTAAGATAGGTAGGATAGAGTTACCTGCTGATTTTAGAGTTCTCAAATCTTTAGAGTTCGATGCATTGTTACGTATGGATTGATTAGTAGCGTACCACGCTCATATTGACTATTTTAGTAAGACAGTGATATTTAAGATCCTAGGGCATCTAACATTCACATACTGAGGTAGTACACCGAGAGCTATTACTACAAGAGGTCAACTTGCAACTAGTTAGGAGATGGAGACATTAATAGTACCGTATGCAGGACTAGAGAGTCAGGGACCCGGGTTGAGGGATATTTCCATTGTGTGCGATTTCCCATATGTTCTCCCATATGACTTACCTAGACTACCATCGTCACGACAAATAAACTTTATTATTGAATTAGTACCAGGCATTAGGCCTATTTCTATATCGTCGTACAATATGACTCTGAGAGAGTTATAAGAGTTGAGGAGTCAACTTCAGGATTGTGGACAAAAGGGATTTATTACCCCTTTCATGTCACCATGGGAACTCCCGTCGTGTTTGTGAAGAAGAAAGACGACACTTTGAGACTATATATCGGTTATAAGTAATTGAATAAGTTCACATTTAGAAACAAGTATCCATTACCGCTGATTGAAGATTTATTTTATCAGTTGAGAGGAGTACGATTTTTCTCCGAGATAGACCTGAGATAAGGATATCATTAGCTTTGAATTAAGGATGAGGATAGGTCTAAGTTACCGTTTAGTACGAGGTACAAACACTATCCGTTCACGGTTATGCCATTCAGGCTAACGAATGCCCCTGCCACATTTATGGATTTGATGCATTGATTTGTGAGACCATTTCTTGACCGCTACATGATTGTTTTTACCAATGACATGCTGATATAGCACATTAGGGAGACATTTCATATATTGAAGGAGCACAGAATCTACGCCAAGTTCGGCAAGTGCGAATCTTGGATTTTAGAGGTTTAAGTTTTTGGGGCACGTTGTTGGAGTAACAAGAATTGCAGTGGATCCAGCGAAGATTCATGCTATCATGGATTAGACGGCACTAACATCTATTTATGAGATTAGGATTTTTTTCGGTTTGACAGGGTATTGCTGCAAATTTATGAAGCATTTCTCAAATATCGCTTCACTTATTACCACATTGACCTAGAAAGACGTCGTGTTTGATTGGTCTGAAGAGTGCGAGTAGGCATTTGCTTAGCTGAAAAAAATTCTTAGTGTCCACATATGCTTCTCATATATGTCTAGGCTGCGTGTTGTTGCATGATAGAGGTATAATAGCTTTTGCTTCTAGGAAACTGAAGATACATAAGAAGAACTATCCCACACATGATTTAGAGTTGGAATCGATGGTATTTGCATTGAAGATATGGATACATCATGTATATTGAGAGAGATTCACACTTTTTACTGGTCACAAGAGTCTGAAATATCTCTTCACACAGAATGAGTTGAATATAAGACAATGCAGATGGTTAGATTTCCTGAATGACTACGACTTTTCTCCGGAGTGTCACCCAAGAAAAACAAATATAGTTGTAAATGCACTGAGTAGGATACCTAGAGACGCCGAGATTGTCTGATGCTATATGACGCATGAGTATGGACTACCCGAGGCAGCAGCGAAAATGTGTCAGTCAGAGGTTCCTATAGATACTCGGGTTTTGATATGTGCACAAATGAGGTTACAGACTATGTCTACAAATAGAATGTCAAACGGTTAAAAAGTCGACATTCTATACCCGAGGTTCAACAAGCTAACATAGAGTGATGATTGTTCTGACTAGATAGAGATGACGGATCAGTGTCTGAGATTTAAAGGCATATTATGGATACCGTAAGTAGTAAAGCTGAGAGATGAGATTCTTTAGGATTCACATAATTCCTGATTCATTGTTCATCTAGGCAAGACCAAAATGTATTATGACAGGAAGTGAAATTTTTTGTGGCATGGGATGAAGGCGGATGTGTCTAAGTTCATCATAAACTATGGATTTGCCAGTGGGTGAAAAGTGAGCATCGTAGACTTAGAGGCTTATTATAATCGCTTCAATTCCGCAATAGAAGTGGGAAGACATTGCTATGGATTTTGTTAGAAAATGCTGAGGACTGCTAGGAGACATGATTCGATATTGGTGATATGGATAGATTGATGAAGTTTGCTCATTTCTTATCAGTTACACCTCACTACACCTTAAACCAATTGAGCGTATTATTCGAGAAAAAGATTATCAGGCTGTATGGGGTACCATTGACTATCACATCAACTAGAGATGCTACATATACATTTAGAATGTGGTAGAGTATGAAAGAGAAGTATGGTACGCGCGTATACTTCAGCACAACTTTTCACCCTTAAACTGACGGGCATACTAAGAGTTTGATTCAAGTTCTTGAGGATATGTTCTGGGTTTTGTTGGAGGATCTTGTGAGGAGTATTTACTGTTGTGTGAGTTTGTATACTACAATTATCATGAAAGCATTAAGATTGCACCGTTTGAGGATTTGTATGGCATACCGTGTCGCTCGCCAACGTGATGGGCTAAT